>JAEDXJ010000007.1:0-1499894 GCA_023014345.1 Galerina sulciceps
AATACGCCAAGATCGCTGGCGTTCCTGCGCTCTCTCTAGAATCTCTAGATCGCGAATACTCCGACGAGGATCTTCAGTCTGTCGCGTCGGTGTCGAGCTCTTCCTGTTCTAGTTCGAGGGCCGCCCATTGTCAGGAACGCAGGAAGATAACCCGAGAGGAAGGCTGTTTCATCACTAAACAGCGTGGGTTCCACCTTAAGACGGCCCATTGGGTTAAACCCGTGCGGAAGGATGCTAGGTTGAAATTCAAAGTGGTACGCTCAATGAAAATATGTACATCTACAGTCCTCGAACATGTTGATAACTTCCTCGATCCAGGAAACCCTCCTCAGAGATTTGAGCATTGTTCGTCAAAAATTCACGCTTGACGCGCCATCTAACTTCGTTGCTAGTCAGTCTTTAGCTGTTTTTTTGGACTGTCTCAATTTTTCAACTTACGAACTATTACCCAGTGGATCGTAATCTTCACTATACCCTCGACAAACTCGCATTCTTCGCCATCACACCCTCCAAGCCGACTCTCCTATCCCTGATTTCCTTGGTAGAAAAGGAAAACATAGTATGGAAAGAACGAAACCACCGAGGTTTTGACTATATTCGGTACTTCGATGTACGTAACTTCATGGTTTTAAATTTCGTCTTTATCCCTGAAAACCCCTGCCCTTCTTTTCCCTCTGCTTACTCTGCTTACTCTACTCGAGTAGTTCACTCGACCACCATTCACAGATGCGACGTACGAGCTCGTCCTCCTGCACCCTTGGCATTTTCTTCCGAAGAAGGGAAGCGCGCTCACAGTTTTCACCGAGGATGGGGACGATTTGTCGGGAAAGATGTATTTCGTCAGTCCTGACGGTGCGTTGAGAGAAGGCCCAGAGAACGATACGCCAAGGCTCCCCGCCTTCGCCCTCTCCAGCAACGGAGCGCGTGCTCGTGACGACGCGCTCAACCCATTCCTCGTCGTCCTCAACGCAGAGATCGCGTTTCGCCGGTTCAAAAGGCTCCCGCATCCACAGCCGCTCTGCGCGGAATACGCCGAACTCGTCGACTTGACCGTCGATTTGGTGCAGAAGATCTACTTCGAGCCCCTGGTCGACCAAATTGAGGAGAAGCGCACTCGAACTCGTCTCTTCTATTCTTCAGAAGTAAAAGGTGATGTCAATATGGAGGCTACTCCCAGGGAAATTGGCAAGAACTCGAGGACGGGGACTGTTGTTAGGCGACCGGGTCCTGGCGCCTCCCATGACGAGATTATAGAGTATAATCAGTACCTGATGTCAGGATGTGGTGGGTAGTTTTTGTTTTCAACTTCTGTTTATGTATGACTGACGTATGGTCCTCTAGATTACGAGTATGACGTCGACGACGAGGAAGAAGGGGAGGAGGACTGGGAGGATGACGACGATGATGATGGACAGCTTCCATAAGTACCTTTCACCGTAACTCATGACTCAGAACCCCTCTCTCGGAGTCACGCCGTCTTTTTCTATGCCGAGCAAGCTCTATTGACACCCACACCTACAATCCTCCCCCTTCGTCTCCGTGATCGCCGAAGAAAGTTGTCTCATAACATTGCTTTTCGTCCGCGTCACTTTCTCTTCTTACCCTTTCCCCTTCTGTGGCCTACCGAGTACCTCCACCGCTGTAATTAATTAAAGGATTCCGAGAACCAGAGCCAGCGCTACGTGAGGAACTAGCAGATGAGTCTGTATTGCACCGCGAGATGTGCGAGATGACAGGCAGGTCTGGCGTCGTTGTACCTTCCGTGCCCTATGTCGACCACCTGAGGTTCTCCTTTTCGAATGCCCACGAAAACACGGATAAGCTACTCCTCCACCAAAAGCCCATGTCGAACTTTGAAATATCGGAACTTACCTAAAACCCCTGGCGCATTGAAGATAAAATACGAATCCTTCGACGCAGAACCCAGAGAGGAGAGAACATGAAAGCCGTTGGAGGACTGAAAAAGATTCGGACAAGGGATTTCGACAAAGTGTTTACTTCGGAAGGGCAACCAAATACTTAGATAAGGACTTCTTTTTTAGAACTCCGTTTCAATTGCGCTCCTCTTCTTTTCTCGAACAGACGAACAGCTCGGACACATCTCTAACGTTGCAGTTGATCTTATAATTCACTTGTCTTCCACATGTCCACCATTCGTAACGGCAGGATTTCTACAACTTCCAAATACGCCAAGATCGTTGGCATTCCGGCACTTTCTCTAGAATCTCTGGATCACGAATACTCCGACGAGGATCTTCAGTCTGTCGCGTCGGCGTCGAGCTTTGCCAGTACGAGGGCGGCCCAAGAACGCAGGAAGATAACCCGAGAGGAAGGCTGTTTTATCACTAAACAGCCTGGGTTCTACCTCAAGACAGCCCATTGGATTAAACCCGTGCGGAAGGATGCCAGGTTGAAATTCAAAGTGGTACGCTTTATGAAAATACATTTCCAGTCTTCGAACACGATGAAAAATTCCTCGATCCAGGAAACCCTCCTCAAAGACTTGCGCATCGTTCCTCGAAATTTTTCGCTTAACGCACCCTCCAACCTCGTTGCTAGTCAGTTATTAGCTGTCTCTCGGGCTGTTTGGCAAATTACTAACTATTAGCCAGTGGACCGTAATCTACACTACGCACTTGACAAACTTGCATTTTTCGCCGTCACACCCTCCAAGCCGACTCTTCTATCCCTAATTTCCTTGGTAGAAAAGGAGAACTTGACATGGAAAGAACGAAAGGGCGAATATTTGAGATACTTTGATGTAACTTTGAGGCTTTTTGTCCAAGACCATTGCTAATCTTTTCTCCAGTTTGATCGGCCTCCATTCACAGATGCGACGTACGAGCTCGTCCTCCTGCACCCGCGTCATTTTCTGCCGAAGAAGGGAAGCGCGCTCACAGTTTTCACCGAGGATGGGGACGACTTGTTAGGAAAGATGTATTTCGTCAGTCCTGATGGTGCGCTGAGAGAAGGCCCGGAGAACGATGCGCCACGGCTCCCCGCCTTCACCTCCTCTAGCAACGGAGCGCGTGCTCGTGACGACGCGCTCAACCCGTTCCTCGTCGTTCTCAACGCGGACATTGCTTTTCGCCGCTTCAAAAGGCGCCCGCAACCGCAACCGCAACCGCTCTGCGCGGAATACGCCGAACTCGTTGACTTGACCATTGACTTGATTCAGAAGATCTACTTCAAACCCCTCGTCGACCAAATTGCGGAGAAGCGCACTCGAACTCGTCTCTTCTATTCTTCAGAAGCAAAAGGTGATGTCAATATGGAGGCTACTTCCAAGGCAAGTGGCAAGAACTCGAGGACGGGGACTGTTGTTAGGCGACCGGGTCCTGGCGCCTCGCATGACGAGATTATAGAGTATAATCAGTACCTGATGTCTGGATGCGGTGGGCACTTTTTGTTTTCGACTTCTCTGTATGTATGGCTAATGCGTGATCCTCTAGATTACGATGAGGACGAAGAGGAAGAGGACGGGGAGGAAGACTGGGACGACGACGCCGACGAAGACGAAGAAGACGATGGACAGCTCCCATAATCATCTTTCATCCGAATTCTTGCTCTCCTTCAAAACTCTTTCTTGGAGTCTCTCTTTCTATTTCTGTGCCGAGGAAGGTCTATAGACACCCATACCTACAATTCCCCATCTTCGTATCCAAGATTGCCGAAGAAAATTGTCTCATAATATTACTTTTCGTCCGCCCCACCTCTTCCCCTGTGACCTACCGAGTTACTCCACCGCTGTAATTAATTCAGGGACTCCAAGAACCAGCGCCAGCGCTACACGTGACTTGGTGGAGCTAGCAAATGAGTCTGTATTTCACCGCGAGCAGCCACGCAAGTCCAGTGTCCTTGTACCTTCCGTGCCCTATCTCGACCTACCCGAGGCTCTCTTTTTCCAATGTCCACCAGTGCACCCATAAAACGCGGTGTACAACCGCCGGTCGTCCTCCGTCCCCCTTCTCAACGACTCATTCACCCGCTCCCGCTCTTCCTTGGCATTTGTCCTTCGTGAGGCATAAGATAGACTGGAAGTTCTATCAATCTTTTAACGAGAAAAACGGGCCTCAACACTAGAGCGATGTAACCAAACTTATCACTCCCTAACAGATTTTGTTTTTTCAAGTAGACGAGCTTGCAGTGGGTATAGCTCAATCTTGTAGCAACTGATAGTCTGGTTCCTTTTGAGAGTCTGGGAGGAAGATAAGGAGCCTTTTCCGAGCATTAACCACCGTACTAAAGATTTTATTGACCCAAAAATAGATATCGATGTCGTCGTTGATCATCTCAATCAAAACCTTCACATACAACGTCCACCGTTGTCCTGATCCACATATCGTGCACTTTCTCTTCATTCACCTAGTCAAGCGTTGTAATCCAAGAAGGCGTGACCTTAATCAGACAAAATCCACTTCGAGATTCCCAATTCAACTCAGTGTCGCTCCAATGATGCCCGACCTCGGCTCCCCACCAATCCACAGGCTGGATCCCGACATCCTTTGGCATCTCTCTTTCTAATCGCTGACATGCACTTTGAGAAACCCAGTCACCCAGCGGTAGATGGCCTCCGCAAAATGTCACAAGTCTGCCGTCTTTGGAGGGACCTCGCGATAAATTCGCCATCGCTGTGGGGAATGGTTATCAACATAGATCGTTTATTCAATTCGAGGAACCGGTCTATTACGAAGTGGGGACAGGAGGTATTGAGACGGACGGGGATGTCAGGTCTTCATGTCAAGGCAGATATGACGCGGGGGTGTGAAAACATTGTGAAGTCTCTGCTGCGACCGAACTGGCAGCGTATACGGAGTCTTGACCTTTGGTTTGAACGGCTATCAACTGGGGACGAAAACTGGACCGAGATATTCCAAATTCCACCTAAATCGTTGGAGAACCTTCAGATACAGAGGTCTTATCGTGTGTATGGCTACTCGGAGAGGAGATCAAACTTTGTCCTCTTCCGGGCCAACGCACCCTTGTTGCGCCGACTTAGGATAAGCAACTGGGTCGTGGACTTTACAAAAGTTCCATGGGCCAACAATCTTCGCTATATTGAAATGAACTCAACCATCGCGCTGTTCAGTTCATTCTTCCTGGTCCCGTTCCCTTTCCTCGAATACATCATTTGTTACGACTCCGAATACAACACCCAGGAGGTAGAAGAGGATGTCCTGGCCCTCCTCCGTCCAATCTCCATGCCTTCTTTGCAAAAAATTTGGTTCAATACCATACGCGATATCGATACCATTCTAACCATGCTGGCTCTTATCACTCCATTTGAAAATTGTGTCCTTTATTTGGGCATTATCCACCGTTATCTGCATGATTCTGCCTTCACGATTCTTCGCGAGGTTCTTCCAAAATACCTGCGATATGCGGCTCAATTATCCCCAGCAACTCAGCTGCGTGTGGTAATGAAAAATGATTGGCATGTATTCCATCAAGATCGGGGCGTCAAATCCTTCTCGTTCAATGTCAAGATCCCACCCGAACTAAATGAAATCTCCAGGTCCACATTCCTGTTCTGTTTCGCCCACACCGTATTTCGGCTCGACAGAGTCGAAGAACTGGAGTTTAAAATCGAAGAAGAGGACGTGGACATCCTCCTAGCCGACAAAGCTATGGAAAAACTAATTCTCCGCTTCCTCAACGTCAAGTACCTAAAGACGGACCCGGAAACCCTCGTCTATCTTACGAGGTTCCAGCTGGAAATAGGGTTAGTCCCGTTCCCTTTAACAGAGACTGTCAAAATAGTATCCGGGTCATCGGTCAAAGATAACGACGAATCAATTCAAGAATTTAGAGATTCAAGAGCAGCGGCTGGGGCGGCAGATACAATTTCTTTTACTGTTGAGGTGTAGTGCGTACATGTGGCAATTCATGAGCTGTTGTAATTCATTCAGAAAAAAGTTGTCTACTTTGATCTTATCTTATCAAACGTTCCCAGACGCGGATCTCTTATTTGGATTTTACGATTGAACCAAACACCCGACATCCCCTGCTCGTGTTCTTTTATCATGTCTAGGACCGTCAATGAGACGCTTTACTCTGGATCAAATTTTCGAATACCACATCGGCACCAGGCATATCGATGAATTCTTGATGAGGCACGACCCACCGCTGGCGGATACCGGGATACGTCACTACAGTGGGGTCGCATTATCACGCTCGTCGTCTGCTGCAATCAAGAGGTTAGAAGTTCTAGCTGGAGCATGAGGTGCTGCGAGGACGGGAAGTGTGCAGGTGAAACCGACCATTTCGCTCTCTACATTGTTGGGAACCAGTCGCCAATGAGCTTCACGCTCGCCAGCCACCCTCGACATCGGGTGACATTGTTACCCTCCCGCCCTGCCCTAGCTCAACGCGCCTTCCCACATACCACGCCGCTTTGCCCTTATTCGCTCTTGATGAGGCTCTGACCAAGCACTGGAGGCACTACCATCACCTTACCCATCTCCAACTCCCCGCTACCCGCCCATCGTCATTGAAACTGTCGCGTTAGTACTGCTCACCCGCTCCGTCACGTATTCTCTGCGTCTCTTTAATCCCTTTTTCCTCGTAAATTTCGTCGGCCTGGTGAATACTTGGCACAAAAAAGCCGTACCGAAGCCGGGCTGCAGATCATGGGGATCTATCACGACAACCGAATACCAAACGTTCGTGCATCCTCATACCCTGCTCATGAAAGTTCGATCTTTGCTAATTTTGAAGTTAAGTTCTAACAATGAGGGAGTAATTATAGCTATGCAACGACTGCTTCTGCACCAGAACAGTCCATTCATGTCTGTTTTTTTTTTGGCTGTGGCTTCGTGGGTAAGGACATGGTTATTCTTTTTATAAACCTATCTTGCGCCGCCGGCCCTGTGAGGCCGAGGGACATGTTGTATATAAGCACATGCATTGCTGACGGTCGTATTGCCCACGCACCATGTTAGATCTCCCAACTGTCGCGGTCGTGCCAGCAGTTGCAACCGTATTCGTCATCTACGCGTTAACGACCTGGTTTTTGTTGCCGACATGCCAGGTGAACACTCGTCCGGCTTTCCAACTCCACAGTTGCTCATGGTCGAAATGTAGTTGAAGGACATACCAACTGTCGGTTCATCCAATCCTATTCTCTCATACCTGGATGCCTTCAAGTATATCCGCCATGCACAAGAAATAGTTCACGATGGGTACAAAAAGGTATTTGACTCTTTTCATGGACGTGCCCAAAATCATTTTCACCCACTTCTTCGCAGCACTATGGTAACGCTTTCAAAGTAGCCAACATATCGCGGTGGCTCGTCGTCGTTAGCGGACCGCAGATGCTGGAAGACATTAGGCGGGCAAGCAACGACTATCTTTCTTTCTCAGAAGCAGTGGATGAGGTATTCAAACACGAATTTCGACAGCGAGTGGATGATCTGCTGATTGCTTCGGCATTAACAGGTGATTCAGACCGATTATACGCTCGGTCGGGAGATCCGGGTCAATTCGTACCATGTTGGGATTGTGAGGACGCCGTTAACGAAGAATTACGAGGTTCTCTTCGATGATATTACGGATGAGATTTCCTCTGCTTTCAAGGACTTGATTCCGCTCGAGACTACCGGTGCGCCGTTCCTACCTTCGTCTGTCTTGTTTATAACATGGATGAATTCAGAATGGACGCCTGTTCCTGCTTTGAAAACAATGATGAAAGTTGTCTGCAGAACAAGCAACCGTCTGTTCGTTGGCTTGCCATTATGTGAGCGCGACAAAAATTTTGCACAATCTAACATTGACGTCTATGTCTAACTAGGCAGGGATCCGGATTACAGAGAACTCAACGAACAGTTTACGATCGACGTGTTTTTGAGTGCTCAGTTTATCAATCTCTTTCCGAAGATTCTTAAACCGTGAGTACTATTTCTCCAACTCTTGGAACGGTCTATGTTGACTCTTCCCAACTCCTAGGATAGTGGGTCGGTACCTAACCATCGTCCCTGCGAACATCAAACGTGCCATCTCGCATGTCGGACCGTTAATCGAACACCACTTTGAGCAGGAAAAGAAGTACGGGAAAGATTGGCCTGGTAAACCGGTATAAAAGCTCCCAATCTGCGTGTCAGTGCCTCGAACTGAGAATTTATTCTGTAGAATAACCTGATTTCCTGGTTATTAGACGAAGCCGATGGTCCTCGAAGAAACATCAGAGACTTGGTCATTCGCATTCTTACCATTAATTTTGCTGCCATTCACACCACGACAAATGTGAGCATACCTGATTTTTCTTTCCTCCGATAAATCTGTTACTGACACGCGTGGCGCGTTCCTGGATAGGCGTTGACTGAGGTTCTACTCAATCTGGCTGCCTACCCAGAGTACGCTGCGCCGATGCGTGAAGAGGTAGAGGAGGTCATCTCAGCTGAGGGGTGGACGAAGCTCGCGATGGGGAAGATGCGGAAAGTGGATAGTTTTATCAAGGAATCGCAACGCCTTGCAATCGGAGCGTGTGGGTCGAATCTCTCCTAAATTGAACTATCTATTTAACGGCTGTTCGTGTTTTATATTTCTTCCAGTATCGCTAAGTCGTAAAGTTTTGAAGGACTTCACATTCTCGAATGGTCTCACAGTCCCAGCGGGTACCATCATTGGCGCCGCGGCGTATTCGACCCACTCGGATAGTGTACGCCATTGATGTATGAGATACACCTTTTATCTCTGACTTTACCTAGCAAAACTACGAGCGGCCTACCGAATTTCAAGGATTCAGATTCGCAGAGATGCGAGATGGAGCTGGGGAGGAGATAAGAAACCAGCTCATCTCGCTCACGCCGGAATTCTTGACCTTTGGCGCGGGTCGACATGCGTGGTGAGCTGACCTTTTATACACTCCACTGCTCCAGTGTACTTACACTCCGAGACGCGAATAGTCCAGGCCGATTCTTCGCAGCTAACGAACTCAAGGCCATTCTTTCTTTTATTCTACTCAATTACGACGTGAAGCTTCCTGAGGGTTTCTCTCGACCTGAGACCGGCTTTATATTCGGTGATAGGTTTCCAGATAGGACGGCGCAGGTTATGTTCCGGAAGAAAGTTTAGCTAGCCAGACGAGCGCATGACACGTATGTGCTTAATTGAGATGTATTGGTTGAATTTTATACTATTTATCTACAAGTACCTATACGGCCGAATATTCTTCAAGATTAAAAATTCTTCATTACTGTTATTACGAATTGAAGGCTTTATCGACTCTACCGCTTCAGCATTTATTTAAATTTCGTGGACCGCGTCGCGTCATCAAAAAGGTCACGTGTTTCTTTTCAGGGATCAATCTTCAGTCACATATTTATTTTCAATTTTAATGATCATCTTTATGCTCTCCTATAATTCAGAGCGAAAAAATCGCAAAAGTTCTTACCCGCCTGTTGAGTGACGCATGGATCGAGCCACTAGGCTACATAGCGTTAAAATAGGCTACGCAGTGAACTGGTAAATGAAACCGTTTTCTAAGTAAAATTTTAGGGTGTGATCACGAACGTGTAGGTTTCTTCCCACTCGCGTTGGGCTGGATGAATAAAATAGGCGTATGGACAATCACCGATCTAGAGCTGGAAGCTCCGCCTTCTTTTAGGGCTTTCATAACATTCTCCGTATCACAGTCTATTTTTTTTTTTGCAACATCCGTGGTCACTTGACGCGGAGACTCTATTTTAGGACGGGGCCAAGCATCGGCCGTTTCAAGCGAGCGGAGCCGGTTCATGCCGATGACAGAACGAATTATCTTGGAATTATCGCGGGTGTCGGATACTTTTGGGAGTTGAAATTCGAGGCCCCGCTTTGTCGTATAAATATATATATAGTTGCTATATGGACATGAAAACAACGATTACGACGGAAGGGACTTAAGGTGCACTTTCCTGCCGCACAACTCAGAGCTTGGAAGAAAGACGAGTCGTCCCAATAAAATTCCATTTCAAGCAGGACTCAGTACCACGAAATTGAGGGGTGCATAGATTTGTCTATGGGACTGGAAAAGTCCCCACCCACATGGCTTATGATGTTTCTTCTTTCCAAATCAGTGGATGGGTCGCGTCCGAGTCTCAGGCACTCTGTTTTTAATCTATCATTACGCGTTCATGACGATGAACACTGGCGGTAATAATTGGAGTAGGGTGGTTCTAGCTGGGACGGCCCATAGCTGAAATGAGTATACTCCAGGGTACGACTGGCCTAGTTCTCCACTGTACACAAAGATAAGAAGGTACCCTTAACTCGGGACACCAACTGCTTTTGAGATGGGAAGAGACGGGTGAAGCATCAGGAAAATTTAACGGAGGCTTTGAGCCACGAGAGACAACAGACTAGATGTGTGATAGGTCGTCTATTCAAGGATAAATATCCAACCATCACTTCTCTTCTTAACTTCCTGAGACAGCAATCTTGAAATTAAACAGCTCAAGACACAGAAATATTCTGCCTCGCGGGGTTCTGGAATGGGGGCTGTCGGACTAACAGTGTATCCAAGTCACGAGACATGATAAGCATGCTTGAGGACGTCCCTAATTTTGGCGACTTATTCTGTTGATCAGTCATCTTGGCCGTTGATTTCACTGAGCCGACTAAAATAACTGACATAACGAAGCCGTGTGAGGGCAGCTGAGAGCTCGTTAATTGAACTCAGCACGAGCTATAATTCGAAGTATTTTGTGGTCACGACGAACATTCTCAACAAAACACAGGCGATGCTTCGTAATATTTACCAGAGCCTCCAGCATTCAAGTCTAAGGACGACTCGACTTAAAGGTTGGTCTCTCACCGGCCATGGGAATTCTAAAAGTATGGGATGCAAGAATGCTCAACCCAAATCCGCCTGACCTTTAGGACCTAGGTGGTGAAAGGCATCTGGATTGAAAGAACCACCTCGGGGAGTATCTGGCTCCAGAACGAATTCTAGAAAATATTTTAGAATTGGACATCCAAAAAAAGGGTCAGTGAGTATTTGCAGTGGAGAAAAACATATAAAGCTGTCGTTTACCTCTCAGAATCTCCAGTTCCTCATCTACCACAGTTAACTCGCATAAAAAGCAACATCTCTTATCCTCAAAGACCATGTCTACCCAGTACCGCATGCAGAGTGTCCAAACCAAGTACTACCCCGTCACTGACGGAGCGGCAGATGGTGCGACCCTCGCAACTAAGAACGGTGCAAGCACTGTTCCGGCGAATACTGTAAGTGCCCGACTCTCCTGTCGGAGTGGTTCCAGTATCAAACATGAATCTCATCGTTTTTTTTTTTTTTCGTTAGGTTCTTAATTTTAGCAATCCGATTCGAGACAAGCCCATTATTGTTTCCATTGCCAGCCCAAACGGATTATACATCACGTTACCGGATGTCAGTTGGGATTTAATTTTCTCAGTATTGTGAAACTGATTCTACAAATTCACGTTAGGGGGCCGCCGAAGGCACTAAGCTCATTTGGGGCTCAAAGGCATACAACTGGACCGTAAATCCGACTGTAGCTTCCGATGGCGGTATCACCTACCAGTAAAGTAACTCGTAGACAGGGTGGAACATGAATAATCGCAGACCACTTCCATAGATTCAGCCCCGCCGACGGACAGAACCTCTACATGTTCGACGAATTTGGCATTGGCCCTGTCGTATGTATACCTTTCGGTTTCCTTCTTGCCGCTGAAAGACCTTCATCTGCATATTAGATCATAGCCAAGTCTGGAAGTACTATCGTACCTCCCCAATCCTTCTTCACTCTGACTGCCGTCTGAGCTTCCCGCAATTTCTATGACCGCGGAGTTTGTTGATGTAGAGTGATAGTATAGCGTCGAGAAAATAGGGAGAAAAAAGTTGATGATTCAAATATAAACGTTGCGATTGCCCCTAGTTCATGTGAGTTGAGGCATGATCAAGGGATCTGGATGAGAATAGTCCAGGGTACCAACGCGTCCAACCAAAGAATTTAACGTTTCGATGGTCGAAACGCAGAGCTATCTGCCGTTTGCTTTTCCAACGTCAACTTGACCGGCGCGAGTTTTTCTCCCAGTAACCTCATTCAGGGTGTGCGTAACAAACCTCCTTGTTGTTTGCCTGATAGTGCCCCCAAAGCATCCTTATCGGCCCTGAAAGCGTGTAAATTGGCCCAGGCTTCGCATGCACACTCTCCGAGTGCCTATTATTGAGGGACATCAAGGTTTCAGAAAACAATCGCAACGTATGAAAGTCAGACCTAAGTTGAAATCCAACTGCCTCCCAGCAGGCGTTAGACGTACCTTTAATTAGGCAAGAAGCACAAAAAGCGAAGGATACAGCTCCAATTACCAACATCAATGCGCGCTTCCTATATAGCTCTCCATGGCCCGCGCCACCCGGTCAGTCAGTCGATCATAAGGTCATCTAAAGCCTGAGGCGCATTTCCTTGGAACTGCGAACGCTAGCTAACCTTAAGAAATAACAAGATAGATAGCCCCGGTCGTTTATAAAGTACGATGATATTTTTAATCGTTTGGAACTTGTAGACTTATTGAGTTGGTTTGAAAATTCCACTACAAATCCGAGATACAAAGAAAGGATTACACGTGCTACTGGGACATTCGTCGACGGTACACAGGCCCTAAATTCCAAATTTCAACCACTAAAGCCCTATCCCCGCCCTCCCCACGGAGCAGGAACAGTTTCAGCCCCAGAGCAATATCCAGAGCAAGGTGCGTTCTGGTCGCAGTCTTCGTTGATGGTGCAGGTCTTCTTTGGGTCTGCCCAGCACCATGTATCAGCCAATTCGTTCCCGTCCTTGAAGGGCACGCCGTTCTTGCAGTACGCCCAGCACGAGTGCGGCCACCACGTGGTCCCGCATCGTACAGTCGCTAGGTATGGAGGCGTTTCTGTTTCCCTGGAGTCGTGGTTAATTTGGAATGGGTAATTGTCCTATGTATAAGGAGACCTACGCATTGTGGAGGGACGGTGTGGATTCGCTTGCATGCGCAATGTTTACACAGATAAAGAGCGCGAGCGCCGTGGCATAAAGGATGTTTTTGAGCTGATTCATCACGGTGTAGGATGTGCACTTGAGCGTTAGCTAGAGATTTTAACCTCAACCAATTGTGAAGGCGTACACTATCATTTTATACAATTTTTCGAAGCCTCTAAATCCCTTCATCCATTCATCGTTAGTCCTGCTCTCCAAATAAGTCTAATTCGACGTTTACCTCGAATATTCCTTTAGTTTATCTTCCATGTACGCACTAAACTTGTATGTAACTCTCTGCTGAGATACCTTTTTCGGAACCGTACTTTCGCCGTTCCTTCCAGTCAATTGAAATTGCAAACTTTGACAAACGAGGATTTATTCTCCACCAGATGTATTTTTCACTGGGTGTCAAGTTCAAACTATTCACAGTACCCAAACACTGCGAATTCATGACCGCTCTAGGCTCCAATTCTACTTTCAACAAGCCTTACAGAAAAGGCCAGTGCTACACAGTTACTGCGGCCAACCGATTAGCCGCTGGGTGTTCGAAAAATACAGGAATCTATGGCCTGGATACAAGATAAGATCCTCGGGCGAGGAGACATATTGCGAAGGATCTCAGGCGAAATCAGACATAAACGAAGCAGAAAAGATCAGAAGCCTCTGGCTAGGGCATCCGAAGCGCTGAGAACACAATTAGTAGCACGTAGTCCAAGTCATATTCAGAAACGTTGTGTTATCGAGCGTCTGGAACCAAAATCAGGTAAGGAGCTGTGGTAAACGTCAGGTGGGAATTGTGTGGTGTGAATTTTAATGACACCAAAACCGACTTCGAATTCGGTACATATTTGATATTGAAATTGGAAACTCAGAAGTAAAAGCGCGAACTTGACTGAAGGACTAGTGACCAGAAGATAGAAGAGATCTAAAACCCTTGTTGACTTGTTCACCATTCTGGAAATGTGCAGGGTAGAAGCTACGATCTCA
Source organism: Galerina sulciceps (assembly GCA_023014345.1). Taxonomy (NCBI): domain Eukaryota; kingdom Fungi; phylum Basidiomycota; class Agaricomycetes; order Agaricales; family Galerinaceae; genus Galerina; species Galerina sulciceps. The sequence goes on from JAEDXJ010000007.1 coordinate 13,941, forward strand.
TGTTTTGTGGAACTCCACAGATGGGATGTATTGTCTTGGGTAGAGGCGAAAGTACGGACTGATCAGGAGATATTACGGTGGAAAAACATGAGATCTGTTTTGAGGAGATTAATAATTCTATTTCTGGTCAAGTCTAAATTAGTGGTAGTCTAAGGCTCAGAAGTGAATCGTCCAACATGACAAAGAAGGGAATGAATACCCATAAAAACACAATAACCATATAAGACGAACGTGAAAAACCCACAATAAAAACCAGACGTACTGAAATTCGCAACACTCCAAGTCCATAGTTACTCGAGTACACAACGATGACCAGGTTAACGACCTTTCTTTCAACCATCGCGGTTGCTCTCTCCATTGGTGCTCATATCGCGTTTGCTGACAAGTCCGCCGCTGAAAATGTGTACGTTTTCCTCCCATGTTCCACACAAATTTATCACACGCATTGACCACGTTCGTAGAGTTACAGACTCATCACTATGGGATAAACCGATAGTCAAATGCGGGACCACTTTCTATCCGCACACGTGTTGGGCGTACTGCAAGGACGGCGGAGTTCCGACTCAGTACCCGTTGGCCGTTACCTCCCCGTGGTGCTGGGCGGATCCTACTAAAACCTGCCAGAGCGATTCGGATTGTGATCAGAGTGCTCCGTGCTCTTCGGCTTGCTCGCAGTATTAGTAGCTACTTGTAGATCTCCCTTGACGAGGCAGAAAATAAGTTTGGAGTAGCTTGTTTGTATACTTGGAAACTGGCCGAAAGGGAATTAGCGCCGGAGAAATGAGGATAAGTTGCCTTCAACTCGCGTTTGAAAATATTAGCCTGCCACGAAGCGCGAAATCGAATTTAAAAAATGCTAACGCTGTGTAGTCAGTATTTCCAAAAAGAGGAAATACCTATCTGCAGACCCTAGATGCACGACAGTGCACGACGCAGCCAGGGATGACGACGAGGTTCGAGAAAAGCTCTACCTGGTTCAACGAGCCGGTCAAGACCGGATTGATCCTATTTTGGACTCCGCCTCAATTTCAGGGGAAGACGTCTCGTCATCCTTGCCCCTCCGGGCCCTCCCTCCTCATCATCTGGCGCAGTTTCTTCCACATGTTTACACAAATCGTCTTTTTGGCTGCTCTGGAGTTCCCATAAGTGGGCTTTAACGCGCATAAAGCCGACCAATGTGGACACTGGAGCAAGGGTCGTTTTTTCAATGTTTGGCAGGCTAAAAGCTTTTACTCACAGGCTGCTAACGCGTATCTGGTTCTTCGTTCGTTTTCTGCCCAGACCGGGTATCGATGCAGCACTCGTATAAAATGAAGGTGTCGCGGGCAGGCGTCGTGTGCTGCGCGACTTGCTGCTTGGGCTCTTCGAAGTGACACCGCAGGTGCCGCTGCTTCAAGACTCAAGTCGAGCAAAAACGTTTACGATTCTGCGTCGTTGATGATGCACCCGCCTCCTCTTCCGCGCCATTACGTCTGCTATCGAAGATGAACGGGTTTACTGCCCCAATCGTTACATTCATTCACGTCGGCGGTCGACATACGAATTACACAGGACAGGGTAGCGACAGTGCGGTCAGAAGTTGTGGGGAAACGAGCACGAACACGGGGACGCCATCGATGGGGCATTTCCTACGTCTTCCTACTGGGCCTTCATCGATAACGACTGGAACGATGAATCGTTGAAGACGACGAAAGCAACCTGGAGTCTTGGGATTCGTCAGCACGTTTGTATTCTCGACTGCTCCCTCCTCGATGGTCGACGTGAGGAGTGGGATCTTGTATCACCGCGCCACTCGCCCGCCCCGTCTCGTGGGCGTTGGCCCCACTAGCACCTCCCCCCGCCGCACAGTGCCCCCTCCCATCTTCCCTATCATCAATTTCGCGAAACGCGACCCCCAGTCGACGCGTCAGCCTGCCCCACCTCAGAACTGGACGAACGACGCGGATCATGGTAGATGGATTGGGTAACGCTTTCCACCGCTCTGGCGACGGCATTTGCGGGTCTGCGGGGTACTGTATGCGGGCACGGTGGATCCTGGGGAGGGAGGGAGTGACTCGGTGGTTTAGGTTGTTGACATTCTGGTGCTTGCGGCGGCGGTGGCGTCGGCATTGGTGCTGGCGCGCCCTGGCTGTGAGGGGATACAGACAGGAGGGGCAGTGGCGTAGGGCGGGGCGGGACAGGGGCGGGGCGGTCGGCTGGGGTTGGGGACGCAAGAGGATGTATGGGAAGGGCTGCGATTGGGCAAAGACCAGAAGTGCAGAGGAGCAGCTTAAACGAGGGGGGCAGTTGAAGGGGAATCGTCAAACGGCGCCGAGCGGGAGGAACATCTGTTTGTTCGAGAGAACCACAACCGCGTCGGTCTTACCCGTACGGCCGTACCCACACGCGACCCAGCGAGCAGGCGAGCAAGTGACGGCCACGAATGCGTATTTCGTGTCCACGCCCCGGCCTGTGTACTTTCAGATCTTCGCCCGACGTACCGCGCTTCGTCCGAACTGCAGATACTCCACCGTCGCGCAGGAGCTGGGGCTGCATGTCGAAGCGACGGGTACGATAGAGGAATGCGTCTTACGGCTGCCGCACAGGAGCTTCCAGAGTCGTTTCCACTCGCTCGTCTTCCCGATATCATGACCTTGCCTTGTTCCCCATAATCCACGTACCCCGCGCCGCAAGAGAGGTTTTACATCTTCTGTCTCGAGATTCGACCCCTATCCATCCCGTCTTTATTTTGTTCGCTGGACCAAATGGTACGTTTTGGTGTTCTTACTTCGAATACCGTCAATGACCTCGAACTAAAGTCTGGATATAGTCACCTATATATGCGTTTCTAGCCACGTCATCTCGTCTCCTACTATTAGCACAGCGTTGCATGGTATGTATGCGATGCTATCACCGAGTTTCAAATTCAACACCAAGCTCTATACATACGAGCGTCTTTATCATCGTAACTATTCTTCCTTTCCCCCCCATCTCCTTTGCGACACGCTCCAAGGTGGAGGGAGAAAGCTGCACTCGCTTCCTTCAATGAGCCATTTTCTCTTCGGGACAGACACGAAATGCCGTTTCATTCATAAAGTTCGAACTGTTGACCTTCAGTGCGTTTTGATGTTCGTTTTGATCTGGCTTTCGATCGTTATGCTTAATGAGTCGTCCTCCAGACGGATCAATCAGAGACCAGGGTTACGCCTATTGCTGGCATTTGTATATATTCCTACTTGAAGGGTACATCCTACTTTTCGGTTGAACCATTTTAATTTTCCCCACTTTTGTTCCTTCCTCAACCTCATATTGCATCGACACACTCGGCCGCACGCTAAGGGGTGGATATCTCTCTGAATGTCCACTGTAGCTGCACATTACATTGATGATCATGACCCAATCATCAACTACGCGCCCAATGGAAGCTGGACGAGAGGGGGAAATGTTTCGGATTACCAGGGAACTTCGACCTTCACTGATACAACAGGAGCAACCGCGAGCATAATTTTCTCTGGCACAGTCCATTCCCATTTTTCGAGTACTACGTTCTGACATTTTCTGTATCCAAGGCACAGGCGTTAGTGTGTGGGGAACGATCACGCACTTTGATCCTGGGATTCCAAAATTCGATCTCTCGTCCTACAGCGTTGACGGTGGACCAGCGTCTCTGGATCCTTAGCGCCAGGCACACATACCCTTGTCGTAACTCATTTGAACAGCGCCACTCTCTTTATTGATTATATCCTTGTTAATCCCTCTACCTCTTCTGTCCCCTTGCTGCCAACACCATCTCTTTCTGTGTTGTCTCCGTCATCACCTGTGCCGACGTCATCTTTGCCGGTGTCGTCGGCACTTTTGCCCTTGCCATCACCATCTCCAAGTCTATCGTCGCCGTCTTCGTTTGTGTCTTCACAATTAACCCCAATACCTGCTATCGTTGGGACTCCAGCTGCAGACGTTGCGAAATCTCAGTCAGGTAATGCTCCCGTTGGCGCAATCGTAGGGGGCTTGCTGGGCGGCCTTGCCATAATCGGAATTGTTATTATCTGTGTTTTGTGGCTCCGTCGTAAGCGCCAGCGTCAGAGATGTGAGTCCAATATTTCACCTTTTCTGTATGACACTGACGATTAAAGTCGACCCACTAGCGCCTCGGCCATACTCGGACCCAAACTTACTCCTCGATCCCACCATAACGATGGACCAACACCGGCCTTACGGCGTAAGAGTACCCTCTCAGGCAGCCAATTCGTCCCAGTTCTCGTATCCTACACCTACATCGCCGTCTCAGCGGATTATACCACCTTCCAAAGGTACTCTGACTGCACCCAGGTATTGGACTGACTCTGTTCCGCACGAAGATTCGTTGGATTCGCACACCCTCCATGGGTCCATTCAGCCACCAAAATACGAAGAGTAGAACATTCGTTGGTCGAACTGAACTCTTTACGAGGACTTTCCTTAATTTTGATCTCGAATACCACTAGTGAGCAGCGATATGCCCGTTCCAAGCTACAAAAATAGCAGTGTCATACCGTCAGATGACATGGGTATGTAGCAAATGATCTCCAAACATCTTCACGCATCCCCTTCATCGAGGCTGGTGTGTGTGGATCGACATCAATTCTCGGTGTTCTATCTTTGCGGCGGGCTTCTCCAGCATTCTGTGTGTCTTTCTTCCCTCGGGTACTCACTCAGACCTTTTATGCATATCGGATCTCGGTTTTCACCCAAAAAAAACATCTGGGTCGTGCATAGATGTTGAATTAGCACAATATTGGAACTACGATATACGCGTTGATCATGAGTTGATCATGCACTCAATCTGATCATGTGCTAATTCCCACAGTTTACGTAAGAGTAAGCTGCTCGGCGATTGCACGAAAAAGGCATGGCGGTTGTTTCATCGAACAACGCTGTGTTCCTAACCAATTCACCTTCGTACTCTCCATGGCCGAACTTAAAGCTACAGACTTCATAAGCTTATCCTTTCCTGATCTCCCTCTGAATAGTGAGAATCAAGACGAAAGCTCGAGCGTCATTGACACATCACCAATTCTCACCCTCCACGACGACATCCTATGGTTGATCTTCTGGTTAAATGCCGATATGGAGGAGGTGGCCAAGGAATACTATGGAGTAGCGGCAATCGATACGCTCCGATATAGCTCCCAAGTGTGTTCTAGGTGGCGAAAGGTCATCCTCTCGTGTTCGTCGTTTTGGGCTCAGGTTGTCAACCTCCCCCGTCTCAAACATGATGACTGGAGACACGAGGTTCTACGGAGGACAGGCAAGTCATCGCTTTCCATTTTGTGGTTTTACTCAGGCGATCGCTCTTTGAATGTCGTTGGAAGAATTATCTATTATGAATGGCGGAGAATCCGATGGCTTCAACTTGATTTCGCGAGCATGCCAAGGGGCGAAGATTGGAACCCTATGCACTATTGGGAGATTTTTCGGCGTCCAGCAGATGTCCTCGAGACTTTCCGGGTTTCCTTGTACCGTTATGATCGAAGGCCATCATCCATTCTTTCTCCGTCAAACTTCGTCACTTTCAATAACTGCGCTCCTGCTTTGCGTGAATTTCGTGCTCCCAACATCAAGTTAAACCTGGACTTTCCATCACTGGCAAACATTCGGGTTCTCACCTTGACTTGTCAGGTGTCTGCTTATGAGGTAATTCAAGCGATCCTCAAGATGCCACTACTTGAATGCCTAATAGACAAGAGTGCTGCAATTTCCAGCATTGGAGATGCGGAGCTTTCGCCTATCACCGCTCCGTCCCTCAAAAAAATCATACTCTTTTCATTTTCGGACATCGGCCCACATCTGAATCTCCTCACGCATATAAAACCAGCTACAGAATTCTACTTGACTCTTTTCCACACCGGCTCTGTTCCAGATGTCCAAACGGCTGCCTTAGCCTATCAGGTTCTCCACGACTACTTCAACTGCTGTGACTTCCGGCACGCAGGCATTATTTTCCTAAATTTAGATGATTCTTTCTTCAACTTCGAGGCCCTTATTCCTCGCAAAGGGCGATTTTGTCTCGCTTTCAAGCCCCACGATTACAGCCAATCAGCATACGATCAGGTGTTCCTCCTCGAATGCGATATAATCAGAGCCCTTTTCGCAGCCTTACCTTTAGCTGAATTTCATGAAGTCAAGGCCGTCTCACTTGTTATCTCGTCATATATTGTCGAAGCAGCCGATAGAAAAATTGCCCAATTCATTATGTCAGTCCCATCCGTCGAAAAGTTGACGGCCAATCCTGCAACTCTGAGCTTTCTGCTCAACCTCCCAAGTGATGTTCTTTCATCTTCCTTCCCGGCCCTCCACACACTTGAAATCGGCGAATTCCTACATGGGAATGAAGTGCCAATCATCAAACAATTTCTCGCATACAGAATTTCAATTGGCAGGCCCGTTAGAACCCTTTCCATCCCAATCGATCGTGGTTTATTCAAAGACGAGTCTTTAATACCCCTGGACGAATTTATTGGTCTTCCCATCATTCTTCGATATGCAGATAATAAGGAGTACCTCCACACCTGTGGAAACGGTCGCATCAAGGACTTGCGTATTCCTTTTGGGCCCCGATTGCGACTGCCAGACTCGGACGGGTATTTGTCAGAGAGCTCATCGGAAGGCGAATGAGTTACGCTTCCTTATAGAGTTTCCTTTTCCCAAGAGTTACGAGTGAGGGTGAATCAGAATAGTTCTAGTATTTTTCAAATACTTGCAATGTCGGTAGATTGGAGCGTTCATAACAAGCATCGTGTTTTCGCAGAGATCAAGAATTTAGTACAGTACAATCCTTTCAACGATAGTGTATTCATGGAGTTGTTGCGTTCACAGTCATGTTACCCATTTATTTTTTCGGTTCTGAATCTGAGATCGCTGTTTTAATCTAACCCTTCATTTGCTAATGCACTTCGTCCGGTTTGGTTCATATTGTAAGTGGGTTATCGGAGTTCGTCAGTGGGAGATTTTTGGTAGATATTTTTCTCATGCTAGAACGATAAATGCCCGATAAGCTCAGTGAGTCTTTCCTAGAATCCTAGGTAACCTATTAGTCAGCTGGCGAATCAGTAATGATACATTACCGCGTAACCCGATTCGGAAGTTACTTCCGTATTTGGACGTCCTTGTATTTTATGTCGCGACGCTATGAAACTTTTGCTTGAAACACCAATTTTGGGAGCCCGGGCATCATATTTCATGATTTAAACAAAGATATACGGTAGTCAAACGGTATTGTTTGGAGAAACAATGCCCGTGAGTGCCTTAGTAACATGATTGACGGACCCAACTTCAATTTTTCACGTATTGGCTGTTTAAATGTGATGATGACTGCATTTCGAATTTGTATGTTTATGTATTATAAACTTATGCATTCACGTAGGAATTCCATCATGATAGTTGTGATAGGCCTCGCTTTTGGATATTTCTGTTAAAATTTTGGATTTCTTACCGCGAGAATACATTTGGATTCTTGGTGACGAACTGATTGACAATCAAACATCAAACATCAAACTCGTTTTTACGTGGTCGATCTTTGCCGTTAGGGACCCATGACATCTCGAAACATCGAAGCTATTATCTCCCAAAAGCCAAAAGCATTCATTACATGGGCACAAGAAATTTACCGTGCACTACCGAGCACAACCGTGCAGCTACCGTGCAAGATTTCACGGTAACGGCACGGTTTCAGCAGTAGTTGCACGGTAGTCGTCTCCGCTGCACGGTACATGCGCAGTCAGCAAAGTTACCGCCAAGATGTATTGTACTCCTTTTGTTGTCTCCTGGCGGGTTGGTAACGGAGGTTCAGTTTATCTGTATGGTAGATGTATTAAATCCTTGTATAAAGCTTTAAGACGGTTGTTCTCCATCGATGATAATATTACAAGTACATTTCTGGTTAGCTGTCTGTTCGACACGAAAGGCCGACAAAGAATAAAACCTCTCATTTTTAAAGTGGTTCGTGACCTGCAAAGACGATTTGGGGCTCGTTTAAAAGATATTAGAATGGAGTACCCATTTAATTTATACTCAGAAATGTGCAATTCTCTGCGATAAAAGGTATATTACATGGCAGTGCACGGTACCTGCACGGTACTGATTGAGATGCGCACGGTAACGCACGGTAGCGCACGGGAGGTACACGGAGCGTGCACGGTAGCGCACGGTAGCGCTCGTTAACGCTCGTTAATGCACGGTACAGTACTTCACGCACGGTAATCCTATCCCAATAAAGGCGACCTCATATCCTAGGAACTTCTAGTTTGAGCTCAAGATGTTCAATTTTGAGAAACAGTGGATCTATGTTGATGTCATGTCCAAATTCCTGTACCGCTTGAAGAACAAATGTTCGAGAAGCTAAATTTTCCCTTATAAATTCCTAGAAAATAAGATATAAATGACCATAATAGCAATGACCCGTTTAACGGGTCACATTCAAACCCATGCCGAAACCTTGCCCACTCACTAGGGAAAATACCTGTAAAGGACTCGAAGGTCTATTGGCCATCTATCTATCCTTACACAATGGGACGCACGGTAACACAAATTAAGTGCACGGTAGGTGCACGGTAGTGGGTGTAGCACGGTACAGTGCGCACGGCTACGCTCGGTAGCGCACGGTAATTTCCATTTGCCCTTCATTACATGGTGAAATACAAGGAATATGACTGACGAAATCGTGTGAGTGCAGATTCGAAGTGAATCAGTCTATTTCGTTACGCGTCGACGACATAGCTGATTCACTGCGCTTAGATCCCCCGGCGGCTTCAGGATACCGCACTCGAAATCGTATAAAAGCCTTGCTGTAAGATTTAAGTAGGTCCCAAGAATCTTCAGAAATTCAATCGCAAATGCGTAGCCAACAATTTAAATTCTACAGCTGTGATCTTCAACCCCTCTAAGTCTAAAGTCGTCATTGTTATGTAGAGCAGATTTATTACTTCATCAACCTGTCTATATTATAATACTCACACGTTAGTCTTACAGTCATCGGACGCTCTCTTTTTATTAACGTAGGAGGGCCATTCTTCGTGCGTGTATCCTCCAAACTGCCCTTGAAAAAGGCTATACTTACCTCTTACCGGTTCGCGTACTCAAGAACTTCGGGTCCACCTTCACCCCAACCCGGATTCGGGGACCTTCAGCGTCGAGAACAGGGTCTCGGCTGACGGAAAGAGCGTCGCTGAAACAGCCGCGATTATCGCTGGCTCGTTAGGCGAGACCAAGATCGGCCTTTCCGCTGATTGGCTCATCGATTCGGTTTCTTGTGTTTGAGCTGTGAGCGCAATATTGTAAGCGCAAAGGTGTGAGGGTGCTCGGACCTGGACAGCGAAAAGAATATTTAACTGACTAACTGACGCGAAATTCGGTCCTGTTGAAGAACGAACACTCGTTAATTTTTTTTAAAAAAAAAAAATATTTACCAACATTCGGCGTTTTTCCATGCTATCTAGTACGTACGTGACATTCTACTTCCAGTGAAAACTGATTTATTGAGTATACAGAGGTCAGTATTGCCTCACAAAGAGGTGGCCATGGAATTGGAATGATAACGCGCGCATGCGCACGATTTCGCCTGGTGCAAGCAGTAGGATCGTGCTAGCGCAAATGCGTGCAGACCTGATTTTTAGTCTCGAGGCTGGATATTTGCACCGAGGTCCCAGCATCCCATGCTATCCTATCGCGATATTTGTCGTCAATCGGCGGCAATTTCGCGGTCGAGAGTGACTCGGAGTCTGCAGGCGAAGTTGTTTGAGAGAAGAAACGAAGATGGAAGTGCTGGATTCGTGAATACAGAAAAATGAATGCACATGTGTGATGTTGCACCTGTAGCTGTAGAAGGAGAGAATTGTTAGCGCGAAAGTCCAGTCTGTATTCTGGGGTCATTATGGAGGGAAATGTATGTCTCAGAGATCGATGAACGTTGTATTTAGTCTGCGTGAAGCTGCTAACGACAAGGCGTCCGAGTTTTACCAGGGCCAGCTTAATTGGTCTTCTTGAACGTTATAGATGGCATCGATGAAGAGGAGGTGAAGGAAATGGGGCTTTGTAAAGTCAAGACACGCCGACGTTCACAGGGCTTCCGTCGTTCCGTCACAACGATGCCAAGAGGAATAACGCTCAAAGGAGGAGTTCTCCGTGCAATGTTAACCCTCTGTTATGGAGCGAGCGGGTCGGAGAAGCTCAGTTAGGTCTCGTCAAGAAGATGTACTAGTAGTGGAGTCGAAATTGACGATGCAGGTAGGCGAGGTCCACATTGTTCTTGAATGAATTGGCAGAGCTTGGATTTTTAGTTCGAGTGGGGTGTTTGTGTTGGTTAGCGGACGATGTTTGGAGGATGAGCGTCCTGACTCGGCGGGTTAGGGGTATGACGCGTGCGAACATCGTTTCAAATTCCGGTTCCCCAGCACCGCCATCAATGCTTGTCTTTTCTTCCCCCATACATATTGCCTGCCTCGAGCTCTACTATCATAACCCCTACGCACCGTCATCGTCGATAGTCCTTCTACCTACATCTAGCGCACATCGAATTTAAAGCTGGCGACTGTGCCCCTCCTGACCCCATCCGAAATTTAATTCACGGTGAGCTACTCAGTACTAGTCCGAGTCCTTTCCACCACACATGACTGAGACCTACCTTACCTTCAGGCTCAGAGGGTTCCCGCAGCGCTTTAGCAGAGTCGTCGATGATTTCAATTTGTTTTGTGTCGTCGATGATATGGAGACCCGCCTCCCCCACTCCGTCGCATCGTCGTTATACCCTAGATCGTTTCGGTTCCCCGCCCGGCTTAGATATGGCTCATTCCTTGGAGGTCGAAGGATGAAGTCAATTTTGAGCTTGATGTATGTGTGTCCGAAGAAGCATAGTGTTACCACCGGCAGGCATGTTCCCGCCTGCCCTCTCGGCTGGCAGGGTATCCTCCCGCACTCGTTCTAGCGGGACTACTTGCCTTCCCATCCTCCCATCCTCCCTCCCTCCCTCCCATCCTCCTCCCTCCCTCCCTCCCATCCTCCTTCCCTCCCATCCTCCCTCCTCATCCCCCTCCCTCCCATCCTCCCATCCTCCCTCCCACTCCATCCTCCCTCCCATCCTCCATCCTCCCTCCCTTGTCCCACCCACCCTACCCTCCTACCTTCCCCCGTCCGAAGGCGCTAGTCGTCACCGGCTCCGTTCATTGTCTACCACACATCCCGGACCCACCCACTTTCACTATTGTCTCTGCGAAACGCCTGCGCCGGCGTTGTTGACGTGTCAACCTCCCCCCTTCCACACGCATTCACGGGACGAACAACGCGGACGTGGCATTCTGAATGGGCAGCGTGACCCATGACCCGCGGCCCGCGACTCGGCGATACATGATACGACCGCGACTGCGACTGCAGCGAGGGCGTACTGTAGTTGATCCCTCCCCCGTCCCGTCTTTGGTCCAGGTTGTACTCAGATCTCGTGGACATCGATGAGATTATCACCACCCTCATGCCCTCTGTATTTCGGGGCGCCGATGCTTCTCCCGCGACGGGGCGGGCATTGTTTGGAGTGCGTGGAATAGGAACGCGGCGTTGGAGTTTTGAGCTGTGCCCCGGGCTGGGGACAAAGGGAGGAAGGAGTAGGTCTGCGCCAGGACGTGGACGAGAACGAGGTGGTGCTCGTCGTGGGCAGGGCAGCGAAGGGAGAAAAGTGGAGGGGGAGGAGATCACCCTTCCCATCCTCATCCCTCGTCTCTGCGAAGCACCTCAGCCGCCGCTGTCGATGTGCCATCCCCGTCCCGCCCTGCCGCACCCCGCCCCGTCCCCACCTGCCCACTGGACGAAACGGGGCGGGGCTGTATGATTTTGGGTGGTCGGTATAATCACGGGCGTGCTAGCAGGCGCGCGGGGGGAAGGGTGCACTAGGAAGCTGGTGTGCGGGCGGCGCGGCGACGGAAGGGTGAGGGAGGGGAGGATGGACGGAGCGCCGGCTACGAGGGGGAGAGGGGGAGAGGGGGATGGAAGGGATGACGGCGGGGAGGGGGCCGGTTGAGACGGGATGACTTTGGATGGGGGCGAGGATGGTGGAAAGCAAGGATGAAGCCCACGCTCTTCGAATTCGTTGGACGTTGGATAGCGGCTCGTGCATCGCAGTGTACCCCGACCGTATGCATACCGCCTTGGTTAGAGGGTTTCTTCGACGTCCGCGAGAACCTACCGCGCCACCCGCGACCCGGCGATATAGTACGACGGCGACAGCGACCGAAAAAACGACGAGGATGTGGTGGTGCTCGTCGTAGGCAGGGCTGGCGACGAAGGGAGCAGAAGTGTGGTGGGGGAGGAATTGTTCCTTACCCTCCTCATTCCTCCCATCTGCAAAACGCCCCGCCGCGGTCGACGGGGAGTGGCCGTTTGTCAGCCGTCAGCGCGTTTTCGTCGTGCAGACGTGGCGGTCATGTGGATGGACTTGACCTGAGGGGGGGAGGGGCAGGGGGTTGGGGTGGTCCTTGTGTGAGCGGGGTGGGGCGGGAACGGGCTGTGTTTGGGGTGGAAGGACGAGGAAGCATGGGTGCAGGTGGCATGGCGCGGCGCGGCGACAGGGAGGAGGGACGCGGCGGGACGGGACGGCGGGGACGGGACGATGGGCAGGTGGCGACGGTGGCGACGGTGGCGATGGGGCGGGTTGATACAGGAAGACTATTGATAGGACGAGGACGACGGAAAGCCCTGATGAGCCCCGTCTTCGAATTCGAATTCGTCGGACATTCGGGTCGTGCAGCGTATCCCGACCGTGTGTATCCCGCCTTGTTTGGGGAGTTTTTTCAGCGTATGGGCGCTGCGCCCTCCATACAGTACATCCGACGACGGCGACGAGGACGAGGGCATACTTTTGTTAACTCCCACGATTCACCTCGGCGCGTACGAAGTTGTCTTTGCTGTCGAATGGCGACGCTGGTCCAATCTCAACTTCGACTTTGATAGGGCAGGCGGCGGTCGAACTCTACATTCCATCGCAGCGTTGGAGCTGCTTGTTGAGGCGACGAGAACAGGCACTCTCAGTGCCCATGCTGGGCTGGCGAGAACTGAGCCCGGGACGGCTGTGTTGTGGGTGTGCAAGGGTGGAAGGTAGATGCGCAGTGCGGTGCATTGCGGGATGGGATTGGCCGGGATGCGGCGCGGGTGGGGACGGGGATAGGAAGGGGGAAACAGGAAGACCTATGACGCGAGTCTCGTTGAGGACGAAGAAGATGGAAAACCACCACGAACCCTGGCTCCGACTTCGTGCGCGTACATTTTGACTCGTCCCCTTCCCGCCTCGCGCCGCCCCGTTGTGGGCCTGCGCGGTGCCCAGGATCCATGGGCATGGAAATATCGAAGGATTCTTCAACCTCGCTCCCTCTCCCCGCCAATAGCTCCATCTCCATCTTCAGCCCCAAGTGCCTACACTCCAAACGACGCTCGAGGTCAACTAAAATGAGATTGGACCGGCGCCGCCAGTCGCGCCCGAAATATTAAGAATGGGAGAAGGAGGAGGAGAGGGAATGAGGAACAGCTCCCGGATCATCTCCTCGCGAGTGCCTATCTCCCCTGCTGCATCGTCGATTGCACAGGTTTAGCGAGCGGGTGTAGTTCGAGATTGGAGCTGCCAACACTTTCGCCCATCTTCCTTTTCCTTGTGATCGAACGCTACCCCTCGTCCTCTAGCTTCAAGAAACAAGAAAATGCCAGTGAGAGTATCCCTCCAATCAGGTTCGCTTTTCGTCTCTGTGTTGGCAGCCTTATGATAACTTTTTTTCGCATAGCGGTCAAGCACGTCAAGCTGGACGCTACGAGTCGTTGTTCCTACGCCCCACACAAAACCTCAACGGTTTACTTCAAGGTTTCAATATCGAATTCGAAACTTCCCTTCCAGTTCGTTGCATTGTTCTCACTGATGGCTACGACCTTCATCGCAGCCCTTTGCAGTCGTCCTTCCTGAATTGGTTTGCATGTTGGCATGGCGGCAGATGTCGTTCTGTTCCCACCAGAGAAACCAGGTACAATGTCTTGTAACTTCGCACCTTTTCCTTGTCGTTTACTGATGATTCCTCAGAGGTTGCGACTAGATGACGAAAACCGTAACTCGTTGACCCTTGAAGGTCGAGCAGGGGTAAGTACTGTTAGAAATAACGTAGGTAATATAAGCACGTTTTCTCTCAATAAGCATTTCGAAATGCACGCTGAGAACCAAGCAAGGAGAGTTGCGTCGCCAGCCACAAAGCCAAGTCAAATAAATCGACGACGGATAGCAGTCCAAGCGACCGCCCTGTCCGCTTTGCCTGTACTACGACTGTAGTTTAGACCTAGACGGCAGGGGCAAGCTCGTCCATAAAATATTACCAGATATTTCCACAGAAATCGTCACTAAAAAGGCATTGCGGCTGTGCCAAGATTCGTTGAGAAATTTTCGCGATCTCCTGGCTTCGCCTCCTCCAACAACACCGCGTTTATAGACAACGTCATCTTCGTCTTTATGACAGAACTTAAACCCATGAAATCTATAGATCTAGCCTCTCCTTATCGTCCTCTTCCTCAGGAGAACGGTCAGAACCATGATAACGTCTCAGACGTCCAATCACCAATTCTCAGCCTCGACAACGATGTTCTATGGTGGATCTTCTGGCTAAATGCCGAAATGGAGGCCGAAGCTGAGGAGACGGCTAGAGTAGCGGCAATCAATACGCTCCGATATAGCTCTCAAGTCTGTTCAAGCTGGCGAGAAGTGATCCTGTCATCGTCATCGATCTGGGGTCAGGTCATCAACCTTTCCCACCTTGAGCACGAACCATGGAGAGACGAGGTTCTACGAAGGACCGGTGGGTCATTGCTTTCCGTATTGTGGATTCCTTCATATGTAGGAGCGCTGAATTCGCACATCTTCAATGTCGTGGACCTTCTTGGACGCCATTGGGATCGAATTCGATGGCTCCAACTTGATTTTACAGAAGTCTGGACGCACGACTTCAATGTCCTCGAACTTTGGGAGGTTTTTAGGCGTCCGTCAAACGCCCTAGAAACCGTTCGGGTTTTCTGTTTCTTTGACCGTCGGGATAACAATTCATCTACTATTCTTACTCCCACCAATTTCGTCGCCTTTAATAACCACGCTCCAAATTTGCGTTTATTCTTTGCTCCCAACGTCGAGTTCAACCTCAATGCTCCATGGTTGAAAAACATTCGATTTCTCGCCTTGAGCGGTTCGGTGCCTGCTTATGATGTAATTCGAGCCATCCCCAACATGCCTTTCCTCGAATCCCTAACAGACGACACTTCTGCAATCAATCGCACTGGGAATCCAGAAGCACAAATCACCGCTCCTTCCCTCAAAGAAATCACACTCCTTTCATCTTTCAATATTGGTCCGTATGTGCGTTTCCTCACGCATTTGAAACCAGACGCAGGACGTCAATTGACTTTTATTCACACCGGCATCGCTCCGAGTCCCAGTGCCAAAACAGCAGCCATTGCAAATCGGCTTTTTCGCTACTACTTCAAATGTTATTGCCCAAAGGCAAACACCGTTTTCCTTGATTTTGGCACAGTGCACTTTGAATTCAGGGGACAGATCTCTCGCAAAGAACAATTTTGTTTCAATTTCAGGTTCAAATACGACGACTTCATGGAATGGGCATTTATAAAAGCCCTTGTTGCAGCTATACCTCCGGTAAAGTGTCCGGAGGTCAAGGCCCTTTCACTCAAGTTTGAAAACTCGCGGGATGTTTCCAATCTTCCACATGGATATTTTTCCCGATTCGTTCTATTATTTCCATCCGTTAAAACTTTAAAGGTTTCCGTTGTAGCTCTGCTCTCTTTGCTCAAGTGCCCCAGTGACATCCTGGCCTGTTCCTTCCCGATCCTCAACGCAATTGAAAGTGTCCATCCCTTAGAAGAAGAAGACATATTGGAAGTTTTCGAGGAATTTCTCGCATTGCGAGTTTCAATTGGCCGACCAGTCGCATCCATTTCCTTCCCTATTGTTCGTAAGTTTAGTTGCCCGGAATTGCGTCGCCTGGAAAGCTTTACGGGCCTCACATTAATTCTTACGTATAAAGGCAAACGATCCCAGTATACCTGCGGAAACGGCACTATCGTGGACTTTATCGTCTCATCTGAACGTCGAATGTGTTCTCGAACGACACGTAGTAAATCTGGGCGTGTAGAGTAATGCTTTGCCAAAAACATGGAACTTGCATAATCAATAAAAGGAACTAAAAGTTCTTATTATATATGGGGTTTGAATCAATAAATCCGGGATTTTCTTGGGGAGTACTGTCATTCTTGTCATGTCTGGTGGTAAATAGGGACGCGTCGCGTCAACGCGTTAGTCACGTGCTGTGTGCTGAATCAAATTTCGATCCTCTCCAGAGTCTCCTGCAATGTACAGCTCTTGTTCACATCTTCTGCAGGATGCAGATGAGCTCCGGTGTTGGGCGCTAACTTCAAACTGCACTATTAAGGTTTCACCAGGATCACCCTCATATAAAAGACTCGCAAACGCTGTGATCTGGTGGAAGAACTTAACGACTTGGTACATGCCTCAGCCTCACTTCTTTTGCCCTATTTCCAGTTGAATATTTACACAGGTGTGTTAGTGGGTAGATATCAGCGGACGTTGTCATTGCCGCTACTATCTCGCTGCGGTGGGTATAAATTCCCAAATCACATCCTCATCAGACTCAATCTACGTCGCTCCTCGTCCATTTCATATCAAACTTGGCTTGCATGACCGCCGAATAGACGGCACCTGGGTTGGGAAGGAAGAAAGGTTTCCTGGAAAAAATATTGCCCCTGCATTCAAGTCCGTTCTAGTCACCGTTTGGCCGGCCGTTTGCTAATGTTTCTTCGCATTGTGTTACTCTAAATTTTGAATTTCTACACAAGCATATTGTGCTCGGGCCCTCCTTACGTTCGAGTACTCGGAGCCGATGCATAATAGACACTGGCCATGGTGTGCCCACCCCACAACCCTGCTTCTTCTGGACTCGACGGCACAAAATTGGATATCAAGCTCGAATTTTGACGCTTTCTCATCCTATTTCCTCCCTCTCCTATTTCTTAAGCCCTTCTATGCCTCGTCATTACCGGCACCCTCGACCAACGTGTCTGTAATTTTACAGTAGGAGATCGAGGATGCTCTTCCGCCTCGCATCGACCTTCGCCTCTGCCCTTGAACGCATATTCTTCATAGTGCGTATCGAGAGTCTGTGGAGAAATGCTCGAGGCTCATCGAAGGTTTTCTTTTTAGAAATATCCGGTGGATTTCCGTGCTGTTACTAGCTGTGTTACATAAGTAAGCAACATTCTATATACTTGGAGTGAAGAGTAATTTTTTTGAGCGCATATTGTTTCTGAATCACGACGAGGTAGGGGTGGAAAGATCTCGCCTGAATGCGCACGTTCTCGTCTGGTCTGGTCTGGTCTGGTGCAGGGAATAGGAACGTGCCAGCGTAAATACCCAGCTAACGAGATTGATTCTCGATTTAGATCTGCGCCGTCCATGCTATTCTATCGCGCTGCCCTTCATCAGTCGGCGATACTTTCGCAGGTCGAGAATGGATGGCCGACTCGAAACTTGGAGGCGAGAGAGAGAGGAGAGAGGAGAGAGGAGAGGAAGGTGGAAAAGGATTTATTGATGGTCAATGTGGCTGGTGCTTGTGTCGTTGTGAATACTTATATGTATGTACCCGAGAAAACCTGCGCTAAGGGATGGGTTATGGGTTTGTGGATGGATGCACATGCACGGCGTTGTTCCTGTTGAGTATGGGTGAGATGGGTTGGGAGTCGCTCTGCGCAAGGAGAAGGCAGTTAGCGTGGATGTTCGGATTGTAATTCTTTGATACGGGAAACGTACGCCTTAGGGATTGATAAACGTTATGTGCGGTCTGTGTGCAGCTTATAGCATCAAGGCGAACGAGTTTTACCAGGGCCAGCTCAATTGGTCGCTTTGAACTCGCTTTGAACGCCATAGGTAATGTCAATGACGAGGAGGCGAAGGAAGACTCAAGAGGAGGGCATTAGGCTTTGTAAAGTCCAGACACGCCGACGTTTACAGAGCTTCCGCCGTTCCGCGGTTCGGATGCTAAGAGGAATACATAACACGGAAAATAGAAGTTTTCCGTGAGATGTTAGCCCTCTGTTATGGAGCGAGCGGGTCGGAGAAGCTCAGTTAGGTCTCGTATGAAGCGGTAGTGGTATCGACGATGCCATTCGTGAAGGAGGTGTGGAGAACGATCGTGGGTTTAGAGGGCGGGGTGGAGAAGCGATCGTGGTTGGGCAGACGGTGGATTGGAAGATGAGAAGGAGGATGTGTTTGGTGCAAGGCAAGTCACATCGAGGGATTGAGTGAGAGACGACGACGAGTCGTAAGGAGGGTATGACGCGTGCGAACATCGTTCAAATTCCGGTTCACCAACACCACCATCAATTCTTGTCTCTTCTTTCTTTCCCCTATGTTCGTTGCCTCGAGCTCTACTATCATAATCCCTACGCACCGTCGTCGGCCAGCCCCTGGCTCCTATAAATCTCATTAGTCCCTCTACATCCAGCTCCCATCGACTTCAAAGCCGGCGACTGTGTCCCTGGACCTGCTGACCGGCGCTGACCCCATACGAGATTCGATTCACGGTGAGATCTTTATACTCAGTCCGCATCATTTCCTTCGCACATCTGATTCAGACCTATCTCACTTTCAGGCTCAGAAGGTTCCCGCAGCGCTTTAGCAGAGTCGTCGACCAATATTAATCCACATCGTCGCGTCCGCTGTTCACCCCCCTTATCGTCATTATGCCTTCGATCGATTCGGTCCCCCGCCCGGCTTAGATATGGCTCGTTCCAGGAGGTCGAAGAACCAGGTCAACCTCGAGCTAGACATATGCGTGTCCGAAGAACCACGGGAATCATCCCGCCTGCCCTCTTGATTGGCGTGGTTTCTTCCCTCACCCTTTCTAGCGGAACTACTCGCCTTCCCGTCCTTCCATCCTTCCATCTCCCCTCCCTCCTTCCATCCCCCCTCCCTCCTTCCCTCCCCCCTCCCTCCCACCTCCCACTCTAACCCCCTCCCCCCGCCCCAAGGAATTCCGCTTCAGCGGCATCGCTCACCTACCCACCTTCATCATTGTCTCTGCGAAACGGCCCAGCCGCAGCTGTTGACGTGTCAGGCCCTCCTCCACCCCCATGCGACGGACGAACGACGCGCACGTGGCATTTTGGATGGGCGACCTCTCGTCGGGCGTTCTCGATCGCGCCTTCTTGAAGCCTATGCGCGTATATTGGATCCGAGAGAGGAGAGGCGCGGCGGTTGGGCCCGTGCACGTGCTCGTGCTCGCGGCGGCGGCTGTGGCGGGGCTGCGTCTGGGGCGGGAAGCGAGATGCTGGATGCTAGGGTTGGGAGCGGGTGAGATGGTGAAGAGAGGGAGGGGAAAACAGGACGAGTTATGGCGCGAGCGCGAGTGTCAATCAGGACGAGAACGATGGAAAACCAGGCTACAACCCCCACTTCATATTCGTTGGACGGTTGATCGAGCAGCTTATCACAAGGCTAGGGTGTGTTCTTCAACCGCCCTTACACACCCGTGGCCCGGCGATAATGGCGACGGCGACGAGCGCGTACTTTCGTTGGCCCCCGCCGCAGGCATTGACGAGTTAATCAACCCCCCTCCTACACTCACGGTTTCGGGTACGACCGCAGGTGCCGGTCCAATACCAACTCACCTGCGACGGGGCAGACGTTGTTCAGAGTGTATAGTGCATCGCGGTGCTGGAGTTTGAGCTGGGGGTGCAGCAGGGGGTGGAACTGCTTGGCGTGGGCGTGGGCGGGGGCGGGGAGGAATGAAGCCGCGGGAAAGAGGGAAAGGGAGAAGGCACCACCCTTGCCACCCTCATCCTTCGTGTCTGCAAAACTCGGCCGCCGCCTCTGAGCCTCTCTCGCCCCCACCGTCGACGTGTCAGCCAGCCAGCCCCGCCCCGCCCCTCCCTGCCCATGGACTAGACGAACGACGCGGACTTGGCGCATTGGATGCGGCAATTTCGCGCTGCGCGGTTGTGCTCGTGCTGATGAGAGGGTTATGCGAATGTACTGGACCTGGGGGCAGGGCTGCGGAGGTTGGGGGGTACTGGGGCTAGCAGGCGCAGGGAGCGGGACGGGGAGGGGTGGACGAGGAAGCTGGAATACGGGCGGGATAGCACGACGCGGCGCGGCGACGGGAGGGGGGACAAGGGAGGGAACGAGGGAGGGGGTGGAGCGGCGGGAGGGGGAGGGGAAGGAAGGACGGTGCGGCGACGGGAGGGGGAGGGGGAGGGAGGACGAGGTGGAAAACCATGATGAATCTCTTCGAAATCGGTGGACGTTTGATCGTGCAGCGAAAGCCGAACGCGTGGATCCGCATTGCTTAGAGGGTTTTCTTCAACGTCTGCGAGCACCCACGACCCAGCGACAATGGCGAGGGCGAGGATGTACTTTTGTCGGTCCCCGCGACCCCGCCTTGACGCATAGAGAGTCTACCCTGCAGTCAAATGCGGCGCAGGTCCAATGTCAACTTCAACATCGACCTCGACTTCGGCGCGGCGTGCGTCTTCAAACTGCAGATATAGACAATCCGGCACGGCGTTGGAGCTGCTGTGGAGGCGACGAGAACGAGAACGAGTACGAGTGGGAGGAGGAGGAGGAGGGAGGAGGAGGGGAAGGAAGGGGAGGAGGGAATGGGGAGGGGAAGGTCGTTGACCCAAACCTGCGCATATTCCCGCCTACCCTCTCGTCGGGCAGGGGCTACACCTCAAACCCTTTCCCTGCATACCACGCGTCCTTCGCCCGCCCCATCCTCGTTCTCGTATCAGCTCCCCTCTTTCATCGGCTTTGTTCGTCCTGTGAACGATGCGGACGTGGCATCTTGAATGGGCAGCACGACCCGCGACCCAGCGATACGTAAGGCGACAGCGACGGTGTACTGTGGTCAGTGCACAGGGGTCGTGAGCCGACGAGTTCATCAACCCCCTCCTCCGCTCACTATTTCGTGTACGAGAGGCAGCGCCGGTGCAATCTGAACCTCGAACTCGATTGGCGGGCGTCGTTCGGCGCGTGGGTGGTGCGTAGCGGCGTTGGCTTTTGAGCTGGGAGTAGAGCAGGGGGTGGATCTGCTTGTGCGTGGGCGAGGCCGGGGAGGAGGGTGGAAGGGGGAGGAGGAGGGGGGCGGAGGGTATCACCTTTACCGTCATCCCCCGTCTCTGCAAAACGCCGCCGCCGCCGTAGTGTCAGCCATCCCCGCCCCGCTCCTCCCTGTCCATGCGCTGGACGGAGAGGGGAGGCAGCGTATTGGAAGGGCACCCTCGCGTCGACAGATTGTGCTCGCTGACGTAGGGATTGTGTGGATAGACTGGAATCGAGTGGGGGAGGGGTGCGGCGGTTGGGCTCGGGCTCGGGCTAGCAGCCGCGGGGAGCGTGGTGGGGAGGGTGAGAGAAAGATGTTTGGTGCTGGCATAGGGCGACGGCGACACCGACGACGGCGTACTTTCGTTGCCCCCCGCGACCCCGCCTCGGCCCGTGCTTAGCATGTCTAACCTGCAGGCGATACCTTTTCAAGTACGAGTGGCGGCGTTGGTCCAATTTAAATCTCAACTTTGACCTCGACGGGGCGGGTGTTGGTCGAACTCCACGCTGACCCGCGGCGTCGGAGCTGCTTGTTGAGACGAAGAGGAGGAGTGGGAGGAGGACGAGTGAGGTGGCGTAAGAGGCGGGCGGGGGTTCCGCCGTCGATTGTACATATTTCGAAGAGCGCCTGCGGTCCCAACGTCAAATACGTCGTCGCCCCTTTTCATCTTCATCCCTGGGGATACCCGCCCCGCCCCGATGTAGTCAACCTCAACCTCAACCCCGCCGTTGTCGTTGGGGCTTGGCTTCGGCTGGACCTCATACATCATGCTGCCCGCCCGCCTGCGGCCTCTCCTTCTCGCCTCCTTACAGCCTAAAGCATAAAGCTCCACCACAAGACCCCATCAACCAACAATTTCCCTATTCCTGGATACTGGGATGGAATTGAACCCCAACGTCACACTCAGCCTCCTGAAATTCGGCTCTCGGAGGTTGGGGCGACTGTCGTGCTGGTCGTGCTATTTGAAAGGTCCAGCGGTCCAGCGGATGCCACTTTTATTGGCGTTGGCGAGTGCGTCGACGCAGGCGTCGCTGGGTGAGTTGAATAGGTTTTCTCGAAAGACTACTCCAAGCTCAGATTTCGGTCTATTCAGGTCGATTTCATTCACGTCGGTTTCCCCTCTCCTTATGGTCAGCCCGACGTAAACTACATCAGGCTCTTTTTGAATTCGCGGATCACTGCCCAGAGACCTGGTAACACTGTGCTTACCCCTAGCCGACTCGTATCCTCCTCTGGAATCGATGATTCGATCGAAGTTTCGATGTTTTACTCTAGATTTTCAATATGAAGCTCGAATTTCGACATTTCCGCTTGTTACTTCTCTTGCCTCGTCATCGCCGCGCCCTCGATGAACATGGGCAAATTCCACTCTCAACCTTCGAGGACATTCTTCTGTTCTGCGCACGGGAACCTTCCAGCTAACCGAACATCATCGTTCGCTGCCTCTGAACCTGTACTCCACATACTAAACGAAATGTAAGGAACTCCATGAAAGAAAGTCTGTACCAGCCGCAAGTTGAGCCCGGACGAGGGATTGGACACCCTCCGCTAACCATAGTTTGAACGTAAAATTAACTTACTCCTTCCATTAAGCTACATCGTATCAACAATCAAACCAAAGTTTTCCGCTGAAATCGCAGTGTTTGGTGCCTGTTCGAAAAAGGTATGGCGGCTGTGCTGGCGTTCAGGCGAAAATTTCACGATCTCTGGTTTCCTATTCTTCCAATAACACTGCCTTGATCAACAATTCGTCGTTAAATTCTGTATGGTGAAAGGGAAAATTGTAAAATCTGCAGGCCTACCTGCTCCTTATCGACCTCTTCCTCGGACGAACGGCGAAGATCGTGACAATCGCAAGTCACCCATTCTCAGCCTTCACGACGATATTTTCTGGTGGATTTTCTGGTTAAATGCCGACATGGATGAGGAAGCCGAGGAAAAAGACGAAATCAAAGCAATCGATACGCTCCGGTACACCTCTCAAGTCTGTTCCAGGTGGCGACAGGTCACCCTATCATTTTCGTCGCTCTGGGCTCAAGTCGTCAACCTCTCCCACCTCAAACGTGATGAACGGAGACACGAGGTCCTACGCAGGACGGGAAAGTCATTTCTTTCCGTCTTGTGGTGTCATTCAGGCGGAGGCCTTTCCGAGAGAGTCGTTGGAGACATTCTTGAACGGGATTGGGAGAGAATTAGATGGCTTGAACTCGATTTCACGCACTCTCCTGTTATGTATGACGGCAGGATCATACGATTCTGGAAGATTTTTCAACGTCCATCAGAAATTCTGGAGAGCTTTCGTATTTTCTTCCATCGCATGAATGGAAATTCAGCACCCATTCTCTCTCCCTCCGATTTCATCGCCTTCAACAACCACGCACCTGCCTTACGCACATTTTTTGCACCAAATATAAAGTTCAACCTCCGCGCTCCATGGCTGGCAAATATTCGATTTCTCGCCTTGAATGGGCGGGTATCCGCCTCCGACGTCATTCGGGCTATTCCACGCATGCCACTTCTCGAATGCCTGACAGACGAGACGTCTGCGATCGCCAACACCGGAGACGCACTTTTGTGGTTACCACATATCACAGTCCCTGCCCTCAACGAAATCATACTCACGTCGTACACAGACATGGGCAGGTACATGAAGTTCCTCGCTCATATTAAACCAGCTGGCGGATGTTACTTGACTTTCACTCATGCTGGTCGCACTCCCGATGCCCAAACACTGTCCCTGGCCAATGAAGTTCTGTACAACTACTCCAGGTGCTGCGATTTTTCGAGAGCAAGCAGCGTTTTTCTCGAGTTATCTCGAAACCAGTTCCACTTCGAGGCCTTGATCCCTTGCAACGGACAATTTTGCTTCAAACTCAAACCCGGTCGGTCAGTCCGATCCTCGAAAATACGGAGTCTTTTTTCAGCCTTGCCTCCTGCTGAATTCCGAGAGGCTAAAGCCGTTTCGCTTGACATTTCACCCGACGTTTTCGAACCTGCTGATATCAGAATTACCCGATTTATTTTATCACTCACCTCCGTCAAAAGTTTAACCCTTGGTCCCGAAACGTTAGGGTTTTTGCTCAATTTCCCCGGTGACATCCTGGCCTCCTCCTTTCCAGTCCTCCACGCGGTTGAGATTAATTGCTCCCCAATACGAGATGAGCTATCAACTATCAAACGGTTTCTCATATGGCGTATTGCGATAGGCCGACCGGTTAGAGTTCTTTCCATTCCGATCGCTTTTAATTTCCACAGGGGCTTTCGTTTACGATCTCTAGATGAATTCAAGGGTCTTACAGTAATCATTGAACACAGAGGTGAACAATACCCGTACACATGCTAAATTGGCCTCGTCAAGAACTTTTTCGACTCGCTCTCACCTGGACACCAGTCATTTGCCGATTATGAAAGTTGTCTACCTTATACCCTGCCAGTTGACTTGTGTTGGATATGCAGTAGCAAATCAAGAAGACTACGACCAGTAATTGTAATATATTTCGATTTTTGTCCCCAATTCAATCCTTCCAGTAATCGGCGTACTGAGAATCGTCCAGCGCGTCTGGATTTGTTGATTGCACCAATTTAAAAACCATACCCGCCATGGTATACGATAATAACTCCTCGGCAATGTCTCCATCGCCGAACTCCGTCGCAACCTGCGTAATGTTCGAAAGCGAAACACTTTTCAGTTTTGCGAGTCCGAGAGTGCCAGTTTGTTTCTTCCTAATAAATTCGATCATTGCCTTCGACGAAAACTCGTTGATGTAGTCGCATGATAAGTCCTGTAACCTGGGTAAGTTGAAGTTGCTACCTTCTTGATTAATTTTCTCGAGTAAGTTGTCGTCGACTCGCAAGGGCTGTTGAGGCGTTTGGAAATGGTGCTGGCCATGACGGCTCCTTTCCTCTGCTTCCCACCTCGGCATTGGTGACCGTTTGACCGTCAGACTCGTTAGGTCAGAACATTTCCGAAGAATATCGAGGAAGGACGTGTGTTCAATGTACCGAGAATCGATGACGAGCTTGTGAATTTGAATCGGTAACCGAAAAAGTGGCAGGACCCAAGCAGTAGCTGGTTCGATGGAATTTGTTTTAAATTGAATATTTTGTAATGCTGGTGTGTGAAGACCGTTCGTGAAGGTGGAAATATCGATATCTGTTTCAATAGAAAGCTTCAGGAGGTGGGGTAGATGAACCGACCTAAGTTTACTCTCTCTGAACAGGAAGAACGCTCTAAATTGAAGGCGACATTCGACAAGAAGGGTGGCACACCCAAGAACAGAAGCAAGTGTAGAGAAGTCAAATGGTTGAAAACCTACCCAGCTTCGTGGCGAGCCTCCAAGATCGAGATGTGTCAACTGCTTCCAGTTGACTTGGAAATCCTCGATCATTAACGTCGCTTGCCTAATGGATAGCTGTCGAAGGGATGAACTCTTGAATAGCACACAGCCTCCCCAGAGAGGTATAAGGTCCTGGCGAGAAAGATGGCCCCAGTGATATTGGAAATGAAGGATTAAGGATTCCAATGATTGTAAGTCCACCAATTGTACTTTTCGAAATTGTTCAAAGAAAGAAAAACTTCCATCCAAAAAGAGGGTCTTGAATCGTGAGGAGAACGGAAGAAGGGTACTGACGTAGGGCTCATAAAACCTAGATTCAAGTACTTCCTCCTTTTCTGGATCTTTTCCGATGGAAATATGCAGTGGCAAGGTGTCTTCTAGCCATAATCAGACTGACGACGTTACAGAATATGGACGTGTCGCGTCATCGCGTGAGTCACGTGCTGCGTGTTGGAATCAAATTTTCGACTGAGACATCGACGTTCTTCTGCAGGATGCCGGATTCACTCTTAGCTTGCCCATTATTACCTGGAAATCTTCGAAGGTTTCAAAAATCTTACTGACCCGTACAAGGCCGAGCGTTCTTTTTTGCGTCTTACCTCTCTCTGGGTCTTTCCCTGACTCTTCACAATCTTTTCGACGTCATTGGGTGAGCTCTAGTGTTAAGTGCGCCTAGAAAGTGCTAACTTTTTACTAGGATTAGGCTCGTACAAAAGACGCGCAAGCCCTGAAGTCTGACTTATTCATCGAAAGTGGAGCGACTAGCGTAGTGAAGGAAGGCAATGATAAGGTGCATGCTCCACGTTTCTTACCTCTCCTACAATTGAAGCTGAATACGCCGTTTCAATAAGTGTCTTTCAGAAAAGGATGCTTTCGCACTTCGAGGTTTACTCCAAACTTTCGTGATTCGTCGTGGTCATTACTATATCTCACCCACCATCTTTGCGGGGGTGTGGATTTGCTTTCTTGACTACTCGTCTCTATCATCTTCACCGCTCTAAACCGCGGCCTCGTTCATTCCATCACACCTCTGGGTTTCACTTCCGCAGTCAAAGCAAAACTGTCATTGAATGAAGGAAAAGACCGTCTTTTTCTTTTTCTTGGGTTGTGCGTTATGGGTAGCAGGACATGCAGGGGTGGGGTCAGCCAGGTGGGAAGGGGAGGAACGGGAAGGGTGTGCGAGGGGTATTGAATTTGTCAACGCTCGGTAAGGTATCTTCTCGTTCTGTAATTCGGTGGTTGCTCGTGTTTGATTGAGTCCTATCCATAGAACCACGAGAACGAGCTCCGCACTAATGCAGTAAGAGATGTCTTGCGCAATGTACTGCTTGAAAGCGCGATGCCCCACCTATCACTTCTGAAAGGTCTGGCCAGGAATAGACCTGCTGTTTTCGGTCTTTCCCTACCGACGAACCGTGGCGACCTTGTTTGTCATCGGAATTGTAGCTGGCTTCTTACTTGATTGAGGATCGAGCAAATAGGTGGTACCTAATTTTCACGTTCTTTAGAGTGGGAGCTAAATGCCGTTTTGTCGTTCTGCAGTTTGCGGTGGTGCTACATTGCTCCATTCCATGATCACCTCACCCCCACTTCGTGTCTCTCCCTCGAGTCTGAACCTGGAGTGCACGCCTGCTGGCCTTATTCCGATTGCCCAGCGTCACGTTCCGAGGTCGTGTGTGCAAGATGAAATCCTCTTTCAACAATACAAACTTATTTTTTCTCAATACTTAGGCATTCGCTATTATGTTCATTGCAATGGGTCGATCGCCGAAAGAGTTTGGAATGACAACCATCGTGAACTGATGTTACATCCCCACCTCTTTTCTGTGTTGGATTTTAGCTTCAAGGCTATACTTCGTCAAGATCGAATATACAATAGCCGCCAAAACGTTCTCCCATTGCGCTCACTCACGAGAAGGCAGTGGTTCTCACCGACACAACAAAATTAGAAAACATGCACCTGCGCTAACGTGACAGCCACCCTGAAAGGGAATACCACGGTGAGGCTCTTCGTGCGTTATCTTTGATCGATACCATCACATTCCTTCCCGTCTCTTCCAGACAGTGGACGGCTTTTACCTGTGGCGAAAGGAATATGCCCCGTTTCAACAGCCATTTTTCGCGCCTCTGGAGAACGGGGCCAAGTGCAGCAGTAAAAATTCAAGCATGGTGGAGACGCATATTGGAAGTAAGGGAAGCAAAGAAACCCCTCCGAAGTATTTTCGAGGGTGATGTGACGGGTTTGACGGGACTGCGATGCCTTGTGTTGATTGGCGCGCACGATGGTGCTTGGAACGTGGGCGAATGCGATGATAGAGCTCGAGCCTGGTAGGTTAAACGGTTTAACGACCTCGTTTCATTTAAATTTAAGCTAATGTCGATAGAAGCGATCCTCACTGAAGCCTTGGGCAAAGATAGCGCAAGCTGGCTAGTGCTTTTGCGAAAGGCGGCTCTGCTGCTTGTTTCATCTCTGGCTTACGCACCTGAGTAGATCGTTTACGTCGCTCTGCGAAAGAGTACTAAATTAATTTTATAGATCGCCTAACGCCTCTTTGTACCTGAAGGTTCTGACGGTTTTATTGTCGAATCAATATGCCGAAACCACGCCAGATGATCAAAAAAGCACGTTTTGCAAGGCCATCACCGCGTATCTCATGAAGGAACGATTTTACAACCATCTCAGAAGAGCGATCTCAAAATTAGTATTTTATACCGACTTCCTGAATTCAGTTCGCGCTTCTAACAATTTATATTCACAGAACATTGAGAACTTCTCAAGTTTGGCGTCTTTCCTTGACTTATGCATGCTGCCACTGTCAACCTACCCAGAAAATTCCCGTCATTTTACTCGGATATACGTCAAAAATTTCATCGAAATTTTGAGCATTCCATTGCTCCCTAATCGATTTCCACCTGACGGCCCATCGCCATTCATCTCGTATTTCTTGCTAGAGAAACTTCGCCGGCGGGCCTTGGCCATAGGCGACCATATTTCTGAGAGTTCCTCCGCAGACCTCGCGGCAAACATGTATATGCTCATTTCCCCGCACTACGAACAACTTTCCACCGAAGCGTTCGCTTCTTATCTTCAGCTATCGGCGACATTGATCAGCAATTTCACTGACTACACTTTGAACTCTGCATACCCGTCGGAAGCATCTGACGATGAAAAACCTCCAGCTGAATATGATCCGGACTTTAGCGACGGTCATACGGACTACGAGGATTCAGATTTCGAAGACGAACTTTTTAAATTCTTTTCCCTGACAGTTACTGAGGAGTCGGTGAAATGGATTGAACAAGTCGCCTACCCGCAACATATAGCGAGGTTAATTGACTTGACGCAGTCACACTCAGTCGTTTTGCCTCACTTAGCAGCATACTTGTATGCGGTCGCAGAAACCTGGCCATTGTCTAAACAGGAAATCCACAACATTATCCTAGAAAAATCGAGCGCTTGGCTGGTTGGGGATTTGTATCGGGAGGTTGTGAGGCGATCGCCGTTAGGGCAAAAAGAGAACTCTACGCATGTATTTGATGCCAGCGCACAGGATTGGCACCCTTTCATCCTTTTCACTGAGTTATATTCACAATTACTCCATACCATGGATGACGAAGAGTTTTCAAGGCAAACGCCAGCGAGCCCAAGGTCCAACCCGCTGACCTTGTTAGAGGTGTCGTCGTTCAGCATACAGTTGCTTAATATCGTATTTAGGCTGGTCTGGCGCTCTTCGAACGATCTGGTTGGCCCATGGGAGGTAAAGCTAAAGCAGAAGTTGTTGCTGTGCTTGTTGAGATTACATGCGAGAGAGTGAGTACTCATTTTTTTTTCTCTTTTCCAGGATTTAATTTTGCATCATTAATAATATAGCTCCAGACAGCCATTTGTGGACGCCAAGCACTGGCTTCGTCGGTCAAAGCTTGATGCGAGTTCTTTCATGGATGCCGCTGTGTAAGCTTGTCCACTTCATCTCGTCCATTGCTCTAATAATTACAACATGTAACAGTACGGACAATCGAAACTCTTCCGGGAGTTTGCTCCGAAAGCTAAGTAAAAGAGTTATAAACACTGGGATTCCTTGAAACCGCACCTTGCCATCCTCAAAAAAATTCCTTTCGTCCTTCCATTCGGGGCGCGTGTGTCGATCTTCCAGCACTTAATTACTACCGATAAAGTTTTTCATCGCTCAAATGAGCAGCTCAATGCCTGGGGGCACGATCAAACTCTGAGGGTGAAAATTCGTCGGGGTGCGGTAGTTGAAGACGCATTTCAAAGACTTGGTAGAGTCAATTTAAAAATGCCACTTGAGATCGTTATGACTGATCAATTTGGGCAAGAAGAGTGAGTAATTCTTATTTTTCGATTGTAAAATTGGATCTGACGCACACCCGTTGATGGTATTAGGGACCGGGTCGATCGAGGAGGTCGCTTTAAAGAATTTTTCATGTTGCTCTGCCAGCAAATGTTCAACGCGCCTTCAAATCTGTGGTTAAGAGATAATTCGGGCTGGCTGTATCCGAATACGCATAAATATGCAACCGAAGGTGCCTTTGATCATCGATCACCCTTCATGCAATTACCTTCTGATTGTTGTTTCCTTTTAGACTCTGCCGTAGCATTATATCGATTCACGGGTCGTCTAATTGGAAAAGCGATATACGAAGGCATTTTGGTTTGGCCTCAATTTGCGTATGTATTTCTCACCAAGGTAAGCCCGCCGGCAATGAATATACAGGAGACCGAACTTACAGGACTGCCAGTGGCTAGGCAGGAGATGCACTCTTGATGACCTTTTTTCGATTCATCCAGACCTCTACTATCGCCTTCTCACCATTAAACACTCGACTGGGCATATTGAAAATTTCTCTCTTTACTTCATGATTATTACAGAAGGTGCGGCTTGTTTTGGTCATCCTACAATTCTGTCGAGCATTTCATTTCAATTCATTAGATCGTGGAATTAAAAAAAATGTGGATCTTATCCCAGATGGTCGGCATGTTTCTGTGACCATGGAAAACAGGCTTCGATATATTGACCTTGTCGCTCGTTACGCCCTAAACGCGCAGATCAAGCGACAAAGTCAGGCATTTATCGGAGGTCTTTCTGAAGTTATTGATCTGAACTGGTTGAAGTGAATTTTTTACGTTCTTCCTTCTCTCAAAATCGTGAATCATGGGGAAAAAATCAACAGGATGTTTAATCAAGAAGAACTCCAGGTCCTCATGGGGGGTGCCAGTGTGCCAATTGATATGCATAACCTCCGGCGTCATACGACTTATACAGGCATTTATCACAGGCCTATTAATTTTATTTCATAACCTACCTGAATTTTGGTTCTGATGATCGATAGGTCGTGAAGGCCTTCCACTCATATCAAAAAGTCGGGTTATTAGGGTTTGTAACAGGCTCCAGTCGTTCACCTGCACTGTATGTGGCGGTTTTCTCTAACGTCTGCCCCCAAAAACTTATGCTGCTTCAAAATTTAGAGGATTCAAAGACCTTGTTCCAAATTTCACTATATGTGACGATGGTCTCGATGAAAATCGGCTGCCATCCTTTAGCCAATCTGTTAATCTTCTCAGAGTGAGAGAGCTGTACCCCGTAATTTCTTTTACACTGTATTGGGCTGATCCGTCTTCTTTACTTCTTAGCTTCCTGCATATAAGAGCGAGCGTCAACTGCGGGAAATGTTGTTGGAAGCTATCACCGCACGAGCTGGTTTTGACTCGTCTTGAATGGTGAAAAACCTTCTGGTTCGAAAATCTTCTGGTGTCTTTTCTTTTCCTTCATTTCTAGAACTTCTTTCGAAGTTATACAAAAAATTCCAAGTCAAACCAATTCCTTCGTTTGCCGACTGTACATTATCATGTGCAATAGTCCAATTTTCCGAGTCGAATGCAAGTAACACTTAAATTAAACACTCTAGTCCCTAAAATTAGTAAAAGAAACGTTGGGATTGAGATTTGAAGCTGGCCTTTCCTAAGACCAACACCAATACTCAAAGGAACCTTACCGGGAAGACCACCATAAGGGACCTTGCGGGTTTGAACCATATTTACCTGTCCTTTCACGTGCCTAAAATAGTAGCCAATATCCGATGGCAGATTAGTCAAATGATCCACGTCTCTTCTCACTCTCATCGAAACCTCCCTATTCTACAGCTTGCATACGAGCCACGACCTCTTTGAAAACCAAGTCGCACAGGACTACTTCAACCAGAATGCGTCAACAGTTCCCGCAAGAGCTGGTTGATCTTCTCATCGATCACGTTCACCACGGGTTTGGAAGATACGAATCACTGGAAGCACTCGAAGCTTGCACGCTTGTTTCCCGTTCGTTCAGCTCAAGGTCCCGCCAATATCTTCTATCAGCGATTGTGATATCGGATCGCCTACTATTCCAAGATGGTGATAAGAAATCCAGGGAATCGGCTCGTCGACGACTGGTCGACTTATGCGCTCTTATAGAGAGCAAGTCCGGCTTCGACTCTATCATACGCCGAGTTCACATTGAAGTAAGATCGCAAAAAATATTTGACGACTTCTTCGGACTAGGTTTAGTCCTTGTTTCACTAGCATATCGTGCCAAGAATCTGGAGACTGTTTGGATCACAGGCGACATGTTGTCCCCTCTTTCATGGCCGCGCGAAGGGAAAACAATATCCCTCCCTCTAAACAATCTACTTGGTTTGTCAAAGGTTAAGAATCTGCGGATTATAGGGGTGTCGCGTATATCGACAAAGATTTTTACCCGGTGCCCATCGTTACAATCCGTTCGACTCATTTCCACCACCTTCAGGAGGGTCGAAAGAACCAACGATTTACATCAGACGTCCACTTCGCTCAAGGAACTCGGCTTGCAGAAATGTATTAATGACTTCCGCAAAAACCTCTCCGACCTTAATATCGATTTATCCACTCTTAGGCGACTTGGGTTGCAGATTGACAAACAGCGCGATGCCACGAGGGCCTCCGAGTTAATGGAGAAAGCTAGACTTTCTCTTAGGGCTCTTGAATTGTGGGTTTTTGACATATATGGCTTTCGTTTCTCCCTCTAATTGATGGCGTCTTGCTCAGGTTCTTCTTTGTTCCAAATCCCAACGCTATTGTTGAACGATACATGGATAGCCCTGGTTGGCTGATAGACATAAGCACATTCCCAAAGCTTGTCAATCTTCAACTGAGCATCAACGTTTGGAAGGCCAATACAATGCCATCCTTGGATAGGATTCTCAACCTTCTCACCTTTATCGCAGGTACATCACAGCTCCGATCGATCAACATCGAGCTGGGTGGCGAGGTTCGGTCGTTGGGGGCGCTCTATTTCTTTGAAAACGAAGAAACTGAATGGACCGTCTTGGACCCGGACAATCTACAGAAGCAACACCCTCACCTCGAAAGCGTCTCTGTCAGGGTACGCTTCACAGTCATCATGGTCACTCAATACGATTGGATAGACAAAAAAAAGGCCGATAATTCCCTTCGACAACGATTATTATCCCTCATTTTACGCCCACTACGCTCCATTGTCGGATCAATTCTCGATGTGGATGTAGACGTCGATGTGCCTGTGCCAGAATATCTCTGGTAGTTAGTAGACATTTTTTTCTAACAAAGTCAATGTACCTACCGTCCTTTCAATCGACATCTTATCGACAGTCCGAAAAGCATCACCATTCGCAAATCTATATATTAGTGAAAATATTTATCGACTACTCATAATCAAGAAGTAGCGCTATTAGAGTCGTCCGTGGCGAATCTTGGGTATTGTGGCAATGGAAAATCTATGGAATCAGTGTCGCGGTCGAATCTCTTCATCAACCACGGGGTCGCCACCACCTTGGAAACGACCTGCAAAAGAAGCTGCCACACCCACCGCTTCCACGCCGTCTCGGGGTGCGCGATACCTGGAACAACAGAGGGTATGTCCTGAGTTTCCACGACCCACGGACGGAATTTGGTTTCGAAAGCTTCAAACGCCTTCGACGGATGTTTGTTCTCGCTAAGCTCGCTCAACTCGCCTGCAAGAACGTAGGCTCCGTTAATTGCCAATGAAGCGCCCGCTCCGGTGAGCGGCGTCGGTGCCCATGCCGCGTCTCCCAGGCAAACGATACGGTTGTTGAACCACTTGGACATCCTGACTTGCTGAATCGCTTGGAAGTAAAAATCAGGCGCGTGCTCCATCGACTCCAGAATCCTCGGCGCCTGCCATCCCACGTCCGCGAACTCTCGTCTGACGAGCTCCTCCT
Source organism: Galerina sulciceps (assembly GCA_023014345.1). Taxonomy (NCBI): domain Eukaryota; kingdom Fungi; phylum Basidiomycota; class Agaricomycetes; order Agaricales; family Galerinaceae; genus Galerina; species Galerina sulciceps. Next base: position 47,677 of record JAEDXJ010000007.1, read on the forward strand.
GCGTTTGCCTGTCGCTCCGGGTTGCTGCCTGCCACGCCTTCTTCTGCGCGTCGTTGCAAGGCATGCGGGTGATCATGGCTCGCATCGTGCCGTGTGGGTCGGGCCTAATAGACAAGAGCCTCGACTGGAGAGCGACGTGGATGCTCCACCAGTCGTCGTCGGCGGGTAGGCGCGGGATCGTCCAGTAAACAGCGTACATGTTCTTGTCGATGATGCTGATAGACTCGGAAGGGAAATGCTCCTTGCGCAATTTTGACCACTGCCCGTCTGCTGCGACCAACACGTCGAATTCCTGGACCTCCTCGTTGCTCAATCTGACCCTGACAGCATTCTCGTCATTAGACAAAACCTCCTTGATCGTGAGCCCGAAATGGTACTTGATATTCGGATGGTCTTTCGTATCTTCATACAGAATTGTCGCCAAGTCTCCGCGAAGAATCTCAAACTCCGAGGTAAAGCTCGCCGAGGAATGGGCCTTCACCGGAAAAGGCGCGAACGGGCGTCCCTTCGAGTCGATGAATCGCGTGCCCATCTCTGTAGTGTGGAAGCGTCGGAGCTGGTCCATCAGCCCCATCTTTCGGACGACGGTGAGCGCGCTGCCGTTGACGTCGATGTTCTGCCCTTGCCCGAGCGCGGAGAAGTTCTTCTCGACGATGGTGATGCGCGCACCGGCCTTTGCGAGGAACCATGCGAGTGTGGGCCCGGCGATGCCTGCTCCGCTTATTAGGGCGTGCATGTCAGGTAAAAGGTAGTTGTGAGTGGGGTGCAGGAACTGGTTGGGCGGTTGGGGGATGGAAAGGGGAACGTCAGGACACGAGGAGAGGTGATGTTGGAGTCCTAATGGTAGGTACCCTTGTTAAGTATATCGGCAAGAGATAGGACGCGTATCATTTCGGCCGGACGCTGCGTACTGCGTATATATCCTCGAAGCCGAGCGTAAACGCGGAGACTGGCGCGCTCGGATGACGAGATATTCAAGCTCCACTAAGGTCCTTCTAAACACCGACATCGAAAAAACAATCATATATATAGCTAAGAGGGAGGAATCGATCGTGAGCCCAGATGACATCCTGTGTAAATCTCACTGCGGGCATTGGCGTAGATAAATCTTCACTGTTCTTAAATAACAAAGTCATTGGTTCTTAGAGAATAATGGCCTTGACAAGTGGGATTTATTTGGAGGATTGTACTCAAAATTAAACATTCGTTTCAAGTGCCAGAATAAATACTGTTTGTTTTTTCGGATTGACGAGTCATTTGAATTCACGGAACAAAAACTCGGTACATAATAATAATTGCGACGTATATCCGTGAGACTTCCGCCTTGGGCTAACACAACCAGCGCAGTGATCATCCTCTCATTCCTTTCACCACCTACCCCGCCTCCCTTCGTTTCCCGCCACCCCCGCCTAGTGCCTGCACCTGCAGCATCGGCCTGCGACCGCGAATCGAACACCTCTGCCCGAAACCCCCTGCGACCTCCCCGCGACCACCACTACCGCTCGGTTGACGACATTTGTCGTCAACGAGCATTTGAGAACTCTCGCAAAGCCCGCCCGCCCACCTGGAACCGTCAACAACAACCAGCGAACCCCCGGAACCGTAGACTAGGATCTGTGCCACGTCACCAGGTGTCGACCACCACTGCGGCCGTCCCCAGTCTGCGCACCATCTTCGTCCACCTGCTACGTAGCCCGTGGACGATGTCGACGAGGATGCCGACCCACTAAGTAAGTCCGACGCCATGTCACTGCGCTGAACGTCGCTGACGCAGTCCAGCAACCCTCCCAGCCCAACAATTGCCCCCTCCATCCACCCCCCCACCCCAACGTCGGCCGAGCTTGCCAGCTCTTGCCACATCAACACCCCGTGCCCGTCCACCAGCCGCTGCACCCTCGAACCCACAGCGGACGCGTGGTTGGAAGTGCCAACTTCCAAGTCACAACTCCGCACCCGCCACACGGCGTCCACCGCGACCGCCGATCATCGCGAGGTCGCTCGTCGCACAACCATCCACGCCACCCTGCATTATGACTGACCGCATGCACTTTTATTCGCACGACGCGCGCCGATTGATCCCGCGCGCCCCAAAGTCTGAAATCATTAGTTGGTGCTAAATCTTTTCCGGGGTCACATATATAATGTATTTGGATGGTTGTAATAGATATATAGGTCGAATCTTTAAAGAATTAAGGCTAAAATCTTCTTGCAATGGGCCTGTACCTTTATTCCCACGAACCTCACAGATTGATCCCGCGCGCGAAAGCCTGGACTCGTCAAATTTGTCGTAGTTCTCTTCCAAATTTACAGAGAAAAATGTCAGTCGCAAGCTACTGATAAGAGGTAATTCTCTGATAATTGGTCGATTTAAACCATGATCCGAGCTGCTTGCCATTTGTCAATGATCACTGTACCGTATACGCATGTCCTCTCTAGGGTATACAAGAAAAAGGGGATGTCTTATATATAGAAATTTCATGATCTAGGTCACAATTTAAAGTATACTCTAGACATTAAAATTCAAAGTCTGAAGCTTGGAGCTTCAAAGTCGGCTCAGACTTCTTCGAAGAACGACCTGTCACAGTGTCAGAGAGTCGGCCCGGGCCGTCCGCCCCCAATTGATGGCAAGCTTGTGGCAAGCATCGAGTTTTCCAAGTCGATCCTCTGTAGTTCATTTGATGTCTTTCTACATTTCAATACAGTCTTACCAACATGAAGACCACGGATGAAATAAATCTTCCCAGATGGCTGAAACTGGATGATTTTGACCGTGATATTTAGGTGCATGAAGTTTAGGACAGTCTCGTGTGCGGCTACAGGTGACTCTGAGAGCAGAATGAACATTGGAAAGCACAGTAAGATATTTTATGCATTTAATAACGTAGATAGTATCTTGTAGGTGTAAATCAGCTGAAAATAACTGATGGAATGCCCGAAAAATATCATCTTAAAGCATTGCAAGAACATTTTAGACATAAATCTTCACAGATTCAACCTTTATATCTATTAAAACCTTTCAAATATATTATATCTGTGAACCCAGTAAAGATTTAGCACCTAACTAATAATTTCAGACTTTGGGGCGCGCGGGATCAATTGGCGCGCGTCGTGAGAATAAATGTGCAGGCGGTCAGTCATACTGCATCGCCCCGAAGACCCCGTGCCACCTCAAGGGCATCATTACCAGCAGTACGACCCAGACTAGGCCGCACACCTTCCCTATCTCTCTCCGATTGGCCTCTAGGCCCCCGCCCATCCTCCCACCTTGTCCTCGTCCGTCAAACCCCCACACGCCGAGCCACACCACTCGACGTTGACCGGACCCAGCACCCGCCATACCTGTGCTCTACGGCGTTTCACTCACACCGCCCGCGACCGGAACCACACCTGCGTGACGCCAAGTGACGCTGAAACCACCACCGCGGTCCAAAACCCACCGACCGCGCCATGGCATCACTGCGAGTACAACCCAAATGACACTGAAACCCTCGATCCCTCTCACACGCCGTCACCGACCAACCGCCGCCAGCTTGCGCTACCTCGCTACACATATCCAGGTGAGTAAACACTGTTTCAGTATAATATACGTGGTGAAATGTAGTAGTTACTTTTCAATAAATTTTATTTCCTTCACTCCTTTCAGTCAATAATTCCTGAGTGGACTCTGGGTGGAGTCCATCTAAATTACGTGGACTCCAAATACTGGGGATGTCGGGTAGTCGGCAGATAGGGTTAAATGCCTCGTTAGCCATTTTTGGGACATCATAAATTATCATACCGAGTTTTTGTTCCGTGAATTCAAATGACTCGTCAATCTGAAAAAACAAACAGTATTTATTCTTACACTCGAAACGAATGTTTAATTTTGAGTACAATCCTCCAAATAAATCCCACTTGTCAAGGCCATTATTCTCTGAGAACCAATGACTTTGTTATTTAAGAACAGTGAAGATTTATCTACGCCAATGCCCGCAGTGTCTTACTATCAGACAGTAGGTATTTCACCGTATTCGAAGTCCCGTCAGTCGATAAATCCGATATTTAGGTCGTAGACGCGATGATGCCCCTTGGTCCCGGGGTGGATCTTGTCATGAAATGACTCTTGTACAAATTCAGCGCATCGAACTGCCAGACCGTGACCGCATCACTTACGGAGTCATGTAAGAAAGGGGAAAAGAACCAAAAAATGAAGTTTCATAGACCTGAAATCCAGGCAATGGAAATCGAAGGAACGGAATAGCGTACATAGAGAAGAGTCGATGAAAGTCAGGGACTGCGAGAAAGAAGGGATGAGCAATACCAGTACCTGCAAAGAACGGGTAATGCGTGGATATGTGGACCATAGAAAGACTCAACATGAGAAGAGTTGTGAATGCACTCTTTAAGAACCTGAACTGAGAGATGCCGCTGACTGGACTAGGTAGCAGGAGTGGCGTGTGCACTACGCGGACCCACGACACAAGAAGAAAGCTGGAGCTGGGTGGGCGAAGTGGTAGAAAAAGAAAGCGGTCCAAATCGTTCACGGCAATGGTGCCGGTATATTACGTACTAGTAATAAGGCACCCGATTCGGGCCGATGTTGTTTCTGTCCCAAAACGGTCTCTGCCGATGACCACGACCACCCCTCACCCGCCGTACCACCCACGAAATTCACCCTCGCCGCTGATTATCCATCACTTCAACACTCAAACGAAGCTCTCAACTTATGTTGAGGCACGCAGACCGTTCTCAGAAGACCAGGCGATGGTCCGCTAAATCAAACGGACAGTTCAAAGGGAGGACATTCCCCAGATGAAGCAACCTTGGGTACGTTTTCGTGTCTTCGTCCATGGTGGTGTGCATATATTGATGTCTTTTTGCGCTCATGTCAACGTTCGCGATGTCTTCGACCTTCGTATACTCCCACTAGCTAATTCCTCCCCATTTTTAACGATGTTCGCTCATAGTTGCCTCTCGATGTCTAAATCATGTTCTTCATTAAATTGAAGCCCTGACGCAGACGACTATCAAACTTCGATTGTTTAGGTACTCGACTGCATGATAGCATCAGAGCACGCAAAATACGGTAGAGGCTCCCGAAGTTCGTCTCTTTCCTCGTCCCATTCCTTCGCTCCGTTGCTTACTCTCCAGTGAACACGATTAGCAGTGCGGCCTTACAAATCAGTGTCAGCGCACCGCCCGTTCTTCTCACTCCTCGACCGTCGAGCAGTTTGTGATTGGGCTATCGGTTGTGCTCGTCACGTCATTGAGCTTCATATGTGCAGGGTACGTTGTCGTTATTACATATTTTTGGAATCTAATTAGAATTTCTATGCTTACCCGCCTTGTTTTCTTCCAGGCATAACTTGAGTTTGGGTCGAACATCCCTGCGAACACGCTGCATTGTATAGTAAAGCAGTTTTACTGGAAAACGACCTCGACCTGAGTATTCAAGTCGCTGCCGAAACTGTGCCACCTTCCCCTTCAAAAATGCCCTCAAAGGAAAGCAGTTCGACGAGAGGATGTACGATTTACGGAGAATACTCGCATACTTCCGCCATAAGGGACTTTGCGAAGCTACTTGAACCATATATAACTGTCCCTTCATGCGCCTAAAATAGTAGCCAATATACAATGGCGGATTAGTCGAGTGGTCCACGTCACTTCTCACTCTGCTTCCAACTTCCTATTGTACAGCAGCTTGCATACGAGCGATGACCTCTTTGATAACCAAGCCGCGCAAGAAAACTTCCGCTAGAAGACGTCAAAAGTTACATTTCCCTCAGGAGCTGGTTGATCTTCTAATCGAACACATTCATCACGGTTTAGGACACCACGAATCTCGGAAAGCACTCAAAGCTTGCACGCTGGTTTCCCATTCCTTCCATTCAAAATCCCGCAAATACCTTCTCTCAGCGATTATTATATCAGATCGCCTATCTTATCTCGATGCTATCCAGACAACCTTGAAAGCAGCTTATCGACGCCGACTAGAGGACTTTTGCGTCCTCATAGAGAGCGAATCCGACTTCGGCTCTTTGATACGCAAAGTTCATATTGAGGTGGAAACGCAAACACATTTTGATGACTTTTCTGGGCTAGATTTGGTGTTCGGTGCACTGGCATCTCGCGCTAAAAATTTGGAAACTTTTTGGATGACAGGAGACAAGAAGTTCCCTATTTCATGGCCACGCGATGGGCAATCCACATTAAATAATCTACTTGGTTCATTGAAGATTAGGGATCTGCGGATTAAAGGCGTGTCTCGCCTATCGACGACGATCTTCTCCCAATGTCCATCTTTACGATCCTTTCAACTCATTTCTACAACCTTCAAGAAGGTCGAAAATTTCGATTCTCAAAGTGATTCATATCAGTCGTCTGCATCACTCAAGGAACTCGACTTGCAGAAATGTATCAATGACTTCCGCAAGAATTTACAACAACTTAACATCGACTTGTCCAGTCTTCAGCGACTTCGACTGCAGATTGAAGAACGTCGCGATCTTAGGAGTGCCCGAGACTTGATCGAGCAAACAAGCCCTTCTATTTCGACTCTCGACTTGTAAGTTTTTGAGAGGTTTCCTTTTGTTTTCCTCGGGTATTGACGAGAATATTCAAAGGCTGCTTCTTGTTCCGAATCCAAACGTCGTTTTTGAACAACCTACACCTGGCTCGCCGGCTGGCCCTGTCGACATAAGCACATTCCCAAAGCTCGTCAACTTTCGACTGAGCGTCCATACCTGGATGGATAGAGTCATGCCATCAATGGAAGGTATTTTCGTGCTCCTCACCCAGACCACCGGTCCATCACAACTTCGGTCAATCAAAGTTGAATTGACCGCTAGTGTTCGGTCGACCGAGGTGCAGCATTTCTTTGTCAATGAAGATTCAGCATGGACCGTCTTGGACCCCGACAACTTGCAGAAGAAACATCCTCACCTCAAAAGCATCTCTGTCAAATTATTTATCACAGTCAATGTGCCCATTCGACACTCGGGGGTGATAAGCGAGGACATTGCAAAAACCCTTCGACGCGGATTATTAGCCCTCATTTTACCCCCTCCGCGTTCCATCGTCGCTTCCATTCTCAAAGTAGATGTCGTTGTGCGTTTATAAGGAGTTTCTTCAAGCCCCGTATGTTTCAAAGTACCCTTCGTGTCTAGATACTTTTCTTGAACGCACCGAATGTATCCACCGTCCTTTCAAACCTTTTAATCGACGTCTTATCAACAGTCCAACAAGTGTCGTCGATTGCACATAATCGAGAGGTTGCGCTTTTTGAGTCCTCCGTAGAAAGCCAAGGGTATTGTGGTAAAGTAAAATCTACAGAATGGGTGTCCCGGTTAAATCTACTTCGGAGTCGCTTTGTCCCAGTCTTGAGTCCTCCCTACGGTCATGTATCGACGCCCTAAGTAATCTCCCATCGTAGACTCTCAATGGATATTGGGTGTCCTATGCACTGCCGAACCAAGTTATTTATCAGTCAGAGAATGAGGAGGAAGGATATCAGGGGGGAAGCTGGGCAATACTTAACTTGCGAGATGGTCGAAAAGAAAAGAATCGTCTCTTCACTGATGGGAACGGATAACATAAGACACCCGATTCGGGCCGATGCTGTTCACCGAATCCCTGTCTGGCTTTCTCGCTCTCCTGAAGGTCGAAAGCTCAAAGAACCTCCAGGAAAGCACCTCCAGGGTACATCCGCACGACACCACTCATCATATAGGACAGCTACGATGACAATCTCGTTCCAAACTTTGTCTGCCACACGTGTGACATGGACATTGGTCACTTTGAACAGGGTCCAGGCAAGTTGAACGAGGAGCATCCTCAGTTTCTGGATGCAACGAAAGATTATGAAGATGGCAAAGTGGGTGCGTGTATCGTTCTTGTTAACGCTGCCAGCTATGGTGCTCAAAAACTACGAACCAGTCGTGAAGCACTGAGGCATAATCGTCACACTCATCCTCTCCAAGCCGAAAGCCTCGTACCTCCCCTACTCCTCGCTTCTCTGGTGCGACCGTTTCTCTACCGGCACCTCAGCCTCCTGTCTCGTTGGTCCACTAAAGATGCCCCCAGCGTGCATGATGGTTAGTTTGTCACCCAGGATGGTGGACACGTCGCTTGTCCAAACGAGACACCCTTCTGGAGCCGTGTTCCCTGCGAAGGATGCTACGGTCGAGCGTAAACAGAAAGAATACACTCAGCTGGTGGTAGAGAATGAGGATGAAACGCAGAAACCGGCGGACGTTGGGCGGGGTGTGGGACCAGTCGATTGACACGTAGGCAGCCAGAGTGCAGGGCGAGAGCGCAAATGCAGCTGATGGTAGAGTGTGTCGTTGGCGAGGCGCAGAAGATAAATGACGACGATTCTGGGGCCTGAGGAGAAGTCGGTGGAGGAGGTGGGAGAGACGAGGCAACTTCTAGTACCTTGTGCGTATCTTCATTCACTGGATGGCAGATTTATTCACGTTTATTGCGTATAGGACAACGTTTGCGATGGTTTTCGCTTTCGCATAACATCATACTACAACTTTAACGCGGACGAATAACTCAAGCGAGGAAATGAACTTCATTTCCTCGGATGACGCAACCTCAGGTACGTTCTTCGTATCTCGGTCCTCCTGTGAGCGCATATATTCATGTTTCTCGTATTTAAGACAACTTTCGAGATGTTCTCGACAACCTTTTCCATCCAAGAGCCCAAGCGAGGACCAGTTGATTTCCCATCCAACAAGGCATGCCGACAATTTTTTTCACTGCTCTCTCAACGTCTAATCCACATTCCTCATTAGGCCAACATTGAATCCCACCAGATGGCAACAAAATTCGGTCCTCTAGCTACTCGGCTTCACGATGATATCGAGGACTACGCAAAATACAGTAAATGCCCACGTGGTTCGTGCATCTCCCCTTCTCATTCCTTGGCTCCGTTGCTTACTCTCCAGTGGACACGATCAGCACTTGAACCTTATACTAATAGTTAGTGTATGCCACTCCTCGAACCTCGAGCGTTTCGCGAATGGGTGATCACTGGTCCTTGTGTACAGCCGCAAGGTACGTCTTTGTTATTAAATAATTTATCTATTTCATTCGAATTTTTATGCTGATTCGTCGCCTTTCCTTTGAGGTCAAACTTGAGCCCGCCGTTGCCCGATATTTGTGTAAAACGTCCATCTCGCTCACGTTAATCACCCAAGCCTGTAAGTTACTACTGCACCAATTTCAATACGGCGCATATTTATCGAAACTAAAGCTGGTTTCTTTCCTTTCAGCTTGGCTATGTCCCTGATCAATACCCCGCGTCTGGTAAACCGACGAAGCAGTCGATTTCTCCCTCGAGAATTCCGCGCTCAAAGGGCAGGGTGGACCTTCGTCCTGAAAAAGCCATGATGGGAACGGTCACATTTTTTGTAGCTTTTCGTCGCGAAGAAAGAAGTTGATTCGGCAAAGGACGCTAATATCTCGGCAGAGGAGACTAGTAACGTAACTACGGTGCTCGATTCGGCGATGAGAAATCGCGGTCGCACTTCGAGGGGTCTTGTATTGAACCCATATACACCGAAGGAAGAGAAAGTTGTCGGGGGGCAAGGAAGAATATGTAGAATGCCGATGCGTACGTCTTTCGTTTGTGACTCGCGAATGATATGTGGTCTGATTTTAGCATCTGTGCTATTGCACGTCCTTTGCTCCTCTCTCCATCACTCTCTGTTGACTGACTGCGCTTTCTGCCTCGAATTCTGCGCGTGAACTCGCATGTTGTTCATCTTATTATTTTTGAACACCACAACGTCAGCTCGTTGCAGCCTCATGTTCCTGAAAGATGCGTTTATAACGTCCCGCGCTCCCACCACTGCCCCCCACATAACCTCAGTTGCATGCCACTGCGCACTTGACCGCGGTGGACTGGCGTACGATCCTTTTACTCATCTCATTCATTCTAATAGTCCTCGCCTGTCGTAAGAGCCGAATTCCCGCATCATGTACGGAACTCCAGGAAGATCTGGGAGACCAGCACGACAATGTCCGCATCAGGACATAATATGGGGTGGTGGTGGTGGAGGTGGTGGAGGCGGAGGAGGGGGTGGAGGGTACAATGGCTACAGAGGCAACGACGGCGCTGATGGTGCCGACGGAGCACCCTGTTGGCAACGAGCTCGTTGTGGGAACCCCGGAAATCGAGCTGGGAGGGGTGGTGGTGGCGGTGGTGGTGGAGGAGGCGGAGGCGGGGGATACTGTTCGCTGTTCGACTCCCCGGATGGTTTGGTCCACCTCACTATCAACGGCCCATCATGGGCAACTACAATAATCAAGGACGGAAAGGCGAGTTTCTACTGTGAGTAATCAGATACGAAGGCGAGGAAGGTACAAGCCGGATATAGATGAACTCGCAGTTTACCCTGCGAATTCCTTTGCGTGGACTGGGTTCATACCCCGGCTGTATGTAGTGAATGGTCAAAGATCATATGTTCGTCTATATCCCTCGTTTCATCCTCCTTACTTTACATGAATTTAGGTGACCCTCTTCAACTCTTTACTCTACTTTTGCACTTCTTTCTTTACGTATTCTCAGAAATTTTTCGATGTAGGATTTTCTGTACATTGGGTAGGTATCATATCATGTGGAGCTTTAGGATGAATCAAACCCGGCTCTGGAGGTAATAGCTTCCAACAGCATTTCACGGAGATTTCGCTCGCTTTTATATGTAGGAAGCTAAATGGAACAATTCACGCATTAGCCCAAATCAAAAGGAAAATAAACGAACGGCCATCTCACTTTCAGAAGATTGATGCATGTACTAGAACTAGGCAGACGGTTTTCGTCCGATCCATCATCCCTTATCGAGAAGTTCGGGACAAGTTCTTTGAATCCCCTAGAAGATGAATTAGCATTAAATTAAGAGAACAGACGTCAGGAAGAGCACGCGCACAGTACAGGTGGACGACTGCAACTTGTCACAAGCCGTAGTAAGCTATGTTTTTGATATTGGTGGAAGAAATTTACAACCTAAGTCGGCCTCAATTAGAACTGGAACAAGGAAATAAGAAATTGTAAGACTTGCCCGCCAAAACGCAATAATCGTCTCGTGTTGGTCGTAATAAATCCCTTCGTATGTTGTATGACGACGAAGGTCGTCCACATCGATGGGCATATTCGCACCACCAAGAACTTGCTGGAGTTCGCTCTGACTAAACATCCTGTTCAATGTCTACGATTACCTCAAATTTTAAGGAATGTATGAAGGTCAAACGTACTTCAGCCATTTCGGCTTGATTAACTGTGACAGACCATCGAGGAATGCATCGGTTTGCAGTTTTATCTGAGTATTCAGTCGGAAATGAGTGGTGAGGTCGATAAAACGAAGCCTGTTCTCTTGAGTTACGGCGATTTCACTGCCATTTGGGATGAGGTCCACCGTTTTCATAACGCCAAATTCTTGGTAACTTATAATTAACGGACCAACTGATTTCAAAAACAACCTCACCCTCAACCGTAGCAGTAAAATATAACCGGAGGGCCTCGATATTTTCAGTGGTGTTTTTCAGAGAAAGCAAGCTGCGGGAAAGGTCTGGATCTAATGAAGGAAGGTCATCGAGGTAGCTTTTCCTGTCCAGCCACTATTCTTTATTGTGAGTTCAAGACCAATTACATGAACAGTGAGCTTGCCTACCCTGGTTAAAAAGAAAATAGCAAACGGGGTGTCCATTAGAATTCCTTCATATATTGCTTTGCCAATCAAATTTCCGGTGAACCAGTACCAATCTAAGGTGCCGACTGAAAGAGGACGATTGTCAAAATAGAGATACAAGCTAATTGAATAACCAAAAGCACCTTCAATTTCGTACCCACTACACGTAGTAGGATACAACTCGCCTCGCGCATTTTGTGACCAAAGACCGTCATAAAACGCCCGCAAGCAGAACGACGTAAAAAATTCTTTAAAGTCACCTCTGCCATCATTTTTCTCCCTAAAGAGAAGGGGACATCAGCATCGTCTTTAAATCCCGAAAAACCAAATTAATCGCTCACTCTTCCTGCCCAAACTGATCCGTCATCACTATCTCAAGAGGCACCTTCAAATCAACTTCGGCAAGCTGATCGAATCCGTCTTGCTCTACTTCGCTGCGACGAATCTTTACCCTCAATCTTTGATCAACCCCTAAGGCATTGAGTCGTTCCATGGAACCGTGTGAAAGTTTATCGTTTGCGATTTTGTGTTGGAAGAGGGAAACACGTGTTTCGAACGGAATGGCAAAGGGAATTTTATCAATAATTGAAAGGCGAGGCGTGGTCGATTTCCGCAAGGGACGAAGAGTGACGTCACTCAGCATATTGGAAAAGTCCCATGAAGATCTTTGTTCGCTGATGCTGTTTAATGTTGCATGTCGTTAGGAAATTTTTATATGGGTAGACAAGAAGTGACGGATGAGCAGACATACATAGATGCATCGATGAACGAGTTCATCTCAAGATGTGACCTAAGAAGCCAGTGGCCTAAAAGTAGAAATGGACGCCTAGAACTAAATTATTTCAACACAACTTGAATCAGATCCATCGTTAAAATAAAATTGAAATCAGTTACTCTCTTGCGTGAATTCTCCAGACACACCGCATTAGTTTTTTTGTTAGAGCCTCCCACGAGCAGCGCACATCCGGCGAAATATGTAAATAGACCAACCCGTCTGATTTGTCCCGATAGTCCGAATTCCGCCAGTACAGAGAAAACAGAGTATTGAGAAGCTGCACGCTGAATAAAGCGACTTCGTCCAAAGTGAGTGGGTTTATCTTATGACCCCTAGGCACTGTACCGAAGAACTCATTGTCGTCCATGCTTTTGAGCGCTTGGGAATATAAGTCAGCTAGGAAAATAATGGCGGGCCAGTGTCTAGCGCTTGCCGGGTCTAACGCGAAGAAGGCGATGAAAATAATCAACAATAATTACAATTTGAACCAAAAACGCACCATAGACATTCATAGAATCTTCTTCCTGCCCCAATGGCGACTGCCTTAAAACCTCCCGATACAGATCCCCGAGCAAACCACTCTGGTTTTCGAGGATAAATTGCTGTATTTCCTGCTGAGAAGATGGCCACGTTGCTATCACCGTGAATAGGTATACCGCCAAGTGAGGCAATAGAACGCCTTTTGTTTGCGTTTGGCTGATTAAATTTGTTATGTGCTGTAGCGTGGTGACCTTATCGAGCCATAACACAGTCTCATCAGCGACTTCCAGACGGGATCGAACACCGTCGCTTCCTGGTTCTGAATCTCCATAGTCCGTGTCGTTGTCTGAATCGTGGCTGGCAGATTTTTTCTGAAATTCGGCCTCGCTATGTGATTCAGCTAAAGATACTGGCCACAAATTGTAGACGTTGGACCTATTGAACAGCTTCACTGAAAGCTGAAGGTAGGACGCGAATGCTTCGCTAGGAAGAGATTCATAGTGCGGGGAGACAAACATAAACACATTGGCTGCAAGACTTGGTGAGGAACGAGCTGAGAGCTGAGAGCTTATTGATTCGATCAATGGCCAAGGGGTACGCATCGGCAAATGCCGAGACACGGTGTAGGGAGGGGGGGGGTGCCGGAGGGCGGCTTATTGAATTTTTTTCCGAACTACTTTTTCTGGCCATTTAGCAAAGCAAACGAGTTCTATTCAACATTTAAGGTAACATTGGAAAAAAATCAGCCATATTTTGTCCAAAATGGTACGCTGCATCAATGATTGGACTAATCTTATGATTCTTATCTCTCATCAAAGACTCGTATCTGAACACTGTCTAGTCCGATTGGAACCGCACCTCGAGAGTCGTGCACATTGCAAGAATGAAAGCAAAACCATATAAAGCAAAAGCCTCACAACCCGGTTCGAGAAGTCTGAGCCAAAACCGAAGAAGAGGAAGAGGAAGGTGACGATACCGATGACAGCGAAGCTCATGCCGCAGAACCTCAAAAGTCCACTGAGGAGACCAAAACACCAGCCCTGACAAACACGACTACTCCAGTTGAGGGAGGGAAAACCTCACGGCGGCGGAAAGGAAGAGTTCTGGAGGTTGACGAAGAGAATTTTTGTGCAGACGAAGGCTGCAAGACGATGATAGAGGAGACTGACCCTCCGTTGCAGCGCGCCAGGCTGTGGTCTAACAGTAAGCTCAGCAGCCTGACACGCTCTTTAAAAGGCCCTCTGGAGGATGGTTCTGCGACGATGAATGCAAAAAGAATGCGGGTTGGGCAGTCGAAAGCGGAGGGTAGTCGAAAGCAGAGACGAAAAGGCTAGTAGTCATCATAAATTTGTCATCGTAAGGCTATCGGAATTTGCCGCACCTTCCTAATTAGGTAGGGGGGGAGGGGGGGAGGGGTCTGAGTGTCCTTAATCAAAAAAATCAACATCGTGTCTACCAAAATTTTTCTGCGTACCCCTTGTCAATGGCGTAAGTTTGTCCGGGGTATTAAATAAGAGATATGAGACCAAGGAGGGTGGGTGGTCAAGTGGCAGTCGATTTGGGAGCGACGGGAGGCTCAGAACGTCGGCGATAATGATGACATATATTCTGTCGAATTCGGGAGAGCTTTCTGGGTAGGTCGACAGTGGGAGCATGCACAAAGTAAGAAAAGAATGTAAACTTGTCGAGTTATCAATTGGCTGTGAAAAAAAAAGATAATCAAAATGGGAACATATTGCAGATTGCTATAATGAAGTACTAATTTTGAGATTGCTTGTCTGAGAAGCCTGTAAACCATGCGCTTCATGAGATATTCCGTGATGGCCTGGCAGAATGCGCCTCCTTTAGCAGCTGAGATGGCAACGGCATTTTTGTTCGACAATAAAATTATCAGAACGTCCAGGTACAACGAAGCATTCGGTGACCTGTAAAGTAGAGTAAGCGCTTTTACGTGCCGAGAAACGGAAGACCTACTCGGGTACATATGCCAGTGATAGAACAAGCAGGTAGGCTGCTTTACGCATAAGCACCAGCCAACTCGTGCTATGTTCTCCCAAGGCTTGGGTTAGAATTGCTTCTATTGACGTTCCCGTCAAATTGAACGAACCCAAGTACGGTTGTTCACGTACCAGGTCCAATCTGCAACATCGCCCTTGCCCATGTCCCGAGCACATCGTCATGCGCACCGATCAAAACGAGGCACCTCAGACCGGACAAACCAGTTACATGGCCTTCAAAAATTGTTCTGAGCGGTTTTCTCGCCTCCCTAAGCTGTAAAATGCGTCTCCACCACGTCTGTATTTTCAGGGCCTTTTCGGGATGGTATCTTGGATTGTAATGTACTGAATAGCGAGAGTAACGACCCATATTTCTTTCACAGGAAGCGCGACTCGTCGAGTCTCGTGGATGAAGGCTAAATAGCGACGATAGTATCGATCAAAGATAAGGGATCGACGAACCTCGATGCCTGTTCTTTGTCACTCAGTGTCTGACGGCTTGTTACGTTAGCATAGGTGCATAGAGCGGAGAAATCTTTAGCCGGGAAGTCATTAAATTCTATCGTGAGGAAGTATTTTGACGAGACGAAAAAGACTGAAGAAACTGTGTGCAAATGTGTCTATGCGAAAAAATCTACAAACGAAAAGGTCTGCGATGCGATGTAAAATATCCGGTGTATGATTTCGTAGGTTCGTAGGTTCGTAATGGTAGAAAAAAAACAGTTCGACAGAAATCTATAGAAGTCCGTAAAACATGAAGACAGAACAAGGTCGTAGGTGCCGTATGCAATAGTCCACGTACAGATAGAGGTAATTGGGAAGAGGAAAGCGTCATATCAAGATGCAAGTCATTACCATCGTCAAATGTGATTCTGGAGAAACGTTCGATATTGTCTAACAGTGCCATGATCCCTGTTTTAGACGGAAAAATAAATCAGGATTAAAACCGGCAAGAGAGGATCGACAGATAAAGGGAGGAAAGAACGTACGTCTCTTGTAGCAGGCCACCCAATACTGAGATACGATTTCGTTCCTAGACACTCCGAGACCGTGACGAGCTTGTATCCGGCTCCTTGGAGTTTCTGGATGGCGTAAGGAAGAGCTTCGTGACTTTTAATAGGAAGCGCAGAGCGGAGATGTTTTGTTAAAGCGTGAAGATACGAATGAGCGATATGAAAAAAAAAACTTACACGCTTGCATCTAGCGATATAGATGAGATAACGCAGAAGAAAATCAGATTATCTCAACGAAAGGGAAACGAAGAAATGGCGCACTGGCTATCTCATGCGCTAGTGATAGCACATTGCTCGGATGTCGGTTGACAAGATCGTCATATCGGCTCTTTTCCTGGTCAATGGACGCGCCGGTCGAATCTCCAGTGCTGCACCGCACACAAAATGGGGTGGCGTCAGGAAGGTACAATGAAGGGGAGAAACGACTCAAGAAACGCACTCGAAGTCCCAATTCACGAGCGTCTGCCCACGATTACCCGCGACATTAAGGACGTTGTCGTTGGTATATCCAAACGCTGGAGAAAGTAGTATGATTGGATCGTTAATGAAGAGATGAAATAAGACGTACGCGGCCGAGTGTAGGCGGGGATTGCGCCTGTTATCTTCTGGATAGCCTCTAAAGACGTCGAAATTAGAACAGTGAATAGGGTAGGTCAGTTCGACTCACCTTCGGTCATCGCCATTTCAGAGTTCACTGAATAAGGCACAGAGCGTGAATGAGTAACGCTCATAGGACATTGGATTCATTGGGGACATACCTTGGTCCTGAGAGAGCGTTCGTAAATCCCGATGCGCCCAAGTGTGCGACGCGACCTGAAATCCGTTGGCGTACGCATACATAACACGTTTAACGTTCGCGTCGTCGTAGATGCAGCCCCCTTAAGACAAGAGATTAGTTTGAGGAAGATAAATGCAGAGGACGAAGTTCGTACAGTTATTGCCGTCTGAGGATACTTAAGTAAGTTACATGAACCGAGGAATGGACGAATGGGTATACGCACTGAAGAAAAACGTCCCTTTCGCGCCTGCCGCCTTCATCGTGTCCACGATGTAATTCCTGCGCAGGGTCATCACCGTCAGCTATCGCTGTACCGAGAAAGGAGTAATGAGGAAGAAAGCGAACAGGTAAAGAAATGGTCCATCATCCTGTAGATTTAACGTCAATAACCATCGATATTGAAGGACAAGGAAACGTACGAATGTAAGAGCAGCAGTGTTCGGGACCGTGCATTTCGTGATCAACTGTGCGGGCGCTCTCTTCCGAATCTGAGCAGGAACGGCGACGGCGACGGCGACACAAGAGAGCACAAGCGATAACACGAGGCTGCCAGTGACGAGCATCACAGACGAAGTCGAGGATGGTGGCTTGACGTCAAAGAGAGGGGGCAGCGAAGAGAGTCAGAAAGGACGTTCGAGACTGTTATAAAGGACGCCTGCGTCCCCCTGCCGAGAAGAAAAAAGGAGATCGACTAGGCGCCTTCAGGATGCCAAGACAAGTCCGTCTGAACCCGAGACAGGCCTCGTTCCGCGATTTGACGTATTCGGAATCACTCTGCCGAAATTCATGACGGAATGCCTGAGGCAGTCAGCTCACGAATAAAGCGTTGCGCCGCCTCATGTTGGCTGTCCGGCCGCATGACATAGAGGCGTCTGCACGTTATCCATCCGCTAGGCCAAGTAAAAACTCAAACTCGCACAAAAAAGTCCGTGTGCGGCGCCTGTGGTTGGGAATTGGATTCAGAGATGTAATCAGATAAATAAAAGCTGTGCACCTGAGCGTGAAGGGACGCGCGCGCATCAGTGAACCGATTATCGCTTTCGATCGTTACAGTAGTAATTATCGATGACGTAGAGTTTGGCATCCGAAACGAACAGCAAGCCCGGAATCAAACTTGGAGCAGCCGCGCGGTAGTGAGCCTTCGCAATCTGGGTGATCTTGAGATGTCTCAGGCGCACAGATTTCTTCCGAATTCTCTGTGGGCCCTGAACAAACCAAAGAGGTTGAAAAATATTGGGGGCCCAGATACCGCGTCGATGCGTCAAAACGATGAAAGCAAATGGAAAAAGAATTCGAGTTAATGGCCATAAGTGAAGAAACAGATAGACGTCACTTTCTCGATAGTCGAGAACATGTGTGAGAGTCGAGACCTTCCCGATTTTCGACGACCAGTACCATACTAGAATCCGGTTTTGCGAGGACGGTCATGTATGCTGTGGACCTCAGAGAGTCGAAAGTAGTCCTTCAGTGGGTAAGTATTTCCACCATTCGCAGAGCAGGATGAAAACCGAATCCGTCTAGCAGAGTTGGCGGGGACATGCGCAAACACCGCAACTCGCAGTTTTCGTACTGGCTCGCCAATGAGATCGCAAGGCCAGAACTCGAGTCCAATGTTCCGTTCGTGGTCGTAGTTAAAGCAACATCGCCTTTCAAATGAAACAAAGATTGCCAGGTAGCTAGTATAAGCCGTCGAGAAAAGGGAGCGAAGCGTAATCCTGTCAAGCGAATAGAGCACCCAGTTTTCTGCCCAACCACGGCTAGCCAGAGCGGGCTAATGAGAAGCCGGATTGACTCTTGAGATGGTATTAGGATGCATGCACATCAGAACTGAAACATAACTCAAAGAACTCGCCTTGGAATTGACGCACGATATGCCAGAATTAGGCTGTTGATAGAACAGAGAACAGAGATCGCAGTTGTAGAACTCACATCTTCTTTCGAGGTCGTAGTAAACACCACGGAGCGTAAAGGGGTGCTGAATCTGCCGATTTTCCGTAATTTTTCGTAACAAACGACGTATTGACCTGTCCGTCTTGATATATGCGCTACTCATTAACCGAGAGCCTCCAAGTCGCCGAAGAGATCGTCTACGAGTATCGATGTTGGTCGAGGTCTACTAGTACATGGGTAGTTGAAGGTGGAGAAGGGTGAACTTGAACCCAGGTAACGACGTACATCGGAATCCTAGAGCCATGGATGACGCTATGTGCAGCGTTGAAGCCAGATCAGTGGGGTGGTCTTTGGGCGAGGGATGGGTCGAGGTGAAAGTAAAATCACAACGTTTTTAGTCACAAATATAGGACACGAACATACCTGACACAAAATTAAAGCCTCAAGGCCTCGAGCTCTGCTAAACGAGTATCACAACACGCGTAGACTGCCAGCTGGCGTATCTTGTTGCAATCAACCTCGTTGTTCGAGGAAGAGGATCAACCGGACCGCGGTGGGAAGGTAACCGGTTTGTTTGTCCGACAAACTGGAGGCAAACAACAGCCGGATCAAATTGTTGATCTCAATCATCGACCACCACCATATGCTCTGTCAAGCTCTGCTCGGAGTCTGCTGTCCACTTCGTCGTGAATTTCTCTAATGCAGACCTATTACTGGCGAATTTGTGAGACTTTTTTCGAACAAATAACCCGAAATTAAGCTGATTGCTTCCTGGAATCATTCCATTATTTTAAGGCTTTATTCGAAGGCAATCCGAGTCGTGTCCGAAGCCCATACCAATTAGAAGACGCCACCAGCTTGAATTCAAGCTGTCAATGACTTCATATGTATCTTGGCACGGATTGGCCAGACAAAAAATAGAGCGAAGTGATAATTCACGGTTGTAAGCATCTACCCTCCCTCATTTCCCCCAAGTTCGCCCAATTCATCTAAATATTCGACCACCCAAAGCCCGTACATTAGGCTCCAAAAGGCTCTTATCACCGATTCTACGACCTTTTGCAGCACTTCGGTCTTTACATGCTACAACCTTCCTGAACACGCGACACGCCGACAACCACAACCACCACAAGCCGAAGAAGAACCACGCTACGCTCCGGGATCGGACGAGAAGAACCCCCAACGTGGCTGCCGGCATATAAATAGTGGCACCTGACCTCGTCCACGACTTTCTCTGACCGTCACCGCACTATGCGGCTCGCTGGCTGTGATTCGTATCTAAAGTCATGAAGAACTGCGCCGTCGAATTCCCTGGATCAGACTCAGAATCAGGATGTCTTCGTCTTCCACCACTCCAACCCGCCCTCGTCATAATCAGCTTCGACGGAGACCGCGCGTTCCGCTGCGCATAACCGAGCCGATAACCCTGCCACCACGAAGATCGACGGATAGCGTCGTCGTCCATGTCCCCCCCTCATCCGCGCCGCCTCTGTCATCGCCACCGCTTCGAAAAGTCTCCATCGCTTTCGACCCACGACTCCCTCCCTCCCTTTCCCCTCGCCCGCTTTCTCTCGATAAAAACGAGTCCTACGTGGACGAAGCCTACCCCTGGACGAACGCTGCTCCGAACAAGTTCAGGTATCGTCACCGACATTCTGCGTCTGCACCAGATATCAGCTTCAAGCGGAGCTCGTCCTTCCACAGTCGACTGCAGTCCTATTACCCACAGCCATCGTCCCCTCTGACTTCGCCTCCGCTCCCCCCAGAACCCATTCCGCATGTCCCGGTTCCGTACCCGCCAAAAGCGGACCTTCCACCATCATCTGCTCCATCTGCTCCATCTACCGGGTCGACGCAGTCGCTAACACTTGTCGAAGTTACCACTCCGGATGTTGTTGTATTGCGTCGTCCAAGCAATAAGCTGAAGAAGAGGAGGAGAGTATCGTACCACGAAGACGAGGGTCTAAAGCTCTTCTGTACGTCCCATCCCCCTTACCCCAACTTCACTTTCGCGAGACTGACAATGCCCGACGATTTCGACCGACCAGCTCAAATGGAGACCCTGTTCAGGCGAAAGAGCAAGCCCCGTCCGGAGGACTACGCAACCCCCAACCGATTGGTGTTGGGCTCGCATTTTATACCGAAGTACATCCCGCCATCGTTCGATGATGGACGAGTGGTGGATTATCGGAGAAGATACTGATATACGGATATTGGTATTGATGCATTGGGCTATTTTTATTATGATGAATGGAATGAATAAAATGACGACTCTTTTACGCCTACACGCACGAAGTTCTTCACCTCACAATCAACGCATTATTCCTATTTACGAGACCTTATGTAATAAGGACTCGTCTTACTCGATGAAACGAATTGCAAACTTCTGCAGCTTTATTACCCGGATTGTGTGGTCTTGTTTTATGTATTCCGGCACTTGAAGAGACCGAACCGGAGCTCCTCCTCCTCAATTATCACAGCCATTTAATTGAGATAGTTTTTGCCATGACTCAGAGCAATATTGGCCCTCGTTTTAAAGGATCGTTCGTGCTATCGTCTTTTGGTTGTACCTTGGTAATCAGGAAATTTAGTTTTCAGGTAGGTTTATGAACAGTTGGAGTTGGTAAGTTGGAACGTGTGAGGCAGCTGAGGCTTGGTCCCATCTCCGGATATCGGATCGTTATTGCCTAGAATTCAGGGTTTTTGGATTGGGGGTAAACTTGGGCGTTACTCATGAATCTGGTTTAGTTAAACAAGAGTGTGTAAGGTGAATAACGATCCGACTTCTTTATCTTCTATTGCGCCTTTCATCCCTTTGCAAATAAATCAAACTGTGGATACCTTCTGCGTGGGTCGTATACGACGCCCTTCACGCAATTGTTCGGACAAGGTTAGGATCCCTGTGGGAGGTGTGTACCTGATAGGTTGGCCTAAATCGGTTGTAGTCATCAGAGGAACATCATTTAGTCCGAATGAGGCAATAATGAACCCATATTTGGTATCTGATGTCGATGTGGATTGGTTCTGAGGTAGATTCTCGGGTCAATAATTATTTCGAGGATGAATGGCAGTCTTCAAACGCTTTTCAGTGGAGTTTTAAATGCTGCAACATGACGTGTATTGAGGGGAGCTTGTCATTTGTCCAGTCGGGAAACCTGTGTTATCGCCACATTCCCGTCATTGATACATTCTTGAGTGTTACTTCGAAACATTCTTCGTTCATTCTCCCAGTTAATAAAAATTTCTTTGACACATTCTTGACCTATAAGTAGGGGGGTTACCAGGACTGTGTATCGTTAGAGCAATACAGTTTTTTTTAATCCCAGGTTTGCAACGTAGCCATGAAAAGTGAGTTGCCAGCCGCTTTTTTACGGTGCCCGCTTTTGTGCAGGGAAAAGTTATGTCAATTTAGGCTACAGGCGATCTGAACGTGTACGACGAATGAGCTCTGCTCCAGGCGGAGGTTCGTTTTGGTTGCGTTCGATAATTCCAGCAAATATTTGCAGCAGTTGATGCGAAGAATTGTTCGTGGAAGGATAATGCAACACGTCAAGCCTTTCGTGATTCAGGACCAAGATGTGGACGCATTTTTCACGTTACTCAGAGTAACTTGAGCTGGGATAACAGGTTCTCTCGCCTGGTCTGTTATGGCAGCGGTCAACGAATGCGGTGTGCTTCGACATCTAAACGACCTCGACATTGTGGTGCCCAAAGGTCAGCATCGACTCTGACACTGGATGAGGTTCTTGTTGGGTTCTTGACGAACATGGGATATGCCATTATCAAGTACAACGGAGCATTGGGAATAGAAACGCTGGCTACTAGGCTTACTCTTACCTTCAGGACGATTGTGAGTGCTTTTTCTGCAGTTTCTTCATATTTCTGAGCTTGGTTTCCTAGGGACGTTCCATTACAGTCACCGAGATTAAGACAGCGTCAATCATTCCAGTCGTCGATTCCTCGGCTCTGACATCAATGTTAAATGTTGTGATTTATTGGCGTGTATACTGCCTTTTCCCAAGTCTTTTCGCTAGGAGGATCGCACTTGAGATGATCAATACACGCGCGGCTGGTGTCGAGAGGGCTAATCTCAATTTTCGAGGTATTGCATTACACAGTTCGACTGCTATTAATCGGTGGAATGAAGCATGCGGGGAATCGTGTCCCCCCTATGGAGGAGAACGAAAGGTTTGGTTGGAGTTGGTATCTTCCCTCTCGCAGAGTCGACGCACACGGCGCTGTCTCACTGTGCCTTGACGAGGGCAATCGCAGCCGTCTATTCAACGATTTGTAAGCATTCAAATGATGCCGTATCTCGATGACTCGCAGTAAGTCACACATAAGGTCTCGTAATTGCCATGCAAAGCAGTGGCCGACACACCCGCACGTCCTAAAGATTATCGATATATACACCTGTACTTGTGCTTGTGCTTGCATTACCCAGCTGAAGATCGAGAAATTGTTGACTCGAGGATACTTGGGGTTCACCTGTCCGCGGCAGGCGCCAACGATACTCACATACATACATAGTTGCCCCGTGTTCGAACTTCAAACTTCGATCGTGCCCATGGTTGACTCACTTAGGGTTACAGTGCAGTGCATAGCCAAACACGCACAACGAGCAAATACTTATAATGAAGTAAGGAAGGTTCAACGTTCCTGTCTCGTCCCTGCCACCTCGCTTGCTTGCTTGCTCTCATACCACCATGGCCGGGCTTCTCAAGGTGAGCTCGTCGTCTCTTATGTATCCAACTTTTCTCTGACACTCGTGACTCGACACTAGCTGCTGTACTATAATCAACGTATACTGGTATACCCCTCCGGCTTTGTGGAACACCCGAGATGTGCGTTCGTGTTTCCAGTTTTTGCTTGCTTGTCAACGGCGCCAGCTCACGTTCTCCTTGATGTTTATGATTGTAATTCTTCCTTCTTGCTCCATAAACAGATGTCCGAACGCCAAGCGAGTACCAAATGCCCTACGAAGACGTCGAGCTGACGACGAAAGACAAGCTGAAACTGCACTGCTACCTCATTCGCCAACCAGTTTCCTCCTCCTCCTCCAAGTCTTCTTCTCCTTCTTCGTCAGAGGCAGGCGCCGGAGACAAGGACAAGGACAATGACGAGGATAAGGACGATGACAAGGACAAGGACAATGACGAGGATAAGGACGATGACAAGGACAAGGACAAGGATAACGACAAGGCCCCGAACCAGGCCCGCGGGACGGTGATCATGTTCCACGGAAACGCGATGAACCACGGGGACGTCGCGTTTGGGGCTCACAAGTTCTTTGGGAAGGGGTTTAATGTGTTTACGCTTGAATATCGGGGGTATGTTACTAGCTTCCTTGCTCTTGCTCGGACAGCTTATTTTCTGACGTTGGGTGAGATAGGTATGGGCACTGTGAAGGGACTCCTTCGGAAAAAGGTATTGACGAAGGTTTATATCCGACTTCGAGGGAGGGATTCTAACCAGTGAACGTTTGAACACTGACAGGACTGTGCATCGACGCCCAAGCTGCGGTGGACTACGTCCTCGCTGATCCTGCGCTGTCCAATACGCCATTGGTGAGTCAGTTTTCCGTTTACCCTCATTTTGCACTCGTTTCGCAGCGAGAGCAGCGAAAGCTAAATATATGCGTCGACTAGATCATCTACGGCCAATCTCTCGGAGGAGCAGTCGCGATACACGCAACGTACAAGAACAGCCCCAAAGTACGTTCATCCCACTTCCCTAACTCCGTTCCCTCATTCATCTTCCCCCCCAGATTGCGGCCCTAATAATCGAAAACACATTCACCTCAATCCCCGACATCGTCAAAGGGTGGCCCGTCCCCGTCCTCCGGCACCTCTCCTTCCTGTGCACCCAGAAGTGGCGCTCCGCGGCCAAGGTCGCGCAGCTCCCGACTACTCTCCCGATCCTCATGCTCAGCGGGCTGGCGGATCGGGTTATTCCTTATGGGCATATGGAGAGGCTGTGGGAGGTTGCGGAAACGAGGGGGAGGCCGAGGGAGGGGGAGAAGAAGAAGGGAAAGCTTGAGGAGGGGGTGGAGGAGGAGGAGTATAAAAAGCCGGAGAGGGATGTGTTCAAGGCATTTGATTGGGGACAGCATAGTGAGTGTTTATTTCGAATTCGTGTGGGTGGGTAGGCTCGGATTCTGATTACTTTCAAAAGATAATACGGACGAGCAGCCGAAGTACTGGGAAACGGTGTTTAAGTTTCTGGATGATGTGCTGAGTGCGGAGTCGGAGTCGTAGCGGTGATTTTGGGATACCACCTGGACCATTTATCTTGCGATCTATGTATGTGGAGTGGAATCAATATGGAAATTTCTGTCGATATTCGACTCATTAGCGTTCTTTGGTGTTTGCAGGCAATGTGCATACATTTTTCTTGGATTTATTACTCGCGTTCTCTCGAATGTCAGTTATTTTCATTAAATATCATTCAAGAGCCTTTTCGGCCGTGGTTTCAGATACTGGAATTTAGTGCCAAATAATTTATACCTAGCTCGTAACAACCTGAAAGAATCAGAGAGATGAGACTGCAGAATTTACATGGGGCGACATGGCCGACGGTTCAGAAAATATAAACTAAAGAGGCTTGATTCCAATTAGACAAAGAACGAAAAAGGAAAAAGGTCATCTTCCAAGCTTGTGAACGTCCGCTACGGCGTGAGTGCCATCATCTCATTCTGGTCGTGATCACGCTCGAGCCCGAGCCTTGAGACATGACCGTGATCGACCGATTATTGTTGCTCGTGCTGACCATGACAGGATTTTGACCTCGAGTCGTAATATGCGTCGTGTGCGCCGGGCTTCTGAGCAGCAGACACCTCCCTCCTCCGCCACCGCCTCCTCCGCCACCTCCCCCGCCACCCCTCCCGCCCCAATTTCCTGGATTCCCTGAACGCGGTGGTCTCCAACAGGGCGCTCCGTCGGCGCCGTGGGCGCCATCGTTGCCCCTATAGCCGTAGTAGCCTCCTCCACCGCCACCGCCTCCCCCCGCTGCCCCCGTTCGAGCAGTATTTGGCTGGTTTACCGGGTCTTCCTGGTCTCCCGTACATGACGATAAGGTTTGGTTATCACAAGAGGCGATGACGAGAGTGATTTAAAAAAAGTGGACAAGCACGCTTCGTTAAGCGCGCAGACGAGCACACGGTGGTAGGCAGCTGGGTTCGGTTAGGCGGTAGTCGAGATAGAAGATGTTATATTATAAGGGCGTTTTCCTTGAAAACGAGGCTGCAATGAGGCTATGTATGGAAAGCCGCGTCGTCAAGCTCCCAAAATAGCATACGCATACCTCTTGAACGGGAGATATTGGCTATTGAGTTTTCATCATCCTGGTCAGGGTCTTTGGTCATATGAGCGATCATTTTGAATAGGGTATAGGATTCGTTTTGTCATCGATTTGGATTTGAACCGGAAATACTTGGGATTGAAACGGTATTTTTGGGACTCAATTCTGTTGTTTACCGGTAAACCACCCACGATAGAAGATTAGCTCATTAACAAGTGGCAAGTTTGCTTCGACAGAGGTTGGCCTGCCAAATGAGTAGAAAGGATAAGTCAAGGATGATCTGAATGAGTACTAAATCCATGCTGAGTCGAATTTGCCACAGTAAAGTACAGAGGTGGACCGATGAGTTGACTATGAGAAGGTCAGAAAAATGGAAACTATAGAGGGTTTTCTCGCAAAAAAGGAACTAAAACAAAAGGTCAAGTGAAAAAAGTGATCTCCAAAGCTTTCCTTCACTACGTACAGTCCACGCCGAAGGATTAACAGAGAAAAATGAGAAGTTGGGGAAAGTGAGCATGAAAGGCGTATTCGTCTAGATCTGACATGGGCCGTCCTTCGCCTCTGAGTCCGTTCACTGACAGTAAAAAGTCGCCTTTCCATCCTTGATTATTGTAGTCGCCCACGACGGGCCATTGATAGTAAGGTGGACCAAGCCGTCCGGGGAATCGAACAGCGAACAGTGTCCTCCTCCTCCGCCGCCTCCGCCGCCGCCTCCCCCACCGCCCCTTCCACCCCGATTTCCAGGGTTCCCACACCGAGCTCGTTGCCAACAGGGTGCCCCGTCGGTACCATCCGCGCCGTCATTGCCTCTGTAGCCATTGTACCCTCCGCCCCCTCCTCCTCCGCCGCCACCACCTTCGCCTCCACCTCCCCATAGGGCGTAGTGCGGACAAAGTCCTGCTGGTCTTCCTGTTTTCCCCGGTCGTCCTGGAGTTCCGTACATGATATGGGAATGTGGAAATACGACTTTTACAGGTGAGGACGAGAATGAATGGAAGGAGTTGACGAGAGGTACACCGTTTTGAGTGTAGAAAAGCAGGCACTAGGCAGTGACTGGTAAGGAGGCAGTGGGAAATGTTATAAATGCGTCATTCATGAACATGAGGCCGCAACGAGCTGATATTGTGATGTTCAAAAATAAGCAGATGAATACCGAGCAATGTCCACGCACAGAATTCGAGGCAGCAAGCAGACTCAGAACGCGGAAGGTGTTGGAGAAAACGGTAAAGAGTTATGAAACATGTTTTTCGTACAGCATCATTGCGGAACGGAGCTGCGAGAAATACTATCAATCAGATGTTCGACTCGGAGCAAAGGTACAAGACATACACCTTTCAACGCGCCTTGCGTCCTGCCCACCTCGCTCTCTGGGCAAACACATTTCCTAGTAATAACCAACGGGCATCGAGTTACTCGTCCTGATCCCCAAATAGCTTCACGGATCTGCTTCTTGATAAGACAGGTAAGAGAAGAAACGAAATAAATCAGACCTTCCTTCTATAATAAAACGCCACACCACTTGCGCGTATACGGTTGTATCTGCTCGACCGAATGTGAAGCGAATCTGATGGCACTGATGGTGCTTGTCTCCGTTGGCATTTTATTGCGAAAACCAACAAAGTTGTGCGCCTCGAATGGCGAGCTAGACGATAGGGATCGACAAAACGCGTGGCTAGTGTACTCGAGCTCGAAGATACATCCAAGCTCGAGTGAGACTTAGTCTAGGAACGAGCGCGAATAAAGATGCAGAAAGTAAAATGGAGGAAGCAGCGCGAAGGAGTGGGAAGTCGAATAGTACAAACCAGGATGATTTTGCGTACTCCTAGATCTCGTCGTGTATCCGTGTAGCCGAAGAACCGAATTTTGTGGTCGTCTGCTTCGAGGGTTGCTCGCTGGGGGATCTGAACGTCAAAGGCGTTGCGAACGTTAACGTTGTCCTAAACGCGAAAAATGTAAATATATCCACAGTCAAAATACGAAAAACGTACCAAAAGTTGTTTCATCTCAAGCCATATCCTCGAGTCCCTTGCTCGAGGGGCGAGTTGGAGTTTCTTCTAGGATATTGAGGATGAACATCGTCTACACCAACGCCAATGTCGTTCTAAACATTAGAAACACGAATACGCGCTTTCAGAATCAGAACCAAATCGACGAAGATACGACAAGACGTACCGAATTTGATTCATCTTTCCCAGTCATACCGTTCTGCTCCGCCTCCGATTCCTCCTAGCTCCGTATCAACCTCGTCGACCTCGCCATCGCAGCGCCTGACTCTGCTCCACTCTCGCCTGCTGCCTCGCCTGCACGTACAGGAGCATCACCCGAGCCTCGCCCCTGCCCACTAGCTTCTAAGTACCGTCTGCGTTCCTCAACATAGGCTGCGCGATCTCTTTTCGGGCGATCTTGGTAGTCGTATCTGCTCCAGAAGAACGCATCTCCAAAACAGATATCTCGTTTGAAGCACAGAAGCCTCCGCCCGCTTACTGTGATGGATGGGGCCCTTCGGCGATCCCTCTTTGCCAGCGGGGAGGGTGTCTTTCGTGGGTGGGGTGGTACGTGGGTGGAGCGAGCTTGGCTACGCTTGCAAAGAGGAGGACACAGACCTGGTCTATGAGGCAGAAATCGCAGAGAATCTTTCGAACCAGAGTCGATGGGAAGGTGGCAGGTGTATTATTGCGTCTCTTGGGAGAACTGCAGACCAAACAAAGCCAAATTTTCGGTCCGAAAACGAACTCACTTCTCGTCGCTTTTGCTTGAGCTGTATCTCGACCGTCAGGGCTCCATTTTTTTAAAAAATCGCCAAGTGCGCAGTCCTACTTGTATACTACGCATATATACAGAAAAAATGGGACAATTACGTCCATCTTTTGCGTATAGTTGGCTACAAAAGTGCATGTTTTGGCTGTGTCACCCGTCTAGGATGCTACAGCGTGCCCCTCCGAACCTGAACCGATCCCGAACTGGACGCAGGTCCAGGTTCAAGCTCTCGAAAAAAAGAGAACCGAACGTAGCTTTCAGTTTAAGGTTCGGGCAAGGTCGAACGTGAACCGGACCGAGGACCAAGAGAGTCAAAATTTTCCCAAAAATTTCAGTCAATGAAGATTGAGGTCAGGTAGGGGCTTACATTTCGACGCATTTTCGCTGCTACGGCAAAGATCGGCGGGCTATAAGGGACATGGTTGCCGAACTGAAGGTCGTTCTCACGATGGGTCAAAAACCTGAAGAAAACTAGGTCAAACTCAATCGATTGTCTTCTTTTCAGAGAAAAATAACTAACACGCAGCTTTAGAAGTCGATTTCGAACAAAATTTTTGCCTTCCAAACCATTCATAAATTCCGGGCGTTCGGACGCGTTCGAACCTGAACCGGACTCGACGTTCAGCGTTTAGAACTTTTGTTGAACCGAACGCATCTTCCGGTTCAGCGTTCACCAAAATCCAGAGCCTGAGGAAGCTTCTCGTTCAGCTTGCCGGATACTTGCGGATACGTGCTGAAACTTGTAGTCGTCAATGTCCACGTCAGGCGATGCAAGTCTGTAACTCGACTGTAAGACAAAGTTTTTGAGAGTCGGTCGTTGTTCCAGTCCTGTATGATGAGATTTTTGATACTGAGTATCCATGTACGAATTTTCGGCCTCAGGGAATCGAGAAAGAGTCGATAGAATGACCGTGACCCTGACAGAAACGAACTTGAATATTGCTCCAAACTAGCGCGCCGTCCCCGTGCGGAGCACGGATACTTGCCGAAAGGAATTCAGTTCACCCTGCAAAGCATTTGCCACAGGGGCCTTTGTGGCAAAGTGGTTGCAGCAAGGTGTAAGCCTATATGATCTTTTCTCTTCGTTCATTGTCAAGCTCGATGAACATATATGATCATTGGTTGTGGAGACGTGTATTTACCACAATTTTATTTATGTCCAAGGAGCGCTGAAAATACCCAAAGCAACATCAACAACCTCAAGCTGCATCTCCTCTTCAATCACTTGTGTACCTTTTCTGGTAAGTGTCCGAATATCCTTCATCGCGGTCCATGCTTTTCACAGGAACATAAACAGGCACTCCTCGTGTTGCAGCCGACCCCCTCTTCGCCGACCCGCGGCGTACACATGCAAGGACACCAAGCACGATCAAGACCAGACCAACTATGAGGTTTGCGCCTAGCAGACAGAAGGCGATAGTCCCGTATTTCTTCACCAGCGACGCGTCGATGGTAACGATGCCATCGCTATCACCACTACCACCAACAGCGAGGTCGACCTCAGAGTCAGGGCCAGAGTTCGACTTGGCGGTAGGCGCCGCCGGGCCTGCGCAGGCGGCGCTTGTGGGGTCGACGGTGCCAGTACCGGTGCCAGTACCCTGCAGGATGCCGACGAGTGTGGCTGGGTCCATCTCGGGAGGGAGGGTCGCCATCGTCTTTCCGCGGATGGTGGCCACTTCGCTGATCGCCTTCGCTGGATCGATCTTGGAGAGGAGTTGGATGTAGGGGTCCTCTGTGGTGCCGTCTGGTGCAGCATCGCCGAAGTCGAAACTGATTGGAAAAATGAGTCAGCTACTGACGAAATAAAGCAGGGAATTTCTGCGTACAGCGCGTAAACGTTGCGAAGGAAGCTATCTCCAAGGAGAACATCAAAACCGTCACTATATCTGTCAATGCCCATCAATGCAGAAGTGCAAGCTACATAGTGCTTTCCGTCGATTGTGAGGGTGTCGTTGATGATGCTTAGGTCAAGAGGGTGGAAGGGGAAACGTACTCCGCTTGAGAGAAAGATTAACTTTCATCGTCAACAATAAAGCAAGAAGGCATACCCAAAAGCGACCTCGACATGGGAGGTAGTGTTGCAAGGAATAACCCAGAACCGCCCATCCGCGCCCTCATGCAGAGCGGCCCCAGGGATGCTCGAGTAAATGCCGTCGTACATCGCTACCGGAAGGATGGCAGTCGGGGTTCCAGTATCCAACAACGTCTGGCTGGATCCTGCAGGGACGCTTGCAATGGTGTTTACCACATTGATTGACTTGCCGTCCACGAACAAACCATCAAGCAATGTTGTCCATCGATCACCGCCAGTCGGGAATTGGGCCAACTTCGGTGTGCTCGTGATGTTCGCGTAGTTCGGTAGCGTCTCTCCAATTGTGAAAGAGCCCCCGTCCGTATCCTCCAGATCATCCGTGCGCGATAAATCAAGTGCGAAGAAGTTGGGCTCAGCCGGGTTTTGATGGAAGATATTCTGCAGCACCGACCGACCCCATGTCGCGTCAGGCCCATAGATGTTTTTGATCTTCTTGTTGATCGGCGAGGCGGTGACGAAGTCGAAGCCCAGCCCCATGAGGCCGAACACCCCTATTTGCTGGACGTCTGCAATGTCGGAAAAGACGGCATTCACGAAAGCCTGTTGCTCAATTTTGTATGTTCCAAACTCGAAGGGTGCGACACCAATGGTACCCAAGGTCCCGTACGATCCATCGCCGTAGAAGAGGTCGATCTCGATTCCGGTGTTGTTGAAATTGCCTATGCCACCTGGTGGGATCACCCTGTGAATGCAATTAGACATAAATTGACCGAGATCACAAATTCCACTTACCAGAGGTCCGTGCTTCCCGTATCGAGCGCGACTTGCACCTCTGCAAGCA
Organism: Galerina sulciceps; assembly: GCA_023014345.1. Taxonomy (NCBI): domain Eukaryota; kingdom Fungi; phylum Basidiomycota; class Agaricomycetes; order Agaricales; family Galerinaceae; genus Galerina; species Galerina sulciceps. Next base: position 79,211 of record JAEDXJ010000007.1, read on the forward strand.
AATCTCGTTCAGTAACTTGTACAGGAATACGTGGAGGTGGTACTCACTAACGTTGTTGATAGTTATGTTGGTGACATACTGTTTTTGGCGCGTTAGTAGGACAAAGTAGGTCGCGAAAATGCTCTTACCCTGATGTCTTGGACATCGTTGAGGTCTTTGCTGACTGTGGCCGCTTGTCCAAACGCGAATGACGACGAACGGAAGGGAGAGCTGACTGAGATCCCCAGCCCGGATGGTGCACGTTTGTGGAAAGGCAGCGTCAAGCCGCCAGCAGTCGGGGAAGAAAGAACAAGAAACAAGGAAACAAATGTGAAGAATGGGCTGGAACTCTTCATTGTCCCTCGGAAAAGCAGAACCAGTCTGAGTACGGAACGTGGGGTAAACGAGGTAGGGACGGGACAAAGTGTCCACTCTTATACCAACCCTTCCGCGCGCTGAGGGTCGCCGTTGATTCAAGCACATTGCACAGCCGTCGCTCACAGGTCTGGAGTTTTATTTGCGGCGTGACTACAATAGGGCACTCAGAAAGGAAACTAACAGACCTGGCTAATTGGTTTTTTTTCGTTGAACCCAGGATCGCCGCCAGCGCCTGATGTAGAAATGGCGATTGTTGCTCGAAACGAACGATGAGCGCTGAGGGATGCATAGGAATCATGATAGAAAAAAGAAGCCACAGCGTTCGGATGATAATGGAATTCGCGGTCAGTCACCTGATTAGTGTCCCATGGGTCTGCGACATATCAATAGGCGCTCACTGCTCACTGACCAGTTCAAGCTTCGCGAGCAGTAGACACCAACAGAGCCATTAAGTATATAAAGTGTACCCTAAGAGTATTACACAAGTCTTCAATGTTCTCGAGCCAGCATCTAACACAAGCTGTCCTGATTTCTAGTACATGTTCATCACTTCTAGATGTGATTCGTGTCACTTGGCCAACGATCAAACATATTTCTAATTACGAAAATATACCTAAAATAGATGGGTAAGTCTCCGTCTAGCTATAGGTTCAAGTCACTTCTTCCAGATAGCATCTTGCAGCTGAGTCTTGGGAATAGCAGCAGGGATGGCCCGACGAGCTAATCTAGTTGGAGTCTTCTGCTTTTAAGCAAAGGCAAAGCCAATCAACTAGAATTCAGAGAAAGCTGTTCCAAGGAAGGAGAGCCCGATGGGAACACCTAGAGCAGGGTACATCGTTAGAGGACCACTGGATTTGATAGTAACGTTCTATGGGTGGAAACCCTGGGGCACTATTAACAAGGCGGTAAACGGACTGAGCTTTTACTTAAAAATAGAATCCTGCACGCTCTAAAGATAGCCCAGTAATATCATAGAAGTGGAGGTAATTCAGATGGGAAAAAATATCGTACCAGCAGGGGTGCTCGAGAAGCCCGGAGCTGGTAAGACGATAGCATCTAAATTATAAGCCTTCACAGTGGAACGTCATCAATGCCGCCCGTAGCACTGCTTTCCATTCGAAAGAAGGAACCCATTCTGCAACTCGTAACCCTTAGGTTTTTCGAGGTCTGGATGTGTGTCGTTAAAAGCAATCAAGTCCGCTAAACTTCGAACATCCGGGGTTTTCTAACAGATACGAAAATAGAAAGAAATAATTACCAAGCACGCGAACCGAAACCGGGCGTCATATCATGGTTTTCGTGTCCAGAAGGAGGGGCACCCTCACACTGACCTTGACGCTCACCGTCAGGACAAAGTCCTCGTCATCGAGATTCTGTTGATGCTATTATCAAGGAAAACCCGTCTAGGTACATCAATCCTCTTCCCGTAAAGGGCGTTCTTGTTGAGGGCTTGGGTATACTGTACCATTTCATTCAATTCGGCAGGGCCCGTGACGCGTGACGGCCCTGCCGAAAATTTGGTTTCGTCGGGCCCGGAAACCGCCCGTGACATGCCCAAATTTTCGGCAGTCTGGCGCCGCAGGCCGCAAAATTTTACTATGTTGAGGGTAGAACGCCGAAATGGTTTCGGCACCCTGCAAAAATTTTCGTGACGACCGTGACATTTCGGCGATTTTGAAGGCCCCGTGACGCGTGACTGCCGAATTGAATGAAATAGTACAGTAGTCGGAACCATGTTTGGCTGTGCGAAAGTATCATTGTCCTTAGAATTTTTCCCAGCGATGATGGAGAGCACAATCGCGGTGTCGGCTATTGATCTAGCCATTGGGCCAACAGTATTCTGATGTTCGAAGATGATGATAACTAATAGGAAAAGATTATGATCACGTAAGTTTAGTGAAGAATCTAACATACCTCCTGCTCGTGACGTTAGACCAACAGTTGGTTTGATGCTAGCCAGATTGTTACGGTTTGAGGGACCAGTGATACTTCCATCTGTTTTTGTACCCAGGGTTACACCCGCAAGTTCGATGGAGGCTGTAATTTACCCCTGAAAGAAGAAAATTCGGAGAGGTTCGTCTTGCCTGATGGAAGTGATCAGCCATACGGATATTCACGGAACGTCAGCATACCAAGTATAATGGCTCCAACCTTTCGTGGTCGCTTCACAACTCCCGCATCTTCGGGGACAATGGACCCGAGAGGACTGAAGGATCCAGCAGTGCATGCCTGAAATGCCAATTTTATCACCCAGTCCTGTGCAGGATTAAACGGAATTTACCAACCTTCCGAAGCCCACGAACGGTTCGAGGAGCCTGCAGAACTCGGCGGTGCACTGAATAGGAACTAAGGTTCGCCTGCTCATCGTGTTCACCGGAGAGTAAGAATCAGAGCTAAGGAATGGGAAGGGGAAAGATTCGAACCTCGTGAGCCTTAAGACGATTTTACGTGCTCCTCGATGTCATTATGTAGCCAAGTAGTAGAAGAACAGAATTTTGGTAATCGTCTGCGTCTGGGATTCCATTTTGACCTAATGGCAGAAGTGGATTAGCGATTGAGAGAGCAGTGGCAAAAAATATGGGCGGACGTTGTGGATGGGAAATTAACTATGCTTTGCTCGCTGGGGGATCTGATCGTCGAAGGGGTCGTGAACGCTGACCTAAACGCGAGAAACGTGAATATATGCGGAGTTTGAAGGATGAAGATACGAAAAACGGACCCAAAGTTGCTTCATCTCAAGCCATAACCTTCGTTTCCTTGCCCGAGGTGCTGGTTCGAGTTATTTTTAGGATATTAGGGATGATGGATGAACGTCTATGCCAACGCCAATGTCGTTCTAAACACCAGAAATACAAATACTGTACTATTTCATTCAATTCGGCAGTCACGCGTCACGGGGCCTTCAAAATCGCCGAAATGTCACGGTCGTCACGAAAATTTTTGCAGGGTGCCGAAACCATTTCGGCGTTCTACCCTCAACATAGTAAAATTTTGCGGCCTGCGGCGCCAGACTGCCGAAAATTTGGGCATGTCACGGGCGGTTTCCGGGCCCGACGAAACCAAATTTTCGGCAGGGCCGTCACGCGTCACGGGCCCTGCCGAATTGAATGAAATGGTACAGTACGCGCTTTCAGAATCAGAACCAAATTGACGAGGATACGACAAGACGTACCCGAATTGGATTTATATTTCCCGGTCATACCGTTCTGCTCCACCTCCTGTTCTTCGAATCTCCGTATCAGCTTCGTCGTCGTAGACCTCGCTATCGGCAGCGCCTGCACTCTACTCTCGTCCCCTGCCTGGCCTGCACGTTCTGGACCATCGCCTCGGCCTTGTTCCAACGACTAGCTTCTGAGTACCGTCTGCGTACCTCAACGTAACCTGCGGGTCTCCTTTCGTGTGATGTTGGTGGTCGGTCGCATCCGCTCCAGTAGAACGCACCTCAGAAACGGATGTTCCGCTTGGATGACCGACGCGTCCGCCCGCCTTCGGTGATGGACGGATCGTCCAAAAATGTTTGTTGGCTAGCAGGGAGGGTGTCTTTCGCGATGGTGCCGGGGGGGAACGAACTTTGCTGGGCCGGCAAAGAGGGGTTCGCGGTCTATGAAGCAGAGATCACAGAGGAGCTGTCGAAGTTCGGAGTCGAAAGGAGGGCGAGGAGGATGTGCAGATGCTCTATGACTGGTCTATGGGTCTAGTATCTTTGTTAACACTGCTAAGGAGAGCAAGAGATTTACACGCACCTTCTCCGCCGTCTTGTTAAACTCCTCGTCCAGCTCGACGGATCCTTGCTTGAAGTCGTCGATGTCCACTGCAACGTCAGGTGGTGCAAGACGAAGTTTTAGTAGAGGTTCGCGTCTTTCCCATCCTGTACGATAAGATCCGTAATGCTGAGCTTTCAGTCCCAGGGACTGAGCTTTCAGTCCCAGGGACTGAGCTTTCAGTCCCAGGGAATGGAGATTGTGCAGAGGGACAGGATTTGGTAATTATAAACGAACTGGTGTCCGAATTGGGCGCCTTATGTCATCCACCGGCACGGTTGTGCCGCCTACCACCCCGCATGCGGAAACCAGCTCGGAGCCGACGATATCACTACCTCAGAAAATTGTAACGACGGCAAGCTATATGTCGTTCTTCAGCGTGAAGGAAACGTCACATAATGAAAGAATATTGTGGGCCTGACGTGGCGAAAGAGTAAGCAGGAATGGCGTGGCTCAACGGCAAAAGTGTTGCACTACATTTCATGTAAATATTGGGTGCGGAAAGAGTCTTGACTGGGGACGACCTTTGCCGTGGCCCGTACGAAACATCGGCCTTCAACCCAAGTCAAGATTCAAGAGCATAGATTCTAATTTACTAACGAATACACAAAACCCAGTCGAGTCCATAGCGTTAACAGAAGTACAGAGCAGGACCATAGAAAACCAATGAGTGGGAAAATGATATTAATTGACGTGTATTATTCGTCTTCCCAAGAACTTTCCAGGGAAGATGCATCGGAAAAATCAGAGTCCCGGTTGGGTTTCAAGAAAAGGTCCTCGACGTTGTCGCTCCCACATGTGTAATGGAATTCTTGACCTCCACGCTGAAAAATAATAGAAAGGCCAGTGATTTCGTCCAGCGATCGTAGGTCTAAGTGGCAATCATAGTCAATTGGCAAAATAAGACAATCAATTGGCCAACCGCTCGAGATTCGAGCAGTGAGAAATTTTTTGAGGATTGAAACTTCTTTTTCTAAAAGGTAAAGACTGATTTCAAGTGTGTCGAGGAGGGGAAAGGAGTGGGAAAGGACGTCGGCTGGGAGATTGAGCATGAAACCCAAAGTGTCAGGTACAACAGTCAACGCATAAACGGAGGGGAACGACAAAATGAATTGGGTAATCTTGCTGTCGGTAGGTTTGATAACATTGGGAAAATGTCCAAGCGTGAGGGTTTCAACGTTTTCAAACGTAACGGAAGGCAAAGCCGCAAAAAGGATGTCACCTATTTCACTTCGAGGTTTTGTAATGTGTCTGATTTTGAAACAAAAGTCCTCGTGGTCCAAAAATTTAGCTTCGAACAGGAAGTGATGTGAATCCAAATCGAGGGTGACGTGTTCTGCGCTTGTGAAATCACAACACCTTGAGTAGCTGTGCAGAACTTGATTGGCTAGGGGCATCGCTTCCATGGAGGGAACCAAGCCTGTGTGATTGAAAGATAAATGACATCCGGGCTCCGGTTTTATGTGAGCCAGAAACTCCAAGTTCGGCCCTAAGATTATATCAGATGAGTTAAGTATAATTCTCTTGATGGATGGGGCTGTGATTTGTGAGAGGGACGATAGCCCATCTCCGGATTCAACGATGCTACTCCAGTCATTCTGAGTCAAGCATTCAAGATGAGGCATGTGCGCGATGGCTTGAATAACATCGTACGCAGATACCTGGCCAGTCAGGGCAAGAAATCGGAGGTTTGCCAGCCATGGAGCGTTCAAGTTGAAATGGATGTTAGGTGCAGAAAATACACGCAATGCAGGTGCGTGGTTATTGAAGACGACAAAGTCGAGGGAAGAAAACAGAGGCGTATTTTCGCCATCCATGCGGTCAACGGTAACCCGAAAGGATTCCAGAACCTCTGATGGACGCTGAAAAATCTCCCAAAATTGCTCGATGATCGAATCCTTCATGCGACGATTGGTTTTGCAATCGATTACGAGCCATCGGATCCTATCCCAATGGCGTCGAATCATTTCTATGGCATCCTCCTTGGTGGGATACACCCAGTCTGTATAATACCACAACACTGAAAGCAATGAACGGCCTGTCCTTTTCATGACTTCTTCCCTCCAGTCACCAGGTCCGAGATGGTAGATGTTGATGACTTGACCCCAGAGCGATGAAGATGCCAGGGCGATCAGTCGCCACTTTGAACAAACTTGAGAGCTATACCGGAGCGTCTTAATTGCCGCTATTGCTGTATTGTCCCCGATTTCTTCCTCCATATCTGCATTTATATGGAAAATGCGCCATATTATGTCGTCGTGGAGCTTGAAAACGGGTGAATTTGGGCTGGAGATCGTTTCATGATTCTGCAGAGAAGGATGGCAAGAGGGAGAAATTAACCCGAGAGGACTTGTGACTTGGAGGTTTGCCATAGATAAGGATGTGTCTAACACTTAAGTTTGGCTATGAAGACGTGTAAGTATTGAGCAGGAATCAACGAGAAATCACAAAAATTTCAGCCGCATGACTGCATAACCCTTCGGACACGCGTCAAACACGTGGCTTAGGACACCCTTTGATTCTCGATTTTTAACTGCATCTTAGTCTTTGAGCCATGTCCGAAATATATACCGTATACTAACATTCCGCTACAAGAGCAAGCAGGCAACAGACGTTCGGAATAAATTCATACTTTACTCGATTACAGTGGAAAGATTCCAAATGCTCCTCAAGTTGTTGCCTGCATCGTCACCGCGTCACCCGGAGCATCTATGAACGCGACGGTCATGCGCATTTATACTTCCTCACCCCCGCCCCGCTCCGATCGGCGTCCATGTTTCACGTTCAGAGTCCAAATGCAGCCTATACCTCCCAACCTTCTCCGTTTCATCGACCAGTGGAACTGCACCAACAAGGAGATGCAGGACAGGCTTCATTGGATACTACGGGGCATTATGCATTAGTGACGATAGCGTCGAGATTGATCATTGACGTCAACATTGAGTTATCATCTGAAGTTGACGGGTGGAAACTTGACCCCAGTAGCCAACACGCCAAAAATTTCGCTGTTTGGACAATGCGGATCTACGTAGAGTAATGTAACGGTATGGTAACAGCAAGAGCGGGGAGAAGGGTGGGGGCGAGGATCAGAACCGTGGGTATTCGATTCTCAACAAGCTAGGAGGCATATAGACACTTATAGCTCGTTGAGCTTGAATCGAGAGTTCGAAAAATTCTAGGAGCGTACCTATATATCTGGTCTTCGAGAGCGCCAACAGTAACAAGGCAACAACTTGAACAAGGGAGGGAAGGCAGAGAGAGATGGGACAACAAGGGTACACGTTGGGAATGGGATCGCGATCGCTTTGAATGAGTAGGCTGACTGGCTATCAACAAGAAAGAACGGAGACATGAGCATTGATATATTGATACTCGAACTCGAGGTCGGGACTTACGGTCCTCGAACCCCACATTCTGCATATATACCCGCCGTGCGTTCAGGAGGTCGGGAAGTCGGGCTTCGGGGAATGCTGAGCCGCGGCGGACAAATCGCGTCGGTGCTCGCAGAAGATAGAAGCCAAACCATGTGAAAAAAAAAAAGAAGAGAAAGTTCCTCGAGCGCGGGCCACGAGTCCGCCTATTGCATTCCTCGTCGTCCGTACTCCTCTCCAGACCCTCAGGCAAACGAAATCCCACCCCAATCCATCGACCATCTTCTATTTTTGTCCACCATCATCGTAATGCTCTATTCAAAGCACCAATGACCGTTCGCGCGCGTTTATGTGTGCCCCGAACCCGCCTCTACCCAGCACCAGCGCCATCATTCCCAGCGACAACGTCAGTAGCATGCTCTAGCTCTGGCCCCTCCTTAGACACCCTCTCCCGCCGCCCCGCTCATCTAGGACACCGCACAAACGCGAAGGAGGAGAAAACCAAGCCGCCGTCGTCGTCGTCACATACGGACTCCAAAGCTGCACATGCGCATATGAGTCGTTCGTCGGGAAGACTGGGTGGGATGTCACGCTGAGGGAGGGGAGCAGGAACTGGGTGCAGGTGAGGCAAGCGGCAGCGGCTTCGCGCTCAGATCGGGGAAGGGGGGAGACAACGCAGGTGCCGGCGGTTGGACCAATCTATGTAGTTGGGAAGAGGACGTCGACGGGGTGGGTTCAAACAGCACTTGCTCAGCGCTCAGTTCGTGTGGTAAGGCGGAGCACCGCCGTCGAATTTGATTTCTGCGTGGAGGACCGAGTACGGCGGGAACGACGAGCTTGGGGTACGAACTAACGAAGTGGTGGGATAGTCGGTGCCGCCCCGCCCCGCCCCGCCCCGCCGCGTCGAAGGGACACGCGTACGGGGTGACAAAGTGCTTTTTTGACATCTCTCCCTCTTCTCCCCTCCCCTCTCCGCTCTTGCCAACACGCTCTCCTCTCTCGTTCGACACGACCATGCCCCCGCCCCTCCTCTCGCCCCGCCTCTCCCTCCCCTCCCCCACCACATCCCCATCCCCGCCCCCACGCATCCCTATACATTCCCTACAAGTACCACTGGATAGCGACCACCGCATGTGATCCCAGTACGCAGCGCCGGGCAATGCTACCAGCACAAACGACCGCGCATAACGCCGCTGCCGAGAGCTGGGCATGGGTTGCGGGCTGCGGGCACCATCGAGGAAGGAGGTCGCAGGGAGCAGGCGATGAAGGTGGACCAGGAGCAGGAGCAGGGGGAGCAGGAGCGACGGCGCGGATGGGCGGGGTGAGTCACGGGCTTTGGACCGCATACATCCAGCTCTAGCTCGAGATGAGCGTCGTCCGTTTCGGCATCAACGTTCAACATCAATCTCTCCCACCCTCGCCCTCGCCCTCGCCCTCTCCCACGTCGTGCGTCAACGACTCACGTGTGCGCCGTCGTTGCCCTCGTGCAGTCCCGCCCCGCCCCGTCCCCTCCCGCCCCCTCCCGCCTTCGCACCAGCATTCCACCCCCTGCTCTTCTCATCCAAGATGCAGTCGGCACAAACACCCCCGCCGTTCCCCTCCCTAAGCAGCTGGAAGGGCGGGAAGGGGACGTGGGAGGCGAATCGAGTATGAAGGATTGGGCGGGGAAGCGGGAAGTGGGTATGAGCATGGGCGGGGAGAGGACGGGCGGCAGTTCTAAGCTCATGGCGTGGACGGGACGGGACGCGGAAGACGAAGACGAAGACAAAGAGCCAGCCGAGCGTGCGCCTCGTTTCTGCGTAGAGGTCGTACGTCGGACCGATTTGATCATGATGAGGGTTAGGCCGGTGGCTGTCGAGCGGAAGCAAACGACTAATCCATGAGGGATCGGATGGAGCGACGGCGCGGGGGGTGGATGGAGGGCATCAAATTGACCCGCGATGAAAGGGGGACATCTGCACCGGCGTTGGATGAAATGGGTAGGGGATGCGAAGGAAGTGATGGCGCAGAGGATGGATAGCTCGCGCAGAGGCGAGGCGGAGGCAGGCAGGTTGATGAAGGGGAGTTGTTATGCGTCTACGTCAACGAGTGGAGTCCGGCGAAGATTGTGCCCTGAAGAATGAATCGACGCAATCAGCACAGGATTTTGTTGGGTAACCGATACAGAGAAAGGGGGGAAACCTACCTTTACTGAGCGTAGATAGGTAACAGAGCATAGGTTCTAGCTGCGAGAATGGAGAAAAAGGCGGGCATGCGCTGCGTAATGAATAAGCGCGTGAAATGGGGCAAAGAAAAATGAGAACTGACAGAACGCGGTACGACGTCCCCCCCTGGGCAGGCTGACACGTCGAATGACAGCGTAGACCCAGTTGAACCACCCTCACAACCCAGCGTCCAGAATAAGCCGCTGGACCCCGCCTGTCATCACGCACTAATCGATCCACATTTCGCGTCAGTTGGTGGCACCAACGAGATGCGCAAGGGCTTCAGCATGGGTAAGCGGGCTCGTGCTCGGCGGTGCTGCAAGGTGAGTCGAGAACGGAGCGATGGCGGAGGTGACAGGGTTGCTGAGCTAAGAGGCCAGGGTGGATGGGCAGCGCCTATCCCGCATGCATAGAACGAAGTGGGGCGAGATGAGGGTGTTCTGTGCGTGAACCGGGTCGTTCCATCGGTTAGCTGCTACGAAAGGGCTGTCTTCTAGGAGATACGACGCCAGCTGCTCCGCAATGGTCGCTGCTGTGGCGACCAGAGTCGTGTCTCCCGAGAGGATTGTATTGCGAAGAAGAAAACAGCATCGACTATAAACAAACTTATCATGTGATCCCGGATCAACTACACGTGTCCTCACGCGTCGCAGTCTGGGACTGATTTCATCCTCCCAAAGGGTTGGTCTTGGCATCTTTCCTCCTCTTATTTTCCTTTTATCATTCAACGTCAATCACATTCCACTGACAAAAGCCCGTGCGTCGTAGATTTACGGCTATAATCCCGACGCGGCTCAGACTCTGCACTTGGGAATCAGTTTTACGCGGGTCGTCCTCCTCGTCGGCTATCTTTACATTGTCGCTTTCAGTAGGTGATACCAGTAATAGAGTGATCTACCTACCGCATGCACATTCCTTGGCTGAACCATGACTATGAGATACGAGCCCAGGCAAAACAGAATACTCTACAAATGAGATATCCAAGTCGAATTAAGTCCATTTCAACGTACCCGAAGCGGGTTTATCCGAGAAAGGTGTCCTTCATTGCCTCCCTCGATTCATTCGTTCGAGTCATATCTAAAATATCGTGGAATAATATTGTTTATACCACCGCGAACGTCGTTCTAAGCACAAGAGACATGAATATGCGCTCTAAGAAACAAATGGACGAATATTTGATAAACGCACCCGAAGCTTCCTCGGCTTTCCTAGTCATACCGTTCTGCTTCACCTCCGTTTTCTCTCAGCTCTGTATTAGCCACGTAATTCTCGCCATCTGCAGTCGTATCCACGCACATCCCGAGCGAATGTCTAGTTTGGAGCACCGACGCGTCCGCCCGCCCTCAGTGATGGATTGGTTGTTCGTTCGACAGCAGGGTGGATGTCTTTCGAGTGTGATAGGTTGGTGGAGCGAAAGGACCTGCGCCGATGGAGAGGAGGTCGCAGTCGATGAGGCACAAATCTCAGAGGAGCTGTCGAACATTCGAGTCGAAGAGAATGAGGAGGTATGCGAGCAGGGTGCGCAATACGTGTTTTACGTCTAGTCCATGCGTTTTAGCCTCGTTTTTAGCACTGATAAGAATAAATTTGCACGGACCTTCCTCAAGTTCCTGAGCTTTCGCTCAGTCCAGAACCTGAGGAGGGTGCTCGTTCACCATCTGACGTACTCTTGGAACCATCGAGGATTCGATGTCCAAGTCTGACGAGATTTTGGAAGAGGTAATTGCCATTTGTGCCCTGTATGATGAATGGTGCTGTGTTGATGATGTCGAAGGTACTTATCGAGCGTTCTGAGTCGGCTTTCGTGCATCGCTGATCACAGTGATGAGTGGATTTCGAACCAAATTACATAAACCGGACCGCCATATGCATGTCTTGACTCATTTTTATCCCTCTCTCCTGCAGTCACCGGTGTGAGAAGTGAACAGCACCAAATGCAGCTGTCCGAGGTTCGATGGACCGTATAACCATCATCGCTCTCATCCAACTCCACGATCATGGCAGGGGGAACACCACTTGGATTGGCGAATTGGGCATCGCAGCGGCGGCGTCGGGAGGACATAAAGTAGCAATCTCAAATTCGAATAACGATGGACTGCCGATAAGATTTCGATTGAGGTGAATTCGAAGATAGTGGGTACAGTCAATTCGCTAAAGGAAAATATCTAGCTACAAAAGAGGTTCCGGGAAGGTATTGGCTGAACCACGACTATGAGATACGAGCCCATGGGAAACGAAATACTGTACAAAAGAAATATTCAAGTAGAATTAGCTCGCTTTCAGTACGACGTCCACTTTGAGAATAGAGGCGACAATGGAGCGTGGAGGGGGTAAAATGAGGGCCAACAACGTGCGTCGAAGAGACTGTGCATCGTCCTCGCTTGTTACCGCCGATTGTCTAATCGAGCCATTGACGAGATACAATTTGACATAGACACTTTTGAGGTGAGGATGTTTCTTCTGTAAATTATCGGGGTCCAAGATGGTCCATGCAGAATCGTCACTGACAAAGGAATGCTGCACCTCAATCGGCAAAACACTAGCGGTCAGGTTGATCTCGATCGATCGAAGTTGTGATGGACCAGTTGTCTGGGTAAGGAGGACAAAAACCCCCTCCATCGATGGCATGGTTCTGCCCATCCAGGTTCTGATGTTTAGTCGAAAGTTGACAAGATTTGGGAGCGTGCTTATGTCAACAAGGCCAGCGGGCGAGCTAGGTGTGGGTTGTACAAGGATAACGTTTGGATTCGGAACAATAAACATCCTGGATATGGCGCCGTCTGATCACCAGAAAAACAAAGAAAGAATATTATAAACCTACAAGTCGAGCGTCGTAATAGACTGGCTTGCTTTTTCGATCAAGTCCCGGGCACTGGGGACATCGTGGTTTTCTTGAATGTCCAGTCGAAGCCGCTGAAGACTGGACAAGTCGATATTAAGCTGGTGGAAATTCTTGTGGAAGTCATTGACACAAAGCTGCAAGTCGAGGTCCTTAAGTGACGCCGACAACTGGTGTGAATCAGTTTGGAAATTGAAGTTTTCAACCACTTCAAAAGTTGTAGAAATGAGTTGAAAGGACAATAATGATGGGCATTGGATGAAAATTTTCGTTGGTAAGCCAGAAACGCCTTCAATCCGCAGTTGCAGGAGCTTCGATGAACTGAGTAGACTATTTAATGGGCGGGATATTGACTGCCCATCGTGCGGCCATGAAATAGGGAACAACATGTCTCCTGTCATCCAAAGAGCCTCCAAATTTTTGGCCCGAGATGCCAGTGCACCGAGCACCAAATCTAGCCCAGAAAACATCAAAAAATGATTTCAATCCCACCTCAATGTGAACATTGCGTATCAAAGAGCCGAAGTTGGATTCGCTCTCTATGAGGATGCATAAGTCTTCTAGCCGGCGTCGAAGATCTGGTTCCAAGGATGTCTGGCGTTTGAAAGATTTTAGGTGATCTGATATCACGATTGATGATAGAAGGTATTTGCGGGATTTTGAGCTGAACGAATGAGACACTAGCGTGCATGCTTCGAGTGTTTTCCAAGATTCTTGTCGTCCGAACCCATGGTGAATGTGTTCGATGAAAAGATCAACCAGCTCCTGTGGGAATTGGTGATGCATTCTCGTAGAAGTCTTCCTGCGCGACTTGGTTATCAAAGAGGTCATGGTTCGTATTCAAGTTGCTGTAGAGCAGGATGATTGCGACGAGAGTGAGAAAAGAAGTACGACTTGACTAATCCGACATCGTGTATTGGCTACTATTTTAGGCGCGTGAGTGCGACAAATATTGATCGTTCAACAATGTCCGTCATGGTGGACACGTGGACGTCGTTAGAGTGTACGAATCTTCTCGGTAAAGCGTACTTCTCCTCATCGAACTGCTTTCGGTGCCGAGGTTAGAGTGCTGATGCGTTCACCGGAGAGTAAACAACAGAGAGGCGAGATGGCAAGAGGAAAGATACGAACTTTGAGAGCCTCTACCGCATTTTGCGTATTTCTCAATCCCATCAAGTACCCATATAGCCGAAGAACCGAATTTTGGTATTCATCTGTCTTAGAAATCCGTTTTGAAATGCGAATTGGACGTTAAGTAGTAAAAGAAAATGTGGGCGTACCTTGTTAAAACTTAAAACGGGAAATCAACTCGTCTTGTGCTCTCCGGGGAAATGTTCAATGGAGAGAGAGGCGGTGCTTTCCTCGCTCGAGCTTTTGGTGGGGATACGATCGTCGAATGCATCGTCAATGTCGTCCTATTCACAAAAAACATGAGTATATGCGTCCCAAAATAACCAAGATACGAAAAACGTACCTGAAGTTGTATCATCCGAGGAAATGACCTTCGTCTCGGGCTGTTTGTTCGGGTTCTCCTTCTGTTTTTAAAGAATACAAGCGTCGAATCCATGACAAATAGGTGTCCTAGATCCGAAAACGTGATCCTAATCGCTTTCAAGTGGACGAAGATACGAAAAACATACCCATAGTAGTCGCTTTATATTTCATATCATACCCCATTTCGCCTACCCGCCCCAGGATCGGCGCCTTTCCCCTAAGCCTTCGTTCTGAGCCATTATCTGCGCTTGCAATCCCGCCTGCTGTCTGGCCTACCTGCGCTGGTCCCTTACGTGGCCCTTACGCATCACCCCGCCCACAGACGCCCGCGTCCCATCAGCATACTCCTCGACCGGCCCCGCATCCTTCTTCACATGCAAACGCGTGCCAAACGCGTATCTTCAGAAAGATATCGGTTCGGAAAAGCGACATGTCTGCCTATCGGTGATGGATTGGCCGTTCAGCGCGCGCTGGCGGCTACGAGTGCATTCCGAGAGCAGAGGATGGCGCAGATGGTTCGGTAGCTCCAATGGAGAGGAGGTTACCGCTGAGACGGGTCAAATTGGAGAGCGATTGAGGTGAGCGGGGAATGGGCGTTTCACAGTTAGCTTGAAGACTTTAGTATCGTTGTTAGAAGCAGTAAAAATGGTGGTGCACAAACATTTTTATCCGTCTTTCAAGTTCCTGAACTTTCTATGGATCCTCAGGCTCGTCTGTCTCCTGATTCCCTGAAGGCCACGACGGCGTACACGGCTCACAGTACACGAGAAGAACAGCGATTGACTCTAAATAAAAAAAACACGTTGGTTGAGGGGGGCTGGGATGGAATGCGTGGGAATGCAAAAACAAGATAGTATGCCGGGCCAGCTGTGAGTCTACGAGTGTAGTGGTACTTTTTTTTAAAGATTCTCTGACTTTAATCACTGTCTGCGCCACTTCCAAGCGGAATTTACAACCCTCCTAAAAATTGTTGGACGCTGTATTTCTGTAAGCGTGTAGTTTAACAACCCATTTGGGCTGTTATAAACACGTGAAGTCCAGAAGCGCCGGAAAGAATGCGGTGGTTTATTGCGGCGCCACGATTGGAGATATTGGGGGTTGTCGCCGAAAGACGGGTCGCAGTCTCGCAGAAGGTCACCTTTTCGTTGCATTCCACACTGGAAGTTCTAATGCTAGGATATTGTAGGACATCCGCAGAAGAATCAAAAATAATAGTACCTTCTAACGCTCCTGGGTACATTCCGTGACCTCACTACGTAGGAATTACATTGTGGACGCTATGAAGGCGGAGGGTTCAACAGGGACTTTTATTTTTAGTGCGTATTATCGTATATTCATTGATCATGACCAGGCTCTAAAACTTCGGTTTGTGTGATTGACATTCTCATCTGTATACGGCGATATCTGTACGTATTTCATCACAAATTCAAATTCCTCTAACTGAACTCGTATATTAAGGGGCTGCATTAACGACGACGCAAACGTTCGACGTATTCTGTATGCATAATCCAACAGATTTAGGGCAATAAAACCATATTGCTCATTTGTATCTACACCCTGACACAATGACTCCGTTCTGCGCTTCCTATGAAAGGCACGGCGCTCTTCCCTACATCATCCTGTAACTCTCAGACGCCGAATACGAGCACGTCTCGGTCTCGGAAAAAAATTGTACTTCAGCATTTAGTGGCAGGCTGCAAATGAAGTGTGTTCTTTCTTTCTTTCATCCATTCATTTCTAATTTGAAATCGAGATACTGGCACTGTTAGACGACATCAAACCTTTTTCAGGGTAACATATAACGAGAGTAGCACGTGCATTTTATATGAAGCTCCCTTTCTAATCATCTATTTGTATGAGAACTGCTGCATGCTGGACTTACAACCTTGCTTGTTTTCTTGTTTGAGGAATTACATAGACTTTTCTCGAACAGTAAGTTCTGAAGATGGAATTTAAGTAATGCCTCTCCGGCTAAAGGTTTTTCCATCCTCCTACAGTAAGTTTCGCTATAAATTTAGACAGGTTGACCTGTGCTAACGTAACAAATCAGAGATTGCGCACCGAGTCCCGTCCCCTCCTTATCTGTGATCGATACCATCATCGATATTTCAGCCTTCCCCTGGCGAACTCGACGACTTGGGCATTTGGTGAAGGAAATATGGGTCGCTATCCCCGCTGGCTAGCACGCTACAATGAGAAACACCGACCAGAGAAGGCTTCGAAAATACAGGCATGGTGGAGACGCGTATTAGAGGCCAGGAAGGCGAGAAAACCGCTCAGAACAATTTTCGAAGGCGATGTAACTGGTTTGACCGGTCTGAGGTGCCTCGTCTTGATTGGTGCACATGACGATGTGCTTGGGACTTGGGCTAGGGCAATGTTGCAGATTGGACCTGGTGAGAAAACGATCGCATTTGGCCTCATTCAATTTGACGATAACATCAATAGAAATGATTCTAACACAAGCCTTGGGAGAACATAGTACGAGCTGGCTGGTGCTTATGCGGAAAGCAGCCTATCTGCTGGTTCTATCATTGGCATATGTACCTGAGTGTGTTTTCCATTTTTCGGTGCGTAAAAACGCTTACTGAATTTTATAGATCACCTAATGCCAAATTCTACCTGGACGTTCTAATGATTTTATTGTCGAACGAAAATTCCGTTGCCGTCTCAGCTGCTGAAGGAGGCGTATTCTGCCAGGCAATCACGGAGTATCTCATGAAGCGCATGTTCTACAGGCTTCTCAGACAAGCAATCTCAAAATTAGTACTTCATTATAACAATCCACAATATGTTCGAATTTTGACTATTTTTCTTTCACAGCCAATTAACAACTCGACAAGTTTATATTCTTTTCTTACTCTGTGCATGCTCCCACTGTCGACCTACCCAGAAAGCTCTCCCGAGTTCGACAGAATATACGTCATCATTATTGCCGAGGTTTTCAGCCTCCCGTCGCTTCCAAATCGACTGCCACTTGACCGCCCATCTGGCTTGGTCTCATATTTCTTATTTAATACTCCAGAAAAACTTATGCCACTAATTGAATCAATAAGCGACAAGCTCTCAGCCCTTTACTCGCCAAGTCTTGCAGCCAATGTGTTTATGTTTATCTCCCCACACTATGAAATCCTTTCCACCCAATCATTCGCGTCCTACCTTCAACTTTCAGTGATGCTGTTAAATAGGTCGAACGTCTACTCTTGGTGGCCCTTATCTTTATCTGACACAGACAGAGACATTGGTTTTCAGAGAAGACCAGCCCGCCATGAATCAGATGGTGACACAGACTACGCAGATTCAGAATTCGGAAAAGACAGTTCTAATTGCCGTTTGGATGTCGCTGATGAAAGCGTGCTGTGGCTCGAGAAGGTTCCCACTCTGCAACACGTAACAGATTTAATCAGCCAAACACAATCAAAAACTGTCCTCTTGCCTCACTTAGCATCATATCTATTCACGGTGATGAAGACGTGGCCATCTTCTCAACAGAAAATCCAGAAAATTATCCTCGAAAATTGGAGTGAATTGCTCGTTGGGGAATTGTACTGGGTTGTTGTGAGGGAGTCTCCATTGGGGCAAGAAAAGGACACTATGTATGTGCGCAGTGAGTTTTCGGTTCAGAATTCCAATTATTGTTGCCTAACCTTCATGGCCTTATTGGCTTCAGATCCAGCAATCGCTAGACACTGGTCCGTCATTATTTTTCTAGCTGACTTATATTCCCAAGCGCTCAAAAGCATGGACGACAATGAGTTCTTCCGTACTGCACCTGCGAATCGCTGGAGAAACCCTCTTAGTCTGGAAGAGGTGGCTTCATTCAGCGTGCAGCTGCTCAATATTCTATTTTCTCTGTACTGGCGGTATTCGGACCATCGGGACAAATCAAACGGATTATTATATTTATATATTCCGCCAGATCTGCGTTGCTCGATGGGGACTCTAAGGAGAAACTAATGCGGTGCGTGTGGAGAATTTACACAAGAGAGTAACTACTTCCATTTTATTTTGACGTTGAATCTAATCTAAGTTGCTTTGAAAATACTTTAGTTCTCGACGTCCATTCCTACGTTTGGGCCACTGGCTCATTAGGTCAAAACTTGACATGAACTCGTTTGTTGCTGCAGCCGTGTATGTCTTTTCATCCATCACTTCTTATCTGCCCTAATAAACTTTCCTAATGACACGCACAACCAACAGCATTGGTGAACAACAATCCTCCTACATGCGAAGTGATCATACTCTTCGTCCCTTGCGGAGATCTATCCCATTGTGCCTTTCAATTATCAAAAAAATTCCCTTCGTCATTCCGTTCGAAACACGTGTTTCCATCTTCCAACACATGATAGCAAACGATAAGTTGTCACACGGTTCCATAGAACGGCTCAGTGCCTTGGGGGTTGATCGAAGATTGAGGGTGAGGGTTCGTCGCAGCGAAGTCAAACAAGACGGATTCGATGGGCTCGCGGAAGTTGATTTGAAGGCTCCTCTTGAGATAGTGATGACGGATCAGTTTGGGCAGGAAGAGTGAGTGATTAAATTTCCGGTATTTAAAGACGGTACCAATGTACTCCCTTTCTTTAGGGAGGTAACTGAGGGCAGAGGTCACTTTAAAGAATTTTTTACGTCTTTCTGCTGGCGGGCGCTTTATGACGGTCTATGGTTACAAAATGCAAGACACGAGTTGTATCCTACTCCGCGTAGTGGGTACGAAATCGAAGGTTCTTTAGTTTTAGTTGTTCAATCAGCTTTTATCTCTATTTTGACAACCGTTTTTTTTTAGTTGGCACCTTAAATTGGTACTGGTTCACTGGGCGTATCATTGGTAAAGCAATATATGAAGGAATTTTAATGGACGCCCCGTTTGCTATTTTCTTTTTAACCCGGGTAGGCGAGCTCACTGTTCATGTATTGGTCTTGAACTTACAGTAAAGAATAGTGGCTGGACAGAAAAAGCTACCTTGACGATCTTCCTTCATTAGATCTGGACCTTTACCGCAGTCTGCTTTCTCTCAAAAACTCCACTGAAAATATCGAGAACCTCCAGTTATATTTTACTGCTACGGTTGTGGGTGAGACTGTTTTTTGAAATCAATTGGTCGTTTAATTATAAGTTACCAAGAACTTGGCGTCATGAAAACGGTGGATCTCATCCCAAATGGCAGCGAGATTGCCGTAACTCAAGAGAACAGGCACCGTTTTATCGAGCTCACCACTTATTTCCGACTGAATACTCAGATAAAGCTGCAAACCGATGCGTTTCTCAATGGCCTGTCACAGTTAATCAAGCCAAAATGGCTGAAGTACGTTTTTGCCTTTATACATTCCATACAATTTGAGGTAATGGTAGATATTGTACAGGATGTTTAATCAGAGCGGACTCCAGCAACTTCTTGGTGGTGCGAATATGCCAATCGATGTGGACGACCTTCGACGTCATACAACATACGAAGGGATTTATTACGACCAACACGAGACGATTATTGCATTTTGGCGGGCAAGTCTTACAATTTCTTATTTACTTGTTCCAGTTTTGATTGCGGCCGAATTAGGTTGTAAATTCCTTCCACCGATATCAAAAACATAGCTTACTACGGTTTGTGACAAGTTGCAGTCGTCCACCCATACTGTGAGCGTGCTCTTCCGGACACTTGTTTGCTAAATTTAATGCTACTTCACCTTCCAGAGGATTCAAAGGACTTGCCCCAAACTTCTCGATAAAAGATGATGGATCGGACAAAAACCGGCTGCCCAGCTCCAGGACTTGCGTTAATCTTCTGAAAGTGAGAGAGCCGTTCGTTTATTTTCCTTTTGATTTTGGCCAATGCGTGCATTTAGCTTCCTACATATAAAACCGAGCGAAATCTCCGTGAGATGCTGTTGGAGGCTATCACCTCCAGAGCTGGATTTGATTCATCTTAAAGCTTAAAGTTTCAGTCAGACAGACAGGAATTGTATGGTACAATCAACTCATTCAAGTCTAGATATCCTTGAATAAGAATATGTTTGAAATGTGTTAAATTAAACTCTACATCGAACGCGTTACCATTTCCGAGAGTAAGATAAGGTGAACTTGGTCGTGAGAAGAGGTGGAGTAACAAGTTGAATAGAAGGGGGTTCAGATCATGCAAACTAAAGAAGCTGAGATAATGAAAAAGGCGATCCGCAGTGAGTCTAGTCCACGCCGAAGAATGCGCGTTCATCCGCATCCAACCTACCTTCCTCGCCTTCGGGTCCGATTACTCACAGTAGGAACTCAGCTTCCCGTCCTTAATCACAGTCACCGCCCACGATGGGCCGTTAATAGTGAGGTGGACCAAGCCATCCGGGGAATCGAACAGCGAACAATATCCCCCGCCTCCGCCTCCTCCCCCACCGCCGTCACCACCACCCCTCCCAGCTCGATTTCCGGGGTTCCCACAACGAGATTTTTGCCAACAGGGTGCTCTGTCGGCACCATCAGCGCCGTCGTTGCCTCTGTAGCCATTGTACCCCCCACCTCCTCCACCGCCGCCACCTCCTCTGCCTCCTCCCCTGCGTATTATGTCCTGATGCGGGCATTGACGTGCTGCTCTCCCAGATCTTCCTGGCTCTCCGTATATGATGATGTGGAGGTTCGGGTTTTACGGGAGGTGAGTATGAGAATGAACGAAATGACTGGACGAGCGGTATGCCCTTTTGAACGTAGGCTAGCACGCAGTGGCGGGCAACCAAAGAAGGTACTTGTAAGGTGGTGGTGGGCGAGCTTATAAATGCATCTTTCATGGACATGAGGCTGCAACGAGCTGATGTTGTGATGTTCAAAAATAATGAGGTGAAGATGGAGAGGAGTCCACGCACAGAATTCGAGGCAGTATGCGGGCTTAGTCTGCAGAAAACGATAGAAAAGGCAGGTAAAGGAGACGTTCAGCATAGCTTTTGCATAGAATCTTCGTGGTATGAAGCTGCGAGATATATGGCCAGTCAAATATTCGACTTCAGGCAGAAGAAACGGGTAAAGACTTACGCTTTTCGACGTGCACTTTACCCTTCCCTTCTGACTCATTGCCTAAACACAGTTATTCATAACAGCCCTTCTACTCGTCCGATGCTTGAATAGTTTTCTGGATATGTTTCGTGATAAGTCTTGTAGGCGCGGAAACATTTACCCGAGAGTAAGAAACAGAGCGAAGGAATGGGACGAGGAAAGGTCCGAACATAGTGTGCCTTTCCCGTATTTTGCGTGCTCTTGTTACCATTGAGTAGTTCAGCAGCTGAAGAAACGAGTTTTGGTGGTAGCCTACTAAGGGGAATCCATTGGGAAACGTGAATCAGACGTTGAACTACTGGGAAAATAGTGGGCGTACCTTATTCCAACGGGAAAATATTCTTCAGCGGCTTTCCTCGCTCGATCTCGTGGGGTGATATTATTGTCGAAGACATCGCGATCGTTGTCCTAAAACACAAGAAACACGAATGTATGCGTCTCCAAAAGGACCGAGATACGAAAAACGTACCCGACGTTGCATCATCTGAGGAAATGACATTCATTTCCTCGCTTGGGCTGTTGGCTTGCATCAACGTTGTATTATTATGGGATGTGAAAGCAGACACTATCGCAAACATAGTCCTGTATGCAAGAGACGTGAATAAATCTGCCATCAAACGGATGAAGAAACGCACAACGTACCACTACCAGACGTTGCTTCGTCTCTCCCATCTCTTTCGCCTACGACTCCTCAGGCCTCAGCGTCGTCGTCGTTTATCTCCTGCGCCTGCCCAACGACACTCTCTATCATCGGCTGCATTGAACTCTCGCCTGCCCTCACGCCGCCTACGTGTCAATCGACTGGTCCTTCACCGCGCCCACCGCTCATCAATTTCAGCGTTTCATTACCACCCTCCCACCAGTTGAGTGTTTTCATTCGGTTGATTCTCGACTGCAGCACCCTTCTCAGGCAAAGACGGGTCGAGAAGGGCGTCACGCTCGGAGCACCGACGTGTCCACCCTCCTTGGCGACACACTGGTCAATCGACGCGCTCCGGTAGACTGTGAGGAGGACCAATGAGGGAGGAGGCTAAGATACCGATGAAGAGGATATCGCTCCCAACGAGGGAGAGGCCGGAGAGGAGCGAAGCTTTCGAGCTTCGGTTTTTAGGTTTTAGTATCATCGTTGGAAGTGGTAATAAGAACGATACACGCACCTTCTGTGCCATCTTCTTGAGCTCTCATTGCATCCAGAGCCGGAGGAGCTCCTCGTTCGACCAACATTCAGAGCATGTTCGAAGTGGCCGATGTCCACCTCACGCGTCTGGCAGATAAAGTTTGGGACAACATCGTGATCATCCCTGTCTTGTATTATGAGTCGCGCGGTGCTGATGTATCCTGGAGGCGGCTTGAGCTTTCGACCTTGGCAAAGACTGACGGGACAGACGAATAGCATCGGCCCGACTCGGGTGTCTTACATCAGCTGTTCCCATCAGCACAATGAAACGATTTGCTCCGCTTTTCTGTTCGACCACCTCGCGAGTTATTGCCCAGCGTTCTTCTTTACACGTTTCCCCCTTTTATCCTTCCTTCTAATTCAGTGACTGATAACAAATACAGTTTTCCTTGTTTCGATAGTGCATAGGACACTCAATATCGCCGTCAGACCCTTCGAAGCCTACAAGGGACTCATCAGGGCTTCGGAACATCACCGTGGGGAGAGGGAGGACTCGAGACTGGGACAACGCGACTTCGAAGTAAGTCTTCGTCGTTCTCTGTCAGCTTCTACTGACTTCAGGCTCATCATCCCTCCAGCCATCCCTCTTTAAACTGGTCATGGAGCACTTTTAGATCGTCCTTACCCACCACACGGTATTCACGCAAAGCTGCCTAACGAGGCACGGCAGACGAAGCGAGGCACAGAGATGTTACTCAACGTCGCCTAAAACAACTGACACGGACGCATAAGCGTCGTGTCTGCCTACCTGATTCGGTGCATGATTCTTAATCACCCTTTCAACCTTTGGCTATATGTTCTTCACCTTCCGCCAGCAGACACGTCGAATTGTCAATGGACTTTGCCTGAGCCATTTCCACAAGTAAGTAAAAGTGGTTTCACCTCCCTTCGATTACTCGCGTGGTTCTATTTTTCGAGGAAAAGAATCACACTCTGCCGATTTACATCTGCAGTATGTCTCATTTCCGTTTTCCTTACATTTTTCTCAGTTCTTGAGTCAATTCTGTTTGGTCTCTTCGTGTCGCCTTGGTTCTCTTTTTCCACATGTCGGGTTCGTCTCTTTTTTTTTTTCACCTCGACGGTTACGTTTAAATAATATGCAATTAATTGAACTTTACATTCACCTTTATTGAACCTTTCCTGTTGTTTCAGGTCCATTTTCCCATCCCTTCCGTCAATGGAAGTGCGGCCAATTATTCACTAATATCGAATTATCCTCACAGGTATCTCAACGAAACCATGTGCACAAGCCCATAGTCGACTCCTTCACTGATGCAGTCGCGCAGATTCTCGTTTGATGGGTCCATCTACGACGAAATGATTGACGATCCTAAAGGGGGAGCATCGTGTCTGTATATAGCCGTAACATCAACTCACTGGCCTTCGAATGTCCAAGGTCTGATGTAAGGTTTACGCAGTATGTCAACTTGGCTAACGATCGATTCCTCCTCATAGCTAAATTTATCGACAATATGATATCTCCTCATCAAAGTGCGCCAGTCGCCGCGTTTACGGTCGGCTTCGAAGATATATAAGCAGTACGCAGCATCTGGCCGAAATATTACGCGTCCCACCTTGTGCCGATATGTGTATATAACCAGATGGCTCGCTGTTAAAACCTGTTGTTTATCACGTCTAAGGCTCCAACCGTACTATCTACCTACCGTATACGTATATGTATATGTATAGGCCCTCCCGGGGAAATTGTGGTATACAGTAAATATACGGTATATGTATACGGTATATGGTTCTAAATATTCAGTAGGAAATCCGCAGATTTTGGTCCATTTTCTTGATTATTTCCATGTTATTGACGAAGAAGGCCAGCAACGAGTATTTTTATAGATTTCCTACAGACATTCTCTCCGTATTTCCACTCAAAAGTTTCACGGAATGTCGGCATCACTGCAGCCAGACGCTAATAATCCTGAGGCTTGTGGAGAAAATTGTATGAATAGAGAGTCCGATATCTTTTTAAGGTATGTTTAGCTGTTTTACGGGCTCTCTAGTGATTATTCACCTTATGATTTATCCAGTGAACTTGTTCTTACCAGAGGCGTCTTAAAAAATGCCTCTGGTAAGAAAACCTTCGTTTGGAATGTTTAATAAGCGCCGAGTTTGAGGTCGGCGCCTGACACGCCAGCCCGTGTCGGGGGTACAAGTTTTTATAGGGTACAAAATCGGCTACCTGCACCACCAGAGAAGCCCGCGCCCCAACCCGCACACGTCGGCGTACCTATGACAATCCCTAAGCATTTGCCTAGGCTTTGATCAGATATCAAAGGAAGAGATGTTAGGACTCATTTTTATTTCTTTGTTGGCTAAAAAATACGGTGTTCTGCTGATGAAAATGAGGTATTGGGTGGAAACCATATAATTTAACGGTATAACCATATACATACGGTAAATATACACTAAATAACCTTATCCGTATATTTAGACCGTCAGGCCTATACGTATACTATATGGTTGGAGCCTTAATCACGTCGCCCGAGTCCTGGACGTCCCACTCCCGCCTTCCTCCAGAGCCCATCCAGTTCCTCCACCCCACCGAGGCTTATACCAAATCGTTATGTTCCTCCGCCAGCTTACAAGTAGTGCTCCAATTGCAACCGCGACGCATTCAACCAAATAGGTCACAGCGTTTGCGCGTTGTTTACATGAGCCTGGTTCTTGTGAGACTTTAGTAGCAGTTTGAAGTCGTGCTCAACACTAGAGCTCACCTGCATTCTGCAGAGGATGTGAACGAGAGCCACATATTGGAGAAAAGGTTCAAAGGGTTGCAATTTGACTCAACGCGCAGCACGTGACTAACGCGACGACGCGACGCGTCTCTTTTCACGATTCAGACTTGACAAGAATGACCGTACACTACGTGAAAAAGTTCAAATCTTGATATATAATCGAGTCCCTGAATTTTTGTAACACTTTTATCGATTAAAAAAGACTTCTGTACTAAGAACTTTTAGTCCCCTTTTATTGATTTTGCAAGTACCATATTTTCGGCAAAGCATTACTCTACATGCTCTGATCTACTACGTGGTCGTTCGAGGGAAAGGTGAAGCATTAAACTAGTGTGAATTATTTGCCTTGAGGTCCCCGAGGACTCGGATCAGGTAGAACACATTAGACGTTCAGATGAGATAATAAAGTCCACGATAGAGCCGTTTCCGCAGGAATACTGGGATCGTTTGCCTTTATATGTAAGGATTAATGTGAGGCCCGTAAAGCATTCCAGGCGATGCAATTCCCGGAAACTAAAATCAGGAAGGATAGGGAAGGAAAGAGATCCAACTGGTCGGCCGATTGAAACTCGCGATGCGAGAAATTCTTCGAAAACTGACAATATGTCTTCTCTTAAGCAATAGTGGCTTTCAATTGCGCTGAGGATCGGGAAGGAAAAGGCCAGGACGTCACTGGGGCACTTAAGCAGAGAGTGCAGAGCTAAAACAGAAACCGTTAACGTTTCAACGGACGGAAATAATAGAATGAATCGGGAAAAATATCCATGAGGAAGATTGGAAACAGTCAGCAAGTTTTCAAGCTTGAGTGAAAGGGCCTTGACCTCTTGACACTTTACCGAAGGTATAGCTTCAATAAGGGAATTTATTATCCCCAATTGCATGGAGGTGTCGTATTCGAACCTGAAATTGAAACAAAATTGTCCTTTGTGAGGGATCTGGGCCTTGAATTCAAAGTGCACTCTGCCAATGTCAAGGAAAATGGTGTCTGCCTTTGGGCAATAAGATTCGAAGTAGTTGCGAAAAAGCTGATTTGCAATGACTGCTGTTTTGGCATTGGGAGTGGTGCCAGTGTGACTAAGAGTCAATAGACGTCCTGCGTCTGGTTTTAAATGCGCGAGGAAACGCACATACGGACCCATATTGAAGGATGAAAAGAGTGTGATTTCTTTGAGGGACGGAGCTGTGATTTGTGCTACTGGATCCCCAGTCCGATTGATTGCAGAAGTCTTGTCTATTAAGAATTCGAGGAAAGGCATGTTGGGGATGGCTCGAATTACATCATAAGCAGACACCGAACCACTCAAGGCGAGAAATTGAATGTTTTTCAACCATGGAGCATTGAGGTTGAACTCGATGTTGGGAGCAAAGAATAACCGCAAACTTGGAGCGTGGTTATTGAAGGTGACGAAATTGGGGGGAGTTAGAATGGTCGATGAATTTTTATCCCGACGGTAAAAGAAACAGAAAATCCGAACAGTTTCGAGGGCGTTTGATGGACGCCCAAAAACCTCCCAAAGTTCGAGGACGTTGAATTTGGGCTTCCAGATTTTTGTAAAATCAAGTTGGAGCCATCGAATTCGATCCCAATGGCGTCCAAGAAAGTCAATTGAGAGCTCCACGACATTGAAGATGTGCGAATTAAGCGCTCCTACATATGGAGGAATCCACAACACGGAAAGCAATGACCCACCGGTCCTTCGTAGCACCTCGTCTTTCCATGGTTCGTGCTCAAGGTGGGCAAGGTTGATGACTTGACCCCAGATCGACGACGACGACAGGATCACTTCTCGCCAGCTTGAACACACTTGAGAGCTATATCGGAGCGTATTGATTGCCGCTACTCCAGCCTTTCCCTCAGCTTCGGCCTCCATGTCGGCATTTAGCCAGAAGATCCACCATAGAACATCGTTGTCGAGACTGAGAATTGGCGATTGGATGTCTGAGATGCTATCGTGATCCTGTCCGTTTTCCTGAGGAAGAGGAAGACAAGGAGATGGTAGATCTATAGATTTCATCTGTTTGAGTTCTGCCGATGACGAGTTATCTATAAACGCGGTGTTGTTGGAGTCGAAACCAAGAGGTCGTATGAAAATTTCTCAACGAACCTTGGCACAGCCGCAATTCCTTTTTAGTTATGATTTCTGTGGAAATATTTGGTAATATTTATGGGCGAGCCTGACAGGCAAAGCGGACTTGGACTCAAGAGGTGTCAGATCCACCGATCCCGACCGTATGTTGATCTCTGATCGGTAATTTCCGACATACGGCATTTTGTTACGCGAGGGTAACGGCTTCTCGGCGACGATGATTTGACTTGTCCAGCAATCAAAGGTATTAAATCCACATGAACTCAAGTAAAAGTGCATATCATTACATAGAGCAGGCATTGGGGTAAGATATATAAGTATTTAAAAGTGTATGGAGTTGAATAGGCTGAAGAGAAAGATGAGATAACGTTGATTGAGTGATTTCCGAGAGTCTCAGCCGTCAGGGAGACTCAGATAGGCACGGGCTTCCGTGCTGTGATCCATAGCGCATCAGCAGATGTACGCCATGAACACCTATCGTACCTTCCATCCATTCGCGATGGTCGTTCTGGAATGTCCAGTCTTGTTTCCTCGTCATCAGTTGACGTGATTCGTTTGCGGGAGGCTTGTAGCTCTGGCCCATCTGCGGATGGGGATTTGGAACCCAAACACTACGTACATCAGTGGTTGACCATTTTCCAAAGGATATCGCGTGTTGTCGACGGCGCGTCTGAGGATTACGACGCCTCGATGGTGTAAAAAAAGAAAATGGTAACGGGTGCCGACATCAAGCCGTTCTGATCTCAAATGAACAAGCAGTCCAGGGTATCGTGCGATACTACCTAATTTAGGGGGGGGGTAGGGGGCCCCCAACAGATGTAAACAATGTTTGAGATCGGTGGATCTGACACCTCTTGCTTGGACTCTTATCCGACGTCGCTTTGTGGCTAGCGACGCAACTCTCCTTGCTTGGTTCTCAGCGTGCATTTCAACGGCTTATATCACCTACGATATTTCTAAGGATACTCACCCCTGCTCGACCTTCAAGGGTCGATGAGTTACAGTTTCATCATCTAGTCGCAACCTCTGAAGAATCATCAGTAAACGGCAACGAAAGAGTGCGACGTTACAAGGCATTGTACACGGTTTCTGGAAGGAACTGAACGACATCTGTCGCCATGAAAGGGTGCAAACCAGTACTAGGAAGTACGATGCAAAGGCCGCAACGAAGCTTGATCGATGTGGAGTACACCGGCGCAAAAAAGTCTCGTCGTTATTTTGTTATGAAATCAACAAGTTAGTCGCGGGCGTCGTTGATAATGAGGCAACGAGGGAAGCTGGAAAATGGGGTGGGGAAGAAAATGGAAGGGGAAGTATCAAAATTCGAACTCGACATCAAAAACTTGAAGTAAACTGTTGAGGTTTTAGGCCGCGTCATCGAGTCCAGAGGACATTGGGTTGTGGGGTAGGGACCCGGAGAGTCGAGCTTGACATGTTTGTTCGCTATGCAAAAAAAAGTTATCATAAGGCTGCCAACACAGAGACAAAAAGCGAACCTGATTGGAAGGTTGCTCTCACTGGCATTTTCTTGTTTCTTGAAGCTAGAGGACGAAGGGGGTAGCGTTCGACCACAAGGAAGAAAACACCACCCGCTCGCTGGACTTGTCCAATCGACGACGCAGCAGGGGGGGGGAGCAGGCACTCGTGAAGAGTTGGACTCTGAGCAGGGGCATCGTGAGAGCCTGTTCTTCATCCCCTCCCTTCCTCCTTTTCCCTCCCCCTCCCATGTTTACTATAATTTCGGGTGCGACCAGCGGCGCCTGTCCAATTTCATCTTCGTTGACGTTGACGGGGCAGGCCGCGGGCGTCGTTTAAAGTGTAGGCACTGGGTCGCGGAGCTAGAGGCGACGGTGGAACTGTTAGGCGGGGATGAAGAGGAAGGGAGGCAGAGAAGGGAGGTTGATAAACACGTCAATATTTCCATGCCTATGGATCCTTCGGCCGGACACAGGGCATGCCCACGACGGCAGAGACGAACTAAAATACACGCGCACGAATTCGAAGCTGGGTTTCCTCCCGGTTGTCCATCGTCCTCGTCCTCGAAGAGAGTCGCATCATAGCTCTTCCTGTCGCCCTTCTTCCCTTCTTCCCTTCTCCCCGCCCCGCCCCGCCACCCCAATCCACATCAGCTCAAAGTGCCAGACGCCACACTGAACTTGCGGAGAAGATGAGCTCGCAGCACGGGCACTAACAGAGCCCCTTCCCCATTCCCTCCTCCCCCTCCTCCCCTCCTCCCCTCCCCCTCCTCCTCCCACTCGTCCCCATTCTCATCGTCTCGACAAACAGCTCCAGCTTCAACGCCGCGCCGGGGTGTCTAGATCCGCAGCTTGAAGACGCCAGCCCCGTCGGGGTCGAAGCCGAGGTTCAAATCAGACCAGCACCGCCATTCGGCTGCAGGGTAGACTTGTCATGCACCGGCCGAGGCGGGGGTCAACGAAAGTACGCCGTCGTCGGTTTCACCGTCGCAGGCGGCTTAGGCTTCGGCTTAGGTACGGCCGGGTCGTGGGTCACAGTAGGTGCTCGTAGCCGTCGAAGAAACCCTCTAAGCAAGGCGGGATGCACGAGTCGCGGCCCAACATCCAGCGGATTCGAAGCCGGGGTTCATCCGAGTTTTCCATCATCCTCGTCCCATCTCAACCCGCCCCCTCCCGCCGCCGCGTCCGTCCCACAGTCCTACCCCCTTCCCCTCCCCTTCCCGCAGCCGCCCCGTCCATCGTCCCTCGTTCCCGTCCCCCTCCCATCACCGCGCAGCCTGCACATCAGCTTCCTCATCCACCCACCGGCGCCCCCCCTCCCCCGTCCCACTACCCGCTTCTGAGTCCGCCAGTATCTGAACCGCCCAACCGCCGCCCCTCCCCGCTCCCCCTCTCGAGTCTAGTCCATCCGCACAACCCGAATACCAAGTCAGCACGAAATCAATCGCCCGACGCGAAGCGCGAAGGTGCTCGTCCAAAACGCCACGCTTCGAAAGCGACGTTCGTCCGTGCGTTGGCGAGGTGAGGCGGGGCGGGGTGGGGTGATTGACGCGCCGACGTCGAGGGGGGGGAGGGGACGGGGTGTTTCGCAGGGACGAAGAATAAGGAGAGTAAGTGTGACCTCCTGCCCCTCCCTCTCTCCTCGTCCTCGCACACACCTTGTCCTTCCTCTCCTCTCCTGCAGCCTCGCCCACGCCGTTCAGCTCCAGCCCCGCCGTCAACTTCAGCTCCACCTCCGATGCTGCGATGCAGCAGCCACACGCCGGACGATGCCCGCCTCGTTGAGTTTGAAATCGTGTCGGCGCCGTCATGGGCCCGACGACGGACGGCGAGAGACCAACTACAGCACGCCCTCGCCGCTATTGCTGTCGCCGTCGCCGTCGCATTACGTGTCGCCGAGTAGAGGATCGCGGGTACGCTGCCTATTCAAAATTCTACGTCCGCGTCGTTCGTCCCCTTGCATACGGATGGAATGGGGCGGGGCACGCTGACACGTCGAAAGCGTCGGCGGGGAGTTTCGCAAAGAAAATAATGAAGGTGGCTGGGTGCAGGACGCGTGGTAGGCAGGGGAACGGTCATCGTAACGACTGTGTGGGTAGGACTATGGAGCGGAGAGGGGAGAGGGAAAAGGGCCAAGGGCCGAGGAGGGAAGTGGGGGAGTGGGTGGGGGAGTGGGGAAGTGGGGAAGGTGAGTTGTTTCACGAGGAGGCTCGTTGTTTGACTTCCGGCTCCAGCGTCATGTAGCGCGGATGATACCGCACCAGTCGAGAAGGCAGGTGGGAAGATGCACGTCCTACACCATGTTCTTCGGACACGCATATATCGAGCTCCAGATTGACCCCGTTCTTCGACCTCCAGGAACGAACCTCATCGAAGTCGATGAAGGGTACCGAAGAGAGAGAAGGAATGACGACGATAAGGAGCGGGGACAGCAGATGCGATGACACGACGGAGTGGGGGAGGTGGCCGGGCCTATCATCGAGGACACAAAATAGGATGGTCGACGACTCTGCTCAAGGGCTGCGGAAACCCACTGAGCTCGAAGGTAAGGTGCTCGGCGCTGCTCGACGACTTTCCGTCCACTGCCCCCCTCCGTTCAAGCTGCTCTTCTCCTTTTCTGGTCTTTGCTCCATCCCCTTACGTTCCTGTCCTCACCCGCCCCATCCCGTCCCGTCGCGGCCGATGCCAGCGGCCCAATACCTCATCAATGTCCTCTCTGGATCCCCTCACAACTTCAGCCCCAACGTCGTGATGGGATCTGCAGTTTGAAAGCGCATGCGGCGTCGAGGTAGAAGTTGAAAACGAACCTCCGCCGCCGTTCGACTGAGGTTGGACCCGTTATGTGCCGAGGCGGGGTCGCGGGACGAGGTGGCTGTAAGGGTGGGTGGGTGCTCGCAGACGTTCAAAAAGAAAACCCTCCAAGCATGGCGTGATGCACGCGTTCGTGGTGCACTGCACGAGTCACGACCCAACATCCAACGAATTCGAACCCAGGGTTCATCCGAGTTTTCCATCCCTCGTCCCCATCCAAGGATCGTCCCTCCCTCCCTCTTCCCCCCTCCGGTCGACGCCCCGAACCCCACCCCTGGCTCCACCTCCGAATTCAACACCGCGACGCAGTGCACCACCCACACGCCGAGCGACGCTCTCCCGCTGAGGTTGAGATTCTGTCGCCGCTGCCATCCATACCCGAAATAGTGAGTGCAGGAAGGTGGAGGGAGGGCGGGAGGATGGGAGGGCAAGTCGTTCCGCTGTTGGACGTATTCCTGTTTCTCGTTCAACATCACTGGGGCCTGCGGGGGAATATACCCGGCTAGTCGAGAGGGCAGGCGGGATGATTCTCGTGGTTCTTCGGACACGCATGCATCCAGCTGAAGATTGACCTCGTCCTTCGACCTCTAGGAACGAGCCATATCTAAGCGGGGAGGGAGGCCGAAAAGATCGAAGACATAATGAAGACATCGCGAACATCATCCTAAACATTAGAAACATGTATATATGCGTCTCTAAATGAACCAGGATACGAAAAACATACTACTAGTTGCGTCATCCGAGGAATTCGCGTTGGCGTTCTTTTGTGATGAGGGGAGAAAGTGGAAACTATCGCAAGCGTTGTTCTGTAGGCAAGAAACCTAAATATACCAGTCACCAATCGGATGAAGATACAGAATGCATCACGTACCAGACGATGCTTCATCCATCGTCCTTCACCTCACCCACCGCACCGACTTCTACACCCCATCCGCACTCTCCACCACCAGCTGCGTGTGTTTCCTCTGCTGGTTTTCGATCGCAGTATCCGTCCCAAGCTAATGCTCCTTAGGAAGTTGTCTCGTTCGAACCAGCAACGCGTCTACTCGTGATGACAAACTAATCTTTCTGCGCGCTCCTGGGGAGGAGAAGTGGGGGTTCGGGCTTTCGAGCTTCGAAGCAGGTTAGTGTGACGAGCGCTTTGGTTCACGGCTGCTCTACGGATTTAGAGTCATCGTTAGTAGTAGGTATAGGAAGAACGTTACACGCACCTTCTCCACGCATGCCGTCTTGTTGGGCTTTCCCTGCTTCCAAAGCCCGACGAAGCTCGTCGCTCAGCTCTGTGGATACATGCTGGAAGTCGTCGGCGTCCACGTCAGGCGGTGCAAGTCTGCAAGACGGAGTTGGGTTGCAGGGAATAAGTGAACACAGGAGAGCAAATTGGGATGGAAACGAACTTTTTCTGGTCCGAATTGGGTGCCTTACGTCATCCAGCGGCACGGTTGCGCCGCTTTCTGAAATTCTTTGTTTTCCTTTGTTCTTGCTTTGTTCGATACTATATAGCATCATCGGTATTCCAGCTTTCGTCCACGACACTCGACGAGTCGCGCTCCTGGTCAAAGAAACATGAGTCGTTACACTCTCTCATTCGCACAGGCCATTCAGCAAGACGAACAAGAGAAGGCTAGGAAGATACAGGCATGGTGGAGACGCATGTTACAGGCCAGGGAGGCGAGAAAACCCTTCAGAATAATTTTTAAAGGCGATGTAACTGGTTTGACCGGTATAAGGTGCCTAGTCTTGATTGGCGCGCATGATGATGTGCTCGGGACATGGGCTTGGGCAATGTTGCAGATGGGACCTGGTACGTGAACAATTATACTTGGGTTCGTTCAATTTGACGGGAACGTCAATAGAAGCAATTTTAACCCAAGCCTTGGGAGAACATAGAACGAGCTGGCTTGTGCTTATGCGGAAAGCAGCCTATCTTCTCGTTCTATCATTGGCGTATGCACCTGAGTAGGCTTTCCATTTCTCGGTGCGTAAAAGCGCTTACACTACTTCGCAGATCACCAAATGCTTCATTATACCTGGACGTTCTGATGATTTTATTGTCGAACAAAAATGCTGTTGCAGCCTCAGGTGCTGAAGGAAGTGCATTCTGCCAGGCCATCACGGATTATCTCATGCAGCGCAAGGTCTACAGGCTTCTCAGAGAAGCAATATCAAAATTAGTACTTTATTATAACAATTCGAAATATGTTCCCATTTTGATCATCGTTCTTTCACAGCCAATTGAAAACTCAACCAGATTGTATTCTTTCCTTGACTTGTCCTTGCTCCCACTGTCGACCTACCCAGAAAACTCAGCCGATTTGAATAGAATATACGTCGACATCTTTACCCATATTTTGAGCCTTCCGTCGCTCCCCAATCGATTGCAACTTGACCGCCCTCCCCCCCTTGTCTCGTACCTCTTGTCGAACACTCCAGACACACTTACACCTCTGCTCAAGTCCATAGGCGACCATCTCCTGCCTCGTTCCTCCGCAAGCCTTGCGGCAAATCTGTATATGCTCGTTTCCCCGCACTATGACACCCTTTCCACCGAAATATTCGCTTCGTACCTCCAGCTTTCGGTAATGCTGTTCAACAGGTTCAACGTTTACTCCTTGTCTCCGCCATCTCCATCAGACTCAGATAGCGACTATGAGTCCCTGAGCGAACCCGCCGCCCCTGATTCTGATTATAGTGATGTCGACTCATACTATGGAGATGCACCGGAAGGAAACGACGGTCCTGATCCCTATTTAGAAATCCCTGACGACACCAAGTCGTGCCTCGAGAAGGTTGCGACTATGCAGCACATTACAGATTTAATTACCGTCTCACAATCAAAAGCCGAGCTCTTGCCTCACTTAGTGCTCTATCTATTCACGGTTATGGCGACGTGGCCGTCATCTCAAGAAGAAATCCAGAAAATTATCCACACAAAATCGAGCGGGTTGTTCGTTGGCGATCTTTATCGGAATATTGTAAAGAAGTCGCCTCTGGGGCAGGAGGAGGGTTCGATGAATGTGTATGGTGCGTTTTCAGCTCAGGTTCTCAATCTTTTAATATTACTTAACTTTCGTTGTTTCCTTGTCGTCAGACGAAGCAAGCATTAAAGACTGGCCTCCCATCATATTCCTTGCAGACTTATATTTCCAAGCACTCCAATCCATGGACGACAACGATTTCTTCCGTCTGACACCAGGAGTTCCAGGCTTCAACCCACTATCTCAGTTAGAAGTGGCCTCATTCAGCGTGCAGCTGCTCAACATTCTGTTTTCTTTGTACTGGCGGTACCCGGACTATCTCGATTATCTGAAAAAATCGGATCGGTCACAGCGTGTGCATATTTCGCCCGATGTGCATTGCTCGTGGAAGGCTTTAAGGGCGAAAATGCTGCGGTGTTTACGGAGAATTCACACAAAAGAGTAACGGTTTTCCGTTTTATTGATACAAGTTGTGTTGAAAACGATTTAATTAGTTCTAGACGGCAATTTCTTGTTCGGGGCCACTGGCTTCTTAGATCAGAACTTGACATGAGCAATTTTGTCGAGGCAGCTGTGTATGTCTATCCGTTACCCTCTGTCTTTTTTTTACCAGTCTAACGTTAACGACATGGGCGTCCAATAGCATCCATTCGCAACAATATTCTAGGGGTTTCTTCGGAATGAAAATTAACATCCCTGACCACTTACAGAACTTGATCTCGCCATGCCGTTTCATTATCAGAAAGATTCCCTTCGTCCTTCCGTTCGAAGCACGAATTTCCATCTTTCAGCACTTGATCGCAGACGATAGGATGCAATCGCACGCCTCCTTTAAAAAACTCAACGCCTCGGGGCTCGATCAAAGATTGAGGGTGAAAATTCATCGTGGAGACGTCGCGCAAGACGGAGTTAACAAGCTTGCAGCAGTTGATTTGAAGGCGCCTCTTGAAATAGTGCTGACGGATCAATTCGGGCAGGAGGAGTGAGTTATCAGACTACTTTTACTGATGGTTCTGACGTACTTCCTTGGTTGGTATTTAGGGAGGGAGTTGATGGCAGAGGTGACTTCAAAGAATTTTTTACGTCGTTCTGCCGGCATGAGATGTATGAAGATCTGTGGTTACGAAATGCAAGAGGAGAGTTGTATCCCTCTACTGATAGCTACGCAACCGAAGGTGCCTTTCGTTTTATATTACGTTTTTATCCACCCTCTGACAATCATTCTCTTTAGCTGCCACCTTAACCTGGTATTGGTTCACCGGACGTATCATTGGCAAAGCAATATATGAAGGAATTTTGATGGAAACCCCATTCGCCACTTTCTTTTTATCCCATGTGAGCCAGCTCACAT
Organism: Galerina sulciceps; assembly: GCA_023014345.1. Taxonomy (NCBI): domain Eukaryota; kingdom Fungi; phylum Basidiomycota; class Agaricomycetes; order Agaricales; family Galerinaceae; genus Galerina; species Galerina sulciceps. The sequence continues at coordinate 114,887 of JAEDXJ010000007.1, forward strand.
TGCACATATCGAATTTGAACTTACAGTAAAGAGTAGTGGCTAGACAGAAAACCCTACATCGAAGACCTCCTTTCACTGGATCCGGACCTGTACCGCCGTCTTATTTCTCTCAAAAACACCACTGAAAACATCGAGGAACTCCACTTATGTTTCACTGCCACTGTTGAGGGTGAGGCTTTTACTAGAACTGATTGAACTTCGATTCACATTTATCAAGATTCTGGTGAGACAAAAACGGTGGATATCATGCCAGACGGGCGTGATATTGCGGTCACTCGAGAGAACAGGGACGAATTCATCGACCTTACCACTCACTACTTCCTAAGTGCTCGAATCATACAGCAGGCTGCTGCATTCCGGAATGGTCTGATTCAGTTCATCAACCCGAAATGGTTGAAGTACGTGTTTTCCTTCATACATCCCGTGCAATTTGAAGTAATGGTAGACATCGGACAGAATGTTTAACCAAAAAGAACTCCAGATCCTTCTCGGCGGTGCGCGTGTGCCAATCGACGTGGACGACCTCCGGCGTCATACAACTTATGAAGGGATTTACAACGACCACCATGAAACGATTATTGCATTTTGGCGGGTAAGTCTTACAATTTTTTATATGCTATGCTACAGTTGTAATTGCGGTCAATTTAGGTTGTAAATTCCTTCCACCAATGGCAAAAATATAATTTACTACGGTTTGTGACGAGCTGCGCTTTTCCACCTGTATTGTGCGTGTGCTCCTCCTGACGTCTATTCTCCAAATTTGATCTGTGCTATTTTATCATCCAGGGGATTCAAAGAGCTTGTCCCGAACTTTTCGATAAGGAATGATGGATCGGACGAAAACAGGCTGCCTAGTTCCCGTCCATGCGTCAATCTTCTGAAAGTGAGAGATCCGTTTCTTTATTTTCTTTTGATTTGGGCTAATGCGTGCATTCTTGCATTTAGCTTCCGACATATAAAAGTGAGCGGAATCTCCGTGAAATGCTTTTGGAAGCTATTACCTCCAGGGCTGGTTTTGATTCATCTTGAAGTGGCGTATTGTGCACAATCGACGCTATCGAGTTCTAGATTTCCTCGCATAACGATATGTTCGTAGCGTGTTGAATTTTACATCGAATCCTACATAAGTTCAAAGATGAACTTGTGGATATAGGGGAAATAGATTATCTTTGACCATTCGCTACGTACGGCTTCGGTGTTAACCCAGTTCACACCAAAGATTTTGCAGTGCAAATACGACTTCATCTACATCCGACCGTACCCTCCTCGCCTTCGCATCCGATTACTCATAGTAGGGACTAAGCTTTCCGTCCTTAATCACCGTTACCGCCCAAGATGGGCCATTGATAGTGAGGTGGACCAAGCCATCCGGGGAGTCGAACAGCGAGCAGTATCCCCCGCCCCCGCCTCCACCGCCTCCACCGCCACCACCTCCCAACCCGCCCTGATTGCCTGGGTTCCCACAACGAGATCGTTGCCAACAAGGTGCTCCGTCGGCGCCCTCAGCGCCATCGTTACCTCTGTAGCCATTGTACCCCCCACCACCTCCTCCACCGCCACCGCCACCGCCTCCACCCCCGCGTATTATTTCCCGGTGTGGACAAAGCCCTGCTGGTCTCCCTAATTTACCGGGCCGTCCTGGAGTCCCGTACATTCGACTATTACAAGAGGTAGGGATGAGAACGAACGAATGTGACGAGTAGTAACTTTTCCACCGCGGTCAAGCACACAGTGGCAGGAAAGCAGAGTTATGTAGAAGGCAGTAGGGGAAGTGCGGGTCCTGCGGGGGGGTTAAAAACGCGTTTTCACCGACACGAGGCTGCAATGAGCAGATCTCGTGAATTACAAAAATAACGAAATGAAGAAGATGTCAGTCCACGCACAGTATTCGAGGCAGCAAGGGTAGCCAGCTCGCGGAAGGCAAGAGAAAATGAGGGCAAAAAGGTCGTGCAGCACATTTTAGTACAGTATCTCGACAGCAAGGAGCTACAAGAAACACGACCAGTCAGATATTCGACTTGAGGGAGAAGGAACGTACTCTATTAAGACTTACGCTATTCGATGCACATTTGACCTATCCCTTCTGGCTCTTCGCGCAAACGCAGCGGTTCTTAACGGCCATTGGCCATCGACCTACTCGTCCGGAGTCCTGAATAGATTTCTGATAGGTTTCGTGATAAGACTTGTAAGAGCAGAAACGAAATAATAATAAATAATTCACCATCAGACGGCGAGAACCTTACAGTTTTGTGCGCCTTAAATGTCGAACTGGGCGACGACGTTCGACAGGAAGAGAAGTACTCCTCTGGACATTATACTCGAACTCGAGGATACACCCAGGCTCAATACTTGAAATAAAAGGTGGTGAATAAGCGTAGAAATACAGTAAATATGCAATAGGGAAAACCTACCTCGCAGATATAAAGCTGATTGACATGACGAGGACTATCGATTGCCCCTTCGCGAACCGCACGAGGTTCGAGGGAGGTGCAGAGCTCGGCGGTACACTGACTCTAGTTCACTAAAGAGGTGAAAACAGAGAGAGAAGATGTACGCACCTCGTGACCCTTCCCCGTATTTTGCATACTCCTCGATATCATCGGGTAGCCGAGTAGTTAAAGAACCAAATTTTGTTCGTCATCTGCGTCTGTAACTCCCTATTGACCTAATGGAAAAAGTAGATTAGCGCTTGAGTGAGCAGTGAAAAGAATATAAGCGTACTTTTGTTGAAAAGAAAAATCAACTGCGCTTTGCCCGCTCGAGTTATTGGGGGATCTGATCATCGAGAGCGTCGTGAACATTCTCTTAAACATGAGAAGCATGAATATATGCACCCACAGATGGACAAAAATACGAAAAACGTACCCGAAGGTGCTTCATCTCAAGCAACGTCCTCACTCGAGTTTTTATTTGCGTTATTTTGTGTCGCTGAGGAAGACGACTGACGAAGCCGTCACGAACGTTGTCTTGTACGCAAGAAACATGAATACCCGCTTTCAGAAACAAATGGACGAAGATATGGCAGACGTACCCAGAATTTTCCCAGTCATACCGTTTTGCTTCACCTCAGCTCATGTCAGCTTCGCCGTTCTCGCCATCGGCAGCGCCCGCACTCTACGCTCGGCTGCTGCTTGGCCCGCCCGCACTGGACCGTCGCCCAACCCTGTTCTTGGGGGGACATGACCCTTGAAGGCATCGTGAATGTCCTGAACGCGATAAAAATGAGTATATGCACTCTCAAATCGACGAAGATGCGAAAAACGTACCCGAAGCAGCTTCATGCGAGAAAAGCGTCCTTCATATCCTCGCACAATTTGTTCTTTCGTGTTATTGAGGAATAATATCAGTGATATTATCATCCCGGCCATCGCAAACGGCGTTCTAAACGCGAAAACGCGCTTTCAGAATCAAATGGACGAAGATACTTCAAATGTACCCGAAGCTTCCTCATCTTTCCAAGCAATACCGGCCTGCTTTTCCTTCGATTCCTTTGAGCTCCGTATCAGCCTCGCCATCGGCAACGCCTGCCAGTGCACTCTACTCTCTCCTGCTGCCTATCCTGCACGTACTGGACCATCGCTGGGCATTGCTCCGCCGACTAGCTTCTGAGTACCGTCTGCGTCCCTCAACATAAGCTGCAAGATCTTCTGTTGGGTGATGTTGGTGGTCGGTCGTATCCGCTCCACAGAAACACCTGCAAAACGGGTGTCCCGCTTGAAGCAACGACGCATCCGCCTGCCCTCAGTAATGTATGGGTCGTCAGGCGACCTTTCCCTGTTCGCCAGCAGCAAGGGTGTCTTTCGTGGGTGGGGTGGTACGAGGGTGGAGCGAACTTGACTTCGCCGGTGGAGAGGATGTCGCGGTCCATAAGGAGAGATCTCGGAGGAGCCGTCGAAGTTCGCAGTTGAAGGAGGGGGTGCGCAAGGACTGGGAAGGTGCTTTATGGGTTCATTATCATCGCTAGAGGTGAGGTAGGGATCAGATGATAAAGAAACCGGAAATGAAAAGACGTACCTCCATGATAAAGATGAATAACACCCGTCGTGGCCACATCATACCCATCCCCAGGCGATACGCAAAGCGCGACGAGATGCGACAATCCCCTACAACCTTCGAAAACAGGACCTACACCCCTCGAACATCATCCGCGCGCACCATACCAGGCTAATCGTCGCCTCCACAGAAGATGAGAGATGAGAAGCACCCTCAGAAGCCCTGGACCAACGGGTCGCCCTCCTTGGTCAGGACGCGGGAATTCTGCAGGTAGACTTTGCCGTCAGAATTTGACGCCCGCGAAGACGGTAAGCCAGAAGAACGTGGACCGCTCAAGGAAGACGTAGTTTTGACTACGAACGGATGGTGGTTTCAACTTTCTGTTGGCTTGGGATTTATCGTGTTTAAACTATAAGTTTACTCGAGTCCAATACAAACCGGCCATGACCTAAGGGGCACACGTTCAATCGCCTCGCTTGTCCTGAACAGCAGGCATTCGCATTTTTACACAAGCTGACCCATTCGCTTGTTGGACACTCAGTGATTCAAAGCGTACATATATATATTAGGGAATGCCTCATTAGGTAACAACTTGGGAGAGGACGAAACAGAGATCTCCTTTCATAGGACTCTCCTTCTGACACTCACGTCCTCTCCCAGGTAAGATATTCTCGTAGGACTCTCTGTTCTGACACACGTCCCTCCCAGTCACAGAGGTGTTAAATTTTGCCTACCCACCCGCCTGCTTCCCTATCTACTTTCTTTTTGTATTTCGGACTACCTTGCTTTCGAAATACACGTTTTGGAGCTCACGCCTGGCTTAGCCGACGTTGGGTTTCCATTACCTTTTCCATTACCTACAAAAATCACCTCTGTGACCCATTTAGTCAAGGTTTGAATTGGACAATTTGATCCGTTTTATTTGCTTTTGGCATTTCAAACAAACAAGTCGGTTACCGACCTGCCGAAGGCCGGTTGATCCCCTTTCTCACCAGCCGACGATGTCGATTTGACCGCGACACTGATTCCATAGACTTTCCGTTGCCAGAAAACCAAAAATTTGCCACGGGGGACTCGAAAGCACCACCTCTTAAAGCATGAGATAATTTTTCAAATAACGGTGGTTCCATGACTGTTGATAAGATGTCGGTCGAAAGTTGGTCGAAAGGAATCTTAGGGTCGGTACATTCACTTCGTTAAAAAATAGTTAGCCACGAAAGGTTTTCTGGGTCAGATTTGCCTAATCCAGGACTGCGAAATACGAGCCCATCGAAAACAGAATACATTATAAATGAAATATCCAAATCAAAGTAATCCTTTTTAACGTACGAAGACGTCCACTTCGAGAATAGAAGCGACAATGGAGCGCGGAGGGGGTAAAATAAGAGCTAATAGCGTGCGTCGAAGGGATATTGCAACGTCCTCTGTTATCACCCCTGGGTGTCGAATGGGGCCTTTGACCGTGATAAATAATTTGACAGAGACGCTTTGAAGATGAGGATGTTTCGTCTGTAAATTATCGGGGTCCAAGACGGTCCATGTTGAATCTTCATTGACAAAAAAATGCTGCACCTCGGTCGACCAAATACTAGCGGTTAGGTCGACCTTGATCGACCGAAGTTGTGATGGACTGGTAGCCTGGGTTAGGAGGACGAAAATCCCCTCCATCGGAGGCATGACTCTGTCCATCCAGGTGCGGATACTTAGCCGAAAGTTGACAAGCATTGAAAGCGTGCCTATATCCACAAGCACGTCAGGTGAGCTAGGCGCGAGTTGTACGAGAACAACGTCGGTATTCGGAACACGGAGCATCCTGGGCATGGCTTTATCAATTTTCGGAGAGATAGCGAAGGAGAAAACCCACAATTCGAGAGTCGTGATAGACGAGCTGGCTTTTTCGATCAAGTCACGGGCACTCAGGAGATCGGGTTGTTCTTCAATCTGCAGTCGAAGGCGCTGAAGAGTGGACAAGTCGATGTTAAATTGGTGAAAATTCTTGTGGAAGTCGTTGATATAGAGCTGTAGGTCGAGTTCTTTGAGCGATGCGAACAACTGGTGTGAATCAGTTTGAGAGTCTAGGTTTTCGACCTTCTTGAAGGTTGTAGAAACGAGTTGAAAGGAACGTAAAGAGGGACATTGGGCGAAAATCTTCGTCGACAGGCGAGACAAGCCCATAATCCGCAGATGCGTAAGCTTCGATGAACCAAGTAGGTTATTTAAGGGGCGCGATATCGATTGCCCATCGTGCGGCCATGAGATAGGGAACATCCTATCTCCTGTCATCCAAAAAGTCTCCAGATTTTTGGCGCAAGACGCCAGTGCACCGAGCACTAAGCCTAGCCCAGAAAAATCATCGAACAGTGTTTGTGACGCGACCTCGATATGGACTTTGCGTATCAAAGAGCCGAAGTCGGATTTGCTCTCTATGAGAATGCATAAGTCCTCTAGTCCGCCTCGACGAGCCGATTCCGAGGATGGTCGGATAGCATTGGGAAACGGAAGGCGATCTGATATTAAAATCGCTGATAGAAGGTATTTTCGGGATTTTGAGCTGAACGAATGGGAAACCAGCGTGCACGCTTCGAGTGTCTCCCGTGATTCGTGTCGTCCGAACCCATGGTAGATATGTTCGACGAGAAGGTCAACCAGCTCTTGTGGGAAATGGTGACTCGTTCTCACAGAAGTCTTCCTGCGCGACTTGGTGATCAAAGAGGTCATGGCTCGTATACAAGTTGCTGTAGAGTAGGAAGGTTGCGGCGAGAGTGAGAAAAGACGTGGACTACTTCACTAATCCGCCCTTGTATATTGGCTACTATTTTTAGGCGCGTGAAGGGACAGATATAAATGGTAGCCTCGCAAAGTCCCTTCTGGTGGTGGTATGTGAGTCTTCTCTGTAAAGCCTACATCTCCTCGTCGAACAGCTTTCCTAACGCAGCATATTCGTGTGGCTATTGTACTGGGGCGCGAGAATATAACCAGGCTCAAGTCATACTGGCTGACGTAAATTAAAAAGGTTGCGAATGAGCATACAGATCCGAATGTAATATAGAAATTATGCAATGAAGAAAGCTTACTTAGTGGATATAAAGACCAACAGAGTGCCGAGGACCATTGACTGGTCAGGCGATCTTCGGCAAAGTATTCTTGAGAGAGAGAGGGATTCCTTTCCTCGCTCAAGCTCTTGGGTATGTGATCGTCGAAGGCATCGTGAACGTCGTCCTAAGAACAAGAAACGCGAATATATGCGCCTTCAAAAGGACCAAAATACGAAAAACGCACTTGAAGTTGTGTTATACATGGGAATGGCCTTCATATGAGCGGTTTATTCGGGTTTTCCTTATTTGTTTAAAGAATATGGAAGATACAAAAAACATACCCGACTTTGCTTTTCAGAATCGGTGTTCAGAGTCGGTGTCGTCTCTCCATTACGCTTTTGTCCGCGCCTGCCCAACAGTTTTCTCCGCCATTTTTCGCACTTGCACTCCCGCCTGATGTCTGGTCTGCCGGTGCTAGTCCCTAACGCGGTCCATAAGCTTCGCCCAGACCACCGACTCCTGCAACCAATCTTTTTTCGGGAGATGCTTTACCGCATATTCTATCACAGGTAAACGCGCACCTCCAGAAAGGTGTCATGTTTGGAGAAGTGATGCGTCCGCCTTCTGTTGTGGGTTGGTCGTCCTACATCCTCTGGCGGCTACAAGTGCATTTTTGGAGGAGGAGATGGCACAAGTAGCTTGGAAACTCCAATGGAAAGGAGGTTGCGGCCAATATGATCAATTCGGAGAGAGACAAGGGCGAGCAGGGTGTGAGCGTTTCACAGCTAGCTGGTCGTCTTTAGTATCATGTTAGTAGCAGTAAAATGCCAGTTCACGCACATTTTTATCCGTCCTCAATGCGAAGTGGTTTATCTCCATGTCATGGGTGTGCCAGATGACGTTTTGGAGGAGTTAGTCACCGCCCTTCTCGTGTACTGAAAGACGCGTAGCGTTGATGATTGCAGGTAACCTGCAGGAGTCTTCATGAAATGAGGAGACAAACAGGACATCGTTGAAACCAAGTTGAAACGTGTGGGAATGCAAAGGCATCGGTCCCAACCGAGGTTTAACCGGCATGGTCCATTTCTGGACACCGGTGCCCGAGAATATCCCGGCGTCATGGCAGAGTTCAAAACTGCCGTCCTCTTTCAACAAGACAACCAAGATACGCCGGCTTGAAGTCTGCGCGTGTCATGGTACTCGTTTATCAGATTACCTGGCTTTAAACACTGACTGCGCTACTTCCAAGTGGAATTTTCGACCCTCAACTTGACATTCAAAAAAATTGGTGGACGCTTTCTTTCTGTATGTCTCTAGTTTAACGGCCCTTGTCAGCTGAATTCCATAATGTGTCACGCCCAGGAGCGTCAGGAAGACTGACTTTTCGTTGCATGCAACTTTGGGAGTTTTGGTGCTGGGTACTTGTGTCCAAAGCCACCGAAGAATCGGAAATATGGGTATCATTTGACGCTGCTCCCTGATGTCGTTTTGTAGGAATTGCATCGTGGACTCTATGAAACTTTGAAAGCAGCAGGTGCAACAAGTACTTTCTTTTTTTGTGCTTATCACCAATTATTCATTCAAAAAGCTCCAAACCTTTGATTCATGAAAGTGAACGCGAATTTAGACGTGTTCTGTATACGTAGGTCAACGGTTTCCAGGTATCCTTACACACCTAGGCGCATAGAGCCCTAACACAAGTCTCGCAGGACAGAGGTTCGTGCTCAATCGCTTCCGTATCTTATTGACAATTCACAACCTACGACTTATTCAGCGAACTAAGAAATGGCAATGACCGAACATCAGTCTAATTATTAACTCCGTCATGTGAATCTCGAGATGATATCCCTGCCCATACTTAGCCTCGTTTGTGGTATCTTATCCTATCATTTATTCTTATCATATCAGTTTCTCCAGTCCTAAAGTCGCAGGTAACCGTCGCCAGACGGGACTTTCAAGTGCGCTTCTTGAATCACTTCACCTCAACGTTGTGCGTTACCTAGTAGCTTGTTTTGCGTCATAGCTCACTAGATTCGAACGGCATAGGCATATCAATTGATCGGGAAGAGGGTCGATACAACGACCTCGTCAACCGCCATCCGAGCACTGTATTACCGCTGGTGCATGAGACAGCCAGTGCGTCACCCCTTTATACTCATTCCACTCTCCTTCGTCGCGTTAAGCCAGCCACTTACTAGGTAATACACTAGTCGCGGGCGTGTAGGTTTTGCTCTTGCATAATGCTTGTTCGTATCTACACGCGCTGACACAAAATCTCCAGCCTTCACTTCCTATTGAAGATCATGACGCCGTTCCCTAAGCCAACTATAAACTCCAAAGCACCAGATACAAGCTGGGCACGGTCTCGGAGTCTCGGAATGAAATCCGTAAATCCTTTTATTGGGGCATACGGCACATACGAACTTGCCTGTTTTCTGTGCGGACTTGTCGGCATATTGACCTTTTCAGGATGGAATTCATAAACACTCCCCGGCTGAAGGTTTTTCCACTTTCCCAGTATCCTCGCGATAAATTTAGATAGGCCGACCTCTGCTAACGTAACAAATCATCCGACAGAGAGTGTGCACTGAGGCCTGTTCTTTCCTTATCTATGATCGATACCACCATCGTTATTCCAGCGTGCAAAGCAGGTGAAGGAAATATGCGTCGTTACCCCCGCCGGTCAGTACATTACGATCAGAGCTCCCATCCGAAAAAGGCGGTGAAAATACAGGCGTGGTGGAGAAGCATGTTACAGGTCAAGGAGGCAAAAAAACCGCTCAGAATAATTTTTGAAGGGGATGTAACTGGTTTAACCGGACTCAGGTGTCTCGTCTTGATTGGTGCGCATGACGATGTGCTTGGGACTTGGGCCAGGGCAATGTTGCAGATCGGACCTGGTGCGTGAACAATCGTACTTGGCTCGGACTTCGTTCAATTTGACATTTGACGGTGACACCAATAGAAGCGATTATAAGACAAGCCTTAGGAGAGCATAGAACGAGCTGGCTGGTGCTTCTGCGCAAAGCAGCATTTCTGCTCGTTTTGTCGTTGGCACATGTACCTGAGTAGGCCTTTCATCTCTTGGTGCGGAAAAGTATGGAAAGCCGCACTGTCAAGCTTGTGTCAAGCTCCCAAAATAGTACCGGCATCACTGCCGATCCACACTCCACCGTTTGTAAGCAAGAAGGACTTCGGACACTCCGCACCTTGTATTCTGCTAACGGTAGGGATACTGGCCACAGTACATTTCGAGCTAATTCCAACACTTCCTCTTGATAAGGTAAGGTCCTAATTTCGTATATCAGATATACCTGTCTTCTAGAGTTCTTGGTAAATATATCTATCTCATGTTTATCTGTCTTCTTATGCTGGCCTCATATTTTTGCGAGGCTTTGTATCGGTTCGGTGTCGCAATCAAAGGTGAGTTGTCTAATTTCGCGTATAAGCGCCTGTGGCGGCTGTTGAGTTCGCGAGGTGTAAGCGCTTCCCGGTTTAGGTAATTTCTCTGAAGTATAGGCTGATTCCCTGTTGGTATTTTCTTTTTACTGGTATCTAATCCGAAGTTCTCTGGTCCTTGAGTATTTCTTCATTCTGTTCTCTTGTTTTCAGGTTTGTTCCGGGATTTAATGTGCTTGTTTCTATCGAGGAAAACTTTCTGCAATTTATTTTCTTTATTTCCACTGACTATATCATCCTGCAGTCTAATATATTTCGTTTCTTTGCCTCTGGATGGTATCTCCTTCTCCTTCAAAGATCCCAACTGTCCTTCGTTGGTTATATCCACTAGTTCAGACCATATGCCTTCAAAGTAGGTTGGCCTACTCCAACGGTGCCATGGGTTGTATATCCGGCTTTAGCGCTGGTCTCGTGTTCAGAGTATGTTGTTTCCCACGGCTACCTTCTACCTTCGTGCATAAAAAGTATTGCGCGGAAACTGCAGCACCTCATTCGAGATAAAGGTTCAGAGAGAAAGTTGGTAATAGCTATATATTCTACCGTTAAAAATTGTTTTCAAACCATTAAATAAAAATATGGATGAGCCTGAAGGCATCCAGCCGTAATTGACCCTGAGAATGATGTTCAAATCCAAGAAACTCGGTCCCTCTGACTCCTGAGACAAACTGCAGACTCGAAGCCAAATAAGCGGGCGAACATCTTGTTTTCTATTCTATCCAGCTCAAAAGACAGCACAAGTTCGTTTCCCGGGCTGCGCAGGTGCGCTCAATGCCGGCGCAAGGTGTGCGTAATGTCGGCGCAACTGCATTCAATGTAGGCGCCGCAGTATTATCCCCAAACGAAAGTGATCATTTACATCTGGTTATTTGTTTTTTATTTTCTTGTAAAGAGATGGAGACAACTATTCTTGGGCCTAAATCTTTCCTGCAGCCCCGAGAATTCAGTAACCCGTAAAGGATTCCGTCTATATACTTCAACATCGAACAAGCCAAAATCGGTGCATTCATATGCACTGTGCTCGATAATCACCCTCCAGGCAGTGCGCATCGAATCTGAACCGCGCACTGACTCCCCTGACTGCTAGTTCCGATATTCTTTCAATTTCTCGGTAGAGAAGGACACCATACGTAAATGCTTATCATAGTCTTTCCTATGATTAAGTTCATTATTCCTCGCTCCTTTCACCTCTCACCATTTCTCTGACTTCATTTGTCGCATCTTTATTTTTTTATTTGATTCTTGCTTCCTCTTTTCACTTCCTCTCATTTCGTTTTTTCCACCTCAAATTCCGATGTTTTACACTATTTGAACTATCATGTATTGTATTTTATCATCAGTCAAGTACACTCCCGGTTTTACCTCCAAAACTTGTCCGATTATCCGACCAGTTCCTTGATTTTGTCGTTCGCAACACCTGCCCTCGCTCTCGCTCTCAACCCTCGTCAGTCTTTTGTTGGTCCATGGGAACCAGATCAGCACTTCAAAACCACCCATTCTGATTGCGTGTTAGTTGTGCTTTTTTGTGCACGGCATAGCCCATCGGACGTATGGCATCTTCTGTAAAAGCAGCCTTGATCAAGGAGATTGAATTTTCGGACCTCTAAGGATTTAGGATCGCGGGTTAAGCAGCCAGCATTACATGCAGAATAAGCGCCAGCTCAACGGTCTCCAAAGATATAGTTCTCGTAAGACCATTATCTTGCGTTTGAGTTGTTTGATTTCAACTTCAAGTTCTGCGATGCGGTGGCGGAATTTGTTGGCTTCAGGGTAGCGCAAAAGCATCCCTCGTGGTAGGCACCAATATAATCAACATCTCCACCTACGGATGCGGAGGTAAAACCCACACAACCGCAAGGAGACGCTCGCAATGTGATTGGGACTTCATGGGTCCAGGGCGACAGTGCTAGTCCGCTCAAGTCGGGAATGCGTGCTGCGCGTCTAAAACTAAAACGAGGTGGGAAGAAGTTGTAGATATTCTGGACGTGCAATGAAAACGCGTTCAGAAGCACGATAAAGTCGCACCAAGATTGAGTTTTCAGCAGCCAGAGTGCGCGAGCGCTCATCAACGAAACTGAGAGAAATTAACTTACTCGAGTAGGTTACAGACCCGGAGCTTATTGAATCACTTGTAAAGTACAAGGAATATATTACTCGTATTGACAAAACAAGAACTTCGAGGTATCTGAGGTCTTACCGGCTTACAAACGTCGGAGATTGTATTTGGATTGATGCGTATGCTATTTTGGGAGCTTGACAGTGCGGCTTTCCATAGAAAAGTCCTTACTTTACTGTACAGTTCAACAAACGCCTCATTGTACCTGGACCTTCTGATGGTTTTTTTGTCGAAAGAAACCGCTGTCGCAGCATCAGGTGATGTGGGAGGCGCATTCTGCCAGGCGATCACAGAGTATCTCATGAAGCGCGAAGTCTACCGCCTTCTCGGACGATCAATATCGAAATTAGTACTTCGTTTTAATCATCCGCACTATATTCCCATGTTAATTATCTCGTTTTTACAGCCAGTTGACAACTCAACCAGCGTACATTCTTTCCTTGATTTGTTCATTCTCCCACTGTCGACGTACCCAGAAAACTCTTCCGAATTCAACAGAATATATGTCACTATTATTGCCATGGTTTTGAGCCTTCCGTCGCTTCCAAATCGACTTTCGCTCAACCAACCTCCCCCCCTTGTCTCGTACCTCTTATTGACCACCCCGGACAAACTTAAACCCCTGATAAAGTCCATAGGCAGCAATCTTTCTGCTATTACCTCGCCAAGTCTTGCGGCGAATGTGTTCATGTTCGTTTCTCCGCATTATGAAACCCTTCCCACCGAAGCATTCTCTTCCTACCTTCAGCTCTCAGCAATGCTGTTCAATAGGTTGATAAGCTGGTCTTTTCGGCCTTTATCTTTATCATACTCAGATAACGAGGCTAAATTTCAGAGGAAGCCTGCCAGCCACGATTCAGATGATAGTGACGACGAAACAGACTACCAAGACCCCCAAGAAAGACCCTACAATTCAAAATCCGGTAACGAGATGGAGATTGCTGACGGGACCTTCCTGTGGCTTCAGAGGGCTGCCTCCCTCGAGCATATGGCACATCTGATCAGCATCACGCAATCAGAAGGCATACTCTTGCCTGACTTAGTATTATATCTGTTCAGGATGACCGCGGTGTGGCCATCTTCTCAACGGGGAATACAGAAATTTATCCTCACAAATGCAAGTGGATGGCTTGTTGGGGATCTGTATCGGGAGATTGTAAGGCAGTCGCCGTTGGGACGGGAAGAAATTTCAATGGATATCTATGGTGCGTTTTTGGTTCAAGGTTCCAGTTATTGTTGCCTAACCTTCATCCCTTTTCTGGGTATCAGACCCAGAAAGCGCTAGATACTGGCCTCCCATCATTTTTCTTGCCGACTTGTATTCACAAGCACTAAAAAACATGGATGACAATGAATTTTTTGGTACAGCGCCCGGAGCCTGCAACCCACTCACTCTGGAAGAAGTAGCCTTATTCAGCGTGAAGCTGCTCAATATTTTGTTTTCTCTGCACTGGCGGTACCCAAACTATGAGTACAGATCAAACGGGATAGCACCTGGGTATATCTCTCCAGACATGATTTGCAGGTGGAGGGCTGTAAAGGAGAAACTAATGCGGTGCTTGTGGAGAATTCACGCAAGAAAGTAACTGCTTTCTAATTCATTTTAATGTTTGATCTAATTAATGTTGTTTTGAAAATAATTTAGTTCTAGACGTCCATTTCTACATTCGGGTCACTGGCTTCTCAAATCACAACTTAACATGAACTCGTTTGTCGATGCAGCTGTGTATGTCTGTCTATTCATCCGTCACTTTTTGTCTGCCCATATAAATTTTTAAACGGCATGCACATTCAACAGCATTGACGAACAACGATCTTCCAGGATGCAAAGTGACCATACTCGTCATCGCTCGCAGACCCGGACACCGACCCCGCCTCGCCTTTCCATCATCCAAAAAATTCCCTTTGCCATTTCGTTTGAAAAACGTGTTTCCATCTTCCAACACATCATCACAAACGATAAGATGTCACACGGCTCCATAGAACGACTTAATGCCTTAGGGGCTGATCAAAAATTGTGGGTGAAGATTCGTCGCAGAGAAGTAGTGCAAGACGGATTTAATAAGCTTGCGCAAGTTGATTTGAAGGCACCTCTTGAGATAGTGATGACGGATCAGCTGGGGCAGGAAGAGTGAGCGATTAAATCATTTTTTTCGGAATTAAAGCATGGTACTGATGTACTCCCCTTCATTGTATTTAGGGAGGGACCTGTTGGCAGAGGTCACTTCAAAGAATTTTTTACGACGTTCTGCTGGCAGGCGCTGCATAACGGTCTGTGGTTACAAAATAGGAGGGGCCAGTTGTATCCGACTCCATATGGGCACGAAGTTGAAAGTACTTTTGGTTGTCTATTTAGCTCATATCTTTCTATTGACAAGCATCCTCTTTTAGTCGGCATCTTGAATTGGTATTGGTTCACCGGGCGTATTATTGGCAAAGCAATATATGACGGGATTTTAATGGACACCCCGTTTGCTCTTTTCTTTTTATCCAAGGTAGATGACTGACTGTGCCCGTATTGGACTGAACTTAAACATAACCAATAGTGGCTGGACCGGAAAAGCTACCTTGATGACCTTCCTTCGTTAGATCCAGACCTTCATTGCCGCCTGCTTTCTCTCAAAAACTCCAATGAAAATATCGAGGACCTCAAGTTATATTTTACAGCTACATTTAACTGTGAGACTGTTTTCTGTTTCAAATAAATTGACTACTAATTCCAATCGTCAAGATTCTGGTGCTTCGCAAATGGTAGAGCTCGTCCCCAATGGCAGTAAGATTGCCGTCACTCGAGAGAACAGGCTCCATTTTATCGACCTCACCACTCGTTTCCGACTGAATGCTCAGATCAAACAGCAGACTGATGCGTTCCTCAATGGCTTGTCACAGTTAATCAAGCCGAAATGGTTGAAGCACGTTTTTCGCTTCACTCATAACGTGCAATTTGAGGTAATGGTAGACATTGGACAGGCTGTTTAATCCGAATGAACTTCAGCAACTTCTTTGTGGTGCGATTGTGCCCATCGATGTGGACGACCTCCGGCGTTATACAACTTATGAAGGAATTTATTACGACCAGCACGAGACGATTATTGCATTTTGGCGGGTAAGCACTGTCAGATATCACCCGTTATATTCCAGTTGTGAATGCGGCCAACATAGGTCGTAAATTCCTTCCACCGATATCAACAACATAGTTTAGTGTTGTTTGTGACAAGCTGCGGTCGTCCACCTGTACTGTCAGTGTGCATCCCAATATCTATTTTTGAAATTTAATACTACCTTATATTCCAGGGGATTCAAGGAGCTTGCACCGAACTTCACGATAAGGGACGTTGGATCAGACGAGAATCGGCTTCCCACTTCCACTGCATGCGTTAATCTCCTCAAAGTGAGAGTGTTATTCCATCTATATTGTGTTGGGCTGAAGTGTGCTTTCTTGTGGTTTAGCTTCCTGCTTATAAAAGCGAGCGACAACTGCGCGAAATGTTGTTGGAGGCTATTACCTTCCGAGCCGGATTCGATTCATCTTAATGTGTACCTTTCAGCCGTAAATTTACATTTTGACTGGTGGTCGTTTAGCCGCTAGGTCGCTTTCGAAAGTCAACGATGAGATTTAGCAATGTGAATTTGATAGAGCTCACAGGCATTGCCCTTCTCTTCGGGCCCAATTTCTCGACGTCGAGGCAATTCAGAACTACTGTGCGCCGCCAATTCGAACAAGTTCCGCTATCGAGTACAATACCAAGGACATCTCTAAGTAAACAAAAAATAAACCCAGTCGTAGCTAAGACGTGCATTCAATTTCCCCCATCGTCTCAAATAGAACGGCCACATTACTTCAAATCAACGCTCCACTTTCACGCAGCCTCCACATCCTTCAGAATAGCCACCAACGGCTCTTTCACAACCGCAATCGGATCCAGACCTAGTGGCACCCTCAGACCAACCTCGTCATCATAAACGAGCTTGCAGATCTCCTGCGAAGCTTTCCTAGCGTCTCCTCGGTCAAGCGGACCAGCTAGGTATCCCCTGACGAACTTGGTGACGCTATCCGAGGCGGTGTATGCTGGGTGCTCCGGGACGGTGGCCAGAGATTTGCTGGAAGTTCCGCGGGTGACGAAGCCGCCCGCACGAGAACGGTGATTTTTATGTTCCACGATGGATGGAGTTTTTCGAGAGCGCTTCTGAGATTCCATCCAGGGTGGGTGTACTTGCTGTGCGATACGAAAAATGCGTTAATTTATCTTGGTATCTTCGAGAAGGAAGGTCAGGGTCGTGCGGTAGAAACAGAAAGACGATGCCCTTACCGAACCAGACTTTCAGTGCAGAAACTGGCATGGTAGGAGTACGGCAGAGCGAAACAGATAAAGAGCCATGTCAAATTCATTGAGAGGGTATAGGCGCGGCGTGCACGCGCATTTGAACACATCCGGCGTCGTGCTGGAAAACACCACCTGAGAGGATAACTCGGAGATCAAAAAATTAAAGTTTCGCGAGTGCATCGTCGTAACGGCTGTTGTCCTATAATCCTGTCCGGAAGGAAAGGTATACTCTAGAGCAGGATTCCCGGATAGCGAACTGGTGGACTTTGGTCCTGATCGATACCAAACCAGACGGACTCGTTGACCGCATGCGGAAGCTGAGCCGTCTCGCCAGTGGACCTGTGATGCATATGGCGCTACTGCACAGCTGTAAGAGAAAAGCCTTCAGAAAAGGAGAAAAGCGGAGGGGACCAACACGTACTTGGCGTAGTTCTCCTTGATGACAGCCAGCGTTGTCAGATTGAGCACGATACCCGCAGTACCCCGGCTCGTCCTACACCCTTACTACTCCATCCCCGCCAAGTTAAGGACGCGGAACGACTGTGTATTGACGTTGCCCTCCAATTCACGTTAAACCTGCGTTGGAAATACGTGACATACCCCGCAGTGAAGGAGAGTGTACAACGCGATGACGTGAGGCGCAGTGGTTGAGGAGGGTGCGATAAACCCTGCGACAAAGGTGAGAGGCCCGAGGCAGCGGCGACGGCGGTCGTGGAGAGAACGGTCTAAGCGCGGATTCTGGTGCGGATGAGGTTTGCGTCCGCCTAGATCCAAGCGTCGAGCCAGGCAATGAAGCAAGGGACGAGGGTGGCGAAGGAGTAGAGGGTCATCTGCGTGGAAAGTGAGCAGGCAGGTGAGGGCGTGGAAGGAATTGAAACACATACGAGAGCGTTCGGGACAAACAGGATCCACTAAAACTTGTCCTGCCCTCATCATACTTTGCCCAGCTTCATCCACGCGTCGTTACTTCCCTCATCCTACCCCCGTGAGTCCACAGCCGAGCACGAACACGCGGCAACGAAGAGAACTTGAACCAGAGGAGTGCACGCTCACCGCGAGTTTGCTCGGCGCGCTGGTGGAGGCGGGAGTGACTGGGTCGAGGTCAGCTCGCGTGACATAGGCATTGGCGAAGGCAATGGGCGCGCTGGTCGGTCAAGTGTGGCGCCGTAGTCGCTCGAGGAGGAGCTGACGTCGACGAGGAGGACGATGGTCGGGTAACTCTGCAAGCACGTGCTTCGTATTCCAACTCCGCCCAGCCGAATACGTCAACATTTGTCTTTTCCTCCTCTACACAATCTTCTGGTTACTACGCCCTAGACGTCGATTGCGCTCCCAGCTGACCTTTCGAGGCGAAATCTATGTCGAAAGCAGACAGGACAACAATGGACTACTGTACGCCATCTCAACGATTGCGAACGGTCAGCTGCGCACACCGGCCAAAACCCACTGGACAGAGTAATGGCGCGTCTTCCATGCTTCGTCAGGTTTCTGTCCACCTTGGTTTGCATACTAAGGACTATGCTAAAAAGTTGGAACAGATCTTCCGTCCCCGTAAGGTAGACGACTTGCATAACCGGCCAACGTCACGTGCTTAGTGTGACTCCCGCCAAATCTGGAAATATTTTACAGAATACGCTTTTGCACAAATTTCAAGCACCCTATGATACCATAAGGACCTAGTTTTTGTAGATAAATATCTCATACACGTGAATCAACAAAAAATTACGCGAAAAGTCGAATTTTGGAGGAGGAGATAGAAAAATACGGTAACACCGCCCATCCTGCTAATTAAGTGCGCGCTGCGTCTCCTAATACATCACTTCCTTCCTGAACTACCTCTCATAGCTAAACATAGAAGAGCAGCACTTGCTAATGCAGAGAATGGCACAAAATTTCGATAAGAAAGACAAGAGAAAAGTCATGTCTTGGGAAGAATCAAGCCCCCACCGCACCAGGAAAGGAGGTCTGCTACATGAACTACGCCCTCAAGACTGACTGAGAACTGACCTTGTTCCCATGTCGTTCAAATCTTGTGAAGGTGTTAAGGAAGCGGGGTTGTACCTGGATCCCGTTATCACTTACCGCTGATCCCTCTCCGATATCACTGTCCATTTTGCAAATGCATAGGCTCACGCAATTTTTCTTCAAATCTCTCAGATTTTTGCAAGCAGGTAGCAAATAAGTATATCTATCGAAACTAGGTCCATTTTACGATCCTAGTCAATTTTTAAGACGTATCGAGGTCTTCCATGGATTCTCCGTCGTTTTATTACCCGATTTAGCGGACAGAGTCACGGAAAAGTAACGACACGTGACGTTGGCCGGTCGTCTACCTTACCTGCCTACGAAAAACTGCGCTTCCCTTGACATCTCTGGCCTGCATTACCTATCTGCTGACGCACTGGAACGTTCTCATGCCCCTACCTGAGTACCCTGGGCGAGATAATTCAACCACTTGGACTTTCTAGAGTCTAGAGATAGATTCTATTGTGGAATTGGTCACCCCGCCAATGGGCCCGTACGCTTCATTGTCCTTATGTCTCCTTCGCTGCCAATTGTCGATTGATGATATTCAAACTAGAAGAGGCGCTCTGTAGGAATTACGCCCTGTACACCATGAAGACTGCAGGCGCAAAAGGGACATTTTTTCGGTGTGTGTTCTCATTCACTCATTCTTCGGTTCGTGTAAATGACTCATTCCCATCTTCACCATCTCAAAACGCAATAGGTGTTCAAATTTTGCACTACTTTCATCTTCCTCGAACTGAACTCCTATCTCAATGGAGCTGCGTCTACGATAATGCGACCGTCTTAACCCGGGGCAGAACCTCGTGAATTGGCGCTTCGAGTACGTTTCTCAACCTTACCGTTACGATGTGCATTCTTGATGCATTTTATTTAATTTGCAGTGCAGCTCAGGCGTTTCGACTAGTGCATGAACAGCCGATATGACGAGTTCATCAGCCAGCGTACGAGGACTGTGCTATCACTGGCGCATGAAATAGACACTGCGTGATTTCTCCAATTCCTTACGCTTCCTGCCGGATATAAGCTCGTCACGGTCTCGGTCCTCTCGAAGTGTCTCCGAACGAATTCAAATTTCAGTACTGCCAGTCCTTTTTGTAGTCCGGACTGCTGCATAATGGACGCACGACCTTGCTCGTTTTTCTTTTTGCGGCTTGCATATATTCTCCTTGAATAGTCTGTTTTCCAGCCCTTACGAACCTGCGAAAGTATCATCAGTCTTCTTGACTCGTCGAAACACCTCGTCACAACAGAATTTAATGACTCGCGGGATAAAGATTTCCTCCGCTTTCCTGTCTCACGGCAGGCAGTCGCTCTCGTGGACGCAATAAATTTAGATAGGTGCACCTGTACAAACGTGAAAAGCCGTTCGACAGAGAATGCGCCTCGAGGTTCGTCCATCCCTTATCCTTGATCGATATCATCATCGCTATTCCAGCCTTCATTCACAAGACTCGAGAACTTACAATTCTACTCGGGCATATAACTCATTTGAACCACCCACCAACCGTTCTTCTTTGCGCGTTATCTATCGTGTGAGAGATAGCAAGTGCAGCTTCTTCGGCGGTACACTGGACATGCGATATCGTAGTCAGGCCATCGCAAGAATCATTCTCGTTTTTGAGCTCCCTGAGGACTCGAACCATACAATTCCTTGATTGTGAGTAATCGATAGATATTTTCACTAATATATAATTTTTGAATAACAATGTCTCCGGGACTGTCGATAAGATGTCGATCGAAAGGAATTCAAACTCAAAGTCGGTACATTCACTTCGTTAAAAAAATATTTAGCTACAAGGGTATTCTGGGTCGGTGTTGCCTGATCCAGGACTGCGAGACACTAGCCTATTGAAAACAAAATACATTACAAATGAGATATCCAGGTCGAATTAATTCCTTTTTAACGTACAACGACATCCACTTCGAGAATAGAAGCGACAATGGAACGTGGAGGCGGTAAAATGAGGGTTAATAACGCGCGTCGAAGGGAATTCGCAATGTCCTCTGTTGCCACCCCCGGGTGTCGAATGAAGCTCTTGGCCGTGATGAACAATTTGACAGAGACGCTTTGGAGGTGAGGATGTTTCTTCCGTAAATTGTCGGGATCCAAGACGGTCCATGTTGAATCCTCATTGACAAAGAAATGCTGCACCTCGGTCGACCAAACATTAGCAGTCAGGTCGACCTTGATTGACCGAAGTTGCGACGGACCAGTGGTATTGGTAAAGAAGACGAAAATACCCTCCATCGAGGGCATGACCTTATCCATCCAGGTGTGGATGCCTAGTCGAAAGTTGACGAGCTTTGAGAGAGTGCTTATATCAACAAACCTGACGGGCGAGTTAGGTGTTGGTTGTACGAGAACGACCTTGGGATTCGGGACATGAAGCATTCTTTGCACAATTGCGTCAATCTCCATGGAAAACTGAAGGAAACATGTCAAGAACCTACAATTCGAGAGTCGTCATAGAAGGGCTTGCTTTTTCAATCAGGTCCCGGGCACTCCCAACACCACGCTGTTCTCCAATCTCCAGTCGAAGTCGCTGAAGAGTAGACAAGTCGATATTAAGTTTGGGGAAGTTCTTGCGGAAGTCATTAACACATAGCTCTAAGTCGAGTTCCTTGAGCGATGCGGATGACTGGTGGGAATTAGTTTGAGTAGTGCTATCAACATTCTTGAAGGTTGTGGAAATGAGTTGAAAGGACCAAGGGGGTGGCGGAATGTGGAAAGTGTACCAACACTCACTAAATTTTTTTCAGGCCGGCGGGTGACCCCCCCCCCCCCTCCCCCCTCCTTCCAAAAGAGGTATGTTTTCCGTGAATATATGTTTTTTTCTGTGTTTTCCAGGAAAAGTCAGCTTCCTCTGCGGTTTTTGTCGCTCAAATGGTAATTTACCTGCAGTTTTCTTTATTCTTTCCATGTCAAAAACTTTCTGTGCCATTTCAGGTCGAAGGTATTCATATTTTCCAATATTTTCTCCCTCTCCGCTCATACCAAGGGAACACAGTGAATATTTCGAAGCCAACTCCTTTGCCTTTCGTGCCACCAGACTCTCATTTGGTGCCAATCTCATTGTCCAGCGAGGCAGTGAGGCCCAAGAAACTGATTTTAAGACAAGAAACTAACGGTGTCACTAAATTTTTTTCGGCCTGCGGCCGGACCCCCCCCCCCTCCCACCCTATGTTCGGGATCCACGTTCCGCCACCCCCTTGGAAAGGACTGTAAAGATGGACATCGGGTGAATATTTTTGTCGACAGGTGAGACACGCTATTAATCCGCAGATGCGTAAGCTTCGATGAAGCAAGTAGATTATTTAATGGGCGGGATATCGATTGCCTATCGTGTGGCCATGAAATAGGCTGGTCTCCTGTTATCCAAAAAGTCTCCAGATTTTTGGCGCGAGATGCCAGTGCACAGAGCACCATATCTAGCCAAGAAGATTCATCAAAAAGTTTTTGCGACGCCACTTCAATATGAACTTTGCGTATCAAGGAACCGAAGTCGGATTTGCTCACTATGAGAAAGCATAAATCCTTTAGTCGGCGTCGACGGGCTTCTTCCAAGGTTGTCTGGAGAGCATCAAAAGAAGGTAGGCGAGCTGATATCAAGATCGCTGATAGAAGGTATTTGCGGGATTGTGAGCTAAACGAATGGGAAACGAGGGTGCAAGCTTCGAGTGCTTTCCGTGATTCGTGTCGTCCTAACCCATGGTGGATGTGTTCGATGAAAAGATCAACTAGCTCTTGTGGGAAGTGGTGAAGCTTTATGACAGAAGTTTTCCTGTGCGACTTGGTTATCGAAGAGGTCATGGCTCGTATGCAAGTTGTTGTAGAGTAGGAAGGTTGCGACGAGAGTGAGAAAAGGCGTGGACGACTTCACTAACACTGCTGGCGCCGACCCCTGTTTTCATTGGAAACAGGCATTAAAAACAAGTCTCCTGTTTTTAGTCACCATTTCTTCTGTAAATATAAATGCTGTTTCTTTAAATTACACGCAATAAACCAGGAAATCTGTTTATTCAGCCGTTTTTGTGCCAAAAATATTAACTGCATCACAAAGGAATATTGAACAAAGAGAACTTATCTTGTTCAACTTTTTTTCATGGGAATAGCAACGGAAATAGTAGTTCTTTATCCAAAAGAAAGAGTAAGGAAACAGAAGTTACAGTGGCCGCTCACTGTAACTTCTGTTTCCGTACTCTTTCTTTTGGATAAAGGACTTCTATTTTTGTGGCTATTTCCTTTAAAAACGGTCGGACAAAATAAATTCTCTTTGTTGAATATTTCTTTGTGATGCAGATCATATTTTTGGCACAAAAACAGCTGAATAAATAGGTTTCCTGTGATATTGCGTGTATTTTAAAGAAACAGCATTTATATTTACAGAAGAAATAGTGACTAAAAACAGGAGACGTGTTTTTAATGTCTGTTTCCAATGTAAACAGGAGTCGGCGCCAGCAGTGTAATCCGCCATTGTATATTGGCTACTATTTTTAGGCGCGTAGGGTAACAGATATAAATGGTTCCAGTAGGGCCTCGCAAAGTCCGTAATGGTGGACATTGTGGTAGTATGCGAATCTTCTCTGTAAAGCGTAAATCTCCTCGTCAAACTGCAGGACAAAACCAGGCTCCAAGTCAGACTGTCAAACCTAAATGAAAAAGGTAGCGAATGAGCATACGGATTCAAATGCAGTATTATTTGTACTAAAATAAACAATATGCAATGAAGAAAACCTACGTGGCAGATATATAGACCAATAGAGTGTCGAAGACCGTTGATTACCCACCGGAAGCCGCTCGAGGAGCGTGCAGAGCGCGGCGATGCACTGAATATGATCTGAGGTTGGACTGCTGAATTTTTAACGGAGAGTAAGCAGCACAAAGAAGGAACGGGAAGAGGAAAAGTACGAACTTCGAGTGGCTCTACCGCATTTTTCGCACTCCTCGATCTCTCGTGAATGTAGTCGTCTGCTTTTGGAATACTATTTTGAAACGTATGAAGTAGTAAAAAAAATGTGAGCGCACCTTATTAAGCTTGAACTCTTGGGTGGGATATGATCGTCGAATGCATCGTAGATTTTCGTCCTAGGCGCAAGAAACATGAATATATGCGTCTTTAAAAGGGCCAAGATACGAAAAACGTACCTGAAGTTGTGTTATCCAGGGAATTGACCTTCTCTCGAGCTTCTTGTTCGAGTTCTTCGATGATATTGTAAAAAAAAACGAGCGTCCAAGCCAACACCGACGGGTTTCCTAGACGAAAACATGATTCAACGCGCTTTCAAGGGGACGAAGATATGAAAAACATACTCAGAGTCGCTTTATATTTCCTATCACACCCTTCTTCTCCTCCCCTTCCTCAGAATCCGCATCGTGTCTCCCCTACGCCTTCGTCCTGCGCTTGTCCAATAGTTTTCTCGGCCATTTCCTGCTTTTGCACTCTCGCCTGCTATCTGGCCTGCCGGTGCTGGTCCCTTACTGCTCCTAAACCTTCGCCTCGACCACAGACGCCTGACTTCCATCCGCATACTTCAATAGTCACGACCTGCCCGCATCTTTCCTTGGGAAATGCTTGACCGCAGCATCTATCGCAGGCAAACGCGCATCTCCAGAATGGTCAGGTTCGGACAAGCTGTGGTGGATTGGTCGTTTGCGCACTCTGGCATCTACGAGGGCATCGAGGGCATTTTGAAGGAGACGTTGGCGCAGTCGGCTTGTTGGCTCCAACAGAAAGGAGGACGCGATCCATGGGTCAAGTTGGAGGACGATGAGGGTGAGGAGGCGTGAGCGTTTACGCGTTGACGACTAGCTTGGCTTTAGCACCATCGTTCGGAACAGTAAAAATGACAGTTCACTCACAATTTTATCCCTCCTCAAATTCCTGAGTTTTCGTTGAAGCCACCTCATCCAGCTTCCCCGACGTGTCTTCGAGGCGGTTCAGCTCCATGTCACGGATGTGCTAGACGAGGTTTTGAGGGAGTTAGTCGCCGTTCTTCCCGTGTACAGTGAGCCGTGTAGTGGTATTCAGGGAAGGAATCAAGAGACAGACGTTCGCGAGGGATTTGGATGCGTGGGAATGCGAAAACCATCGGTCCGAATCCGACACCTTATGTCATCATGTCATCTGTTGGTTCAACTGGTATACCATAGTCTCTCCTAGCCAGACCACGATATATGTGATGTACCCTATGGTTGCTGCGGTTGACCGTTGCGACCATCCTGTTGGTCCTCTTTCTCAACAACGTGGTACTCATTTACTTATAACTTTATTTGGCTTTTACCGTCTTCTAACTAGACCCATCCCTCATCGCAGAAGAGCTGGAGGATCTCAGGGCTCCAAGTAAAATTTCAACCCTCCGGGCCTTCGATCAAAAATTGGTCGACGATTTATTTCTGTGAGCATGTGGTAACAACCCTCGTTGACTGAATTCACTGACATATCACAAGCTCTAGAAATATAATATGACACTACGATCAGAGAGGATGGAGGCTGTCGCAGAAGGCCAGCTTTTCATTGCGTGCCATACTGAAAGTTCTAATGCTAGGTTATTGTACAATACTCGCGGAAGAGTTTAACTATTGTCCCTTCTGACGCTCCCGGCTTTATTCCATGGTCTTGCCCTGTAGGAATTGTGTCGTGGATACTATAAAGGCGGCAGGGGCAACGGATTTTTTTCAGTGCGCATTATCGTTCATTCATTCATCGAGCTTCAAACTTCGTTTATGTAATTTACATTCCGGTCTTTAGACAGCAAGAACTGTACCGACTTCGTCACTGCAACCATCTTCTTCTAACTGGAAGAATGTCTCAAGGGGACTGCATCAACGATGATGCAAATGTTTTCCGTGTTCTGTATTCCTACGAACAACGAGTCATATGCCCCGTGCCATCAAAGACATTGGTGGATATCAGTGTTCACCAGTGGACAGTGGTGACTATCGATGGACATTGGTGGAGGGTGATGGATATTGGTGGACATCAAATACCATGATTAGATAATGAACACCGGCAATGAGCGGCGGAGACTAAAAAGATTGACCAGCGCCTACCATTCCCATCCATCGAACATCGTTGAATACCATCGGAGTCTAATGGTGAGTAACATAAATTTACGGAAATTTCATATTTTAACAGCATGAGGCTAATTAATTAACTTTCTGGTCAAGCCAGGAGGCCGTTTTGATTCAAATCAGGGCCTGTAGCGGCAAGCGCTCGATGAGCGAGCTTCGATTAAGCCAATTGTCATCATGTCCGATGACACGCGAAGGCGCACGAAACTTTTGCCTCTGTCGCACTGCCGCACAACATATGATGTTGACACAAAATTTAAACTGGCGGGTGTAAGGACTCGGCTCATTCGACATTTGATTCCGACCCACTCATTTGCAGAATATCTCTTGACTTCGCTCTCGGTATCTCGTCATTCGCAACATTCTTCCTCGCTCTTGCACTTCGTTTTCAGCCGTCTTCGTTGTTTACGGCTTCGCTCTTGCCCTCGTCTTCGTCTCTTGGCCTTTGTTACTCGCCAGTATTGCTATTGGTCTCTAAGACCCCCGAGGCGCAGCTCAAGGCCGTTTGTACACAGAATACTAATCCGTAGGTATATTAGCTGTTAAAATTATTAAAAAAGTTCAGTGGAAGCCGCTAGTTTTCCCGTCGTTCTCCACCGACATTCAGTGGATCTCACAAATTATTTACATTGACAAACACTGAGAATGGGTGAATTTTTCAGTAATCTAACTCAGATTTCAATGAATAAAAAGTGGATTCTACTGTAGGACATCGTACAGCTGGAGTAAATTCATTGCAAGACACCGGATATCGTGCGGATTTCTGCTGGGATACAATGGTGCACTGAGCAGCAACCAATGGACCTTGATGGAAACATAACGTGGAGCTCCATTGGAAGCCAACGGGTTTCATTAGATTTGTCAACGGATTGACAGACGAGTCACAGTTGAATACAGTGGTTATCAATGGACTCCACTGTGATTGAATGGGAAACACCGGATTCCAGTGGTCGTGTAATTTTTGCTACATGGTTTCTATTGGTCACCACTGACTGTCAATGGGTATGCGATAATTTCCATTGGAAATCGGCGATGTCCATCGACATCCAGTGGTATTGCTACTTCGGAGCTTATTACTGCGAACAACGGTTTCCAGGTCGTCTCACACCTCGGCGCAAATTTGGCAGACCAAGTTTCGTACCCAACCGCTTCCAATACACTGTTTATCACTCAAGTTTTGCGCCGTATTTAGCGAACTCTGCAATGGCGATGTCCGACGATAAGTCGAAATGACACTACAAAGGATAAAAGGCACCATCGCTGTCTACACTCGGCCTCGTACGTCGTATTCCATCCCGTTATTTGTTATACAATTAACCCCTTTCGCTAGGGTATGATATATCACCGACGAGGTCCTCGATCGCGGGTAATCTTGGGCAGGTACTCTTACAATGAGACTTCGAGGGCGCTTCTCGAATGGACTTGCAATCTTGCTTGTTTTCCTGTTTGTGGAATTCCACAGCTTCTCTCGGATTGTTTGTTCCCAAGATAGAATATTTGTAACACTCTCAGGCTGAAGGTTTTTCCACCCTCCTGCATAGGTCTCGCAATAAATTTAGACAGATGAACCTGTGCTAACGTAACGAATCATCGATCATCCGACAGAAAATGCGCACCTAGACCCGTCCTTCCCTTATCTGTGATCGATACTATCATCGCTACTCCACCCTCCTCTCAACACACTCGATGACTCGCGCATCCCGAGAAAGAAATTTGGCTCGTCATTCCCGCGTGTCAGCACGTAACGATTCAAGATCCCATCCGGAGAAGGCCCGAAAAATACAGGAGTGGTGGCGACGCATGTTACAGCTCATGGAGGCGAAAAAACCGCTCAGATTGATTTTTGAAACAGATGTAACTGGCTTAACTGGGTTGAGATGCCTTGTCTTGATTGGTGCACATGACGATGTGCTTGGAGCATGGGCCAGGGCAATGCTGCAGATCGGACCTGGTGCGCGAACAATCGTACCTGACTCGGATTTCGTTCAGTTGACGGTAACATAAATAGAAGCGATTCTAACTAAAGCCTTAGGAGAACATAGAACAAGCTGGCTGGTGCTTATGCGGAAAGCAGCTTTTCTACTCGTTTTATCGTTAGCATATGTACCTCAGTCGGTCTTCCAATTCTTAATGCCTAAAACTTAGTAAAAGGGTTTACTATCTTCTACAGATCACCAAATTCCTCATTGTACATCGACGTTCTGATGATCTTATTGTCAAACAAAACAGCTGTCTCTGCCTTAGGGGCCGAAGGAGGCGCAATCTGTAAGGCAATCACAGAGTATCTTATGAAGCGCAAATTTTACCGCCTTCTCAGCCGATCAATTTCAAAATTAGTACTTCGTTTTAACGATCCGCACCTTATTCCCTTCTTAATTATCTTTTTTTTTACAGCCAGTCGACAAATCGATCAGTTTACATTCTTTCCTCAATTTGTGCATGCTCCCACTGTCGACCTATCCAGAAAATTCCATCGATTTCAACAAAATATATGTCACCATTATTGCCGAGGTTTTGAGCCTTCCGTCGCTTCCAAAACGACTTCCACTCGACCATTCTTCCTTCTTTGTCTCATACCTCTTATTGTCTACCCCAGAGAAGCTTAAACCTCTGATAAAGTCCTTAGGCGGCAATCTTACTCCTCGTTCCTTGCCAAGTCTTGCGGCAAATGTGTTCGTGTTTGTTTCTCCGCTCTATGATACCCTTTCCACCGAAGTATTCTCTTCCTACCTTCAGCTCTCAGAAATGCTGTTCAATAGGTTGAATGGCGAGTTTTTTCGGCCTTTACCTTCACCATACTCGGATAACGAGGCTGAAATTCTGGGAAAACCTGCGGGCCACGATTCAGACAATAGTGATGACGAAACAAACTACAAAGATTCTCAAGAAAAAGGCTACTATTCCACCTCCCGTTCGGAGATCACAGACGAGACGTTTCCGTGGGTTGAGAAGGTTGCATCCCTCGAGCATATTAAAGATTTAATCAGCCACACGCAATCAAAAGCCGTCCTCTTGCCTGACTTAGTATCATATCTGTTCACGGTGACAGAGAGATGGCCATCTTCTCAACAGAAAATACAGACATTTATCCTCAAAAACTCAAGTAGATCGCTCGTTGGGGACTTGTACCGGGAGATAGTGCGGCAGTCGCCATTAGGACAGGATGAAAATTCCATGAATGTCTACGGTGCGTTTTTGGTTTAAAAATCCAAATGTTGCCTAACCTTTATCGCCTTATTTTTCTTGTTGACTTATATTCCAAAGCACTCAAAACCATGGATGACAATGAATTCTTTGGTACAGCCTTTGGGCACAACCCACTCAGTCTGGGAGAAGTGGCCTCATTCAGCGCACAGCTGCTCAATATTTTGTTCTCTCTGTTATGGCGGTACCCAGACTATCAGGACAAATCGAATGGGTTAGAACCTAGTCATATTTCGCCGGACGTGTATTGCACGTGGAATGCTCTACAGGAAAAACTAATACGGTGCTTGTGGAGGATTCATGCAAGAGAGTAACCGCTTTTCATTTCATTTCAACCATGAATTTTATTCAATTTGCGTCAAAAATGATTTAGTTCTAGACGTCCATTCCTACCTTTGGGCCACTGGCTCCTTAGGTCACAGCTTGCCATGAACTCGTTTGTCGACGCAGCTATGTATGTCTGTTCATCAATCAATTTTTGTCTACCGAAATATATTTCTTAACAACACTAACAGCATTGGCGAACAACAATCATCCTGGAACTTTTCCAACATGCAAGGCGACATCACTCGTCGTCGCTTGCGAAAATCGACCCCGCCGCGCCACTCCGTTATCCAAAAAATTCCTTTTGTCATTCCATTCGAAGCATGTTTCCATCTTCCAACACTTAATCGCAAACCATAAGGTATCGCACTGCTCCATTGAACAACTCAATGCCTTGGGGGTCGATCAAAGATTGAGGGCGAAGATACGTCGGGACGAAGTAGACCAAGACGCATTTGATAGGCTTATTGATGTCGATTTAAAGTTGCCGCTTGCGATAGTGATGACGGATGAATTTGGGCAGGAGGAGTGAGTAAATGAATTATTTTCGGGGTTTAAAGACAGCACTAACGTACTCCCTTTCTTTGTCTTTAGGGAGGGAATCGATGACAGAGGCCGCTTTAAAGAATTTTTTATGTCGTACTGCCGGGAGGCGCTGCATGACGATCTGTGGTTACAAAATGCGAGGCACGAGTTGTATCCGGCCCCGTGTGGGGGTGAAATTGAAGGTGCCATAGGTCGGACATATGCTCAAATCTATATTCTGACGGTCTTTCTGTTTTAGCCATTGTTGCAGACTGGTATTGGTTCACCGGACGCATCATTGGAAAAGCAATATATGAAGGCATTTTAATGAACACCCCGTTTGCCACCTTCTTTTTGTCCAAGGTAGGCTCAGCTATGGTGTATGTATTGGACTGAACTTGAATTAACGAATAGTGGCTGGACAAGAAAAGCTACCTCGATGACCTTCCTTCATTAGATCTGGACCTTTACCGCCGCTTGCTTTCTCTCAAAAATTCCACTAAAAATATCGAAGATCTCCATTTATATTTTACCGCTACGATTGAGGGTGAGACTGTTTTTTGAATCCATTGGCCTGTTAATTTTAAGTTACCAAGAATCTGGCGTTACAAAAACGCTGGACCTCATTCCAAATGGCAGTGAGATTGCCGTCACTCAAGAGAACAAACTCCGTTTCATCGACCTCACCACTCGTTTCCGACTGAATACTCAGGTCAAACTGCAAACTGATATGTTCCTCAATGGTTTGTCACATTTAATCGAGCTGAAATGGTTGAAGTATGTTTCGCACATTGCATTCCTTGCACTTCAGGTAATGCTAAGTTGCACAGGATGTTTAATGAACGCGAACTTCAGGTCCTTCTCTGCGGTGTAATGTCGCCAATAGATGTGGACGACCTCCGGTCATACGACTTATGAAGGGATTTATTGGACCACCACGAGACAATCGTTGCATTTTGGCGGTGAGCATTACCATATATCACTCGTTATATTCCAGTTGTGATTGCGGCCGACATAGGTCGTAAATTCCTTCCACCGATATCAAAAACATAGTTTACTGCAGTTTGTGACAAGCGGCGGTCGTCCACATGTGCTGTCAGTATGCATCGCAGCACCCCTTTTCGACATTTAATGTTACTTTATAATTCAGAGGATTCAAAGACCTTATCCCGCACTTTACAATAAGGGATGATGGATCCGACGAAAATCGGCTGCCCACTTCCAGTTCATGCGTTAATCTGCTCAAAGTGAGAGTGTTAATCTTTTATTTTCCCATCTACGTTGTGTTGGGCTGAAGCATTTTCTTGCGATTTAGCTTCCTGCTTATAAAAGCGAGCGACAACTGCGCGAAATGTTGTTAGAAGCTATTACCTCGAGGGCTGGGTTTGATTCATCGTAATGCGTAGGGTACATGCTTTACACCATGTCATAAGTTTACATATTGAGTGGTCACCGTTTGCCAGCTAAGTTGTCCGCGAAAGACACAGCCGAGATTTACCGACGGTAATTATAATGGGAGTAGATATTACAGGAATTGCCCTACGAGACTCGTTGGGCCAAATTTCCCGAAGTTGAGGCCATGCAGATCTAGTACGACTCGTATTCGGTGACTTTTGCGTGAAAGTTTTACCTAGAGGCTTTGAGCGAGCGACCATGATCATCGTCTGCACGTAAAGTAAAAAATTCTGCTATCGAATACGGCCTCAGGGACATCTCTAAGAGTACCCGCATAAAATAAACCCAGTCGTAGGTAAGTCGTGCAGTTATACGTCTCAAAAAGAATGACCGTATTACTTCAAATCGACGCTTTGCTTCCCAGCACTCTCCGAATTCTTCTGAATAGCAGCCAACTGCCCTTCAACAACCGCAATCGCATCCAAACCAAGCGGCACCCTCAGACCGACCTCGTCATCAAAAGGATCTTGTGAATCACCTCGCAGCTTTCCTAACGTCTCCCTGATCGAGCGGACCGACGAGGTATCCCCTGAAGAACTCGGTGACACTATCCGAGGCGGTGTACGCTGGGTGCTCCGGTACGCTGACTGGAGGTACCGCGGATGGCGAAGCCGCCCAGCACGAGAGTGGTGATTTTGATGTTCCACGATGGGTGGAGTTCTTTCGTGAGCGCTTCAGAGATACTATCGAGTGCGTACTTTCTAAGTAATGCGAAAAATGCGTTAGTTTATCTTGGGAAGTAGGCGGGGAGAAGAAAATAAAGACTTACCTGGTACTATAGGACCCGATTCCAGGCATGCCCTGCGCACCCGAAATGCTGGACGCCTTGTTTACACCACGAAACACCCGAATGGACTCACGGGCAACATTCGTCGCTCCCCAAAGGTTTACCTCGAACACGCCGCGCGAGCAACATCATCAGGCGTTCCCTCGATCTCGCCAAGCGCGCCATATCCAGCGTTGTTGTACACTACGTCGACGCGACAGAAGGTCTCAATAGCCTTAGCGAAGGCCGCCTTGATCTCCGCGGGCGACGTAACATCGAGCTTGATGACGAGGAGCTGGGAGGCAGGGTATCGTGCAGAGATGTCAGCAAGGGCTGAGGGCTTGCGGAGCGTCGCTACGGCTTTGTCTCTTTGTTTAAGGACGCACTCGACGGTAATACGCCCTAGACTAACGGAGGAGCTAGTAACTTGGAGCAAGGAGGTTAGAATCGGGGTGTAGTGGCAAATACAAATGAGGGTCTTACCAAACCAGACTTTCGGTGCGGACATGGTACATTGGTAGGAGTCGAGGTGTACCCGCAGTATCCCAGCGGGTCATGCACCTGCACCCCAGCCTCCGCGCCAAGGAGGGAGAACCACTGTCCACAGATTCAAGTCAAACCTGCACTGGTGGCGTACGAGGTGAGGGTCCATAAGCTTTGATGGCGGCAGCAGAGGCGGCGGAGAGTACGAGCTCGAATCATATCTGCGTCCATCTAGACGAGGAGGCAGACAACCACAGAGACGAAAGAGTAGAGCGCCATCTGCGTGATTGGGTGGGTAAGAATATTGAATGAGGGGAAGGAGGTGGAGGACTTACGAGGGTGTTTGAGACGAACAAAATCCCTTTGAACTACATCCTAGCCTCGTCACTCCTGAGAGCTTCCAACCCTCCACTCCACATCGAAAAATTCGGTCCGTCAACCCGCTGCTCCTTCCCGTGTCTCGCCGGCACGACAGACGATAACGACGACGACTTGAACCGAAGGGAGTTTACGCCAACAGGATGTTGATTACTCGTCGATAATACGAGATGCGGCTGCGAGTGCGAAGATGCTGATCTAGCGCCAGGCTGTTAGTGGTGCTAAGAAAGCGAGAGGCAGGAGAATGACCTTAAAAACCCATATATCATCCCGCTGCCTCCATTCCGGACCGAGCTGTACTTAGCGTGGAAGGGCGATACCGGGGAGTGAGTATATGCAGCTGCGACGGCGGCGCTGTGGGTCTGGTCGCGATCGATACCAAAATTGAAGGACTCGCTGGCCGCAGGCTGGCGCTGGGCGTGAGCCGTTTGGAGTAAGATATACCAGAGCGTTTGAGGATCCCGTCAGCTATGTTTACGCCATATTGCTCTGCTAGCTGGCTGTAAAAACGAAACGATCAGATGTATAAGAAACCTGAAGTGACGAGAACGAGGTACTTCGCAGAGTACTACACGATGAGAGCCAGGGTGGTCGGGTTGAGCACGATACCCGCAGCACCCCAGCTCGTCCTACGCCCTCACTATTCCACCCGTGCCAAGCTAAGGATGCGGAACTACTGAGTATTGACCTTGCCCTCCAATTGAAGGGAAACGTGCGCTGGCGGTATGCGACACAGTCCGCGTAAGGAGAGTGTACAACACGAACAATTTGTGGCGCGAACCTAACGAGAGAGGTGAGAAGGCTGGGGCGGCGGCGACGGCAGTCGTAGAAAGGATGGTAGAAACGCAGGTCCTGGTCCGGATGACGTTTGCGTCTGCGCAGATCGAGGCGTCGAGCTAGGGGAGGAGACAGTGCAACAGGGCGCAGGCGCTCTGCGCCTTCTGCGTGGGGAGTGAGCAGGTAGGTGAGGGTTTGGAAGGAATGGAAGATCGTACGGGTGTTCGTGGCGAACAGGGTCCACCTGAAGTAGACCTACCGCCATCGTCCTCGGCCCAGCTTCATCCACGCGTCGTCACGCGCCTCATCCGCCCCCCTGCCATTCCTCTGCCTCGCGCCAATATGTGAGAACGACATGAACTTGAAGGTGCACACTCAAGGAGAGGGGCTTCTCCAGAGGGAGCAGAAACGTCGAGGTCTGCTCGCGAAGAATGGGAATTGGCGAAGGAAAGGGGTGCGCCGGGCGGTCGACGCCGTAGTCGGCTGTAGTCGTTTGAGGAGGAGCTGATGAGGTCGACATCGACAAGAACGACGCTCGGGGACCTCGGCAAGCACGTGCTTCGTATTCCAACTCCGCTTAGCCAAATACGTCAACATGTCTATTCCTCTTTTCCTGCCACACAAGCTTGTCGCGGTACCCTGGACGTCGATCCCGCTCCTAAGCTGACCACTGTTCAAGGATAGCTCTAGGTCGAACATGACCTGGACTGTACTGGACCCGCGATTGCGAACGTTCAACTACCGACGACCTGTGTCTATCACGCTTCGATGATATCTGCTCACCTCTGTTCGAACACTACGAGCTACACTTATGCTTTAAACGGTTTTTTATGTTCATGTACCTGGCAACGTCGTGACGAGAATCTGTGTTTCCCTCCCGTCTCTTGCCTGATCCCTGTCTCATGCCCTACTTGAGTACCACGGGCGAGAAATCCAACAAATTACACCTTCTAGATTCTAGAGGCTGATATGCGAGTCTTTTAAAAACATCCTTGCTCAACTTCTATGTTGGAACTGGCGAACTCACCGATGGCAATTGGTTCATGCATCCCCCAACGACAAAATCCTCTCTGCAGCTTCCGTGACCCCTGCTTACTATTTGGCATATACCACGGAATTGTTCTCCCTCTGCGACGTTAGGAATAGCTAGGAGACGCTTTTCTGTTCAAAATGCGAAGGCTCGGTATGCGTATGTTCAATCTACTCGAAGCACTTGGATAAACCTCCGTATATTACTTGGCTTCGAGGTCTCCTTTCGCGACCTCTAACCGTACATTCAGACCATCAGCGGACCATTCCTTCTGTAAACTATGGAAAGCCGCACTGTCAAGCTCCCAAAATAGTATACGCATCAATCCCAAAACAATCTCCGACGTTTGTAAGCAAGCAAGACCTCAGATACCTCAAAGCAAGTTGTTGTTCTCGTTTAGGATAATCCCAATAATATATTCCACCCTTGAATTTTACAAGTTTGTAACTATTGGTCGGAATTAATGCAGAA
Source organism: Galerina sulciceps (assembly GCA_023014345.1). Taxonomy (NCBI): domain Eukaryota; kingdom Fungi; phylum Basidiomycota; class Agaricomycetes; order Agaricales; family Galerinaceae; genus Galerina; species Galerina sulciceps. The sequence continues at coordinate 150,325 of JAEDXJ010000007.1, forward strand.
TTCTGAGATATTGATTACTGGATCCTCTATATACATATCAAGTACGTATCTAAAATATTTTATAGGCTATAGCTATGTCGCGAGGTCTTTAAATTGATTACTAAGTACTAAGCGCCCGTACTACTCACAGTACTATTGCGAATACTAGCCCTTTCCACCAAGTGCTGGATGGGTCTCTGAACATCAGTGAGAAGAACTCTATTCCTAGTTGAACAGACTAAACAACAGTTACAACACACGGTGATACGCAATGCGACTCTCTGTGCCCTCGAACCTCGAACTTTTGCGACCGCAAGCGCTAGGCGCGCGTTCACAAAGCGGACCGCGGTGATACGCCTACGAATTGCTATGTCAGGCACAAACACCAGCAATTACGCGATCACAACGAGTGGCTCTGAGGCGCGTGTCGGGGTTCTAGAGACCACAACGAAATGATGGAGTTACGAGGGTCGAGGGACGCGAGCGAAGCCGCCGATACGCACCGCGACTCCCTGCGCACTGAACTTTGGACTTTTCCGCACGCACTAGGCGCGCGTGTCATGCATCTCACGCTCACAAAGCGAGCCGCACACTATCGGAGGCCACTCAGAAACCGACTCTACTAAGCCTACACTCAGTTCGATCACTCCCCCATACGCCGACATCCATTTTTCGCACCATTTTTTCGTTTTCCAACTCGTCCGACATTTTATTTCTACTACGTCATCTCGCCAATCGCATCGCATAATCGCAACTCAGAGCCTCTCATTGCGATTGCGTGCTTGTTGTGTGTCTGTGCATCGTAGGTGTATCACCGCAAACGACGAAAGCGGCTGGAAATGAAGTGCAAAGACGAGGATGAATGTTGCAAACCACGAGGGCATCGTGATTTTCCTGAGCGTAATGGATGCCTAGACTTGAAGGTACGAGTATTATCTTGGACTAGTAATTCAATTTAAGCCAATTTAACAGGTCAAGATGGAAAAGGACGCTCTCGACTATGTCCGCAGTCTTTACGCACCACCAGACTATCCAGTGTTCGAACTAGTGCCTCCAATGTTCAACAAATTTGCGAAAATATTGTATGCGAGTATGGGTAATCCTGTTGTCACTGGGGATAATATCTGGGACATTTATAAAGGTCTTCTATTTCGGGTTGAGCGACTGGATGAAGCGGTTGAGTGTGTCAGTGAATGGGAGAAACATCTCACAATTATGGATCATAGGAGGAACTTGGAGCTTGTTGCTGGGTGGGAACTTGAAGGAGGGATCGACGCAGTAAATGCAGAGGGACAGTATTATATGGGTGGTGTGAATAATGGGCACGGGCTTGGTAGGTTTTTCCATTCTATTGTTAAGTGTCGGCTGCTTATCCGAGACGTTTTTCCTCCAACAAGACGCATTGCATATCGTGCGATTGGAAGCATTAGATGACGGTGATGAATTTGAGATTGAAGCTCAATTTTCGGATGAAGAAAACGTTGACAAGGAAGCTCTCGATGAATGGTGATAAATAACTGCCGCAACTCTAGCATAGCTCATTACCTAGCCTGGCTCCAACGCTTGTACGCCTCCACTCATAGCACTAATCGTCGGGACTGATAATTCTTGAAACCTTTTGGGCAGTTACCTTGAAAAACAATTTTTTGGGGCTCCTATAAACGTCCAAAGTCTGTATATTTTGATTCTATGTCGTTTGAATAATCCATGCAGTTTTCGCGCAAACTTTTCAAGCGTTGTGAACAGCTTTAGCGGACTTTTAATCGGTCAAATGTCGTGGGATACCAATGAATGCAAGGTCGGTCTACCTTTAAGTTCAAAATGTAGATACAATTACATGATATCTGCACCTTGTGTGTGCAAAATGGTGCGCACCAATACGCGACTACGTGTAGGTTTTTCCATAACGCTTCGGAATTCAATATCAATCCTAATAATCTGTAATATTTCAATAGCACCAGTTATTCTTCCATGCAGTCAGATGGGCCGCAAGCTGCGTCTTTCATCCCTACCCTCTACAACACCGTCAAAGCAGCACGCGAATGCTACACACATTTCTAATTGTCCCTATTAAGCATGGCAAAACTAGCCCATATGACTAGTAAATAAGCGAGGCGCTCATGGGAAGGAGCGCCCGATGCTACATACTCGTGGTTATCTCGTTCTCGATAGCAACGAGAATATAAGGGACAGGGTATCCGAAGTCCTAGTTGCTTACAAATGGCGGAGTCTGGATCGGCAGTGATGCCGTTGCTATTTTGGGAGCTTGACACGAGCTTGACAGTGCGGCTTTCCATAGTAAACATGTAGTCTAGTCACCCTCGTTGGCTGGATTCACTGACATGGAATACATAGATCTGTCAGAAAGAACTTAACTGGCCTCAAGACCAGAGAAGTTAGTGGGTTTCAGTCAAGCAGGTTAACTCTTAGCCTCTCAGCTGTCGTCTGTCCTGCACTATCAATGGCAGGTACTTCATGTGCGATTCGCGGACTATTTTTTGGCTCTTTTCAGTCCTAATGAAGCTTAATATCGCGTGGTAATCGGTATTTTATCTCGGCTAGCAATCCTACTCGATATCTCGAACGCGGCAAGTTATATTGGTTCAGAGCCCTTGCCTGAGCGCTATCGCCATCCTTACCCATCGCACTCAAGGCGTCGACCAGTAGAGTTCCGGTTCAAGCAGGATTGGTGTTAACGTCGATGACCCGTTCAGAAATCAGCGACGTTGAAACGGTCAACTAGGAACGTACTTCGTGAGCAACTTTCTCCAAGACCCCACTTCTAGCTTCGCGCCATCTCTGCCGGCCAGAGGTTCTTTCAGATACCTACTGAAAACTGTTTGTTTTAACATTAGTTTGACCTAGGTTTGTTGAACGTATCTTAAGGCGAGGTTTAGCATTCAAAACTAATCGTGGGCTAAATGGTTTTTCCAATTTCCAACAAAAAGACAGTCACTCCCGTACATAGAACAAATAAATTTAGATAGATGTACGTGTCCTAACGTGACAAAATTTGAGGCCCCACCCCTTATCTTTGATCGGTATCATCATCTTCAATCCAGCCTCATCTAAAAGACTCGACGCACCCCACCTCCCGTGAAAAGACGATGGGTAGTTACCCAGGCTGGCTAGAACGTTACAACCAGCCACGGCGACCAGAAAAGGCCCTGAAAATCCAGGCGTGGTGGAGACGCGTGCTAGTCGTCAGGGAGGCGAAAAAACCGCTCAAAATGATTTTTGAAACGGACGTAACTGGCTTGACCGGGCTGAGGTGTCTCGTCTTGATTGGAGCGCATGACGATGTGCTTGGAGCATGGGCTAGGGCGATGTTGCAGATCGGACCTGGTGAGTGAGCAATCGTCCTTGACTCGGTCCCTCGGATATCGTTCAATTTGACGATAACATCGACAGAAGTGATTATAAGTCAAGCCTTAGGAGAGCATAGAACAAGCTGGCTGGTGCTTATGCGAAGGGCAGCATTTCTGCTCGTTTTATCGTTAGCATATGTACCCGAGTACGTCTTTGATTTCGTGGTGCGTAAAAATTCTCACTTCACATTACAGGTCACCGAATTACTTGTTGTACATGGACGTCCTGATGGTTTTACTGTCGAACAAAACAGCCGTCGCCGCCTCAGGTTCTGAAGGAGGCGTATTCTGCCAGGGCATCACAAAGTATCTCATGAAACGCGACGTCTACCGTCTTCTCGGACAATCAATATCAAAATTAGTACTTCATTTTGGCGATCCGCACTATGATTTCCTTTTAATATTCCCTTTTTCACAGCCAATTGACAACTGAACCAGTTTGCACTCTCTCCTTAATTTGTGCATGCTCCCACTGTCTATCTATCCCGAAAATTCCCCCGGTTTCAACGAAATATATGTCAACATTTGATTTTAAGCCTTCCGTCGCTCCCAACTCGACTGCCACTGGACCCCCCTTCCCCCTTTGTCTCATATTTCCAGTTTACTACCCCGGAAAAACTTACACCCCTGATAAAATCCATAAGCAATGAGCTCTCAGTTGATTCCTCGCCAAATCTTGCAGCAAACGTGTTTATGCTTGTTTCCCCACATTATAAAACCATTTCCACCGAAATGTTCTCTTCCTACCTTCAGCTCTCGACGATGCTGTTCAATTATTTCAATGGCTACTCTTGGCCGCCCTTGTCTTCATCTAATCCAAATTCCAGGACTGAATTTGAAGAGGAGCCTGCAGAACACGATTCGGACAATGGTGATGACGTCTTTGACGATGCGGATTCACCGGAAGGTGACGACAATTCTGGTCTCCGTTTAGAAATCGCTGAGCAGACCCTACTATGGCTCGAGAAGGTTGCCACCGTTGAGCACATAACAGATTTATTCAGCCTGACACATTCCAACACATAATCGCAAACGATAGGGTGTCGCATGGCCCCATAGAGCACCTGAGTGCCTTGGGGGTAAATCGGGCATTGAGGGTGAAAATTCGTCGCAATGAAATAGAGCAGGACGGATTTGATAGGCTTGCGGAAGTTGATTTAAAGTCGCCTCTTGAGATAGTGATGACGGATCCATTTGGGCAGGAAGAGTGAGTAATTCAATTATTTTCGTAAATTAATGATGGTATTGATATGCCCCATTTCTATGTCTTTAGGGAGGGAATTGATGGAAGAGGCCACTTCGAAGAATTCTTCTTGTCATTCTCCGAGCAGGCGCTGTTGGACGATCTGTGGTTACAAAATTGCAGGTGCTTTTAGTTGTGCGTTTTTGAGGTATGTTCTGCCCTTCGTACATCCCTACAAATTCAGGGGTAATGGTAGACATTGGACAGGATGTTTAACCAGAAAGAACTCCAGCAACTTCTTTGTGGTGCGGATGTGCCCATAGATGTGGACGACCTCCGGCGCCATACGACTTATGAAGGGATTTATTACGACCATCATGAGACAATTATTGCATTTTGGAGGGCAAGTCTTACAATTTGTTGTCTGCTATGATATAGTTGCGATTGCGGCTGACATAGATTGTAAATTCCTTCCACCGATATCAAAAACATAGTCTACTGCGGTTTGTGACGAGCTGCGGTCGTCCACATGTACTGTCAGTGTGCTTCGAAACATCTCTTTTCGACATTTAATACTACTTTATATTCCAGGGGATTCAAGGAGCTTGTCCCGAACTTCACGATTAGGGACGATGGGTCAGATGAGAATTAGCTGCCCACTTCTAGTCCATGCGTTAATCTCCTCAAAGTAAGAGAGCTATTCTTTTATTTTACCTTCTATGTCGTGTTGGGCTGAAGTGCGCTTTGTTGCAATTTAGCTTCCTGCTTATAAAAGCGAGCGACAACTGCGCGAAATGTTGTTGCAAGCTTAAACTTTCGATTGGCACATACATACTTTACGTGTAGTCGTAAGTTTACAACGGTTTCATATGCGCTTCCCGTATAGGACTCCCCAACGCAATGATCGTCTCGATATGTAATGTGAAAAATTCCTCTATTGAATATAGCGCCAAGCATATTTCTGAAAATACGAAGGTCAAATTCGTCCTAGGCACAAAAGTCGCATAGTTATTTTTCCTTTCCGCTTCGATTATGGCTGCTACACTACTTCAAATCAATACTCCACTTCCCAGCATCCACCACATCCTTCTGAATAGCCCCCAACTGCCCTTCCACAACCGCAATGGCATCCAGACCAAGCGGCACCCTCAGACCGACCTCGTCATCAAAAGCAATCTTGTAAATCTCCCGTGAAGCTTTCTTCGCGTCACCTTGGTCGAGTGGACCAGTGAGGAATCCCCTGACGAACTTGGTAACGCTATCCGGCGCAGTGTACGCTAGGTGCTCCGGGACGATGACCAGGGACTCGCTGGAAGTACCGCGGGTGGCGAAGCCGCCTAAAATGAGAATGGTGATTTTTATGTTCCACGATGGGTGGATTTCTTTCGACAGTGCTTCTGAGATGCCATCGAGTGCGTACTTGCTACGCGATGCGAAAAATTGGTCAGTTTATCTCAGGAGGAAGGCGAGGAGAAGAAAATAACAATTTACCTGGCACTGTAGTACCCGATTCCAGGCATGCCTTGCGCACCCGCCATGCTAGACGCCTGCAAGAGACGACCTCCAGACGGTCTATTCACATCACGAAACACGCGAATGGCCTCACGAGCAACATTTGTTGATCCCCAAAAGTTCACCTCGAATACCCCGCGCGCAACATCATCTGGCGTGCCTTCGATCTCGCCAAGCGCGCCATACCCAGCATTGTTGTACACAACGTCGACGCGTCCGAAGGTTTCGATAGCTTCGGCGAACGCCGCCTTGATCTCAGCGGGTGACGTCACGTCAAGCTTGACGATGAGAAGTTCGGAAGCTGGGTATCGTGCGGCAAGGTCGGCTAGGGCTTCGGGCTTGCGGAGCGTCGCTACGACTTTGTCTCCTTGTCCAAGGACGTGCTCGACGGTGCTGCGCCCTAGACCAACGGAAGAGCCGGTGACTTTGAGCAGGAGGGTTAGAATCGAGATGTAGTGGTGAAGTTAAACGAAAGTCTTACCAAACCAGACTTTCGATGAGGAATTTGGCATTGTAAAAGTACGGCGAAGTGGATGTTGCCTTACCCAGGGTTCTGAAGACAAGCACTCTCCATCTATAAGCACTTTATGCACAGTCTTTTGTCATGATTCCTGTGGGTTTGCATGTTGCTGATGAGCGCTTCGACAACGACCGTCACCTCACTCGCTCCGCTCACCTTACCAATCCTGAGTAATGATGACTCATTTGTAATTACACTGCACAACTCCGGCACAGTCATCCTCAGGAAACCAACTTGTCTTATCTCGAGGAGTATTAGGCCTGGAATTCGGGTATCTGAAAACTCCGAATAAGTACCGAGTTGAAGGGTGCAGATTTGTTAATCTCGCTTGAATGAAGCTTACTAACGCTTGAAAAAACGATGAAGTCGCCTAGATTTCGCCATTCCGAACAGCATATACGAATTTGAAAGCCAAAATCGCGAACGAGAGATAAGGGGGTAATATGAGATGCATGCGCGAGTGCGAAGATGCAGATATGGCGTGAGGCTTAATGGTGATGATGAACGGAGAGACAAGGGTGATCTCAAACGGCCTCATCTCATGCCACTGCCACCATCCCAGACCGAGTTGTACTTGGCGTGGAAGGGCGATGCCAGGGAGTGGGTATATGCGGGGGTGACCGGCCGCGTAAAGCCTGGCGTTAGGGCTGACCCGTGCTGAGGCGTTTGAGGATCTCGTCAGAGTGTTCTGCACCGTATTTATCTGCTAGCTAGCTGTAAAAACGAAGCGATCAGACAAAGAAGAAACCAGAAGAGACGGAGAACGACGTACTTAGAATAGCGCTCCATGACAGCCATCGTCGCTGGGTTAAGGCGGTGAGGAACCTCAAGCCTCGAATAGGTACTCGTTAAAAGGCCTGGCTGGTCGTCGCCTCCACGAACGGCGAGCAAGCCGGTACCGAAAGTACCCCAGCTGGTCCTGCACCCACACCTGCGCCCTCGCTAACCTCTCCGCCCCAAAAACGCGGGGTCATTGCGCGATGGTCTTGCCCTTCAGGTTAAACGTGTGACGGGCCCCTTCGCTACAAGCACGGCGATGGTGTTGAAAACTCGAGGTCGTCTCGAGAGCCACGGACACCGGCGAAGCCAAAGGCGTGCTAGGTGGATTGAGTCCCTCGAGAAGTTTTTCAGGTGCATGAGGACCTCCACGTACGGCGAGGGGAACGACATCAGCACAGCCAGTAATGCACCTTCAATCTGCCTATGGATACGAGGACGTTGGTCTCAGCCTCCAATCCAAGTTAAACACGTGTTGGCATGATCCCAGCACGACGAGGGCGGCTACGGAGAAGTTAAGCCAGTGAGAGAGATGCAGGGGTCAAGATTCCCTGGAGAAGCGACGACCGTGATGGCGTTGACGAACTCGACGCGGTTGCTGGCGTGGATAACGCCTGTCAGGATGCAAACGACTAGGGCGGCGAAGGAGTAGGGCCCCATCTACGTGACTGGGTGGGTAAGAAGGCTAAATAAGGGGAGAGGTAGGGTAGAACGCACGAGAGTATTTGCTACGACCAAGGTCCCCTGACTTGTTCCAGGTCAACCGCCCTTTCCCCTGCTTTATCAGCCCCCCTCATCCGCTCCCGTTGTCATTCTTGTGTCTAGTGCCAATGGGAGAGACTTGAATGGAAGTTGTGCAAGCTTAGGGAGAGACGTTGCTGCTAGCGCCGCCTCAAGGGTAGTGGAAAGTTCGAGGTTGGAATGCTAGGCATGGGCATTGGCGAAAGCGAAGGGCGTGCTATGCGGTTGAGGATGGCGTGGTAGTCGCTCGTCGTCGCTCGTCGTCGTCGTCATCACCGACGACGACGCTCTGGGTACTCGGGTGGCACGTGGTCCTTATTCCAACCCCGCCCAGCCAAACACGTCAACATGTCTCTTCCCTCCTGCTCGCGTTCTAACCACTACCTCCTCAGTACAGAGGTCAAATCCCGCCCCAAGTTGATCAGTTTTGGAACAAAGCTCTTAGGTAGAAGACAAAGAGGACATTAATGGACTACTGTATCCAACTTCGCCCATCAGGAACGTTCCACTGCGCGTCACCCACTCAACAGAGTTAGGGTGCTCTTCAACACACTGCGTCTACCACGTATCTGACGACCTCTGTTCGTATACTATAAACTGAGCTAAAAATCTTGAATTAATTTTTCGTTCCTTTAGCTGCCCACAAGAATCTGCGCTTCCCCTGTGCGTTTTAAGATCGAGTCTTGCTTACGAAACCTCCAACCTGAATCTCTATTGTGGAACTGGCGGACTCGCCAACATGTTCATGAATGTCTCAAACGACGAAGTTCCATCCGCAGCTTCCGTGAGCCCAACTTGCTAGTCGGCAGATGAACTTTGCACACCCGCGACGTTGGAAATAGCTAGGAACTCAGTGTGCCTATCTACAGTCGACTCCAAGTACTTGGATAAATGGTTCCTTGTCTTCAGTCCGGCACCTATTAATGCGATGCCATGCGGGGAAGCCTCTTTGCTTTCGGTTCCTTGGAAAGACGATTTGGCTTCCGTCCTGCTGTTCCTCTTTGAAACCTTTCTGAATATACTTCTCAACTACGGGGTCCTCCACGCCAGCTGGCAGTTTATTCGCGCAGTGGTTCTCATACCTCGTCGCAGAATGTTGCAGATCCAGAGGCCTCTGCATCCAAACCAGCTTGAACTTCGCTCAGAGCACGATCGATAACTCCAAGATTCGGCCTTACATCACCTGTCTTCAACGTCTCTCTTCGCTACCCCCAAACTGTACATTTGAACCGTGACCAACCAACTCAGTAAATTTTATAAGTTGAGCTTGAAGGTCTCGCCGTCAAAATACTTTGTCAAATACCCCACTTTTATCATTCAATGACAATTAATTGACTACACATTTCAGTACAGGAAAAATATACATAATTTCCAACGTTATGGGCACACTACAGCGCTATTATTTGTGCCGAATTCTAAATAGAACCTCTGTAGAGTCTGTACGCTGTAATATACGCAGGCGAAGGCGCAGCGTCAGCCGACGTCGACGTGGAGGATTGCCGACAGACCCCAGCCTGCAGTCGGCCTCGTATGTCTTTTTTAATTCTGTCGTTTATTCCAGTCATGTTATTGTCTCGCCAGATGGATACACGAACGACGATATTCCTAAGAATTGTGGGCACACGCTCGTTAAGTGGGACTTCCTTGAAGCGCGTTTCCTGAATTATTTCGCCGCTGGCCGTGCATTTTAACGCTATTCTTTTGTTCCATTTATTTAATGAATCACTGGCTAAAGGTTTTTCCACGTTCCGACCTTCCAAAGCTCAGTCTTGCACGGAAAAAATAAATTTAGATAGACGTACCTATCCTCCATCCCTTATCTTTGATCGATAACATCACCCATCCAAAAGACTCGACAACCCCCCACTTTGGCCGGAAAAACAATGGATAGTTACTCCCGCTGGCTGGAAAGTTACTATGAGCCACGTAAACCGAAAATGGCCGTGAAAATACAGGCGTGGTGGAGACGCATGTTACAGGTCAGGGAGGCGAAAAAACCGCTCAAAATGATTTTTGAAACGGATGTAACTGGTTTGACCGGACTGAGGTGCCTCGTCTTGATTGGTGCGCACGATGACGTGCTTGGACCATGGGCTTGGGCAATGTTGCAGATCGAACCTGGTGTGTGGACAATAGTCCTTGATTCGGAGTTCGTTCAATTTGATAGTAACATCAATAGAAGCAATTATAAGTCGAGCCTTAGGAGAATATGGCACAAGCTGGCTGGTGCTTCTGCGGAAAGCAGCATATCTGCTGGTTTTATCGTCGGCGTATGCACCTGAGTTCGTCTTGCGTTTCACGGCGCGGAAAAATGCTTACTCTACTTTACAGCTCACTGAATGCGTCTTTGTACAGGGAGGTGCTGATGGTTTTGTTGTCAAACCAAACTCTCGTCGCCACCTCATATTCTGAAGGAGGCGTACTCTGTCGGGCAATCACAGAGTATCTCATGAAGCGCAAACTTTATCGCCTTCTCAGACAATCAATTTTAAAATTAGTACTTCATTTTAACGATCCACACAACAATCTCTTTTTAATAACCTCTTTTTCACAGCCAATTGACAGCTCAATGAGTTTCCATGCTTTGCTCAACTTGTCCATGCTTCCACTGTCAACCTATCCAGAAAATTCTCCCGATTTCAATAAAGTATACGTTGATATTATTGCCGAGATCTTGAGCCTTCCGTCGCTCCTAAACCGACTGCCACTGAACCCCCCTTCCTCTTTTGTCTCATATCTCTTGTTCACGACCGCGGAAAAACTTACACCCCTGATAAAATCCATAAGCGATCAGCTCTCAGCTTCTTCCTCGCCAAATCTTGCGGCAAACGTTTTGATGTTTGTTTCCCCTCATTATAAAACCCTTTCCACCGAAATGTTCTCTTCCTACCTTCAGCTCTCGACAATGCTGTTCAATCGATTCAATAACTACGATTGGTGGCCCTTATCTGCATCAGACTCAGATACAGGGTCTGAAAACGAGGAAGAACCTGCCGCCCATGATTCAGACTATGGCGAGGACGACATGGACGATGCAGAATCGCCAGAAGGAGACGACGGTTCTGGTTACCGTTTGGAAATCGCTGACGAGACACTGTCATGGCTTGAGAAGGTTGCCACCGTCGAGCACATAACAGATATAATAAGCCTCGCACAATCGAAGACCGACCTCCTGCCTCAGTTAACGGAATACCTCTTCACGGTTATCGCAACGTGGCCATCTTCTCAGGAAGAAATCCAGAAGGTTATCCTCTCAAAATCAAGCGGGTTTTTCATTGGGGATCTGTATCGGAACATAGTTAGGAAGTCGCCTTTGGGGCAGGAAGAAGATTCCATGAATGTGTACGGTGTGTTTTTGGTTCAAATTTTCAATCTTCCAGTATTACTCAACTTTCACTACTTCTCTGTCGTCAGACAAAGAAAGCAATAAACACTGGCCTCCCATCATATTTCTTGCCGACTTATATTTCCAAGCACTGCAAACCATGGACGACAATGATTTTTTCCATACGGCACCTGGGATTCAAGACTGTAATCCACTGACTTTGGAAGAAGTGGCTTCATTCAGCGCGCAGCTGCTCAATATTCTGTTCTCTCTGTACAAGCGGTACTCGGACTATCAGGAGAGATCAAACTGGTTGGAATATGTACACATTGCATCGGACGTGCATTGCTCATGGAAGGCTCTAAGGGAAAAGCTGCTGCGGTGTTTAAGGAGAATTCACACAAAAGAGTAGCTTCTTTCCATTTTATTTTCACCAGCTCAATTTGCGCTGAACATGATTTAGTTCCAGACGTCCATTTCTACATCCGGGTCATTGGCTTCTTAGGTCAGAGCAGGACATGAACTCGTTTCTTGGTGCAGCTATGTATGTCTGTCTACCACTTCTTGTCCACGCACAGAATTTCCTCACAACATGCGCACCCAACAGCCTCCGCGAACAACGGTGTTCTTGGGACGTCGACTTGTCTATCACGTTAGGTGACATCTTACGCCGTCGCTCTAGGAAATCGATCCTTCCCCGCCTTTCCGTTATCCAAAAAATCCCTTTCGCCATTCCGTTCGAAACGCGAGTTTCTATCTTCCAACACTTAATCGCAAACGATAGGGTGTCGCACGGCTCCATTGACCGACTCAATGCCTTTGGGAATGATCAAAGATTGAGGGTGATGATTCGTCGGGGAAGGGTAGCCCAAGATGGGTTTAATGGGCTTGCAGAAGTTGATTTGAAGTCGCCTTTTGAGATTGTGATGACGGATCAGCATGGACAGGAAGAGTGAGCAATAAGCAATTACATTTGGAATATAAAGACCTTGCTAATTTACTCCCTTTGGATGTCTCCAGAGAGGGAATGAATGGCAAAGATAATTTCAAAGAGTTTTTTAGCTCATTCTGCTGGCAGGCGCTATATAACGGTCTGTGGGTACAAAATGCGAGTGGCCAGTTGTATCCGACTCCGTGTGGGTACATAATTGCAGGTGTTTTTGATTGTACACTTTCCTTGCATCTGTATTCTGACAATCGACCTCTTTTAGACAGAATTTTAAGCTGGTATAGGTTTACTGGACGTGTCATTGGTAAAGCAATATATGAAGGTATTTTATTGGACACCCCGTTTGCCGCGTTCTTTTTATCAGAGGTAAGCTAAATCACAGTGCACCGATTGGGCTCGAACTCACAATAAAGAATAGTGGCTAAACAGGAAAAGCTACTTCGATGACCTCCCATCATTAGATCCGGACCTTTATCACAGTCTTCTTTCTCTCAAAACCGCCACTGAAAATATCGAGGAGCTCAAGTTATATTTTACTGCTACGTTTCAGGGTAAGACTGTTTTTGAAAGATATTGATCTATTGATTCTAAGTTATCAAGTCTCTGGCATGACGAAAACGGTGGACCTCGTCCCAGATGGCAGCAGTATTGCTGTCACTCGAGAGAACAGGCTCCATTTTATGGACCTTACAACTCGTTACCGACTGAATACTCAGATGAAGCAGCAAGCCGATGCGTTCCTGAATGGTCTGTCACAATTAATAAAGCCAAAATGGTTGAAGTACGTCTTGCCCTTCATGCGTTTCTTACAAATTCGGGTAATGGTAGACGTTGGACAGGATGTTTGACCAGAAAGAGCTTCAGATCATTCTTAGCGGTTCGAATATGCCCATCGATTTGGACGACCTCCGGCGTCATACTACTTATGAAGGGATTTACTACGACCACCACGAGACAATTATTACATTTTGGAGGGCAAGTCTCACAATTCTTTGTTTGCTATAAGTTTCGGTTGTGACGACTCCCCACTTAGGTTGTAAATGCTTTCCACCGATGGCAAAAACATAGCTTATTACGGTTTGTGACGAGCTGCGGTCGTCCACATGTACTGTCAGTGTGCCTCCCTATCTATTTTCAACAGATCTAATGCATTATTTTATTCCAGGGGATTTAAAGAACTTATCCCGAACTTCTCGATAAGGGACGATGGATGGGACGAAAACCTGCTGCCCACTTCCAATACAAGCGTTAATCTCCTCAAAGTATGAGTGCTAAACTTTTATTTTCCGTTTGGCGTTGTGTTGGGCTGAAGCGTGTTTGCTTGCGGTGTAGCTCCCTGCGTATAGAAGCGAGCGACAACTGCGCGAAATGTTGTTGGAAGCTATTAACTCCAGAGCCGGGTTTGATTCATCTTGAAGCGTATGGCACAGACTTCACCACTCTTCATCGTAACTTTACATTTTGAATGGTCAATGTTTGGCGGCTAGATTGTTCCCAAAAGGCACTAACATGATTTAGCCAAGGTAGATAGTATTCAAACGCGGAGTCACCAATACTGCACTAGCTTTCCTTTCAAGTTTGTCAATGCGGAGCATGCCATGTTCTGCAGGAGTAAATCATCTCCCTGTATTATAATAACGTGAAAAAATTTGCTATCAAATACGGGTGTCGCGTACTTCTCTAGAAATACGCAAGCAGAATGAATTCGGTTCGCAGGTAATTTAGGTCGTTATCTTTCCTTGTCGCTTCAAGCAGGGTCAAACTCGCGAGAGAGGGCAGTTGGGAGGGCCAATACGAGATGGTGGTATGAATGCGAAGACGCTGATATAGCGTGAGCCTTAATGACAACGAGAAGCGGAGAGACAGGAGAATGACCTCGCAAAGCCTCAGACTATGCCGCTGCCGCCATTACAGACCGAGCCGTATTTAGCGCTGATGGGCGGGGCAGCGTCGGCGCCGTGGTTTGGGTCTCGATCGATACCGAACCCAGCAGACTCGTTGGCCGCAGGCTGGCGCAGAGCCTGGGCCGTTGGGAGTTAGGAAACCCCGGAGCGTTTGAGGATGTCGTTGACGAAGTTCGCGCCAGACTGTTCTGCGTGATAGCTACAAAAAGATTCGAAATTCAGAGAACGACGTACTTGGCATAGCGCTCCTTATGACAGCCATCGTCGTCAGGTTCAGGCGATGACAAACCTCTCAAACTTGAAATAGGGCCTTAAGAAGCCAGGCTGATCGTCGCTTCCACGGGCGACCAGCAAAGCACCGGTAATGCTGCCGTACCTGTACTCGAGTAATAGGTGAGAGAGACAAGGGTCCCGAGAGCGTGGGAGGCAGCAGTGGTGGAGAGCACGAGCTCAGCGTGTTCCTAGTGCAAATGACGTGTGAGTGCGGATAGGCATCGAACGCGGTAAGGAGGCAGACGACGCGGGTGGCGAGAGAGTAGAGCGTCGTCTGCATAACTACGTCGGTTGAGTATGAATGTTGAATATTGAATGGGCAGATGAAGAGAAGGACGTACGAGGGTATTCAAGACGAACAAGATCCAGTGGAATGGGCTCCACCTCAATCGTCTTACATCCTCGCCTCGTCCGCGTCCTCAACACCTCCAACCCGCGACCCCCGCCTCGAAAACCCCGGCTCGCGATCAGCTTGCCCCCTCCTCCGTCACAGGTGAGAACAACGACGACTACGTTTGAACGGAACACAGTTCACGCCCAACGGGAGGTTGATACTCATTTCACTCCGCATTTCCGGCACGGTCGTCCTGAGGAAACACACGCTTATCGTGAAGAATATAGGCCTGATGGTCGAGGGAATTGCTCTTGCATCAATCGAGCGCTAGCGCGTCGGCGTGTTATCAGCCCACAGAGAAAACAAGAGCTCATGTGACTTACCTGTCTCGATGTAGGGCTCGAAGGTCTCCACCACCTGCCTTTCTCGACCCAGGTCCATCCGATCATCAACAGTCTTCGAGCTGCAATGGTGCGAGAGGCGTGGATTGCATGAAGCTCGTCAACGACGACAAAGTTGTGTCAAATTCGTTGAGACAGTGTAAATTCGGCATCGTACGCTCGTCTATTTGACCCGACGCAGAATCATTGACTTAGACACCAAGCTGACTGGAATGTAATTACGACTCCCAGTCTCCTGTAGTTTCAACAAAAGTTTTTTTCAGCATAATTGCCGGTTCGAGACTCGGGAGGAAAGTTGAAACTCACAACACCCGTGCTGTCGATGATGGAGATCAAATAGCCAGTCAAAGATCTCGTACATTTGGTAAGTTAAAGGCGCACATTCAGTCGCTTTTCATCCATCTTCTGTAGAACTCGATAAATTATTCTGAACCGCATATACAAGGCAAATAGTCGAAGGAAAGCTTTCGTCGTCTGCTGCGAGGTGTGATGACGAGGACAGGACGAGGTCAGGACGAGTCCATGAGGGCTGTTGAACAGAATCCCGGCGTACCCGTATCGACGAGAGGTGTGGGTCCTGAGAGCGGCGGCTGTGACGGAGAGGACGAGCTCGGCGCGGTTGGCAGTGCGGGTGATGCATGTATACGTCAAGGCGTCGACTCAGAGCTAGGTGAGGACGAAAAAAAAAGAGAAAGGTGGCAAAGAATTTCGAAAGCGTCACCTGTACGCGAATTCAATGGGCAAGAATGTTGAACGAAGAGAAGGGAGAACGTACGACGGTGTTCCTGACAAACAAGATCCACTTGAACTAGATCCACCTCAACCACCGTTTGCCCTGCTGCATCCTCGTTCGTCCTGAACGTACCCACCCCGCTGGCCCGCTTCCACACTGCTCACTCATCACTTCCCTTCTTCTACCTCGCGCCGGCAAGCGAGAACGACCGCGCTAGGGGAGAAACTCCTCGCTTCGCCAGAGTTGACGGGTCTCCTGGCGAGCCACGGTCGCCAGCTAAGAATGGGGCGCTGGGTGGTTGAGGAGGTCGCCGTAGTCGCTAGCTACAGGGGAGGATCTGTCGCTTTGGTCTGCGACCGCGTCGTAAGGAGTATACTGGGGAGTAGGCGCTGACTGCAAATTGCAATGCGATGTCGAGATCACTAAGGAACGTCCAGTGGACGGTTGAGCATTGTGTTCGGGATGGTAAAGAGCACGTCGAGAGTTGCATTGTCAATGGTCTCCTGGCAATTGATGGCGGGGTCGGAGTTGAATAAGTTGATCAAGTTTCCTCGCTGCCGATACTCTTTCGGGACCCCGGCATCGATGGGGCTCCGATATTCCAACTCCGCTTGCCAAATGTGCCTCTCTCTCTTCCCGTCCCACCTCGATTCCAACCTCTTGCTGCACCTCTCCTACAAGTTGCTCGAGCCTCTGATATCCATGATTTGACAGCTTTTTGTCTTCCTTGCTATGCTCCTTCCCGAGAACCTACGGAGAATAATCCAACTACCTGAACGTCCGCGAGCTCACTGCCCGGCCAATAGGCCGCCAATTGGACCTTCAAGCTGCAAATTAAAACATGCTAGCGCGCCGTCTTCTCAATCTTACGACTCGAGTGGGACGTCGAGAACTTTCAAGATGGTGTTTTGAATCATACCTAGCCTGCGTCAGATCGAGCGACCTTCCAACGAAAATTGAGCTACACTTCGAAACTTCTCCACTGAAGCCAATCTGGAACCTGCGACCGTCAAAGAGCCGTTCTGACTGCTCTTATTTTAAGCACTCGATAAACAGTACATGCAACTCCGCTGTTATGTGTAACTGACGATCATTCACGACAGATACTACCGCTCAGCTTCGGCGTCGAATCGACTGGGTACTTTTCCGCAATGTCGCTAACTTATTAGCTAGCGTCTGACTACCCGACAGCTAGAAATTATATACCAAGCGGCCGCTTCATGAACTGCTTCACATAGGGGGGAAAAGCATCCCCAACAACTGTCACCAGTTCCAGTTCATTCCCCCCACTAAGATGAGATTTTTGCGTTGGGCATGCTCATCATCTCTTTTCTCGCTTCTGTCAGGCGCGTCTGCTGTGAACTACCTTGAAACCTGCAAACGAATCAGCCAGTCCATCTCACCCGCTTCCGCGGTTTTTTATCCTGGTGCGTGGATCAAATTCTTTGGACTTTGAATTAAGACAACCTTCCGCTAGGATCATCTCAATACAGCGCCGACATCCACCACGCATATTCGTCTAGCACCCAAAACTCTACTTGCAGCGTCGAACCGGGAACTCCGCAAGATGCAGCGAAAATTGTACGCGATCAAAAAATCGCCGCTTTCGGCTCAAATTACTAACACGACGTCGTACAGCTCACTATCGTCGGTAACACCCTTACTCCCTACGCGATCAAATCGGGAGGACACGCCACGAACCCAGGCTGGAGCTCGACGCCAGGTGTCCAGATCTCAATGGCTCGCTTCAACCAAGTCGCTTTCAATCGAACAACTGGGACCGCCGAAGTCGGCTCCGGTCAAAAGTCGGAGGAAGTCTACAAGGCCTTGGAGCCGTTCAATGTCTCTGTCGCTGCTGGCCGTGTTGCTGGCATCGGCGTTGGCGGATTAACCCTGGGAGGAGGGTACTCGTGGGTAACTAACCAAGTTGGACTTTCTTGTGACACGGTGGTTGCGTTTAAGGTTGCACTGCCCACAGGAAAAGTGGTGGTGGCGACTAATACCTCCAACGCCGATCTGTTTTTTGGGCTTAAGGGAGGAGGAGGAAACAACTTTGGCATTGTAACAGCCATAACGTACAAAGTGGTCGAACAGCCGGCTGTTTGGGGAGGGCAGGTTATTGTAACGGGAGATGCTAATATAACCAGCATTTCTGAAGAAATTAGCCGCTTTCAGGAGACCAATACCGACCCAAAGGCTGTCATCGGAGTCACCTATGGCTTTGATCCGTCGTTCGGAGGTGCAAAATATTTCTTCTAGGCCTAAGTATTCCCCCCAAAAAAAATTAATATCCGGCACTCACCAGAGCTTTTCGTCGCCACTTTCTATTATTACCATGGACCATCTCCTCCTGCCAGAACCTTCGATCGCCTTCTTGCATCTTCGTCCCATTCCTCGTCGCTCGGCGTTACCTCTCTCACTAGACTTTTAAGTGCCGTCGACATACCTGACACCTCTCCCCGAGCCCTTTGGCGCTCTATTTCGATCAATAAGTATACCGTTCCGGTTCTACAAGAGATTATCACTCAAGTCAAGGTAAGCTGAGACTAAGTAATTTTAATCTGTTGAATACGCTGGCAATAATAATCTTTCTCCCTAGATTCATGGACCTGCTGCGTTTAATCGTTCTGCGAGTGCTTTCATAATTGGGGTGGAACCCTTCCTCAGCAATATTTTTAGTCATCAGCTGAATGGGCCTGCAGCGTACTTTCATATTCCTGGGAACTTCCTTGCGCCTTCTTTTGTTACGATGAACTGGAAAGATGCCAAGGAAGACTCTTTCTTTTTTGACCTGCTCAAGACGATCGACTTTAACATTCGGAACTTTGCTGCTTCCGCGGCGGGTGGCTTCCAGCCCATTCAGCCCCCTGACGGTATCCTCTACCCTAATTATGCTTCATTCGACACTCCGAGTTCCCTTCTCTTCGGACCCAACCTGCCGAAGTTGAGGGCAATTCAGAAGAAGTACGACCCGAAATTGGTCACTAACCTTACTTCTGGGTGGAAGTTTTTCTGAGCGGTTCTTTCAGCTAGATAATTAGGCAAAAGTTTAATGGGAGAGAAAACGTAGTTGTCAGCACGAACTCTTCTGTCCTCAAGTACCCTGAAATCGGCACCCTCACGCGGTAGTTCGCAACATATTTCATATCATTACACGTTGAATCGATGAAGAGAAATAGAATAATAAAATACAAATAAAAATATACTTTGAGTATATGGTTCACTCATATGTCTCCTGATCTCTTCCTAAGACGCTCAAAATGAGCCAGACTATCAAAGGCCTCAATATTGAGCTATCCCTGCACTTCAGGCCAGTCGGGCGGGGGATGTTGTACATCTCCACCTTTCCATCGACTTCTTGGCCCTGGTACCTCTCCTTACGAAGGTCAATGAGGAGGCTGTAAGAATCGACGGGTCCGGGGTGAACGTGCTGCAAAGACAGTCATTAAAGTCCCTCTGTCTTAGAATGAGGAGATTTTTGTAGCTCACCCTAGCCGACAGATAATACGGGTCACTTCCGTTGACATGCGTTTGGACCACATTTTCTAGAGAGTGATATGTTCGTTTATTGTTTACGAGAACTTGTCGCGTCAAACTATAGGATCTTTGTAAATACATCTCCCATTGCGAAGGGGCTATGCCTTACGTTGGGCTCGGTGCCGGTCCAAGATGCGACCTAAAGCAAAGCAGGTAATTAGTCGTCAGGAATATTATTCTCGGAAAAAATCAAAACTGACATCCTTGTCTTGTACCCTGCCTTTTTCATGAACAAGTCAATCGAACTCTTGGTATGATCCAGCCCACAGAACGGGAACGACACCATCCCATTCCAAAACCTGAGTTTCCCACTCTCCGGATCCTCCATCACGCGCCACTCGACACACGCGAAGCAGTCGAGCTCGCGTTCCGTCCAAGGGCAGAGCTCGTAAAATCGTATCTTGAACGTCTTCTCCGCGTGATACTGGCGGTCGTGCAGGTACTTAAAAGTACCCAAAACGCCGAATTTTAGTGGAGGAGTGCCGGTGGGCAGATTCCACGCCTCGTTTATCTCGTCAAGGTGCATGAGAAACTCGCGGTTGAGGTTGGACTCGGGGGACATGGCGATTTCGAATCTGACTGCGTCAGGAGGCGGAGCTTGGTGAGTGGTATTCCTCGGTATGATAGTTGGCCGTTGAATTTGTGATCCTACTTGGCTATACATTCTGGTTGAAGACAGAAGTGAAAAGCAGATCGCGGTGCGAAAATTAGGGACCAGTCCTACTGGTTTTTATACTTCACTACCAACGCGCATGTACCAGTGGCACATTGCCTTACTTGGCAATTGGTCCGCTTTCTTTTGACCGCCATCAATTCTGTAACTACTAGATATGGCAATGGCCCGCACAATGCGCATTACAATCCGGACTAGAACAATGGTAAGGGCCCTAAGACAATTCACCAACAACGTAATAACGCAATAGTCACGGTTGAAAATGTTTCATTGGTCTGTCTCGTTATTTAACTATAGTACAGGAATACATTAAATCAAAATACGAGGACGCGTCCGACGCGAGCACAACACGATAATGGCAGCCTAGTTTCCTTGTGGACCCGTGGAAGCCATGTCAATGAAGCCGTGATGAAGCCACCGCTTTTTTTGGACAATCGGCATCATTCCAAAAAAAGAAACCACTCCGGGGAAAGGGCAGAACGGCCGGACAGCGCAGAGAAACAGCCTGCGAGGACTTCGAAATTCTTGTAACCGCGGCGGACAACTCCCACCAAGCACCCGGTGACCTGAGCGTGACGTCCGGCGAGCTAAGCGAGCGGGGGTCCAACCGAAATGCAAAAATGAAACGTTTATTGTGAAGCAAGTGAGCGGGAAACAAGGGCGGGGACCGAGCGCATCAAATTACATAAGCAATTCCGGTGACCCGAGCGCGGTGACCCGGTCCCAGGTCACAGCGAGTCCTCTATAGAACATAACTTGTTTATTACAACGTTAGGCATAAAATTCATAATGGTGCGTAAAATTAGCTAATTGTATCGAAGAAAAGAGGGAAAATAATCAAGTCGTCCCTCGCATGTACGGTTGCTCACTCGGCGCACTGGGTGCAGGATCTGCCCCGCCGTATGTACTTGCTCCCCCACCGTATGTCGCACTGGCCCCTCCAGCATACGTCCCAGTCCCTTGTCCACCACCGCCGTAGGTTGGATTCAGTGATTCGTGACTGCTTCCGGCTGTTGGAGGCACAGGTGGACCATATTGGTTTATCCGTCTGCGCCACATAAGGAACGCCAAGAGGCAGCACACCAGTAGCGCGATGATTGCTCCGAGAATACTGATGCCAATAATCAACCCATGGTTTTTGTACACAATAATACGGATGGGAGGTGGACTCGAATAGACGCTCGGGGGTGCAGTACCGCTTCCGGTCGTGTAAGTGCTGATGGTTGTAGAAAATTGTGTTGTCGTGGTCGTTGTTGTTGTGGTAATAAGAGTCGTCTTCGTGGAACCGTACGGATACGAATAAGTGCTCCCTCCATATCCGTACTTACCCTGACAGGACCCGCCATCCTCAGTTTCAAATCTAAACAGCATTTCGGGCTGTGAAAGTGTTTTAAAACAAGTCAAGGACGCACATAAATGAGTCAATAACTGCGTAAGGGTTCTGAGGAGAACCGGTGACAAGGATTGTACGCAATTTACTTTCGGTACCATGGTAGGAGAACGCGGTTGTAGAACCTTCCGTGCTCGGTCCGGAATCTGTTACTGGCGCGCTGTGATCCTGGAGATCGACGACTATTGGCGTCCCTCCGTCGATCGATATTTCGGTGGAAATAGGGTACGGAAACCGGGGGGATAGATAATAGAAGGATACCCCTTTGAACAAGTTCAGTGACTCGAAAAACAGCCATGGAAGTCTTTTATCAACTCACAGGTACATTGGATAGTCGCATTCACGCAGCTATCATGTCCGATGTTATATCCTCCACCACTACATGAAGAGTCGGAAACCGAATTCCATTTCTCTGAGGGTTGATAAAGGATCGATGGGTCGAGGTCGTCAATCGTGATATTAACAAGCGCGACAGAGAACGAAAACAAGCTGGCCAGGAGCAAAAATTGAGAAATTGGAAACATCTTAAAGATGGGGGTGGGGTCCAATCAATTCGGCGTCAAGGCTAGTGGTAGGTTTCGATCACCGAGGTTTAAAACACCTTCAGTGACCGTGAACAAACGTAGAAATATGATTGAATTTGAGTTCTGTCATTTATGAGCGGTGTACGTATTGAATATTGGCGCCGTATACGAACGTAGTCTATTCAGGAGTGTCATCGGACTTCCATTTTTTCCGTGAGTGAAGTTGACAATGGGCGGTAAATTTAGACACCGTCCCTGCCGATCCTCCCCTTGTGCCAAGGCCACACACACAGATCCGTTTCATATTTTGCACAGTCAATTGAAAAGAACCAACTGGTATAATTTAGAAACGATGCTTCCGTGATCCTTTCTTTTTCGCAGAGCATTTGAACCTAATCCTGCTATGCACCGTACATAGCGGTACCGCAAACGGTCTTTAGCGTTCGCCCCACAAAGTCCATTCAGGACTCTGGTGCCTATCGGATTCCTATCATTTCGGAACAGCGCGGATCTCGGAGCCTTGAAACTGACGAACGGAGTGTGTAAATACATTCTCCAGGTCATGTTACGAGTAGTCCCTTAGCCTCCCTGCTTTCGCTCTGACTACTGAATAACTATCAAGATAATATCATCGAGGGAACAATATCCGATTGTTGATTGTGTACACGCAAACGCGATGGTGTCTTGATATCTGAGCCTCCAGGTTGATTTTAGATTCTGGAGCGTAATTCGAGGAAGCATAAATCCAATTTAAATACAATGTAGTTGAATTGGTGCAAAAAAAACGCCCCTACTAATATCTGTCGGATTTGCCTGTACATTGGCCGAGATTTCGAAGACGGATAGAACAAGACAGGCAGATAGTTTCTTGTAAGTTGCGCCTGATTGCATAGTCGTAAAAATTTCATATACCGCATTCAAATTCGATCGAAGGGACACTTACAACCAGTCTGCCTTATATCACCATGTGGTAAAAGAGATCATGCTTGTTACCCCACCTGCCGCTCTTGTTTGAAGAAAGGCTTCGATCAGTTCGTCGTCGGTGTCTTCACCTGGTAATTCAACATCCTCCAAAGTGATGAACGGAACTTTACCGGTTTTCATCTGGAGCCTGTTGAGATAGACAAGGGTTTCCCGGTCCGTGTCCAGCGACTTGACGGCGAGGAGGCGAAAAACGAGTTTCTCCATCGATTCATTGGCTAAAAGGAAGTCCACATCTTCGCCTTGGACTCTGAAATTCAGGTTTTCAATGTCGTCGAGACGAAACGTGGTATCTGCAAAATAAATGGGGAATGTGGATATGGCCCGCTCATGAAAGCCGACTGGAAGCTGTATATTGAACGAGAAGGATTTTGGGTTAGATTGGTGATGATCAAATATATGAACCTATTTCGTCTGAACATAAGGCGAAGCCCTGTGCCTGGAGACAATCTGGCGCATATCGTAGGTATTTTGGGAGTACCTCACGAAGAATGTCGAAAGTAGCGTCGTCCACAAAATATTCGTCGATTGATAATACCGAGGCGCATTGCTTTTTTGGTGTAATATCGAGAAGCATGGAGAGGATAGCATTGACTTCGTACTGAACATTGAGTTTTATTGTCTGCAGGCAAGGCAAAGAGACTGGGCGGAGTGACGGTATGACTGCCTTTTTCGCGTACTTGAAGCGAGTTCCGGAGTCGTTACAGATAATGCATTCGAGGAATGGGAATGGGACGAGGAAAAATGAACCAAGTACTTCGACAGTGGGAATAGTCGAGCTCATTTCGATGAAACGAAGGTTGGACGCCCATCGAAGCACTTTCAAGTCCACTACAACATTGGTAATCGAAACTCGGCGTAAGGATGGGGCGTCGTTCTGGAAAAGAAGAAATCTGGATTCTTTGCGATTGGAATGAATTCGAAGTCTTTCCAGCGCTTTCGCTGGGACTTGGAATATCCCTTGCCACATTTCGCTACTAATAGGGGTCTTGCGAAATTCCAAGTCAAGGCCTTTTATCCTGTGCCAGTGCTGGCGTAACAGCGACTCCACGACGTATTCCTTATCCACCAAGTCGAGTGTCGCTTTAATATGGAGGCCTGAGTTCCGAGACCTTCTCAAAACTTCATCTCCCCACTTCGTCATGCAAGGAACGGTGCTGTCGAAAACGACATCAATGTTGAGAACTCTGCCCCAGAGCGAAGGCGAATTCAATGCGATTCCTCTCCAAAGAGAGCAGACATGGGAAATAATACGGAGTGTCCTTATCGCTGGAAAATATTCCTCGAATTCAAGCTCCATGTCAGCGTTGAGGGCGAAAAACTGCCAAAGCATGTCGGCAGGCACTCTGTGGATCGGAGGGGGGTCATGCTAAACGAGTAGCAGATTTGTCCGACAGCGGTAATTGCTTCGAGATCAAAAAATAGGATTGCGTATGAGAGGATGAGAAGCAGGATAGTTAGATCGGGATGAAGGCGAACACTGGGCGTGGATGTTTAGTGCAAGATGGACACAATAGACTCGAACGAAAGTATACATTTATTTTTAGATTATGTAATTGCCATCACAACGACAACGTGTTTGTTTCTCGTGTCCATGGCAAATACCTCTCCACCAATCTCAATTTTCAGGTCACTTCAACTTTTGTTAAGAAACCTTGAACGATCCTACTTGTGAGTACACGCTCCTTATCAGATAATAACCGCTAATTCCCCTTCTTATGTCATCCCAATTGCACAGTATTCACAAACTAGTCATGGCCTTATCAGAAAAAAATTCGCCCGATCCGCCGTCTGTCCAAGAGCATCAACATTTTCCGCAAGAACTAATCGATCTTCTCATCGAACACATCCACCTGGGATTCAATAGACACGATGCATATAACACACTTGAAGCTTGTACGCTCGTTTCTCGGTCGTTCTACCCCAAATCCCGCAGATATCTTCTGTCAGCTATCGTGATATCAGAACGCGTACCAGGCAGACAGCTGCACGGACAGGAACTGAAGACGGCTCTTCGCCGGCGACTAGAGACCCTATGCGCCCTCATAGAAGACGAAACCGACTTCCATAGCTTTATACGCAAGGTTCATATCAAGATGGGATCGCAAACGCTGTTCGGCGGTTCGTCCGGATTACACTCTGTGCTTGTCGCGCTGGCATCTCGTGCGACGAATTTGGACACTCTTTGGATTTCAGGAAACAAGTTTTTCCCCGTCCCGTGGCCGCACAGCGAACAATTAATAGAGAGGCCTCTCAACAATCTGCTCAGCTCGGTGAAATTCAGCCAGCTGCGACTCTCAAACCTGAAGGGTATTTCAACGGATTTTCTGACACGTTGTCTAGCTGTGCGTTCCTTGCACCTTGTTTCTACCACCTTCAAACTGGCGGTAGCCCCCAGTCGCTTGCCTAAGCGTGTCCCACTCGAGGAACTCGAATTACAACTACCCTTACACCTTTTTGGCCCAGACCTCGCCTACTTCAACCTCGATCTCTCCAAACTCCAGCGACTTCGACTGCTGGTCGAACATCCCCACGATTCTGGGTTTATCCAGAGCTTGGTCCAATATGGAAGGTGTCCACTCAGATCCCTCGAACTGTGCGTGTTCGACGTCGTTCCCTTTGTCCCACCTGGATATTGACGCTACCTACACTCAGGCAGATCGAAGTTCCATATACAGAATCTGGGGCTTTTCAGGGTTCGCTAGCAGCTGCCTTAGATCTAAATGAGCTCCCGAGGCTCGTCGACTTTCGACTGAATCTCTACACCAAGACGGCCACCGAATTTATGCCATCTCTCGCAGAAGTATTCGTTGTTTTCGCCGCGACTGCACCTCTGTCAAATCTTCAGTCGATCAAGATCGACCTTGACGCTAGCGCGTCGCTCGAAGACGTGCCGCAGTTCTTGGAGAAGAGGGATCCTGCATGGGCGGTCTTGCACCCCAATAATCTCTATCAAAAATACCCCCTCCTTCAAAGCATCTCCGTCAAATTGGATCTTAGAGTCAATCTCCCGCCTCGACACCCCGGCTTGATCGGCGAAGATATGGCCAAATCGCTTCGAAGCACATTGTTATCTCTTATCTTACCCTCTCCGTGCACCTTCATGCCAGCCACGCTCAGCGTAGATGTCGCCGTACGCTGAAATTGACGTGCCGGTTGTACTTTCTGGCTCAACTTCTCTTTTAAATTAATTCTGACTCGTTAGATAGCAATCTGGACGCTCTATAAAGAGGTATTCCTTGCCAAGGACGATACCTAAAGTTTATTATTATTATTTTCCTCGCTAACCGAATGAAGTTGAAATTCATTGTTGAAAGCTAGAGGCAATTTTCATGTTTCAGGGCTTATGTGTCAGCCTCGAAAAGGCTCCAGAACATCGCCAGGTAGAATTCTTCCTTCCAAGTCCACCACTTCTCCCACTTGAAAATGGAAAGCGATTGACGTCGAACACCCACAGTTCGAGGGATCTAAGCAAGCGTCTTGCTTTAAATTACAAGTACTTGTAGGATCGTTCCTTGATCGTTTCTCAAAGAAAGTTGAAGGGAGAACGGAAGAGGTGTTTGCCATGGACATGAGATACAAACACTCAACATCCACGCACAAAAATAGATGCACCCTTCTTGCGCTTATCATCCACGCCCAGCATTCGTGTTTATCCTGATCTAAATATCGCGGTATTATTCTCGCATAAACATCCATACTTTTCCATCTCGAAAAATTTACGCTCATCGGACAAATCCAGCTCGCACCCCTGCCACACAGCATGGCCAACTCCCCACCGATACACAAACTCCATTCCGACATCCTCTGGCAATGTTTTGCCCTCAACGCTGACATGGAGCTGGAATTTGAGAATCGCTCCCCCGCACTGGAGACCCTTCGCATTATTACTCACGTTTGCTCTCTTTGGAGAGGCATCGCACTGAATTCGCCTTCGCTTTGGGGTAGGGTGATCAACATCGATGTCATGTTCGACGTAAAGGCCTCTTGCATAACGAAGTGGGGAGAAGAAGTCTTGAGAAGGTCTGGAAATTCAGACCTCAGTATCAAAGCCAGGCTCGACCTTGGGGCTAAAGAAGATGTCGTGGAGTCATTGTTACGCCGGCACTGGCACAGGATACAAGCCCTCGACCTCCAATTTAGGAAGAACTCGATCAGCAGCGAAAAGTGGCAAAAGGTATTCCAAGTCCCAGCGAAAGTGCTGGAAAGATTTCAAATTGAATGCAATCGCAAAGAATCCAAGTTTCTTCTTTTTCAGAACGACGCCCCATCCTTGCGCCGAGTTTCGATCTTCAATTTTGATGTGAATTTCAAAGAGGTTCTATGGGCACCCAACCTTCGCTATATCGAAGTGACCTCGACTCTACCTACCGTGGAAGTACTCGGTTCACTTTTCCTGGTTTCACTTCCCTTCCTCGAATTCATTGCCTGTGACGACTTCCACACTCGCTTCGAGGACGTGGACAAGGTAGTCCTACCATCATTCCGCCCATTATCCTTGTCTTGCCTACGAGGGATTGGAATTCATGTTAAGTACGAAGTCAATACCGTACTGTCCATGCTAACGTGTATTATGCCGAACGAAAAATGCGCCTTCAGATTATCTATCGACGACAAAAATTCCATGGACGAGTCTACTTTCGACATGCTTCGTGAGGTGCTTCTCAAATATCTACGGTCTGCGCCACAAATGTCCTCAGCCACGGAGCTGCGCCTATTATTCCGACGAGATAGATTTACTTTCCGTCATCACCAATCTCACGCACGATTCTTCTCGTTCAATATACAGCTCTCAGTTGGTTTGCGTGAGCAGACCATATCCACATTCCTCTTCTGTTTTGCAGAAACCACGTTTCGTCTCGAGGCCATTGAAACCCTGATTTTTATTGTTCAAGGGGAAGATTTGGACCTCCTATTAGCCGATGAATCGATGGAGAAGCTAGTTCTCCGCCTTTGCTCCGTCAAGTCGTTAGACACCGACTGGGATACCCTCGACTATCTCAACAGGTTACAGATGAGAACCGGAAGATTCCCGTTCCTCTCTTTGAGGAATGTTCAATTACCATACGAAAACAGCAACCACGAATTGATTAGTGACTTTATTAATTGCAGAGCAGCGGGTGGGGTGACAAGCTCGATCTTTTTTACCAGATGGTGAGATAAGGTAGACTGGCTGTATCTTTCTCGCCCATAGAATTTGAAGGCAATATATGGTGTTTTTGCGACTCCCTAGTGAATAGTTGAAACGTGCAAGAAACTATCTGCCCATCTTGTATTATGCTTCGAAACATCGCCCAATGTACAGACAAACCTAGCAGATATTAGTAGGAGTGCTTTTTATGCGCAAGTTCTACGACGTGGCATACATCGAGAGCTTATTCCAGTCCACAGTCATTTTGAAAATGTTGGCGCGTTTCGGAGGAAAATATAGGGTACTTCAGGAAAATGACCATGCACTGAATTCTCTTTATTTCTAAAACTACGTTAGAATGGTATACGTTCAACGACATCAGAAGATAATTCCTTACACACCAATCTTAAAATCAAATCCAAGGGGACCCGTACCAAACCCGACTTAGGGTATCCGTGAATTGAAGGGGCGATGGCGTTTGATGTATGTAAGAGAGTCTGCAAGGCGGGTGAAGGACGAAAAAAGAACGGTTACGGTTACCCATACAGAGTGGGCCGGGAGAACAAGAAAGGGAGAGCGGGAAGGACTTTCGTAGAGATACGGCGCCGCACGGACCTTGAAAAGTAGGCGGACCGGATTCCGGGCTTTGTTACCAAACAACCGACGCCAGTTTTTGACCCGATCTGGACAGATAGGATAACGACTGGCACTGGGCAGACGCACTTTTCCCCCATCCGTCAGATATTTTTCAAGATCGACCTCCCTCTCAGAGGGCAAATAAAATTATTTCGAGGGAACATGTCAAATTGTAGAGCGAGTCGATATGGGAGACTGGTGAGTCTAACAGGCGTTAGGAGGTGTATTCCAATCAATTAGCGTACATGTTGCGAACAATTGACGGAACGTCACGGGAGTTGAGATGGTGCCCGAGGTTTGCAGAATCGGTACGGAAGGATCTGCCATGTAGCGTGCAACCAAAGAGCTGTGGCAGTGTGAAATACGACCATCAAGAAAGGATAGGACTGTTGGGTAGTTCACTTCCGATCCATTCGAAGGTTTTCGAACAGATTAAAACTGTGCTGGTACCGAACGGTAAATGATGACTTAGATGGGGTTCTTATATTGCAAGTGGTCAAAAGCGTCGGTCTACGACGAGGCTAAAATATTACGAGTATTGCACAGTACATCGAAGCTTTTCTGATATCTTATACAAGTAAACGCTAACATGAAAAGTGACTTCCTATCATAGAAAAGAGTCGCCTTGTAAAGACTCAAACGACTGCTTGCAAAAGGGTGATGATTATAATTCCCAGCCTGATGGTAGTTGTGATGAGTCCTTATCTGCGCAAGCTGGATGCAGCTTGTCTACCTGAAGTAACTTCGTGATGCTTATTCGTGGAGTAAGGTATAGTTATCTCAGTTCAAAATATCGATTCCACGTCTACAGTGTGCTATCATAAAATTGATAGTTTCCCAAAGATGCGAGTCCGTGAACCGGGAGAGCGTAAACAAACTGGGCCAAGTGCACTTAGCGTTTTCGAAAATAAGTCCCTCCCTCAAAAAATGAGTTGTGTGCATCCATGACGAACGCCTGAATGAGAACTGACAGCCAGCACCGACCCCCTCACTAGCCCGGTGTTATCAGGAACGACTATCATTTTGAAGTTTCCTTCTGACGCGTCTGATAAGCGCCTTGATTTATTTATCCGTGGATGGCTAGGGTGATCAAAAATAGGAACTCTGAACTACGCCTCGGTTACTCGGGGACCCTGCGATATCTAAATTTAATAGTACTGTTTGCGTGCCCTCTGTGGTTACAAATTTGTAATTACATTTCCTGAAACCCAGCGTCGATGGATCGCTATAAAACGAGGCTTGAGGGTGCACCAAGAAGTAACGATCGAGCTGGTCTCTTTCAATATCTCTCGGAACGAACTTGATTGATCCAGTCGTTCTTCAAACAAAAATTCTCACCACCTCAGAAGCCCAATCTATGTCAATGATGACCACCAAATACGCTGTCTGTATCTTTGCCTCTACCAATTCGCCATTCGCTGACTGATTTTTTACTTCTGCGATTACAGATTATCCTACTTCTCAGTAGCATACGGATCGCCTCTGGTCTGCCTGCGAGCAAGAGCGCAGGATCCGCGGATATCAAGCACGTCATCCAGCATACTCACGAAGACTCGTACTATCACGGCGACGTGGCGTCTATCTACCCACGAGCCGGAGGTTGCTTACCATTGACGATAGATCAAGTCAAACAATGTGAGCCCACCCAGATACTCTGCTTGCTTTGGGTTCAAATGATTCTGACCAGTATCGATTTAAGTGGCGGGGTGGTCAAAAATCCAAAAATACGCCTCCGATAATTATGGCGGCGGCGGTGTGAATATTGTGGTCAACCCACCAGAGGTCTGCTACAATACCTCATCTAAAACTAACCGACTACTAATCAAGCTCCAAGTATCCCGACCGTCCTGCAGTTGTCTGTTTGAAGGAGGGTGTAGTACCGATCCAGGTGCAGGGTATGGCTAACCACTTCTCTTCTGTACGCCTCTGATTCTCCCAACAAGCCGCGCCGAGTTGTACCTCAACGACAAGCCAGATGGACAGCGGATCCAAAGGGACCTCGGGTCAGGACAGTATCTCTTTGCAGCAGGGGTATTCAAACACGGGGACCTGGACCGTTACACGTAAGTCAAACCACTATGTTATATGTCGAGTTTTTAACGGATTGTATTAATTACAGAGGAAAGTTCGTTAGCGGTTGGCGCCTCGTTCAGCGTCACCGTAGGCATCCCAGAAATCGCATACGTATCTGCGAGTATTACGACTACGGCGACTATTACCAATTCGCTCGCAAAAAGGTCCGTTCCTATGAAATGCTGGCGTGATGCTAGCTGTTATATATGTTATACTTCAGCTTCTCCACTACGGCTAGCGACCAAACTACTCAAAGTATAACCTACAATGTTGGGGATGGTCAAAAATGTCTAGGAACCGTACGATTATATTTTGATTCTTGGAAAAGGGGACGTTGAGGCTGAATCTACATTACAGATAACAACGAAAACATGTAACGTCCAGGGCAAAGGATCAACTGCATACGTTGCAAGCGGCTACGTGTGGTTTAACTTCGACGATGCGGTATTTATCAGTTCCACTGCATATTCGAAGAAGGAGGCTACTGACCTATATCCTTAGCGCACAGCCAAAAACGACCCAAATGGAGGAAAACATTATAAATGCGAGCTTCTTATCCCACGAGTTGAAGAGCCATGCTAATTTCAGTCATAAAGATTCGGTTAACATCGAATCCGTGCTCAGCAACATCAACGATCGGTCGTCGTCCTTGACGTTTACCGGAGCCATGCAAATTTCGAGCAAGTCACATTCCGATACCCAGTGTAGCGTCATGTCTGTAAAGTCTCTTGTAGCCCGGTCTAAACCCGTAAAGGCAAAGCCTAGGGGTAGGGGTATGAAAGCCAAAGTTAAGCCCGCGAAGTCCAAGTCAAAGACCACGAAGGCTAAGCCCAAAGCTGCAAAGAGCAAGAGTAAGGGCAGCAAGGCCAAGCCTAAGGCCCCGAAAGCTCGCTCTCGCAAACCGACTGCGAAGCCAAAGCCCAAGAGTAAATCGAAAAAGGTTTAGTCTTGCTTCGCCTGCATGGGTAATGGATCGCAGGGGATGCTCAAGAGTCGCATCTGAGTCTAGGATACGCATCAATCCTTAGAGTTATAGAAACTACGCTTGCCAATTAAATTATCAACTTACCACCGACGTTTTCGTACGCAGAGTCGTCCTCTTTTAAGTTTGCCGGTGAAGGAAGCCTGACGCCAACTGAATATATATATAGGGAATAGCTACAACAACGGTTGGGTCACGACCCAGAGTTAGGTGCCTGCTTCATTAGTAGAGATGGACGAGAATTCGAAAAAAAAGGATATCATATGAAGCTCCGGAAGCAAGCATCGCAACATCGAGGCGAGTTTTTAAATTTCGAACGTGGAGAGAACAGTGGAACAAAGACATCGGTTGGACGTCGGTGTCCGCCGTCCGGATATTGATCCGATTAGTCAGCCGTCGGTCGCGAGCAGTGCGCTGGCAGGTCTTTTGCTGAACTCGTGCCATCATGTTTCTGTTGTCGACCAACGTGCATCCTATGCAACTTTGCCGGGGCAGTTCCACCTAGCAATCTACAAGCTCATGCGAGGCTTGTTTCGTGCTGTACTCTCATGTGAGGAGTTTCGGTCGGTTGGTTGGGACACTCCTGTGAGCTCATTGACATACAGAGAAGACACGGGACCGACACTTGCGAAACGAGCTTTTTTTGGTGTTGAGAGCATTTCGACCGGCTAAAAGCAGCTTTTGAGGCCTGATATCCAGTTATTATGCGCAAATAGCAGGTGAGAAACCTTCTTTCAGGCCAAAACTTCTAAATAATTGATGCATTTCACTGCAGATTGGCTACTTCCAATCTGTCGTTTTCCACTCAACTCATCGCCGTGAAAGTGGGCGCCGTCGTCTTTTCTCCCCGTTCTGCTGATTTGGGAACACCTTTGGCGACACAGTGAGTTATTGATAACGTCATGAGTATTGTGTATGAAGCGACCTTTTCAATAGAGTTTTATACAGTTCTCTTGGATACTTCCAGCTTCTCGAAGCCCTCTAATGATGTGTACCTCGTCCTGGGTCCACAGCGAATGCGGCACCTTCCTGCAAATTTATATTGGTCCCCGCACAGGGTGATGTCGACGTACTGTATGAGGGCGACGGGACGTTCTCTCAAGGTTCGTTCTTTCTCCTTTCTTGTTCGAACTACCCTCCTATATCCTTTTATCCTGCTTTCAATCTCAATTCCCTATTGTTCCTTCCTTCCTTCCTCCAATTTCTTCTGTTCTTTCTCGTCTTTTTCGCGCTTCTGTTACCCAAACCAAGCTGCAGGTGCTAACCTTCCTTATCACTCAGAAGTCAAGGCGATGTACTACCTAGAGCTGGTTAGACTCATAGCCCGATCCCAACCCGATTCAAAACTCCAACAGAGGTTGCCCTGCTTCTCGTGCGCCTGGTTCCGGCCCAGCTAACGACATCTAAGCGTACTTGGGCTGCCTTGCGATGTTCCTCGTTGAGGGGCACGAGATCGCCTGCCCATTTGACTTGTATACGAGCACTACCCAACCCTGAGCTGCGAGGGAGGGCGTGATAGGAAAGACAGCGACCTGGTAAATCAATATACCCTCTCTATGAGGCTCTCGTTGAATTTGAACCTATTTTAGGAGATTGTCCTGCTACTCCGCAAGAGATTGGCTCGAAGGTCGAGCATGGACTCTAACGGACGGCCACGTCACGTCATCGCCTTTCGTGCCACAGTCGACTTACGACTAGTCGGTCCCTCTGTCATTCGTTCGCTCGTTGAGTTACACAACGAGCTGAATGGCAAGGACAAGAGCTGGAATGAGGTACCGCTGTCGAAGAAAAACACGTCCGCCATCTTGGAAAAACCTGAGTCAACTTTGGGTCAATTTTAGCTTAAGTTCGTGAACTTTTCCACCAGAGCCATTTGCGTGGTTCAACGTCAATTTCGATATTTAGGAACACCATGTTCTTATCCCTGGGTTTTCGAAAGTGCAAACGGCACACGAGCCTGACACTGTTTCAATTCTCGTCCCGGCTCAATCTCCTCAGCGTCGACTTGTTTCTCCTTGAATCGTAGCAGTACCCGCAAATATTACCTCTTCACCTCTTTTCACATTTCGCAAAGGTTTCTCGCCCGGTCTCGAGGTCTAAAGAAACCCGCGCCGACCCCTATATTGAAGCGTCGAAGGCGTGGGCGAGAGAACGAAGGAGAACAGAACAGACTTCGATCCTGCCTTTTCAGGCCGGCTTCTCTGCCCAGATTCAATTTCCGGGCGTCGTTGCGAAACAACAAACACCAAATCCAACCTGATATATATAAAGAGATAAGATAACGACCTATAGGAAAACACGCTTTTGTC
Organism: Galerina sulciceps; assembly: GCA_023014345.1. Taxonomy (NCBI): domain Eukaryota; kingdom Fungi; phylum Basidiomycota; class Agaricomycetes; order Agaricales; family Galerinaceae; genus Galerina; species Galerina sulciceps. Next base: position 184,560 of record JAEDXJ010000007.1, read on the forward strand.
TGATGTCTTTCAAGTCGGATTTCCTCTCAAATATCGAATACAGCTACTTCGAGGTTATACGTCAAATCGCCGAGCGAGTCAATATGGAATCCGTGAATACCGTGTCTACATCTGCGAGTTAGACCTGAATCGAAGTATTGTTGACAGGTGGTGGGTGTTTCCAATGAACAAGTTCATTATGTACATTGTCAACAATTGACGGAACTTCATGGGAGTCGAGACGGTGCCGGAGGTTTACAGAACAGTGATGAGCACTAGAGCACCTGAGATAGTCGGTATGGAAGAAACTGGCATGCAGCGTGCAGCCGAAGAGCTGTGGCAGTGTGGAAAACAACCATCAAGAAAGGACACGAGTAGGTTGCCCCCATCCATTCGTGGGTTCTTCGAAGTTCTCGAATAGAATAGCAAAGCAGGGATGTGGGACGGTAAATGATAACCCAGAAGAGCTTCGTTTGTGGCAGGCGAAGCGCAAGATATTATCATGCACAGAGTCCAACCACAAACAAGGGATATTATCTGAAGCGAGGAGAGTGGGCATTTCAGCGTCTCACGCGTCCTAAAATGATAATCGGATACCTCGAAACTTTTCTGATATTTGATGCCAGTAGGCGTCAACATGACATGTGGCTTCCTTTCAGAGTTAAGAGTCGTCTTCAAATGACTCGAACGAATGCTTGAAGAAGGGTGGTGCGTCGATGATGGTGGTGGTTCCCAGCCTGATGGTAGCTGTGATGAGTCCTTATCGGTACGACTTAGATGACAACTTGTCTACCTGAAGTAATTTCGTGATGCTTAATTCATAGAGGACAAAGCAATGATCTCGGTTCAGTGTTGTAGTCTTCGTCTGCATTTATTCTTTCTAATAAAACTGAAGAAAAAAAAAAACTTCAGAGAAGCGGGTCCCGTGAACGCGGAGAGCGTAAGTAGACACGACGGGACAATCACATGAAGGGTTCATAAATGATTCCTTCTCTCAAAAGATGACTTGTGTGCATCCAAGACGAATGACTGACTGAGAGCCGACGACCAGCGCGCCCACATTCTCACTAGGCCGATGGTATCAGCAGCGACTATCATTTTGAAGTTTCCTTCTGTTGCATCTGATAAGCGCCTTGATTTATTTATCCGTGGACGAGGTTGATCAATAATAGTAACTGTGAGCTGCGCCTCTTTCGGTTACTCGGGGAACCCAGCGACATCTAAATTTAACGATACAATTCGCGTGCCTTCAGTGGTTACAAACTTGCAATTACATGTCTCCAAACTCAACGCCGTGGAATTGCTATAAAACAAGGCTTGAGGATGCACGAAGAGTCAACGATCGAGCTGGTCTCTTTCATTATCCTTGAGAACGAACTTGGTTGATCCAGTTCTTCACATTATCCAAACAAAAATTCTCACCACCTCAAATATCCCGTCTATGATGACCACCAAATACGCTGTCCGTATCTTTCCCTATACCAATCCGTCGTCTGCTGACTGGTTTTGTTTTCGCCATTCTAGATTGTGCTTCTTTTTGGTTGCATACGGATCGCCTCTGCTCTGCCTGCTAGCAAGAGCGCAGGATCAGCAGATATCAAGCATGTCATCCAGCACACTCACGAAGACTCGTACTACCACGGAGACGTCGCATCTATTTATCCACGAGCCGGAGGTTGCTCTCCATTGACGTTAGATCAGGTTAAACAATGTGAGCCTCTCAGATAATTTCTTGGGTTCGAATTAGTCTGACCAATTTTAATTTATTAAGTACCGGGGTGGTCTAAAATCCAACAATACGCTTCTGATAATTATGGCGGAGGCGGGGTGAATATCGTGGTCAACCCATCAGAAGTCTGTTGTCATACCCCTTCGAAAACTAACAGAATACTTATCAACCTCCAAGTATCCCGACCGTCCTGCGGTCGTCTGTTTGAAGGATGGTGTAGTACCCATTCAGGTGCAGGGTAAGAATCACCACTTCTCCGCTGTGCGCACCTGATTTTTCCAACCAGGTGCGCCGAGCTGTACCTCGACGACAAGCCAGATGGACAGCGGATCCAAAGGGACGTCGGGTCAGGATAGTATCTCTCTGCAGCAGGGGTATTCGAACACAGGAACTTGGACAGTTACACGTTAGTCAAACTACTCGGTTATATTTCGAATTTTTGACTCATTCTATCAATTATAGAGGAAAGCTCGTTAGCTGTAGGCGCCTCGCTGAGCGTCACTGTAGGCATCCCAGAAATCGCCGACGTTTCGGCGAGTATTACCACCACCGCGACTATCACCAATTCGCTCGCAAAAAGGTGGGCTCTGTTACATCGAATACGAAAGGCTCGTGTAATGACTGTTTTATTACAGCTTCTCAACCACGGCTAGCGACCAGACCACTCAAAGCATAACCTATAATGTCGGGGATGGTCAAAAATGTTTAGGAACGGTATGATTACATTTCATTCTTGTAGAGAAGGGTAATCACGAAGCTTCGTCAACATTACAGATAACGACGAAGACGTGTAACGTCCAGGGCAAAGGAGCTACCGCCTATGTTGCAAGCGGCTTCGTGTGGTTCAACTTTGACGATGCGGTATTTATTAGCTCCGCTGCATATTTCAAGGAGGAGGTTACTGACCTATCTTCTCAGCGCACGGCTAAAAACGACCCGAATGGAGGCAAACATTACAAATGTGAGTTTCATATCCTACGAGTTGAAGAACGATTCTAATTTCAGTTATATAGATTCGGTCGATATCGCGTCCGTGCTCACCAACATAAATGATCGGTCATCCTCCTTGACCTTCGCAGGGGCTATGCAAATTTCAAGCAAATCGCACTCCGATACCCAGTGTAGCCCACAGGCAGGCGCGAAATCTAAGGCTAAGTCAAAAGCTATATCGGCGAAGTCCAGGCTGGCCGGGTCAAAAGCTGTAAAGGCGAAGCCTAACGGTATGAGGGCCAAAGCTAAGCCCACGACAAGTAGGTCCAAGAACACGAAGGCTAAGCCCAAAGGTACGAAGGCCCGGCCTAAGGGCAACAAGGTCCAGTCTAAGGCCCCGAAAGCTCATCCTCGTCGACCGGCTTCGAAGGCACACCCAGCTGCAAAGCCAAAGCACCAGGGCGTCAAGCACAACGGCCAGAAGGCCAGACCGAAGGCGAACAGGGTTCAGGCTAAGCCACCCAAAGCTCATCCCAAACCTCCAGCTGCGAAGCCTAAGCCGACAGCTACGAAGGTTCACTCTACGAGCACTAGTGCTAGACCGGAGGCTACGAAGGCGTAGTTCGAAATGGCTTGCTTTGCGTGCATGGGTTCTTTGTTGTTGTAATCGGACGTAGGGGACGCGCAAGGGTTGCAGCAGAGTCTACAATACGTATCAATTGTTCGAGTAATAGAAACGACGATTGAAAAATAAATTATTAACTTACCGCAAAATATACGCTCGGATATTAGAGCAGAAGGATAGGAGTGATTGGAATGAAGGGAGTTTCAAAGCTGGAGAGAAGGAGCGGGCACCTACACCCATCGCATGAGGAGCTCAGGTTACAAGAAACAGAAAGTGGAATGTGGGCCTTGCGTTTCGCCTGCGAGTCGCGAAATCGGGTTCGATGCATAAACGAGCCTTACGCAGTCGGTATCAGGAGTGGATGACCTATTGAGAGCTGTTGTGAGGTATAAAGGCGTGTAAATTTGGGGTTACTTACATCAATATATGCGCGTTAAGAACCTCTCCGGGAAGCGGGAAGGGATTGGAGCTAAATTTTTCGAAGGCTAGTGTGCGAGAATGGAACTGTGCTTTAGTCAAAATTAAAGCTGGTCAGAAAATTCACGACTCTGAGCCCTGTCGAGTGGATAAAGTTCTAGAGGACGTGGTGAGAGATATTGCGGGTAGAACTGACCTTTTAAGAACACACCTTGTTTGCAACTCAACGACCTTCCTTTCCACTTATGCCACACAGCCAGCGTGGACAACGAGGAATTTTTCCAGAGCTGTATCGACGCCTTCGTCTTGTGAATAAGGTATCTCCCCTCAGATTAGAAAACTCATGAGTTTTGCATTCGAGGTCAGACGAAGTGACTCATACCGAGGTTTGCTTTGATGCGAAGATCATAAGGTCGGAAATGGGGGAGAAACTTGACTGAACTTTGAAGGCACTAGGTGTAAAATAAGACACTTCAATACGTGCTGGAGAACAGAAATGAGCTCCACGTACCAGGGACCTAATAGGGCGTGGTCGACTCGGATGCACTCGGATGATCATGACGCCGATATCATGATGCATGTGTAATAACGACGAATTGGGCGGGTCAGGCGAGGAAGTGAGAGCGGCGACAGCCCACCCATGGCGAACTCTGGCGAGCTTGCCGCCGCGCTTTTTGGAGTGGGTTTTATAGTGGTGGTCTCTTTCAACGTTCAAATTTGATTATTTGAGCAAGTCGCCGGAGATTGATCCAATTAGTCAGCCGGAGTCGGGTCTGAATCTGCCGTTGCCGCACTGCCAGCTCACGACGACCACCTCCCCTTGACCTCCCCATTAATATTGTCGACCAATGTGTGTCCTACCCAACCTCACGGGGGCGGTTCCACCTAGCAGCCATACAAGCTCATGTAAGGCTTGTATCGTGCTGGAACTCTCAAGTGAGGAGTTTTAGTAGCTGCTAGGTTGGGACATTGCGAAGCTGCTACTGTATTGCGTAGAGAGCCTTTAGTTAGCTACAGGCAGCTCTTGTGGTCTATTATCAAGTTATTTAGGGCAAATGGCAGGTGCAACACGTTTTCCTCATCCGATCTTTCTGAATTATTGATGCATTTCACTGTAGATCGCCTGACGCCGAATTAATCCTGTCTCTCCTCGTACATGGGTCATATCACATCACCGTGAAATTGGAGGTCGTCGACTCTCCCTGCTGTGCTGATTTAGAAACATTTCCGGCGACATGGTTTTTGGATATGGGTGAGTTATTTATACGCTTTGAAAGTTGTCTATCGTACGATGACCTTGGCAACAGATTTTTTATAATATCGTCGATGGACTTGGTCTGCACATCCCACGGCGACGGCACAGATTCTTCGCGTCAAGGCACAGCGAATTGTCTCCGACAACGCGTTCGATTGTATTCACCTGCCGTACTGTATGAAATATACGTCTCGCGAACACTTTCTACGGGAACAGGAAGCATGGTGACAACCACTAGGTCTTCTCCAGAGGTTAGTTCCGTCTCCTTCCCCTTCATTCTTGTCGTTCTTGCTTCTTGTCTTCACTCTTATTTTCGTGCTTTCATTCCTCCTTGTCCTCAATCTCTTCTCTCTCTTCCTTCTCGTCTTCGTCTCATCTGCTACACCCCCACCACATGTACTGACTCCCCATGCCACCCAGGATTGAAACTGCCGCACAATCCGGAGGTAGTACCACATCCCAACGACCTAATCGCAAACTTGAACGAGACTGCTTGCCCTCTCGACGTACTATTGGAGGTTCGACAGTCTCGAGCTGCTTTGGTGGGCGAATTGGTAGGTCTATATGCCCACTTTTTTGCGCTTGAGCTCTGACTGGTTATAATAGATTACCCTGCATGAGAAACGCTCGAAGATGGAACCTCCATCTCTAGGCCTTCGAGGCATGATCCTTACATGTTCTTTCGGGGCTTTGTCCCTGGCATAAACTTCGACTGCCACCTGCACAGAAAGGTTTTTCATCCATCTCGGACCTCAGCACTCATTCCTACGTGTCCATCTCCCTCCGCGCTCAGGTCCCTACTCGCAACAGAGTGAACGCCTGCTCAGGCCCGTTCTTACGTTCTTTCATGGCTGAGTTGACTTCCGATGACCAGTCGTTCGCTCGTCGGGTTATGCGTTGAGCAGGCAAGAACGGAAAAGAGCACGATAAGGACGATGCGAGCGCAAGATTGGACTGCAAAGAAGAAGGGAAGTTGGAAGGCATGTGCCGCTCGAGGAGAGGAAGACTTCGATCATTGTCGAAAAAGCGAGCTGCAACTTTGTGCCCGATTTATTGGACCTCGTCACCATCATTCCCTCATACAACTCCATCGACCTTTTATGCTCTTGTACATCCCAATCCCCACCTGTCCTACTAGGTCAAGCCCTGTTGAGACGGAATATACTCCATTCCCGCTTCTCTTTTTCCATCCACATCCATAGTCGAGATCCATTCCGTGGCATCACCTCAGATCTTCGCTTTTCGAATTTCGTTCTGACTAGAGACCGATGAAGGACAGATAGCTCGTTATGCTCGACGTGTACGGCAGATGGTCAAGGGCTTACAGCTTTCAACATCGATGTCGACTTGCCTTCCCCGTCTAACTGGGTCGTGCTTGCACGAAATTTCTACCGCCACCACCACGGGCGATACGCACGCCGAAAAGGCAGGAAGCCATACTACGACGACTATTATGCACCTCGGCATCCTCGCGAGGGCAGATCCACCTAGCATTCAGTACATGCTCTTGATCGTCCTAAGCTTTTTTGTGAGTAGTTCCGGTAGTCGACTTTACGTGTCAGGTCGCCGAACATCTCCCAGTAGCTCGATTTGGACATACCCTCGGTTACACCTCTTTTGTCGACACTCCTATGACAAAAAATTTCTGAGGCATACCCAATGAAAATTTGTTCGTCAAAGAAAATCAGTTAGAGTAAGCTGAGCTGTCCAAATTTACTTGAAGATCGAAAATTTCTGAAACCGTTTGTCTCTGACATGCTATTGTAAGCCTCCCTGCTGACTGTTCCAGCACTATATATACCCCTTCGTATGTGAACGATCCTCGAAGCCTAACTTCCTCTACGATGCCCACGCACACTGCTATTGCCACTACCGCCAAAGGTGTCTACGGAGCGATCCAGGTACCTACCGAGCAGCCTGGACCTGACGAAGTCCTTATCAAGGTCGCATATGCGTCTGTTGCCGGGTTTGATGTCTATGTCTCATCCATTGGTTGGTACGTCGAAGAGTACCCTGTGGGATTGGGATTGGGCGCCGCTGGTACTGTTGTCAGTGTGGGTGAAGGTGTTAATGACCTTCACGTAGGCGAACGGGTTCGTCTTTGCTTGCCTATTTTTCTCGAAAAGTTAATTCACTTATCGTGCTAGGTGATTGCATGGGCGTATGGTGGGTCCAAGGATGTTTCTCACGCGTTCAAAGGGACACGAGCAAGGGCGCTCCAGGAGTTCAGTATCCAGTCGCGATCCACCGTCGCGAAGGTATGAACCCCTTTATGCAATTACGAGTAATGGAACACATTCCAATAATCTATCTATTCTTCGTAGATTCCGGACAACTTGCCTTTCGACATTGCCGCATCAATCCCAGACAATTTTGGCGTCGGATACTACACCCTATTCACCAAGCTTGCCCTCCCAGTCTCCTCATTTCCCGCAAAGACCCCTCCGCCGCTCGCGTCGTCCCCGATTCTCGTCTACGGTGGCGGAGGTAGTGCGTCGCAGTCTATGATCCAGCTACTCCGCATCGCAGGATACACGAACGTTCTGACCACAGCTTCACCGAAACACCACGAATACCTGAAGTCCCTAGGCGCTACGCGTTGCTTCGACTACCGCAGCCCACGCTTGGTGGAAGAGATCGCCGAGGCCGTTGGCGGGGACGGCAAAGTGCCTATCGTGGTAGACGGCATCACGACCGAAACGACGATCGCTACTTGCGCCAAAATTATCCGACCCGGTGGCGATCTCGCGCTGCTGTTGCCTATCAGCCCTGGAAACTCGCTTGTTGATTCATCTGGTGCGGAGGTGTATATGGAGCTCCGTGAAGATATAAACCCGTTGCCTGAGGGAGTAAAGTGTGTGGGTATCAGAGCTTTCTTGGCCGAGGAGGTCGGTTTCATTATATCTTCAAATTTCTCTTGGGTTACTCACGCAAAATGCTAATTCGTTCAAAACTTAAAAAACAGGAAGACCAATTCTCTAGAGAAAATCTCTTCACTAGGATCCTTCCAGAGCTACTTCAAGCCGACCTCGTCAAGCCGAACAACATTCGTTTGATTGACTTCCCGGGAACCTTGGAAGAGCGCGTGAGGGCAGGTATGGACTTGATCAGGGAGAACAAGCTGAGCAACGAAAAATTGATCGTGAAAATTGAAACTTAAAGAATCGATACCTACATGTACAGTATTCCGTGTCTTAATTGTCAGATTATTCAAAATGTTGAAGAACCATGTCGTCGTCTATAATTAAGGTAACAAGCTAAGTCCCCCTTCTGCTATGAGATGTAAGCTATGCAAAGTACGAAGCTATAAAAGCGACGCCACCTGTTGTCGGCTATGAGATCAAAAGTCGCATCCTAGGAGGGCAGTCCACGGAGAAATGATCAGATATTCTGTTTCAATAAAATTATTAATCGATCCACTAAGGACTCACCCAGAATCAAAAATTAAGACAGCCGAGTTTTCCGTAAGCTGGCAGACCGAATTCCTATTCCGACTTCAAGGAGAACGGGAGATGGTCCCAACCACACAGGTTCTCGGAAACGAAGCGGGGTCAAATGTGTTCGCGAACGGGGGTCAGGTGGAGGAAGGACACCGGTTCACATCCAGTTACCAACAAGTGTAACATAGAAAAATGAAGCGGTCAACGATTCCATATGTCACCCAGTTCGGGATTTGGACTCGAAACAAAATAGCGGCTCATAATGTAGATGTCGTATTAGATAATGTCAGGATGAGCGTGGTAAGAAGGGTAACAAACTGAAAGAAATAAAGCGAAGTAAATGATCCCCGAGTTTCGTCCAAGCGTTCAGTCGTATGACATTCGTCTCAGCTCGATAAATGGCTGGACACATTCGTTCTTAACACCGTACTGTCTGTCGAGAGAAATCGTGAGTTATGATGACAGGAAGGGAAGTTGGTGCAACTTACATGGACATCGATATTTGCACGCCTTCAATAACGCGCATTTCGGAAAATGTTTCGTACTGGCCCGAGTGGTTCGACGCAGTCGCGCTAAACAATGGAGAAAAACAGGGCGACAGAGTCTCGACATAGTTTATTGAGTGCCAACGATGAGCGAATAGGGGCTATAGAAGCGAGAGATCTGAGCTGGTGACGAGGGAGAGTACTAGAAACGTTAGTTGGCAATGACATGCAGTAGTTTAAGTAGACTGACCGCGATCTCTGACCCGATGAGGTCCAATGCGGTAAAATCCCCCGCTTCAAGGAATTATTGCAAGCCCATGAGCAAACTATAGGGGCAAAACTTCGTGAGCCAACCTCAGGTCGGAAAAGTGGCGGATATCGACGACGACAAGATCCCAAAGCTCAGGGGCGGGTTCATGGATCAGCTATCTCATCTCATATGAGCTATACCACTCACGACTTGATCGCTGTAGACTCCCGCTCGCAGGATCAAACGTCCTCAACGCCATCGTCGACATCCTCGAAGTGGAGTCCCGCCCCATCCATCCTTCCTAACTGCACCTCCAAGCACAACACCCGTTACTCGGTCCTTCAAACTTGGCTGTTCAGGCTTTTAGGGCCCAGTGCGAAGGTTACCGTCGTACAACCTGTGGAGTAAGTCATGCATCAGACGATGTTGGGTTAGGAGAACAAGTCGGAATTCATACGCTCAGAACCGTGCTTTCCGCTGACCTTGGGATCAAAGAATAAGAAGACATCTGCAGGCAAGGTTGACGTTGATGAGGAAAGAGTTGCACCAAGGGGCAGGCAACCGAGCATCCGGTGAAATCAACCATACCCATGACCCCCGTGGGAAATATTATGTGAGCTTCGCTCGTGTGCTCTACTTAATCTCTACCGCGAGATTGTGGGCTGCATACATATATATTCAAAAATTATCGCCATCTCCTTTTTCACGCTGTGACTTGACTCTTACAACACTCACTGTTGCAGTTGTACACTTCGCTTTCTTCAGACTTTCATGACGAAAGCTCAGAAAGCTTCGGACGCATGAAGTTAACATCAATTTGGCAAGGATCGCACAGAATATGAATCGTGATAAGTTCCACTCCCATCCAGTGTATGTGTTGTGATAATTCATGGAGCACCACGGCGTTGAATTTGGCTTTGGTATTCGGCGGAGGTGGTGTTGTTTGACCGTTTCAATGAGGTCAGTTTGCTCAGGAGTCAGTGGTGAGGAAGGAATTAAAAAATTATTATTTTGGTACTCTTGAGACTCAAATGTTGTTACAACTATTTTATCTATCGTTAAGCGGGGCGACCACTGTTAGGCTTGGTTGAGGATTTAGTGGAACGGTTCGAGTTGGGTTCGGGACAGGCAGCACTTGGGCAGCACATGACATTTCCCACGGGGGTCATGGGTATGGTTGATTTCACCGGATGCTCGGTTGCCTGCCCCTTGGGCCAGACTGTTTGATTTGAAACCAAGAAAAAAAAAATCATCTATTTTCTAGAGAACAGTAACCCATCGTGATACTTTCTAATGGGATAAGAATTTTTGAATATCTAGTTTAGGCGTCCCAATTTATCGAATGCAACCGAGCTTCCATTTTTCCCCCCCTGTGCCCCTCAGGAGCTACAAGTGCAATCTAAAGCCAAATTAGCTCAAAGAATGTGCCTCATCGCAGCTTCACGAACCGTCCAATGGCAAAACATATGCCAAAATTCCAGTATCGGTCCACCCCTTACTGACTAGCTGGTCATGGGTGGAAAGCGTCGTCGTATACCAGTGGTCCGTCGTTCCTAGTGCAGCCCCGTACAGCGGCACGCTACCGCAAATCTGGGTCGGGTAAACATATGCAACAATTTCAACTAGTCTGTAGCCAGCAGGCGCCGCTGGTGCGTTGCCGTTTGTGGAGAGAATGTAGACGACGTTGAAGTTATTTTCGAATGAGTATAGCGGGACGGTGCTGAGCTGGCCCGCAGATAACCAGGCCTTAAAGGCTGGCGTGGTGCTCTGCCAGTTGTTTCCTATTGCGTAATTGTTAATGAATGCCGCTTCCGTGCTGAACGAGTGTGTGTGGGCGGCGACATTGAATCCGTAGAAATATGTTGTAGCCACAGAGGGATCCCCGCAAGTATTTGCAGTTCGGCGCTATACAGCATTTTTAATATGGCGAAATGTAATGTACTGCATATATCAAAATAGCGTACCTCAGCAGTAGAGTCAATTGCTGTTGAAAGTGCCCCAACGTGGCTAACAAAGAGAAAGGAAATAACTGCGAGGATAAGACCTTTCATAGCGTTTTTAGCGTCTGTATAATTGAAGGAAGCTTTTTTTTGTTAGAGATAGTGCTAGAGAACTGAGCCTTTGCGACTTATAAACAGTGACGGCTATGCTTATGTCAGCTGAGTTGACCGCATATATAGACAGGCGCTTATAGTAATGACGCGCCCGGAGACGTGCAAACACCGGTCCAGTTCGAAAGCCATGAAAGTCGGGTGAAAATCCATCAGTTTTGTCCACGACATCTTCTATGTTTTGATTCGACCTTCAGCCGTGGATTTTCCAGTTGTCAACAAGTCGGCGTTTCTGTGTCACCGTCTTCGTATTTCGCAAAAAGCTGTCGGTACACGACGAACACTATTCAGTTGATGATCTTACAGTGACACTTGTCTGGAATCATAAACTCTGCGTAAAATGATGAGGCCATAAGAAACTAATTTTGTAGGTGATGACGCCGCCTTGCTGTCGGGATCGAGCTACGCCTTCGACAAGCAAACCACAAACGAGCGAATTTGATTGGTATTTATGAAGGTTCCGTACGACCGACGATTGGTTATTTTAGGGAAGTGCTAGAAATGGCTGTTTGTTGACTTGCGGCAATGCGTTGAGCGGAAGTGTGATGGTTAACACGACGAAGTTGGTTCCTCCTTTACGCAGTTAATTTAAGAAACCCAAATAACGAAATTAATGGCCGTGTAAGAATTCTACTCAGGCCATGAAGAGTTAGGCAAATCAAACGAGATAGGTTTTGACACTTTCTTATATTTTACCATAGGGAATCTCAAATAATCATAGCAGTATGAAGCTGACATCTGTTCTTCGTGTCTTCCAATTCAGTCCATATAATTCTATAAAACATGCAGGCGGGTAGCACTGCCAACGAGGCACGATGAGTATCGAGAGCGTGTGATCGTAACATCTCGTGGGGAATCTATCGGCTGGACGGCCATCACGATATTGACATCAAAATTAAAGGGGAGCTTTAATTTTTACACATTTCCATTCGCTTTCAAAGACGCCCAATTCAATGGATCTTCACATAAAAGACATTCCCATTCCTTCTTTCCCTCTCTCAACATTAACCGACACCAATTATATTCCATCGGAGGCGGGGACTGGGGAGATGGACCAAGGGGTTCCTCGCAGATCCAACTCGGGGGCTTCGGGACATGGAGATCGAGATTGCTCGGCTCTTTACCGAGCTGCATGCCCTTACCGCGAGCCGCAATGATCTTCATAGGAGAGATAGCGGCCTGCAGATCCCTGATCACACCTGGCCGACGAGTTCCTAACGACATCCTATATTTCACCAATGCTTGCCCAAGGATCGTGACGTGTCTTTAAGGAATGACACCGTACCCGTGGTTTTCACGTGTATCTGTGGCGTCGAGTTGCGCACTCGACTCCCACCATCTGCACGACGCTCCATATTTTGATTGGCCGCCCAATACTGCAAAAGCCAAACTGAAAAATGTTGGAAAAATGTTTCGATTTCAAATATTGCGTCGCAGATCGCGGAGGAGTTCAGCAGTGGAGACATTGTTAAGAAGTTACTATCGTATACCATGACGGGCACGCTTTTCAAAGTGGAGCAATCAACAGATCCAGACGATTCACAGTATGCTAATTTCTGGCAAGATTGATGTGGGGACAAGTATATAAATATATTCGAATGACTGGTTGTAACTTTTTTGAATTGCTTCTGCATAGTTTACATCGGTAAAGTGATGCAGTACAAAAAAGAAAGTGTTTTTATTTGAGCTTTGTGGAAACTACACGAATTTCTGAAGAAAACTGTGCTGAGGTGGTAAATACAGTATATACACCAACCACGATCTGCGTTGAGCGGAGCCAATCACTCTATGTTTTTGGCGTTCACAAGTGACCAATACCCCGGTCTGAGGCTTACATTTCTTAATTGAGTGTACGTATCGAAAAAGAGCTGTGACAGACTTTGATCTCACACAAGGACTGTCTGGTGTCCGTTCAGTGAAATCGAAGCAGTTGGCGTGGACACGCGCAGTCTGGAAACGTTTATGGAGCTAAGGCGTCGTATAAAGATGCTTCTTTTCGACAGTCTCCGTAGTCTTCTAGAACGAATGGTAACTGAAAAGATCTATTTCGAGAGTAGCTTATCAATTAGCGCCTGTCTGCGACGTGGGAATCACGAGCGCTTCGAACAGATGGGCGGAGCAAACGGAGTGCCGACGTCCAACCCAAAAATATAAATCTCTCACCTGTCAGTTCAAAGATTTAGCAGTTAACGCTGGACAGGAGAGGTAGATTAAAAAGGAAGTCAGCACGTAAAGCTCGAAGGACCTTGTGATGTTCCATCCAGATGTCAAGGACATGAAAAGATACGATTTGGGAAACCTGTCCCCTCTAGCAAGCTGAAAGATGTATTCAAACGCTCTCTTCTTTTCACTCTAAATATAGCCTATTTTACCCAAGAAACGATATTGAACCTTGACACCGGAATCCTGATGAACGTACAGATCGCAAACATTGACGAAGAAGGCTTATCTATTGAGTTATTTATGTCTTTTTTACCATGGGCCAGGGGTTCTACTTCTGTCAAGTCTCGAAGTTAAAAGTGAGACGCTTGCGTCCGTTCAGTAACGTCTTGAGTCATGCCAGACATCACATATTCCCTCAGCGTCTCTGCCGATATTTCATTCTACAAGCAAAACAAGGATGCCAGCATCCAAATCGTGATGAAACCCAAGGATTTGGGGAAGGTATTCGGTGGCACCGGAAGCATGGTCGATACGGTCATTTATCTTAGCGGTAACTTCCTCGCAGCACATTTTTCTGCTAAATTTTTATGTATTGCTTCCAAGGAATCATCAACGGTACATTTTCCTACAACGACGCCGCTGACTTGACTGGCGAGTACAAGTACAAAGTCACTTGTACTACCGATGAGAATAAGAAGGTCTTTTGCACGGTCACTGCGGAGAAGGAAGAAACCGTTAGTGGCGAAGTCAAGCATTATTACTGGAAGGTGAGCTGCCAGATACCTACCCCCCTGCGAATTCTCAGTCCTTTTTTCCGTAGTTTAAGGCAACTGATGCAGTGAGTATATCGTTGAACTTTGTCTGTTTATGTTCACCTTGAACTCTTTCTTTAGTTCGGCAAAAATGAACTCGGAAAAGAAGACGATGTGGTGCGTTTTTCTTCACTCTTTCACTCACAGATATCGTGTCGTTTAACTTTACGTAGGAGGCCCTGAAGAAAGAATTCAGCAATTCTGACCAGTGGATGAATCTGTTAGGAGCATAAATATACAGTATACTTGACCATTGTAAATTCCGAAAATTTAAACCAACGACTGGACAGCCTTGATCTCAGGTACCTTGCACGAAAAGATGTAAGGGTTTGAAACACCCGCGCCCTCTTTAGACAAAATTCGATCGAGAAAAGTAAAACTTATCGACATATACAGTTGATCATTAAGCGGAACTCGAGCCGGATGTCGAATCTCGGGGGTTGTCAGAGGGGCTCTTATTCAGGTTTGTCAGTACACGCACTGGTATACCTACAGAACAGGTGGATATATGCGTCATTTGTCGATGGGCAAGGTGAGTCGGGCTTAGACAAGTATTTACCCTAGCCTGCGAGATTGTGGGGATCTGGCGACGTTCGACACAGGTATTTGTCGGTAGAAGCTGAAAACTGACGAGCACTTATAAAGAGTACTGTAGGTAATATAGGAAAAGACGGCAAGACGAACGTATGTTGCGTACGGCAGTCGAACTCCGATACACGCTCTCGGCGGAGTTCAAGCTAGTTATGCTAACCTAGATCGAGAGGTGCGAGGAGCACTAATTTGAAAGAATAGAATGTCACTCGCCAAAAGGCAACCCCATTCCTCCAACAACATGTGGGGGATTATGAAAACATAATTCGCAGGAAAGAGCTGCAAAACATTTCGTCGAGGTAATGCACCGGAAGAGTCCTAATAACGTTCTAAGCCTACCGGGTCTGCTCGGTTGACCCCTTACAACGCTTTAGAGGACTAAACGATGGTTCCGGACCGGAAGGGATAAGTTAGACGTACCTTGAGGCCTAAAACGAAACAGGTTGTGTTCGCAGCCCAGATGATTAACAAAGGGAATGCAACATTTTGATATGAACTGGTAAAGGATTCGAAAATATTAGAATTCCCATTGAAGAAAGAAAAGGATGCACACCTCTTGCCCAATCGTTCGTCTACACGCATGCAGAACCTGTCAGAAAAGCTTGAGCAAAGTAGGATTGCGTGTGAGGTCGAGGATGGTGTGAAGAATTTGGCGGATACTAGGTGTTGGGATGTTAAGAACAGAAAAGGATGGAGTAGACGCCACTATAGCAAAAAGGTTGGCAGGCGTTTCCCGGCTTCCGCTTTGTCGTTTTCCTAACACCCAGATGACGGCAACGTTCCTCCTCTTCAAACTGACTCCATTAAGAAAACTCACGTACTTCTCAAGCCAGCCGTGAGGCTGATGATAGCTCAGAATCAATGTCTATCATAAGAGAAAGGTCGATGAGAACTTACGCTAAACGGGGCTTGACGCTGTTACAAATGTTGGCCAAGATACGATGGGAAACCAAAATTGCAGACAAGCTAAAGAATGCGCTCGTGTCTGTGGGTCTGTTGAGAGGCTTACATGCCGAGAAGAACTGACATACGCGTACAAGACAACCTGGCGCGAAAGGTGCGCATGTACCGACATGGAAAGAGCCAAGCGGTTCGTGTAAACGGAGGTTCGAAATCACGCCCGCGCTAGCTGATTAGCTGCCACTGATCTGACGAAGACTAGGCTATAGCAAGATCGCGTCGATTAGTGGGCAACAGGCTGGCTGATGTCCGCACCATCTCTTGTTCAGAACCAGATTAAACCTCATCATCTCCTTGCCCCAGTTGTCGACTTGCAGGGTCCGTTCACGTTTGAGTCAAGTCCTCGACTTTGTATACCCATTTTGTCGTTCTGGCGGTTAAACTTATAGGCAGGGAACAGAAAAGGAAGAAGTTTTCAGCACTCGGAGCTGTGGGGACGTGGTGGAGACGGGGACAACGGTGGCTGCTGTGCCACCGCCGTGCAAAAATCGAGCAGTGACTAAGCAACAGTGTTCCAAAAGAGGACTGCTCTCCGAAGTTTCCGTTCCGTTTCCGGCGCCGCCCCCGACTCTGGACTATGCGTGTTCTCTAGTATCCCAGTCTTTCTCTAAATTTCTCTTGTCCAGTCTTTCTCACTGCATCTAGAAGCTCTTCTACAGATTTCCGTGTCAAAGTTTTGATTTAACCTCATCCTGCGACCTCAAGCCTCCAGGCTCAGCTAGCGTATATTGAGTCCAATGAAAACATATTCGCTTTGGGCATGGAGAAGTGGTAGCAATTGACACAGGTGTCATTTCAGGCGCAAAATTCCTGTCTCTATATCTCATTCCCATCGAGGAACTAGATAGTCACGATGGAACTGAATCGCTGCTGAATCGCCTCATAAACTACGTTTGTCAGGCATGTGTTCCATCAAACATAGAACTATCGGTATACAGGAGGAAAACATGAGGCACGATAACACAAATTTCGTGGTCAGTTGAGAGGTCAGTTGACTACTGCAGCGTTAATTAAACTTTCTGGATGCTTAAGTATCGTCTTTGGAGCCTGCTGCGTTTGTTTTCCTAACCATCGTTTGTTCCCCACAGACAATCCAGCCTTGTGAAAAAATTGATGCCGCCTCTTCCTTCTCCCGTTCACCGTGTTGTGGTCTATTACCAGACCCAGTACCATGACTCTAAGTACATCTCGCCGGCACCATTGATCCCAGTCGCAACCCATCTTATCATCGCGGCGATCCACCTCAACGATTCGGATGATACAATTGTCACTGTCAATAACGTCGGCCCCGATGACTCCACCTTGAACCAGATGTGGGTCGATGTCGCGCGTATGCAGGGAAGCGGAGTCAAAGTGATGTGTATGCTCGGCGGAGCGTCGGATGGATCGTATAAGCTCCTGAACAAGGACTTCGACAAATATTACAAGCCACTGGCGTCGTTCATCACGAAGTGAGTAGTTCTTGATTCGATGTAGCACGACAACATGAATTTTCACTGTTGTCGTATCTAAAGATACAGATTAGATGGCATCGATCTCGATGTAGAAGTAAAATCCGAGACCTACGACAATATCGTGAAGCTCATCAAGCAGCTCCGATCCGACTTTGGCACAGATTTCCTCATCACGTTGGCTCCTGTAGCAAGCGCGCTTTCTGGAGGTTCCAATCTAAGCGGTTTCGACTACACCACCCTAGAGGCAAACTATGGCTTTGATATTAACTGGTATAACGTCCAATTCTACTCGGGCTTCGGTTCGATGACGGATACAACGAGTTACGACAATATCATAACTTATTCTTCGTTAGATCCGAGTCGAATTGTAGCTGGCACGCTTTCTAGCAACAGTGGTACCGGGTGGGTGGAGCTGGATACCGTAAAGGCGACGGTGAGGCAGTTGTTGGCGAAGTACGGCAATTCCTTTGGAGGAATAGGTTCTTGGGAGTATTACAATTCGGAGCCAGATGCGAATGAGCCCTGGACGTGGGCGGCGGTGATGAAGTTGGCGATGCTTAACTTTAAAGAGGTTCTTGCAGCGGCCTAGTATTCACAGTAGTTAGCCTCTACGAAAGCACGATATCAGCGTCTTGCCACCAACCTGTAAATCAAGTCTCGAAATTATCTTTCTCCCACTCCAGCGCTCCTATAGATTTCACTTGCAGCCCTCCAGTTCTGCTTCACAAATAGCCTAAATGGAGGGATCGATGGAAATGAAAGAGGAAAATATTTCAAACTGACCGACGTACCAGTTGACCATCGAGGATAATTAGGAAGAGGGGATGGGAACTTAGGATCGGGCTCTTTAAAATGCATTCTAAGAAAGGCGGGATATATGCGTCGCCTCCAGACAGGCGAAACGTTTAGTCAAGCGGGAAAAATCCCCTTGTCTGGACCAGGCTGGGTTCGGCATGGGGGATACCTATGCACAGTACCCCTGCATTTCGTTGGGATTAGGATTGTTGACGACGAACAAAATAAAATAAGTCACAATCTGAGAATAGTAAAGATCGGCATAGTCGAGAAGGGACTAACGAGCCAACGTACTGTCCCGTCTGGGTTCGGCATGCAGAAAAGTATGATAGGTTGATGAATTGAGGATCCTTGGAACTGACGCGATAACTGGGCAGTCTAGTAAGAAAACAGGACCGCGAAAAGAATAACGAAAACTTACGACGAAAAAGAGAGCGAGATCTCGAAGCTGACAGTCAGCGATTCTTCTTGGGGCTGTCCAAAACTACAAGCTTTAGGAAGAAACAGATTGATTAAAATAATATAAGGCTACCAATAACGCCAGCTAGAAGGGCAGATGCGACTGCTGCGACCGTTCGCAAGTCCGGGTTGCGCGGAATGGGTCACGGTCGGTTTAATGAAAGAGGTCGTAAGATGAGCAGGCTGTAGCCATTCGCGCTCTTCAAATGACATAGGATTGAAGATAATGAGGTCGTCGAGTCATGCCGTGGTGAGAAAACAAGTTTGGAGTCTCTGTGGTGAGGGCGTGAGCGGGTGTCAAAGCGAGAGTTGGGGGAGCTGCATATATGCGCAACGTCCAGCATCGAGCTTACGTGTGCCATAAGCGAACGCGACTGGGAGGTAGCCCGCATTGTTCTGTGTTTGAGCAGGGGCGTCCATGACGATAGAGTGAGCAAGTCAACCTGCACACGAGCAGCGCCAGCAACGCCTCCCTCCTCGGTCAAACCTCCAAAGTCCCCCATAGTTCGGCTCCTTCGCCTTATCTTCACGCATATCCTTCGCCTTCGAACCCGAGAAGTCACGGCTGCAGTAGTTGGAGTCACAAGCAACGGCAACATCCAATCCTAACACTACATCTGAGCTGCGTTCTGCCTCTCCACATCAGTTGTCGGCTGGGTTCTCGACACCGATATCGTTTCCGGAACGGATGACACGTCGAGGTCAAGTGGCCACGTAGGGTGGGTGGTATCGATTCCGCAGTGAAATCTAGGGACAGAAGTTCGTTGTCGTGAATGCGGTGTTTGATGAGTCGATGGGTCCACTGTGCTTCGAGAACCGACGGTGAGCTCCTATCCTGAACGAGAAACACGTAGCAAGGAAAGCGTTGAGAATGCTGAATGTTTGATTTATACCGTCAGTTCAAAACATAATGGAAGTAAACGATAGAAAGTACGTACGTACGTAGTGAAGCAGTAGTACGGAATCTCCAGCTCCCTATGTTGTTATGTTGGACGTTCCAGGTTGTGAAGCCGTATGCGATCACGGAGGATTCAGAGGAGAAGTGCTTCGACGGAGTTCTGCATCGAGGGGATGGAGTACTGGTCACTTGAAATCGAGTTATAAAGGTAAACCGTCTTGCTACACTAAGGGACCTTGGTGAGTTACGGTCTACCAAAAGAAAACGGAAAGTTCGTACGTGGCCGCGGACGTCTGATAGAGCTGCTGGCGTAATAGCAATACGAGAAATCTCAATGACCACGATGATTCAGGAAAAGACCAGTGAGCGAAACAAGACATGGCAGGTTTTGGAACATAGATCCGGATGGGGACACGGGGAAAGGTTTGAAAATCCAGCCAAATCGTTGATAGTGAGGCAGTGTGAGGCGTGGGAGTCATACATAAGTAATGCCGACGCGCCTCTTGAAATATAGGCATTCCTATTCTAGATGGTGAGCAGGCCGAATCCATGCGCCTGTTCTGAGATTATTCGGCATTCACTCGACCAAAACCCCGAGCTTGACACTCATTGGTTGCCTGTTCGCAACCAAACGGGAATATTGAGTCATCGACTTATTCGGACATGTTACGGTCCAGAGTCCAGACTTTGACTGACAGGACGAAAAAGACAACACAAAGTTCGAATAATACCAGACAATATCAGGAGATTTTGACTTAGAAATAATTCTCTCGGACAATTCTGGAATGAAAACAAACGACCATGAGTGCCGTAATACAGCACCTGCTTCAGACCACCCGCTACCCTACCTGCTCTCCATTTGCCCCTTTACGAGCCGTAAATATGGTACCCATCCACCTTCCTTTTCCAATACAGCGTCCAAATCAACCTCATACCCCTTCACATCGACCGTAACATCGTTAGCTTGCATTGCTTCAACTCCAATATATTTACGCCCATCTCCAGATTCGGCTTGAGGATAGGGCGGAAGTCCGAGAACACGTCTTGTTCTGAAGGTATCAAAGCGGACAATTTTATTGATCATCGAACGGTATGCCGCAATGAGGTTTTTAGCACTAATGTAGGTGTGGTCGAGTTTGACGTCTGGCCTGTTGAGAAGCGTCATTGGTATGGACCATCGTGAGCCATTACCGGCTGCAATGTGGTAGATGGGGACGTTTCTCCCGATACGTAGAGGGTATAGCGGATTTTTGGTTCCCGTGTGATGTGCTGCAGCTGTCAACCCAAGGAGTTGATTCACTGCGATATCGATGGGGATAACTTTGGGTGGGGGAAATAAGAAGATTCCGTATTCAGTACTAAGGCGCTAGGTCCACTAAATAGAATGAGAACATACCATCGAGCTCGGCCTCGGGAAGCCAAGCAGTGGGGTCGTTGATAACTTCGGCCGCGATACTAGCACAAACAGGGGACTGGAAAGAGCACAGGTCATCAAAACCGAGGGATAATACGGTTACTTATCGACGCTACTTACCGAAGCGTGGCCAGACCCCCATCCTGGCGTTGGGAAGGACACCGCTGGGCCAAGGGTGCTAATCCTCACGATCCGCCAGCCAATTTTTCCTGACGGCGGCCTCCCTATCGCGTTAACTACACCTTCAGCGATGGATTTGGCATGCAAATCTTTCAAAAATTTGTCATGTAAGTATGCTTCCGGAATACGAACGTGACGAACGTACAGGTGTTCGCATGTTCCTCGTATTCAACATTGGGATCAGTCTCTGGAATAAGCTCCTCGTATACCACGCTACCCGATCGCAGAAACCAGCCTGTAAAACATGTCGAAATGTGCATATGTGTCCGGACTTTTGGGTTGTTCAGCGTAAAATGACACATGCTATACGCAATATCCGACTATAGACACGGACAATGCAATCAATATATAGAAAAGATCGCGTACCCTGAGGAGTCACTCACAATGGATTTCACAGCCTTTGGAAGCGACAGGGTGAATCTCGTGAAGCTGGCGCTGTTGATGACAATATCGACGTCTCGCAACCATTTTGTCTCTTTCTCCGACAAGCCAAAGCCAGGAATGGAGCAGTCGCAATGGAGCACAACGATGAGTCCATTCTCCTCGAGGTCGCCGCTTTCATTAAATTTAACGATATACTGATCAAGGTCTTCTGGGAGGCGAGATGTCCCGCGCTCCCTGCGGATAAGAGCGAACACGCGCCGGATACGAAGGGAGGGGTCAATGAGGCGGTATAAGAGCCCTGTCCCTAAAAATCCAGCAGCACCTCTATGGAGAGAACGTTTGTCGGTTAAGCGGCAAATGCAATGTATACTTACGTTACTAGCACAGTTTGTCCCGCCAAAATAGCACCTAAAGACAGACCATTATCTTCCATAGGTCCAGGCTTCTTTTCGACAAAGTTTACAACGTTCTGGACCCCAGAGTTGTTGGTACATTTCAGTTCAGAGTCAGACATATGACGGAAGATATGAGTAAATCGAGAATGTCATTTTCCCGTGAGGGTGCATATCTCTTTTTATCACGAGTTGGAAGAGTGTCACGGGCGTTGGGACAAAGGAAGAATGGTGTCAGAACTTACCTTTAGACTGTTTCCTCCCAACGATAAGATCTTGCCATAAAGGACCCCAATATCATGAGTTGCCATCGGAAAAGATGCCCGTCCCGCATGGGTGATACTTAATTCTGTGCCCCTTATGTCAGAGAAGTGGAGTGCACAACGCTAATGTACTCAAGTATCTTCCATGCTAATCAGTTATTCTAAGTCCAGGATGGGACGAGGTAAGCCAGGTAATTGATTAACCAACGTGAGGCGATTGGAAGGACAATTGTTGAAACTAAAAAAAGGTACAAGGAACCTTGGTTCTCGTATGTTCTAAACAGAAACGACAGGCGTAATTCAAGTTATGGATGGATGAAATCGTCCTAGGTCGTCTAGGTGGGGCTACGTGAGGACGGGCATGGTTTATTTGCTGAACCTCGTACCCGAGACTCCAGGAGCGACGCGATCCTCCCGGACACCTAGACCCATTTGACGAGCCATCCATGTTTCAGAAGACCTAGTTTGGAGAGAATCTCTGGGTACAGGGTAGCATTATAATCTTGACAGGAGGACAAGTCACAGTCAAGTTTTAATTCGAAAGGGCGCGCGGTTAAACAAAGAATGGGAACGTAATTCCAAAGATAAATCATGTGTGAAAGTGTCTTATCAATCGTTCTTGATCAAGTACCGGCAGGGCAGCAATGTGAGTGCACCCAGGAGGCTCTCGACGACACCAGAGCTTTGATGTCGCTCCAAGAGGTCAGCCTTTGAGTAGCTTTCTCAACTTCTGCGTCATTCCAACATTAGGACTTGTCCGATGATATGCTTCCTTTTCCCCCTCATAAAAATCGCAAATGAATGTTTGTTCGTTCATCTAATTTTGTGCATTCAACAAATCTAAATTCATTGTTCAGAAGTGTTAGTCAGTAAGGTGTGTCATTCATGGCCCGTGGGGTTATGTTCCGAATGACTGGTAGAGTCTGAACCTTAGCTGGCAGACTGGCGTCTAACGTGGGTATGCTTCAGCAGAAGTAAACACCCGGCCTCGGGTCTGGAAGAACCTTCAACCTATGTGTCAATTCAATTTTCAAGCAGCATGTCTAGACCAATCCATACCCAGACACTCGGTTCTAATGATTTGGGAGTATTCTATGAATAGCACTTCAATTTGGCGAGGATATCCCAGAATGTCAGATCTGAGCCACGCCCATGGGAAAAAGGTTCTTGATTGGTTTTCAACAGGCGTCTAGCGTGGGTGCTTGGGTGCGGATAAGCGCTGGAGCTCAGGTCCGCATTCCCAGGTTTAAGTTTTAAACCATTTGTGTAAAGCCTACCTTGAAGGCTGAGTCCAACCACCACATGCCAAGAAGGCTGAATATTATAGACCGTGGACTGCGGAACTAGGAGGCTATAACAAGCTTATCCGACCGGCCAGCCAATGAATGTGAAGGACGACCCCTTGGGCCGGAGCTGGTGGGTTAATTGTAGGCACATACCGATATAGGAGAAGAAATATAGCAAATTTCTCTGTCGTTATATTGTTCTAAATATCTGCCAGGTCAGTATGTGCGCGTGGTGCGTATAGCCAATGAATTAGACGTGCCGAACAATTATCTTGATTCCAGCAGGTATTTTCAGTATGCGCGAACCTGGACAGATGGGATACTCCCATTTTCTTCACGATAAACAAGTGTCAGTGCTCCATACCAGTTTTTTAGAGACCTCATCAAACAAAAAAACCCCTGACCCGAGGTTTTACAACTCTTCCCGTCCTCCAATGGTCTGACAGGAGGTCGGAGAAGCCTAGGGATAACCAAACATGTTACGTGTTCAGACAAGCAGAAAAAATATCATCATGCATCTATCAATTGAAAACGTCTGTAACGTATTTGACAAACCATGCGGACTAACTCAATTCGAGTTTACTTCTTTGGCGGTATGTGAGGCCAGGACATAAGCTTAATTCGATTAGAACTGAGATCCAGGGACCAGAGTGATGATTTTGGCGTAATTGGCGAAATGGATTGTTCTCAGGTGTCGAGAGGCCTTTTTCGTCAGTCCGGCAACGATAATGACCTGGTTAGGTGCAACGAGATTCCCCCATCTGGGTGTCTTGCAGAAAGCGGTAACTCATTCACTGGTCAGCCCTGTTTCCCTTTAAAAAGGAGTCAACTCCTGAGTTTTCATTATCGACTCTTCGGTCTATCCAACTACCTACCAGGCGCCGCACTTCTCTTAACAACGTTCCGCAACATATCATATAACCATGTGCTGCAGAAAACAAATCACGACCCTAGCACAAGATCCCAACACCTTGAAGCACCTGAACAGTGCTCTTTCTTCGAAGGTATTTTGTTGTTGGGTTTTTGACTATCCCTTTATCTGAAGAAACATTAGTATAATACCGCACCCATCACCGACACGGAAACATTGGAATTAACTTTGCACGGACTCGCTAAAGGTCTGTTTAAAGAAGCGCACGGATATGCCTGGGATGGAAACAACACTACTCCTGCAAACTTGGGCTCTGAGGGCCACTTCAAGACGTTGAACTCCTTTGTCGACTGCAAGCTCGACGACGCTGCCGATGCCACTGACGCTTTAAAGGAGATTCTCGGGTAATGTCACAATCTAGTCCATGTTACAGGTAAATATTGACTCAATATCTTACCCATGGCAGCGATGGCAAGGCACCCGATTGGCTTCGCGGTGAGCTTTGCAAACCCTTTACAAACAATGTTCAAGATTTATTGAAAATATTTTTTAGCTAAAGCCGAGTTGGACATCGGCACGCAAGCACTCAAAATATTCCACAACGCGAAGCACGGTCAGTGGAATGAAGCCACATTCAATGCTTCCTACGAAGGTCCTACTCCCAGCCAAGGTCCGATCGAGGCGCACATCGCTTTCCTTTATGCCAATGCTACCTTGACTGAGAATGGCGAAAAGGGTACTCATACCCTCTTGTACTTCCTCGCGGTAAGTGTTGACTTATTTTTGGATGTACTCGATTTTCAATCTCTGAATCGACAACCTAGATCTACCACGGCCCCAAAGGGAGCGGAATTTAGGACCTTGATACGTATTCAGCCCGCGAAATATTTTGGACCCTCGATACTGTTAGCTCGAATGTTTTGCAATGTAACGAGAAATGAGTTACGAGAAATATACATAAATACATTTGATTGAATATAACAAATTTGTGACAAATTTCGGGCCCTACTCGAACTACCAGAGCCAGTAGCCAGACAGAGAGGAGAACAAGACAAGAAATTTGTCCAGACGACAAAGTCAAGCAAAATTTCAAGATAGAAATGCGACAACATGTGATTTCTGCGCGTGATCGAGGCAAATGCTCGATGTAGAGCGCATATATGGAGGCATATTTGTCATCGGATAAACACAGGAGTGGAAATTAACTAGTAGACGCATGGGCGGCGGCAGAGGGAGTGATAAGGCTGACGGCATAAACGCCTGAGGTCTCTGCCTGGATAAAAGGATGTCGGTGGGGTGTAAGATGAGAAGTGGACATGACGAAGTACGTCGAGCGACGAGCAAGTTGTACTCCTGCACACCCTCCAAAAGGCCGACTGTCGTTGGTGATGAGGTCAGCCTACGTACCGAGAAGAACGTGCATGGACGTAGGAATCGACAGGGCTTTCTGTACTCAGTTTGGATTGGAGCTCAACCAAAATTTTGCCGAAACTGTACGCATTAGGATCGGAGATATAGCCCAAAAATATCGATTTCTGTACGCAGCAGGATCGAACATATATGCATAGTCCCCCCTCCTTCAACGATGATGCTAGGTGAGTTGTCACGTGCTTTCCGCTTTTTCAAAGTCTAAGACGAGAATGTAAACATTGGCTAACGACTCTTGCCAGCACCCTGTGCCTCTTTGGATTTGCTCTTGTTATTTACTTGCATATCCCTGTTCTCCGTTACGACAATTGTCTTTGATCACCAAGTACTACAGTCAGCAAAACCCCTCTCAGCTGGACAGGCACGCTTTTCTACACTAACAGTACGGTTAAATACCTATCCCTCTGTGAAATAAGCCCTCCGACTTCGCAACCAAAGCAAAGGCGGTGCTATCAAAAACCATCCGAAAGCAAGAGTTGCGTAGAGTAGAAGCAACATTGCGAAAAGAAGTACAAGTAAACCAATTGAATGAGAGATTAAAACCCCCACATTCCTTTCCCATGGGTTCTTGACCAAGAAGTAGATGCAGGCGGCGTAGAACATGGACAAAAGTAAGCACAGAACCATGCCGAAAATGCGGAGTAAAATACTAATAACACATCTGAGGTATACTGCACGAGGGCAACTTTAATTGAGATCCAAGACAGTTTACGCAATGGGTTCTTACCGACAATATTCATCCTCGACTGATGCCCGACTCCGAGTCTTTCATCAGGAAACGGTTTCTCTGAAGACGCTCTGATGGCAGGACGTTTGATGGCGCGCAATAGCCGACTGGTAAATGCAACCCTTTCTAACATCTCCTGAAGCGCAAGACGTAAAGCCAGGAATAGGCCCACCAAACCTCCGAAAATCGCCAGGATGGCTCCTCCTCGCATACGAAGTGCACATACCATGGGGAACCAGTCGAATATGAGACGCGTGCCGAAGCTATGGTCGGAAATATCAGGGCGAGGATCGACACACCAGTTCGGGTCCTGGAATGTATACCAAAGGGCTCGTCCCCAGGTTACAGTCCATCCTGCGCAAACGAAAGGGCCGACGGTGTATTTTATGACAACTGTCACGCCACTTCCGGCTAAGGGACGGCCGAATAAATCGAATGGAAGGTTAATGTGTATAAGCTTACTCGTGTAAATTTTATCGGAATAGTCAACAACGAAGAATGTCCGCCATATGTTGAGCGAGTTGTACTCATAAAGGCCGATGACATATAAGCTTGAAGGACCATAAGCTTCATCCCAGTGGACCAGAATTAACGAGAGTGTTGAGCTTACAGCGTTGTTACAGGCACGGCAAATGCCCACTCAGTCCATGTAACAGAAGTTGATTGGTCGTAATACCCGAGTACTGCTTTTGAAAGGCCGAAAGCTGTGACAACTGAACACACGAGGATGCGGTAGAGTGTAATGGGTAGGTGGTCTCCCTCAGGAAGATCTGCATGGATATCTTCCTCTGAGATATAACGGGGACGGGATACGGAGAACGACCCGACAAGCCTCCAAACAGTGTCCATACAATCTCGCTCGAATAGCCAAGAGAGAGAGCTTGGAACCGTTGGACTGGAGTCATAAGCGCTGACGCTAAATAACCTAGCCGATAACTATCATTGGACATCGTTTAAGATCCACGAACAAACGAGAGGACTCACAATAAGAATAGGAATGTCCCAGTCACCCATTCAAGCGTGATAGGAACAAACGTTCTCCCACTCTGCGTCGTAATCGCTTTGAAAGTCCCCAAAACGACGGTCGTGGTCAATACTATCGACCGATACAGCGAGATTTTCGGATGCCAAGAACGCGGGCGTGGTCCGTGATACTTGAGATGGTCCGGAGGAGGGAATTCATGGAGAGCGGCAAGAGCCCGCAGAGTGAAAGTAAGCGCTGGGTGAACCATCCGGCCTTCAGGATATTGAAACCTGAATAGCAAAGTGGTGAACGAATGCTAAGGGATACCGATGTCGTCGTTACCTTCTTGTCAACGCTTGAAATGAAGTAGATGTTGTTTAGAGAATGGTAGTTGGGGGAAGAATAGAAGTTCGTGGCTGTTCATCGTCGTAGTGAGTGAGAGCGAAGTTCCGAGGGCTATGCAGGATGAGGCAGGGAGAGGGGAAACAGCTGGCAGTTTCGCATGGACTCTGACAAGAACATCGCCGGCCCTCTCTTGCTGCCTTACGTAACACTTATGCACCTCCACCTCTAATTTTCAATTTTGATTTATCGTAGCAAATATTTCGTGGCATATCACTGCTCCAACAGTTCTGCAGATTTGAAGATGCGCAGGACATGAGAAAACTCCTCCTAGAGCCATCCCCTCACTCCCGTCCTCTCTTTACGAAAACACCGAATCTACTTCCTTTATGAAGGTTGCATGAAGGAGAAAGGGAAAATAGTCGTGCATTAGCCTTCTAATGCTCAATTTCATCACTCATGTTTTACGATCCCAAGAAGTTCTTGAGCGGACGTCGGTGCAGAAATAGCCGTTGGTTTCTCTTGCCGACAGTTTGCGACAGATCAAAAAAAAGGTAACAGGTGAATTAAGCGTAGGTTCAGCTGGCAAGGGATCGTGGGTACAGTCCGTCGTTGATCTAGAGAGGCTGCGTCTGGCCGAGGGCCGACGCGGCAAATGAAATATAAATCTAAAAGACAGCAAGTTGCAACACATCACGACTGCCACGGTGGTGGCATCAATTAAAAGTCCTCTTCAAAGGGGCGTCGCTCAGATGTGTTAGACTGAACTTAGCAAAAAAAAATAAGAGAGAAGAGCCAAATGGAACCAATATTGTCATGTGAACAATGTGTAGGACGAAGTGTTACAACCAATAGTGAAGGATGTTCCGCATTCATGACTTTGATACTGAGAACTTGGTAAAGGGGGAAGGACTTCGTCCTTCTGAAAAAAGCACGGAGACAAGTTTAGAATCAAAGGTTGTTCAGGCTCAACTTGTCACTCTGGCTGACGGTTGACTCTCCTGTGAGACTTAAGCAAGCGTCCCTCTGATTGGACAGACATCGCTTACAGCCTCGTTACAAAAATATATTTTTCGGAACGTACACGGAGGGGTTGATGTGGAACGAAGACCGACACAGCTCAGTCTTCTTTCCAATCTGTGAGCTGTGTACGCGCACGATGGCCGCATATGCGACACCTTTTTGCACTGGATTCAAGAACATCTTGGTATCAGTGTTGATGCAAAGATCAAGCTCACCGACACAAACGGGAAAACATAAACATCATTTCCGAAGAACTACTGTGAAAAGCGTTTTGATTTCCTGTTCCAAGTATGTACCTTGCTTATTCCCATCCTGAACGAACGCGGCGATGTGGCCAACAATGAGGATCAGCCTGGAACTTCTCGGCAGGATCACGAAGACCGCCGTCTGCGCTATCCCTGCATGTCTGTAGTTGAGGACTTGAGGTTAGCGATGTCGAGTACAAACAGAGTGAAAAAGCGTACCGAGCATGAGTGATGCCTTCTGGTGAAGACAGCCGAGCTCTTCGAGATTGAGAAACAGAAAATACTAAAACGAGAAGTGGACGTACGTCGTACCGACAATCATCACACCGAAGTTATTGAAGTTGCATCATAATCCCCAACTGCAGAATGACTACGAGCATCGCCGGTGGGGCATGCGCGACCAAGGAATCAATCTACAAATCGGAGAAGATAAGTCCTATCTCATCATGCCACATGGAATGAGGGATCAAGAACGTACGCTCTTTTTTCATCATGTTCGTTCTCGATTTCTGCAGGTAGGTCATGATTGGGAAGGATGTCGGGTGTTGGCGTCGTGAAGGCCTAGGGTCTGCCTGTACAAACGGACCTTGGTAAGAAGTGAGACCGGGAAAGTTGTTCTCGTGCATACCTTCCATATGGCCGATTCATACAGTCATGGGTGACGGGTTCATCCTACCGTACCGAGAGGAACGGGCATAAAGTGAGGGAGCGAGCAGACATTGGTCTACCAAGACTCGGAGACGCATATGTGCGTCCAGCTCGTCGTTATGGTCGACTGTAGGCCTAGCTATGCATTAGTGCACAGGAGAAAGCAGCACACCCTGCGTTTGAAGCACCGGGACCGACAGCGACGAGCTCAGATCGGTGAATCATGCACGGGGAGTGCCAGAAATATCTCCCCCCCTTGTTCGCTTTCAAAATCTCAGTTCCCGTTCAAGCCTTCACTAATCCACTCACCCCAGGAAGTAGCAGCAGTGGAAGCCAGAAGGCGTCAACAAAGCTGGCATTTGATCCCATCGCCACATCTGACCTCAAATCCCATCCCATCGGCAGACTTCTTGATCCCAATACGACATCCGCAACGAAAAACGCGTCGGGAATCGTGGTAGACGTGTAAATTGATCGCATATGATGGTCGTCATACGTTTAGTGGTGTCGAAGCTACCAATGCGGGTGGTTTGTAAGTAAGGAACAAAGGCATCATGGGGTCGTCGGGAGCATCGATTGAAGTGAGCCTGTGTTCAACTTCACGCCATGTACGACTCAAGAAGTGGTAAGAAACGAAGCAAAATGATGACCTCGAGCTCGGAGAAAATATTGTCACATGATTGTGGGAATCTGTGTGTTTAACGATTTGGAATCTCGTCACCTTCGACGGTTGTACTCCGTTGTGCTCGTCTGCTGTTATACAACTGAGCTTTGCCTTGATTACGCCGCTAGACTGCCAACGTCTTCTTGGGCCTGGCTATCTTCGAACTGTTTCCCAGCAACTGAGCACGAGAATTCTACTCCTTTCGTTTGTCCTCTAGCTGATGCGCGTTTTTCGCAACCTTGAAGACGCGTCGAAGAAAACTCCGATCGAGCACCGGTGGGTCTTGGGTTTATCCATGATTGAGATTCTTTTGACCTATCAATCTCTTTAGGTTTTATTGAAGTTTACGCACCATTCTCACTTGATACGAAAGGTTCGCTGGCGGTTTATTAAGCGGTACCATACATCTCTTTTAACATTCCCTTATTTCTTCTTTCTAATCGTCGTCTCCAAGGCCCTCTATTCTTTTAGGTAGTCTAATGAGCCCAGTCTCGAAAGCAGTGAAGGACAGTCGGTAGTACGTCATTTCCGAACGACTCCATATACCAGCTTGTGGACTCGCTTGCGCAGATTTGACTCGGTTTACTATATCTTCCCGGAAACATCTTGGGTGCTCTGGAGATCGAGGGTTGTGATCAGGGTATACAGGCGTGTAGTCTTGGTTTCCGTTGGTTGCATGGCGATTGTCTTGCTCGATGTTCCGTAGCGAAGTATGTCGTGTTCAGTGATATAACTTCACCTTCGAGCAATGTGGCATGTCTAGTTCGTCGTCGCTAACTGGTCATAGGGACAATATTGGCTTCGGGGAGGATACCGATGGAATCTCAAGCAATACCATAGCTTTCAAGATGAAGGAACACACGGTTAGAACGGTGTGTTATGATTCTAGATTTATTTTTTATCAACGACTGACCTCTGTCTGTCAGAATATCACTGACGATGACTCCCTTTCCTTTACCCCGGAAGCTGAGCGATGTCGGCAGAACTTGGTTGGGTTCGGCTCGTATTGCAGGGATTATATTGGAGCTCGTCAGCTCTGTGCTGGAAGAAATTGTGGTTGGTAATTCGTCAAATGCGATGAATCTGCAATCGATAATTCCTCGATGGAATAACCTGGATCATCGGTCGACGTGGTGTGTTTTTTTCACATCTTCGTCTGCTAAAATTGAGCCGCTCTTCTAACCAAGACGAAAAATCGCTCGTTTGGCGTGTGAGGAAATTTGTATGACGAAACCACACCGATGCGTCGAACCTGACATCTTAGTCAGAGATACAGCAGTTGGCTGGCAGGCTTATCACCGCGTAACCCGATTCGGAAGTTACTTCCGCATTTGGACATCCTTGTATTTTATGGCGTGAGTCGCGACGCTATGAAACCTTTGTTTGAAACACCAATTTTCGCTCGGGCATCATAGCTCATATTTGAAAACAACAACCTAGGATAGTATTTGGGGAACATCGCCCGTAAGTTTCTTAGTAACATGATTGACGAACCCAGCTCAAAGTTTGAACAGCTTGGTCGCTTAACTGTGCTTGAATACCGCTAGTTTAGCGGAGTCGATGACTTGGCAAGCCCAAGAGTCCGTCGAGTCAGCTGTTCAAATTTAGAACGCGATCATAATGATAATTGGAGATGCCACATTTTCGCCCGATGCAAGTCGTCTCCGCTTGACGATTGAAATACATAAACCACGGTGTAAGCGTCCAATTCGAACCAAATCTTATAAGCTTATACATTCATGTAGAATTCCAGAGTTGTGATAGGCCTCACTTTGGTATATTTCTGTGGAAATTCTGTTCTTAGCGCGAGTACATATCTGGACTCTTAATGGCGAGCTGATGGACGATCGAACATCAAACTCAATTTTACGTGGTCAATCTATGCCGTTAGGTACCCAAAGCCTCCAGAGAACGTCTTGTCTTTGAGCTCTGAAGATTGAGGATTGTGATCTGGGTATACCGACACCTAATCTTGGTTTCCCTTGAGTCCATCTCAAATTTGATCCTTTTGATCGAAATTCAGTCAAGGTGTATGTCGTGTTCAGCGATTTGGCTTCTCCTTTAATTAATGTGATATTTCCAGTTCGTCGGTGCCAGCTGGCTCTCGGGCTCAGTAATGGCGGTGGCAGGGGATTTGGTGGAGAATAAGCCAGTTTGGCGTTTGCTCTAGATGAAGAACTCACGGTTTTAACGGTGCGTTATCATTCTACGTTTATTTTTATTTATGATATTGACCTCTGTCTGTCAGAGTGTCACCGACGATGACTCCTTTCTTCCCAGTCGCAAAAGCTGGACAATGTCAGCATTGCCTTGAGAAGTTATGAAGTTGTGGCGTTTACGGACATGTCATGCATGTACTTTTTCGGTTTGGATCTGAAATCGCTGTTTTAAATCGAACCCCCATTCGCCAATGCACTTCGTCCGGTTCGGTTTATATCGCAAAAGGGTATCAGAGTTGGTCGGTATTTTTCTCATGCTAGAACGATGAGTCCACAGTGAGTCCTCCCTAGATGAATTAAAGAGACACTCGGTTGTTATGGTGTGTTTTCTTTTCATCTGACTTGTCGTCTCTGACTCGTTCGCTTAGAATGATAGACCACTGCGAAGTTGGTTCCAACTGATGAGTCGTTATTTTGACCAAATGGCATGAGAGCTGTCTGTGTGTGAAAGATTTCATTTTGCAAACGCACACCAACGTCCCTAACCCCACATATTAGTCAGAAGTATATCATCTAGAGAATAGTGGCGATTCATCACCGCGTAACCCGATTCGGAAGTTACTTCCGTATTTGGACATCCTTGTATTTTATGTCACGACGCTTTGAAACTTTTGTTTGAAACACCAATTTTCGGAGCTCGGGCATCATATCTCATAGTTGAAAACAACGACCTAGGATAATATTTGGGGAAAATTGCCCGTAAGTTCCTTGGTAACATGATTGACGAACACAGCTTACAGCTTGGTCGTTTAACTTTGCTTGAATACCGCCAGTTTAGCGGAGTCGATGACTTGGCAAGCCCAAGAGTCCGTCGAGTCATCTATTCAAATTTAGAACGCGATCATAATGATGATTGAAGACGCCACACTTTCGTCCGATGCAAGTCGTCCTCGCTCTTGGATTAATGTGTATACACAACGGTGTAAGCGTCCATTTCGAATATGTATATTCAGGTCCTATATGCTCATACATTCATGTAAAAATTCCAGAGATGCGATAGGCGTCACTTTGGTATATTTCTGTCCAAATTTGGACTTCTTACCGCGAGAATACATTTGGTTTCTTGATGATAAGCTGATGGACGATCAAACATCAGGCTTGTTTTTACGTGGTCAATCTTTGCCGTTTGGTACCCATGACCCCTCGAAACATCGAAGCTAATATCTCCCAATAGCCCCAAAGCATCGATTACATGGTGAAATACAAGGAATATGACTCACAGAATCGTGTGAGTAGAGATTCGAAGTGAATCAGTTTATTTCGTTACCATTCAACGAGAGTGCTGATTAACTGTGTTTCGATCCCGCAGCGGCTTCAGAATACCGCACTCAGAACGGTATAAAAGCCTGGCATTAAGCCCCAAGATTCTCCAGAAAGTCAAACGCAATTAAGCAGCCAACAAACTTCTACAACAATGATCTTCAACCTCTCTAAAGTCTTCGTCGCTCTCGCAGCCTTCACCGCTGTTCACGCTTCCGCCGTTCCCGAGAAGCGCCAGGCCAACGCGGTTACCTGCGACTATGTCCTCAAGCCCGACGTTCCTGTCAGTGGGTCCGTCGCTGAATTCAACTTTGGTACGTAGATTAATCACTGCATCAAACCGACTACTTACTCATGTCCACCGTGTAGTCATTGGACGCTCTCTTTCCATTGACGTAGGAGGCCCCATCTTCGTGCGTGTATACTCCAAAGTCTCCTAAAAAATCTGCACTCACCGCTCACTTGACCGGGTAGAACTTCGGGTCCACCTTCACCACGAACCCGGATTCTACCTTCAACGTCGAGAACAAGATCTCGGCTGACGGAAAGACCGCCGCTGAAACTGCCGCGATTATCACTGGCTGGGTCGGCGAGACCAAGACCGGCCTTTCCGCCAACTGGCTCGTCGAGTCGGTTTCCTGCGTTTGAAGCGGCCAAGAATGCGCGCCATATTTATGAAGAAAAGTGGCGCGCCGCGTGTTGAAGTGGGATATGGACTTTGATTGTTATATTGTGATGTGCATTTTCAATAAAATATCTGCGAAGGTGGTTTTATTCTGAACAATCGAGACGAGAGTACTGTGATGCAAACATGTGAGTGCGGTCGGACAAGCAAAAATAAAATAAAATAAAAGATGGATATTCAGAGATTAAACGGTCTCAACCTTGATGCAGGTCGACAGAGTAAACTTGGAGTAAACAGTCCCCACCACAATCCTTACTGGAGTTGAACGTTAAAATGTTGACTCGCTGGATGGAGAGGACATTCAGAAGTATCAAATACACCTTCATGGTAAGTCATGTGTACGCGACTACGATAACCCATATTTTCTATCACAGGACTATGGTTTATCTATTACAGCACGTCTAGATATCTAAATCATTATTGAAATCGAATAAGTCTTCCCTAGGTTTCGAGTACATGAACCAATCTGAAGAAGGATCCACTAAACAACATCCGATCGCAAAAGTCGCGTAAAGAAAATTCAACATTCCTATAAAGAGGATAAGTAAATCAATCGACCGGAAGATTAAAGCTTGTGGGTTCTTTTGCCATGGGAGTTTGATCAAGAGAAAGATACAGGCGGCACAGGCCAAGGCCAACACCAAGCACAGAATCATGCCAAAAACGCAGCATAAAACACTAAGAATGATGCGCAATGTCGCCGACTCTACGGTAGCAATTTTAATCGAGATACGAGAGGATCATTGACGCGTAACTTCTTACCTGCACTATTCTTTCTTGAACGACGTCCGACTTGCAGCCTCTTATCCGGAAACGGGTTTTCAGAAACCGGAGGCGCAAACATTGCCACCGCCCCGATAACCAGACGCCAACTGGCGTGCAATAGTCGCCTAGCAAATGTGTGGCTTCTGAAGGCTTCCTGAAATGCAAGGCGTAAGGCCAGATATAGGCCTATCAGACCTCCAATAATCGCTAAGATGACACCCCCTTGCAAGAGAAGTGCACCCGTGATGAAGGGTCCATCTAAGATGAGACGCATACCAAAGGTAAGCTTGGAAATATTCGGCCGGGGTTTACCACTCGAACTCGGGTCCCGCCAGATGTAGCCCAGAGCACGTCCCCAGGCTACAATCCATCCTATGCAAATGAGAGGGCCAACGGTGTATTTTATGACAACTTTCACGCCTCTTCCGGCTACGGGGGTGATTGAATAAGTTGAATGGAATCTCAACGCGAATAGGCTTACTCGTGTAAATTTCATGGGAGTGATCGACAACAAAGAATGTCCGCCATCTATTGAGAGAATTGTACTCGTAGAGGCTGATGACATACAAACTGGAAGAACCATGAGCTTTATCCCACTGGACTAGAATTAATGTTGAGCTTACACCGTTGTTACAGGGACAGCAGATGCCCACTCAATCCACGTCACAGAAGTTGATAGGCCATAATACCCAAGAACAGCCTTCGAAACGCCAAAAGCTGTGACGACTGAACACACGAGGATGCGATAAAATGTAACGGGTGGATAGCCTTGCTGAGGAAAGGCTCCGACGATATCCTCCTCAGAGACATAGCGAGGACGGGATGCGGAGAATGACTCGGCAAGCCTCCAAACCGCGTCCATGTAATCCCACTCGAAAAGCCAAGACAGCGAGCTTGGAACAGTAGGACACGAATCGTAAGCGCTGACACTGAAGATCCTAGCCGATAACTATCATTGAACATCGTTCGAGATCCAAGAAAAACTAGAGGACTCACAATAAGAATAGAAATGTCCCAGCCACCCATTCCAGCGTGATAGGAACAAAAGTTCTCCCACTCTGCGTCATAACCGCTTTGGCGGTACCCAGAACGACGGTCGTGGTCAACACTATCAACCGGTACAGCGAGATTTTCGGATGCCAAGAACGCGGGCGAGGTCCATGATACCTGAGATGGTCCGGAGGAAACTCATCGAGAGCGTCGAGAGTTCGCAGAGTTACAGCAAAGGCTGGGTGAACCATCTGCCTTTAGGACTGAAATCTATATAGCAAAATGGTGAACGAATGTCAATGGGTACTGGTGTTGTCGTTACCTTAAATTCTCGTCAACAAAACTTGGAACAAAGAAGATGTTGGGCAGAGAATGGTAGTTGAGGGGGAAAGAAGATTTCGTGGCTGTTCATCGTTGTGGTGAGTGAGAGCGAACTTCAGAGGGCTATGCAGGATGAGGTGGGAAAAATAGGTGGCAGTTTCGCACGGACTCGTCGTTGATGGAGCGTGGGACAATTCATGCTGAAGCGCGTCTTGAATTGAGGCATTCCTATTCGTCAATAATTCCTGCCGAAGCCCGGCGCTCTGCGTGCCACTTACAACTTTTCTTCACCTTGGTGAAGGCGTTTTTGTAATCTTCGGGTACTCGAGTACATTTAAAGTTCGCTCCACTTCTCATAGTCACAACGATCGATTGACTGAACTTAAACTGCAAGTAAAGATACGTCTTTCATTCATGTAATTGAATCGAAACAAGGGGGTGGCGGAACGTTGAATTTGTACCAACACTCACTATTTTTTTTTCGGGGGTTTTGCTGACCCCCCCCCTCCCCCCTCCTTCTATATAAGGTATGTTTTTCCGAGTTCCAATGTTTTTTTTTATGTTTTTTGGTCCTATGGCTTCGGATTTTCGAAAATCCTGAACCTACAGCCACAGTCTACCTACATATTAGCTCACAAACATTCAAATTGTAGTGAGAGATGCTCTGCGTGCAAGTCTTTCCACGGAGGAACATATGTGAGAAATTACCGAAAGCGGTGAGTTTCACAACCGCTCCCATTACCCTTAATATTACCGTCGGGATTGGTGCAGATAAAGCCTTAGCACATAACCCCAGAATCTCTGGGCAATCAATCCACTTCCCATTGTTGCAGACGTCGACGGAGGTTTCTACACAGCCACCGGAAGGACGAAATGTACCCCCCTCTGCATCCTCACCCACTCACTCAAACGCCTTCGGACCTCGATTTTTGAATTCAGAGGAGCCTGAACCTTTATAAATAGACCTCTTGTATTTTCACAACGTCCCGCCACCCCCTTGAATCGAAAATAATGTTTCGTTTTAAAGGAATTGTCGGTAAGGCTGGGGATAGGAAGGAGACTGTCCTCAGGACAGCGTTGAAAGTACAATTCAAGGCGTAACACGGGCTTGTGTTTTACCCGGAGGAGCAGTGATAAGACCCATCCCGATCGCCCAATCATCCCGACCTACTTCTTCAATAAGTTCCTTCGCCATGTCAAGCCTCCTGAAATACTTCTTCGGGCCTGCAATAACATGCACTTTACGTTCGTAAATATGCAAATCGCGCGTGAGGGTATTGCAAAGCCCAAGCAAAGCAGCTGATACAACGAGCAGGCTTGCTATCACTAAACTCCCGAATTTCGATGCGTTAGTAGCGAGCGCAACTGCAATGTAAACGAGAAGTGTTGCGGAGGCGGTGGCAAACGCTTCAATAGTCGTTTGATCGCGCAACCACTGTCCGGAGGTTACCGCTTTCAAATCGTCAACCATGCCCCTCATCCGCACCCACCGGTCTTGGCTGAGCAAGATGAGTAGGTCGCCCTCGACTCCTGGCTCTGGTGCTCCTTTCCATCCCTTTCGCCCACGCCACTTTAGGACGACGGTGTTTAGCAAGCGGGCGGTGATAAGCATGAGCAGTACCCCGACTGCCCAATAGTCGTGAACGGCAGTAAGGACTGCGATTGAGGTGAGGGTGAGGGTGATTCCGGTAAAATATAGGAAGAGTGGTATTGCGCTAGTAGAGAACAAATCACCGAAAGGGAGAAGGAGCGATGAATGCGTGCCTTTTGGGACGACACCCACAGTGACCAGGCTTCCCGCTTTTCCTACCCTCTGCAGATAATTAACCGTAGCTTGGTGCTCTATGCGGAAGATATACCCCGTCGTCATCGCCCCGGTTGTAGGCAGCTCCCCGCCATTCACTTCCGACGCTTTCTGCTGGGTGTGTATCCCTGGTGCTAGGAGAAGCACGTCGAAGATAGACGCCGACCCCGTTAGCGCCGTTCGTTCAGAGATCACGGAGAGGTCCGCAAGCGCCACGAGTCCAAGAGCCTTGAGCGAAATCGTGTTAATATGCGATTTACGCAACTCGGTCTGGAGGCGGTCGATCAGTCGATGAAGTGGGTTGAGAATTTGGGTAACGAGGGTATGCTGCACGCTTCTGGTCAGATATAACAGCGACATTTATAATGGTGACCTGACTGGTGAGTAAAAGGCCGATTGTGATTTGATCATCGAAAATTGATCAAGCTTAGTCAATTCGGCAGAGCCCGAAGCTCCAGTAAAGCGGCGCTTCATCTGAACCAATGGGCGTCAGTGGAGAAATGTGACAAAGCTTGTGTTGGTTTTAATCCCTCTGTTTTATCAACTCTTCTCAAATCGTTGTTTACGTTGCATAATTCTAATGGTCTGTATTTGTACGATCTTCAGACAGCGCATCATTCTCACTGAACTTTTCGGTCCATAATCGTTCCAGGTTGGGTTCACTAGGTAACTTCTGGGAAAAGCTGGTCCCTTGAAATGCTGACGCGCTAATTGCGGTTCAGGAAAAATGTGCGTAATAGCAGGAATGAATGGTGGCTCACCTTCGTGACTTCAATTCCATACTCAAGAGGTATACTATTCTCAATTCCTTGTTGGGGATCCAGTTCGGATGACGAGGCATCGAAAGGAAGCTACTCGTGCGGATAGAATGATTCTACATGCACAATCAACAAAGGAATACACTTACCTCGGGCCGATTTCCACTTCTCATTCGGATTTCCTGCAGGTAATCAGAACACGAAATGAGTATTCGGAGTGCTTATCTCACCTGGGTACACAAGGGAGAGAGAGACAATTCTGGGTCGTTCATAAAATCTATTACTTCGAGCTTCTGCTCCAGACTCTCGCGTAGTTGAAGACGACTGTTGAGTTGGGAGAGCAAGCAGTTTGAATACATTTTCGATGTCAAGAAGGCCAACATAAAGTTGCTACTCAAATCGTCAATTATCAAGGTAGTGAAAGATTCGAGAGAAAACCTCACATCGAACTGGTCTGGAGTAAGCATTACCCTTCAGCTTTGCTGCTGTTCGGTCCAAGAGAGAAAATATGGACCTGGATAAACACGTTATTGAAATCAATGGGCAGAAACTTGCACTCAAGAACCAACGTCAACATCCCCGTTTGAATCGTTACTTCGTTTTTTTATGAGCAACATTATCACAGAACAACTCTCGGCGCTTACCTCGGATAACCTTTGTGACCACGTCGTCGGTGGCTGTTCCAAAACCCGTTTTCCATTTGGACTACATTTAAGAACGTTAGCCTATCTATCATCTAATAGAGCACGAATCCACTGACCAAGGCTCTCACCAATATTATTGCAATAATATCAGCAACTGCGACTGAAATTAGCCAGGAAATAGCGCCGTGTTCCAATTCATGCTTATCAGCGAACAGCTTAAATTTCAGCGCTAAGGTAGCCGTGTACAGACCACTGCCTGGGATTACGTTCAGTTTATTGACGCAAATCTCAACTGATTTGTACATACCGAAGGATATAATTGAGCAAATAACTACTACGGAGGCTAAGACTTTGGAGCCACTTAATCTTTTGATTCTCCAGGCGAAGAATATCTGGGTAGGAGTGGACATTGCAACCTAAATAATCACGTAAATGGAGTAATCGTCCACTGAAAGGCTTGACAGGAGTGTCGTTAATCTAAGGTCAGTAGTATGGAAATCGACTCACAGCTGCACCACGCCTTTGATTGGCATGCCGTTCGAGTAGAAATAAGGGAGCCGCGTAAATTCAGAGATCTCGAAAATGTTCAACTTCGAGGAGAAACGACGACGGCGTTGTGAATGGATTCGTAATGCTGGGAAACCCTGTCAAGACGGTTAAATACTAGCTTTACACTGCGCTAGAATGCGATCTGCAAGGGCATTCTTGGGCTTCAGGCTTCTAGTACTATAATTCGACAAAAATAGAAATATCGTCTGTTCTTCCGGAACCGCTGAAGTGGAGGGGAACAATCGAGGCTTACCTGTTTGGGCTTTTGACGACCACGGTCCAGGGCGGTCTTGACAATCTCTTATGAGTGTTCTTGGAATTGTCAAGTAACCGCTGATGAACTGTTTTTCGAAGCAAGTCGGTTCTAAAGTAAGACTGAAAAGATAACCGTGTTAGGATCTGCTCCAAAGATTAGGAACTTGTGAAGACTGATATCACTTTACATGGTGTGCGCGTTCGTGATGGACGTCCTTCTCTTCGCCGACTGCCCATGATATCATCAGCCGTCGGAGGTTGTACGTGGATGCGTTCGCGCTCATTATCAAGCTGGAGGTTTCGAGGACGAGACGTAGAATGAAAAGGGTGGGTTAGTCGATATTAGAGTTTGACTTCTGAGAAGATTTAGAGATCACAAGCGACGCTCTAGAAGGTTTTAACTTATTGCAGTTTAATTAACCCAAGGACAGTTTGGTCGTTGACGGCTATGCCGGCGGCTCGATTCGTCACGTCTTCTTGCATTCGAACAGT
Organism: Galerina sulciceps; assembly: GCA_023014345.1. Lineage (NCBI taxonomy): Eukaryota > Fungi > Basidiomycota > Agaricomycetes > Agaricales > Galerinaceae > Galerina > Galerina sulciceps. The sequence continues at coordinate 225,486 of JAEDXJ010000007.1, forward strand.
CTACCTCCAAAGGGCTATTGTAAGTGGGCTTTCGAAGCGATAACTGATCGCCGACGCACATTTACCAGTAGCATTTCCAACGCTCACATTTTGGCCTTTGTCAACGTCCGGAGGTGCCGGATGTTATCTTATCGTCCGCCCACATTCTTATCCAACATTTGCTTCTACTCCAACTCAGTCCTGTATGCGTCCTTCGTCTCTCAGGCAATTCAGCATTCCAAGAGAACTTTCTGAGATAGACTGATGACAGGGAAGCCTGACAGCAAGCAAGACAATGCTGTTGGATAGAAGGCGTCTTCAACGCGTATCGTAAGCCTGAATGGATGGACTGGTTCCAGGAAATAATATACTAAATTTTGAATAAGCTATCATAAAATTCTCTAGGATAAGGACGTCGATGTGAATAGAACGGACGGACCAAGGAGCGTATGATCAGAAAAAACGGAATAACGAGAGCAATACCGGCGATGGCCATCGCACCGATGAAAATCTTCGAGATCCACGTAAGAAGGTCGAACGATGCATGGTCTTTTGAGGATGCGGAAGGTCCAAACATCATCCAGCTCATCCCCAAGAACGTACCAGAGAGGGTAACACAGAAAGTGAGACCCAGGAGATGTAGGATTACATGTATAAAGATAGGAAAGAAGTGTTCCCCTAATAAAAGTTCAGTAGACGGCAAAGTAAAACAGAGTGTACTTACAGTCGGGTATACGAGGAAGAGTCAGACTTCTCCCAACCAAAATCCGAAGAGTGCGAAGGAGCCGGAGAGGGGCGGATTTCATCGCTCTCGGCAGGTTGTAGGTGAGAACCAAGAAAAGGCCCTGCGTCGCCATTGCAATGATATAAACTAGAAAAGACGAAAAAAATATGTTGAAGCACATTTCGAAGAAGTAGCTCAAGAACGTGGGAGATGGGAAAAGGTTGTGAAATGAGCGGAGGTACCACGTAGCCCACAGACCGGCTGCGCAAAGTGCTATGAGCAAGGTAGCGCTCGCAATGAGGAGGAGCGAAACGATGGTCCAGTTAACTTTAGAATGGGTATTACTTCTCAAACCAGCCCCAACGTTGGAAAGAACGACTCACGGAAAATGATATGGCCCGTCCGATCATGTACAAAGAACGATGCCCATATATTTGCCGAATTGAATTCATACAGTCCAAGAACGTAGAAACTGAGACCAACAAGAATCAATGGACAAGGAAAGTCGTATAAAGTGCGATGACTCACCAAGTCGTTATAACGCTTGCAAGTAACCAGTCGAGCCAAGTAACCGCCGTCGAAGACTCCGGACCAAGATATCCCATCGCCGCCTTTGACATTCCGAAGAATAGCGTTATTGAACTGAACAGGATTCGATGGAAGGTGATAGGCGGATGATCTGGATTGTCACTTGGAAGAGACTCGAGCTCGTCGGAGAGGTATACAGGTCGGCCGATAGAAAAGAGGGCCAGCAATTTCCATGCAACGTCCATGCAATCAAATGTGAAGAACCATGAGAGAAATGATGGTGCTCTATTCCCAGAATCGTAGTCGCTGGAGAGTTGAAAGCTGTTGGCGTTGATATCAAAAAATATTAGGGTAAGATAGGGTGAAACTTACACCAACACCAATACGACGCTCAGATCCACTCTAACGTTATCGGTGCAATACTCCTCCCCTGCTGAGTCAAGACCGCCTTCGCTGTACCAACGCCGAGTGTTGTCAATATGATGGCCAACCTATATGGCGTGATCTTGGGGTACCATTTCCGAGTGTTACGCGTCTGAGTTGGATTGTCGACGCTGAATCGAGGTAGTATACCCGACGGTGGCTCACCCAGGGCTGCGAGAGACATGCCACGTCAACCCAGATAGAAGTCAGACTGTATGAAAGAGAGAATTATATAGAGAAGTTTCAAGCTTGAACGATTAGAGATGAGCATAGGTTCAAGACATCGAGAGAAACGCTGAAGTACGTATCGCAGTGGTCGGAGAGGTTAAAAATTAATGGTCTGCGGGCAACGCGGGACTGCAGGAACCCGGGCCGGTTTGCAAATATTCCAACTCCGAGTTCACCGAAACAAAAAGGTACACACTCAACTCGTTTGCCGAATAAAACTCAGACCCGGCCTATTGGCGGCATGAATCCTATGAGCTGATCCTTCCCTGTGCCTTGACCGAGCAAGATATCACTTACGTCTACGATTGACAGCAGAGTGCAATAGTAGGACAATTGAGATGACGGAGTGTATGTATGTTAATGGGCCAACTTGACTGAAACTCGAGAGATCCTCTTGGACCTTTAACCTCAGAAGTCGGGGATGTTTTATTCCGGCGTTTAACAGACTTTCTGCCCTTGTTTATGTACGGCACTTGTGTCAATTGACAAAATCTGGTTGTTCCTGAAAGTGCCTCCCATCGAAAAACAGACATTCTGTCGTTCCGCAAAACATGCGGGCAGACAAAGAGAATTTTGAAGTCTGAAACCCAGTCGCCAGTCCAACTCTCGAGGTATAAAAGCGCTCCAATTTGGGGTTAGAAAACAACAAGAAAAAGAACATCTCTTCTCATTGCTTTCCTTCATAGAAAATCTACCTCTCAAGACTATCAAATGGCCTCCCAGAACAAGGACTCTAAAGCCGCTGCGCCTGGGTACCAGATTTTTCCTTTTTATTGAACAACTTATTAACTTGTTCTGTTTTGGTAGGCTTAACGGCGTCACTACAGTCAACTCAAAAGTCGACAGTTTGACAAACGGTATAGCTTCTGCAGTTACCACTACAACCAGTGCTATAACCAAGTCCAGGTAAGCATCAGTTTCAACTCGTCTTAGCTTGCCCAAATTTACAATTCTCTTCCAGCACTCTCGAGAGGTCAGTCGCCTTAAAGGAATCTCAACTCAATCTCTAATATTTTTATAGTACAACTCAGTCGCTCGGCCTGGCTCTTACCGAAATCCCCTGGATGCGTTTCAAGGTCGTCGCAGAATCCGATATTGCCCTTCTGGCGAACGACGTGCGCTTCAAGGCATTCATCCAGTCAATCACCGAGAGCACAGTGGCCGACCTTACTCAGGAAATTACGAATGAGTTCTCGGTGGCTCTCCAGCAGGTTATTGTAAATGCCAACAAGTCTATCGCCACGCGCCTGTCCTCCGTGTCCGAAAAAGTGCTCACCCAAATTACGGCCTTTACCAACCCCGGAGATGGGGCTACTGGGTTCCAATCCCTCGGCTTTGACGAAAAGATCGGTACTGGTCCCGGCCTTGGTGTAGGCTCCACCGTAGCACCTCCCAACCTCACGAATGCGGAGTGGATCTGGACTAAGGAAGTCGTTGCGGCCAAAGGAAACCTCCCAGGCATGGCCCGACCCTTCCGAAAGGTCCTTTCCTCCACATCTCTTGTCAACCGCTTGACTATCGACATTGTCTGCGACAATTTTTACACCCTCTACGTTAATGGAAAGCTCGTCGGATCCGGAATCGATTGGACTGTCGCCCAGCGTTACACCGTGCTGTTTGAGCAGACAAAAGAAGTGGTGATCGCTGTTTACGCAGTTCAAGAATCAGTCGGACCACAACCGGTTGGACTACTCTGCGCCGGAGTAGCGTGGAACAGCGAGGACAAAGCACCAGAAGGAACACGTTTCACAACCAATACGAGCTGGAAGACCTTCCCCAACGACAGTTTCGACCGGACCTTTTTCCAGCGCGACTTCAACGCGGGAAGTTGGGAAGATTCGGCCTCGCAAGGGACTTATGCGAAGACCCAGCCGTGGCAAGGCAAGGTTACCTTCCCTACCAAGGAGAGCCCGAGCGGTTCTCCTTTGAAAAACTTGCAAAACGCACCTGGCCAGCCCCGACTTCCGGACGCACCCGATGCCCCACCTGCCGCGGTGATTATGTCCAATGAAGGGAACAAAGTGCCTGCCGACAAAGTCCCGGTGAAGATCTAGGGGCTGGTCAAAAGTCATGGATACCTGATACCTGATATGATTGTAATTGGAGTGCGTTCAGTTGATATTTATTGGGAGCTACTTGACAGTTAGATTAGAGTCTCGCTCTGTAAATCACTTACACAAATATACAAGTGCAGGTACTTGCTTTTCCACAGCGTACGGAGACTTTACACTGTCGATTTGGATTCGGAACAATCTAATGAGTCAAGTCGTCAGGTAATTTTAGAACCTCTCTCGCCGATCTAAATTTATGTCTTACACACCACAAGTAGATATGATCGTTAACTAATGACACTTAGACAAGGGGAGGGTATTCGGCGCTCCTTCACACGACCTCACACGACTGTTCACGGCGGCCTGAAGAATTGATGATATCTGTTCGAAGTTCATCAGGAGGTATAAAGAAACCTCTAATCTCATTGCATCAGAGTCAAACCACACTCCTTTGATATCATGTTCTCTCTTTTCAATCCCCTCCTCGCATGCCTCATAACATTCTGGGGACTAACATTCGTACTTCGACTATCCTAATTTAGAAACCTTAAACTCATGTTGTAAGTTTCTAATTCAGGTCCATATAGGCGCTGCAGCTTCGCCTGTATTAGACGCTCGCCAGTCGTCATCAGACCTTCCCCCTGGGTGGACTTCTATCGGTTGTTATAGGTGGCTTGAACCTACCGTTGTTACTGCGAAGTATTACTCACGAACTCATCCAGTGACTCGACTGCTTCCCGGTCGCTGAAAATCGCAGCATATACTTCAGTCGAGAATATGACAATTGAGTCATGCCTCTCATTTTGTACCCCCGCGGACTATAATTTCGCAGGTGTTGAATTTGCCCGTGTATGTTTCTTATATTATTCTGAACTCTCTTTTATTGACCAGTAATTAGGAATGCTGTACGTGTAAATCTATCCTCTATCCTGTCTATCTAATAAGTTTCAGACTGCGACAATGTCATCGAACCATTAGGCGAGCCAATTCAAACAGACGCATGTAATATGCCCTGTACTGGAAATTCAGATGAAATTTGCGGTGGCCCAAACGCTATAAACATTTTCCAGAAGTAAGTTTCTGTTTCTACTACATAGAGCAAGAAATTCACCAAGTATCGTGCTTCACCTCCGCTATAGCACCGTGAAGGATACGATACTTCCAGCAGGATGGGAAACCGTTGGTTGCTACAGGTTTTTCTCTCCCAGAATCGTCGGATCTAAAGCTCGTGGATTAACCGAAACATCGCAGTGACTCCGTACAAGCGCGAACTTTGCGCACAGCTGCTTACACGGATGTCAATAATATGACAATCGAATCATGCCTTGCGTTCTGTACACCTGCGAACTATAATTATGCTGGCGTGGAATTTACCCGAGTATGTAAACTTTCCGTCCCTTTCATGAGCTTTCAAGTGAAAACTGATTCTGTATCTAGGAGTGCTGTGAGTAACTTTCGCTTTAATTAGTATCTGATTCGATTCGACACTCACTACCGTTTCAGATTGCGATAATGTGATAGAGTCCCCAGGAGCTCCCATCGACGATTCCAATTGTGATGCACCGTGCACCGGTAATGACAGCCAGAATTGCGGAGGTTCAGGCGCTATAAAAATATTTCAGAAGTATATTTTACCCAATGCAATTCCCATCCCCTTTTAATCCACCGTCATAGTCTCGCGGTACCACCACCTCCGCCCGTTCCGGAAGTGATTGAGTTTTTGGGATTTTATAGATACATTGGCTGCTTTTAGTAGGTGACTTTCTACTTCAATCTTCGGAATATTTACTACATTATCGAAAAGCGATGGCGTTGACGGAGCACCACGAACTATGTCCCACCAACTCATTGACAAAAACGCCACCGTGGAGACATGCACTGCCGTCTGTAAAGCCAATGGATTCGTGCTTTCCGGCTTAGAATGGGGAGGACAGTGCTGTAATTATTTCACATTTCTCATGTCGAGCCACCATCTAACAAATTGTCACCAATTCAGGGGGCGACTCCACAGTGTCTATGGACAACTTGGCACCAGACTCGGACTGTGATACTGTTTGTGATGGAAATCAAACTGAAGTTTGCGGCGCTGGGAATCGTCTCACTATTTATCAAGACACGAGTGTCCAACCTATCCCAATCGTCATCAGCACATAGACCCGTTTGAGGCGCTCGGCTCCGAGAAATTATACCTTAATCGAACTTTTATATATTTGTATGTACGAAGCAGGACAATTTATCGTATTTTTGCTAGCGGCTTACCCGGCAGATGCGCTCATGATCACTGGCATACCTATCAATCTACAGGTTCTACAGGTTTTTGACAAGCTGTGGTTTGGTGGGTTCATAATTCGGGACGCTTCCGGGATCATGAGATATTTCGAGGTCGAGAGCCTCAGCGTATTGCTCGACTTGCTTGTCGAGCAATGTAAGGACAGAAAAGTGCCAAAAAGCTTGACATGCGGAACCCGACATGTAAAGCTGGTTGATTGTTAATCAAACGATCCCGAGCACCTGGCAGGTACGATGAAATACCGTGAGGGTGAATGAGAAAAAGTTACCATATTGCATGTTCACCCTTCAGCGCCATCAGTATTCCTCTGCTCTGCGTTTGACACGAAAGGCACTGATATTCGTTCTAAAGTTAGAACTGCGAGTGCTCCAAGCATGAATGTATTCTGGTTTGCGCGCCTTCAAAACAGACGGCATTCATACCTGAACCACAGGTGTCTTCCTCCTCGAGACCGATACGCCTACTTCATCCGCCATGTCTGACTCCTCGTTAGCTGCGCCAATTGAAGTGGAGAAGGCCGTACTCAAGGGGGACCTCGACTCGACGACTCTTTTTGCGTTCTTTATGGGTATGGGTCTCGTCATCAAGTTGACCGTCGGATTAATGCGTGCTTTCCAGGGATATTCGCGATGGTCTACTTCTTCACTCTTTACGCATACTGTACGGCCAAGAGCGTCATTATCAGTGATAAATACTGATCGGAGGCCTTATGCACAGTGACTAGGAAAGCGTCCCAGCGCCGACCCATCATCGTCACCATCACTATAATCTACGTGCTCAGCAATCTCCAATTAGGCGCACAGTGGTGGTTGACAGGCTTTGAATTTATAGAAAGCGGAGACACGAGAGACGCCATATTCATTGCGCGTTCGACCACTCCCACTTGGTTCGCTGTTACGAATGCTATTGACACTTTTGTTGTCGCTATCCTCGCTGATGGACTCCTCGTAAGTTTCGGCCTAACTAGTGTATTTCTCCATGGGCTTAGTTCTCAATTTCCATAGCTGTGGCGTTGTTTCCATGTTTGGAATGGATCCTTGCGAATGATGGCCTTTCCGGGATTGCTGTGGGTCGTAGAGATCGGCCTATCCCTCACGGCCGTTGTGATTCAAAGCATCGCCTCTTCCGTACTCAGCACTCCAAAGCAAGTTAGATTGGAGGGGATAATCTCCGCCGCGGCGAACTTCGCTTCCCTCGCTACGACGGTAGTCACAACCGCCTTGATAGCATATCGCATTTTCTCTTTCGGCAAGCTCAGCGGCGGTTCTACCAGGAGGTTCAAGCGTATCGTCGAAATCGTGATCCAAAGTTCCGCTGTGTATTCACTTTCTTCGCTTGTGTGCGCTATTGTGGTACTTTTGGACGAACAGGCCACGACGTTCAATACGCAGCTTACTGCGGCTAATGACTATGGTGGTGCTCTGGAGTTCGTCATATCGGTGCGGGATTTTACTTAAAAAACAAGCTTCACATCTAATGGTTATTTAGGGATTGGCGCCTACAATCATGGTTGCCCGCGTTGCCCTTCTTTCTCCCGATGACACGCATGAGACAACGAACCATGTCTCGGGACTCGAGTTCCACAAGAGAGCCGGTATGCAGACCGGATCGGAGACCACTAGGGAATTGGGCAGTGTAATACCAATAGGACCAGATTCCAGTTTAGACACTCTTCCGTAGTAGAGACGAGGAACTCTCAGGGAAACCCGAAAAGTGTACGATTAGTGCAGTGCTGCTGTCATCCTTTGATTCCTCTCCTTAATTTCCGTACCGCATTTTGCAGTTCTGTCCTGTAGATTATTTATTTCGTATTTTGATCGAAACGTTCGTTGAAGCAAATAACGAACACCAAAGCTTTCTCGAGAACTTACTAAGTACTCTCTACTATGCGGAAGCCTTCTCCTTTCACCACGGACCCTCAACCTTGAACTCTAGAAAGGAAGCCTAAACATTGTCACCAGCAGCGGCGTATACTGAGTCGGCCGTGATTTTTGGCGGGCGAATTCGAATCTTTGAGTCAGCTCCACCGTTCGTCTAGTATGAATGGGTAGAATGGAAGGATGCAGTCGCCATCTTACCGCAATGTGATTCAACATCGTATCTACCGTTTCCGCTCTCCTTGCTTCTGCATCTCTGGCAAAGTCGGCCACAATTACCCTCTTCGACGGGGCGAACTGCGGCGGATCCCAGGGAGGCAATTTCCAGGTCGCCTCCAGAGTATGTTTCCGTTTAGGCGGCGGTTCGACCAAGTCGATTGGCTATTCTGGTGTGCCTAGCCAGATTCGGTTTTTCATTTCGGGCGGTGCCCACGATTCTTGCACAAATGGCCCTCAGCTGACGCTTGGTGGTGGTTCTGGATGTGCAACTGCACCTGCCGGTAAGCTGCCCGACTGAATACTTTCATTAACCAGGAACTCACGATCCGTTTGGGTGCCACTGGCAGTGTTAATTGGGAGAGCGTCGCAGTTTTTTAAGGCGGTAGCAAGAATGACACGTCTGATGTACGAACTTTGAAAGCAGTATTAGTCGGGTGGTAGACTGGTAGGAAATCGTTTACAAGGAAGATTGCTCAGAAAATTCGTGGGAAGTTTCACAAAATAAATGAAAATTTTTGATTGTTCGAATTTGGTTTGAATAGCCTGCTCGACACCCTCCACGATGAGCAACTGAACATCAGGCTTCAGACGTCCTCCGCCTCGAATAGAGCCTTATCCTGCCGAATATCACTCGCTCTTCTGCCACCCTCTTTCCTTGTCAACTCTGACTTACCAAACACGACGAGCAATGCCATTGGCAAATCGCGTATCGACGAACTTCCACTGCGCAAACTCGGTGCCCATCAGTGAAAGTTTCTGAATGATCTCGATTGTCTGATTCGTGTTCATTTCGCTTTTTGAAGAACTCTCAGATATCTGGGATTTGGGGGGAAGTCGTTTTGCAGGGAAGTGCTGGCGGTGGCAAGAGGATCTTCGTGCGATTGTTCAGGCTTCGGTCTTCCCAGTCGTAATGCGTAAGTCTATCTTCTTTGCTGCTGCCTCCTCCCTAGCCTTGACCCTCCGAATGCCATTAGACTTGTTGGCGAACCACCAACTCAGACGATCACTGCATTTCAGACTTTTTCTTCAAATTGAAGTGTGATTATCCGCGTCATATGTTGCTGACAATGCTGACTTTCCTCCTTTTTCCAGTTTTCGGCACCTACTAACTATTGCATGCATATTTCCAGAGTTCGCGTGAGTCATGTTCGACCCATCCCCGTCTTTCTTCGACTAATGACCTCTCCTTTAGCTCGCCACCCACACCATCCCACGTCAGTGATGAACGGAACGATGCCATATTGAACTTTAGCTTGCATATATGCACTTATATTGCCCACCGAACTCATCACGACCGCTCTCCGCTTATTGGCAGGTCTGAGAAGACGTTGGAAGTCTTGCTCTCACATTTTCGCCGTACCTGGTTTGGCAGGTAAGTGTACTTATGGTCTTACAACGTGGCTTAAAGACTATCTCAACCTTCTTGTCAATCTCACAGTTATCTTCACAGCCCTCTCCGCTGTTCGCCAGTGCATCCCGACGGCCTCTTCGATGGCCCGTCATCATAACTCAAACCTCGAACTGACTATTAAATTTACCTACCTCAAAACTCGAATGCCCAGCTGAGCACCTTTGCGCAGTTCACAGGTCTTGGACTCAGATAGCTGGCAGGCGGTCTTTTTTTCATTATTTTATGAGGATCCCAGTGAGATTTAGTGATGTCGAACTCATTTACTGTAGCGTTAGGATACTTATCCCGATATTGCGGGTGTCGTTATCTAAGTACGCTACTATTTTACTCTCCAGATATTTCGGGACCAAGTCCATATCCACAATGACAATGGCAAACCACAATCTCTTGTCAGCACGTGTTCGTAGATAATCTGATCTTGACGACTTTGTTCTCTATTCCACGTTAAAACCTCGTCAAGCAATGCAACCGCCTCAGGCCGGTATACATCCCAAAGATGACAATCTTGCTACTTTTTCGATGAACATTAGGTCCAGGCCACGCGAACAGGAACGAAACGGACAGAAATTATGCTACTCCTGCGGTCGGTCGCCAACAGAGAAAGACGAACTTGCGAAGTGCGCTCGGGTGAGTTATGCGTTTATCTTGATGCAAGGCCACATTAAACTCGATAAACATGGAATAACAGTGCAGAAGTATGTTTTACTGTTCTCGAGAGGTACGTTCATGAGCTAGCAATCTCCGAATGCAATCGATGAATCGACGATGATTGTGCCACTCTCAGTGTCAGAAGAAAGATTGGTGAGCATCTATCATCTTGCGATCATCCAAGGATGTAATCTGACTTGCAAGTACTCGAATACAGGCCAGATCACAAAAAGTTCTGTAAAGAGACAGATCAACAGCAAGCTTTCATTATGAAGTGCCTTGGTCGAATGAACCTGGATGCGGGTGTGAAACACGCCATTTCGCTTGCTCTCGCAGAAGAACTCCTTCCAGCCTTTACCGCCGCACCAAACAACAGGAAGATGTGGGTGGCCTGCGCGAATCTTTACCTATACCCATGTGAAGAAGAAGACGCTAAATCGCTCACATCGCCTGACATTCCTCTCAAGGCTCTCCTAAACAAACCGATGCTGGGAAGGGTAAACATTGCCGACATCAGCGATGTTACAGACAAGGATATTGTCATTCCCGACCGTATTCGTGTAACCTGGCAGAAGCACCGAGACGACATGGATAAAGCGGGCGATCACGATACAACTTACGTCGTCCTGTTGCAAGTTGGTTATAACGGGAGCGGAGTATTTTTTATGCCCTTCTCTCTGCATGCAGATGAACTCGCTGTGGTTAGAATGGACTATGAAAATTGGAAGAGGAACAATCTTATTGGTCCTGGGGTCAAGCCGTTTCTACTGTGATTTATTTCCATACCTTTCAAGTTTCATTTGAGGACTGACTTTGTCTCTGCCATAAGCATAGCCAACGGTATGTGGACAGAGCTACAGGAGAGCAAGGGAAGACCCATGTCGTGCGCACTGGGAAGGTATGATAAGATTTTGTTGAGGGAATGGCCTATAAACCGTAAACGAGACTGATTTGTATCTTTTCATAATAAATTTCATTGAAGTTGGCCAATAATAATTGTGTCCTGTTTGTGAACTTGTGAACCTTGCTTCCAGATCTACAATAACTTCAAACCCAATCGACCTCTCGTCTAGTCTGACTTTGGCACGACTCATTCTCGCTCACCCCTTTCTTCACACCGCCGATGGGAAACATGTAGGTAAATCCTGAACGAGACCTACACATGCTATTTTGATCCACCACGTCAGCCTCTAAGGTCAAACCTAGAAAGAGACGCCTCATTCTCTGAGTCTCTCCCCACTCCTGCGCTTACTCGTCCAGAATTTGCAGAAATTTTATTGAGGACGAAGTAAGTCTACGGACCCGACTGGTGTGGATCTCGAGGGATTGGCGTCCTTGTTTCGCATCTCCTCTGCGAGTTTGTTTTGGCGGCGTTTTCTTGTCGCTGCTAATACGTCTTTGGAAGCCCCGTTAAGCATCGAAATCTTGTTCAAGCTTAACAGATTGGACAACTTTCTTGACACTAACATTAACGGCTCTGTTTACCCTCTGCCTCTGACGGGCACCACCCCAGTTATACCTTCATCCTGGCCCGTCCATCCATCCATGATCACAATTTCCATCGACTCTGATATATCGACTTCGGCCCTTACTGCATTCCTGTTTTCCAAAGCCCGAATGCTTTCGGCGTGTACGCCTCTCTGACTAGACGAGGTTCGATTATCTGGCCGAAGTTCTGGAATGGTCTCTGAGGTGGTCTGCGGTCCGCATTCTAGGCTTTCTGTCTCCTCGCGCCTCCTGTGTAGCTCTTTTGCCTTTGTTCCATCAAGATCCCACAATTCAAAAATCGGATCACCGATGCAAGCCAATGATAGGATGAGCGCGGAAATCTATCAAACGATTCATTAGCTGCAATATTCAGATTAAAATCCAATCAGTCGTCTGAGCATACTCACCTGTCCGTAGCCCATTTGATCTTCGCTTTCTGCGTCTAAGCCGATATTAACACGAAGAGACTCCTCTATCCCAACTATCACCTGAACCCCAACCAGGAATGACACTGGAATTGCTGTACCGAATCGTGTGCGGTCCGAAATACACTGTATTATATATAGCCCCACACGTAGGAGACAGTATAAAATAAAGTTCAGTTCGGATGCGCAAAGAGAGCTGTATTTTTTCATGTGGAACCCAAATGAAAAAACCCAAATTATTTCAGTAAACCCTACTTCGTCAGAACCGTTAATGGTGCAATTGGCTTCGAAGGTGACAAGACTGCGTGTCATAAACGTAGAGTACAAGCCAAAAAGGCAGGTATCGAAACAAACATGCATTGATCTGCTTCGTGCTTCCGGCTGCTTCAATGCTTTTGCTCTAGACTTAGATCTCGCAGAACGATAAAAGATTGTGGGCAACAATCCTGCAGCTTCTGTAATAGAGGTGATGAAGTTGAGGAATGCCAGTTGGTTGGCTGCAATGATATGAAAAACCGAGATCTGGCCCCTACTCTTCAATACGGCGACTGAGATGATGGTCGAGAAGAGAGTGAACGTTCGCAGCCGCCGGATGCCTAAAAATAGCGGCCTTTTTGGATGATCAAGACCGTAAATCGACCAAAGAACATCTGAAGATGCGGTAAGTGAGTTGAAATACCGCCACTGTTCAAAGGAGGAAACCCCTCACGCGTGGCCAAAAATGTGGCATATGAAGAAAGGCGAACGCCAATCCCAGTTAAGTCCGGGTTGCTTGGTTGGTAGCACGACAGTACCATCGTCTGGGACTGAGGATGTTAGACTTCTTAACGTACTGAATTATTGTTGTGTTTTTATTGCATGGCTTATCGGAGGCTGTGAAGGTCCTAAATTAAAGGAAGAACGTTTGTTGAGCACCGGAATAGACGAGAAGATTGATGGTTCACATGGTTTGACAAATTTTAATTTAGAAAATGTTGTGCTATACTGAGAACAGCGCCAGATATTCAGCGCCAGATATTTAGAAAGGAAAGAAACATCCGTAAAGAGGTAAGATGAGGCCTCCTGAAACGTTCTGAAGACGAACACGGACAGCATCTCGGATAAGAGGGTATCAGCTTAGAAGAAGACATATCCTCAATGCCTTCGGAAAAATTCCTCGGAAAAATTCCTCGGACAAAGTCCTCAACCGATTGGTGCTCACGACGATATGATTGATTGTCCAGCCCCAAGAATAGTGCTCGTGACAGCAATACCATGCTTTGAAGAAGGCAGAGGATAGCAGGATTTAGAAGGCGACGGGACCCGGACTTGATATCTAGAGGATGCGAGAGAGCCACGAATATTCGCATAAGTTGATTGATAAGAAGAACACTACTCCGGCTCAGCAAAAGCCGTGATCATTATGAACATTGACATTAGACAGTCTGAGCGCTGGGCGCGAAGAAGCCAGTCAAAGTGCTGTCACAGAGGAATTGAAATTTATATTCCTGATGTACCCATCAGAGTAGGGGTAGTAGGAGTAACTTACTGCATGGGATAAATATCTGTTGAACACGGAGTTTCTGAGAGTTTTGTGTTTTGAACAATTCGTAGAAGGACAACACGTGTCGACTTCGGTGCTCATATTGGAGCCTAAGTCTGAAGAAGGCTTTTTTTCCACTAGTTTTGAGCCTTTTGGCCCAGAGGATAGGGACAGGTCGACGGGTGAGATGTATTCAGAAAAATGGTACTCGCTCGTTTAGCAGGAGGCACGAACCGATCGAAATTGTAAGCGTAGTTGTGGGCTTACCACTACGTGGAGCAGTGTGTCTAGTTCTTCAGAAATCGATCCTGACACTCTCATGATCCCACATGGTCCCACATTCTGTTCAGGCATGAAGACCTTCCCACATACACAAGAAGGATGTGTTCTCGTGCATTCCTTCCAAGCGACCATGCGAAAACCAGACTTATCGAGTTGAAACTTGTACAGCATTAACAAACGTGCAAGGAAATATTTTTTCACAGATTCCGGGTACGAAGGCCGCCCCGCTTTCAAGACTGCCCTTACCATACGGTACACAGAGTAAAGAGGGAAGATTTGATATGGCTTACCATGATGGGGAAAGGATTGCCGATCAGGATAGCCTCTAATGTGAATCGTCATGGAACCCTCACCTAAGATACGGTTAAGCAGACGTATTGCCTTGTACCTGGGCCCTTCTTTGAGATGTACAAATTTACGCGTCTGTTGTTTGCCATTATTCAGGTCAGCTGGACGTCCAGACACCCGATGGCCAAAATATTGAGTCTATGCACAGATAAAAACTGAAACGACAAAAAATCTTGAAAAAATTGTTAGCACGACCCTTTTCGACAAGTAGTAGGATATTTGGGCCTTAAATTACTGGTGCTCCAGTTTGTTTCATTGGCGATCAGGGATTATGTAGTAGATCACATTGATGGATTGACTCTGGCAAGAAAGAAAATATATTCGTGGGAAATTTCATGAAATAAATTTGATGTCGCTTGCTCATGCTCAACATCCTCTTGACATCTTCCGCGTTGAGCAAACACAACGTCCAGCCCTGAACGTCCTCCACCTCAAGAGCTCAACTCTGCCGACTTTCAGCTGTCTTGCTCTCACTCTCTGCTACCTCTGACTCTGACTCGTCACAAACAACAGCTGATACCATTCCCACCTCGACGAGCTCCCGCCACACAGGCTCCGTGTCCATGAGAGGACGATACTTTGTGATTTCGATCGCCTAAATGGTGTCAATTCTGTTTCTGAGAGGACATTCAGTCCTCTGGCACTTTGGGAGAGCGGTCATTCACCGAGAGGTGATGGCGAGAGGATTTGTGCGTGACTGATCGGTTCTGGTCTTCTTCCCGTCGTAAAACGTGAGTCTTTCACCCCTTCCGTACTCTTCGTGGATTTGAATTACTGGAAACTAGTGGAATACTGCTGGAAAGACCTTTAGTCGGTCAATCGTCTCCGATTGCTGCATCGTTCAAACCATCATTCGTTCAATTGGAGTGTGTAGATTCGCGTTATGCGCTGCTTACGACGCTGACTTGCCTCCGTTTTCAGTTTTCTGATCCACCTATGAGGTAATGCACGTATACTTTAGTGCCAGCGTTCGTAAGTCACGGCCAACCGCCAACCTGTTCTCATCGTTCTGCGACTCATGACGTCTCCTCCAGGATCGTTCAACCCCCTACCTTCCCATTCTACGTTACCGACTGATGGGAGGATCAAGGCTTAAGTTTTAGCTCGCATATATGCGCCGAACGTTGTCTAGAATTCATCGCCTTTAAGCGTGGCTGAGTTATTGGCTGGTCAGAGCAGGCATTGGAAACCTTGCTGTCGCACTTTGCCATACCTGGTTGCTTGGCGGGTAAGTGTACTTTTATTCTTACAACGTAGGCTACTAATGGTGCCAGCTCGCCCTTCTCGTTAGAATCTACGGCTACATTTGGGATGTTGCATGTGCACTGTTGGTACCCGCCTACCTCTTGGTTTGTTTTTCCGACTCTCCACACCAAGTGCTTCCTCAAGACGCTCGTAGTGCCGACTCTCCTCCATCTGACTCTCGGGGCACGCATATATGCGCGTTTTTGTCGTACGAACCCGCAGCGCTTGCAGGATTCTCAACCGACGCCTTTCGCTTACGAGTGGCCGGGTTTGGGACTCTTGCCGCCCCTCTATCGCAATCACTTGAACTAGTCGGTGAGTTTCCAATCCTTCCTATCAGGTTTTGCTGATCCCTTTCTATCGTGTATCTCAATACTACTTTGGCTACGCAGGAATTTCAGCTACCCATTTCTCTGTTCTGCGACCTTCGGATATCCACCACTTTGACGTTTGAACGCATCATCATCCTGAATGAACACTCGTCGTCATCTATCTCCAAACTCGAACGTCTACCTCACCACCTTGGCGCGATTCATTCTTCTACTCGTTTGGGAAAGAAAACGCGTCGAGCCACCGAACTCGTGACCGTCAACTCTTCCGATTGTCGCGTCTGCTTGTGCGATTAGGCCGACGAAGAGAAACCTACTTCTCTTGTCCAGGTGCACTCGGACGTTGAGGATGAGAAGATTGCCAGTACGACGCAAGTTCACGGTGTCGTACTGGTGTACATTTGGGAAGGAAGCTCGGCGAATGACGTCCGTTTGTCGCATCTCCACTGTCAGCTAGTTCGTTCTTGTTACTTGGTTCCGATTCCTGATACACCTTCGGCAAATCTCTAAGTATTGAAACCCTTGGGTCACCCTTCTCAATCTCAGGTGAGCCAAACTGTGTGCTTCCAAATTTTTCCATCGTTCTCATCCCCTAGATGAGCAGCTCAGGTCCTAAGCGTCAAACGCAGCTCGCAGGTCGGCTCTAAACCAGCTCAGTCTCGCAAGAGCGTTCTTTCCTTACTGTTCCGTCGTTGATGGCAATAAGGCCTCGTCATGATGCCGGACGTCGGGGTACGCCTTTGTGACGTACACTTGAAGTGTGAGCCGCGGTTCTCCATGTATCGAGGAAGAACATCCGATATGAAGATCTTAGGTGGAATTTTGTGATGGCTGGCTTGTTTACTGTAACATTACAGTAAGGACCTACTTACAGCTGTCTTTCAGTAACACTGCTAGATTTTAGTAGACGCGGTTCGAAATTTGAGGTCAGAGGTGCTTTGTTATCTGAATCAGCACGTGTTGTACCGTAGATAATCTAATCTGCCAGACCTCGTGGTGACTTGGACAAGTTGAAGACCCTGAACAGTGCAAACTTCGTTTAGCTCTTCCACGTTGAAACGTCGTCAACCAATGCAACCGATTCAGGCAGAAGGAACGCTCAAAGATGACAATCTTGCTGCTTTTTCAATGAACATTATGTCCACACCGCTCGAACGAGAGAGTTACAGACAGAAAGTATGCTACTCGTGTGGTCGGCTTCCAGCAGAGAAAGAAGAATTCGCAAAGTGCGCCCGGGTGAGCTATCGTTTGTCTATATACAAATCTCACATTACTGAACTCTATGGTGAAATAATAGTGTAGATGCACGTTTTACTGTTCTCGAGAGGTACGGGAATGAGCTGGCAACCCCATAATGCAATTGAGTGATGACTTGCCATTCTTAGTGTCAGAAAAAAGATTGGTGAGAAACTATTTCTTGCGACCGTCCAAGGAAATTATCTAAGTTGCACGTACTCGAGTGCAGGGCAGATCACAAAAAGGGCTGTAAAGAGGTCGATGAACAACGAGCTTTCATTGTGAAGTGTATCGGCCGAATAAACCTGGACCTGGATGTGATACGTGCCATTAGGCTTGCTCTCGCAGAGGAACTCTATCCAGCTTTTACCGCTGCATCGGACAACAGGAAGATGTGGGTAGCCTGTGCAAATCTTTTCCTATACCCATGTGAAGAAGAAGACGTCAAGTCTCTCTCATCGCTGGACATTCCTCTCAAGGACCTCTTCGAGAAACCAATGTTGGGAAGGGTGAAGTTCGCCGGCATTCACGACGTTACAGACAAATCGGATATTGTCATTTCGGACCGTACTCGCATACTGTGGCAGAAGCACCGAGACGACATGGATAAAGCTGGCTATCATGATACGGCTTACGTCGTCCTATTGCAATTAGGTTACGACAAGAACGGCGCATATTTTATGCCCTTGACTGTGCCTGCGGACGACCTCGCCCCAATTAAAAGGATCGAGTAGCCGCGGAGAAAAACAATGATACTGCGTTCAAGCCATTTCTATTGTGA
This sequence comes from Galerina sulciceps, assembly GCA_023014345.1. Classification (NCBI taxonomy): domain Eukaryota; kingdom Fungi; phylum Basidiomycota; class Agaricomycetes; order Agaricales; family Galerinaceae; genus Galerina; species Galerina sulciceps. Next base: position 243,520 of record JAEDXJ010000007.1, read on the forward strand.
TTTGTTTCCATACTTTCAATGCACCTCTGAGATGATCATCTCCATCCATCAGCAGTCAACCGTGTATTTGGGCGATCTACAAGATAGCAAGGGTAGACCTATGAGATGCGCACTGGGAGAGCACGATAAGACTTTATTAAGGGAATATTCTATAAACCGTTCACGAGTCTGACTTGTACTTTTTCGTAACTAATTCCTTCTCGCTGTAAAATAAGATCCATATCCCATTTTTGAATTTGATAAACATGCTTTCAGATCTACAAAGATACAGGTTTGTCCATTCCGACTAACTTGTTTCTAAACTCTAAAAAAGCCATTGTTGCCCGACATGCATTACAACGGGGCATTATGTGCTAGGTCATTGTTACTTGGGGAGCTTCACCAAAATTAATGAACTCAACGTTAAAATAAACAAGATTAGAACTCACAGAGACCTGAAAGCGCATCTTTGTCGCTGTATGCTTGTAACTTGGCAGACATATCAGCGGGAGACAAATTTCCATCTTTTCCGATGAGGTACGCAATGAGTCCAGCGACGTGGGGTGTGGCCTATCTGATATTTACATTCCTGACAAATTTGCTGAAATAACTCGTACCATGGATGTGCCGGATATCGTGTTAGTAGCCTACGTGTATGAGAAAATTTGGTTAGAACATCGTTTGGGTATACAAAGAAAAAAACTGACGGTATCACTACCAATCCAGGCGCTAAGAACGTCGAGGCCTGGAGCATATATGTCGACGACGGAACCGAAGTTGGAGAAGAATGCACGCGCGTCGGTAATATCGGATGCACCGACGGTGAGGGCGGAAGGCGCCCTTGCTGGGGAGGTGTTGGCAGCATCGAGATCCGAGTTGCCAGCAGCAACCTGAGGAAGAGTGAATTTTATTAACCGAGAACCTCATATAGAAAAACAAGAACTTACCGCAACATGGATGCCAGCATCGGTGAGCTTGGAAAATCATAATTTTAGGATATAAATGATGCAACAAATTGGTTCGAAATCACTCACAGTGGCAATGGCGCTATCCATTGGTTCGCTTGGGCCGCCAGCAATAGACAAAGAAACGACGGAAGGTCGTCCTGATGCCTGCACGTTGGAAATAACCCAATTGAGGCCAGTTAAGCTGAAGTCACGAAGGTGAGGCTACTCGAGATCTAGGAAGTAAACCTCCTACATATCGGAAAGGCTGCCAGATCTGAAATTCGAGCGTCAGACTGGCAGTTGGAATAGATAGTATGCACATACTGAGAGTCGCTTAAAACCTTGACGCCGATGATACTGGCTTTCTACGAACGTCATGTATGAGGGCCCCAGATATAAATTATACAAATCATCGAGATTACCTTCGCGACACCGAAGGTTATTCCAGCGGCGGTACCTCTATTTCAAAACTCGATAGATAACCCTGCCATAAGACCAATGATAAATAATACTTACGCGCAATGCGTTCCGTGGCCACTACCGTCGGCTTCTCTGGTTGAATGTCAGTACTGGAAAACTTCGCAAGGTGCACAGCGTAGTACTTACGCGTAACTACCAACTGCCATGCCGAATGAAGCACGTCCACCGAATTGAGTCTAAGTATAATCTCGTCAAACTCCATATTATGTCTTTATATTCACTGGGGAGAACTAACGTGGTTCACATAGACGCCTTCATCGAAAAGTTAGGCCACGTCGAGACAAATGAATGTTTGAGCACTGACCAGTATCTAGATTGAACAGGTATCATAAGTTTCGCGTTACGTACGGTATACGACATAGGGAGGGCTCACCAACTATGTAAATATCCACGCCTTCTCCTGCGCTATCGTCGTACGTGTAAGTGAAACTCTGAGCTCTATATAGCGACCGGTTAATTTCTCTGCATCTATGAGAGGCGAAAAACAAACGGCGCAGTTTGATCAGCAATCGGATCTAAAGTGCTAATTCGTTGAAGGCCCCATGTTGCGTCCTCCCTGTTAGACAGTAGTTAAAAAAATCGGTCATATTAATACTGCTCGAAAGTTACTTACTGCGTAGCCGTAGTGTACATGATACCATCTTGAGAAACGGACACGACATCGGCCGATGCCCTCAGAGTATTGAGAGTGTCGGTATTAAGATCACCTGTCGATTTTCAATGCGTCATCTCAGCGCGATAACAAGTAACAAAGACCCACTAGCAAAACCGTTGAAGTGTTCCCAGTCCACTGCTTGAGTCAAACCCAGTTTTTGGATCCACGCCTTGCGGGATACACCGTGCTTGAATTTGACAATATATTTGCCGGTTGTGATACCACTGTATGCCTCGATCGAGATCAAAGCAGTCGGTGCAGCCAGCACTGACAGAGAAAGGATGGATAAAGCCGCGTAGATAGAAACGAAGAAACGCATGAGGACTCTGGTGTTTCGGAAGGCCCGGAAAATTGTACAAACTTCTTCAGACAACTTGGTTTTTATATACGCCCTTCCAGCCAATGACAGAAACCAGCGTAGCAGATATTCCACATAAAATCCGATCCACATGTCCAGTAAATTTTGTGAATGAGAATAGAAAGCACTTGCGGTCAGTTCATTGAGCCTATAGATAGGCGAGGAAGAATTGTCGGCCATGCGAAAGGCGACTTCGACAGATCCTCAATATTAATCCACGCCGACAGGAAGAGAGACGTCATTTGAAGCGGCACGGAAGAAGCCCATACAAGCAACGGATCCTCGAAGGAAATAATTCAGAGTGGTATCGAATGGAGGCAGAAGATTATCGAAGTCATGCTTGAGTCCGCTGGGTGATCCTCTTAGAAATGAAACCTATAACGTAGGTGAGAACCCACGACTTGAGGTAAGAACATTCAAACGATGTATAAAGGTTGAGGTATGAGATATGGGAGGCGGTTAGCCCGCAAAGTTGTTCCTAAGATCTCTTCCGGACTGACCCATGTGACGAAGTGATCACGGCTCCAGAAATAAGCGCAGGCTCGGCATTGAAGAACTTCGGAGTGTCGACATGCAGAAGCTGTTGCAAGGAAGACGAATGAGGAATGTGAATGCGATAGATCCAACCATAATATCGGTGAGTTATCAGGAGTGGCATAACTTCCTCCTCTTGGCATCCGAAATAAATATCCATAGCGTTGCTTGTTATGAGAATCTCAGAACAACCGGCGAAGAAAAAATTAGCTTCTCTCTTGGCAAATCGATGAACAGATGTCCATCTAGAGATGGTGACCTCAGTGAGTTCGGCAGGTGAATGTGCGGAAGCAAGTCGCAAACAGACTGAAAGACGGGCATGGGGAGATTACACCGGCCATTACAGCGATATAGGAACGTCATGGATAAGAAGCAACCGTTGCAAGCTCGAGAACAGAATGTAGCACCTAAAATGCACTTTCAGTAAAAGACACAGAGGGGGACTGAAGGTGTAGAACATCAGCATCAAACAGGCAGCAATGGTCAGAAAAGTGTTCCTCACTTCCCAGATCGCTACCTTGTGCTCCTCCATGTTCTATTTCAATAGCGAGGAGGAGGTATTTAAAATCGAGAATGTCCAGAGATGAGGAAGTATACTCATGTCGTTTCTTGGGACACGCGTCTTAAGCGGCGCTCGTGATGATTTTCATCACGTGTTGCTGGGGGTGCTGGCAAACATACCACGGGCGTCGACTAGAAACAAAGAGTATTCCAGATCTACAATACAACAATATATGAACGAAAGGCATAGCTTACATAGACCCAAAGTCGAGGTCTGTATTTATTTTGCGACAGACTCACGGAATCTCCGCCACCCACAATTTCACCAGACGCCTCCTGCCCAAGGTTCTCCCTTCCGCTGAGCCCAAGTGTCCGACCGCCCATCAGTATACGTCATCTTTCCCGGCTCTGCGAGATCCTTGATATCCACCCCCGCCTTCTTCAAATCGATACACAGCAGGTTGGCTCTGACATTGACCCCACCAAACTCCTTAAGGTCAACGATATTGAAGACGTGGATGCCACATTTGTTACAGAAATAGTGCTGTGGTCCACGAGCATCATAGAGGGCTAACTCGGTTGGGAATCCCTCGTCGACTCGGGCGCTGGCGCTTTCGATGTGAAGGGGGAGTAAAGTCCCATCGCTTTTGACAAGGAGATCTCCTTCACTGACGAAAAGACTGATGCTGCATGGTATAATCGATTATTACGTGTGGTAAGAATCAATCGAACTACTCACCGACCCGACATATTGCACAGCGTGCAGTTGCACCTGCCTATTTTCGTCAGGTCAACATCCTTCACCACAAATTTAACGGAGCCGCAATGGCAAGAGCCGTCGAGGGTATGTTTTACTGGAACTGGATCCGAGGACATGGGTTTCTAGTCACTGAACGACTGCACGGGCAACGTTCTTATAGGACTAGACTGCTGTGACTCATATTTTGATATGTAAGCTGAAATGATAGACACGGTCTCCATCAATTCGAGGCGAAACGGATAGGCGATGTTCTCACCTTGGGTAGCTTATCTCATTTCGGTTCCGGTTAGGCGGCGTAGCTTGCCCTACAACGAAAACTTCTAGTCGAGCCCTGCCGCTGCCGCCGACTGTAGGTCTGGACACGGAAATGAGGTTTTGTCTTACTCCCCCATTCGTACCGAAAGCGTGGCGTGCGGCCTCACCAGTAGAATACTCTCTCGGATCGACATGACCGACGCAGGGAAAACGATCCTGGCAACAAAAAGGCGAGCATGAAGGAGGACGAGTAACTGCAGTTTCATGACCTGCAGAAAGCGTCAGAAAGTCAGGATGTCCGAGACAAAAAAATTTTGTACTGACTCGGTGGTCTGCCAGAATTTATGGTTTGACGGTGATCTTCCATTAGGGTCACGATGTTCGTGCCAACTACAGTGGAATTGGTCAGTCTGAGATCAACCTGATCCAAAAAGGAACATACAGATGACCAGACACACGAGCTATGTTGGTTCGTCGAAGGACTGTTCGGCCTTTTTCAGAAGACGACCAAGGTTTGTGGCTACGACTAGCGGTTTGGTTCATTAATCCTGCCAGGTTCACTTTGCAGCATCGACGGTGATCTGGACCACATCAACTAAAGCATACATTTGTAAGGTCAAAAGGGTCTAGAGGATGAGCAAGCGTACAATGAGCGTCCGGGATCGAACCTAGAATGACCAGGTGGTCATATACACAATCCTGCTCGTCATTGGACGTCAACCAGCTACTGCAGAGAGAATAATTCGAATTGGTCGCCTCCGGTTACGACTGATCAAAAACGTCGAATTTTGAATCGCCACGACAGCTTCGTCGTCAAGAGTCAAGACCCTGTAAAGTTTAGGTCAATCGAACGACATAGTCACCATAGAACGGAAACGCACCGATCACAAATGAGATTCTCAGCGACTTCGTCTCGATGAAATGGGATGCGGCGGCCGCTCCAGCCTTCCGCGCTGATTACCCGGATGTGGGCAGAGTGCGACCACGAAATGGTAGACTTTTAGGTCAGTCGGTCGTTTAGAACTGCTCTTAGACCGGGAGCTGGATCTGAAAACAGTGTGAATTGGGAAACGAAGGAAGCGTGATGAGTATCGAAAGCATACTCTGAATATCCAACTTCTGAACCAACGAATTTAGAGTGAAAACACTCCACAGTACGAGGAAGTGACGCTGACTAGTGATAGCGAGCAACCATGGTCAAAATGAGGTGCAGAAATAACAGGTATGAGCGCAAGAACATACCTATCAAGTACACTCAGGCTACGTAAATCCACAATGTCATGGTGCAGAGGCTTAATGACCACAGTAAGTAAGATGAAAGGAGGAGAGGTTTAAACTTTGCGAACTGTAGCGACCATCACGAGGTGTTCTCAAAGTCCGTCGGCTCTCTGTATCATGTCAATATGAAAGCACGCTGCTAGCGGACCAAGAGTGATTATTATACGAAGCATGACCAAATACCATGAAGTGTACTCACCTCGGTCCACTGGTACAAAATTGCAGTCACTGCCAGCCTGAAACTTGCTCGAGACTTCCTGCAAGGAATCGGACCTGTGAACCACAACTAAAGTTTGAGGTCAAAGAATAGCCAGGAACGAGAGAAAAGTCGCGTACCGGTCGACAGAAGGCAGCTTTTCGAGATACATCCAACTCGACAGTTTTCCAAGTCCATACTTCAGAATGACACGTCGGCAATTCCAGGACCGGCGAAACGACTAAGTATCGTTTGAGATCCAGGTAACGAACTAAAGAAACGCACCGTCACTAGTTCACTTGTTAGATTCAGGCCACTTTTCAGAGACGACCAGAAAAGAAGTAAAATGAAAAGTGAAGCACGGCAACATAGAGGCGGTGAATCGGGTTTAAAGTAGTTTACTCTAGTCTAATCGAGCGATACGTGTACTTGATTCAATCTTTCTTCTCTTCCCCTTTTCCCAGTCTCGGAGACTGGCGATCCCGTGCGAGCGATCCGCATTACTCATCCGCGAGGATGACAGAACCATACTTAAGGGCGGTGACTACATGTCTCGAACCAATTTTCTGATCCACAACACCCACCTCATTGTGGAGGCCTTGTGAACTCGAAAATTTGCAGCACTTTGTTCAACTCTATCGAGTTACATCGAATACTATCTATTCTCAATCATCTTACTATTCTTAAGCTTCAAAGTCAATGTCTGGGAACGATGCTTCAAACTCTACAATCAACACTACGCAAACCGGACCTCAAACTCGTTTGTCTCACACTGCTAGTGGTGAAAATCAAGCATCGTCTTCTCAAGAACAGTACGAAAGAACATCTGAGCAACACGAATCTTCCTTTACTCCAGCTGCCGACCATGATTCCGACGAATCTCATCTTGATCCGGCTTCTGTTGCTGTTCTTTCTACTTGCAATGCTTTTGTTGAAAGCTTTCGAGGGCAAAAATGCAGCAAATCCGCTGCTCTACTATCAATTCACGGCGTTCTTGCGAAATCCATTCCGAATGATCCGAAGAGTCTTGACGAGGCTTTCAGTCGCTACCTTGAGATCATTGACAATCACGAAGCCTACGTATCTAGGGCTGAGAAACGAGGCCGCCAGGACCACTCCGACGAGTATGCTGGCTCAGCCGCTTGCTTCGAGGATGAGGACCATGTCGATGAACAAGAACCTCATGCTAAAAAGTCCCGTATCGATGAATCTCAGTTTCCCTGGAATGTTACGGATCTCATACAATCGATCACCCTTTCCCCTTCACTCAATCGATCCCTCAAGCTACTTCAACTCTACACCGTTGACCCAAAGGCTTCGAAGCGATCTCTTACGAATTCACCCACTTGTCCTGAGTTCCCTGATTCTGAATGGTCCAATATCCTGGCTGGACGTGCTGTCAATCTCGATCATGTCCTGTCCGGATACTACTCAGTTTCAAACAATGACGAGCGCTCTGAATCAATTGGCGAGGTTGAAATCAAGTTCGGCACGGCTTCTCCTACCAAGCTGGTCTCTACCGCTGGTGACTGGAGCATTGCTTGGAACAGAATGTCCCGTGCAACTGCGTTCGCTTTCCCCCATCGCAGCGGAGAACTGGCCGACTATGGTGAATACGTCATCGGCTTATTCGGTGCGACCGACACACTCTTCCATAACCGCGTCATTGCATATGATCGCGCTGTTCGCCGTCGAGTGGGTTCTCGTCGAGACCTTGAACTCACCGACATTCATAAATTCGCCGATCTTAAACAACTCCATATGGATTCGACTGGCGCAGCCGTCGTCCATAATTCCGTTGTTAATGCGAAATATGGTCCGAACTCCCGAAAGCGTGCTGAACCTTGCAATCGGTATAATCAAGGTCTCTGTACCCTTGATGAAAAAGTATGTCGTCGCCTTCACATTTGCAACAATTGTCTCGAAGCCGGACACAAGTCATCTGAGTGTCCTAAAGCTAAACTTTAATTCTTCGACATCCAAGAACCTTCAATCATTTTCTACCCCCTCGACTCACGCTGGGGGCATTAAAAAATGATCAAGATCTCCTCTGGTTCTCGCCAGCCTCAGCGAGAACCATGGACTATGGATCGCCTCATTTACGAGCGATCTATAGCCCTCGGACTATCTATCGACGAAAACTCGAACATCACATATACTTCGCACTTAAACTCCTATTTGACATTTTGCAAATTGCATAACTTTCCGGTTGAACCCACCGAACAAACTCTGAGTTTCTTTACTGTCTTCATGTCCTCCCACATCAAACCAGACTCCGTTGATTCTTATCTCTCGGGAATTTCAAACCAACTCGAAGGTTTCTTCCCCGACGTTCGCAAAAATCGAAAGAGTATCCTTGTCTCGCGAACACTCGCAGGTTGTAAACGCCGCTTTGGAACTCAAGTCAATCGCAAAAGACCGCTATCGAAAACCGACATTCTTTTCCTCATCTCGCAAATAGGCTCATCGGAATCTCACGACGACATATTATTCTTAGCCATGATTACCACCGGTGTCGATGCCTTGCTCCGATTAGCCGCGATGACTTTTCCTGACAAATTGAAAGCTCGGAACTACAAAAAAGTCGTTCTCCGCCATACTGTCGCTGTTTCGCCAACCTCGTTCTCCTTCCATCTTCCAGGTCACAAAGCCGACCGTTTCTTTGAGGGGAACACCGTCATAGTCCGCAAGACCACTCTCCAAACTGGCGCTTACAAATTTTTTACCCGATATCTCTCCTCTCGTGACTCGCTCCACCCTCTGAAACCAGAACTATGGCTGCGGCAGTCTGGCCGTGTGCCGACGCGCAGCTGGTTCATGCGTCGAATGAGAAAATTCTTTCCCAAAGATGTTGTGGGTGCTTCTATGAGAGCGGGAGGTGCTACAGCTTTAGCCGAAGCTGGCACACCTCCACACATCATTCAAGCTATTGGCAGATGGTCTTCTGCGTCATTCCAAATCTACATTCGAAAACACCCTGTCGTTCTTCAAGCTCTACTATACAGTAGACCTCCTCAGCCTACCTGGTAGGCTCGTAAATCCTCAGCCACTGCGGCTCGTAAATCCTCAGCCACTGTGGCTCGTAAATTTTTGCTTCCATTTATCATGTATCAGTACGTTTTTTATTATTCTCGGTATCCTTTTCAACATCATTTCATTTCTCTCCATTCATCTTTTATCTTTTATCTGCTTCGCAATCCCAACTCAAAAAAAAAAAAAAAAAAAAAAAACACCACCCCACCTCTCCCGTCATTTTTTATAGGATAATAGGACCTTTCTACCTCGAATATACATCCAGGTTTCCGAGACCACTCTTTTGCGAGTGCCTCGGAAACTCTGATTACCTATTATTCCTTTGTGATCCCGGATTGAATTTCCCAACGTTGCCGATTAGTCGGGTTTAAAGTAGTTTACTCTAGTCTAATCGAGCGATACGTGTACTTGATTCAATCTTTCTTCTCTTCCCCTTTTCCCAGTCTCGGAGACTGGCGATCCCGTGCGAGCGATCCGCATTACTCATCCGCGAGGATGACAGAACCATACTTAAGGGCGGTGACTACATGTCTCGAACCAATTTTCTGATCCACAACACCCACCTCATTGTGGAGGCCTTGTGAACTCGAAAATTTGCAGCACCCACCATCCCACTCCTTCTAGCTTCATACTTTTATATGTATATTTAGGACCTTTCTACCTCGAATATACATCCAGGTTTCCGAGACCACTCTTTTGCGAGTGCCTCGGAAACTCTGATTACCTATTATTCCTTTGTGATCCCGGATTGAATTTCCCAACGTTGCCGATTAGACTGCAAAGAGGAATGCATTGTTTCGGAGAAATTTCCGTTTGCTCTGAGCCAGTCACGTGCACCGGTTTTTCTTGGTTTTTTTCTTAACGTTCTCACGACCTGCGCAATCTTATCTCAAACAACCTCGAACGATCTATCACCTCCATCCCTACTCTGCCACTCTTGGCCGTCTATTTCATCGTGTTTAGGCTCGAATTATTCGACAGTAAATGTCAACAAAGATTAAATTCAACGAATCTTATGCCCGCGTTTGATATCTGAATTCCGGATCCTACTAGAGTATTATCAACCATGATCTAGTCGACTCTACGCATTCCTTCCCTGCCTTCAACTTAGCTGTCAATCCAACCTGGGGATGGTTAATTGAAACAGATTTCGGTGCCTACATGTTAAAAACTGCCTACACGCCTCATCTCGTTGAAGCGCGTGCGGAGCCGTGCTTTTCGCGAGTTCTCTTTGTGGCTACGAACGCAGTGCTCGTAACGTAAGACACGACATTTCGAGTCTCCCAGGCGGTAAATATTAACGATTGTGTGCGGAAACGTCCCGCGTCTCTTTGGAAAATCAGCTTTAAAATTTTTCTAAACAAAACGCCGTCTGAGTGAACATTTTGTACCCAGAATTTGGCCCGAGCCAGGAAGGGACGAGCAAAAGAGATCTTTCGAGTCAGGCGCTGAAGATGCGTCAGATTCGAGTATGAGAAGCTCCTTGTTTCTCTTTCCAAAAAGTCCCAGGTTTAAATCCGGACCTCCCTGGTGTATCACGGACGTCTCTCCAGAAAAACCTCGACATGCATAGAAAGTTCAACTGCTCAGAACGGGAATTTCGCCCTAACCTTCAAGAATCTCTCGTCTTGTCAAGGAATATATTAATGGCTTGTATCTATACGTCTATTGTTCTGTTCTTCCTGGTCTGAATTCCGCGAATACCTAGACGGAAATTTCGCCAATGAGAAGAGGTTAGAAATCTGGGGATTGTTTACTGATTACCGGGTCACCGTGCGAATCATCCGAAGTTCCGCTGGATGACAACGTTTGACGTCCAGCGTGCCGAAGGTTGAAAAAAATGCGATTTGCTGATATGCCTGTCACTGCAGGCGAAAAGCTGACGAAAGCCTCTATCTATTGGTGCTGGTAAACAAGAGTACAATGTTTGACGAAACACATAAGTCAACTTACTGGCACAAATATTACGGATAGCATGCACGCGGCATAGGTGACAGTGATTCTATAATACTGCATAAATTAGTTGCAGAATATGGAGGAGTCTGAACAGCATTACTCACGAGGCAAAATAAAGTATTGAATCTCTAACGAGAATTTCCAGGAGACTTTTGCCACGAAGCAGCAAAGAATCTTGCGCAGAACATCCTTTAAGCCCTTTAAGGAGAGCCAACATGAAAAGGATGCCTTCAAAAAGAAACAGGGGTATCCAAAACTTATATGCACCGGTTACCTCCGTCGACGATACACAGAGCCTCCAACCAGGAGTGTCGAGCACTGTAACTATAATTTTGCATCATTAGCAGATATCCACATCCCTAAGAATGGTGATCGAGCGTGCCTTCAAGTTGATCGAGTCTTCCCCAAACAACCCAGCCACATAATGCTGAAGTTGCGATATAACATGCGAGCATAAACGCAAGCACTTTTCCATTGCGTAGATAGAGAGCATAGATCCTTAATTGTAGAATTGCTGGTGCGTGTATCAGTAATTTAGACGCAACTGTTGACAATGAATTTGACCTTGAGCCAACGTAGTAGACACTAAGGCACTCCAGCCTTCCCACTGAAAATACCGAGAACCTTGTAATTTTTCAACGGGTGGATTCGGCAAATAAATTAAGGCACTTACAGCTGAGAGAGCAGAAGGCGGGTTCGGGAATGACTAAGTCAGTATTCAGAACTCGTTTGACGGGTATCGTACGACTAAATTTTCACATGAGATCATGAGACGAGACAATGGTTAAACTCACTTCATCGCTCGCAGACAGCCAAAATAACCCTGCATGAACCATTGAGCGCGGTCTACTTCATTCGGTGGTGTGTCATACCATATGAGCAGAAGCTGAGCGTAGATAAAACACGAATAAATGTCAGAAGAGTATTTTGGATAATCCGTGAAGATTACAGACATTGCGGTGGCTAAGATGTAATAACGATTCTGAAATCTCTGAGTGAGAGTCCGGTGAACTGGACCAAAGGCTGCGACCAACCAGAAAGAAAAGCACTTTTGCTAAGGATATTTTGCTGTTCTAGAGCGGATAGTATTAGCGCAAGAAGTTCAAACACAAGTAATAGCAACTCCACCCAGACTAATGCAACCTTTCTGTGACATCAGCGAGGCTCACAGGCACCGTTTATCGGGCTCTCACCTCTTTGTCCATTGTTATGACTGCGCTTCATTTGAATTAGCGGAATTCCAGATCAACTAATGAGATACACGCCATGGTCGTAAGTAATAATAAGAACCGAAGCAACTAAACGGGGTTCGCATGAGAAACGCAGATCATAAGTTGGAGGACATAATTACTTCGAGCGTATCCAGTAATCTGAAAATCACGGAGTCTGTTAGGAGAGGCACTGGAAAGATAGCTGTCCGAATGACCATACATGGCGAATTTGTGGGGAGGAATCGACTGAAACCCCTGCGATCATGCCCTTTTATCATGCCCAATTATAAGATTTGAATCTGTACGAAAGAAATTACTCACTGTGCATTTGAACGTCATGGCGACACTACTCTTGCCTCCGAGGATTGCCGTTCGAATCCGTCTGCAAAAGCTCCTTGAGGTTGAAACCGACAATACAGTCGCGTAAACTTAAGAATGAAAGCGCGCGTTTACACTTCAACGCTTCCCTGCCAGTGGGAATTCGTTACTGCGGGGAAACGGGCCGTTTCAAATAGTCGCAAAAGTGCCGCTACCCAGACACTTAGACTGTAGTAAGTGTAAAGAATGGATTTTTGATAAGCGAATGTCCAACGATATTTCCTTGAGGCATCTCGGTACAGGAGGCAGTAGCGGAGCCCAGCCCATCCCGAAACTTGACGGATGCCTGAAAAGAATAGATCAGGCTACGGGCGCTGGAGCAACTTCCGCCACCACATACCTATTTGTCAGGCCCCAAGAGTTACTTACGTGAAGACAAAATGACAACTGCGGCAGAGGCAACGAAGCTTTGAAAGCCAGAGTTTTCACTCACTGCGCCTGCGTGGCTGACACAGCATTGTCTGACACGATCCCCCTGCAAGAACTGCGTAACCAGTACTGTGGATCAGGACGATGCCCCGTTTCGCTTTTGGGTGTAACCATGACGTCAAGTCCGCGTAAAACTTCTGACTAGGTCTCTATGAGATAGAAAATCCTTTAGGTTAGACCTCTGCGTGAAAGATCAGCCAGGCTGAAATGATGAAAATTGAAGGCTTAGGTTTTTGAACCTTGAAGACTCACATAGCTTTGGTATATCCGACGTGTTCACCAGAATGTGATCGATTAAAATATGCTGTGCGTTCCGTATGCTAGGCTTAAAACGAGTAGAAAAGAAAAACTGTTTCGGCCGGATAGTGTTAGCGACAAGAAATTGGCGAGGAAGAAATTATACCTACAAACCCGCATTACGGTGCATTAGGTAGAGATGGCGCTTGGCCTATACGGGCAACTGTGATGTCAAAATTGATCTCGCGTACCCAAGAGAAAACAGTCCCAGTCAGTGGCACCACCCAGACGTCCGGCTTCAAAGCGTCAAGGGAAATCTTCATCCCCGTCGACACCGTCAAGAGGAATGGGTCGTATTTCTCTCTCCACAGACACACCGAAGAAAAGTCAAGCACCACCAGTGACGCTGAAGACTCAAAAGCTCCGAAAGGTGATGACGCCTCAAACCTCTCGCAAAACATTTCAGCTAGTACCTCTTCAGAAATCCACTACTCACGGAATCCCTCGCAGCCGGAGTCCGTCTGCGTCTCAGATAAGTAAACAGAAGCAGAAGCGATAAAATTTTGTCAACCTAGTCATAGTTTTGTCGAATTTATGATCACCCTCCCCGTTCATTGGGCATCGTTTACCCTGCGTACCCGCATCTTGGTACACTAGGTCGTTTATTTTCTAATTTCTATTATTATTGTCTTTTCGCTTTTCAGAGACTCAGAGTCCGAGCACCCTCTGCGTTGACAGTATTCTCGTCCCTTAAATGACTCTGAATAAAAACACCATCGCAGATATTTTTATTGCAAATGCATATCACTATATAACGGCGCGCATTCCTAGCAGGGTTCAAACGCAGGAAACCGAGTCGACGAGCCAGTTGGCGGAAAGGCCGGTCTTGGTCTCGCCGACCCAGCCAGTGATAATCGCGGCAGTTTCAGCGGCGGTCTTTCCGTCAGCAGAGATCTTGTTCTCGACGTTGAAGGTAGAATCCGGGTTAGTGGTGAAGGTGGACCCGAAGTTCTACCCGGTCAAGTGAGCGGTGAGTGCAGATTTTTTAGGAGACTTTGGAGTATACACGCACGAAGATGGGGCCTCCTACATCAATGGAAAGAGAGCGTCCAATGACTACACGGTGGACATGAGTAAGTATAGTCGGTTTGATGCAGTGATTAGTCTACGTACCAAAGTTGAATTCAGCGACGGACCCAGTGACAGGAACGTCGGGCTTGAGGACATAGTCGCAGGTAACTGCGTTCGCCTGGCGCTTCTCGGGAACGACGGAAGCGTGAACAGCGGTGAAGGCTGCGAGAGTGACGAAGACTTTAGAGAGGTTGAAGATCATTGTTGTAGAAGTTTGTTGGCTGCTTAATTGCGTTTGACTTTCTGGAGAATCTTGGGGCTTAATGCCAGGCTTTTATACGATTCTGAGTGCGGTATTCTGAAGCCGCTGCGGGATCGAAACACAGTGAATCAGCACTCTCGTTGAATGGTAACGAAATAGACTGATTCACTTCGAATCTCTACTCACACGATTCTGTGAGTCATATTCCTTGTATTTCACCATGTAATCGATGCTTTGGGGCTATTGGGAGATATCAGCTTCGATGTTTCGAGGGGTCATGGGTACCCAACGGCAAAGATTGACCACGTAAAAACAAGCCTGATGTTTGATCGTCCATCAGCTTATCATCAAGAAACCAAATGTATTCTCGTGGTAAGAAGTCCAAATTTGGACAGAAATATACCAAAGTGACGCCTATCACATCTCTGGAATTTTTACATGAATGTATGAGCTTATAAGACCTGAATATACATATTCGAAATGGACGCTTACACCGTTGTGTATACACTTTAATCCTAGAGTGCATCGGACGAAAGTGTGGCGTCTTCAATCATCATTATGATCGCGTTCTAAATTTGAACAGATGACTCGACGGACTCTTGGGCTTGCCAAGTCATCGATACCGCTAAACTAGCGGTATTCAAGCACAGTTGAACGACTTAGTTGTTAAAACTTAAGCTGTGTTCGTCAATCATGTTACTAAGAAACTTACGGGCGATTTTCCCCAAATATTATCGGAGATCGTTGTTTTCAACTATGAGATATGATACCCGAGGTCCGAAAATTGGTGTTTCAAACAAAAGTTTCAAAGCGTCGCGAGATAAAATACAAGGATGTCCAAATACGGAAGTAACTTCCGAATCGGGTTACGCGGTGATCTATCGCCACTCTTCTCTGGCTGTGACTAATATGTCGCGTTAGGGACGTTGGGGTGCGTTTGCAATACTAAATCTCTCACACACAGAGACAGCTCTCATGTCGCTTGGTTAAAAGAACGACTCATCAGATTGGAACCAAATTAGCAATGATCTATGATTTTAAGCGACGAGTCAGAGAAGTCAAGTCGGTTGACAAAGACATTAAAAAAAACACACCATAACAACCGAGTATCTGGTTCATCCATCTAGGGAAAACTCACTGTGGACTCGTTGTTCTAGCATGAGAAAGATACCCACCAAAATGTCTTCCAACGCAGCACTGGCGAACTCTGATACCCCTCTTGCAATATGAACCGAAGCAGACGAAGTGCATTGGCGACTGGGGTTTCGATTTAACACATAGATCTCAGATTCAAAATTGATAAATTACATGCGTAGCATGACCGTAGATGCAATAGCTCCATAACTTCTTGAGACAACATCGTCCCGCTTTTGTGACTGGGGCCAGGGAGTCATCGTCGGTGACACTCTGACAGATGGAGGTCAATCACCAATAAAAATAAAAGTAGAATGATAATTATATCGCACCGTTAAAACCTTGAGTTCCTCATCCAGAGCAAACGCCAAACTTGGTTATTCTCCACCAAACCCCTTGCCCCCTCGCCACTGTCATCGCCGAGCCTGAGGGCCAGCTGGCACCGACAACCTGGAAATACCACATCAGTTGAACGTAAGTAAAGCTGAACCGCTGAACTTGACATACGACGTAAATAGATTTCGAGAAAGAGTATCGAACCCGAGATGGAATAAATGAACACCAAGACTAGACTTGGGCTTACCGTGATCACAACCCAGAGCTGAGGAGACGACGTTCTCCAGGGAGACGTGGGAGATTCGGTCAAATCTGCGAAAGAGAGTCAACGAGGGTAAATGGGCAGGGGATGGAAAATGACGTACCGTCCGCCTTTCTCAGTCTTCGAGACTCCCGTTACTTAGACTGCCCAAAGAAATGAAGGGCCTTAGAGACAATGATTAGAAACAAGAATTGAAAGAATGTTCAAAGAAATGTATTATACCACTTGATGTACCATCAGCAAACCCTTCGTATCAGGTGAGAATGACGCGTAAACCTGGGTAAGACCTAGAGAAACAAAAAGCATTA
This sequence comes from Galerina sulciceps, assembly GCA_023014345.1. Taxonomy (NCBI): domain Eukaryota; kingdom Fungi; phylum Basidiomycota; class Agaricomycetes; order Agaricales; family Galerinaceae; genus Galerina; species Galerina sulciceps. The sequence goes on from JAEDXJ010000007.1 coordinate 260,080, forward strand.
TTGCTCGACATGTAGCCTTGATGCTATCTCGATCGACCTACCACTGAAATACGCCACCAAAGAAAAATTTATGGCCAATCTGGACGTTGAACCCTTCTTCTTGGAGAACGAACATCAGAGTGTCATCAGAACCTAGGAATTATCGATTGATAGGTGATGAGTACTTCAATCATGAAGACGGGCACAAGACCTACCAGCGTCTGATTAGAACCTTCTTCGACGCGTCTTCAAGGAAAGAAAGCTACGAAAGACGCCGATCAGCCAGACGAGAAACATGAGGAGTAGATTTCTCTACAATACGTCTGCAGCACGGCAGCATCATCGAGGCAGAGCCCAGTTGAGCCGGGTGATCGTATGCTGCAAGTGATGTGGTATAACCGACAAAAAAACGAAGGTAGCACAGCAGAGGAGAAAACGGTCGATGGTGACGAGAGCCAAAATTGTTCGAGGCACAAAATTTCACGATCACGTGTACTTAAACAGATCACGACAATCTCATCTCTCTCCTAGGCTTCGTTTCTTCCTACCACCTCAGGTGTCTGACTGGGCGAGACCACAGGAGCAACCAAAATTATTAAGGCTAGATTCGACAAGACTAAACTACTCGAAATTGTTCGAAGACCGGACACGAAGGCGCCCCTAACCACGACATGACCTTCAACCGTCAATAGATGGAGAACTCGCTGGACTGGGCGTAAATTGTGTTGGGATTATCGTGATCCTGGACGAGGTTAACCCTGAAATGGTCTCCGGTGGGGAGTCTTCCGCGATGTGAATGAACCCAGGTTGCAAGAAGGGTGCCGTCGACGTCTTTTGCTAAAAAGATGTCTCGAGGAAGTATGGTCTGCATAGGAGGTACGTCAGCCCACTTCGGGAATTGAACTGAAGGGACACGAATACTTACCCGGTCTTGATTGGTGAGGACAACAGCAAAAGTTGGACTGTCGGTCTCAACACGGCTCCATTGTAAGCTGAATTCAAAGAAAAAATCGTTAATTTGTGACATCAATCCGTTCCAGGAGTTACGGACGTACAGCTGTGGGCCGAACGACGTCCATCCCTGGTTGCCGTTTGGAACGTCGACTGTGTATGCCAGGGCAGAGCAAACGAATGAAAGGACTAAGGCGAATGAGCGCATTGTTCGTTAGAGAAAGTGAGCCGTTGATGCTTCATTCCTGGGCGATATTGGGGTTTATATATTGGACAAACTTGCTTCCATTCAGCTCCTTGACTTCAAAATTTACTGACCAGAGACAAGCAGGCCTGTATTCTCTGTTGCCAGTCTATCAAGCTGTGTCATGACGCTAGAAGCCTTTCGATTTGATGGGTTTAGAATTCGAATCCAATAATTTGTCCCTCCTTCTACCACAGACGCAGAAAATTAATAGTAATTTTTTTGATACACTTTCAATGAAGAGGAAATTCTCTGTGATACATGCCGATACACTCACTACCTGAAGCTTAAAACGCCGTTAATTTCCTCTTTAGTACCTGCAATTCTGAATGAATTAATCGAATGGTCGAGTCTCCCCCGTGATAATGTAGACGACATCATACATCATGTTGGCGTGCAACAGGCGTCTGGGAACTCGGTGCCGGAAAAAATAGCGGACTAGTCTCCGTTCGTCATCATTCTAGCCTCTCTCGCCTTCGCTGTCATGTTGGTCAATCTTGACGCGATGAACAGGCTTGCGCGAAGTTTGCTGTGCGGAAACAGTTGAGAAGGTTCTTTTGTCCTCATAAGTCTCTTGCGTGAATTGATTGTCCATACTTCTAGTACCGTTTTACAAGTCACTACAAGAAGGCAGTCCTTAATGTTTCAACATGTCCGAAAAGGTTCTTAAAGTGTCTCAATGAATAGTCGAAATCGTGAAAAACCAACCGTCGTCAAGCCATGAACAGCAAGGGCGAAAATAAGGAGATAAACACCAACACCGAGGAGAGTTGTATTGCGGCAGCATCACTCGTCCCAGTGGAAGGTTTAGGACCCGGTGCGGTGACGGAGCCGCTGGCAGTCGCGGTCTTCGAAGACAACGTTTGACTGAAAGTCGGTGTCGGCGTTGAGCTGAATGAGATCGTCGAAGCGCCAGGAACAGGGACTTGCGTTCCCCGATCATAGATATCGGTGCTCTGGAACTGACTGCAAAGTGAGCTAGACGGAACGATAGGCGCACCCTGGCCTGGCGGGTTTTGCGAGTCTCCAGCGCAGGATTCAAAGACACCGTCTTTGGCGTTGGATGGCGCGTTGAAACTGCATCCCTGGGTGTCGAAGATGTGTTGGCAGAGGTTGGCAGCGTTGGCGCCACGCGGGTCGCAGGCTTTGAAGCAGAACATGTTGTTGCCATTAAAGCTATGTGTGTCAATTTTTAGAAGAAAACGATCAGCAAAACGCGAAACGAGTGAGAAAAGAGAAAACCTGCGTACTCGTGCCACTCTTTCGCCTGCAGGAACGTCCCGGTCCACGCATTCGAGAATAATAGACCGCCAATCGGATTCCCTCGATTGTCCGCACCGTGTGGGTCCATCTCACCTCCACCATCCCCATCCACCATGTCGATCAGGGTTTGGTTCATGAATCCGACCACCTGGATGTAGTCCGGCGTTTTGGTGAGCTGTACGCCTGTTAGCGTTCCCTGGGGCATGATTCGCGTGCCGTGGCCTGGCCTGGTGCACCATGCGACCATCTCTCCCTCAATCTGGCCTACTGTTTGTCCGGGAGTAGGCGGTGCCCAGATGCAGAAGTCTATCCGGAAGTTAGTAGCCGGTACATCGAGAGCTGCTCTTGAAAACGACTTACCATCAAGAGAGTTGATGAAAGCCGTCTGACACAGTGAATTCGGACCCTCCGTGGTCGAGTTGCAGATATTGTAACCAGCTTGGGGCCCTCGGATGCCAGTTGGATCCACGTCGGCTTGGTAGGGCTAGAACAGTTAGTGTGGTGGGCATTGACTCGTGAAAGAGGTGCTACGCGACGTACAAGGTCGAACCAACTGAAATTCAGATTCGCCAGCGGGGTAAATCCCTGCCCACGGACAAGAGGTAGCAAAAGAACGGCCAGGATACCTTGCGAGATCATTGAAATGAGGGTGGTTGATCAACGTGTGAGAAGGGAAGAACGGAGGTAAATCGACGCGAAATCGACATCGGTTAAAATAGTCACGGAAAGGTGGCATTCGTAATTCTAGCTACACTAAATTTATGCTCCGTGTCAACATGTTCGGCCCGCCTTAGTTTCCAGCTATCTGCAGGATAACGATTAGGGGCCTGTCGACCACACACATTTTCAAGCATTCACAGGTGGTCCGGGGTGGTGGTCAAAGTCAAGTAGGGAGAATTCGATGACTGCCTGCCAAATTACATGCGGTAAGCTGACTGCCGATATAGCCGACCATTATTATCTAATCTAATCTGTGCCGTGTCCTTTATCGTGCCGAGGCTTGAATTCTTACAAATATTCTTCGAAGTTCATAGAATAAGATTCCTGGAAATTTTCCGTGGAGGCATCTCACTTTCGCAATTGGAAAATGACATCGTCGACACGAGTCGCAAGAAGATGTAAACCTCAGATGATAAATCTATTGATCACAGACTGATAAGTTAGCAATATGAGTTGAATTACCCGCAATCAACGATGTAACTACTCCCCTCCTTCGAGCTTGACAATGACAAGGAAATATACTATCTCTACATCACTTACAAAATTGGGAAAAGCTAGGGATTTTCTTGACATCTTCATTGATACTGGTGCGCCATTGATCGATGGCATTGAGGCAACAGCTTTTTGGCGAAGTGAAGGACCCAAATGGATCACCAACATGCGTTTTGAGTAGAAAATTAATGTTCGAGAGAGTGTGGACACCCTGCCCAAACTGTATAGCCACTTCTTGCCAAATACGAGGCCAGTCAAGGCATGGATCGCTATAGGTGGTTTTCCCAGATTTGCTCCGAGTGATAGGGCCGTCATGTGAATGAGCTTTCGAGAAAGCCGCTACGTGCACTTTGCGCCACTCCTCGTAATATTTAACCTATAAACAATTCTTTAAAAACTAGCCATTGGCAAGCAGGATTAATGTGAGGGGACAGACCCAAGGCAAGATTAAATGCTGTGGTAATAAAGATAGGATATCGAGAAGAGGTTTCCGAATTACCAAAGGGGCTACTTCATACAGCAGTGGCAAGTAGTCATGCCTGGCGGCATATTGCATGACCTCTTCTGGATGGTTATTTTTCGCGAAACTTCATGTGTCAGGAAGATTATAAGAATGGATGTATGAGTATGAATTGTACGCACCCCATGCGGATATGACAAACTGTCATTGCCGCGAACACTTCGTATTTCTCTGCAGCCTCTGCAAGAGAAGAAAGGAGGGAGAATTCAATGTTCTCAAGTAAAGGCTGCGGACGTGGGTAGATATATTGAAAGAGAAGTTCGAGTGTGGACGACTTTTCCGATAGTGGGATATCACTTCTGAAATGGATGTTTCTAAAGCAGCAGGAGAGTGTCCACCAGTATTAACTTCAAGGTTTATGCGATGGATCTTGAAAACGACGTTGTCAGAGGATCGGAAGACGATGTTGGCATCCTCGGCATTAACTAAAGACGATAAGGTGGTAGTTCATAAGGGGAGAACGACACCCACATATCTTATTCTGAGTGAGTTGAGCTGGGCTAGGATCTTTGGGTTCAGATGACATGAAGCGTTACAAACAGGATTTGGCGGCGCCAGAAGCCACGCGATGGTAGCTGACACAAAATCCGGCCCTATAGTGTTTTTCCTTTTCTCGAAATCTGCAAGCTCCATTCGCTTTTGCCTCTCTCAGCACCTTCACTTTTCTGGCGGATTGCACCCCTCAGGATCCCAATTTCATGCTTTGCTGCCTTCCCGAAGTTGTGCTATACCTCGTTCCGGTGCCTCTCCGGTGCGCAATCTTCAATGAACTTTGCTGAACTTCGCTTGCTGGAAAAAAAGTGTACATAGGGCTTAGCTGTTGCGCCCACTGGCAACTTGACGAGAGGGGAAGTTGGTCTGGGTAAGAAGTCGGCATGATTACCTAGCCGATATTCTGGACTTCGTAGCCGAAGGGAAACCGATTATGCATTACAAGGACCCTCTAGTACTTTCTGCTGAACGATTGTATTAAAAGGACATCTATCGGCTCTGCTCCTTGAACACATTAGGAAAATAAGCCGGTAGGCTGTGTGCACCACTTCCTCTACCTAGTTTCCCCCAATGAGTGAGCCCAAAGCTTGGATCGTACTTCCGGTCAGCGAGAGTTTAATTTTAAAGCTACAATCGTGAGGACTTACCGGCACTGCTGATGCCGACAGGGTCCCATTCTGTAGTGGGGAAGTCAAATTTGGTCAATTACATGAAAGTAGTAGATGAAAGAATGAGAGCTGACGTCTTTTCATCTTCTGGGCTCCGTCCGCCTCGATAGTGTTTGTACCTTGAAGGTCAACGGGGCTGGCCATTACATTGGTTATAAGAGCAACCGCGAGGAAGACGACGGAGAGCTTGAACATTGTTGAATTTGTTGCTTGTGAAGCTTTGATAAACCTTTGGTTAATCCTGCAGCGAGTAGAAAGCGACGGCTTTTATACTCGTTCAAGGTCCTTATCGCAGTGGCTGGAATGGTCTAGGATATTTAATACTCCGGCTAGGAGTAACGAAGTCTGCTAGCGGCGATTGCGCAATAAGGCGTGCCATATCTATTGGCTCTAATTAAAAGATAGTTGTTCGCGAGTTTATTCGGGACGAAAAGCGATTCAGAATTGCCTCTAGCTTCAGTCTTAGCAATGGCTGCGTTCTATATAACAGTTGCTCCTCTACTCGTCCTGTCGCCTGCGCTGCTGGGCTTGCTAAGGCTAATACTTTGCGAGCCTAGTACATTTTTTTGTGCGTTTTATTGAGTCAATTCTCTCCATAGGTTACTCCACAGCAAACGAGAATTTTCTTTAGAGTATTAGAACATCAATTATGGCCGCTTAGGTTCTGAATTTGGGTGATAAATCGGTGATCGTCCCACAAAATATTAGACTAAAAAATTTACACCTCTTTCTGAAGTCTGGTTTCATATATCCGCGGAATCCATCACAGCACAAAGTAGGCGAGCGGCTTAGATAAAAAACCGTTGCTTGAACTGACGTTGAATCTCCAAGGAAAAGCTCTTCGCTAATCCCAACTTCGGTAATCAGATCACTTAAATTCGACGCTTTTAAGAGCACAGTCTGACAGAGACAAAGCATAGAAAAGGTTTATAGTCCGTAATCAAGACTAAATCTATTCGTACAATTGTAGGCGGCCCACTAATTTTCTATTTGTGGTCGTTGCACCTTCGAGTTCCTAGTTGCAAATAATTTCATAGCTTTTGTACTCAGCGACGCTGGTGAAAACGCAAGTGCCGGTGGTGTCGGTATTGAGGACCTGAACGACGTTGCCTGCCTGATTGTCCAGCGCGTAAAGGTTAATATGACAATTCCCGGCGGCTTCAGTCACGACGATGGAAGCTTGTATGGGGTCAAAGTTTCCGGCGCAGGGACTGCCAGGGAATGGCGAACAAAAGATCGTCGTGCCCTCTCCGCATGCTGTGAAGCGCCGAAAGAGCAAAATGAGTTTGAGTTCACAGCTCGACAAGTCAGAGACTAGAAATGAATCTTACGTGTTCCTAGAGGTGCAACGTTGAAAGCAACAGGTCTACCTTGTCGGGCGTTGAGCTCAGGTCCCGCGACGACAGCCGCCAATGAATGACTGGCGAAAGCGGAGAGAATGAGAGCGGAGAGATATTTGAACTGCATCTTGGTAGCTGCTTGGTAGTCTTTGGAACTGCCTTACTTTCGATGAAAAGCTATCCATTTTATACTCCCAAAACATATACAATATATTTACTGAGTAATTGTGGAAAGTGCTGTTCGTATGTTTTACCCGCGCAAGACCGCGAAAATTTATCTGCGAAGTCTCACCGCTCCGTGCGACCCCATGTTCGACATCAGAACGTCCTCTGCCTGATTCATCTGGCATGCTCAGGCCACCACTATGGTCATTCCATCTACCTCCGGATATTTCATTCTCCCATCACTCCAAATTAAGACTCCCGACCGATGCCCGTGAAATTTTTTAGCTACCTTTACAAGAGTGCTTAGTGATTTTAGCTCTGACTTCTAAATTTCTTAAAGCCAAACCTATTCAAAGCATCTAATTCTGTACGAGTTCCGCTCCAGTCTTCAAAGCACCAGCTGTTACCACGAATGACGATTTAATGACGATTTTAGCCTTAGGATATTTTGACCCAAAAGTGGCTATCCTTCAGTAGTTGCGCTGATAAAACGAATTCGAGCCCACTCATAAAATCCCTCCTTGCATTTCCTTCCTGCAGATATGTGGAAAGTAACTGAAAAATATATCATGCCGAGTTATATTGGATTTCCCCTCTTCAAGGCTCTTGCATTGTACGGAGCGATGTGCGAGTCTATTTTTAGCACAACATCGAGGTAGCCCCAGTCAGGTCTCTAAAGCGAGAATGAATTCTCAGTGCGTGGGGCTTGGTGGAGTGACAAAACCGCAGAGTAGCATGAACACCGTCTACATTAATAAAGATACATGATGGGCAGTTTATAGAATCCTCTCGTATGCGGGTCAGGGAGGAAATCGATGCGGTGCGAGTTCCGAAGCCGCACTATTAGGCAGACTTGTGATTACTCAGGCCTCAGGTCCAAGGTGGTAAATAGAAGCAAGAGCCTTGAAGTCTCCTTTAAATCGAACCTTAAGCCGCCGTAAACGGGAAGGCGAATAATTGACCGAGTGAGGCGCGCATTTGCACCACGGGTCAAAATACAGGCGAAACCGAATTCAAATCCACATGTCTGAACTTCAGAAACGTTCGTGTTTATACGATTGTAGTCTCTCCACGTCGATAGGAATTGCTCTGTCAAAAGATGGAAGAGCGAACAATAAAGTGGTCGTGAATAAACGATAGAGGTGTTCAAGTGGGTAAAACCTACGTCCTTTCCCCGAAAGCGCCAACGATGATGCTAAGAGGGTAATTGGTTGAATAGATTGATACGCGTCCCACGATAGGACAAGAACTGAAGGAGATTAGCTTTAAAGTGTTCAACAGAATCCGGTAGAACATTCAATAGAGCACATAAGACATAAATACTGAGTCAAAAAACAACATAAGACAGGCTGAACGTGAATAGGGAGGGGCTGTGCGTTCCGATGGATGAATGCGACGGCTTAATCACTACGGAGGAGCAGAGTAGAATTAGAAATGACAGTTTTGAGATCAAAATAGAAAGAACGGGGTTGGATATACTTAATCCAACTCCATTTCTGTTTGCGAGATTGAACAGCATTGGGACGCGTCGCGTTAGTCCCGTTGATAACCGTAGCAGTTCCTGAAAGGGAATTTCGCCCGATTGTGGACACACGCCGATCGGTCATGGGGCACCCTAGAGCATTCCCGCTGGCCAGCGTCTCCAACAACACTCTAAGCCTTAGAAGGTGGCGAGGATGGTTCCCGAGTTCATCTCCGCGCAAAGCGGCTCCACTTTCTTTCAGCAAAATTGCGACGAAAGTGATTCAATTAGAATAAGATGACGCACCTGAGGCTTGGTTGAGCTAAGCCTACGAATGAAGTCCCAATGGTAGGTCCCAAGTCCAAATTTACGCATAGACGACCGCATGATAAGCACTACAATGAATATTTTGGGCCCACCAAAGTCTATCTCGCCTGCTCTACCTCACAAGTCGTCGGTTTTACGGAGAGAGAGGCCATTACAAAAGGGATACAGAGACAAACCTCACGAAATGATGACTGAAGGGGCGACACTGCGAAGAAGAATGCGAAGATAAAAAATCAAAAGAGGAATAATGTATCGGATGTATGAAGCCACACACTAACCGCTAGCGAGAGGCCCAGCCCTAACCGACAATACCCATCGAACAATGTGTCCTGAATCCTCCGTAAGGATACCTCCCCTGCCTGACTGTCACGCTGGTAGGTGCATAACATGCTTGCGCGAATATTGGAGGGCCGTTCTCGAAAGTTGTTGTCCAAATGGCAAATTCATTGGTGCGATAATGCGCAATAGGGTAAGTCCAGATATGAGGCTATCGAAAATATTGTGGCTATCATTGTCATGCTGGTAATGGCATTCGCCTCAAGGTCATCGATAAGGCGTCGTTGGATGGGAATGAGCAGGAACCCTAATGGCGGTTGAGTTTCTGGACACCGCAAGTTGCCGGTGGATCATGTGACTGAGATTTGATTTGACGCTTCGTCGCTTGTGCCACGAATTCAACCACCGAAGGATGGAGCTCGAGCTCGACGGTAAAGCAGATCATCCTTCTGCCCGACGAGCTCGCGACCTAAAATTCGAAATTCAAATTTCTATAGTAATGAATCACTGTATCCTCCAATCTGACCGTTCGCTGGGATTCAACAATAAAGAAACAAGCAGGATCGACAGGGACCTTGGTCACCTGGATTTTTGAATACGGGAGATTACAGGAAAACGGACGGAAGTCAAATTCACCAAGACTCAATTTATGCGGGAACAATACATCATATTTATGGTCCAGGACACAGATAACACCGTTATTTAAAAGAAACCCTGGCTCATGGCAGTGATCGAAGGTCATTTAGAGGAGCGGTAAAACTAGTGACACAATATTGAGCTAAGTAGACAGGCCATCGGTAATGAAAATCAGACACTCACCACCGCGACTAGAGACTTGCGGGTCGCTGCAAAACCTGACAGTATTAATGGTAACGCATCCGTCGGGACCAACGACGGGAGCAGGAGCAACTTTGCTGCAGAATTCAACACTGTTGATCGTGACGCATCCTGGCTTCGACAAAGCTGCTGAGAACATTGTAAGAGGCTTATCATTCACGAGAAACAATTCTTCATTACCTGAACGTGCAGAGACCTGTGGATCACTGCAAAATTTGACGGAGTTGATGGTGACGCATCCGTCGGGACCAACAACGGGAGCGGGAGCGACTTTGCTGCAGAATTCAACAGTGTTGATAGTGACGCATCCAGGCTTCAACGACGCTGATAACTCTGTTAGACGTGGACAAAAACTATACAGTGGTTAGCATTACTCACGGCTGGGCGGCGCAGCAAGGGCTGCAGTGGCAGCGATGGCGGCAATGAGATAGCGGAGGTATCCAGTCATGTTGATTTAAGTTGCTAATTGAACTGGATATACAGGATTGAGTTGGGTCGCTTTTATACGATTTCCTCTCCTCCTTTTCGCTGTTACTTGCTTTTGAAAAGTGAGTACGCCAAGTCGGATTTCTGTCTAAATGCAGAATGTATGGACATGTCATGAGGTTTGTACGTTGCACCTCGGTCTGTGTGCGTCCAAATGGCCAGTAGGAAGCTTGCTATAGGGCCGAGATATTTCTCTGACCAACTTTTGCACATGGAATATTGAGACTCGACATCGCCGCAAGTTAGAGTGTAGTGAGCAGTCAGACGTCAACAGTGTCAAGCCATCTTATTTCCATTTTTGAACAGTTTTTCTCCTTGCGGATATGAGCGACGAGGAGATAGCCTCCGAGTCCCAAGTAGGCGTTCGTATAACGTAAGTCGTGTGATAAAATGAAGAATTCTGACTTAAAGTTGCTTCTAGTCACCTTATTAGAAATATTGTTTCGATTGAGTATTCCAGTCGAGCCAGAAAAGAGTCCCATTTATCGTGGGATCGGCATGCAGCGGCTCGTCGAGTCTGGCTTCCACGTCAATCCACGGTAGAAATGTCAGGTTGAAGTCCTGGATTCCGAAGAAATGGAGGCAACCTAGTCTGTCCTTTCCTTCACACGATTCACAGGACGTCTAATGATCCAAAAATACGAGAGGTGCTTCGCTCACTTTAGAAGTCACCGGGATTCATCCGAAAGATACTGTCGTTGCGTTATTCTTCTCTATCATAAGCTTTATTTACTAGGCTAAGACATACTCGAGTAGCCTCGCTGATTTGGACAAATTCTGTATGGATCTTCAAAGCGAACTTGAACCAAATCAGTCAAATATTTTTCCGCCTTGGGCGACCTCAGACTCATGGAAACAGCTTTCCTCGCTTTGGAGCTCACAAGACCAATTACTCTGGACTATGGCCTGTTCCTGAAAGTGGAGTCGAAAGTCATTGGCCACGGTCAGCAACGCTGGACGTCAAAGACATCCCCTCTTTCGCGCATATGACAGTGGGATGGTCAGTAATCTTATGTTCACCTTCAAGTTCCCTCATGGTCAATTTGATGATAAATTTCAATTTCAGGCTATCGCCCCTCTCAACCCGCGATGCTTTTTATCTGAGTGACAGGTTCAAGACAGAACTCAGAATGGGATTCTCGCTTGGAGTTCTTGCTCGTCTTTTCGGCCACGTTGAAGTTTCATGGGACAATTGTCCAACGTTAACATTTCCTAGAATAACTTCAGGAGGTTCTATCACCGCTGTAACCTACCAACACAGCGTGCCCTTTCAAAGTCCTTGTTCCATCGAGGTAGGAGGAGGTTTTGATTGACGGCAATGAGCATGTCGATCCTCGATCCTCTTCGGCACCCACGAATGTCATGGGTCGGTCTGAATAGCCGAAACAGATACTTGACCACGAAATACTTGGCTCTTAGGTTTGTTTAGTGGGGATGTTTATCTGGAATATACGTGCACGTACATTCAGAACTTGAATCAGAAGTTCAGTTTCCTGATTCAAGGGAATCGCCAAGCCCACGTCTGCGGTGAGTCCTCGAGGTGAGTCTCAGGGAAATAGTTGACAGTTGCGGCGTTGTAAGAGAGGTGAGGATCGTAAGGTTGTATTGTTTGATCCAAGGGGGAAAACTTGGGTCAAATGTCTTTTTCGATCGTTGAAAGTTAAGGGCGCCGACTCAGGTGAGAATGAAGAATACGGAGTTGAGGTTGGTATCCGAAGACTGGCAGCTCCTCTCCATGTGGAGGGCGGTCCACGAGCCGATGAACTAGAATACACAGGGTCTGGTTCACTATAATGTCTGGGAAGTTAGTGAAATATTATGCCTTTGTTAATCTCAAAAACCTCCAGATAAAGGAGAATGAAATAGACAAAGGACATTGGGAAATTATTTTAAAATTTGACATTATGATGAACATACTTTGAAGCCATTGATGTTTCTCTTCCATAAGTCTGCTGGTGATACAGAAATAAAAATAAGAATATCTCCTCAATGAGTTCTGGATATTTCCGGGAGAATTACAGATTATCCAGCCCTGTGATAGCACGGCCTAGAGCCAGAAAACTTGCGCAAGGGAAAATATAATGGATGGAAAGTCACAGATAGCTTTTGGTGCAAAAAAACGAATAACTTGACAGGGGTCATCGCACCGATCAATTTTCCATCAAGAACGACAACGCTTGCAATTGTTCTTGAAGCCTTTGATAAACAAAACTCGGAACTCACCGGCTTGCCAAATATTTGATCCGCAACCTCACCACGTTCATAAGTGGCTGAAGCCTGGGCCCTGAAGGCTCCGTTTCAATTTGCTCTTCCAAGTCGCTGCGTCACGTACTTCCTATCGATTACACTAGGGTTTCAAGATAGATGGTTGATGTGCTGAGCAGGCTCAGGACTCAGATGATCCCAAAGGGTACTGTGACAGAGTCCAATCTTTCCAATCCAGACAGTAGTACTGTCTGGATTGGAAAGATTGGACGACAGTCGACTTCTGAACACGCTGCGACTGCGTCAAGGTTCTTTTTAGATTGGTGGGGCGCTCTTCATGTCTTGTTCCTGTCATTTCTCAAGGGTATATTCGAAGAATCGAACGGACATCATGATAGTCAGCGTGCTTTGCCATACTCCTCCAGTGACCATACTGATCAACTCTGTTCTTGCTCCCAATCATCATTATCGCATTATTAGCCAGGTTTCGTGGATTGTTTTCTGCTAACCTGGGCAGATTTTAACCAGGGAGTTAATGGTACCCGCGCAGAAAAATCAAGCATCAGCGGCCATCGATCATCGCACCTGAGCGTCCGTCCTCTCTTGGACCTCTGAATCAACTGCGAGCCCCAGATGATGGCTGTTTCGTGTCTAACTCTCCGGAATCACATATCGCTTCTGTTCTATACTTGGCGGGTACTCTCACTTGCGTTCTTCTTTTTGCTATGCCGGGCTGATTCGTCTCACGATGCTCTGAGTGAAAGTGCCCTTCGCAAGGAAAGATGTCAGTCTTTATCATGCTTCTTCTGATTATTATACGGCTTGGGTTCGTGTCAGTTTCAGAGTATGAGCATGATTCCCAGGTACCATACGATAATGGCTCTCAGACGACTTGCTCAGCCTTGCTGTGACCTCGTTCGGTTATTGGGAGAAATTTTCAGCTTCCTGTCATGCGGCTCATGCCAGACATTTACTCCTTGGATTATCAGTGCGCCCACCGGTGTCTCTTTCGTTGAGGTAAAGAGCGCTACACTGCCTTCTTGACGGGTGAAGGTCCAGTCAAAATTATAAATGTGTAAGCGGTCTTCGTACAAAGTCCATCATTTGACGTGGGATTTAGAATAGCCCTTACAACTGCATCAAGTTCCTGAAACAAGACTCCAGTGCAGAGCCCTCGTTAACGATCAGCGATTCAACATTGATTCAACGCCGACGAAATGATGAGTACTTACTTGGCGACTTGTTAAAAAAATCTACGTCGAGGTTTCCTCAAGCGCCGTGCCCGTAATTCGTTCAGAAAATCCGCGAGGCGATAACAATACATCTAATATCTCCTAGAAGAGGCTCCAGCTGTTTATAACCCATAGATCCTGCGCCAACTCTGGCTTGGCTTACCCTGTGACAAGAAGAACTGATATTCATCAATGAAACCTGCACTGGACGGGAAGCACATTCGCTGATGAGACAATATGGATTCGTGCTGCGAGGCTATTTTAGTCAAAGCTGAAAGCATAAAACCAAGTGACTGACTGATTTCCTTTCCATCTAAGGTGAAGGCCGGTTCCTTCACCAATTGACCTCGAGACATACTTCGTCTAGTTCTCTTTTCCCGTCCATGACGCAAGACGTCAGTGATATTATCCCCAACGACTTTGCAGTGTCAAGTGCTGCGCACGTCAAGTACGTTGGCTGTCGTTCATTCCCTCTCATGTATAGCTTAGCCAAGAATATAGATTTGTCAAAAATGCAATCCAATATTCAACCGTTGGTTAGTCCACACTCGCTGCACTCTTTCAGTATTCTTTCCAGGTGCTAACAACGACGACTCAGCTCTGTTATTTTATGATTATTCCCTCACTTGGACCAGAGAGGTCAACTTCGTCTGGAGAAGAAAGTTTACACTCAGTTCTGGGCTGTACATGGCGTGCCGGTATGCGATGATCAGCAATGTGATCTATAGTCTGGCGTCGAACAACATGATGCCTATCCTAAGGGTAATGTACTTTCGTTGGCAGGACCATTGGGTATTTACTAATTTATCCCTTATAGTTCGAGAATTCAATTCTTTAAACTCTTTACCTGATAAAATGCGTCAGCTGCGACAACGGGTACAGAGTCTGTTCCTCGTTAGCTATTCTAGTAAGGGGTGCTGTTTTAGGTGCGTGATGAGCGACTATTCGTCTTCAAAGCTTAAATTAGCATATTTTAGCTGTCTGGGGTCTCAGGACATACGCGGTGTACGATAAAAACAAATACATTATCGCGATATTCCTGCCCATGGCCATTTTAATTACTATCATGGACATTGTACGCCGTGTCATTTCCACTCAGAATATGTCATCGATCTTACAATTTGCAGATACGCATTCCGCATGTCGTTTGTATAGGAAGCCAGGGTAACCCGATGTAGGCATTCCAACCTACTCTCGTTTATTTCGTCGACGGACTGACTGGTAAATTTCTAGATGTGTGTGGAACCTCCTTGCGTTCCTGAAGTATCATTCTTATGTGCTTATCAGTGGAGACGTGTTTGGCTAGTCTGGTGGTGGTCTACGAATTTTTAGCTGCGATTTTGACAGCAGTGAGGAGCTGGGAATCTCTTCGCGCAGGTGCATTTTGGAGGAAGAGAACCGATCTACTGGACCTCATCATTAGAGACGGTATGCAGCCACTTCTTTTCTCAGGAAAAATGTCTCTGACCTTCTGTATCTCCAAAGGGCTTCTATACTTTAGGCGAGCACTTGATTCGTTCTTCCTTTTAGCTATCTCTAACGACCTTCTGTAGCTCCGTTTCCTTTTTCACAGTCGGCACATTGATTTTACTACATGTCAGTTCTCCCGAGTTATGGTGACGCGCGTATTTCAATCTGATAAAATTTACAGACAGCGCCCGTGAGTACATCCACGTAGTCGATATCAAAATAAGCTTACATGTTCGGAATTGAAAAGGAGGACTCTGTGTTTCAGCGGTTACTCAACCCATTTACACTGCCGTGCGTGGGGTAGTTAATCCGCCTCTCAACAACTATGCTAACGTGAATTCTAGCGTGTCAGGATTGGTTACGGCAAGATTTCTTCTTCACCTTCGGGAGTACGAACATATGCGGACAGGTGGCGCGACTCTTGGCGAAGAGCGCTTCGGTTCAATTCGTTTTCAACATGGCGACCGCGAATCGACGGCAAATTCCACCGTTATCCCAGAGTTTGGTGAAGATCCAGTGCTTCGAGCACGGAGAGAGGCAGACCTACTTCCGGATTTCCAGATATGCAGAGCGGAGGAGAGGCCAGAGACCTCTGAGGAGGGTAGAATGACGGCAGGTGTGCAGCGGAGGTCGAGAGAAGAAAATTTAGTCTGAATAGTCGAAACAATCTAACGTGTATTTTTAGAGACCAATTGTACTTGAATATCAATCACATTCCTTTCCAATTTCTTCATCCCGAATTTTAGGAATATTCTTCTCGAGATGGATGCTGGGTAGGGGCGAAGTCAAGCCATTCTCCTGATTTTCGTTCCATCCCCGTGAGGTGTCTTCGCGAAGGAGTTGGTGGAAAATATGTCAAGAAGCTTGCGAGGAATAAAACGCGCCGTAAAAGCCGATTGGACCCTTCTCGCTCTTCTTTCTGTCGGCGTTATGTACGATAAACGAGTTAACGGTATGACACGTTTTTCTTTATTGTCGAAGATTTGTAGATAACTTTGTGTCTCTGTGCTTCAGCTTTACCACAATAGAGAGACACGAGAAACCGGTCAAAATTTGAACTCTATACGACTACATCCTCCAATCTTCTGTTCTCCGGTCGTGGTCGGAGCATCCTTGAAAAAATGAAAGTACTTGGGCTCTCGGAGTCGGAGCGGGTCATCCATGTAGCACACGCTCGCGGCTCAGGGTCTTGATCCCGTTATCACCGGGGGACCTGGGCGCGATGTGAGTCAGCACGAAATTTAAGAGTTAGCAGGGATATTCAAATTGAAATTTTCAGCTCTGGTACTATACTCTGTCGAATTATACTACAGTGATATTCTGCTGTCGTTGAAACGTTGAAGCTCTATCTTCATGATATTACTGATGCTGCTGGTAGATCGTCAGGGCGTCTATTTATATTTTGCCTTGTTGCACATTCTATTTATAGTTCTTCATTTCACAGTCTGCCACGCCGCAAGACATGCAGTCCCTGAATACCCCCTCGAAACACCGGTTCATTCCCATCCCTATTCTTCCTCCTTCTCACCACCACTCCGACCACCTTTTGGGTGATGCGCGTCGTCGTCTTCGCCGCCCTTTTCGCGTCTGGCTTCGCCCAGCAGATGCAGCTGGCAAGGAACTACAGCGGCACAGGGTTGTGCGTCCTAATTCAAATTGAGCTGACTCATTCGTCCACCTCATTGCTTTGATGCGTAGCTTCGACCTATGGAACTACAAGGTAGGAGACGATACGAAGAATTTTTGGGGCGATCCTGCGAACCAAGGTGTGTAGTCTTTCACTGGAATTGTACTTGACTATTGACACCTTTTCTAGGGGTCGTCAATTTCACGGACCAAGCCTTCGCCCTAGATCAAAAACTCCTCTTCGTCAACCCAGCAGGGAATGTCGTTTTGAGGACCGATAACTTCACTAGCGGAGTTGGCAACGCCTCTTACGTCCGGAATAGTGTCCAAATTCTAAGCAAGGACCCGATTACACCTGGGAGTTTGGTGATAATGGACGCTGTGCACATGCCGTTCGGGGTGAGTCCTCTTCTTTCTATATTTACCTATACACAACTAATTCTTTCCCCAAGTGCGCCGTCTGGCCCGCATTCTGGATGAACGGAGGCGCAAACTGGCCAAAACTAGGCGAGATCGACATCGTCGAAAACGTCAATCTCGCCACCAACAACGCGTACTCTCTGCACACCGAGCAGGGGTGCATGGCCTCCAACCAAGACGCCATGACCGGCAACCTCGTCCACACCGACTGCTTCAACCAAACGGACTTCGACACAGGATGCAAGGTCGTCGACAGCGACTTGTCTTACGGCTCGGGATTCGCGAACAACGGCGGTGGTGCTTTCGCGTTCTTGTGGAACGATGATGGCATGAAAATCTGGTTCTTCCCGCGTCCCACTGTCCCAGCGGACCTTGCGACGGCCAACCCGAATCCTGCGGGTTGGGGCACACCGACTGCTTTCTATTCCAGTGCCTCCTGCGACACGACGAAGTTCTTCGGACCTCAGACGATGATTCTCGTTGAGTCGATCCTTCTGTCTCCTCTTTGCATGACGACTGAGCATTCCATTTCCATTACCTTTCGCATAGGAAATCGATGTCTGTGGCAACTTCGCCGTGGACGACTTCAGTAGCACGTGCTCCGCGGTAGCTGCGCAATGCACCGACGTCGTTCCCAACGCCGCAGCGTTCGACAACGCGTACTTCGAGATAAAATACATAACCGTCTTCTCCAAGTAAGATAGATTTTCACTCGCTTCGTACGATATTAAGGTTTTCTTTTATCAGCTCGACGACCGGGATTGCAACCACTGCCAGCTCAGCGGCCAGCTCGAGCACCGCGGGACCGAGCATAAATGGACCTGGCGCCGTATCGACTCAGCTACCAAGCACGACGAACACGCCGACTACTCCCAAATCAGCAGGCTACTCTCTGCATAGTCTCGGCGCCTCTTCCGTGGTGTTGGCAGGTATCTTCGGTCTTGTACTTTCCCTGTCTTCTTGGTAGTCTTTTTTATTTCGGTTAGACGATCAGGACTCAGTATGGACTCGTAGAGTTGTTAGCTATTCTCCACATGACACTCGTTTAGGACTGCATGATTCGAACATTTATTTACATTTAAGCGTATAATAACTTGTAACCTTCGACCCACGGCGCACAAGTCGGAAATGGACTGAATCCCGAGCTTACTCGCAGACGCCTACTAAATGTCAAAAAGGCGAAGAACGTCCTATGGCGACATGTGCACCATACTAACCGGGCAAGAGCTGGATCTGTTGGCCGATGGAAATGTTGTAGCACCTGCGACATCAGTCATTCATCACCCTCTTCGTCTATTAATATTGAACGCCAGACGGAGTGGCAGGACAATGTCTGATCTTTTTCGAAAATTGGGGACGCTTGGTTAAGGGATGTTTGGTTAAGGGATATTTGGTTCAGGAGACTAAACCAAACATCAGGTGATTGTTCCTATTCTGGGTCAACGCAAACCCTTCCAATCACTGAGCTAGTGTTGCGGGAAATAGAGCTGTGAAAATTGCACCTGCAAATTAGCCCTCACTGCTGTGGTTGGACTATTTTGACGGGGGGTCAAAATTTTGGGCAGGTAGTTTGAATTTTGATTTTGATTTTGCCCTATGCAAAAAAGAGTCAATATTTTCTATTTTCCGAGGGGCAAAATCCTAGCAAAAGTTCCGCTTTCGGTGGTGTTTTGCCTCCATCACGATTCAGGCTTCTGCTGTCAGCAAAATGTTACATCTTCAATTTCCAAGGAAAATGTTCTCTAAAGGGTGATTTTGCCACTGGAAAAACCCGCTTTCCGGCAAAAGAGAGGTCGAAATGACTCGTTTTGTTGAGAAGATCAAAATGTAACAATTCGCACGTCACTAAATAAAACATTCTGAACGAGTCAGAAGTCAATATAAATTGATAATTTTCCCGTAGTTTTGCTTGATGCAAATCACATAGACTTGATGATATTTTGCACACGTCCAAAGGGCCAGCAAAATTCAAACAACCTCCCTTCGATTTTGACCCCCCGGCAAAATATTTGGGCCGCCGCAGTGCCTGCTAATTTGCGGCTAATTTGCAGGTCCGACCGGATCGCTGGGGGAGGGGGTGTGAATTAGGGCAAATTTGCCCCCCCTCATATAGATCCTCGAACGCCGACCTTAAGGCCTTTCCAAGGTACACCTGGCCGGTACCTCCGAATTTTTCGGTGAGGAATGCAAAATGGTTGCCAAAAAAAATTGAAAAGTTGAGTGAACGTCGCACTTACTGCCAAATTTCCCTGTATCCGAAGCCATGGCAAACTTTGGCCAAACTGTTGAGCTATTTCGCGTGCAAAGAAGGATTTTTTGCTATTTTGCAGGCTAATTTGCGCAAATTAGCGGGCGATGCGCCTCCGGCCCCGGCGTGCAAATTAGCCGAAATTCACCCCTGCGAATTTGGACCGCCGTCCTGGTCCGGCAAATTTGCCCAGCGAAGCAGGTCAGCAGGCTATTTCCCGCAACACTAAATCACTCCCCCAATTTGCGTCACCGTTATATGGAGCTTGGCTGCCTATACCTGTTGAATACTATGCTTGAGTACCTCGGGAAGACTTTGGATCGTCCCTGAACTCTTGGAACCTTGAGGTTTCCTTCTAAGTACCTGAATTTCGGTGGCATACTTAGTCCTTTCACTTTCACGTCTTGGTTCACGATGCCTTGAAATTTGAGTTGGTTAGTGTTCGTTAACAACTGCTACTTCATAAAAGCTCATATAGATATAGGGCCGCGCAGGGATTATGATAAAACCAGAGATTTCTTGCTCTTTAAACCCACCCAAACAGGAATTCCACCTCAAAAGCTGCCACTGCCAGCGGATGTTGAACAGTCACGACTTTCGAGCACGGATATAAGAGAGTGGTGTCCGGCCAACCCAAAGACGCAGCATGGCGGTTCTTGCGCACACGGAGCGGAAAGCACCAATAGGCTAGTTTATACATGTTTTATCCGAGAACTCAAAGTATTGACGTTTCTGTTTCAATTGCCAGTGCAAACTTGGGGAGATCATCCTCTCCGGCTCGTGTTTCTGAAATTAATGAGATTTGGCACAGCCTCACCATTATGCCTTCTTCATGTATTGGCCGCAGTGCACCTGAATGGTCTCCACACACCGTCAATCGCAAAAGAGGACCAGGTCTTCGGAATCAAGGCCCACGATTTCTTTACGCCACAGCCGTATCTTGGCTCCTAGATCGTGCTAATTGCGTTCCAGAAGGATCGTCACCAAAGATGGCGTCTGCCTGGCGATTACAGTCCAGGAAATCGCTGTGCTTTGAACACGTTGCAATGGCATGCAAGGGCCTGCCCGATCGTAAATTTACTCTATCTGGCTCGTTTCGAGGTATGAATCACCCCTGAGCTGTGCGTCCAACCGTTTCAACGATTCCCTCTACCCATAAAATTTCCTTCCCTGATTTCTGTCATAAATCAAAATTCAGTACAGGCATCGTCGCAGCCAGGTAACCTCTTAATCCTCTCAAAGCTGGACACCCCTTTTCGACGCCCCACAGACACATCGATCATGATCAAGAGATATATTCAACGAGATATCGCCAAGTTTTCTCTGTACTGGATCGCTCTTGTGGGAATATTCTTAACGTCTTTTATGACCGCGGCATGGAGGATGCAAGTCAAACCTCTCCAATTTCAAGCTCCCCCTCCTAGCACCTACGATCTCTTCATACCAGATGTTTGCTTTCTGATTGTCCATCTAATGGTACTATGACTGACCTGGAGCGCTTTTTAGGTCAGTCTCATAGCGGAGGCCATCTCTGTCGATCCGATATCAAGAACTATCGTGATGAATTGGTATCCGAAATTGACCTCCGTGAATTGTTCCTCAGATCGTCCTACCGTCATCGACATCTTTATACCGAAGTAAGTCACAAATATTATAATTGGAGGGTAGACTAAATGCATGCAGTACGCTATTGGATATGACTAGCCCATCGTGGACAGCGCAGATGGTGGACCAACCAGTCTATCGCTTGAACAGCACTCAAAATTGTTTGAATGTCATCCAAGCATATTCCTCGTTCAGGACGATTACGAAACTCGTCGCATCTAAGGAATATCTTATTCTTCAAGTAATGGAGGACCAATCATCCTTCCAAACTTACCCTTTTGACGTGTAAGCCTCGCAAAATTCTCGCAGTAATACCAGGTCCAATTCCATTAAATTTATAGATATCTCGCTCCTTTTGCGTTTTATACTAGGAACCTGGAAACAGGGGCCGTAAGTGCCTTAAAAGTCTCCCAAGCCTTCGGCGTCGCAGTGTGAGTATTCTTACCTTAGACGGCGAAAAGGCATTGATACAACAGGACAGAAACTTTAAAATCACTCTCCTTAATTCTTTTGTTAATCGACACGGCCCTGGAACAGGATTTTTGCAACTTTATTTACGGGTCGAGAGGTCTAATGCGACGAAAATATTTGTAGTCGTCGTGGCCGTTATGAATTGTGAGTATTTGCGATTTCGGTATCCAATACCGGTCAGAGAAATGGGGGTTTCATTCGCAACAAACAGGGCTTACTGCCGTTGTATTCCTCACGATTTGCGCTTCAACTGTTGTCTATTCGAATCCAGAACTCTATTCCGAGATGTTTGTCGTCCCCATTGGCGCACTGTTTGCGTTTTCGTCCATCAGGGCTAATCTGCCTGGTGCACCAAGTGGATTCGGTAAGCCCAAGCCTGAGACCGAATCATGCAAACTAAACATGTCCGACAGGCGCAACGATAGGTTCTTAAATTCACTGGTTTCCAATACCTATCGCTCATGAGGGTAATGTTGTTTAGATATGTTTACAATCGTTCCAGTTCTCGTCATCATGTCGGCTTGTGTAAGTCGTCAGTTTCAGTGTACATTCTGATGACAGTCGATGAAATGTCCCTCCTAGAGCTTTTTTTTGCTTCTCATTGTCCTATATCGAAGGATAGTGGTCGACACAAGGAAGGTAAACCAAGGGCCCGCGAATTATGGAAAGCTTCCTTTGATTTATGTCTTTAACGCAAGTATCTAACCGTCGCGCGATGTAGATCCAGGAGCCCCTTGCATACGATGCGTTGCAGACCAGCACAGTTTACCTCCAGGTTCCGCCAAACAAAGTCCTATTATTCCGGTTGCCATAATTCCGCCAGGCTTGGTTCCACCGATGTTCGATTGTCAGGGAAATCCATATGGGCAGTCACAACGATCCTCGGCTGATATCACTAGAGTGGGGACCGTCGAGTGCGATTAGTTGTCGTATATTTCGCTGTGTAACATCATATCAATATTTTTCTTCGATCTGTATATATTTCTGACCTAGTTTGCGCAAAGCAATTATAATTAAGAGCTACGCTTGTAGGTCGCATCAACTCTAAGAATCAATAGGACCACCCTCAAGTTCCTGCTGATTCGAGCGAGCTCAAAATGAGAGATCTGCCTCGGCTCCAGGTGTAGGTACTCGAGTGCCGTTTCCATCGGAGAGCGTCCGAGTACAACATCTCGTACAGAACGTGAAAGATAGGTAAGGATACTTGCATCGTGGGCTGAAGAACGTAAGAGAATCTTTTTAAAAGTGTTCAGAGCCCAGTCACGTCGAACCAAATACCTATTGAATAAGAGCAAACTCGTGACCATCCTCTTCGGTAAACGTGCGACGTGCATGATGATACCCTGTGGAAATGCCTCTATTGATATCCTGTCTACCCCGTCAAACCCTCGGAACAGGACTTCTTGTGGTGTCAAATTCGTAACAAATCACAATTAGCCTGGCGACTGAGGACAACCAACCTACACTACTACTATACTTGCCCAAAGAGCGAGATCAAGCGGGGGTCCACAATTTACGAAAGAAACGTTATAAGAACGGTCGAAGCGGCGAGACAAACCAGCAACAAAGAATGGATTGGCACAGCCGCAGAAGACGAGCCCGTAGCAGTGGCAGGTGCGGTAGAAGTCGAGGGCGTCGTTATATTCGTGACCGTTGAAAGCAGTCCAAGTCCGCTTTGTTCAATTGATGCAGCAGAGACATAGTCCTCTACAAACGAAACACCGTTTATAACAGCCTCCAAGTCCACGGTGGGCGCGACCCCAGTCGTTTCGGCATGAACAGTGTATGGGTCATATCCCTCTACAAATTTTGTGGCCATGGTATTGTTGCGGCTCAATTCGAATGTGGCATTGAGAAGAGGGCCGCTTCCTCCCAGTGAGTAGTCAGAGATGTGCATCTGAGCACGAGTAAAATTGTTTCCAGTTCTGATCTATTAGACATGACTTATTAGAGACAATACGGCAAATCAAAGATGAGTGTACTCACACCCACACCGAAGACAAAGCGGAGAAGCGGACCATCCGTGAAGTCCACTGGGGTACCCACTGAAGGTGCGTGGATGATTTCGTCTTGGGGTAGTATATACCCGCGCCCATCGTTATCGTGGATAGCCGGAGGAGTCCCATCGCCTTCATCGACTTGAAACCAAAATTTCCTGACTGACCGATTCGCAGATATGGGCACGAAAAATTGATATAAAATGAAGGTCGTTTTCATCGACTCCGTCAGGGGGGATACCTGCACAGGCGGGTTTTCCGGGTTTGATGCAACATTGGTTATGTTGGCACAATCTTTGAATTGACCGCGTTTATCGCACCAGAATAGTTTGACTTGTCGATTTTTTGGTGGGGAGACGCCAATTGGCTGTGATAGCTTGTGAAGGTTGAGTATATGTCAGTAGAATATGTCGAAAAAATGGCACGTACACGCAACGTAGTTTGAAAGATAAGTTTAAAGTCAAGGACCATAATTTGAGCGTTTGAGACTTTCGCTGGAAGGAGTTTAATTTCTTCCGTCAACGCGACATCGGACGGGACAGTATTAATCATCCTTTCCAATAATGTCCTACACGTCTGGGAGAAAGCACTCTCAGAGTCCATGCTACACGACGGAACGGAATATGGTAGGAGCCTGGTTTCCGAAGGAGAACCTAAATAACACACCTCTTCATAGTCATGTTTCCGTCGCTACTGAATATACGTAGGTCTGAAGCGAGCGTGGTGTTCACAACGCGAATCAGAGGGTTACTTGATGAGGAATGTAAATACTCGCTCACACTAGTACGGGGAGTCGAAAGTCAGTACTGAAAAAGGGAGAATCAGAAGAAAATGAAACATACACAGCGGAATCAAAAGCATCTGTGGTGTCAAAGGTCGTAGGCTCGAGTTTTTGTTTATCCAAGACGATGTTGGGGAAATCGGCACTTCGTACACCCCCGAGGGTATGACCGCAAGCGACCAAACTGATCATCTCGGATGGCGAAAATCCCTGCAGACGAAAGCTTTCCGTGTGAGAGGCCAGGTCCTGCTGCGGCTCAGGAACACCTGGGCGTCCGGGGCCTTTTGCGTCCCTTCGTCCACCTCGGTAGGGAATTGATGGGCCATTACACGACGCGACTGCCCATACGGCACCCATGGCGATTATATCGGCGCCTTGGAATATAATCAGTGTCGGAAAGTCCTGAGGCTGTGAGAAGCATTAATGGATACGAACGGGATATGTATTTCGTTGCTGAAAATTCAAAATCTTTTACGGAGTCGGACATGCCATCACCGATGTTCTTTGTAAAACATTTAGTGAGATCAGTTCTACGGGCAGTGTATTAATTACGAACCTCTGGTCGGTCTAATTCAAAGAAAATAGAGGCATCCAGCCCACCTGTTCCATCAGTAATATTATGGGTGGCCATATCGTGGTAGGCCTATTTGCCAGATATATACGGTCAAAATGTTGAATACGAAGAACAGTCAAGATACAAAAAATCGTACCAAACGAAGCCATTCTGCAGCTACTGTTGACGATTGTGTGGGCTGTCCTCTTTTCGAACAACCTGTGGTGAGGCTGGCAATCGGCACTCCGCTATTGTCTGCACCTTCGTATAGAAGCTTCTCGAGAGCGTCGTATTGCGGAGAAGGCCAAGTATAAGCTGACGTCACAACTATGAAGTATAATACAGCTGCGAGTGAGCTGAAAGCCATTGATTTCGTGGATCGATGGCGTGCAGCGACGGGAGTCGGGAATACAAGGCGATGGATGGTCTCAAGCTACCATTGTCTTATATAGCTCGTTATTAATTTGCGGTGACATGATGCCGTGCCCTCTCTTCACGCCAAGGTCAGGGAGGAACATTGATAGGACTGAGAAACTATTAGAAATTCAATGAGCTGTGCAAGAAGCAAGATAATTCGAGTTTTAACCGATTCTCAAGCAGGTAGTGTGACTTGCTTTCGAGATATAACCAAGAGGCATTGTAGCGTATAAATCTGAAGCCGAAGAGAGTGCCAGTGTAGGAACCCCGAAAGACACAGCAAACGAAATTGGTATTAAAAGCTTGGCAATGTCAAGGTGAGAGGAACGACCCACAATCGCTGACTTCACGATCCAAGGTAGTTGAGCTTTGTAAAAGACAGATTGAAAAGGCAAGGTGCTGGCGACTTAATACTGAGCATGTAGTGGCGAGACAGCGAACACAGACGGTTCTTATAGGTGGATATGCGGAACTTGTTTAGAACGGGAGAGAGAAAAAATGAGGTTGATGCCACGCTTGTAGTAGCCAATGGCATGTTTCTCCCACGCCTCGTGAATCAGCATCGTCATTTTTTCAACGTAGATATCGTCCGATTGTAACATCAGTATTCATGCATTTTAGTTTCCACGGGTTTCTCAACCTAAAAAACCACTAAAAACCGTCGAAAACCGTGAAACTTGGCAACCGAGAAACCTATGTCCCCACTTTCGGAAACCTGTCCCTGGGGTTTTGGGCCGATAATCTAGCCCTGATCTGACCCTTTCCCAAGTGTACACATCAGTGTTTTGGGACTGGGTCTAAGATCTCCAGTTGTATTTTCCAGTGGAATATACTGTCCGACTGGAAAACAGGCTAGTGAATATGTTTTGAATTCGAGCTGCACAGTTATTTCCAGTTAGATGTCCAGCTGGATTGTTAAGTCCTTTGGCAAATGCTCATGCCCTTTTGAATGCCGAACACGTTTTCGGCGCTTTTTCCAGAAACTAATCCAACGGGACTGGAAACTCATCTTCAGAAAAAAAATGGCGGTAATTTTTAACTGGAAATGAGATTTACGTTTTAAATGGATTTATTTCTGGCGGAACACCTGGATGATACTCTCGTCTTAGCGCAGCTTAGATTAGAGTGCGGACTTCGAACAAGCGGAAAGCACGTGACAAATCACCCACCATTTTCGTTGACCCAACGAACAATGCAGTTCCTTTGTCCTTCTCTCCGTCATGTCGCGATTCCGGCGAGACGTGCGGTCGCCGCTTCGGGTGCATCTACGCACCCGCCTCGTCGTTTTCAGTCTGCTGTTACCTCTCTGAACCTGTTTACCCAAGACTCACATTCTCACTCAATACCGTACGGAGAACGCGAAGGACAACACGAAGGACACGTGTCAGCAGTTGGATTGGCATCCAAGAGCATACGGGGGACCCACAGATACGTACTCTTACTCTCATTATAGGCCCCCTCACAGCTTGCTAGTCATTCAGCTTACCACCGACCACATATTTCGCAATCAACTCGCCTTCCCACTCAATTAGTGGATGCCTCGCCCCAAGGCGGGATGACAGCTCATCGGGTTGCCCCGATGAACTGTGCTACGCTACTTGCTATTCCCACTCTGCAGGTGGATGCCCCAAATGGGATGGCGCTCGCCGGTGCAACTCCAGCACCGTCGAGTCGCGCTACCGTTCTCTCCCCGTTTCTTTCGGGATGACAGCTCATCGGGGTGCGCCGTTGAGCTGTGCTACATGCTTTTCCCACTCTGTAGGTGGATGCCCCATGTCCGGGATGCCCCATATCTGGGATGGCGCTCGCCGGTGCACCTCCAGTATCGCCGAGTCGCGCTACATTTTCCGCTACATGCTACACGCTACCCGCTACATGCTACACGCTACCCGCTACATGCTACACGCACCATGCTACTCGCTACAGGCTACATGTACTATGCTACAGGCTACAGGCTACCTGCAGTCCCTCCCCTTCAACTTCACGCTACCCACCGTATTCCCGTTAATTAGTACCTGCAACATAAACCTCGAAATCGGAGCATGGGTTCGAAACACCTCGCCCTACTGAGCTTCTCGGAGAACTAATAGATAAGTAACCTATCCGTTTCCCATTAATAATTCCTTTATTTACAATTCCATTTCAGATCACCAAACGAGGTTCTCGGAGATGCGTTTAAGCTCGTGGGTCACACCACTTGAGTTTGCGGGTCGCTGTGAGCCTGCTATCGCTGCGGTCGCGCCTTGTTATTACGTCATGTCATATGTTACGACCGCTATTGGTGTAATCGACGAACGGCTTGGTCTATCCCCTGCCACCGTGATGTTAATGAACATACCCCTTCCTGATTGGACGCTAGGGCTATGTTTTGTAATCGGTGAATTGCATCATCTGTGCCCCGCTAATGCTACATGTATTGTGACGACGAACTGCTTCGTCATGAAAATGAAATAATGAATAGCTTTCCCCATCTCGACTGAATAAGAGTTTAACTCCCAGTCCATCTTGCCTTTTAATTCATAGCCTTTTGTTGCGCTTATGCCTACGGATGATTATCCCTTGCTAATACCCCTTCATTATGGAGGGAAATCTAATCATTGTATCATGTCCAGCATGTGCTGGCCCAAACTATTCCTATCCAAGTTGAATACTGCAGAAAGAATGCAAAGCTATCCTCCTTTTTCAAACCTTTCTCTGTCTGTGGTGTCTAACACTGCACTGTGACTCATACCTAAAGGATCATTACCTCTCAGAAGACAGTTAACCAACTGATATGCTTGCAATTGTGGTCTATCTTCCTCAATAATTATTTTTGGCCTGTCTCCTAATATTTGGGTATCCTCGCACGCTCCTATGCGTCGCCAGGCTCCTAATAGTTGGGTATCGCAGCGTTCTTCGGACACCCTGTTAGGTCAGGATCCGAGAGCATGTGTCGGGAAAGTGCTCTGCACTTTCGCCCGTCATGCTCCCTCTGCTACGCTTCGGTACTAAATCCTTCACAGGATTTCTTCCTGACCCAACGCGGAAGCTGAGAGCGCCGGTCAAAGTTCAACAAGGAGTGCGCCTGGGAGGATGCTTGGAGTTTTGACCAGTACTTATAGCACGTAGAGAAAGTTTCTTTCGAGGAATTATCTAGAGCATAGGCATTATAAACAATATGGTACGAACGTCAACCACAGGAGAATGCCAGTAGGATCACCGAAGTAGAAAGGACGCCAACCAACGTAATCGGTTCATTGATGCCGGTACTTATTAAAAGCTTGGCAAGTAAAAAGCGAGAGCCTGTGAGGAACGATCCAGAATTGCCGTTATCGTGATCCGTGGTGGTCGAAGGGCGACGTTGAACCGACAAAAGATTCGAGTTTAGACAGAGAAATTCGAAGAAGTGAGGTACTGGAGACTAGTCCTGGCGAACATTTGGACAAAGACAGCTCTAGTTGTGGGATGAAAGGGAAGAGGCGGTTGCAACGATGCTTGAATTTCGACGAGTCGGTTCAATGAAGACGACGACACCATTGACTGAACCTGTATCATCGGTGAGCGGCGGGTGGGGTGGATGTATGCGACGAACGGGCGAGGTCGAGGCTAAGCGCTGAGCACTGAAGCTGAGAATCGAGAATACAGTCAAGAGAGGCGGCGAGTATTGGTGCTTTCGAACTCACCGGCTTCACGTTTTGATTTTGGCTTTTGTACCACACTCCCATTCCCCTCTTCGACCCCTCCCGCGTCACTAGGGTACCAACCTGTTACCCTTCCCCGCCCAACTCCGACCAACCGAGCCTCCATGCCACATCGGCGCAGCATCGCCCTCATTGCTAGTACCCCCCTTGACAGCAGTTCTTCCCACAGGGGATTCCGCTGCGACACGCTGGATAGGCTAGATGGCGCCGTTATTCAGGCGTGAAAAGCGAGGCGGGGTAAGAGGGGGTGGCTGGGACAAAGGCAGGAGATTTGATTTGTAGGAATCAAGGGAGAAAAGGGCGAACCCAAAACTGATTCCAACTGAAATTTAAAACACGTGACTTATTCGATGACGCGACGCGACGCGTTTGTGCCATTCCCAAATCAAGCCTAAAAGTATCCCTTATTCTTAATCCCTCGGACGGGTTCCTCAACCTTCCTGGACCGATCCAAAATATTTCTTGAACACTCCTACTCCCTGCAACACTTGTCTGTTATCTTGTTTTCTGAGAGAAGAAAAGCTTGAGCCATTCAATTGATGTTTGGACAGCGTTTCTCTAGGATCCGGAGACTCTGAGGGTTCATTTTACTTTCGACTCTGTCGGCGACCAATGCCGTTTTCCTTCTAAATCACTCAAATAACCCAGGATACCTTCACTCGCACGCCTGATTAATTGCTATGTTGCTAAATTTCTGACATCAATTATCACGACAAGGAACTCGACGACTGGGCCGAGGTGTGTACACAGCATTCCCACTCCTCCTATTTTCCAAACTTAGGACTTTATCCCGCTTCAATTCGCACGAAGCATGTCGAGATCTTACTTTCAGGCGCTCATCGCGGTAGAAAACAGGTAGCCATGACGTCAGACATATCCAGATTTGAGGAAATCAAAGAGTTCGCTGGGATGAATGTGAGAATTTATTTGGTGGCTTGTATTCGGTTGTCTAAACTTTTCCGGTGTTGTAGCCAAAACCTAGCACCGAAGGTCTGGTCTTTATCTTCTAATGTCCTCGACTGACAAAACAATTCGAGCACTCGATTTTGCGGTCCACCAGGGAACAATCTACACAGCAGTCGGATCTGTCAATTTTATGCATCCTCCGCCGACTCGGAATGTTGAACCTCCACCTCGGGGAGGGAAAACAACTCTTTAAGACCGAGTTCAAGTTCCTGAACATTTACTTGGGTCTCTGTACAATAAACACTCGCTTCCTGCTGAGTTCGGATTCCCAAGCGAACTTAGCTACTCGAAAAGCCATATCTTAGCATCAGAGGGGGACAGATGGGTATGGATTGATGCATAATTACACACGTCAGTTCCGCGTCTGCTTTGTTGAAGCCAGATAAGTAATTCTTTTAAAGTCAAGTAAAATGAACCTTTCCCCCAGCGGGTGATTATTATCCGAAGTCTTTACAACTGATCCACTGCCTTGGTCCCACTTTTTTTAACTCTCTTCGCATAATTTCGGCTCTTCAAACTTAAAATATGTATCTGATAAGCGCCCAAAGCCTGGAAGATGCCCCATTCTTCCTTTCAGTCATGCGATGGTCCACGGAAGCGCACACTGCTTCTCAACTGCGTCACCTAGTCTTTAATTCAAGAACCCGAACATCGCAATAAACCTTTCAGTTTACTAATGACGATGACAGGTGCCCCGCCCGAAAACCCACTCTGGACGGCGGTGTGAAGACGAGCTGGCAGATCGGTGAAATTTCAGGGTCGAGCCATCGGGCACTTTCAACACGTTGATATTCGTTCCCAATGCGGTTGCTTCAAATTCGGAATTCCCGTCCGCCAAACCGGCTCAAGGAATTCGCATAAATGAGCCTCACGAGCGGTATTTCTTTTCACCTCACATTGATTGAAGAAATGTCACTTGGCTCTCTTGCAGTGCTCGTCGTGCTTCTCGCATCTCACCTAGCGGTGGCAGTCACCTGTCCTGGCGGACAGGTGGTGACGAACAAAGTATGCTGCAGTGAGTCTTTCTGACATTCATATTCAAGCTTGCAGACCGTCTGAGATCATCTCATCAGAGCTGTTTCCCGTCATCAAACTCCTTCAAGCAGACCTCTTTGATGGCGGGGAATGTGGTGAAGAAGCTCATTCCGCCCTTCGACTCGCCTTCCACGATGCCATTGGATTTTCCACTAGCGGTATGTTCGGTCTCGTGTTATGATACTGAGCAGCTAATGACGCGTTTGATTGACCTTTTTAGGCGGAAAGTTGGTTTTCTATTTTTTTTAATACTAAATACGCGATTTTTATCGACCTTGTTAGGGGTGGAGGCGCTGATGGTTCAATTCTTGCTTTCAACAAAACAGAAACCAAATATGGTATTTATCTTCCCCTTCTTCGTCAATTCTTTTTTCTAATCAGGTTAACTCTGCTCTGTCTGCAGCTGCCAACGACGGGTGTGTCTTGCTTTAACTACTCTTGCTACCCTCCTAAGGTCTATCCCTAGCACCGATGACATCGTTGCCGCGCAGTGGCCGATCTTTCTTAAAAGTAACTTGACTGCTGGGGACTTGTAAGCGTCCTACATCTACAGCTAAAATTCGGGTCATTTAACTGTTCTACAGCGTCCATCTTGCCGCTGCCATTGGGACAGGGAATTGCCCAGGGACACCACGCCTCCCCTACTCCATGGGTCGCCCAGCCCCGGTTGCGCCTGCTCCTGACCTCACCGTTCCTCAGCCAACAGGTATGCTTGGACACGACTCGCCACAACGAATGCTAATTTGGTTTACTTTGCAGACAGCGTTACTAAAATTTTGAACAGGTTTGCCGATGCAGGCTTCGTCCCAGCGGAGGTAATTTGGCTCCTCGCTTCGCACTCGATTGCCGCCGCAGTAAGTTGATAACATATCTCGGCCTTGGAATGCTTATACCATACCGTTATTAGGACAAACTTGATCCTGTACGTTTTGCATTGCAGGATTTGGAATCGTCCGTTTATACAAAGCTGACGACAATACCAATGCCAGACAATCCCAGGAAGTCCCTTCGATTCGTAAGTTTGGTTTCCTAGGTTCTGAATCCTCTCAGGTTTTGACGTGTCTCTAAAAGAACGCCGTTTACATTGTAAGTTCAAGATGATATTTTTGAAAAATGATCCTTCAATTCTTTCAGTGACACGCAGTTTTATCTTGAGGTGCTCCTCAAAGGAACTCGAACTCCCGGACCAGGGTGGGTGAATAGCACATTTCCATCGGACTAACCAAACCAACCAATTCTTCAGACCGTTGCGAGATGGTGAGGTCCTATCACCAATGACCGGTGAAATGCGTCTTCAGAGTGATTTCCGCTTCTCTCAAGGTTTCTTTACCAGCTATCTTTCCGCCAACTCAAACGCTAAACTGAGATTGTAGATAACAGGACCGCATGTTTCTGGCAGGAGGCTATCGGTATGTTCACTTATCCTCGACTCTCCTCGACTTCCACGACAACCTGTTTTACAGACGACCAACCATTCATCATGGCGAGGTTTCACGACGCTATGCAGAAGTTGCAGCTCCTTGGTCAAACAGGGCTGACAGACTGCTCCGATGTGCGAACCTGTTCACCCCCGTTAGCGAAGTGACACTGAAGTTTTGTCTTCAGGCAATCCCAGTCCCAAAAACGTTCTCTGGACCAATAAAGTACCCTGCTAGCTTCAGCCAGGCCGATGTTCAGATTGCCGTGAGTACATAGTCGACAGACATTATTGAGCTTGATTTGATTATTCGACGTTGTTGTTCAGTGCCAGTCTACGCCTTTCCCGAGCATTGCGACTGTCGCTGGTCCTGCACCCACCATCCCTCCTGTGTCAGTTTTTTTCACTTCTGTCTCTTCCCAGTCTAATGCCCGTGCGATTACAGTCCACCTGCCTAAAGACGGCGCTGACGAACTCTAGCCCGCCCATTCAGAATCGACAGCGTGTATTGTTTGGTTTCTTATCATAGATCTATTGAACTTTCATATTTATTTCTTCTTTTTGTAATACTAAAACAGCACGATATGGACATACCCAATGTGAAGTGCAATTATACTAGGTCTGCGGCACTTGAGCTTAGTATTGGAACGAGATCATCTCCATTGGGATTTGCATTATTTTCCATAGGAACCTACACAATATTGGTCAGGACGGAACAATGGCACGGCAAAGACGAAAAGTGCTCACTATTTTTTCGAGGTTATCCTGGCTGTCGTCGTGGACGTTTGGGCTTCGATTCAAAAACCCCCACCACTTGTCGGATTGGGCAGGAATACCCAGGCGTTCACCGAGTGCAGTATCCGGGGTGCCTCTTTTCTGCAAATATAGGCGTATTATCGGCAGGAAGGCCTCGACAGCTGGGCTTTCATCCCATTCTTGTTCTTGAGCCCAAAACTCGAAGTCAAACGGGTCCGAAATCATCAAGGCACGAGCATAGAGGGCTGAGACGTAGAAAATCAAATCTGATCTCTGGTCAAGCTTACCATCTGCGGTGGTATAATCATCCAAAGTTGCGGTTAAGAAATCTAAAGTCGGTTGAATCGCATGATCAGACTGCCGAACAACAGCGTATCTGAAAAATTCTCCCACACCCTGGGAGTTGAAATATCCAAGGATAGTTTTGTCGTCAATATTGCAGCCGGCCATATATTTTAAAAAAGAATCGACAATGAGGGCGAATTGATCAGAAATATCTATTTGATGGAGTTCAGTTGAAAGCAACACCAAATTGTATCCAGGGTGTACTTACCAGTGTCAAAAGCTGGGTCCCGGTCAGGAAATTTTCTTCCGTAATTCAAAAGCCATAAACCCACAGGATAACTGGGGAATGAAGCAAACGTGGTTGTGGGAAGCCGTTCCGACCATATGTAATTTAAGACACGAATATGCAATTCCGCAAAATGCTGGAGCAAAATAAGCGGTGGCTTGCCGCTTTGTGAAATAAATATAAAGGTGTTTTCATCTCGAAGGAGTTCAACACTTGGTTTCTCCATGATGCTGCAAAAAGTTGGAAAAGTTTCCGACAAAATTCTTTGACCACGTAGTAATTTCTGCAGATACTGGTTCTCCTTGAAGAGAGAAGTAGGGTACTGAGAATTTTCGCTGATGACGGATGAAGTTAGATCCTGAACACAATGAAATGCCGATAACTGCGTAGTGATGTCCACATTTTCTGCATTGACGGAGAAGAGGCCTCTCGTCAAGTCATACATCGGGCCAACCTTTCTAGCGTTGTATCGAGAGGTACTGGACATCCACCATTCGCCGTCCGAGATACTCTTCGCAAACGCGTCTCGAATTGTGAGCCAATCTTGATCAAATTTGAGCCATTTCTTCTGGTCCCATGCCTTAAAAACGGCTTCAAATAGATCCCTACGTTCGGATTCGTAGATATATCGCGCGGCCTTCCCTGCAGTCGGCGGGCGTTTCAAGGAAG
This sequence comes from Galerina sulciceps, assembly GCA_023014345.1. Lineage (NCBI taxonomy): Eukaryota > Fungi > Basidiomycota > Agaricomycetes > Agaricales > Galerinaceae > Galerina > Galerina sulciceps. The sequence continues at coordinate 294,421 of JAEDXJ010000007.1, forward strand.
GATTTACCAATCGAAGTGGAAGCAGGATGACGAGAGAATGGAATGTGGTAGCGACACGCGAGAGGAAAGAAAATACGGGCTGCGAGAGAGTGATAACTTGACGAAAGATCCGCGATTGCGTTGATTTGTATGGGCATTGATCAGGAACGTGGTCCACGCGCCCAGCAATGGGGAGGCACAAAGCAAAAGCCTGTAGGGAAGGCATGACTGTGGTCCAGAGAAGAAATAAAAGTGGTACCCCAATCGCTATAATGACAGGAATGGCGACTTTGGTTTGGGAGGCTAATAAGAAGTCAACCAGGCCGATAAAAAAAAGGACCAAAGCGAACTGAAGCAAGACTGGGAGCGCAGCGAACACCTGTGGGACATACCAAGCCTCCAGGCCTCGAACGCGCATGTTGAATAATGCAAACCTTTCCTGTGACGAGAGTGATTTCGGGTATTGTTGGTGCTCTCTGAGCCACTGGAGGGATACAATGCCAATGAGAACAGTCGTCAGACTGTGCACTAAGCTGATGAACCAGAAGATGTTGATTCGGATAGATGACGCAGTCGGGGAACTCGCGGAAAGCAAATCGTTTTCCTGCGGTGCCAACGTCGTCCCATTGAGGGGATTATCCAAGCGCGTTGCAATACGGGCGAGCAAGGCGATCATTACGTCGTTTGGATCCGATTGAAGTCCTTGATACGATTCAATCACGAAGGCGGTCAACACCCCGGAGAACAAACCCGCCTGTAAAAGTGGTTGAGGTCAGCAAAGCGGAGATCAAGGATAACGGTCAAACGCACAAAAATGAGCAGATTTTGAACTTCGTCCTTCCAGGAGTCGCACTGTGCTTTATCACCCTCAACTAAAGGCATAAGCAAGTTCTCCCAGTGGTCTCCGTTTGTTGGAATCTGGTATTGGTACGGGTCACCGCATTTCCATTTCTGACATTGAACATTAATGTACACGCGTACTTCGTTCGGGTTATTGGATACCCACCTTAGCGTCGTGTTGGGGGCGTTCATCTGTGGTAGACATCGGACGATAACACCCAAAATTCTCGAGAGGAAAGTGAAAAAACGTTTCTGTGTGCAAGACACGTCACAACCTGGGAGAAGGCATTTGCTACTCTTGCTGTCAGCACGACAACTTGTTCTTGTTTATCGCGTTTCATAAGCGTTACGTTCCGGGGAAAAAATTCTCGGAGATCATTATGTCAGCGAGGTACAAACGTGACCTCCTCGGATAGCTGGCATTCAACCAGGGGCTCCTGCTTATACTTGCTTCACTACCACAAGGAAAAGAGCCTCGAGGATTTTGTTTCGGCAATGGCTATGTACCAGGGAATCGTGAAAGAACCGTCATGGCGCAAAATACACACACCAGTGAGTTCCAACAACATGCTCAACTAAGTATTTTGAATGAGTCATTTTCAGGTCATTGCGTTAAAGAGCCACCCCCACTGATAGAACAAGACTTAGAGACGACTAGGTTGCGAAGGGGACGCAAGAAAAGCTGATATCTGACCCACACGTCGAGAGACGATGAATTACGCCCGTGGTACGGACAGAACTTCCATTTCAAGCATCCAACAACGCTGGCTGTCATGCGTCCAAGCTGTCAACAAATAACACTTATAGTCCCAGCCTTCAACTTCATGCCAGTCAATTATCTCATGACAGCTCCTGGAACTTTCGCAGACCGTCGGAACACTAGAACCTCCTGTGCCGCTGGTCGAAGAGCCAATGTTCCTGGCCTCCCCTGTTGTATTTCTCTCTGACAAACTGTATTTTTGTTAGAAGTCTTTCTACGCCTGCTTTGACCGCCCGTCGCATCACTCTCGACAAGGATGAGTCATGCTTGGTTGGCTTGACCTGGTGAATCTTGTGCGAATATTTAAGTACTTTCCCGCACTTTGTTACCGACTAGAACCACTGTGGTCTCATCGATTCGCGCCAGAGGTCATTGGGTACGCCGTATGCATTTCTACTCTTCATAATCACTTGATTCGTATTTCATTGGTAGTTTTACAGGTCGCTGGTCTCTATGCTACTGACTGCGGTCTACAAGTTAAGGATTCACAGCTCAGGAAGGGAAAACTCTAAGTCGGATTAGATTTGACCTGGGAACCTTTGGGCTGCGCCGACAATGACAGAGTGTAATTGATCTGCCAGCTATTTTGGGATGTATCAAGGTAGTCGCAGAAGAGCGGTGCTGTATACTTTTGATCAACGCCACTTAGATGTTCATAATCCTCGAGTTCGAGGAATCACCAGGAAACCCTCCCACCATCTTGCCACCATGAACTACAGTCCGTACGATCCACAGTATAGCACGTAAGCGCTCCCTAATTCATTTTGACACCTTGAGGTTCACGATGTCTCTAGAGTTATATACAATGCATTGTATCTGTTCGGATGGAGTATACCCCCAATTTTCTTTCCCTAAACGCAATATAATCAGTGCGATAGCTATTCAATACTGGGACTACTTGTTAACATTCGGTGCGCCTCATTTTCGGATTAGAAACTCAATTCGAGACTCATGATAACCCCTAGACGACGAGATCCGTTACATCTGGCAGCTAACAAAGTCGAAAGGACAGTACTGGTTCTACCTCAATAGATATCTACCCTTCTTCGGCAACCTCGCGGTCATCATCTGCAATTTTTCTCCACTGAGCCCGAAGGTCAGTTTATGCCACATTTTCGCCGTCCGTCCTATTAATTTGCATGGCAGAGGTACGCAGCTTTAAACGGTCAAATGACAACAAGTGATTCTCAAAAATATTATACACAGCTTTAGGTTCTTCACGTTGTACCACCAAGTTTTAATTATCGCTATTCAAATCATCGTCGCGGGTAAGTCTCCATTTCGGGTTCAATCCCTTCAAGAGTTGATTAGTGAGCACTTATAGTCATCCTTGGACTTCGAACCTACGCATTATACAACTGCAGCAAGATTTTGCTCGCCGCTATTGTTGTCCTTTGGGCGGGATGTTTAGCCACCGTCGCGGTACGTCGAGCCGTACTCAAATATTCCCATACCTGCTGAGGCTCGTCGCGAAGTGGAGCGTGTCACCGCATGAAGGCGGGGCAGTGTCGAGACAAACGTGAGCGATCTAGCTCTCGTATTTGTTGCTAACTCACTGACTTCTCTAGTGGGTTTCGTGAGTAATCAAATCCCCGGTCAAGTATGAAATACTTACTGCATGTAAAGGTCTCGCAGCTGCATGGGAATCCTTACTGGCCTACGACCTCTTTATATTCGTGTTAACACTGTTCAAGAGCCGACAAAGGCTTGGCGAAAACAACCTCGTCAGTTTGATGCTCCGAGACGGTTCGTAGGTTGTATGTTTTGAAGTTGACTCATTAACACTCCATTACATTTCCAGGAGCAATATACTCTGGGTGAGTTGACGGATATTGACCCCTACCCCTTTCTACCTAACTTCATTTTCGTCCTCAGGGTGATCCTTGCAGCGAACGCGTCAAATGTTATCACGTACTACGTAAGTCCTATTTGCCATCTTTCCAAAGCGCTGCTTCACAAATTTATTCGACAGGTGGGAAGCGTAAGTATTACTCTTGTGCGCTTTATGATACCACACTCAAAACAATCATAATCACGCTCGTAGCCCTATCTAAAAGGTAGGTTCCCAACGAATTCGAGACCTAATTTTAATTAACCGTATTTACGGTTTTCTTGATAGGTTGTCTTGCGACGTTCGCTTCCGGCGTTTCTCTCACAATGATGAACCGCCTCATCCTCAACCTTCGGAAAAACACTAACGACGTGCAAATCTCAATTCTGAGTGCAAGTCTGGAATTTGAGCATGATAATGCCCATTCACTGGACAGCGGGGAAGGGGATTGGCGTGTGAGTTCAACGGTAGATGAAGTATAGAGTGAAATTTTAAACCACTCGGAATTGGATATTGCAAAGCACACGGCTTACTGCTATGTCCTGTTCTTTGTCGGACCAAAATATCGAAAAAATGTCCCTAAAAATCATCGAAACTAATCGTCTGTCAGTTCTTTAGAGGTGAAAAGGACTATACGAATTGTCATGCTATAACTCCGAAAAAATAAAAAAGTATAATCGAAAAACTATGTAGCCGTCAACGGGGAAAGCTGTAACTGGGTCAACCACATACAGCAGATGAAAACTAAGGAATCAGGATTTGGAGGATAAGTATAAGATGAAAGAAACGATCGGAAGGCCAAAGAAAAAACAACTGAGCACCAATGAATCAAACAGATACGAAAAGAAACCGTAACCTAGGTCATAATTCCATATTTCTTAATATTATAGGACCTACATGGGTCCGGTCGACACCAACACCCAGAAGTGCAGTTACAGCAACCCGCCATGGTGTAAAACCCGCCCTCTGCATCGAACTTGGGACTCCACGCAGCTTCGAAGCTGTTGTTGAGCTCCGGGGATGAGCGACGAACTAGCGTGGTAATTTGCTCTCGGTCCTGGTGCCCTGGAGCCTCTAAAAACATAAAATCGTCCGCGAGCTTTCCAGGAGCGTAGGTGACGCCCAAAATATCGATTCCATGGGCGTCGACGATGGATTTGAACTTGGAAAAGAACGCCGGAGGAGGACTCGGCGCATGCGATGCGGGGTCCTCGACGAACTTGTGCTCGATGACTTCGCCGTTGCTTGCCCACCGCTCGCCTACGACGTGCGCGGAAGTGTCGGTGGAGGGTCTGGCGCTGGGGCCGGTTGTGACCATTCGCTCGCCGGTGTTGAGTGAGTAGTGGCGATGGATGAGGCAGGCGGCGTAGTGGCCAGCGTATGGGGTCTCTAGAAAGAGAGGCGCGAGCTTCGAGAAGAATTCGGTACGGGTGAGGCCGGCGCGCGCGAGCTGCGTCTCGAAGCGGGCATTGGCGTCGTCGATGGAAGGGAGGTCGTTGTAAGCGCTAACGTCAAAGACGGACATGATGGCAATATCGAGGGGGTGTATAGAAATACAGTAGGCGGACGAATTTGAATGAGCCTGGATTGGATGACAGTATTTGGATGGACGAGGACTGTCTTTTGGGTCTTATATCTTCAACGTTGAGGTATATGTTCCGACGATCATATCGATGACCGTATTGGTATTCATCCTCTTTAGCCTTCTTGGGCGTCTGAATTGAAATATTTTCGAATTCTGAATATCGATGAGCGTTACAGTGTTTCAGAGCTGCGTCGTTTGCTGCGCGTGGTAATTATGCGTCGTGATTGCTTACCGTGGCTTTCAACTTACCAAACAAAACATTTCCAAGGCCTGATGTTATACACGAGGCGTAAATTCGTAGGGCACCGTCAAGACATGAGGCACATACATGATGCCACAATGCTGCGTGCGTCTTTTCGCTGAGAACCATAGAACGTCGAGCTGCAACAAGTTGTAAAGCGATGATCCTTCCGTGCGCAGTACCCCAAACACTGGTACAAAGTGGTGGAACGGCCGTGGAGTACGTGGAAGCGCCCATAGACTCTCGGATCTATTCGAATGCACCCCGACGAACATCATCATGATCGCCGGCGTCAGATTGATCAAAAAGGGTGGGGTGGGGTGATCGGTGGCGGTGACGAGCCCCAGCAAAGGCAAATCCACCTACGCGGTTAGGGTACAGGAAACTCACTGCATAGTCGTGTAGAACTGAAGGTGATCGACAATTGAGCACCCGACCCTACCCACCCAAACCCAAACCCAAATCCACGCTCCAAAGCTCCGAACGTGCAAGCCTCCAAGCACGTCGCTCGAGCACGCCGGTCCAGACCTGAGCCTGGACCCACCGGCCCCCGTGAGGGCGAGCCGAGTTTTTCTTCGTCTTTTCGAATTTTCGAAGGGCATGGGGCGAGCGGTCGGGGTGCCTTCGCTTCTGCTTCAACTTAGATGGAAAGGGAGAACGGCTGTCCAAGTACGACCCCACGAGGCTCAAGAAGCTGGGCCATGGACGGCTGGATAGACAAGCGTAGAATCACTGAATGGTGAGTTCGAGTGAGCAATGCCAGTCAGTCAGTCAGCGGTGCGTCATTTGGAATGTGAAAGCTTTCTGCACCGAATTCCGAATGTGCTCGTTCCGCCTCCGCATACAGACTCCAGAGATAGTCCTTCAAACTTGGCTTTTTTTCCCTTGGTCTGATCATAACTGGTACTTCTTTCCCAGAGCAGAGTGGTCTGAGTAACACAGATGTTTCAGTGACATTATTATGCGCCGCTCCATGCGTAGCGAAGAGAGGGCTCACATCGAGTTCTCGAATCCTTAAATCGCAGCAGGGCGCAATGGGGAGCTCGCTTTTACTGCAAAGATTCGAATTCGCCTACCATCATCGTAGTGTATTCACCGCCCACGAGAGTGAAGAAGAAGCATGACCACCGCTGCCATTATGAATCTGAAGCTGATTCAGCAGCGCGTTTCCCGATTCAAGGATAGAATAAGAGTGCTGTAGGCGAGTCTCGGTGTGGACACGTCTCCGAGCTACAGTGCACGCCCATGCCTGGGGCTCTGGCACAGACTAGCACCTCGACGTCAAACTCGGAGTGTGGGTGTATTCATATCAGAGCGTGCATTGCAGAAGAGCCATACGCGTGTGTGGTGAGATGAAACTAAGAGAGATCGCGTTCATAACTTCATATGGCTCGGAAGAGGAAGCCTACACGGGCTGAACAGACATATTCCGTGGACGAGAGACGGGGCAAGACGGAGTCACGGTGGGGTCGAATGCGGAGCAGGTTGAGGTTCGTTCCGGAAACGCGTACACGTGATTGAGTTCAATCCGGAATTCGACATGTGACTCGTGAGTGAGCGCTAGTGAGCCTCCGCTCTCCTTTCCTCTTCCCCATTCATCATCCCTAAAGCTTATATCCTCGATGCGAAAGCGAATTTGAGAGGGATAGATACCTTCGACATCGAATCGCTCAAGCCCACCACTCTCTCGCGCACGTGTCTTGGTCATCGCAGCCGGCAGAATACCACACTTCGGTGAATTTTACAGATGGTATGGTTCTCGCTTCGTCTTTGGTACGGAACCCACCCTAGTTGATAAATTCGAAATGGACACAATTTTTCCAGTGTTTAGATGCACAACTCTGAGTACTCAGTGGCGGAAGCGGTCTCTCTTCAGCGTCACATCCGAACTGAGGTTGCGCTTCCTGTGGATACGGAGGTTGATATTGGCTGTGTTTCATTTGTAGAGGACCGCGTCTCCGCTGCATCCATCGAACAGATTGATCTTGGGCACCTGGGCAGCAGTCAACGGTCGCGAATACGACCATGTCCTCAACATGTGACCGCGTTGCGCACCGCCTCTGCAACAACACCGTTGTTATCTTATCATCCTTTGTCGTTGGTGTATCTCGCTGCTTTAGCTGTTCTTAAGTCGTCCAACTCACCATGCCGTCCATGGGCTGTAACTAAGTTGAGTGTCAATAGATGATCACCCTGATCGCGAAAGTTTTGGCTGGGTAGACCGCAACACCTATGGACGAATTCTGCAATTTTAGATCTCGTCTTCTTAGGCTGGAACATTTCAAATATTATCATTCCGATCAAAGCTTTCCTCTGGGCATCATCAAAAATCGTAATGGTTACCACTCAACTGAGAACAAATTAACGAATATATGCACTCCTTCATGGCAATGATCGTCGGTATTCACATCTGGAGTGCATGATGATATACCCGAGAAGTACTCGTAATTATAATATACTCTTTCCGCATTTACTTAACTTTTCTTGCTTAAATTTTTAACCTCCTCTTGGACTCGCTCTTTTGGTAACTGTTGGTTGTCCTCGATGGACCTGCTGAATCGTCGTCGGGCTAACCGTGATTTGTAACAGATCTGGCGCCACATGAAGCCATGTTCCGAAGGATTTAACGGGGTAGACAGGACCTGAAGTTTAGACCTCTAAGCAGACTCGAAAAATTCAAATATTATCATCTCAATAGAGGCATTTACACTAGGTATCATCAAAAATTGTGATGGCCACGACTAAACTGTGAAAAACACCGACTGAGATGTATGCTCCCTCAACTTCAGTGACTGGGATTCTCAACGATCAGCAGGCTCGAGTGCAGCCGTTCTGGTGGCGGAAAAGAAAAAATCGTAAGAGGACGGAATTGGGTGCTAATTTATGGCACTTATGCATGATACACTTTTTTTTTCCCGCACCCAATTATTATCAAGGAGACTGGAATCGAGTCTAAAAGATCAGCTTCTGCGTGATATTTTGTCCTCTCAATGATAGATCTTCAAAGTTGCAATGATCGCAAAGGAACTCACTCACGACAGTCAGTATCCATAATCAAGGTATCTGTTGGTATGACTTACGAGTAGTTAACCTCTGCCGTTAGCTGGCCCAAATCCCCACTTACATCCACTGACTCTAGCCACGAAAGACGCAGCGTATCATGACCACGCCAAGCGTCATTTTTATTGACGATCGCGACCCAGTTATCATTTACAAGCCAAACTGGGACAGAGGAGGAAACGCTTCAGATTACATGTCCACCTCGACATCGACTCAGAAACCTGGATCAACCGCGAACTTGACGTTTTCAGGTAAGGTAAGCGTCAATTAAATATTTTGAAGGGTGTTTTTTTCCTGACCTAAATGCAAGGCACAGGTGTAAGCGTTTGGGGCACCATCCAGGTCTTGAACCCCGAAGAGCCACCGAACTTGCTCTTGTCCTTCAGCCTCGTCGATGGACTCCCTACAACGCATAATATTACTGAGCTACCTGTCTTCCAATTCCAGCAGAATGTATTTCAATCTGGCTCTTTAGCACCATCCACACACACGCTTGTTGTCACTCTGGAAAACAGTGCAAGCTTTTTCCTGGATTATTTCCTCGTTATTCCTCCGTATTGGAATTATTGGTAGGAATTAATGTAGAATTAAGAGACAATTATTTACTGGCTCCTACAGAGCCTTTATATACATGTAAAGTACGTATCTACAAGGTTCTATAGCTATCTAGTCGCGTCCGAATACAATTACTAAGTCGATTACTAATTAAGCGCTCGTATTACTAATCCATTCTAGCATGTGCCGGATTGATCTCCAACACTCCCCCTCAATTCGGCATTCCGGGAATATCAAAATATAATCTTGTTCGCCACTAAGGCACGCACTAAGCGTCATCCAAAAATTCCAAAAAGTTCCACTAAGGCCATTCCCACTAAGGTTATTCCCACTAAGGCTAGTTCCACTAAGGTTATTTCCACTAAGGCGCACGCAATTCCACTGAGGTCAGGTCCACTAAGGTTATTTTTCCACTAAGGTCTTCAATACGAGATGTCGTTAATAGATGAAACATATGATGATTTTTCTTTCTCCGGTTCGTCTTCTTCGTCTTTGATTGGTCTTCCTTCAAGATTTGTATCAAACCTGCAATATGGCGCAATGTGTCCGTATCGACCGCATCGGTAACATTTTGTATTCTTTTCTTGGTGATCTCTGTAAGGTCCACGGCGTCCTTTGGGTCCTTGTCCATATTTATCCCTAACGTGTAAGGCGGTGTCCACTTCCGTGCTCGGTTCTCCTCTTCGGCGTGCTTCCTCTAGGAGAGTGCCAGTGACGTCCGAAATTTTCAAATCTCCTTTAGCTGCCATAAGCGATGCCGCAATATTCGAATATGCTTCGCTTAAATTAAATATAAGGACATCGGTTATATCCTCGGCAGTGAGATTGATACCGATTCCTTTAAGCTTGGCGGCGAGATCAGTAATGCCATTCACATAAGTGGCCATGGGGGCGTCTGGGTCATGCTGGAATCCGTAAAATTGCCGTTTAAGTGAGATGCGAGTTGCGCGGCTATTTTTCTCGTAAGCGTCTTTAAGCGCCTGCCATGCTTCCGGTCCGTTCTTGGAATCCCGGATGTACGTATATTGGCTCGGATGAACAGTGAGTCCAATAATTGTTAATCCATCCTCCGCTTTCTTCTCCCAGTCCGAATCTGTATTGCCTTCCGGTTTTTTCACTTTTCCATCTACAATTTCCCAGCATCCTCTTGCACGAAGTACGAGGCTGATGGCGAATTTCCAGTCATGATAATTCTCGCCAGTAAGTCGGGGTATTGACGATAGGCTGAGATAGCGATCCGACATGCTGATAGGATTAAGATAAAGTGGTGAGGGCGAAATAAGATGTCAAGCAGTGGGCAGTAAAAGCTGTTAGACTCTTTACTGGAGGCCGGGGCCCATAACCTATTGGAATTATTGGTAGGAATTAATGTAGAATTAAGAGACAATTATTTACTGGCTCCTACAGAGCCTTTATATACATGTAAAGTACGTATCTACAAGGTTCTATAGCTATCTAGTCGCGTCCGAATACAATTACTAAGTCGATTACTAATTAAGCGCTCGTATTACTAATCCATTCTAGCATGTGCCGGATTGATCTCCAACACTCCGGCTACAGGTTCTTCTTTTTCGTCCTTGACATCTCCCAGTCCTACCATAGATCTGGCGGATGCCAATACCCACTCCAAAGGACTCCCCATCGGTGCCATCGTTGGTGCAATATTAGGCGGTTTTGCTTTACTTGGCATTGCCATTTTTGCCGTTTGGATGTGTTACCGCAGAGGAGGAGACATTGATCGTAGGTGTGAGTGCAAATTCCGACTTTCTTTCCTTCACGACGCCTGAATGACAGACGACCCGTAGTTCCACGCCCATTTAATCCGGCCTCATCCATGACGTACCCCATCCTCCATGTTCCGCCGTCAAAGGGTTCCGAAGGCGTACCCCCAGGAAACCCCCGGGTTCGTCCCATCCGGGTTGAAAATAACGCCTACTCACGTAGTATTTCCGGGCAAACGGAGCCACCAGGATACGATGGATAATATCAAGTATTGCAGTTTATAGAATCTATACATCGGATATTCGAATTTTAATAGGAGGTTTATCTGGCCATAATTCCATATTTCTCAATGTTGTACATCCGAGGCGGCTTTGAAAGACCCCAACACCCTTCAGTGCAGTCACAGCAACCCGCCATGGTGTAAAACCCGCCCTCTGCATCGAACTTGGGACTCCACGCAGCTTCAAAGCTGTTCTTGCGATCTGGCGACGAGCGAAGAACTAGTGTGGTAACCTGCTCTCTGTCTCCAGGACCGGGGGACTCTAAGAATATATAACCATCCGCGAGCTTTCCAGGAGCGTAGGTGACGCCCAAAATATCGATTCCATAAGCATCGACGATGGATTTGAACTTGGAAAAGAACGCCGGAGGGGGACTCGGCGCATGCGATGCGGGGTCCTCGACGAACTTGTGCTCGAGGACTTCGCCGTTGCTTGCCCACCGCTCGCCGACGACGTGCGCGGAAGTGTCGGTGGAGGGTCTGGCGCTCGCGCCGGTTGTGACCATGCGCTCGCCGGCGTTGAGGGAGTAGTGGCGGTGGATGAGGCATGCGGCGTAGTGGCCGGCATATGGCGCCTCTACGAAGAGGGGAGCGAGCTTGGAGAAGAATTGGGTGCGGGTAAGACCTGCGGAAGCGAGCTGGTCCTCGAAGCGGGCGTTGGCGTGCTGGATGGAGGGGAGGTCGTTGTAGGATTTGACGTCGAAGGTGGACATGATGGTGATATTGAGGGTGGTGTATGGAAATGAGTAGCCAGATTTGAGTGAACTTGATCTGGAGTATCTGGACGAGGACTGTCCTTTGGGTTTTATACCATCAGCGCCGAGGTATATGTTCCGATGCTATCATATCGATGACCGTGGTCGTATCTATCGTTTTTTGCCATCTTGGGCGAATTGAATGATCTTCGAATTCTGAATATCGATGAGCGTTACAGTGTTTCAGAGCTACGCCGTTTACTGCGCGTGATGATTAGGCGTCGTGGTTCCTTACCGTGGTTATCAATTTTCCAAACAAAACATTTCCAAGGCCTGATGTTATACACGAGGCGTAAATTCGTAGGTCACTGTCAAGACATGAGGTACAAACATGAGGACACAACGCTGCGTGCGTCGTTTCGCGGAGAACCATAGAACGTCGAGCTGTAAAGCGAGTCGAGTTCGCATGTTCCTAGTGCAGGTGCAAGAGAGGAATAATACTTTCAAGTCCAAATCTCTGGAACGCAGTGGAGGAGTACAAGCGCCCAGGAGTTCCCGGATCTATTCGGCTGCAATTCGACGAAGTGAGGCGAGGTTTTAACCAAAGTGATATCTAAGTGATCGACGGCGATTGAAAGTTGAACGTTGATCGGTGGCGGTGAGGAGCCCCCTGCAAGGGGAATCCAGCTACGCGACTCGGATTTGGCACCAGGAACCTCGCTGCTGAGTCGTGCAGTAGCGAGCGCGATCGATGATTGTGTGATGATCGTGCACCCAACCCTACCCCCAAACCCAAAACCCAAAACCCAAAACCCAAAAACAAGTCAAAGTCCACCCCGCAAACCCTCCTCGACCAAGATATATATTGGCCCCGGTCTAGAGTCTAGACCCTCCAACCACACCCCACCTCCACCTCCACCTCCACCTCCACCTGCACACGCACGACGCCGTTCCAGCTCCAGCACGCACCCGTAGAACCAGAGCGCCTGGACTCGCCTCGACGTCCCAGTTACGGCGATTCAGACTCAGAGGGTAGGGTTCCTTGGTCTTTCGAACTTTCGAAGGGCACGAGGTGGGGACAAATGAACGAACAGCCAAAAATTTCCACTCTGCAGTTTGGATTTTTGAATTCTGAATCCGAGCGCGCATAAAGGTCATTTTGCTTCTTTTGCGAAATCCGGCAAGGGGGAGGGTGAGGTGGTTCATGGGCGTCGTGTCGACTGATGCACGATGTGTGTGGGTGGGTGGGTAGGTCGAGCTTGAGATCCACTGGTGTAGTAGTGAGCTCTGGGCCGAGCTGCCCGAGCCTGGATTAGATTAGATAGTTATCCTCAGTAGCACAGCCTGTCCGTATGTAGACGCCGCGCGGTCCTGTGACGAACCATCATTGCTTGCTCCTCACCACTGCGTGCTGCCTGACCGCTCGCCTGCTCGACGCGTCCCCGAGCCTTGCCAGACCCGAGCTGCTAGGGTAGGCTTGATTGGCCTATCCCACTGGCAGAAGAGGAAACAAAAACTTCGGTGCCTATCCTATCAAAGGGAAGGCACTCGAGTGGAGGAGACGAGCAGGAAAGCCATACCAAATCCTTGAGCTCGAATCACTATCCACATGCCGATATCGTGAGAGCATGGCTCGGTGTACGGATGAAAGCGCTGTAGGTAGAATCCCGACGATCGCATTGACACGGACAGGCAGTAGCGCTCCTTCCTGAGACTCGAGACTCGAGAGAAAAGGGAAGGGGAAGGGGAAGGGGAAGGGGACAGCATTCGGATTCGGAGTAAGAGGAGTAGGACGAAGGTATACTGTATATCCGCAGAGGTGGGTGCGACGGCGACGGCGCTGGGAGCGAGAGCGGGTCGTCGGTGCGATTAGAGTGAATGTGTCGAAGAGGAGGGAGGGGGTGATGAGCTGCGGGCATTCGACCGGGATGCATATGGGATGTGCAAGGCTCAAGCTGGGGTGTTCGTATTATTATTAATAGACCACGGATCCGGAAGGGTTTCGCGGGGAGGGGGGAGGGGAGCTCGAGTCGGTAATTATGACCCCAGACGATCTCGCGGCCATTAAGATCAAGAGAAGATAAGTGTGGAGTACCGGGATGGAGGGGACGGGGTACCCGACATCTTCTTTCGCGAGTGTTGTCGGCACGGCACCAGGAGATAGGGATAGAGAACCGAAAGACCAGTCTTTCAGGCCTTGGTCTTGGTCTTGGTCTTGGAATAAATGCCGGTGGTAGGTCTTACCCAGTGAGGTGTACAGTCAAAGAAGATTTTATGGGATTGGGTAGGTCGACTTGGGTGCTTCGGTGCTTCGGTGCTTGGGTACTCGCCTGAGGAGCTGCTGCAGATCCTGTAAAGGACATCGGAGGCTGAAGCTGGGACTGGTGTTGGTATCGTACTCGAGTACATATTAATAGACCACGGAAGGAAGGGTTTCGCGGGGACCTGTTCGATAATTATAACCTTCTGATCATGACGATCTTGGAGGAGGAGGAATAAATAGACCACCGGGATGCAGGGGGTGGGTGTGGTACCCGAGATCTGCTTGCTTCTTTACGTGGGTGGATCTGGGGGGGCACGGGCATGGGTTGGGTGGGGAAGGGGAAGAGGGGGTGGAAGTACTGCGAAGACACTAGGCTTGGACTTGGGCTTGGGTATAGCGAAGGGGAGGAAGCTAAGCGAGTATCGGCGTATAAGCTTAGGAGCGTGTTATCGCGGCGGACGGTGGTGAGCGAGCACTGCTAGCTATAGCCAGTCGGTGCGTCACCTGGAATACTACTAATAGAAGCTTTCCAGACTGAATTCCGAACGTGCGCTTTCCTTTCCTTTCCGTCTCGGTACACGGGAACGCAGAGATAGAGATGGAAGTGGTCCTTCGAATCTGGCTTTCCTTTCCTTGGCCATCATATCATATCTGGCACGTCTTATTATACCCACTACCAGCACCAGTACCCAGAGCCCAGCCATCTTGGAAAGTATCAGTAGAAGTATTACGCGCAGATCCATGCGAAGCGGAGGGAGGGCTCACATCGAGTTCTCGAATCAGAGCGAATCACAACGTGCGCGATGGGAAGGCGTTTCTTTTACTATAAAGACTCGAATCCGTCCACCATTATTATCACGTACCCACCCGCTGAGCATGAGGAACTGCAGATTGCCCACGGCACGATTCGAGGATGATAAGGTCAAGACAAGAGCGCTGTGGGCGAGACCTTCCATCTCTAGCGTTTATGCCTCCTGTTACTGTAGTTCCGAGCGCGGGCGTCAGGAATCAGGATTCTAGAATTTCATAGTGTGCAGTGCCAGTGCACTCTTCAGACAGCGGAATGGAAGTCCCGTAACAGACACTAACAAGAGCCGAGCGGTGAGCCAGATAAAGTTCGCGTTCATATGGCTCCGAAGCTCGCTCGGAAAGTCGGAGTGGGCTGGATTCTGGAAGAGTCACGGTGGACGAGAGACGGAGGACGAATCCAGCGCGGAAGGTTCGTCGTGGAACGCGTGCACGTGTTGGTTCAATGGTTTTGTTAGTGTGTGCTTGTAGGTTAGGGTCAGCTTGGCTTATGTACTGAGGGTTCAATTGAATTGATCCACCGTGTTGAGTTTTCTGGTTTGGCTCCGTCGTTCTGCGTGCCTTGCGACCGAGCGAGCCAGCGAAGGAGCGAACTGCTGCCGCTCTCTCTTCTCTTCCTCTTCCCAACTCATTCTCGTTTTCCATTCCTTATCATCATCGTCTCCTCGATGTCTATGCGAATGTGAAGCAGAAACACAACCAACACCACCACCCCTCGATTCTCTACTTCCACCCACCGTCGACGATGGATCACCCGCCCCCTCTCCAGCCCCGCGCACACGTCTTGGTCACCTCCACCTCCACCTCCACCGTCGTCCCATCCTCTTCCCCTCCATCTTCCCTCTCACCAACCTCCACGGTCGCCCCCACCCCACTCGCTCCCAGCTCTTTCCTCCAGCGCATAAGAAAGAGCAGGAGCACCCCTGACCTGCATGTCCTCCAGAGAAGAGGGGCGCAGCGTACGTTCCTTTTCCCTCTCCCCCCCTTCTCCTTCCCTCTCTTCTCTCTCCCTCTTCCCTCTCCTTCCCCTCGCGGCTGCTGTCGCCTTCGACGCTAACCCCTCTCTCCTCTAGACCCCGCAACGACGCCTACGAAGGCTACGCGCCCTCAAACCGCCACGCGTGCTCCTTTGCAGCACGTAGCGGATGCATCCGCTTTAGCTTCCGCCTCCGCTTCAACGCCGTCTTATGACAACTCTCCACCTCCGCTGACGCTAAAGGCCGATTCTACGTCCCCCGCGCCGCATAGGCCTAGTAAACTGCGCAGGATGCTCTCGCTGCGCCGTCTAGTCGGCGGGCAGAAAGAGAGGGACGGGGAGGGGGAGGATTATGGGGTGGAGAGGTGCGTGTTCTTTTGTTGTTATTGTTGTTATATTGTGTCGGCCTTTTGTTGACTTTTGTGCTAGGTCGGGAACCGACTCCTCTATCACCCCCGCCCACGCACCATCTCATTCGAACACCCAAGATCCAGAAATGGCGCTTCCTGCTGCTGTCCCTATCCCGCCTCGCGCTCCTAAAAAGTGAGTATCCATTTTCACTCTCGTCCCCCTTTTTTTTCTTTCTTTTTCGCTTCATTTTTCTTGCCTCCTTTCCGTCACCCGTTTCGGCATCCCCGCCTTTCTTCCCTCCCTCCCTCGCTCATGCAGGGTCACATCCGCCGCTGGCACACCGCTGCCATCGCGTCATCCGTCCCCTGCGCTGCATTCAATAAATGCAGTTAGCACTTAATCGTTTTTTCTCTTCCGCCTTACGACCCGCCCTTTCATTTCTTTCTCGTTGTCATTGGCGCTCTCACCTTCAGGGTTGGGTTGGGTGGGTTGAGCTGTCCGCTCCAATTCCCACTTCGTTTGCGTTGCCCGCGCACAGTCCCCTCGTTGATTTATTGCATTCATTTATTGCCTTCATTCATCTTTCCTTTTCTGGTCCGCACAGTCGTTTGCGGTGAATCGTTCTTTGGTTCGGTGCTTCATGTTCGCTTTCCGCCCCTCCTTCCTTCCCCGTTCCCGTGTATGATGATGTTTCCGCCCCTCTGTGCCTTCATGTTCCCCATTTTTCACGTCTCAGAAACGGTTTTTCCTAAATTTTCCCCGCATCACGGCATGCGTGGTTCTATCCATCCATTCCTTTCATTCCCCGACTTCGTGGTTGATGATCATCCCGAGATGATTTTGATGGCGTGAATGATGTTGCCTTGTTGCGTTTCTTTTTTTGGTTTTCACTCATGATGGATGGACGATTTGATGGATGATCGTGCCTCGTGGCTTGATGGGGATGTCACCGAGCGAGCAATGGGGTTTCTTGGCGGGCCTGGGCCTTGAGTCCATTTTCGTTGCCCCTTTTTGGAGGGTGTTGCTCTCGTCATTGAAGGAAGAATGCACGAGCAAGTCGTCCATCATCGTGCATCGCATCGCATTGCAACGTCCAGCGTCGTTTGACGCGGCGTGTTCTGAGGAGGGCGACTACGAGCCTATGTCTGCGTTATCGAAGACAAAAAGCGGGTGCTTCATCCCCGAAATTTCCTAGTGCGACGGTGACGGCGATGCAGAGAGAGCGGTCGTTCTGGGATCATGTAGCGGGTAAAATGCCCAGTCCTTTTGTCTTCGTAGACGTAAGTAGAAGACGCGGGATGGGCTCGTTGCGTTCTTTCGTTTCTATCATTCTTTTTAACGATTTCTTTCTTGGCGTGGACTGCGCCTGACTTGGCTTTCGTGATTTTGTTTATTTCCATTTTTTTTCTTCACATTTGCGCTGCTTTTGTCGTTCGCTCTCGCCATTGGACGAGCTCAACCCCTGCGCTATCGAAGACAAAGAGCAGGCGATTCGTCTACGAACTTCCTTCCCAATCCGACAGTGACGGCGAGCGACCGGTGTGCGGTCGTTGCTGGTTGAGCTGGGATGAGTGGTAACTCGCTAGTACCTCCTGCCTCTTGTCTTCGTGCATTGAAGTGGGGGTGCTCGTTCAGTCTTTCATTTCGGTGACGAGTTTTTTTTGAAGCGGGCTGCGACTGATTTTTTTATTGGTCTTTTTTGGATCGGTCGGGGGGTTTTATTTTTGTTTGGATTTCTTTTTATTTCTTTTTTACTTCTGCGCTGGGGCTGCATTTTATTTCGCCGTCAAACGAGGACGAGTCCATCTCTACTCTATCGAAGACAAGAGCCAGGAGCCTACTTTCTTTCCTTCCCGGACCGACACCGAGCGAGCGGTCTTCGGTCGTTACTGGTCGTACTGGGATCAAGCGTTGGCCATCTTGTCTTCGTGCGTTAAAGCGCGGGCGCTCATTTTGTCTTTCTTCGGTCAACGGTTTTTTTTGTGGCTTCGGCCTAATTTTGAGTCTTGGTGGTTTCATTTTAATTCCTTTTTTTCTCCTTTTGTGCTGCTTTCGCTCTTGAGCGAGGACGAGCCTATCCCTACCTTATCGAAGACAAGAGCAGGTGCCTCGTCCACGAACTCACTTTCGGGTGCGACAGCAAGCGGGCGGTGTTCTTCCCTTGTTGGTCATCTCGGAATGCATGTGTTGATTACTTTACCCTGTCCTGTTGTCTTCGTGAATTGGACGGCATGGCTCGTTCGGTTTCTTTTTTCTTTCTCTTTTTTTCGTCTCCTTTTTTTTTTTTTTTTTTTGCAATGCGTTTTTTCTTTCCCTTTGCGCTGCTCTAACCTCCAAACGAGGACAAGCTCATCAAAAGAAGAAGGCAAGAGCGGGTGTTTTGTCATAACCTCCTGGTTCGACGACGAGCGGGCGGTCTTATGCCTTAAGTGGTTGACCCAGGTTATCCCGATTTTAATTGCTCCCTTGTCTTCTTCGAACACGAGCCTCGGTCCAGCAAGCACCTTTTTTTATTTTCTATTTTCCCTCCTTTTTTCTCTTTGAAGTTCGTTACCGTCCGAAATCTGAGCTAATCACACTGTTTCCACCCTCCAGGTCTCTGCGCGCTGTCAAATCCCTCTTCTTCGATTCCCAGCCCCCAAAACCCAATACGACCAGCGCCAGCAATGTACACAGCAATGCGACCAACATACCCAGCCCCAGACCAAGCGCAGCATCTGCCTTGTCCATCGTGCGGAAGAAGAAAAGCGCAGAAAGCGACCGCTCAGGGTCCGGGTTCGGATACATGAACATCAAGCCGCGCGTGCCAGGCGTATTTACGCCCTCCCTCCCCGTTGAGCTGTGGCTCGTCATCCTACAATGGGCGGTGTGCCCGCCTTACGTCTTCCCCTCGTCATGCGTGTCCTCCACCCCGCTTCCCCAGTTCACCTCAGGGCCGTCGCAGTCGCCATCTTCTTCTTCGTCGCCCTCCTCCCCACCAGTCTCTTTCCTTACCCACACACCCCCACACACGCACCTCGCCCCGCGCCTCGCGGCCTACACCGCCCTCCTCCAATACAAAGCCGCACTCACGCGGGTCTGTCGCGTGTGGCACGCCATCGCGCAGGAGGTGCTCTATGAGCATGTTTGGATCGCACGAGGGAGGGAGGCGAGGGTGTTAGCGGGGCGGTTGGGGGGCGATGCGGGGTTTGGGTTTGGAGGGGGGTGGGTGGAGGGGGTTAGTGTTGTTGGCGGAGGAGGGGGGTGGTGGTACAAACAAGGAGAAGGGGCTGAAGTGGGTCGAGAGAGCCAAACGCCTTGGAAAGCGACTCCAGGCTCAAGAGCCGGAGCTGCCAGTAGCATCAAGATCCCCCCGCCCCTCGCTAGCCTACTCCTCCACCTCCTCCTCAGCGGCGCGCAACCCCGGCCGGTTCATCCGCCACCTGCACATCGAGACTCCGAGCATGGAGCGCTGCTCCCCGCATGATCTGCTGTTGATACTCCAGCACTGCCCGCAGCTGCGGGTGTTTAGCGATTATAGATCGGTGAGAAGGCCGATGCACCCGCTTGTGCTGAGCGTGTCGGATGTGGTTCCGTTTTCGTCGCCTTTTGCTGCTTCTTCCTCCTCGTCCTCGTCCGCGTCGGCGTCGTCTCCCATTATCTCCACTACGACCTCCAGCGGGTCCGCGCCACGCACGGGGTACCAAGCCCAACCCCCGGGCCTACTCACTCCCGACGCGCTCTTGCACACTCTCCTCTCGCGCGCGCGCCCGCTGCAGCAGCTTAGTTGGACGCACTACGAGCACGATGCGTCGGATTTTATGAGGGGTGTTAGGTTTTATGAAGACGTGTTTGGACCGAGGCTCGAGGCGTGCGGGGGGGAGCTGGAGTTTTTGGAAATTGCGCTAAGTGGGGGCGGGGTGGGGATGGGTCTTTCTGGATCGCCAGGGACGGCGAGTCGACTTACGGAGTTGACGGTCGACTACACCTCCGCCTCCACCCTCTTCGCAAACCCCAACGCCGTCGAACCCACGACAGATATCGACGGCCACACCTATACCCTTCTCCTCCCGGCCCTGCGCTCGCTCAAGGTCACCCTCGACAACGCGACCTTCACCGTGCTCTCGGGGTGGGACATGCCGCGCCTCACGCACCTCTCTGTGGTGGCTGCTGATTTCGGGTATGCTGGAGACGGGTTTAGGCAGTTCTTCGAGGTGCATGGGTGGAAGATTCTACAGCTTGAATTGGGACATTCGAGTGGGGATATCGAGGAGGCGTGGGTTACCAGGCCGCCTGTTGGGCATGGGCACGGTCATCATACCGGGACGAATGCGAATGCGAACGCGATTGCAACGAGCCCCGCAGACGCCCCGTTTTCTATCCCGCTGCACGCGTGGTGCCCCGCGCTGAAGGAGTTCATATGCTCCGCTGACGCGGAGTGGAACTGGCAGTCCCCCGACTGGATCGCGCCGCACGTGCTCCTCCCCTCGCACCCAGGGCTCGAGTTCATCGGGGTGAGGGATATGGAGCGCAGGCTCGTAGGCGACGCAGACGACGCCGCCCGGCGAAGGCGGGAGAACCAGGGGCTGCTGCAGCTGGGGTTGAACCATGGACAGCACGAGCATGCGGAAGAAGACCCGTACTTCATGCTCCTAGAGCAGTTCGGGAGCATACTGAGGACGGACGCGTTCCCCTCTCTGCGGTTCGTAAGAGACATGAGCTGGGAGTCGGACGTTATACGGCGCACGGGGAGGATGTGTCCTGCGCTCGTGGCGGCGGTGGATAAGGGGGCGGGGGTGCAGCCTGTGCCGCGTTGGTTGCCCCCAGCGTCCTCGTCGCCGCTCTCCCTTTCCCTTCCCAGTTCGAGCTCTAGCAAAGGCAAGCGCGCTGCGAGAGCTGCGCGCCGGGAAGAGGAGGATCTCGCCTTCGCTGGCGGACAGCGCGTGCTCCGGTTTTGGGCGGGTGTGCTGGAGAGGTGCAGGGCGCGCGGGGTGTGGTTGGAGGATTGGAGGGGGGTGAATGTGACACTGGGGGATTTGAGAAGGGCGGGAGGTTAGAAGTTGGGTTTTTTCAGTTTTGGGTTGACATCGGGTTTGACTTCCTTCCATTTCTCATTCTTGTATCTGGTTTTGTTTCATTCCTGGACTATCTTCATTTTCATTCCCCTTTTATCCCATTCCATCGCTATACTTTACCACAGAACCTAGGATCTACGGCGTTTCCCTGTGTCACATACAACGCGGCTCCCCTCGTCCCTTTTTCTTTTTCCTGCTAACATACCACTGTACCTATACTATACCTACCTCCTCTTTGTTGTTCTTCATCGATTGTTCTTCCTCTCTTCTCTCCCTTCCCCCTCTACCTTCCTCGAGCCCTTGTACTGCATGCGTCTTCTCACTCAGGCTTTCCCTTGATGTTTCCTTTGTTATTTGACTTGCTGTTTCATGAGGTTTTCTTTCTTTTTTCACTGTACCCACCGGATCACATGCATCTCTTTCTTTCCATCTCTACTTCAGTTGTCGATACTTCATTTTACCTTTCACCTCACTTGCATGCATTTACACTATAGATAGTCTTATCTTTACCTGATTCTGGTCGTTTGAATTGCAAAGGTTTTTCACCACGAAATTTGGGGCTCTGATTCCTATACTGTGTTTGTTGTTACTACAGGCTTGCGGGTCTTCATTTCAATGTTCTAAGGGCAAATCTCGAAATGATTCACACTTTTTGGATGATTTCAAAGCAGCATGGTCACGCAACAGTGGCAGTGCAAGTCCGAGTTGATGACTCGAAGCCACGACTTGGACACGACCTAGGCCCCAGACCTCAGATTTGGTCTGAAATCTGAGTTCACTCTACTATCTCGTACGCAAAAAGATCAAGAACCTGAAAGAAGGCACAGCACGTCGTGAGACTGGTAACTTTCTACCGTCTGGCTTTGAAAACTACCGTGTATTTGGCGCAAGAGCTGCCAGCCTGCCACGTACAAGCTTCCGTGGAATCTTGCAAGGTCTCAAGATTGACTGTGCTCGGTACTGCATAGCGATTTTCCTGTGCCCAGATAGTGTAGCTGGGCTTATCTCGCTGAGGCTCGTCACCGCCACCCAACAAAAGTCTATCCGACGCCAACGGGAGCTGGCACTCTGCTCCACACCTCAGACGATCACCTCGGTATCACGTTCTTCAAGGATCAGTCGAATGATAGAACCGGGAATCTCTGGGCGCTTCTATTCATCCGCGGCGTTCCCCATGATATCTATTCCTCTGTTTTGCCGTCTGATGTTTGACATGACAGAACTCGCGCACTCTGAGCACCTGCCCCGGATATTTTGGGGATTTCTTATTCTTTCAATTGCACGGAGGAAAAATGCCCTCGATAACACTCTGTTTTGGGGTAATAAGCATTGTACGGATCATCAGGCACAATACACCATCCGTTAATTTTTTATACGTGATATTTTCCTAAATTATCTTGCTTTAAACCCTTTTACAGCTTGACCTTCTCTGGCTATTGGCGAAACGAAATTAGAAGCATCGCCTCATGTATGTACCTCATGTTCAATTTCTTCTGGCTGTGTTCGCTGAATTCACGCCTCGTGTAAAACATAAGGCCTTGGAATATCTGTCTAGATTGCTACCATCATGACCAAGCTGCTTATATTTATGGTAAGCCGCAACGACGCCTAATCACAATGCGCAGCCAAAGATTCGGCAAAAATAGAAGAATACGAACACGGTGATGGATAAGATATCTGCCGGAACATGACTCACCCTTGAAGGTATAAAAAATCTAAAGGACAGTTCCTCATGCAGATAATCCAGATAACGATTACTCAAACTGGTCTACCCAGCCATACTTCGCCCTCAACATTGCCAATATGTCTGCCTTTGATGTAAACTACTACAACGACCTCCCCTCGATCAGAGACGCCAACGCCCGCTTCGAGACACAGCTCGCGCTTGCAGGTCTGAACCGTATTCAATTCTTTTCAAAACTCGCGCCTCTCTTTCTAGAGGCGCCATACACCGGCCACTACGCAGCATGCCTTATCCATCGCCATTATTCACTCAACACCGGCGAGCGAATGGTCACAATTGGTCCTAGTGCCAGACCCTCCACCGAGACTTCCCCGCACATCGTAGGCGAGCGATGGGCAAGCAATGGCGATGTAATCGAGCACAAGTTCACCGAGGACCCCGAATCCCATCCCCCTGGTCCTCCTCCCGCATTCCTCTCCAAGTTTAAATCCATCGTTGACGAATATGGAATCGATATCCTGGGCGTCACCTATGCTTCTGGAAAGATTGAGGATGATTTTCTGTTCTTGGAGTCCCCAGGACCCGGGGACCGAGAGCAGGTTACCAATCTAGTTCGCCGCTCATCCCCTGACCTCGAGAACAGCTTCGAAGCTGCTTGGAGTCCGACATTCAATTCGGAATACGGGTTTCACGTCATGGGGAGTTGCTGTAATTGTACTGAAGATTGTTGCCGTTCGTCGAGTCCGAAACCTGGCAAGGTCTGAGAAATACGGAATTATGGACCCCTTTTTCGAGCCTGTTCAACATATTGTATACCTCGCTGTCCATAGCTTCGCACTTGTTATCTTCGTCGACGTATTTCCTTCTAACACCTGTTTGTTGACTTGCAGTAGATTGCTGATCTGAGTACTACTTACTCTCTTACACCGTTTCATGGTCATTATCTCTTCGTTCATGACGACTACGTTAGTAAGACCCTGATATCGTCTTTGCCATTAAAACAAGCGGCTGGAAGAGTCGGACATCGTTTCGAAGAACCAGAAGTAGAATTCTGCTTGTCTGGCACGCCAAATTCAATTTCTTCTCCTGTTAAAACCGCTTGTACGACGAACAGACCATTATTCATTTAATGAGAATTGGGAAGCCCTTCGGCGCCTCTACTACGTAATTCGCGGTTCGTTATTTATTCTTAATTCCCATCCATCTAAAATCTGGACATTTTGATCACAGTCAGTCTAAATCATGGCAACGTAAAATACTGTGTATTTACATACTGCGGTAGCTTTCGATGCAGAAGTTGGGTTTAAATAATTGCAATTTTGGGTAAGTGTAATACAAGAAATATATCTTATCTATTAATTAAATTTTGTACGACACGAGATACGAGGTACCACGATACATAAAAGGAAACGAAGTCTTCGAAGTCGAGCGCTAAGCGAGCGCTTGCAACATGTGGTCACACGTGATCATTGGTGAGGTGGCGAAATGCTAGCCACGACCTCAAATCTGAACTCACTCCACCCAGAGTCTTCGAATCACATCTTCGAAACAACCACCTGAAGATGGGGTCCAGTCACCTTAGGCCTTGACAACGCATTCTCTCTACTTGCTGGCAATTGGACGCCTGTATGTAGTGTTCGTAACTACGCGCTTCACATCGCTGGTTTCAGCGGAACTTCCACGGCAGCTGCTCGGTCGTGCTCGGTGCACAATAACTTTCAAGTTCTTGAGCCCGCATAGGGGCTCATCTCCTTCACTTATTAAACGTACAATCTTCCTCACCCGGCTTTAATGGGAACTCCCGCCTTGCCAAACAGCTCATCGGATGGTCACCTCGGGTTAACGTTAGTCTTGGTTCTGACGAATAAAACTGGGATATCTTGGGCGCTTCCACTAATCCGCGGCGTTCTGTTGTTCCGCAAACAATGTTATCTATTTTCCCTCATCCACGTCCGTCGGGGTTTGGCCTGGCAGAACTTGCGCTATTTACGGGGTCGTTTCAGAGCAGTGGCTGGGGCACATGTCCTATATATTTTTGGATTTCAAACACGTTGAATCGTGTGAAGGCAAGATGCGCTCGACCACTTCAGCGTTCAAGGTAATAAACATTGTGAAGGTCGTCGAGATACAATCTTTGTTCGTTCTTTTGATATCAATTTTACTCCCCAAACTCACCTCCTTTTACAGCTCGCGTTTCTTTGGCCGTAATAAAAACGAAGCCGGCAGCATCGAGGCTGTGTCATGTATTGGCCTCATGTTCAATTTCTTATGACTGTGCCTTCTGGATGTACGCCTCGTGTTGAACATCTGTCCTGGGGAAGATCTAGATTGGCACTATGACTATGATGACTCTGCTGCTCAAGGTAAGCAGTTCCGATGTCTAATTACAATGCGCAGCAAGCAATTCAGGCCTGAGAACAGCAAAGCCTGTGCGTATTCAGAATTCGAAGACATTTCAAATCAGACGCCGAAGATTTCAAATGAAAATGAGTAAAGACAGACTCGTCAATTTGGTATCGTTAGAAAATATCTCAATGTTGGACGATATAAAAATCCAAAGGACAGTCCTCCATCCAGGTAATCCCGAAAAAACTTATTCGAATTAATCTGCCCACTTTCATACACCGCCCTCAGTTTGCCATTATGTCCGCCTTTGACGTAGGGTCCTATAACGATCTCCCTTCCATCGAGGACGCCAACGCCCGTTTCGACGTTTCGAGGACCAGCTAGCACGCGCGGGCCTTACCCGCACCCAATTCTTCTCGAAGCTCGCTCCCCTCTTTGTAGAGGCGCCATATGCCGGCCACTACGCCGCCTGCCTTATACATCGTCACTACTCACTCAACAACGGCGAGCGAATGGTGACAACTGGCCCTAGCGCCAGACCCTCCACCGACACCTCCCCGCACATCATAGGTGAGAGATGGGCAAGCAACGGCAATGTGATCGAGCACAAGTTCGCCGAGGACCCGGCGTCTCATCCCCCGAGCCCTCCACCCGCGTTCTTTTCCAAGTTTAAATCCATCGTCGATACCTATGGAATCGATACTTTAGGCGTCACCTATGCTTCTGGAAAGATTGTGGATGATTTTATGTTCTTGGAGTTTCCCGGCCCTGGGGATCGAGAGCAAGTTACCACACTAGTCCGTCGCTCATCCCCAGAGCTCAAGAACAGTTACGAAGCTGCTTGGAGTCCGACGTTCAATTCTGAACACGGGTGTCACGTCATGGGAAATTGCTGTAATTGTGTTAGGAGGTGTAACTATTAACACCCATCAGGCACATACAAAGTTGAGAAATATGAAATTACAACCTAGTTAGCACTTTTCTCGCGTCTCTTCAACTTATCGTGCACTTAGTTGTTTCCTTCGTCATTTATGCCATCGTCGACATATTTCCTTTTTCCAGAGATTTTTCTTCGTAGATAGTAGATTCAATTGAGCCCATCGCTCTCTTCGTTGACGGCTTCACAGTTTATTGATTACGCTTGACTCCCTGTAATTACATCTCCAAGGTACTGATTCATAATCCAGAACTTCCAAACTTTCTCAGCACTTAGACAGCAACACAGCGATCTCCACCGAAAATGGTGCCTCGCATCTACTCGTCGGTCCCTACTCTTGTGATTTCAGCCGAGGATCGCTGTGATTGTTTTCCATGGCAGTCAAAAACGGGCGGTGCTAGACCTGGTGGAAATACGGCGACTGGGAGTGTTGGACCTTGTTTCGAAGAACCAGAAGTAAAGCTGTGATTGTCTGGCACGCCAAATTCAGGCTGTTCGGCATCTATATTGTAGGACCGTTAGATTCTCAAGTGAAAAACGTGTGCATATAGAAATAGAAGCTTTCCGTCATTCGTAGTTCTTTTTCTCTCGTTCACCTTGTCTGCCGTTATCCTTCTATACAGGACGATGAGAAGCAGAAAGAAACTCTGGAGACATTCAACCGCTTTCATAGAAAGGTAATAAAATCGACTTACGCAAGCTGACATTATCACGAGAACCGGAACGATTGTAAACATATCTGAGAAACATCACCTGTGTAAGAGAAAGAAACTGTAAAGGCGGAATTGAAGAACCTATGGTTGCTCCTGTTACTGATGCTTAGTTCGTGTACTTCATCCCAGACCAGGGGCTTACCGAATCCAGCTGGTGCTCCAGGCAGGTTGGCCCTTATGGATGAAAACGCAAACAGTGCACCGATTGGGACAACAAACATCTCGGAATAAATTTCTGGGTTGGAATATACGATGGTTGAAGCGCATATCGTAAGGAATACAACAGCGGTAAGCCCTGTGTGTTGCGAAAGAAAATATCGTTTTTCTGCCCGGGTGAATACCCAAATCGCAAGCACTCACAATTCATCACCGCCACGACAACTACGAATATTTTGGTCGCAATGGACCTCTCTATCCGCAAATAAAGTTGCAAATACGCAGTTCCCTCTCCGTGTTTATTTACGAATGAATTGAGGAGAGAGATTTTAAAATTTCTGTCATGTTGTATAAATGCCTTTCCGCCGTCGAAGATAGGAATACTCACACTGCGACGCCAAAGGCTTGAGAGATTTTCAAAGCATCAACATGCCCTGTTTCTAGGTCCCTTGTATAAAATGCGAAAGGAGCAAGATACCTAAAATAATTGGTTCTGGTATTGCCGCGAGCATGTAGCAAAGCTTACACGTCAAATGGGTAAGTTTGGAAGGACGACTGGTCTTCCATTTTTTGAAGAATGAGATATTCCTTGGATGCGACGAGTTTTGTAATCGTCCGGAAAGAAGAATAGACTTGCATAACATTCAAACAAAATTGAGTGCTGTTCAAGCGAAATGCTGATTGATCCTCCGTCTGCGCAGTCCACGATGGGCTAGTCATATCCAATAGCGTGCTGCACATATTTAGTCCTTGTTTTGTTTGCGGTATTTATTACTCACTTGGGAATGTAGATGTCGGTGATGGTGGAGACATTCGAAGAACAATTCACGGTGGTCAAAGTCGGATACCAATTCATCACAAGGGTTCTTGATAACGGGTCGACAGAAATGGCCTCCGCTATAAGACTGACCTAAAGAGCGATCATGTCAGCTACAGGAATCAATATAAAATAAGATGGCGAACGTCTGGCATGAAAACGTCGTAAGTGCTCGGCGATGGCGCTTGGAACTGGAGCGGTTGGACCTGCATGCGCCATGCCGCGACCATAAAAGAGATCAAGAATACCCCGACAAGAGCAATCCAGTACAGAGAAAATTTCGTAAAATCTCGTTGGAAATATCTCTTGGGCATACCCATAGTTTACCTGTTGAGCGGTTGGTTGACAAAGGGTCCCCAAAGCTCGTGGGTGGATCAGTGAAGATAGCTCAGGCCTCATGTCAGTAACGCATACGCCGAACTCCGATTCATCATGACGAAACAATTTTCAATGGAGCAAAGAAGCGAAACAGAAGTGGCTGAACTCACAGCCGTGGATCGATTAAAACTTGACATGCAATGAGCCAGATAGAAGATCCTCGTGAAGGGATAGGCCTAAAAGGTTTGCAACGTGTTAATAGGGCCCTAGGTACTTTTCGCGGCTGTAATCACTTCACCCAGGATGGCCGTTTTGGAGATAATCTTTCTGGAATTTGATTGGACCAATCTAAGCAGCGAGGCAGCAATGTGTCGTAAGCGGTGCTGCTGCTGAGCCCGAATCCGAGGGGCAAGGCGCCTGCTTGCGATGTTGTATGTAGAGAAAACTTTCCATTCAGTACTTTCAGGTGTATTGCAGCCAATAGCAGAAGATTGTTTAATTGACGAGGCGGTGCCGACTTCCATTAATTTTGGCAGGGGCGATGTTGGAAAAACGATTGGACTGGACATCTATGTCGAGACTTCAGTACTTTGACCTAGGGAATAAGGTATATAAACCAGCGTAGGGTTGTTCTTCATCCAACAGCTTACTTGCAACACCTTGAATTATCAGCATGATTGCCTTGGCGATTATCCAACTCTTTTTCTTAACGGCTGCGGTTGGCCGCGTATCGGCCATTTTACATGGCGGCGAAACTTTGGCTGTTTCGGTAAGCGATCTAGCATGCGTCGTATACGCTGCCTAAGCGGTATGCCCACAGAATAACTGTACTGCCGGATCTATACCGTGTGGGCCAGCGCCATCTTGCTGCGCAGCTGGGTAAGCTGCATTCTACTGTCTACCTCTAGTGCTCGAAATTCATGATTGTTCAAGATCCACTTGCAATTTTCGACGTGGAATTCCCGTTTGTGTTGGTCCGCAAGATCAAGCAATTTCGGGGTTCGATCATGATCCCTGCGCAGACCCATATCTCTGTAAGTGGCGCTTTGATTAGTGTCGATTTATTAACGGTTAATAACGCAACTATTCAGTTAGGTGCGATGTTGTCCTTGGAATAAGCGGTTTTTGTTGTCGTACGTTGACCCTTGCTCTCATAAAATTCTCGAGGCTTATTTAATTATCAGCTATTGGAACGTCGTGTCGTGTCATGCAAACGGACAACATAGTACACTGCATCAATGCCCTTGGGACCACGACTCTTGCACTTCCGTCGGCTACAACTGGCCTCGTTCCATCTGCGACTCCGGTCATGGGTGACGACCAAAGCATCGCCTACAGCCCATCGGATGCGTGGAAGGCTTCCAATACAGACTCGGCCTGCAGCGTCAGCAAATCGCTTCATGTAACGAACACTATCAACGCCTCCATATCATTTAACTTCACTGGTAAGTGTTTTTACACTAATACAGCACGAGTATGATCAGCTGAGATGCGATAGGCCCAAGCGTTATGGTCCGGACAATCACATCCCCGAATGGAGGTGTTTTCTCAGTCTTCCTAGACGGCTTTAACACTACTAGCAGTATCGACACCTTCGCAAATCAAGGAAACACCACACTTCCATCGTGTTACCCCCTTCAATTCCCACCGTTCGCAGTCACCCCGCCAGGATACGAAACCCACTCCAATCACACCATTACCTTAGTATACGTCGGGGCATCCGAGTTTTCCAAAGATGGAACGGCTAGTGGGGCTGAGTTCGACTCATTTGCCATCCCTGATTTCCAGTCCCATCTCACAGCGACCAGTGGTAGCTCTTCGATTC
This sequence comes from Galerina sulciceps, assembly GCA_023014345.1. Lineage (NCBI taxonomy): Eukaryota > Fungi > Basidiomycota > Agaricomycetes > Agaricales > Galerinaceae > Galerina > Galerina sulciceps. The sequence goes on from JAEDXJ010000007.1 coordinate 324,216, forward strand.
AATTTCAGCATTTCTCTCTTCTCGGTTTTCTCCTCCTCTCAGGACTGTTCCTCATTAATGCATTTTAGTAGCTTCTGCATCTTATGATTTACCATCCGATCAAATGGAACTTCCAGTTTGTAATAAAGATAGAAGAGCGAACCCGCGGAAGTCATTATGGGGCGTATAATTGGAATGTTAATAGAATCGTTTTCATCACTCCTCGATGTCGCAGACCAGGAGAACATTTTTTCCGTTTAATTTCCCTGGAGACTTGGGTCTTCAGGGGTCTTTTTAAGGTTTAACCGAACTCCGATCGTGCAGCGTGCATCCACGTTGCACTTTAATGACTCGGATGAATGACATGAGGCATCCGTTGACCACGACACTGGGACGAAATCAAGGTGTCGATCTGACACAATATATACATTGTGGAGCGCCATACACGTGTGTCCACCTGATTTTCAATTTGTACCTGCTGCAGTTTCAATGCTCAGGACGAGAGGACACTGGTTTTTCTTCGGCGCTTAAATCAAACCAAACAAAAATTCGAAGCCTCAGGCTCAAAACCTCGTGAATTGATCGGTCATCAAACCTCGTGCGTCTTGAGAACGGTCTATATAGCGCCTCTGACCCCAGCTGACTTCGAAAGACATTGCCTGGGGTGTAAACTGGATGCACAAGCCACTCTTTTATTCTCACTCAACTTCGTAATAGAAGGTCATATGCTCCGAGTTGTCAAGATCGAACCCCATTTTAAAAGGGGATTAAGCGGATTACTGCAATCGCGATCGCGTCTTATCAATGCTGTTTTCCCCTGGCATCCGTAGGTTCAGTGGAGATCCGTGCGTAGAACGTATCTGATGCCAAAAACGAAGTAATGGGGATCATCTCGCTTGCTTGTCAAAGGGAGATTGGCAAGATTTACAGTTCCCTATACACGTCCATTTGCACGACACGGATCCGTTTTCTGCTGGTGTAAGTCACCACCTCCCCGTGCCCCATTGACAAATCCATCTGCTGGAACTCAAAAGAGCCAATCGGATTGAGTCGATTTGAAGAGGCGACTCAGGCAAGATCATGTGACACTAATCACATGACAATCTCCCAATAAGGAGAACGTTGACAACTCCTTTCTTTTTCGTTGTGGACTTCGGTCAGAGTGATCCTCTCGACAAGATGACTGCTCATTCTTTTCTTACAACATACAGAACATTTTCCTGCCAATCGACCTGGCGAATATATCAGGTTTCGATACTATTGATAGAGTCTGTCCGCATTTTCAACTTTTCAATTTTCCACATGCTGAGCGAACGGTGTCTAGGTCTCTCTGGCGGCGTATCGTGCGCGGGTTTCCTCGAAATACTGATACTGAGAGATCCAGTCGGCCCTAGCCCACTCCGCGAGCCCACTCAACGCTGGTGAAATCATCCTGACACCTCGACGCCCGTAAGAGAATTGCTTTCCACAGTAGTCTCGCCTCCCTCCTCTTCCACCACCTCCACCTCTTCTACTACAACGCCTGGAAGATCTGGAAACGGAGTGAAGCTTTACCATTGATGTTTTCTCTGAAAAGTCGGCAGGACGATCTACCAATATGGCCCCTCTGATTTCACGCCCGGCGAGAGGTTCTATGAGAACGCAGTCGGGCCGCGTTTGGCGCATGCAAGATGCCAGTTTGCAGTCTCTGGAAATTTGTATGAGGGTGGTTAGGGCTATGATGGGTGTGGAGGAAATGATCGGAGAAGGCAGAGGAGGCATAGCAGCCTGAACCTTCTGGGTCGCTGGGATCTGGGCAGTATGTCGGTGGGTGGTGCAGATGATGCCTGCGGTTCGCGTAGTTCGCGACCTGTGACTCGGACGTGATTGAATTTGTCCGTCCTCTTCGCCTCCGTCGACCCTTTAGGGGGCACCCAGTGCCATTGCCATCTCCTACCTGTTCTCGTCCCCATAATCTGCGTTGATGTTTCGGTTTTGCCATTGACTGGGTACGTTCCATCCTTTGGAACTCTCGATGACTAGCCTTCGTCCGAAACTTCACGGTTAAGAAATTCAAGGCTCCATGGAAACGAAGTCATTGCTCTGTAATCGATATTGTGTTGTTTTTGCCAAGGTCGCGAGTCTGGTTCTTTGACAATCAACTCCAGAAAGCCCTTGACTCTTCCTTGTCGACCCCTGGAGCCAGTGGAGGTCATAAAGCTGTTGCCGACTACGTGACCTTCGTATGGGAAACTAGCCCGGATGTTAAGACCTGAGGGCATGAAGAAAGCGACGTGGATCCTTCATTCGCTTTCCGAACCACTCTGCATGTCCAGCAATCCAAAGCTACAGGGATCTTACTCCTCGATCTTGGCAAAACAATGAAATATATATTCACTCGACGGACTGTTATACAACGATTTCAAAAACATAATGGACAAAAGGAGCAGTGGCGAAAGAGGCGAGTTCAGTGACACCATTCCGCTGTCAAATGCCGTCAGCAATGTCCTTGGAGCCCGAATATGAAGGTACGTACCATGCAAATCTATCGCATCCTGCCCGTGTCCGATTCAAGTCAGGCATTCCGATCACTAGGAAGGGGGAAGTCAACGTTATGCGGGCTTCTTGGCCATGGATATAAAACCGTTCAGACCTTGCTCCAGATGATGTTGTCTTGGTCAACGGCTTCGGCGCGCTAATGAATTGTTAGCTTAAAACGTCTCGATCTGATTAGCTTGATAGGTTTAACGCACGCTCCAAATGATGTTATCCTGGTCAACGTTTTCGGCACGCTGTGAATTTGAAAAGGAGTGTGAATGCTTTAGCGTATACAGAGGTCAAAAGAGGTACGCACGCTCCAGATAATATTATCCTGGTCGACTTCTTCACCTCGCTTCTATAGCCATTAGAAGGTCTCAATATAGATTTCAGCAAACACGGCAAAAAATTACACGTACGCTCCAGATAATGTTATCCTGATCGACGCTCTCCCCTCGCTGCGAATATTTGTGAGGAATGTCGACACAGACCGCTCACGAGGTTGTACATACGCTCCAGATGATATTATCTTGGTCGACTTCTTCACCGCGCTTCTAAAGGAACGGGAGGTGTGTCAGCACACTTCGAGATATTGGGGATTTAATGCTCAACATACGCTCCAGATAATATTGTCCTGATCGACGTTTTCGGCGCGTTTCTAATTTAATGAAAATGCTTCAGGATGCCTGGTGTGAACTGGGTAGATCTGTTACACGTACGCTCCAGATAATATTATCCTGGTCGACTTCTTCGCCCCGCTGTTAAACGTACATCTCGTAAATAGTGCGTGGGGAATAGTAAAAGGTCGTGCTTACGCTCCATATAATGTTATCCTGGTCCACATTCTCAGAACGCTGTGTGCGGGACGGCCATAAGCGATCGGCAAGATGGCGTCAGAGGGACACTACCTACGCTCCAGATTATGTTGTCCTGATCGACAGCCTCAGCACGCTGTAAAATTCAGTCAGGGCGATTCTAGCTATTGGTTTAGAAAGGGTACGCACGCTCCAGATGATGTTGTCTTTGTCGACAGCTTCAGATCGCTGTTTGGAAGTCGTTTGAGCATAGTCTCAAAGGTGAGGAAGGAGACAACGCACGCTCCAGATTATATTGTCCTTGTCGACATCTTCGGCACGCTGTCCAGTTAAATTGTGTTTAGTCTCGGCTCATAATCGCAAAGAAAATACATACGCTCCAAATGATGTTGTCCTGGTCAACGTTTTCAGCTCGCTGGAAGTAATTCAGATGTTTTTCTGTGCTTTAAATGTTGAAGAAAGCTAGGCGTACACTCCAGATAATGTTGTCCTGGTCTACACTCTCGGCGCGCTGTCGGATAAATTAGATACGTCCGCTGGTCGTGTCGGGAGTTAGACTGTAGACGTACACTCCAAATGATGTTGTCGTTGTCTACAGCTTCGGTGCGCTAACGAAGTGCATAAGAAGTAGTTCAATTGAGCGGGTGAAGCCTATACTTACGCTCCAGATGATATTATCCTTGTCCACGTTTTCAGCTCGCTGTCGATTAAGGGGATAATAAAAAATCAATTAACAACTCAGTCTGCAGCTTCAACGACTAAACGTACGCTCCAAATGATGTTGTCCTGGTCGACGGCTTCGGCGCGCTGTAGAGAAATATTTTAGCTATGGAGCTCAAGCGAAACGAGATATTCGACGTACGCTATCGAGAGGAGCAGCGACAGACACAGTGACTACGGCGCTGACGATTGCGAATAAGAGTGAAAATTTCATTCTGAAGAACGATTTCTTTCGAGAGGTAAAGCTTGAATTGAGTTCCTTGGAGGAATGCTGGAAAAACCTGCAAGATAAAAGACTCTTTATATGGTTTTACAGTAGTCGATATTTGGCTCTTGAGACCGAATTCCTCATGCTACACACAAGGTCCCCGTTGTGTTGTTCTTTAGCGATCGCCTAATGCGTCACTCGCCGTCAAAAACGTAAACACCCAAGCTAACTCCAAGTAGATACCGGCCATCCAATAAAATTAGCACTAACTTCCAACATCGAATGAGCACCTGGACCGATACCTCTGAGTTCTATTTGTTTTTTACATAAAAGAAGGAGTGTCACGAATTATGTACGGTTTGAAGCGGGACAGTTGAAGACTTCCCTGTCGTGGAGCGCTTGATTTGTCAACTCGTAGGCCTTGTGGTTTTTTGAACTTCAGGCAACTGCGGGAAATCGGAGAACTTTCTACTTGCCAGTAAAATCGCCATATGGCGCAATAACTTCTGCCGATTCTTAGTCTCAATCCAGGTTCAAACCAGAAACTGGAGCTGCCCCCATTTTCTTGCACTCACTATGTCCTACCAGCCAGTAGCTTCGCAAGACTCAGAATTCACCACTAATGTGTTGAACGAACCAAACTTCACCTCTCGTGTTGGGGCTATTCGCCGGTTCCTTTCGAAGAACAGGGGCCGTTTAATTGTCTTTATTCTAGGCGTCATTGCACTCGGAGAACTTGGAATAATCGCTCATAAGGGTTTGGTTTGTCTTACCTGCGAGGCACCCCCGACTTGGAGCTTGGCGTATTGTGCGACCACCATGTCCAGGATTGACTGTGACTAATGATTTCATTCTTCAGCTCCAGCGAACGACGCAGTTGAGTATCATGTTCGAACGCATTACGGAGACGCCGGAAACGACACTTCTCCTGGATTCTGGGGTCCCCTATCTCCTCAACTTGATCAGCAGTGGCACTCGTTATCGGCTTGTGGGCATCCATGTTCATTTCTCTTATTAGTTGTCGCTGATTCGCTGTACAGATTCAACCTCCAAGATTCCCAAGCACCAGGCAGCGTTACTCCCTAACAAGACCGCCCCCATTCCGGGTGATAAGGATAATTACTATGTCGCTGGTCTTGATGTTTTCCATCAGCTTCACTGCCTGGTAAGTTTTTACGCTGCTATCAGTCACAGCGAAGGACTGACATTGATGACTGGCAGAATATGATTCGTCAAGCATTGCACCCGGATTATTACCCCGAAAGACGCATGAACACTACCTACGGCGATTGGCACATCAGGCACTGCATTGATAGCGTGAGGCAGTCGTTGATGTGTTCGTCGGATATCAGCGTCATTGTCTGGCAATGGAGCGAGGACCTTCAGGCGACTCTACCTAAAGGAAATATTGCCCATACCTGTCGCAATTACGACAAGATCGAGCAGTGGGCAAAGAGCGTACATTTTGATTTTAGAAAGTATTTCGACTACACCATACATGTGGTAGACGACATACCATTGTAACCTTCCACGTAGTTTACTTTCCATCGTGCACAATTCAAATCCATAGCCTTTGAACCAGGCTCATTAGCGACATCAATCTCTCTCAGAAAATTTCCTTAAACTCAAGGACAGCGCTATCGGAAAATTCACATTTTTTTCATTGCCGGTTTATTGTGTAAGAGTCGGCTTCCTTTCGAAAGCATGTGTTTGCTCGTTTCTTAACGGTCTCATGGTTGAGGAAAGCAAAATTTATGACAGTTAAATCTTTCTACTCTGAAGAAGAAAGCCGTTAGTGGCGCATGAAAACTTCATTGGTAGACTATTTTTCTGACACTGTAATCGTTTTCTGGTCCACTTCCTTTCCATTTGTTGGCTTCTAATGCAAGCCGTGCAAATCCGTCAGCATGCGTTACATAGTATCATGGTTTAGCATCAGCCATCTGGACAGTGGTCTTCTCGTCTATCAAATTTGAGGGGAATTCTCTAGCTTCCCGAGAAACCCGTCACGACGCACCAAAAACCTGGTTCAATCAGTATAATCTGCCCCCACGGTGGGATGTAAAACCCGTCACAACCTCCAGGTTTATGTCGTCCCAATAACGTTCTTGAGGTCAGAATTGTTAGCCGACATTCATCCTACCAACGACATACATACCATAATGCTACCGCTGTTTTGACGTTGTAAGAACAGGCTTGGAATTTGGGACTGCAATGCGCCTCCTATCGATTAGAACGAGTCACTGCTGTGGCACGTAGCTAATTCTCTACTACGACATACTGACCTCTCCCGTTTTAAAAAGACCTAGGAGCCCAGAAAAGGTACTCAGGCATAACCGAGCACGAACGGTGCTAAAAATAAACCTGTCGTAAATAAGGAATTTTTTCCCCCTTAAGTCGCCATGAAGACCGAGTTCGCTAAATCTAAAAATAGATTTTATTGCTCATTCTATTCAAGCGGTCTTCATCTAACTGTAAGAAACCAAAGTTCCAACAGAAGATTCTATCGGCACTCGGGTTTCTCAAGTCTGTCTGTGACAAAGCCGTTATACTTTACCACTGGCAGGTCCACATGTAACATGATAGCTGGGTCTCAAGAGGAATAACGCTCCGTAAAACAAAAATTGCTGAGAGACTTAAGGCGACAAGAGGAGAGAAAATAATCTCCCAACTTTGTCATGTCACTCGAACATTTGATTCCTGGCGAAGGAAAGCACGTAACTTTTCTAGACGAGGTAGATGCTGAGAATCTCTCCGATGACCGATACGAGTTGGAGCGGCAGGCAACAACTTTCAAGACCCTCCTTCTGGGCTCATTCTTTGGGTTCATCGCACTACTTGAGTTTGTGCTTCTATACCAAGGCGAGAGGGTTTGCTTCCGTCAAACCAAGTATACGTCGGACATTTTGTTGTATTGTAAGTCTTGCATTTCTGTACGTCCAGCTCACGGTGACTAAATATTTACTCTAACCTAGCACCTGCTCAAGACGCGATTGAATATGAGCTCAAAGTACATTATTCAAACGTCGGCGAAGTCAACGCATCGCCGTTCTGGAAACCTTTGTCACCCGAGCTTGATAAACAGTGGGAAGACTTGTATTCGTGTAGGTCTCTTATTCTCTTCTGATACAAATGAGGTCGTTGAAAGGTTTATTGCAGTTGGAATATCGAGAATTCCCAAATCGCAGGCCGCGAAGCTTCCGAACAAAACGGCGCCAATTCCAGGTGACGAGGACAACTACATTGTGGAGCTCGACATCTTTCACGAACTTCATTGCTTGGTTCTTCGTCCAATAATCCTCAGATTGGATTTAATGCTGAACTAAACTTCTAGAACATGATTCGTCAATCCCTGTACCCAGACAGATATCCAGAGATGTCGTTGAGCAACCCAAATATGACCTGGCATATTGGACATTGTCTCGACAGCATTCGTCAGTCTCTTATGTGTTCCGCGGATATTAGTGTCCTTGTGTGGCAGTGGGACGAACAGTTGCAAAAAACAGTCGAACATGGGAACGTCGTCCATACCTGTCGCAAATTTGAGAAAATTCAAGACTGGGCGAAAGCAAGGCAGCTCGAAACTCACTTTGATACGAAGGTTCGCATAGAAGACGATATCGTAGTACCTGTGTATCATTGAAGCCCAATGACTGGCGTGTAGTCACTGTAAAATTATATTTTCCGGAATCAGTGAATTGAAGACACGCACAGGTCGAAACTTCGTCAAAACCGCCTGGCGTGAGGGAAATCAACTAATATCCTTGTATTCCCTGCGACGGTCGACTCTCCCCGCATTGTGAGTTGGAAATTTCCGGTGAACCTCTTCGGCCCAACGTACAAGTGCTGTCATTGTGGAACCGCCTTTCATTATGATTTATGTAAACGTCAGGGTCTAGCGAAGCAACTGCCTCTTGTATAGAATATAACAGTAACAATATTCGCACATCTAGTAATATACTGCGGTACAGTTCGAGTGAACGGTCCGAAATTCCACGACGTTTACGCAAGACATGAGAACAAGCAATGACATAGGCGACCAGAGGAGATCGGAAAGAGAAGAGAAATGGCTCTTGCATGAGAACTATTCAACCACCTCTCACGCACGAGCAGTCTGGTCGGGAGACAGGTGAACAGGAAGCACGTTCGTGCTTCCCTAGAGTATCGACTGCTCGCTTCGGAACTGGATGATACTGGATTGGACAGACGGGCATCATTGCCTGACACCGAATCACACTTGCATAAGTAGGCGAAGATACTTACTTTTAAGCTTTGCCATGGGTAAGTCAAGACAATCGATAATTATTGACTAACTTTACTAACGTACGCCAAGAGGGACGAGGTAAAACGGCTAATTTTCTTTCCTCATGGAGACGAAGAGAATTAGACAATGACGGTGGGAGGCGTACGAGAAAAAGGGGAAGAAGTGGAGGAAAGGTACACAAGAATTTAGCAACACAGGCAGAACGGCAACGGAAGATCATACAGGTCTGATCGGCCTATGTTATTGGGTAATAACAATCATCCTTGCGATGCCTCAGTCGTTCTAGACGCTTGGCAAGGTGAGAGTGCGATTGGAACGCTGTGTTTGGGGAGGATTAAACTTAGTTACAAACTTGCAGCGGCACCTGTAGCATTCCTTTCGACCAGGCTTAGAGTTAGGAGGGCTGATAACTAGTCTTAGATGCATCAGTGATCGACATTGCGAAGGAGATCTTTAAGCGCCGCTGACGACAATTGTCTGTAGCGAATAGGAATCCTGAATTTGAAGAGGCGCTTCGGCATTATTGATCCGCTTTCACGCACGTGCCTTTGTTGATCCGTTCCACATGGCTTGTCGCATCAGCCATGTTGGTTTCGACGCTGTATGTACAGCACGGCGAACACACCTGTTTCTAGAGATGAAGTGATGAGCGCTGAAGCGCCGACAACTCAAAATATCAATTTCGACGTGCTATGCTCCCTCTGGCTGCAGACTGCTACCTCTTCTCTAGAATGGGCGACGCGTCAGTTTGGACTTCGGGTAAGCTGCGGGCACTTGTACGATTCCAAACATTTCTAGATGTTTTCTAGGAACAGTGCAGCTCGTATTCTACGGCCATCATCAAAATTTCCGTGCTTCTGCTATTTGACGCGATTAAGGCGCCGACTATTGTTGGAACTACCCAATGAAACTCGAGTGGAAACACGAAGCAACTTCGTAGGTGTTTGTTGAACCTTTCCTTCCCACTAATTGGTGCTGAACGAGTCTTGTCTTCCCGTAGTTTGCTTCTAGCACGATACCAAACTCATGGCCCTTGTACGCGACCGTTCCAAGCAGGTTATCACCGCCTTTCACGAGTGGATGATTTTTGTCTCTCATCTCCTATGCCCAGGATGAAGCCTCTGCTCAGCAAAATCCTACCCCGTACACGCCACAATGAGGCCACGGCCGTATCTCGCGTCGCCGCTACAGGCTGACGCGCCAACCAGCTTCCACGATCGCCTTCGTGCCTTTGGTATTCCTTGTATCCGTAGCCCTCATCACTCCTCGGACGTTCGACCATCCCTTTAATCCGTCTCCTTACCTTCTACTTCGAGCCCCATCTGCAACCAATGGCCGTCACTTTACCGAAATAGCACTCCGTCGACCACAACAAATTTTCGAAATTCAAAGTCGCGAACTTCAATCCCTCGGATTGTCCCCCTCTCTAGCTCACCTCGCAGGCCATAGGGTGTCGCCAGAGACACTTTCAAGAGCCTGAGCCATTCATCCTCTCAGCCACGTCGTATTCCTCCCAGTTTCGAGCTCGCCGCAGGACTCGAACTCGGAGTGGTGACATACGGTATGAGATTACCACGACAGTAATCCCGAACCCCGTTACGGCAACATCGACCTATATACACTAAAAGAAACCATTCCTCGTCCTCAATTCATTACTTGGACTCGTGCTTGGAGTTTAGACGACAGTTCGAGAGTCGAGTTCTGATGACGTGGCCTACATTTGTACCAGGAATTCGATGAAGAGTGGCATGTTGGTCTCAAGATTGGAAAAGGGGAAGAAAGGAGGCTTCCGAAGTGTGGTCTGTGTGTCTGCGTTGGAGTTGGCGGTTGATTTTCATCTAGGACGACACTTGGATCCAACTACACGCCTCCAGTTGTTGTCGACGTGACGATTCACGATCAATCCGTGTTGTCGTTCATCGTGGTCAGTCGATGTTCGACGATCAGTGTACAACTTTCATGTCTGGGTTCCATCATCATCAACACCTTCGCCTTCTCCAAAAGTGTTGTTCCAATATCGGTGACCGTTTCCGGTCCCATCCTCGCCAACTCTGGTCGGGCTGCCCCGCCGCCGCCGCTGCCCTTGTCCTCATCGTGCCGGATCTCCTTCTAAGCCACGTCACAACCACGTTCTCATTGCCCGAGCGTTCCTCCGCTGTGTCGATGTCTTCCAAGGTGCTAGAATGCACTACTACTTTGTCGATTCGTATTCGGAGTTCATCCCTCAAGCTCAAGTCTCAAGCCTCAAGCGGCGGTTGCTGCTCCGCTGACCGTCCATCCCCTTATCGGTTATTCTCGCCTCGGACGAAGGCTCGTAATGACTGTGGAGCATGTATAGGAAAACATCCGCAACCATCTGGTGCCAGGAATTTAATATGCAAGTAGGTTTAGAAAGGAGAGTGTTGTGATGATTACTTTGAACCGTTTCAATGTTATATGATGACCGTTAGTGGTCAAGATTGAAATACCCTTCGGCTCATTCAAACGCACACGCTTTGGAAATGAGGATCTTGTCACTAAGATGGAAAGATCATGGAGCTGTACATGACCTTCTAGACATCTATAGCGAGGTTACCACATTTCTTCGCACTGCGTGTGGGTTACTTGCCGTATAGGCGGACTAATTAAAAAGCAGGGAAGAATTCTGCCCAGGACCGAGTTGCCAGGAAACGATTGGTTCTATTTTCTGATTAGACGAAGATCAGGATCTGAGTCTGGGCAATAGATCATTCGACAAGGAGGAAAAGACTGGAGGTTCGTAGGAGAAGCAAGCACAAGAAATAGGTCGTTCAGCTTCGGTACTGTACATACTGCACAGTTTTGAATTCGAAATCATAGGTCTACGGCGAACGAGATGGGGGACAGAATAAAACAACGCTGATTGAATTTGCATCAATTTTACTCGCCGGCTCTCCGGCAAAAGCAGTTACCGAGGATTCCCGGATCCCACGCCCACGTTTTCTGACCTTTCAAATTTTCCTTTCACCACCATCATGGCACCATGATGTCGTCCATTCCAAGACTATTCTCTCTGCATCTACCTTGGTTTTGACGCCCCTCAGCATGGAGAGGTACCCTTTCTCAGCGCTCTCTGAGCAGAGTTCGTCATCTGAGGACTCTTGGATGTAGTCTGTGATCACATGCTACCTCTTCTAAATCACAACTACTTTCGAGGATGGTGTCGCATCGGTCAGGGTTTTTGGTGAGCTGAGGGTTTCAGTATGACCTAAATTTTTTCCTGAGAATTTTTAGAAGTTGTAGCCTGTACCTGACAAGCTGGCCGTTTTTTTACTTTTGATTCAAGGGACGTTGATTACAAGATGTGCAAGCACGAAGCCCTTTTTTTAGGTACTTGCCTCACCTTTAATTGCCCTGGCATTGATGTTGAACACTTCTTATCGTTCGGTAGCTTGCTGTTGGAGCATCTCAATTTCGACATCTTTTGTTACACGATTTCCCACCTCAAGCAGAATTGTCCTATTGACTCGGGATTCTTAGCCCTTGACCCAAGTCAAACTCAGTGCTTGACTGACTATTTGCGCTGCAACGAGGAGGAAGGTTAGTCCTTAGCTTGTCCTAGATTTCTCGCCATGTCCTGAATCGCGTATCAAGTTCACGAGCTCCGTCAGACGAACCTTTTGGTGGCCGCTTCGACCCAGGGGGTCCAGGACGCCATCTGATGAGCCGAACCTGCAAATATCATCTGTCAATGTTTATGGCCACCGCCTATCGACTAAGTTGACCCGTCAAGACGACAAGTAATTTAAGTTCGAGTTCGTGGATCCATGTTCCTCGGTACGTCTCCTCGTTTCCCTCATCTCGGAGCTCATAAACTGTGGTCCCAAACAGCGGTCCATACGTGCATTCCGCTATTCCTCTTCTCCTCGGCGAGCTCGTCCGATTTCTTGTTATAATACAATTACAATAACGATGGAGTTCGAAGCCTCAGAATGCCTAGAAGAGATTTTCCTGATACAGGACGGATATATGGCCAGGCTTACAAAGTGGTTGGATGCCTGGGCGCCACTCTGGAGCAACCACAACCGTCAGACGTGGATGACGTGTCCAAGTCCGACCAACGTTGATGTCGAACGGGTTGCGGGTCGTGTCCATGCCTTAGGAGAATGGTATTACATGACTCATGGGTTCCTGTTCAATGTTCCTCGTTCCACATTTCACGTCCCACGTCCAACTTTCTGCCCTCTGCCCTAGGCTCCACCAGCACAAGCATCACGTATGCAAAATACTTTTCCAAAACAAGACGGAGGAAATGTCGATCTTCCGCCACATCATATTGTTTTATCAATTCCAGAGGCCCATCAATTCCCCATCGTGACAGGTTTCTGCCCACTATAGCCTATCTTCTCCAGCTCCGACACAAAGGCCTTCACCGTTCCGAGATTCAGTCTACGCTGTTCTTCACCGCCTTGACGTTTTCGCCGGTTTCAGTTAGCGACGGTTTCGTTGACTCTCCCCCAGAACTCACACCTCAGGCGTAAAATCAAGCTTTTCAACTGCCCGTCCTCCGACTTCGTGAGTTCCGGTCCCAGCGAGTCCAAAACTCGCTTTCAGGCAGCCATGGCGATGCAGATCGAACTCCCGCTGGAGTGGTGTACTTCTTTCGTCACCGGCGCAAGGTAAAGGAAGAAACATTCCCCGCCACCCTTCACATACCGATACTCGACCATGGAGCTCGTACGACGGTTTTGTGGCGATTGCTGATGACATGTCCAATTCTGACCAATATGAAGATTGAACGTTGACGATCAAGCGCAGACATGCATGCCGCTACGATTGATATTCCACCAGCACCAACAACGTTACCACGACTCTCTCTCTCTTTTCGATGACGTGGAAGTTCGTCAAACCCATCTCGCCTCAGTTGAACACACCACCTATGCCGCCCTTTTTGGCTCTTCCCTCACCAAAAATCCGAAGTCGCGTTGTTCATCCTTTCTGCCATTTTCATCTCCTTCCTGAGCTCTCCGTTCAGTTTCGATATCGTGACCCAAGGTCGTAGCCCGCAGGATGCATGGCTCCATGACAGCCTCCATAGAATACGTCTTCATGCCATGAGCGTCCAGCGTCATTCAGAGCGAGCAGGTCGGACCCACTGGGGCTTCAAGTCCAAGGGCGTTGCGTTTTCATTGGTGTCAAGCGATGAGCAGTAAGAGGGGCATGTCACTGGTTCCAAGACGTCACGATGTGCCCAGAGGACGATTCGCGGATTTGTGCGGCTGGAGGGCTCGAGCTACGCTGGCAGAAGACAGTACGTGCGGGTTCTAGTTGGTGCAGGTGGCGATGGCTGCTGGTCATGATAGGCCACGAAGACCACTTCTATGACCATCGTTGTTGTCCTGGGAGCATGCATGGCCTATCGTTGAACTTTCAAGACGTTCGCATTCCAGGCATTCGGTGTTTCAAGCTTCAAGTCCCATGGTCAACTCTAATCACTACATCCCTAGCCGTCCATCGCCGCTCCTGTCAGTCTTGTTGCCCAGTCTTCTAAACACTGCCACCTAGTCTTGTACTTGGAGCCGGAGCTGCCAATGGCCTTTCGACCTTCTCCGTACTCTCTGCATACTTGACAAGAATGTCTTCCGGCCTCTATTTCCTACCAGAACCAGGGCTAGCAGGAATGCGGAAGACGATATATACCCACGTCGCGTCTCTCATCTCTCCCAGCCCAGCTTCCTCCTTATCTTTTCATTGCGATCAAAGTCCCTTGCCGGGTCCACGCAAAGCTACCTTGCTTCCTTTCTACAGACAGTGGAAAACATCAATGCTGTCCAAGCTCCCAGGGTCGTACTCGAGGGGGAAACTCATCCAGGAAAGTCGCGGATGCGGCTGGACCAAGTTGTGTTTTTTGAGGCTAGACACGGAGACAGGAGCTGAACTGAGATTGACTTGTGGGAATAAGTGGCTGGGGGGCGAACTCATTGTTGGGTACGTCGATGTTTCCTTGTAAAGTTTTACTTAATGATGTTCTTCTATTATCGTAGATCCTCAACCCTTGAGCTGTAGCTACGGTCACGCCAAGGTTCCTTTTCCAACACGCCCCAGTCGCGCGATTCCAGGCTTACCTTTCTCCAACCCGTCATCACGCCTCGGTCGATTCTTACAAAGCCTCAAGTATCGTTGCTTGCCCAGACTACGCTTTTATTAAATACAGCTAGTCAATTTATCTTTGCTTTCCTATTGTGGTGCCCACCTTTTGGTTATTTCTTGGTTTACAGCATGAGGCGATTCAAATAATATGTTTTACATTCGAAATTAATTGACTAATATTACACGTAGTTTAAACAGAGCAAGCCCGAGACCGTCGTGGATGAGTGGCTGGAATGAAAGAGAATGTTGAAAGGACGAAAGACTAGACTGTAGCTCCGGGACCACTGGCTGGTAGTGCGCCAGCATGTTTTCCTCTTCCCCCGATGTAACCGCCAGCACCTGTGGTGTCGCTATCTCGCCGCCAGTTGATGAGGCGAAGTATGATGAGGACCGTGATGAGACCGAAAACAATCCAGGAAAATGCCTGGATTGCCTGCAAGACCCCGCACTGGTTAAACGCAAATCTTCCACACAGCTCAGTGTCAAAATCATTCTGAAAAAAAGAGTTTGGAGACCAGTCAGCGCACAAATCGTTTTAGGTGAGATGCGAAATGTGAACAAAGTGCGTACAGATGCAATAGCTGCGCCGACGAGGGACATGAGCCATATCAAAGAGAGGTATCCGAGCTCGAATGTTTTCCGTATGAATCTGATGGTAAATGACCGAAGAAGGGCAAGAATGCTGTGTGGGGTGGAGGAAGTGATGTCATTGCTAGTTGCATGCATGGGATGGTAATTGACATGTAACAATACGCACAGCAGCACGGAGGCGATGATGGTCAAGATGGAAGTAACAAGCAACTCTACAACAATGCTCTCTGTTCAATTTCAAGTTCTTCGTCAAGGCCGATCCAAGAAGTGTGTGAAAGGAGGTAAGCGAATGCTCACCGGAGCCACCTAGGAAGGTTCTCGTCCAATGGATCCGTTCGGCGGTCAAACCAAGGAGGATAACAGCTGAGGCGAGCTGGAAGGGCGATAAGCTATGTTGATTTCCACACAAAAACATTTGGGCAAATCCGTACCAGTATGGAAGAGAGAACCAGGCGAGCGAGTCTGTGCCGATGTACAATCGTAGCATCTCGGTTAGACGTAGTGGAAAGACCTCCGTTATAGTTCTGTTGCATCGTCTGCTATGGTAATATCAAGAAATGGGCTGGATGGCGTTGGGAGCGAACTTTATTGCAGTCGAATGTTCACTCGCACCTTTTATGCGAATAGAACACGCTTTCAAGGATCCTGCTCCTCGGTGGAACGGTTCATGTCGTCTATTCCGTAGGGTATGACGGTAGAGTGGTGCGGTTGTCATTGACTGGGCTACTTGAGGGAGTGACGTGCACTCCAGCTGCCACAGCGCTTATTATTAGTCATTCAGTGGGGCCAGGAGAGGGTCTCTATTTTTAGCTAGAAGGGTACTGTAAGCTCCAGGCAGCCGTAACGACCAACTAGCAAGATACAATGTGGAATTCTACTGTAACCATATCGTATAATCTAGAAGAGATGGAGCCGGAAGGTCTGAAAGACGGAATAGCCCAGCACTCTAAATCGGAAATAGTTATTGAATATTCGCGAGGGCTCTTCCACAACCTTGTATAACGAAATATAAGGAGATTGTAAGGAAAACACGGCGAATAGAACAACCTAGCTGAACCAAACTAACTGATCTGTCTGTTTGGCCCTGTCCTGAATGTGTACGTTGAACAACTGCATACTATCTTTTCTTTGATATGTCAGCTGAACTACAGAATTTGGGCACCGGGCATTCTTGTCATTCCGTTAGTCGCCACCGTTCTTATCGATCCAATCAGTGCTTTAATATTTCTCTATGGAAAGACAGAATGAGTATACTAGTTTGTGCGATCAGGAAGCAAACCAATGGCTCTAAGGTAGGAGAGTGATCACGCGTAAAAATATGGACCCCAGGAGTGTACCTATAAGCGTTTAATATAGCATCATTGGCACACGGTGCGTGGTGATTAAGCCGTATCAGAAAGCATGAATCTTCACGCGTGATTATTGAAAGGATTGACCAGTTTCAATTGTAGTCCGCCTTACCGGAACTGGTCTTGCGGAGAGACGGTGCCGTTGGTGCGTGGTATTTCTCCTCACTCGGACATGGGCCGTTGACTGAACATGTGTAAAATTTACGGATTCAACCAGACTAGCCAAACACTCGGCGTCGGGCTTTATGACGAACTTTTTATCGGTCCCAATTCAATTACGTGTCCATAGGCTACAAACAGATGTGAAGAAAACAGGATGTACGTTAAAATATGGAAGAGGTTGCACGTTCCTTAAAGAACTTACGAGGGCAACGAATACTGACTAAACGATGACCTAAGAGTATTCGGTATGCATCCTCACTCGAGAAACAACTCGGAAAAAGCCTGCTGCAGATTCAAGGAACATTGGTGGTTACTCGATTACCTGGTGGAACCAGAGGAATTATATTTGAGTAGATGCTGCTGCTGGATGTTAATACTTTTCCGTTGAGTTCATCTTCCCTTAGGCCTGGGACCATCAAAACAGCGCATTTCCTTGGCATCCGTGCATCCCCGTGCATCCCAGCGATCCATGATCTAAAAATAGGCTGCAGTTACACTGTAGGCGCCTAATTTGGCACCCACATCATAACTCCGTATTGGGGCGATCAGTACCCTGCCTCTCGGTTTTCCCTTGAAGATTATCCAAGACTTTCCTCGATTTGGCCGGAGGAGACGCATATATGACGGAAGTCTATTCAATTTCTCTGGGAACATTTATAATACCCTCATCTCTACAAAAGCATTTACAAACCTCAAGGAACACGTGAGGAGTACGATGTAGGCCAAACCGTGCCTCAAGTTGAGTAGAATCCTCAATGGGTGACATTGTTCTTTCCTGGGATATCTGAAACGGGGAGTGACAAAGGCGAGGAATGGGATAAAAATAACCGCACCGAACATCAACGGTAAGTAACGGAGATTAAGGCAGGTATAAATAATAGAAGTTCTCAATTTGAGCGCCAAAAGAGATCTCCAGGGGCGGCACAACGGTAAGTGACGGACATTGCTTAAGGGTCTATTTGGACAATAAGGCATTGGCGCTCACAGGTATGTAAAAGAAGTTAGTCACAAGTCGCCTTGATACGCTCACGATTTCGAGCGCTGAAAGGAATGACGGATCACGCTGTAGCGAGATATGAGGCTTAAAAATGAAGAACATTCTTGACCTATTTACCTCATATCATTATACGGGACGTGAATATTGGATTTTTCAACTTGGACGAGAAACAGAAACAGATTTGGAGCTCCGATTTACACTGCTGGTCGATGATCGGGATTTTGATGCTTCGACGTTGTACCAACATTAATGAGTCGTCCTTTGTCGAACTTCAGCTCTCACACGGCTTGTCCGAATACCATTTTGGGGTGCGGCATCTCAAGGTTGTCTCCCACACGAACGTTTCTCCTGACTTAGACAAATGGCGGATTTTGACATGTTATCACTTGCAGCAGGAACCAGTCTCACACTCACAAGCGACAACTTGAATCACACCTCTGCACCGACTGACTCAGGTCGTCGACACATCTGCGGGCGAGTGGCCCTGGTGCTTCGACGCGAATAGTACGACCTATCGTAGCGTTGAATGTTTGTCCAGATGAAAGCATTCCTTCTTTGGATCGTTAGAGCGAATGTTCTCGCCTGTAACTACTAATTTGTACACGGATAGTCAGCTGAACACACCGCCGTCCCTTCGCCGTAGTGATTTATTTGCCAGCAGAAACATAGATCCTCTATTAGAACGGAAGAATTTTCAACCTAGTCGAGGTGAGATCCGTTTGGTTCTGCCGTTATTACATAATTAGAAAATTAAAACACGTTTACCAATTCCAGAAATTCCATGAAAGGTCGTCTGTCGTTGTTGTTCAAAGGTCTCGTGTTTCATGATCCAAGGACTCTCAATTTGCAGGAGTCTGACCGTCCCTGAAAAATTTAAACGCCGTCTTCAGGAAATTCTTCACCAATCCCCGTGATTGAACAATTTATCGGACATCTTTGTGGTATAAAAAGGGCGGCATACCTTTCTCATTCCTCATTGTGAACCCAACTCACAACCAGTTCCACTCCAGTTAGTCAAAGAAAGTCCTAACTCTCCCAACAATGCGCTCTGTATTCTCACTCGTCCTCGCCGCTGCTTCTCTCCTCGCCACCGTTGGTGCCGTTCCTGCTGAGACTCCCAACGTTCCCGGGACCGTTGTCAAAGGTAATATGTCGTTCTTACCACATTAAACGGTCTTGACGCTAATTTAGAGTTCCCTAGTTTGGCCCAACGGCGTAGTCGAATCCCAGGTGTCCGCCGACGAGTACTTCGGTACAGGAAAGGTCGACAAGCGCCAGGTTATCGACCTCAGCGGAGCGACCTGCCAATCGACCTGCAGCGGGGCTCCTGGAACGGGACCTAATCAAAACGACTGCTCTGTCATCGTTAACACGATGTGGAGCGAAGGGACCCAGCAATTCTCCGTCTCTCCCTCTGCCAACGTCCTCTATGTTACCTATCGTAGCTGCAAGGTTACTTTGTAAGTCATTCAAACAATTGCTCCTGGATCGGTCGTTCTCACTGGATTCTTCCCTGCAGCGTCAATTTCACCGGCGATGTCGTTGTATACCAAGGTGCGTCTATATAAGCGTTGAGCTGCGTCAAAAGTTTCTAACAAATAATTATAGACAATGACTGGGGCAGCGTTGCCAACTACCTGGCCGGTGCTTGCAATGCCGCCCATGGTTTCGGAGCAGGGAAGTGCACCTTCGACGAGGCCAACGCCTTCATCCAGGTCGTCCACTCCTAGGTTATGGGGCCAATCCGCAGTTCGAGTTGGTAAAATTGATTAGTGACTAGGTTCATAGCTTTTTAGTTGGTAATTGTCTGGGAATCCTCTTCACAATGCAATTTTTTCTACGTAGTGCCAGCGTTTCTACCGTGCTTGAAATTTACAATTTTGTGGAAAAATATAGTATGCGACTCAAGAATTTATATAGCCTTTTCAGCGCATTGGTGACGGTTTCTGAATTTCCACGATTTCTCAGAGCTCAGCAGAGCCCTGGAGACGTTAGAGTACATCATCTACCACGACTTACCGTCCAGTTGTCCTCTGGAATTCAGTCATTTTTATCTTTGTTCTCTTGAATGCAAGAGGTAAAACGAAGGTTGGAGCTTGTCGCAACTGCCTCGGGAGTATTATGAACAGGCTTCGGATATCCGGACATAGTGGCGACGCGTCCACGACGCGTCGTATAGTTAGTCACGTGGCCCTGTACCTTGGACTTGAAAATTTGAATTTCGCATTCCGAACATCTTTTCTGTCTCTCACCAACACTGCAACATCATGGCCAAGGTGCGCCTGGAGTAGCGATGATTCTTTCCCCTCAAATTTCTGCCTAATGCCCATCATCTCTTCGGGGCAGCCTAGTTGTGCACCCTAAGAATCGGTTTCGCCCAAGGTGTGCACCATCGCAGTGAATGCCCATGTACGTTGCGTGGCAGCGCTAAATTCATCATCTTTAGAGATTTACCCGCTTCTATACCTCCTAGCCAGCTTTAAACATTGGCAATCCACGAATAGCAAAGAGCAAGTTGTCAAATGAAGGGGAGCCACCAATCTGCACAGATACGCCAACATCTGCGCTTAGCACCTACGTATGCCGTTTCACCGGGTCATCGTTGAGTATTTTAACCTTTTAAACAGTCCTTACGCGACCTTTAAAATGACATCTGAGCCCGCAACATCAATACGTCGCGCAAAATTAAGAAATTGGAGAGATCGAGGGTATGTGTGGTATACTTCTTTCCTTGGCCTGTGACGTGCTCATTCCGACCTGTTTGGGTTCATTAGTCGCCAACGTTCTCCCAGCCTATGAACGATAACTC
The DNA here is from genome assembly GCA_023014345.1 of Galerina sulciceps. Classification (NCBI taxonomy): domain Eukaryota; kingdom Fungi; phylum Basidiomycota; class Agaricomycetes; order Agaricales; family Galerinaceae; genus Galerina; species Galerina sulciceps. The sequence continues at coordinate 344,735 of JAEDXJ010000007.1, forward strand.
TTTGCTCAAAGACTGGCGCAATTTAAAATGACCGTCACATCAGTCAGCAAACATCTATTACGAAGCTTCAGTGTTTTCAACAACCATACTCGGTTCTCTCTTAAGTTTTCTGGATCCTCTAGGTATTGTCATTTCTTTCTCTTGTTTCGAGTTTAAATCATGGTTGTAGCTGAAGGCTTTGCTTCGCTGACTGCGTGGCGTTTTATCGATTGTGGTTTGGACACTATCTTCATCTTTCACAAATGCCGAGGCACTAGCCTTCTCGTAACTCCAATCGCTGCTGCGTATCTTGTACCAACGTGTACTTCTCAAGGTGAAGTTCCTCCATTCTTACTTTTCCTTACGGAATCTATCTGATTTGGTTTCATCAAAAAGACGAGAGACAACTTTCAGACTCCTGGTTAATCGAGCAACGGCTGAAGAACATTGCGCGGTACCGTTTCCGCCCCCAACGCCTGCGAGACACTGTTTTGCTCTTCCGAAATTTTCAATTAGGTCCTCAAAACAGACCTGCTTTTCGTGAAGTAAGCAACCTAGGGTTGCCAGTGCTACACTAATGATGTCATTCGCTTACTGTTTATTCAGTGTGGCTACTGGCGAACTCTTCGTCCCTCCGTCTGCGACTCGGTCCTGGTTGTCTCAATATCCTCTCTCAAACGCCTGCCTTCCCTTCAGTCCCGTCGTTGAGCGTTATTTGGGCCCCAACTATGCCTTCATCCATGGCCATGGCTGTATTAACGAGAGAAAATTAGAAGACTGCCGGCGGCCGTTCTCGTGACGATTTTGGATAATATCGAGTTGAAGTTCTAGTAAGAATAGTGATAATTCTCCAACTAAAACGACAATGATGCCGTTTGAACGAATATGGCAACTTCCAAACAGGTTGACATGTGCACAGCATTGGCACAGCCTGCTAATAAAAGTCGACCATTTCAACCTCGGCCATATCCATGCCCTGGCTTTCTATCTCGTCTTGTCCTTGAACGGTGAGCCCTATTCACGATGTAATCCCTATCGAATCCAGTATAACCTACGTAGCAGGATTTCAATGACTTCCGATGTTGCACTTGGACAGGTTGAAGAGCCTATGGTCCCAGAACCTATCGAACTGGAGACCTTGAATCACAATCAGACCGAGGATCATCATGCTTCAATCATACTGCCCTTGACTAACGCTTCGCCTGCTTCGTGGCATCCTAGAATAACGCCTTATCGCCTATCAAACATCCTCATTCCCGTCTGTGTTGGGACGTCGAAAGCTGTGATCAGCCAAAGGAGTAACTCAACTGCGCCGGTCACTCTCGAATTGGTATCGGGGGTCATTGTTTTTCTGGTGTACGTCGTCTTTCTATTTGATGCTGATGACTGGCTAAACGTCTCATACCCTGCGTATCCTAGACTTTTCCATGCTGGATATTACGAAGCAAGCGACCATGTTCCGCGTTTTATCGCTTGGGCATTCCGAATAGATTGCATGGATTATCTATGGCGTCTGCTTGAATTCCTCTCCTTTCCTCGACCTCGCTACAAGTCAGACGAAGTTTCCGATTCCGGCATGGGGCCTGTTGTCACCTCGTACCGCCTGCTCGTATCCGCGACTGTTGTTTCGTTCGGTCTTACAAAGGCATCGCTCACGTACGCTGGGTTCTCGATCGTATCAACGTGGGTGGAGTGGCTGCTTGGGGTAGTCATTACTTCGGCGTGAGTCTTTATAATATATCCTTATCCCGTCACTGCCAGACTTCCAACATACAGACTATACATTGCAGGGTTATACGAAAGCAGTTCGACGGGTATATGGCCACACTTCTTTACCGTAGGCCATGATCGTGCCTATGTTCTTCGCTACAGTACGTCCCTCGCTTATCGCATATATATTCGGAGATTCAAGGGTTTCGTAACTGCAGCAGGAACAAAGGTATCGTACTCCTTGTTGATGGGATTGGGAGTCCTTTTCACGTTGTCTGCGCTAAGTAAGTTCTTAACTTTCAAACTCGAAACATTACTTCATGAAATAATTTAGGAAAGGATTTAATTTACCCACCAAATGAACACAACGACGAAACCCAGGAGCCTCTCGAGCGACCGCGAACGGTCTATCAATTTTCACTTGACATGCTCCCAGTTGTGCCCCAGCTCGTTATTGGAATAGTATTGTTGTTCTTGGGGTCAGTATGGGGGCTTTCAGACATCCCTGGGTCGGGAATGGTCCTGCCAGGCAAGTCACACACCACTATCCTTCCCAATGCAGAACTAAACCGTTAGTTTATCTTATAGTTTTCCGAAATATCTGGGGTTTCATTCGTTCTAAATCGCATGCTATCGGTCACTTGTTGAACATCGTTGCATGTGCTGTGTGCCTCGGAGCCTTTGTCGTTCTTCCGCTGGCATTGATGGACGATATGAATACGTACGAAAGGGAGCCGTCGGACATTTTCTTATACCTGATTATGTGGACGGGATTCATCGGTATATGGGCATTTATTCTGCGCTTCATGTGGTGGTCAGTGAAGGAATTTTCCATGGACGTCGCCATCGGGTTGAGATACGTATTGTTCAACTTTTTAGCAGCCTTAAATTACGCTTTTTGGGAACTAGGCGATGCATTTCAGACTTCACCTGTTTAGTCCACTACTGCCGTTGGTACTTAATCTCTATTGAGTAACTTACTGTATCATCAAAAGCACTTCTAATTTCATAGTCGCGATCTAGGAGCGCAGAACCATTGACCACAAACTAGACTTGCTTTGCGTTCTCAAATGTATAGTTGCAAATAAATATGGTCTGTACAATATCTATCAACTGTAGCTATGCATACAATCTACAGATTAGTATATCACCCATAGTATACCAATTCAACAAAAAACTTCCTCGCAGTTATCCCATTAACAAACAGATGTAAAGACTACAACAGTAGGTCGAGCAACAATTTAGCTGGCAATACTCCGCTTGTTAACTTGGATGTTCAAGTCGCCCTTGGGATGGAGTACCCCCAATCCAACGCGAGACATGTCCATCTCGAGAGGAAGGCTCTTCGAGGACGAAGGATCAAGGGCAATGTCGAAGTGGAGCAGGAGACAGGCAATGAAGATCCGTATTTCTTGTTGAGCAAAATGTCTACATATGATCAAGTTAGTACTTGCGTTTCCTGGTTAGAATAAGGGAGTACACACCGTCCTTCACACATGCTGACACCACCGCCAAAGGGATTCCAGAAGCGGCCAGCCTTGTCTTTTTCTTTCAAATACCGATCAGGTTTGAACATCAACGGGTCCTCATAAAGCTCGGCGTTCTGATGAACGGTGCGCGTAACGCACACGAGCTCATCGTCTTTCTCAAATGTATATCCGGCAAGGTGTGCGCCTTCTGGATCGACGACGCGGCGGATGGAGGAAGAAGACGTGGTGAAGCGGAGAGTCTCAGTAATGGTCGAAGTAAGAAGCGGAAGGGGTGCTTTGAGAACAGTTGAGAGGAGGGAGGTGGTCGGCTTGTCATTTTTCGCATTAAATCCCTCCATGACATCTCTGAGCTCTTCGTAGAGAGGTTTAAGGCCAGAGGGTTGCTGGAGCATGAGCGCTATCACCCAGAAGCACGCCCAGGTAGAGTTGGCTTGCATGGCCCAAAGATCCGTAAGGAGGAGCCCAGCGACGTCGCGGTCGCTGTATCCAGCCGCACGTGAGTCGTCCACCATCCATTTGACGAGGTCGCAAGCACTTTCGTCACGTTCGCCCTTCCCGGCGTCCCACTTCTCCTCAAGCCATTGCTGAATCACGTCTGTGAGCTGTGAGCGGACCTTGCGACCAGGAGAGGTGACAAATCCGGGCATAAATCCTGCCGCAAGGAACGGAAACGCGTTGTCAAAAGCGAGGAAGAGTGGATATGAGGTTGCAGTGGGGAAAGTAGTTCCCATGAACGCAAGGATGGCGGAGTCGTACATTTGTGGATGGAGAAACCGCATGAGTGATGTGTTCTGCGGTGGGTTGAAGGAAGTTAGGACGCGGAGAGTTTGCTCTTCGTAGGAAGCTACGAGGGGCCCAATGGCTGTTGGAGCGAGGAGACGATGATGATACGTGAAAATTTCCTCTTTCATGTATGGAGCATAGACCGATTCGTGGGCCACGCCAAAGATAGCCTCCGTATACTCCAGTCGAATAGGGGAAAAGCCAAATGACTACACGTAGTCAGTGAGGATACTTTCGTGAAAATTGACGGCGTACCTGGGCATTCTTATATACTTCCCTGATTAGCTTTGGAGCCAGTAAGTTGAAATGTAGGGTACAGAGATAAATAAGATCCTCACCATGGCGTCAGTCACGTAGTACTTCGTACTTCCGCCCACCATGACACCGAATATGCCTTTCGCGCCGACCTTGGTGCTTGCATCACGAAAAAATCGATCCGGATCCTTGCCAATCGAAATCATGGATCCAATCCAGGGAAAGACATAGGGAACAATGGGCGGCTTTCCAAGCACATTATGACGTCGCCACAGAAGCCTATGAGCAAGAGTGAAGAAGACGAGAACCGCAGCGAGGATCGCTGGCAGTGCCATTGGACAACGTGTCGCGTAGTTTGGGTGTTCCTTTGGTCCGCTTGATCCAGGAACAGGATCAAAATTTCCCTCGACCCAATTTGGGTTCAAGTCCGTTACGTCCGTTAATCACCCGACATTGCAGACCAGTGAGCAGAATATGGATACCAGCATTGCCCTTGACCGTGATGATATAGAAGTCAATCTGCATAGGTACATCACTCGATAGGTATGTGGCAGTGCTGTCTGTATCTGCTACGTAGAACTCTTGACTTAATCTTGACGCAATCGCGTTTGTCGGGACATTGAAAGAGTAGCATTCATCAAGTTGAACTCAACCGAGCCAGACTCCTCCTTGTGGAGCAATCCACATAAAACCAGTAGTGTATTGATCGTCGAAATAAAGGGGAGGAAGGAATGCAGTAACAGCAAGACATTTCGTCTGGGCAATGGGCATGTTTAGTAGCATGGTTCCGCCAGTCAGAGGCGGTGTAAAGATTTTATTCACGAGTGAGCCGCAGCCCCCCTGCTGGCTTTTTCATCAATCAGAAGATCACTCCAAAAAAAATTCTTCACTCTTCCCAGGTCTCTTCTCCTGATACACCATGCGAAAGGTGTCGTCGATACCTAACGACCGCCGGTGGCATCCAGCTACCCTTTTGAAACAGAATTCTGGAGGACTGACATTCTACTAGCCTCAACGCGCAGCTCCAAATTGAACTGTTCCAATCATTTAAATTTTAGAAAGCCGATACCGCTCATCAGTTCCGCGGAGGCTTAGCAAGACTCAATGTCTGTACCGAATGCCCAGACCGCGGTGATTTCATACTTATATTAAGAACGGGGTCTACGGTATTAACCGAATAAAGCGCGATAGATGATCACCAATCACTTGTCACCGCCGACAAAATCATCCTTATTGGGTAAATTTATACGAGATACCACTGGTGCGCTGAAATGTCCAGATTCAAGTGTTGATCAAAAAATGAAAGTCAAATAATTTGCATTTTCACAATATTCGGAGTTTCCAAGCTTCGTGGGTCAATTTGCCTCTTGTTCCGTCATGCTAAACGCCTAATCTATGGGTACCTGCCTACCCTCCTGACTTCGAGCGTGAGCCTGTCCTGGTCGCTTGCTCAAGCCTCGCATTCTGTGGGATATGGATAGTCCCTGAAAGTACCAAGAAGTCGTTGAAGGAACAATTTTTTGAGGGTACTTTGACTGCGACAAGTGTGTCATTGAGGCGGACGTTGCGGAGCTACAATCTCATGTCGAGGGGTCAATTTGAGATATCCATCTTTCTTTTCACTGCCTGCGAAAAATATATTACACCAAGTCAAGTGTTCACGCAAATCTAGCATCGCTCCTCCCATCTATAAATATTCAAGTGACTTGCTGTGGAAAAACATATTTCCGCGTCGGTCGGTGTACCAAACCACCCACCCATGCGGGTGGCAGTAAATTTAGACTATCGGTAACATATAATAGGACGGGATACTCCAGCTGCACTCGCGAGTCGCTGCGCTCCGAGCAGCCGCATACGATGCCACAACTACTCATCAGCGAGGCTCACCTCGCTGAATTCTTCGTCGCCAGTATCACGTTCGGTATGCACGTGGTCAGCGCTGGATGTTGCATTCACGTTTTAGTATTTGCCTCTGGGAAGGGATGGAAAAGTGCCGACACAATTAACTGGGGAATGCTTAGCGTTTGTGCTTTCCTCCTCCTCAACGGAACATTCAACGTCGCAATCCAGCTTCACGAACTCCTCAAAGCCTTCGTATTTTATTCGGGAGCAGGGGGAGCCATAGCATCATACACGATCCCCTCCGCTTTGGAAAACATCGCGAAGGTAAGAGTGTTTCTTTATACGAATCCCTAAATGAAGCGTTGAACGAATTATTAGCCCCTTTCCGTTTATGTGCAAACATTGATCGGAAATGCCGTGCTGGTAGCTTTAAGCACTACAATCCCTCCTCAAAAAACTGAAATTATTCTGCAGATCTATCGGTGCTGGGTCATTTATTATTGCGTCCGGCCAGTAATACTGCTGCCTGTTGTTCTCTGGTTCGCGACACTAGGAGCTGGGATTTGGACCGTCTTTTTGGAAGCGGACCTCCGCGCTGGTGCTATCGGTCAAGCGGAAGTTTGGCCCGCCAGAGCGACCTTTTGGTCGGTTACGACTTGTATCAATCTTATCACAACGTGTAAATTCACCTTATCCATATACCTACGTTACTCACTGATTAGTTTTACCTAGCCCTCCTTGTGTGGCGGATATGGCGCGTGGAGAGGGACGCTCACGGTAATCAAGTGGTATCTCGTGGCGCGCACACTGGCCGGTTACGAGATGTAATTGGTATAATTGTCGAGTCGGGATTCCTGTACAGCACCGTGGCCTTTATAACCGGCGTTACAAACGCCGTAAGAAACAACTGCATGTTTATAGTCAGCTCCGCTGTACGTGTCTACTCCCCATTATGAACTTTGCTTACGAACTTGAAAATTAGGAGGTGCAAATTGTTGGTATTGCTTTCAATTTAATCGTCATTCGCCTCGGACGACTCTCAGCAGAGGGGTTCGGCTGGGGATCAGAATATACTTCTCCCTCTACAGGCTCTTTGGAATTCAAGGCCCGGACTTCGGTATTGACAGGCGATATCCCTACGTATCAGCAAAGGAAGACTGAGGTGGAAATTTCAATCGAGTACTCCAGCGATCAGGTGCCGGATGCAGAACTCAAGGTCTAAAATACTCGGTGGAATTTCTGAGTCCTTAGCAGCCTGGAGCGCGTTGGGATTTGGCACCGTGGGACGGGCCATTCATATTTAAAGTAGTTATGGACTTCTTGCCTTTAATAGTATATCATTTAGGAATCTTTGACCGCCAGACGCATGTACTTGTGCAGCATTGCATTATTTGTTCTCGTGCATGTCGTGCCAGTCATTCGCAGTGTGAAAAAGATTTCTACTCGACATCGCGTGTGATTCCTCAGTTTGTTTTGAGTATATAACCTTGCAACATTAACCCCAGCTCTTCCCGTTCATTGAAAAGCATGCTGTTCAAAATATTCACCGTTTCTGTCGTGGGCGGGTTGCTGTTAGCATTGACAATGGATTGGGTCGCGGCTGCACAAACCGGTGTTTGCTCCCTTCCCAATACCGTGTTCTCTGAGTCGGTGAGAATTTGTTCTAATTTTCGATTGCTTCGAATTTCCTTGATTCTTCTCGCCAGATATGTACCACTTTTTGCTCACAATGCTGCAGTGCGATGCCCAGTGCCACTATCTGCGGTGGCACAGGACATATACCCCAGTGTTTGGCAAACTGTGACTTATGCAGTACCAGTCCAGGGACAGGTATTTGTGTTCTGGTGTGTCTCCTGCAATTTCCTCCAGTTTTAATACTTGACGATGTAACGACAGTCAGGAAATCCTTTAATTCAAGCCTAGTGGTGTTTTAGACTCAGTCCTTTGGCCGTATCCTATTGACGATTCTAGTACAGTAGTACTGTCCTCCCTCATGGTTTTGTTAAAATTTCTTACCTAGCGTTCTGCCATCCCACTGCGCTTTACTCTCTATTCCAGTAGCACATATTTTCCCTGTACAACGACATGCTGATACTAAACCCCGACTACCAGGTCATTGGGTTTTCCAAATTCTTCTTGATGAATCCCACTCCGCAGCGTTCCACGTCGAGATTCACGGATAGATCGACCATCTATTTGAGGTATCGGATAATAAGTATCTACAAAGTGGAGCCCAGTAAGTCGAATACTCACACTGGGCCTTCGACTAGGGGCGTTAGATTTTGACTACCTACTACAAACCAGAATCGAAGCGCCGTTGGTCTGTTCGCAACAAGAGTAGGATCTATAGATATTGTGTAGCGGTGTCTAAGGTACGATCTAGTCGGATGTTCGATTCGGCACTCAGGCTGCTCACAAAAACCACAGCTGTACAGTAGAACCAAAATTCTAAATTACTTTTCTTTGGAATTCGCGTCATGCTAAAGAAGACGGAAAATTTATCCGCTGGAGTACTTGTATTTTGAATCTTCACTTAAAATTATTTAAGTCAAGGCATCTCTTCATTCGAAGCAAGTGTGCTTCTACGTCTAGATTAATTCGACTTGACGACGCGTTTGAGTTTCAGCCTATTTGATGGCTAGCTGTCTCGCCGTCAAACATGCGGAGGCCGATACAATGAGATGTCATTAAACACCCTTGATCGAACTGCTATCATCATGTTGTTCATTATTCGCTCCACTGCCATTTCCAATCGCAGTCAAAGTTACTTATAGGTGTACTTCAGTTTTTCTATCACCTCCCGCGATGTGTAGATGTCATAGAATGATTTATCGTGCAACGATTCTCATGTCATGCGACTTGCTCGCTCTGGCGCAATACGCGATTCGTTGGTGATGAGACGGATAGCGCAAAATATTATTATTACAGGTCAAGGGAAACTCCTAAGATTTCCGGTTTATTGGCTCGACTTCTCGTATGGCAGCTCGTTCAGAATAGATCCGCGGCTGCTTATTGCATAGAAATATACGATAGGTTCGTTAGAAATTATTACATTCGGTCATCAATGGGCAGTGCAATCATTTAATTTAACAAAAAAGAATCGCTGATAACATTACTTCAAAAAGTCGCATCCCTTCGCTGTACAAGCCGCCCTTTCCCGAGCGCACTCATCGGCACTGACTGGGAAACAACACGGAGGTGCGCTTTCGGGCCGTTCACAGAGACTGGGCTTGTTGCAGCGCGGTACAACTTTACACGTGCTTGGACAGTGGGCGGCCGCACAAGTCTGGGCCCGCGGGCACTTGGACGCGTATATCTTGCAAATTCGAGTCGAATCTGTCGAATCGATGACACTGGGGTTGGAGGAGGGAACTACAACCCCAGGCGCAGCGGAGGTTAAGGTGTCCGTTCCTGCAAGTGCGAATCCGTTCGCTCGGTATTGCATGATGGAGTGAATATCGTAGGCGCCGGACGCATCGAAAGTCGAGCCTGAGAGGATGTTGAAGTTCCCTGCGTTCCCGCAGCACCCGGATGGAATGCCAGTGCTGCAGCAGGTCTTCCCCGCAGGCATTACCGTTCCAGAAGGACAGGCGGGGTCGAGATTTTCGCAGTGATAATGGACGTATTTCTCCCTGTCGAATCGTTGATGCTCATGGTAGAGACCTGATCAACGCATGAATCAAATGAAAAGAATTAAAAAATGAAAACGACAAACCGAGAGCATGACCAAATTCGTGCGTCGCCTCAGCGACTCCACATCCACCAGGTGAAGCTGGACACATCTGTTGCAGATTCAAAGTCATAGGAGCATTATAAAATCCAATCGGCGAGTTGCATCCGCCGCACGAAGGCGCCTTGATCATTAAAACGCCATTCTCCCCAACCCCGCTATTCGGGACTTTCTTGAAAGTGAGATACGGGGCGACGGCTTTCCAGTTGGCGATAGCGCCATTGACGATAGCACCGACGCCGAAGGTATTCTCGGTACAATCCGAGTCGAACTTGCAGGTGATGGTCGCACCGGCCCAGGGATTCGCAGTACGGAAGATGGAGTGAGCTCGGCGTGTAACGTTAGGCGGGTTCGCGGTGAGATTTTGCGCAAGGAGTTCAGCGACGGTACCGTATATGACGTCGCCATCGATGACCGCGAGACCGTCGTCAGTCACCCAATAACTGACATTCCTGACACCGTAGATGTTGTCGTTTATCGCGAGAAGCGTATTGTTCTTGCTCGGGAAAAGAGGTGAGTTGTTACATGCATAGGCAAAGTGGCCGGTTAAGCTTCCAATGAGAAGGGAAAATCCCAGAACGGAGCTGAGAGGAGTTAGAATCATCCTCGTTGAGCTGTTCACGGGGGCGAAGATATCAATATTAAAGCGTTAATTAACGATGGCATTTACCTGAATTCACCAAAGGAGAGTAGACGGTTTCAGCTGGCGATAGAATACGGCGACTGGATGCACGAGGACGAGCAGCATTGCGGCTAAATTTTCGATTTATGTAGATGGCGATCCAGTCAGCCGTTAATGACCTCAAACAGGTGGGTGGGCAGAGGAATTTCAGCGGCAGTCCTGTGTTATAAATAGAGGACAAATTGAGCGGCACTAAAAATAGCAGTGTCGGGATTTTCAACGGACGCCAAGACATTTATCGAGGTTGATCATAAAAGAGAGCATGAAAGGAGTCAGGAGTTCAGCTGGAGCTCACGTTTTCGGACGAAGTGAGGTGACCCAGGAGACGGGACAAATCAAGAGTGTTCAGATGACGAAGCGCGTTTTCCCTGGTTGTCCGTAGCCGCAAGCCGTGGAGAAATAAATATGTAATTTGACTTCAAGATCACAACGCCGGTGATGCGTGGGCGACGAGAGGTCAGGCATAAATGGTAAGACGGAAAGAAAAAACGCCAGTGTAGTGCTCGAGAGAGAACCAATAAGTATAAGGACATGCACAACGTAAGGTGGGTGTTCGCAGGTACTAACCGGCCGAACCCCACAGATCGAGAAGGCTCTGTCGTACTGCAAGGAATTCTCAATTGGCCAGGAGTGGTACAGCCCAAGCCACCGACGGAAAAGTACGATTCCTGTAACGAGCAATATGACGTTAATAATATATGCAAGACAGTGACTCGAGAGTCGAGACGATGAACACCCTGAGCCTGACACTGAAGAATGTGCTTCAAAGAACGAACGCGAATTGGGCTGATTCCTTCAGTTACGAACTGCGTATCGTTTTTCAATTGTTCCCTGATTTTCCTGAGATAGAACCTGAGACCACGTCGAAGCTTTGAGCATCTGACTTGAATGGGGCCTCAATTTGGCCTCAAGCGACGGTCCAGCTAATGTTCCGCTGTAGAATAAGGGGGGTAAAGGGAGATATAATGCGACGCGGGGACCGTGACGATGTTGACGATCTGGTGATGAGGAAAGGCTTTTGAAAACAGGTCGGAATGTGGCTTTGGTAATTGTTTGACAGTATTTACCAGGACCGTCTCATCGTGGATCTGACGCTCATGCTGGCAAACAACACACACAATGACCACGTTGGACCTCGGGCTTTCTCCAGTTCAGTTACAGACAACGAAAGGCGCTATATCGAGCAACTTGTAGCTCGGACTCTACTAAGGCGACATTCGGCTGGTATCTTATTGGGTAGTTCCCACTGTTTGTCTGGCTGTATCATTATATTGTCTGTAAAACCCACAATCTAGTCTCCAGCCATTATCAACAACCTTGGAACCACAAAGCAAATCCCGTTTGCGCCACCTCCGCATCAAGAATCTGTACTCACACGTTCTTGAGCACTGTCGGCGTCATCCTTCTCGGAGGGGCTAGAAGCAGGGGCAGCTTTGAAAGCTTTCATGGATGATTTCCTAGCCCTTCTGATGATGGTTCCTTGGTCCGACAGTCTTCCAAGGCGAATGAGAATTAAGTTGAATGCGATACCGACGATTTGAATTTCCTACGGCTGTATAAGTGACCTCATCTTTGACGTAGAGCAGGCACTTACAGCTGCGCTGACTATAAACATACTGTTGTTTCTAGCAGCGTTTGTGACGCCAGTGATGAATGCTGCGGCACTGTAAAAGAGACCGGACTCGACAACGATGCCGATTACATCCCGCAATTGCGATTGGGATCCAGTGTCCATGATGTTGGATAGAACCTGACTTCGGCGGTTATCCCTGTCAACGCGCCAAATTCGCCACACAAGAAGAGCTATACGAAATTAGTCTCTGGTTAACTCCGTATGAATCTGGGACCTACAAGTTGTGATAATGTTGATGGCAGTTGTAACCGACCAAAATGTGGCTCTAGCGGGCCATATTTCCGATTGATTGAGAGTTCCCGTGTGAAGCGTCGACTCCAGAAATATGGTCCAAATTGCAGATCCAAGCATAGCGAACCACAATACAAACGGAAGGAACACAACCTTCCAAGAACGGTAATAAATAATCCAGCATCGGTAAATCTACAAATCATTTTTCAAAGAAGGAGGTTATGACCGAGAAAAGGACGGTACCAGCACTGCATCACCAATTAAGGATTGCAGATAAATAGAGATCGGCTAAAATATTTGCCAGTCAAACCAGGTTAAATCGCGTTTAAAGGTTTATGATGCGTACCTTCGCAACGTTTTCCCATTCGGATATGTTCGAGTACAAAGCGCTTTGTTCTTCCAATCCCGATGCAAATACGAAAACTTTGACCGCTTCGTGAAACTCGATGGCGATATTGAACGTCCCATTAACGAGAAGGATCGCGCAAATAACGAGCATCGCCCAGTTGATCGTGTCCATGCCCTTCCGTCTCCTGCCAGTGGATGTCAAAGCATGCACACAACATCCAGCACTGACAATGTGCATCCCATAAAGGGTGCTTTCGACGAAGAGTTCTGCGAGGTGTCCCTCGGTGAGTAGTAGTTGTGGCATTGTCTAGTGCTGGGCTCTACGATCGCGGTGTTGATACTCCACGTCTCTTCTCTCATTATATGCCGGTCTAAGTTTACAAACACATACATGTGTAAGGGTCTAAGGACTTTCAAATCTTGACGGGCGCGGAATACGTCTATCTGGAGTCAGTCGAGTGATATTTATAGGTGGGAGGGATGGTGTTAATTTTGGCCAAAATATTGATCGAATTTTGTAATATTTCGCAGGTCACTGGAAAGGAAGACAGAAAATCTGTAATTAAGGACCTCTACATGAGACAACGGCTCCTCATATTCGGCCTGAGAAGATGAGGACAAGAATATCGGTGATTGCACTCAGGCAGTCACTTGGCATTCTCCGACCAGCGACGCATTTTGCTACGTCAGTAGCTCTCTCGCGATTATGGGGCAAGCAATCCATTTCGTGATCTGATTAGCAGATAATTGGTTAGTTGATTTGACGACATTCCAATTGGGTATGACCGAATGTTTTGACGCTTCAAGTGGAAGGGTCACTCTACCATTCAGGCTATTACTTCTTGAAGAAACCGATTAGATGAAATTTGAATTCTTTTGTCGCATTAACCAAGACGTTAATTATTGCTGAAGGCAAATTGTGAACTTGCTTCGCTCAATTATGTTGGTAGAAATATTTCTTTTGAAGTTCTGAAGCCGGAATGCCCATGGCTATCTCTCTCACATTGGTTTATAGAATCAATGAGCCTTTACTGGTGCTGACGGATGATTGGTAATGATCAACTGCGAACTGTTTATCACAATTTCAGAGTCCCAGGCTAAAATTGAAAAGAATTTTGGTTGGGAGTTCACTACCATATGCGTTTTCCACACCGACGAACAGGTTCTCGGAGACTCCGCGGACTTCGTGAAAGCATTACTTACGATGCTCTGTCAGCATCCTGGGTAAAGAGAGCCGTGATATATTAGCTACGTGTCGTCGACGGAGAGATGCGCTTTTGAAGGGTGCGAAGGAGGGCGGTGCAGATTTATAGAGCACCGGATCCTATTATCCGGTGAAGTGACTGTTTGAGAGTCGCGAGAAGTGGATCAGCGGTAGTAAGCCGACGAGTGCGGATTCTCATAGGCTAACCACTATCTAAATGCCGGAGACTCACTCCAATCAAACCCATCAGATCTCTCAGACCGACGAAAGGGTCGTTGATGCGTGGATGTCGAGAATTTTTGGGGTCTCCAATGATTAATGACTTCTCAGAATCGTCTAACTTCAACATGAGAAGCAACTTGGAAATCTTCAAGCTTCCTTGCTTTAGTGATATTTTTCGTGGAGGGCTTATTCTGGGATAAGTGAAGCGGTGTTTTCAATTGAAGGAAGGTAAACTAGGGAGTCAACTGTAATCGAGTAGTATCTGGGTAAGTTGTAACTGTTTCTGGTTCAGAATCAGATGAGATAAGATAAGATTCGGTGCTCGTGACGTTGAAAAATTTCATCACCCATTTTCCATCCGTTTTCCGATCTTTTACTCCGACAATATGTCGCTGTTCATGATGATCAATATTCATCGCCCGGCCCAATCCCCGGTTTCGCTGGATACTACGACGTACGGAAGCAGCCTGTGGGGTATCATGTTTGTCAGACTTGCACGACTTGCAGGCAGCGGACTCAAGAACGTTCAACCGTTATCGAGTGACCTTTATTCTGACCTGGAATGTCTGTCTGGCCTCGACGTCAAAACAGAAGTTATTTCTCACCAAAGCAAACGCTGTATTTCTTGCCAGTTGCATACGTTTTGAAGACCAGTCGAATTCGCCTCCCACGTGTTGAGCAATGAGGAGTCTATCCGCCGCTGCAGCTTTATTGAAATGGCTTCTCAAGGTCTTACTCAGCATCGTCTTCTCTCGCCGGCTTCCATAAACCTCTCGGCTTTTTTCACCTCCTCGTCCGCACAATTTCTTTGCTGCTTAACCTATTGTCGACTTTTGTCGGTCCTCGTTTGTCGTCCCTATCGAAAGCGAGAACCAGAGAGATTTCCGAGTCTGAGCGAACGAAGTGACCTACGATAGATATCCACCAAGTAGCGGCCGAGGAACCTGGAATGTCCAGTTAGTTTCTACCTACTTTCGTGTCAAATTAGATGGCCATCGAATACCGGTCATTGCCCTGGTTATCACCAATTAACGTTAAACCCGCTGGGGACATCAAAGGTGTCGCTGAAACCTGCTGTCTTTGTGATTATCCGAAGGCGAGTCAAGACGAACACGCACCTTAGTGGAAGTCGCGTTTATCCTTGCAGATCAGCTCTCGGACGGTGTATTTTTCATGAACTTAGAGGCAAGTGGGAATGTCCTCATCGATACGGCCGTTGGGATAGGCCAATTAAGCCTACCCTAGCAGCTCGGGTCTGGCAAGGCTCGGGAACGCGTCGAGCAGGCGCGCGGTCAGGCAGCACGCATGCGCAGTGATGGCAGGAAGCAAGCAATGATGATTCGTCACGGGACCGCGCGGTGTCGGCCCCTACATACGGACAGGCTGTGCTACTGAGGATCTCTATCTAATGATTCTAATCTAATCCAGCTCGGGCAGCTAGGCCCAGAGCTCACCACTACACCGTCGTTCTTACTTGTGTTTTGTTCCGGTTTGGCCCTAGTTATGTACCATGTTGGCTTGCCGGATTTCTTTCTTTGATTGGGCTTCATATCCATGTCCCTGGTCACTCTACCGCCTGTTCCTCGGGGTATTGATTCTTACACGTTTTATCATGTTTCGTGGGTGGTATCTCGTTTGAGAAGAATATCGGTACTGCGGTATCAAGCCAGTTTAAACTTTGCGGGCGAGGGTTGGTCCCGACGCTCTCGACAGTGATGAAGCAAATATAGGGTTCCGAGAGGATGAAATGCTGTTACAGTGGTAGTAAGGATCAATATATTTATACATCTCACTGCCTACACATTTATAGATCCCCGTGATACTTTGTTAGATGCTCCTGATACTCCAGTTTTCGTACCGTCTCGTCGCAGTGAGGGCAGAACATGTCGTATTCGACGACATGAGCCCTACGAACATGTTCCACTAGCTCCTTCAAACCCCCTCGCTGTACCTTTCCGCAATTGCGCCAGAGGCATCGTGTCTTTTTCGTAGAGGACTCGAAACGAATCTGATGTAAGTCACCAAAGTGACGGGAAAGCGATTCTGGGCTGATAGTGATGAGGGTGCGACAACCACTCCATTGGCAACTCAGTCGAGTTGTCGAAGGGGAGATAGAGGAGACTGAAGATTCGTCCGACTGCGAGCGTCGGTGGCCGATGGTGCCACTTGTCAACTCAGATGGGAATGGACCATGCGAGGCTATCGCCGGACTGTAGAAGACGCGTGGAGAGGAAGGCTCTTCATAGGAAACACGACTGTAGCTCGGACTCCCGTACGTAGTCGAGGAGAATTCCGCCAGCGTTAGACCGGGAGAACTGTGGTTTACGAATGTAAAACTTGTGCCAGAGCGACCCTTGAGTACTGAGGATAAACTTCGATTTGAGACAAAGAATCTTACCTGGAATTGGGTGCGGAGAAGGGCAAATAAGAGGTCGAATTCGAGTTGGAGGTGTGCTGCATGACGGTCGGTAGAAAAAGCAGATTCTGTTCTATTCTTGGGAAGTATAGAGGATTTTGTATGTCGGAGGACAATACAAAATGATGGCCATCACCGAAAAAGGTAATTATGAGTGGCCCTTTTGTTTCACCTACTGCCGTTTCGGGAACGGGATCCGTCATTGGCCAAATTGCAGTCAATATACTATCGCGACGAGCTCTATGTTTTCAACAGAATTTACGTCCAGTGCAATTAAATAATTCAACCCTAGTCAGCTTGCCAACATCTTCGATCATGCATCGATCATGGGTCTGAGAGACCAACTCCGGAGCCGTTGAGGCTAATTTTCGAAAAGATATTTTCTCAGTCGTTGAGGACTTGAGATGTGCTGACCATCTAACGAACTTTGTCTGCGAGAATTTTTAAAGGTCAAGCCGCGCATTACAAACCAGGTCCGTTTATTTTAAAGAAGAAGTTTGGTAATATTTAGAGGCTCAGAGGAAAATCACGCAATCTACAGTATTGGGGGTGCGTCGGGCTATTTGTTGGTTAAAATATTAGTTATAGTGACATTCTTTGAGGTTGTCTCAGAGAGTATAATACAAAGAGCACTTTCACAGCTGGGGTCCGATTATTTTGACGGGGAGTCAAAATTCTTGGTAGGTTGTTTGAATTTTGTCATTCAATTTTGCCACCATATGCCCTTGCGTCAGGATGGGCAAAATATGGAGGCAAAATCCAGTCAAAAATCTAACGACTTACCGACACATTTTGACCCCCCCGTCAAAATAGTCCGGCCCCAGCTGTGTTTCCTGTAATTTGAAAGTCAAAATGCGAGTGTACGACTTTCTGTCGGTCCATCAAACGCTTAAATGTTCCTATGATAAATTCTGGTATTCGGAGATACCCAAGAGATACCATCAAGGAAACAAAAGGGAAGTCAGACAATCGGCCAGTTCCTTCCGACTCAGGAGCTTGAGATGCGGGCGTCGTTCTGTCAAATGCAAGTCAAATGTCAAACCCATTCCTGTGTAAAGAGGGATTACCTCGGGGATATTTATTGAACGTCGAATGCCTTTAGATTCCCCTTTAAGCTATTTCCATGAGCCGTGGCTCAAGCTCTCATGATCAGATCCAAGGCTTCGTTAACTTGGAGTCTAATAAGTTGTACCTTTCCAGTTTTCCAATGAATGCCGAGCGCTGCCGAGAAGACACGGATTGGACACGGAGAAGGGTAGCGTACCTGGCTGACATAATCACTGGCATCTCCGAAGTCCATCATCAATTGCGATAAACAAGGTGGTTGGTTCACTGGTTGACGTGTCTTGCGCACAGCAACATCCTTTTGCTCTCCTCTCAGCTTTCGGGTGGTATCTTCCGATGTCGAGTACAGACGGACACCCCCACACGAAGGTGTGTATCTAATACCTCAAGTCCGTGACAATTAATATTTGTCGTGCTAGAAATGGGAATGCGGTGACCCGTACCAATACCAGATTCCAGCAAACGGAGACCACTGGGAGAACCTACTTACGCCTTTAGTTGAGAGTGATAAAGCACAGTGCGACTCCTGGAAGGACGAAGTTCAAAATCTGCTCATTTTTGTGCGTTCGACCGTTATCCTTGATCTCCACTTTGTTGACATCAACCACTTTTACAGGCGGGTTTGTTCTCCGGGGTGTTGACCGCCTTCGTGATTGAATCGTATCAAGGACTTCAATCGGATCCAAACGACGTAATGATCGCCTTGCTCGCCCGTATTGCAACGCGCTTGGATAATCCCCTCAATGGGACGACGTTGGCACCGCAGGAAAACGATTTGCTTTCCGCAAGTTCCCCGGCTGCGTCATTTATCCGAATCAACATCTTCTGGTTCATCAGCTTAGTGCTCAGCCTGACGACTGTTCTCATTGGCATTATATCCCTCCAGTGGCTCAGAGAGCACCAACAATACCCGAAATCACTCTCGTCACAGGAAAGGTTTGCATTATTTAACATGCGCGTTCGAGGCCTGGAGGCTTGGTATGTTCCACAGGTGTTCGCTGCACTCCCAGTCTTACTTCAGTTCGCCCTGGTCCTTTTCTTTATTGGGTTGGTTGACTTCTTATTAGCATCCCAAACCAAAGTCGCCATTCCCGTCATTATAGCGATTGGATTACCACTATTTTTCCTTCTCTGGACCACAGCCATGCCTTCCCTACAGGCTTTTTGTTTGTGCCTCCCTATTGCTGGGCGCGTGGACCAGGTACCTGATCAATGCCCATATAAATCAACACAATCGCGGATCTTTCGTCAAGTTATCACTTTATCGCAGCCTGTATTTTCTTTTCTCTCACGTGTCGCTACCGCATTCCATTCTATCGTAATCCTGCTTCCACTTCGACTGGTAAATCCTTCCATGAAACGCCCGCCGACTGCAGGGGAGGACGCGCGCTATATCTACGAATTCGAACGTAGGGAACTATTCGAGGATATTTTTGGAATATGGGGCCAGAAGAATTGGCTCGCATTTGATAGAGATTGGCTCACAATTCGAGATGCTTACGCAAAGAGTATCTCGGACGGCGAATGGTGGATGTCCCACAGCTCTCGATACGATGCTAGAAAGGTTGGCCCATTGTATGACTTAACCGGAGGCCTCTTCTCCATTACAGAAAATGCGGACTCTGCGACACAATTGTTGGCATTCAATTGCATTCAGGAGCTGACTTCCTCTGTCATGCTCGAAAATTCTAAATATCCCGCTTCCCTCGTCGAGCATAACCAGTATCTTCAAAAGTTGCTCGGTGACCCCAGTACTTTGTCTGAACCTTTTCCCACTTTTTCCAGCATCTTGACGGAGCCCGGCGTTGATCTCCTTCAAGATGAAAACGCCTTCATATTTATTTCGCGATGCAACACCAACCCGCCGCTCATTTTGCTACAACATTTTGCGGAATTGCACATTCGCATCTTGAATCACATTTTTTCCCCTCAGTCCTTCACATCTACTTCGCTTTCTTTCCCCAGTTATCCGGAGAATCTATGCCTCTTCAATTATGGGAAGAAGACTACTAACCGGGACCCTGCTTTTGACGCTCGTAAGCACGTTTACATACTTCAATTTTGGCTGAACTGAACTACACCACAGAAATTTCTGATCAATTTGCTCTCGTCGTCGATTCTTTCTTAAAGTCGGTGGCTAGCCACGAGAATGACAAATATACAGTCCTTGGATCTTTTAATGCCCAGGGATCGGGAGAATTTCTCAGATACGCCGTTCTTCGGCAGTCTAATCATGCAATTCAACCAACATTAGATTTCTTAACCGCAACTTTGAATGCTTATACCTCTGTAGATGGCCAGCTTGACCAGAAATCGGATTTCATGTTCTACGTCTCGGCCTTCTATGCTCGGGTCCTGATGATTTCGGATCCGTGGCACTTCCACTTTTGGGCGCAAGAACAAGAATGGGATGAAAGCCCGGCAGTTGAGGCTTTCCTGCCAATAATACGCTTATATTTGCAGAGAAGAGGCACCCCGGATATTGCACTCGGTGAACGTCTGGGTATTCCTGCCCAGTCAGACAACTGGTGGGGATTTTTAAATCGAAGCGTGAAGGTTCAGGAGGACAGCGAGGGAGATGCCGAGAAAAGAGTGAGTACTTTTGACTTATTAGTATAGTATTTACCCGAACAAATCTCCTGCAGGCTCCTATGGAAAGCGACTTAAAGCCCGATCCAGAAGATCACGATCCGAAACTGAACTCAAAGGCTGATAACCTCGTATGATTGTACATCGGTGCCAGGGGTATGTTGCATTACACTGTTTTTGTTCGTCTTGTTTAGGGACCCCTTTCTAGCGATAAATTTCCCTGCGCTTCCATTTAAATCTACGTATTATAATATTGAAATTCTATATCCTATTTCCTTCCAGCGCTTGGTCATCATATCGGATTACCTCTTTCAGTCAATTCGACCGCAGCGCACCAAATTTATGATCAAGTACAAACGCTGGAAGTCGTACAAAAATGCTGAGACCCTGCCACTTTGCTAGCTGGCCAGCCCGCCACCATCTGAGTTATTATTTTCCTTGGTCAAAGCTCCAACTTGAATGTAGGGTTTCCCTGTTTATTCACAGCCAAACACACCGCGAGACGTACCACACCTTTCAGTTGGTTGGTGCGACATGCTCTATGTATTCTTTATGCTGAATACTGGCGGGTAAGCACATATCACAAGGTATCTAGGAATACTAACGACGTGGATTGACTCTGGGTGAGAGGCTAGCTGTTCGAGCAAACCGCAACAGGGCGGAAACAACAGGCCACAGCCACATGTTTCCCTCTTTCCTCAAACCGTCACAGCACCTCCACCTCCCTTTCCTCCATGCGTAATTCTCAATAGTTTTGAATGTTTCGTGAGTACGCATAATTATGTTGTCGAATATTCTATTCATATTGAATTAGATTCCCGTCTATTCGAGTAACTCGACTTTATTCATGGTCGATACACTCCACGACACCGATGAGCTGTCATTGCCCCTACCATGGCGGCACCTTCATCGTGGCTCAGACACGTCAACTTGGCATCCTAAGATCACTCCATACCGCCTCATTATCCTAAGCACGACCGTCATCCTAGGTAGTGCTAAAGCGCTTTTGACGGAGAGGGGCAGCACCATCGTGCCGGTAACGTTGGAATGGTTGGGCGGAACGGTTTTGTTCTTGCTGTGAGTACCTGTCATACACTTTCGCCCCCGAATTCCCCTGAGTGGTTCTTTCACATTTCTCAGGTTCTTTAGTGTCAGCGCCTACGATTCTGGAGAAATCGCCCCACCCTCCCTGTCTTGGCACTTCAAATACGATTGCATGGAACTCATTTGGTGGTTTCGAGAAGCCTTCTCTGGTCATTGTCGTCCTCGATATATCTCAAAGGAGAAGCCTGTCCTTGTTGATGGCGACACAGATCAACCACCCATCACAGCGTATCGGATTCTCGTCTGCTCCACTGTTATCTCATTCGGGGCTTCAAAAGCTGTTCTTTCTTATTCTGACCTGTCGGCTGCCGTCGCATGGACCGACTGGGCACTGGCTGTCCCGGTAACTACTCTGTAAGTGAGTTTTTATCTCCAAATCGGTGTTAAAGCTGATATTCGATTTATATAGGCTATATATACTCGGTTTGTACGAATACAACTCGTCAGATGTATGGTCAGACTTCTTCGTCGTAGATCGTTCAAAGGAATTCAATGCGGGTGAGTGTGATATCGTTTACTTTATGACCTGAATCATCCGTCTAACGATTTATCTCCCCAGTCGGCGCCATGATACTTCAAGCATTTGGCCTCTTACTCTGCCTTGGATGGATTCTAGCATGCGGCTGGAACCTCTGGTACATTTCCGACTTGGGTTGGGGTACATTATACCCACAAGTTCAGTATCAGATCACGTTCAGGACGCGTGTCGAAGATCTGACCAATTTCGCTTGGGCGCTCTTTTGGCGAGAGTGCATGATCCTAGGGATGATTGGCGGTGTTGTAGTGCTCTTCGTCGTCGCACAGCCGTTGTTTATAGGTATACTGGAAATGACCGTCGTGGTTATCGGTGCTCTCCGTCGTCGTGATATGCGAGTTGCTATACCATTGTTAGGTCAAGGATCTCGACGAATGCGAACTGCGAGGCTATTGTCACGACATTCGATTGGTAGCGTCACTATAAGTACGTACTCTCTACTCGCCTTCAATTCACAAGCCTCGTCTAATCAGCCATCCATAGCGACCTTTCGAATTCTCATCCACTTTGCGACCCACATTGCTCTCCTGGTCGGATGCTTCACCGTTTGTATGACCTCGCTCTTCTGCGCCGTGATGCTGTTCGACGCCTTGCGCGACAGTGCAGCGCCGCCTGGCTTGCTCGTATGGTTCTTCATTCTGCCTGGCATCTTCGGCATTATCAGCTTCGGCTGTGTTCTGCTGTTTTTGAAGATCACATATTCCTTGTCAAAACCTGCTGTGTATCGGTATCAAGGAAAGCGGCCGTGGGCGGAGGCGTTGATTGGTGTGTAGGTATAGACTGTTTGTGATGAGCACAATACAGACTGTACGTCATTGGTTTTCACGAATGAGGTACGTCGTGCCATTCTTCGTCGTGGTTTGTTTTTAAACGACACCTCAGCAGCTGGACAACCCATATTCCATATATTTGTGGGCTGCATTTCTATGCTCATGGGGATTGCGTACTCCTTCATGAACCCGCAGTGTATCGGCGATGTGATATATTGGCCAACGCATAAGTACAAGCAATGAGTTCCCCATAACATCCGTCAGCGTAGTAAGTAAAATAAGTCCTTGCCCAATGTCCCGTTAATCCATTTACATAAATATCCTTACAGGGTATACATTGATATTCCACTCTCAACGAACGAAAGGAGCACAGCCAAAGATTGACTCGTCAGGCAGACCGTCGTCTACATCATTCCAGACTTAACATCGTAGCCCCTGTCCAGGTCTGCGATCTCTCCCTAGATGAATTTCTCAGTTGATTTTTCAGACGAAACAGAAAGAGACCTCCATACCGATTTCCAGGGTGTAGTAGGAGGAAACGAAACTTGTTCGTGAGTTACGGATATGCCCCCGTTCATTTCATAAGCGGTGCCGCTCCGCGCTTTGGAGATTGTGCCATCCGCAGTGTAAGGTCCGCCGAGGGTCGTCGAGTTCATGTCTCCGCCGATGTTCATTCGGCTATTGAGGCTGACCATCATGGAATTGGAGTAGACCTTGCCAAGAATAGCCACAACACCCATATAGTACGTTGGATGCCCGGGAAGCAGGGATAGCACGAGGTTAAGAATAGCAATGACGGCTATATTTCGATTAGCTTTTTGATAGGCGGTGTAGACAAGAAACGAGCTAGCCTGTAAAGGTTCCTGTCTCCAACGTCAATCGCACGATCTTGTCCACCCGAGCGGCGGTTCTCGTTATATTTGTCTTACGACGGAGAAGCTGGCGTGTATTTCTGAGTAAAACGATGCTGAAAAGCTGGAAGATTTACTTACATATACTGTCATGCAGACGGCAATAAGAGCATCGCACACTGCACTACCACCATTCCAAATCTAGATCAGGATAAAAATCGGTTTCGAACACTGGCTCCAACTGATCGTGCTTACCCCCAGAGTAATGAATGACGAAGTTCCGAGGAAACGACTGTTGAAGACTGCTCTCTTTGATTCAATACCTGTCGCAATGGCGCCTCCCAATTGAACCGAAGCCAGCTGAGTGAACAGGAGTTAATCAACTACGAGTAGCGTTCTTGGAAATCCTTA
The DNA here is from genome assembly GCA_023014345.1 of Galerina sulciceps. NCBI lineage: Eukaryota > Fungi > Basidiomycota > Agaricomycetes > Agaricales > Galerinaceae > Galerina > Galerina sulciceps. The sequence goes on from JAEDXJ010000007.1 coordinate 368,585, forward strand.
CCAAAATTATAAGAGCGGGTACGATCACAGACCTGGAAAGCACGCTGACTCGATATGCGTAGAATGACTGCACGGTAAATGCCACTGCGCGGATAGAATTATTTGGCTTTCGACGGTGATATAACAGATACACTTACCGATGCCGCCCATGATGGGGACGCTAAACCAGATGGTGCCAATTCTATCCATCATTAGCAGGTTTCCGAAGCCCTCAGCAAACGCATAGAAGGCGCTTTGGGTGAGAATAAATAATTGAGCGGTTTCGAAGAGGTATACGACGCCAACGAGGAGCCTGATGCGTGCGGAGTCGTTTGGGAATGCCAGGTAGTACATGTCTAATAAGTTCTAGCGTTTAGACGGCGTGGCCATCATTGTGAAATCGGAGCAGACATACAAACTTGCATCGACAGAACTCCAAAAATTCCCCAATGCAACAGGTGGCCTATTAACTAATGCACGGTTGTTACTTTGGATAGCTGTACGACGGGTCAATTAAAACTTACGAGCGGGCCTGCCCTGTGAGGTTTTGTGATCAGACTATTAGTTCTTAGGCGGGAAAGACTAAACATACACTCTTCCGATATCGGCTGGAATTGGTGGGAGCGCTGAAGGATCAGACATAGCGGGAAAGAGCGACTGGAGAGATTATCCAAACTCGTATACAATTGTCTGGAGCTATATATGTAGCTCAGGCTGAAGTGTTGGACACTGCTATCGGCTGGGCCGAACAGAGGCGCCTACCCAGAGTTAACTACACTGACAACCTTGATCGTGGTTCCAGTGTCCCAAAATTAGCCTTCGTGAGTCGTTCTGCCTCCCAGACTATTGCGTGAAATGAGTCAATGTTTTCCACAAGTATTTTTGGCTGCGGAGTCTTTTTCCGGGATGAAGACCAAACCGACAGCATGGCCCCAATTAACCACCGTGCAGACTGAAGGAAAAACAGCGGAAAAACTAATTCTACCCACTCTAATAACTGGGATTTCCCTTCGTCATGTCGACATAATCTTCAGGAAATAGAGGAGTAAACTTGGGGAAATTCTATGCATCAATACTAGGTGTGCCATACGTCGCCTTGGAGAAACGGATAGTGACGTTTACTTCGACAGAGCACTATGCGTATCTCGGGCGTCATGAGCGGCGCGTATGCGCACGACGGTCACGACGAACCCACAGTGAAATGTCTGTCCTAGCTGCTGTAGGTGGAAATGCACCGAGTTCCATCGATAGACAGTCCATCTCCCAACTGCCACTGGTGGAACAGTAACTGGGCTACTATTCGGCAGACTTGCTACTCACATGGATTTAGGGGTATCCTGATATTTTTTGAGGTCCCGCCCGGTCGGTAAGCTCTGTGATCATTCCCGGTGGAGGTTCTTCTTGAACACTGAACGTGGTCCGTCCACAAGGCCATGAGATTTTCTTTGCGCGCTGTCTCCATTTTCTTTCCTTATGGCAATATTTGAGGTCATAAGTTGAGTCCACAGTCGCGACTGACATTGCAGGTGATGCGCCACCTGTGGACTGATGGTAAATTTATATATATACAATACATACATAGATCCGGATACTTGTTGTTTGAAGATTAATGAGGTAAATCCGATATGTTCAACGTCTGGTCGACCGCCATACCACCATAGCTCGCCATCCTAATCTTTATCTGATTCAGTTTCTTCAAAGAAAGAGAGAACCTTTAATTTTTAGACCTTTGATCCGCGGTCTAGCGAAGGAAGACCGAGAATCTTTTTGTTATTGATCTTCTTTAATTTTCTTTCCAAACTCTGGAAAATAGAAAACCTCGTCGTATTCCAAATATTCTTGCCTACAACCTGTGCTTTCCCGTTCATCGCAAGGAGACTAAATTAATTAAGTACAGCACTGTAAATTAGGGTCTTCGAGACACCTGCATCTGGTAACAGACTTCCAACTAGAAATTCTGTGTGGTCCTCTATCTAATAGACACCGAGGAATTCTGAGATTTGTCGTTACTTCCGACGTTCTTTATACTGCTTATATTTATCTTGAGCCTACGTTCTGTTATCGAGCATATTTTCTCAGAATCAGCCGAACAATAAAGTGACCCACTGCATGGTGAACTGCATCTCATGTCCATCCGCATCAGAAATTCCTTAGATTGTGCCACTTTGTTCACAAGCAGATACAGGCAAGACATGCGACCGTCTCAAGGAGTCAGGACAACTTAGGACTGGCGTTCTCGACTGATCAGCCCTCGGTGGATGGCACCAAAATCTAGAAGTTTATCAAAGTTATTCTTATACCACTTCATAGACCGAATTATCCGAGCGACGCCTGCTCTGTGGTCGTGACATTTAGAAGCAGATTAGGCAAATTTCTGGGAAGGGCCTGTCTAATTCATGCTCGACGACGACTGCGTTTGTCGTAAGCAGTCGTAACAATGTAGGAGAAAAATGTACCGTACGTACGACTGAGTACGGCTGACTCGCAAGCAAAATCGAAAAGTTCTGTTGGCTACAAAATATCTAGATTCGATGAAGTTCGGTGATAAGATTCCGCGCATAAAGAGTTCAGGCACACCGGGAGAGTCCGGCACGACCGGTTGTTTAAGAGTATTTGGCAGCAGCTTCTGAATCAAGAGCCACATCGACCACGTCATTGATCTTACCCGGTCTTTCTTTGATGTGCTACTTCATGAGAACTTCGCATGGACGACGCGCTCCTACTACTTCTTCTGTAATCCGCGACGCTGGACGCCTCGTATCCATTCTCCGTCTTCTCACATTGAATTGCCGTTTCAATCTGGATTGCTTTTCTCGTTTTTACTGGTACATAATTATAAGATTTGAAAACTCTACTGCTATTTGAAATATGCACAGCTGGACTCCGATATTTTTGATGGTGAGTCAAAATGTGATGCATAGCCTTGCTCAACCACCGAACTTGTTCGGCAAGCACACGGCAGGCTACTTTCCTTCTTCTCTGTTTTTCAGATACCTAGGTTTGTCTTGTCTCGGGGATTCGTAGTCTCCGCATTATAAGGTATTCGGACAAGTCTTGATTCTGTTCTTGTTCGCGTATCTCAAATGCAATGCTGAGACTTTACTCGAATCCACTACATGAGCAGGAATTAATGATTGTGTGTCACTCATCGACAGCGGCGTTTGCTAGTATCGATGCTTGCGGCCAATCTATCAGTACTCCCGTCAAAATTGTAACTGATCGACAGTCTAATCACGGAAAGTCCTTGGAGGAACAAGGTAGCAAGGATTCGTCCCACGGCGTTCCTTCCTTTCCCTAAATTCTTCAGTCCAACTACCCTTATTGAAACGCTTATTTTCTGCTGTATTCAGGAGCCAGCTTCGTCAAGGTATTTCTCAAAGCCAGCTGAACTCGTTTATTAGACCTAATGTGCATTTCCTTAACCTTTAGTTGAAGTCAAGGTTGTCACTTCTAAAACTCGTCGTGCAATCGTCACAACTAAATTTTGGCAAGTTTAAACCTGAATCGATAATAGTGACATGAAAGTTTATAACGTTTTCCTCCCGTAGACTTCCATGGAGGACTTAGAGTTTGAAGATGGAAGATCGTTGCCCAAACGCCTCATTCACCTTCCAAGTATGAAGCTCGTGCTTAGCTTGGATATAGAGGAATCGGTACCTCGTCACCAAACCCCAGCGGTAACCAGTACTGCACCGAGCAATGCAGAGGATCATACATCTTACGCCGTATTCTCTCATCGATGGTCTCGGGACGAGATTACCTTCCAGGAGCTAAGCCAGCTCTGGAAAATAACGCGAAATGCTATCACCACAATGATCCACGACGAGCTTTACACCAACTTAAAAAGCGTCGAGATCATTCATCAACTTATCCACCTCAGTGGAGGAGAGGCACGATCTTCGGAGACATCCCTTCTCGACGACCTTACCACTCTCTTACCCCGAATCGCCCATTGTACAGGCCTCGTCAAGTTGATCAAATTCTGCAATGCGGCATTCAACGACCACAAGTGCGGGTATGCGTGGATGGACACGGGCTGTATCGACAAGTCCAGCAGTGCAGAACTCGAGGAAAGCATTCGATCGATGTTTCGCTGGTATCAGTCGTCCAACGTTTGCGTTGTTCATCTTGCGAAAACTGATACCTCGAGTCTACACACGCCTTACACATTCGCGGGCCTGCAGGACGACCCGTGGTTCACAAGAGGCTGGACGCTTCAGGAGCTCCTCGCCCCACCTGTAATTCAATTCTACGACTGTAATTGGGAACCTCTGACAAGCGAGCCTATCGTCAAATCGGATAAACAAAAAATAGACGACGACGCCATGCAACTCATGCTAGTTGGCGTAATATCCAGCCTTACTGGAATCGGGACGGAAGATATATGCAACTTCAAACCAGGCCTGGTAAATATTGCACGGCGGATGTCATGGGCATCGAAGAGAACGACCACGCGGATCGAAGACATGGCATATTGCCTCATCGGTATTTTCGACGTCAGCATGCCAATTGCATATGGGGAAGGAAACATCGCATTTTACCGCCTTCAGAAGGCCATTATTGAAATAAGCAGTGACCGCAGTATATTTATGTGGACTGGAAAGGCATCTCGTTATTCAACGATGCTTGCCGCTGGACCAGAATGCTTTTTATTGGATGATAACTCGCCCGACATAGATCCGTCTATGAAGTTATTCCAAGACGACTACAACGCGCAAAAGGACTACCCGGAACCCACTTTCTCAATGACAAATTACGGTCTTCGAATTCCTGTTTCGTATTATACCTGGAAGGATACAAGAATTTGGTTGCAGGCGGAGTGTTTAAACGACAATCACGAACAATGCTATCGGGGCCACTGGTCCCAAGGAGATACGGCCACTACTAGTCTGGAGAACAAGTACAGACTAACGATTCTCGGCTTCCACAATAACGATATGAAGACACCTTTTTGTATGCTGTTGAAGGCCGAATTTGTTGACGACCGCTTCACCGATGCTGTCAATTACACAAGAGAGCCATGGCTACCGCGAGTACTGGACCGGGACAGGATCAAGTCATTGTTACCTTGGCAGACGAAGGAAGTCAGCACTCCCAAAGTCATCTTTATTCGATAATCCTTTGACTCAGCCTCAGCTCACTACCTTGCCGCAATCGTCTGGTTTTCATCATTCATTGTATTACACAACCTCCTTTTGAACATGTGTAGTTCTTCTTACTAGAGTCTCGTCGTGTCTGTTCAAGTGAAGTAAATCGTGTCTCATATAAGGAAATCCAGAGGTTTTTGCATTGCACTCATAACTCTCAGCTTTTGCTACATTTTAGGATCCTTGACCTCGACCGGAACAAGTCCTTCTATGAACACTGGATAGGTAGGTCAGCCCAAGGAAGTAAATTGACGGATAGGAACACGCACGGCCAATCTGCTCTTTGACAATCGCCATTGCAGTCTTGGATGTCAATTGAGATAGGCCAAGACCGGAAAGTCAACGCCGTACTCACATAACGTTGTTTTGCATACACCGCAGCGCAGCAATTTAGGATCGCGCCTTCCACATTTTGCGCACGCGTTCGTCGCAAACGCTACTTTCTGTTCCATCGTAATTTGCCCAGTCTTGTCCATCCTCCGCCGAGGTATCGGCATCTCCACTTCATCCCTCCGCCCCGGGACCTGACTGCCTCCGCCCGCCACGGCAGCCAGCTCAGCATTAATCATGTCGCTCTGCACAAGAACCTCCAAGTTACTTTTCGTGTCCTGTAACTCGCTATATACAAACCGCTCAAATCCGACGGTGCCTGGTGGCGGTGCAGTGAATGGCAAATGAGCCTGAGCGAGGTCGAGCGCTTCGCTGTACCGCTTTGCGGCGGTCGCGCGGTCGCGCTTATCCCACGCAAGGAGTCCGAGCGTCAGACCGGCGGTTATCTGCATCCCTTTCAAAACGATCTTCCCTCGGGCCGTGCGCTCGAACTTCGCGTTGGACGGTGGATCCCCAGAAGCGGGTCGGAATGAGTTGAGAAGCTTGTACGCCTCTGGCTGTGACTCCTTCGTGAAATTCATGCCAGCGTCCCTGATAATCGCCAGAAAGTTACTCCAGACGACGCCCAGGAGCTCCCGAGGATAGTCAGGCGGGAGGGGAGCGGCTAGGGCGGTCGATATGTCGGTGGTTACATCCTCGTCCTTGAGAATCTTTTGGATTGCTTTTTGATAGCATTCGAGTGCGTCTTTTTTCTTGCCTTGGTCGTAGAACGCCTGTCCCGCGACAAAGAGGCCGAAACTTGCCATGATCGTTATGAGACAAGGGTGAAGTGCTTAGGTAAGACGCGCCTACAACCAATTTGATTTGTGTGTCGTTGTAGACTCTCGATCTTCCTTCTACATCGACGTTATGCGTGCTGTGCGGTTCGAAATTTCGTCTTGCAAAGTAGATAAACTCCAGGTACTGACCTCTTTTGTGCCTACTGGATGTGTGGCGGCGAGATTTCTAAATCAAGCGATTCCCAAAAGAGGGTGGGTGGCCCACAACCAAGCGTCTCGACGACAACCATTTTCCTGTCAAGGAAAACATGCGTTTGGGCCATACGGACTGGGACAATAGGAACAGTGGCTCACCATTTCAGCCCTGTGCCACCTCCAGAAATATATAATTCCGGTCGAGTTGAACTCTACAGCTTATCTTTTCCTTAACCCACTCAAAACATGGCTCCGCAATACGCCTGCTCAGCTCTTACGCACTCATTCGGCGATTCGAATCAGCCATCGTTGATGCATTCAACCTGGAATTTTCCTTCTCAGAGCAGCGAAGAAGGGATTAAAACTATGCTGCCCACCATAAATGATACAGTTACAGACGAGTACTTCCACTCTCAAAGATTCTAATAACACTATTCTAACCGACACATTTTCCATTAGAATACCACCTAATTCGTTTCAGCCAATATCCACCACCCCTTGCAAACCCGTATACATACAAACGATCTCTCTATCTAAACTTCCACCCGCCACTCTCCCTTTTGACTGCCTCGTCTGCGAATGGAACGGGTGCGGCGACATCATCTCAAGGGATGGCAACAAGTTCGCCGAGCACCTGGTCCAGCAGCACAATATTCCAATAAAGAGCCGGTCTGAAAACAGTACGATGCATTGCTTTTGGGAAGACTGTTGCGAAGACAAGGATAGATGGGTAATAGATGATTTGGCGAGCATTGTATCGCATATTGAGCACGATCACTTGGGGTTCCATCGGGTTCAATGTTTTATTTGTCTGAAGACATTAGAACGGTCTGCGTTTAAGTTTCATGCGAGGGCAGATCACCCAGAAGTAGAGGTGGTACCGTAGAGGCGGAACGATTTCTTTGATCGATGTACTATACGTGACAGAATTTCCATTAGCTTACCCGAGCTGTAATGTCCAAACTTCAAAGTATGCACAGGTTCAAATCTACTTTTGTTTTAACGTAGGAGTCGCTGAAAAATGAAAAGAATAAAGAAAACTGTGTTGACACGAAAAGGCCCTTCTGTTGGGTGTTTTTATCTTATCTTATCTTTACTCACGTGACGGCATCAGATTTTTCGTTTTTTTTCTTCTCTGCTCGTTTCAACGTCGATTGCATCTTTTCATAGCAAAGAATACTTCAAGGCGCGTCGTGGACCCCTCATACCGAACTCAAGGTCGAATACCTCCCAATCTCAACCGTTCAACTTGATCTTCTATTCGAAACGCGACATTTATCACTGCTTTTACTCAAGTATGTCCAAACTCTTGAGAAAATTGACCCGGATATTCCTGCCAACATGACGAAGGGACCTACGAGTCCGACTGCGAAGTTCAGTCCAAACGGCAGTGTCCTCTTCAATAGTTCGCATCAGCAGTCTCTAATGTGTGCGTGACGTCGCATGCGCATCTACGACTACCCTAGTTCAATCAGTCCCCCAGAAATTATCCGACGCTTCTGCAGGCTTCGGAACGTCATTTTGATCGTTCTCCATGAAAGAACGCGCTGATCCTTCGAAGACCCAAGGTGTTTTTGTAGAGACCCAGGATGGCCGAGTTTGTCCATTAGGTGAAGACTTGAAGTGGAGCTCGACGGTCATGTGTCCGACGGAGCGGCCTGTATCCTTGCGACAAAGAATTCCGAGGTTGCGCTCGTTGCTGGTCGTTGCTCTTCCTCGCTTTCAAGTTGTAATTCGACGTCGGCGGCCTACTCGACGGTTCTTGAATGAACGACAGTTAGGAGAAGTCAAGGACATGGCATGGTTACGCAGCCATCTATTTAATGGCGAGGTCTATGAACATCGTTTCTTAGAGTCGTTTGATACGACTCTTCATATTCCAACTACTTCCTTAGGCTGCAGGTATGATAGTTGCTGTGCTACTTTCGAACGAAACAATGCTCATTTTTTTTTTACCGTCAGGTCGGCCTTTGTGAACCAGAAACCTCCAGCGTTGACGCTTTTCAAACTCTACACACTTCGTCAGTTTTCAATTCGATACCTTTTCTCAAAACGCTGACCGTTCTTGTTGCGTTTCCAGCACTCTTCCGCGATGTTCATCTCCAGGATCTACGTCTTCCTGTTCGCCCTCTTAGTCGGCTCAGCACTCGCCGCCCCAGTCCGCACAGGCACCACCTCCAAATCCAGCACCGTCCGCCAAGCAGGGCAAGCCGCCAAAATCATGGTCAAAACCAAACACTCCCTCCGACCCGGCTCCGGCCAGGCCGTCTTCTGGAGCGGCTCCCGACCAGGGGAGAACGGGCCCGTCTCCGTCAAGCAAGACGCGGAGCACTTCGCCAAGGTCCACGGCAAGGGCACCCTTGAGCAAACGATGAAAGGGCACGGGATCATCATACCCAAGAACAGCCCGCACCGAACGAAGATGTGGGAGGTCGCGTCGAAGACGTACGCGCAGAGGGCGAAGGGCGATACGCACGTTATTTTGGGCTCGAATCGCAGGCCTGATAGCCATTATGATACGATTGAGAAGCCGGCGCTGATGAAGAATAAGAAGGTGACGCGGCTGACGGAGCATAATGCGCATACGGGGGAGGTCACGGTTGTTAAGTGAGTGTTCTTCGTTCGGGTCAAGTGATGGTTTTATTTTACTGAACGGGGTGTTTTTAGGGGTGGTTGAAGGCGAAGGTTAAATAAATAAAAATAGTTATAAGCTAGTCGTCTTCGCAATGCCCAACTTTCAATGTTATGTGTATGCAAGTTTCCTGATTAACTCGACGTCAGAGTCCTTCAACTGTTCGGTAGCCCTTACAAAAATTCGCACTCGGACGTCGAACATGGGTCTGATTCAAGGCGCGTACGTATTACATAACCTCTGGACGAGCAATACTCGACGTTCAACTAGCTCACAACTATTCACCCCCCCGACTGACCACCGCATTATCCCCTAGCAGATCCACAAAAATCAGCATCCCACTCCCTCCAAAAAAAAAAAACCAAAAGAAAAAAAATCACTTAACAACCGTCGTCTTCCCCGTCTTCGAATCATACTCCGTAATCCTCGTCACCTTATTATTCTTCATCAAAATCGGCTTCTCAATCGTTTCATAAATATTCCCTGGCCGCCTCGTCGAGCCCAGAATCACATGCACGTGCCCGCTCGCCCTGTGGGCATACACCTTACTCGCGTGCTCCCAGAGCTTGTTCGAGTACGGGTTCTCTGTTCGCGAGGGGATGTGGATGCCGTGTTTTTGGAGGGAGGGCTCCAAAACTTCTTTGTTGTGTTCAGAGGCGTAGCGCTGGGCGTCGAGTCCGACGGATACGGGCCCGTTCTCCCCTGGTCGGGAGCCGCTCCAGAAGACGGCCTTGTTAGGGGAGGGATGGAGGTTCTTTAAGACTCTGAAGGCGAGCGAGGCGGCTTTGGCGACGTGGGAGGCGGCTTTGACGATGTGGGGGACGCCGCGGGAGGAGAGCTGCTCCTGCTCTTGCTGGTGGCGGTTGGCCGGCGCGGACGCCGGTGCGTTTGTCTTCTTGACAGGAGCGGGCGCGGCGAGCGCTGTGCTTAGCAGGAGCGCGAAGAAGGCGAGGTAAACTTTTGAGATGAACATAGCGCGAGCACGAGCGCGTGCGTGTGCGTGTGCGGGACGGGGTGAGGGCTGTTAAACCGTTCCGCGTCAGCGTTGTTACCACTCGCTATCCAAAATTTTGCAGACTCACGAAGTGTCGTTAAAAGCGTGAATGGCGTCGACGTACGTACGTCGTTAATTGAATCGCAAAGGCCGACCTGTGTTTCAGAAGGCAAGCCGACGCGTAAGTACCCAGCATATCTCCAGACCTCGAAAAAGGATATTATGAAAACGACGAGCTCACCTGCAGCCTAAGGAGGTAGTTGGAGCTGGAAAAGACCGTCACAGACGACTTGGGGGGACAACATCTCGCGAAGCCGGCCGTTTAAGTACACTGCCGGCAAAAATTATTGCAATTTCATATGATGTCAGTTTATTTTATTTAATACCACTCCACCATTAGTCTTGCAAAAAATATATGTTATTTATGAGCTCCTATACTATGAATATGTTCTATCTCGGCCAATGTTTCTTGTCAGAGTTAGCCTCAGGAACCTCGAGGGCGGAAATTCCCATTTTTGGTGTGACAGCTTAGCGGAAGATTTGACAACACGAAACGCGCTCTTTAGGCAACTCGGATTAGACAGGGATGGTAGATTAATAACTAGTATACCATCCGGTTGCCGCTCCCAGCGCTGCAACGCGTCCAGGCATACCGGTGTAAAGTCATGCTCAGAATGCATCAAACATCTCGGCCCATTTCTCGCAGATTGCGTTCCAAAGGGATGCTTTTCTGGTAAGAAGTGTACGGCGCTGTTGAACACGAGTCTGTAGGTAAGCTCAAACATGTTCTACGGGATTCATATCTCGTCTATTCGATGGCCATGTGTAGACTTTGGTGTGATGGCGTTTGAACCACTCGGAGGGAGCTTCAAAGTGTGCTTCGGGTCGTTGTCTTGCTGAGAAATCGCGTTGCTCTTCTTTAAGCCTAGAATCTTGAGGGTACCTATAAGTTATTCCTGCAATATATTTATGTACTGCTTCTTGTCCCTGATCTCATTCGCCGGATATAACTCACCATAACCCGCACCAGAAATGCAACCTGAAATCATGATATTCCCTCCTCCATGCTTGACCTACTTAGCCACATAAAGTGGACTATTCTCCTCACCAGGACCCCTTCTACACCACTGCAATTTATCCGAGCAAAACAAATTGAATTTCTTCTCGTCGGAAAACGTGACCCTCAGCCAATTGTCGAGTGTCCAATTGTAGTGCAAAGATTACCATATACGGCATTTTTGAGCATGCCGTTTTGTGAGGAGAAATTGTTTTCATCGTTGCATACCTAAAAGGCTTTCTTCGGTAAGGAGGGACCGGGCAGAGTGGACGGAGACGTGACGGAAGAAATCATGATGTAGCTTCATTGCGTCAGGTTAGATACCACTACGAATTTTCCGCTTATTTAGTATGTGATCAGAGCTTGTTAAAACTCTGGGTCGTCCTGCTCGTAACGGAGAACTGTAGAAGCTTGGATGGTGACAGTATTTGGAGTAGGTTTGAGATACACAGGATTCGCTGAGACCGAGTTCCTGAGCAACGACCTTCCCGACGATGCCCCTTCTACGGAGCTCGACAATATGCACGCGCTTTGCTGGTGTTGCTTTTGTCGTACTTGGTGAGTTAATATCAATGTCATAGAAGAATCTTACAGCGCGAAACCGAGTTGACGAAGACCGACGAGCCTCGTCAGGAAAGCTTACATAATGATTTCTGTCCATATTTATCCAAACCCCTTTTCCTTATCCACAACGCGGATTCGGCGACTCAGATTTCTAGGGTAGGCGAAACTAAGTAGTTGTCGCTTGTTACTAAAACAATTTCATTCACCATGAAAAATTGCAGGAATTCTGAAGGTATCTTTCAAATTGCAATAATTTTTGCCGGCAGTGTACTTGGGGTACGGGAGGATACGCACTTTAAGTGATGGGCACCGTGATGTCTGAGATATCCGCTTGTCGCTTGTACACCACCTTGATGCACAGAAGGATGGCAGGTTATCCATCTACACACTCACACACATGCAACACCCATCCAAACCGTCAAAGAACTTCGAATTTTCATCGATGATCACACACGGTCAACTTGTTGAACTTTGCCCAGCTGATCGTGATTTATTATGCGTGACAGCCAGTCAAATCAATTAACGGTGTGAGGATGTAGGAGGGTCGACAAGGATCTGCGAGCTTGCTTTTTATGTAGTATGTCGGACTGCTGGATTGCGGTGTTTTTTTTTTCTTCGCCCTGTTTGTCCGGACGGTGTCGTCCTGGTTGGGCGTTCTTGAGTTGCCAGGTCCAGCCTAGGGATCCGGAGCGAGCCTAAGTACGTAGCAGTGGTACAGATACTTTTTTTGGAAACGGGAAACGGACGACCCAGCGGTGACGACGCTCCTCATCGAACCTCAGCACAATAAACCCAATGAATACATACCTACACTCCCCTTACTCAGGCTGCGCGACTAAATGAACGCGTTTTAGAGGGGAGAGGCTGCAGAGGCATCCGAGTTTGGGATGTACTGTGCAGGTTGCCATTCTTTGCAGAGGACTTGGAGAGACGATGGGCTTCAGTTGTTTACGTCCCCAAGTTGGGCGCGGTACCAGATCTAGACTGGATTATCATAAAGTTCGAGTATGAGGAATGGAACAACAGCGAAAACAATGATGAGAGACTAAATTTGGGTTAGGGTTCCTTTCCAGCAACGATTTCGATGGACTGCTTCGCCCATCTGTATCAGCAAGGTCCATACGCCTCCTGGTCGCCCACAACAGAACCAGTCCCACCTCAGCCAACATGGGAAAGAATCAATCACGAACACTTGATATTTTTCTGGCCATTGGCTGAATCGCTGCCGAAGCGCACACTCGGGCTGGTCCAGCACCCCTGAAAGCTCACTTGCAATTCTCTTTGCCATCAAACGATCCTTGAACCCGTAACATAATCCCTTGTGGATCCTCCTTCGATTTTGATATCGAAGCGCTTCGCGATCAACAGTCACCCAGCATCAGCATCAGCATCGCCGCAGTGCACCGCCCCACACTGCGTTGCCCCGAACAATTGCAATGGCAAACGCACTATAACTTTCCCAATCATCATGTTTCGCTCGCTCCTAAAACGCCCTCGAGCTCTTACCCCCAAGCGCATGAGCCTCTCCGCGCGTCTGTACCACCCCACTCCAGTATTCAACATGGTGCGTCCCCCTCCCTCTCAATACCTAACAACAACTCAACCCCTAACCCCTCCTCAGTCATCCACCACCCCCACATCCGCCCCAACAGACTGGAAAATCATCGAAACCAGCCCCGGCGGCGTCGAGCTCGACTTTGTCAACCAAAAGACCGGCGAGAGCACATGGTACACCCCGCCCGGGATGAGCGCCGCCGACATCCTCGCCATCCCCGGCGCGAAGAAGTACTGGGGCAAGGTGGAGGAGGTCGAGGTGTATATCGAGGAGAAGAGAAGGGAGAAGGAGAAGAATGGGGGGAAGGACGTTGGGGATGCGTGATGCGTGATTACCAGAATCCCAGTTGTGTATCACTGTACTTATGACGATCGGCTCAATTTGTATCTGCTTTTTCTCGTTCTCCACTCCTGACCTCCCTATCCATTCGCTGCACCAGACGGTCGGACATGGTCTACAACACCAGGTGCCTTAGTTAAGTGAAGTCTGACCGTTGCGCCAACTATTTTACTGTGTTACTCAAGGCTGAGTTAGACAACCCACTCATAAAAAATTCTCGCTCTCGAACGTTGAACATGGTCTTGATTAATTCGAGGCGTGCATGTACTACGTCGCGACCAATACTCGACGTTCAACTAGCTCACAACTATCCACCCCGACTGACCATAGCATTATCCCCTAGCAAATCCAAAAGAATAAGCCCCGAAAAACCAACCAAAAAACCAAAACCAAAAACTCACTTAACAACCGTCTTCTTCCCCGTCTCCGCATCATGCTCCGTAATCTTCGTCACCCTCTTATTCGTCATACCCAAGAACAGCCCGCACCGAACGAAGATGTGGGAGGTCGCGTCGAAGACGTACGCGCAGCGGGCGAAGGGCGATACGCACGTTATTTTGGGCTCGAATCGCAGGCCTGATAGCCATTATGATACGATTGAGAAGCCGGCGCTGATGAAGAATAGGAAGGTGACGCGGTTGACAGAGCATAATGCGCATACGGGGGAGGTTAAGGTTGTTAAGTGAGTGTTTTATGTTCGGGTGAAGTGATGCTTTTACTTAACTGAACGCGGTGTTTTCTTTGATACTAGGGGTGGGTGAAGGTGAAGGTTGGATTTAAAAAATAGTTCTAAGCTAGTCTTCTACGCAATGCCCAAATTTCAATAATATATGTATATGCGAGAGTTCCTAATTAACTTGAAGTTAGAGTCCTTTCAAAATGTCCGCTAGTTCACGGCTCGCCCTATTCATTCAAGCTATCTGAGCCGTTGCGCCAGACGTCATTCAAAGTGGTAGCTATTTAGCCTTACAAAAATTCGCACTCGGACGTCGAACATGAGTCTGATTCAAGGCGCGTAGATACTACATAACTACGTCCCGACCAATCCTCGACGTTAAACCAGCTCACAACTACCCATCCTCCCGACTGACCATCGCATCATCCCCTAGCAAATCCACACTCATCAGCAACCCCACCCCCCAAAAAAAAACCAAAAAAACAAAAAACTCACTTAACAACCGTCTTCTTCCCCGTCTCCGCATCATGCTCCGTAATCTTCGTCACCCTCTTATTCCCCATCAAAATCGGCTTCTCAATCGTATCGTAAATATTCCCCGGCCTCCGCGTCGACCCCAGAATCGCATGCACGTGCCCGCTCGCCCTTTGCGCATAGACCTTGCTCGCGAACCCCCACAGCTGGTTCGAGTACGGGCTTTCTTTCCGGGAGGGGATGTTGATGCCGTGTTTTTGCAGCGAGGGGTTCAGGACCTCCTTTCCGTGCTTGGCGGCGAAGCGCTCCGCGTCGGGCCCGACGGATACGGGCCCGTGTGCGCTGGGGCGCGAGCCGCTCCAGAAGACGGCTTTGTTCGGGGAGGGGTGGAGGTTCTTCTTGACTTTGAAGGCGAGGGAGGCGGCTTTGGCGAGCTGCGCGAGGCCGCGGGAGGAGAGCTGCTCCTGCTGCTCCTGCTGGTGGAGGTGGTTGGCTGGCGCGGGCGGCCCGCCTGCTGTGGACGCTGGCTTGATTGTCTTCTTGACGGGAGCGGGCGCGGGGGGAGCGGGCGCGGCGAGTGCTGTGCTGAGTAGGAGCGCGAAGAGGGCGAGGTAGACTTTTGAGATGAACATGGCGCGAGTAGGAGCGGGTGGGGGCTAGGAGACCAGAAATCTGCGTTAGCGTTGTTCGTTCTCGCTCCGAAATTTCGTAGACTTACGATGTGTTTTCGGGAACGTGAATAGCGTCGACGTAAATCGTTGATTTAATCGCAAAGGCTGACCTGTAAAGCAAGCCGGCGCGTAAGTACCAAGCATAACTCCAGACCTCGAAAAAAAAACATCATGAAAACGACGAGCTCACCTGCAGCCTAAGGAGCTAGTTGGAGCTGTAAAAGACCGTCACAGACGACTTGGGGGGACAACATCTCTCGAATCCGGTCGTTTAAGTAGGACGCGCATTTGATGTGGTGTGCACCGTGATGTCTGTGATATCCGCTTGTCGCTAGTGCACTGCCTCGATGCACCAAGTTGGTAGTACAACACATGTCGATCAAAGAGCTTTGTGTTTTCATCTGTGATCGCACATGGTCAACTTTGCATATGTAGCAGATCATGACAGCTGGTCAAATCAATGATAGGTGTGCGTAGGAGGATCGACAAGGATCTGCGAGCTAACTTTTGTGTACTGTGTACTGCCAGACTGCAGTGTTTTTTTTCGCCCGAGTCCAGCTGGACGACGCCGTCCTGGTTAGACACTTTGAGTTACCAGGTCGAGGGACCCGGAGCGAATGCATAGCGGTCATATCCTTCTTTTGGAAACGGGCGACCCATGGCTACATAGCGGAAACGAGCAGCGGTGTCAATTGAACCTACACCGAGTGCCGCACCACGCGTTGGACAAGGCGAAGCTGCCTCAGACTCAGGTGGCTGGAGCTGAAGAACTACATGCTAGCGTCGGAGGCCGGGGATGGAAACGGAAACGGGGAGGAGACCTCGGGGGATGTGATACTAGTATCTGTAGGATGTGTTGCGCCTCAGGTTAGTGTGGCGCTGCTGCTGCTATTGTGATCCGAAGAGAAGGGCGAGCGGGCGCCAGCTTAGTCTGAGTCTGATTCTGAGTATGGAAAGGGTGAAACCGTACGCGTGCAGCGATGAAGGTGTGGTGGATTATGCAGTATGCAACCGAGTGCCATCACGACACCCTGGTCCTGCGGCTGGTGGATGGTGGTGGTGAATCTCAACTTGGCACAGATATGCAGCTCGAGCCCTCATTGATTCGAAGTCCAGTCGTGGAGGATTCCGTTTAGTGAAGTTCAGTACATATGCAGAGGTGCTGCTCTGAGCCTCAGAGGTAGTGGGGAGAGGCCTGAGGTGGGTAGTCGGGTGATGACTTTGATAGGTCGAAGAACGCTCTGAGTCGAGACTTGGGAAGAGAATTCGCGTTCCATAAGTGAAGAACACAAGGCCAAGGATCGGAGACCAGAGATGGGCTGAAAGGCTCGTCGAGAAGCCTGGCTTACGAGTCGATAGAGACGACCACAGATGTACAGGACAGCGGTGAAAAAGAAAATCGAGCTTTGATTCCATCACGTGAAAAGACGATAAGATAACAGACAAAGGCTCCCTCCTCCCTCACGCATCCCCAACGTCCCTCCCCCCATTCTTCTCCCTCTCCCTCCGCTTCTCCTCAATATACACCTCGACCTCCTCCACCTTGCCCCAATACTTCTGCGCGCCGGGGATGGCGAGGATGTCGGCGGCGCTCATCCCAGGCGGGGTGTACCATGTACTGAAGCCGGTCTTTTGGTTGACGAAGTCGAGCTCGAGCCCGGAGGGGCTGGTTTCGATGATTTTCCAGTCTGCTGGCGAGGGGTTTGGGGTGGATGACTGTTGGGTGGAGTTAGTGTTTGAACAGTGGTATAGGAAGGGAGGGAGGGAGGGGGACGCACCATGTTGAATACTGGAGTGGAGTGGTACAGACGCGCGGAGAGGCTCGTGCGCTTGAGAGTGGGAGGACGAGCTCGAGGTCGAGGGGGTTTTAGGAGCGAACGAAACATGATGTTTGGGAGGAGGGAGCAGAGTTATAGTGCGTTTGTGATTGTGATTGTGACTGGGTTCGGACAACGCGGGCGGGGCGGTGCGCTTCGCGGTGATGGTGCTTGGGCTTGGGGGCTGTGCTTCAACTCTTGAGATCAAAGTCGAAGGAAGAAGAGGATCCGCGAGGGGTTTATTGTGTTACGGTTTACGGTGGTCCACTTCTTTACCAAGGCGATCGCGATGGCGGGGTGGATCGTTTGATGGGATGGACTTACACTACGCGCAAAAATAGTTGGCTGGACATCGGACAAGTCATTTCAGAAATATGGACTGACAAAATTTCAGAAAAACGTTACCTTATGGAGTACCGTCGGTACTCCATATATCCTTTCGGTACTCCATATGGTAATACTTTTCTGAATTTTGGACAGTCCATATTTCCGAATGCTTAGGACACGCTTTTTTGTTCTCCGAGAAACCCTTTATGCACCTAGTGTTAGGACCAGGACCAGCCCGAGAGTGCGCTTTGACCGCGATTCAGCCTATGCCGTCAGAGAGATATCAGGTGTCCATGCTTGATTCTTTCCCAAGTACATAGGCCGGAGTGGGACTCGTTCTGTTGTGGGCTAGAGGCTCCATCGTTGCGTCGTCGAGTCATTCTCACCGGAACCATACACTTAGAACGGGAGGTTGAAGCAAAGTCAACGAAATCGACGCGACGCTCACTGCGGGCATTGGCTTCTTTATGAACAGAATAGATTTCAAAATAAATTGTGATTAAATTTATGATAAGTTCGTACTGGAATGCTTTGCTCAGAGTGTGAATAAATTTCAAATGTCGGTCACAATCTATTCTAAATTTATGCACCGGATTGATTTCGGCTTTGGTCACTCTCAAATCGGCATTCAAGCATAGAATAGATTTCGAATCCAATCACACTGTATTATGCGTATCATCAGTGAGGACTTTCTATGTCCAATAGGCGATGGGGGCTCAAAACTAACTAGGCTTGCGACTTTACTCACATCTCTAAAGTACTTTCCTGTCAACTATATCAATAACAGTCAAACTTGGAAATGAGCCATTCCTAAGCTCAGCAAAGCCAACGAGAACTAGAAGACCCAAATTTCTTCGTCCATCAGCGCTCGTGAGTACCCTAAACATGTGGATGGTATCCAATCACAGGTGTTACCTACATACAAGAAAACAAGTTGAACGAACGAAGGGTTGAAGTTCACCCCCAGTCTGATCGATCTCCGTGTTTGTCGGCCAAAATTTGACTTAATGGGCGCAAGAATGACTGCGACGGCGACGTGTGGGCAAACCAAGGTGTAAAGAGCTGCAGCGAGTAAATCAGGTCAGTAGTAATTTCTTCTGAACTTCGAAAACCGACTTACCTTTTATATAGCCCTCTACCCCAGGACTTACAGTCACAACTGTCGAAGTTCACGCGCGCTGCAAACGCAGCGGTCGAGTCAAAATGACAGTAAGCACTCTCCCGGAGATTTACAGGTAAGTAACATCTCCTAATATCATCAAGTGATTACTCACCCCGAGCCACACCACGGACCGAGAACATCCACTTCGAAGATTGTGCAGGCTATGCTGGCACGGTTCACTCACCCTCCCCGCCGTCCTTCGTACAGCACAATTTTTGGCCATCGGGCCATTATTCGATATGAAACACTTCACCGCCACGGACTACTCTGTCTGCACGCGTTGAGGTCTAGAGCTGCTTAAAATCATTCACCGGCAGGTCGGCCATGTTCTCTTCTGAAGCTCAGAAACAGGCTTACCTCGTTTGGTGCGGATCGGATCCTGGGCCCTGGCTCGAATTTCAAGCGCTGTGTGGTAGGCGTTAGCTACACGGCTCATGTTAACGACAGAGGGTTCGGTAAATGGAGAAGAACGTACCGGCGCATATACAGTGAACTCGCTACGCGTACTTGACTATCCTGTTCACAGTTGACCTTTTTTCTTGCCTTCTTTCCTTCCTTCTCGTCGTCGCGAACATCATGGATTCTGGATCCCACCTCCTAGGTCTGAGTTAATTGGTGCCTGTGTGCATACGGCAATGAAGACTCTTCTTATGCCGTTGGTCACAAGAGTTGGGAGTCGGGCAGATGTGGCGCGTTGGTACCAATGCAGCCGCTGTCGCTGATGACTTGGATCATTAGATAGGTGTTAACAAGAGATTATGTTCCGATAAGAAATGTGCAGTGACGATTGACAGCGTGCAGTTGGCGTGCAGGTGTGCACTCAAAGATAAAATTAGACTCAGTTGGCTCAGCGCCGAAATGCCGAATTCGGCGAGATTAGATTTGAAATCTATTCTGTGCATGAATTTTGAGTACATTGTGTCCGAAATTTGAAATCGATTCACCCTCTATGCGAAGCATTCCATCATGACCATATTTTGAATTTAGTTAAAATCTATTTCGAAATCTATTCTGTCGAGAAAGAAGCCAATGCCCGCAGTGGCTGTTGTAATTCGGTCGCTTGACAAAAGGAACCCCAACCCAAGTTTAGCCTTTCAGCTCCACTAAGTCACTGACCCTCGTCATACTGCTGACACGACGAGAGTTTCTTACATTACATTGGCCTAGATAAATTTGATTGACCGTGAATTTCGTCATTGTCCGCATGTGTACGCTCAGCCACAATTTCCGTAAAATTTAAACAAGCCGAATAGATTTAGTATTTTAGGCTTTAGCACAGTTATAGCTGACCAACAATAATAGAGGGTCATCTACTATGATCTAGGGTTGCTTCGGTCGTCCGCCAACTTCATAGAAAACAATAACCCTAGGTGACCGGTGACCCGTGACTATTTAGGGGAGCCCAAAATCCTTCGGAAATAGTACTTATCTGGTTTGTTTAAATTTTAAATTTTAGCTGGATTTTAACCCAATATAAGTAGAGTGGACGTCTCGGAACTCTCTGGTGGCCCTCAACTAAGGAAGCCGACAACCATATGGATGATTTTTTGGAGTGACGCGCTGATTTGGACCTGGCTCTCCTCGGCAAACACGACCAAACTCTCAGGACGACATTGCCAATTCGTATCACATCTCGTCGCCAGGCAACCAGTATTATACTAAAATATGCAAGCATGTAGTAGAGATGTTGGACATTTCATATACAAGAAATTATGACCATCGGAGCGAATTCAGAGGACTGTTGATTAAATTTGACCGGATTACCGGCTTAATACAGGTGACAGCCGCATCTTGGGTTTGAACTTTGGGCTGTCTCCGGTGGCCTGGGTCTGGCTCTTGGAGACTTTAAGTATACATTTTGGCGGTGGATTGACGGGGTGAGATTAGTAGGCCGGCGTGATTTTTTGGTGAGCTCGATGGCACGACAGAGATAATATTGAGCTCTGTGCGGCCCGGAACCTCCGTAACCTCAAATTACTTTCGTATCTCACGTGATAGGATACGAAAGTAATTTGAGGTTGCGGAGGTGCCGGACCGCTCTATGCGCTAGGCGGGCGTACTGAGTAGTACGGTACTGCATTCCTGAAAGTGCCTCCGACAAACACCAAATCCCAAGGTCTTACAGGGTTTCCGGAAAACCTTGGGATTTTGTAAAAATAGATTCGTCGATTCCCAATTTAGCAATTCAACTTTCCTGCTAGCTCACGCCCTTCGTCGTCCATTCCCTTGCTCCTTTTCTCTCTTCCCCGACATCGATTTCATACAATAATGTGTATACTTCGACTCTGGGAAGCGGGCTGAAGTATGTGCTCTGTGCTTATGGTCTCCCCGACTCTTTGTTTAGTCACTATCGCTCGGATGTTTGACGATGGCTCTGTGACTCCTCCTCCCGCACTTCCTGCCGCGCCAATCGCTCAACAAACAAATGACAAGAAGAAACTGGGTTATCTACTGCAGCGATGATAACAACTACGGCGACTCGAGAGCACCAGATGGTGGGCAGTGTTTTGAGCAAGATGGGGTGATGAGTCTAATGACGATATCGACGAGGGCTGCCTGCTTGTTTCTGGGTGAGTTGGCTCGTTTTGATACACTCTCTCGTTTCAACCTGATCCTCGTGGCGTGCGCAGGTGGCCTAGCCGGAGGCTTATCTCGACGAACTCCAGTGGTTATCGCAACTCACCACGACATCCCACCCTCCATTTCGGCTCTTCAGCACATCTTTGTCAGGCAGGGCCAGCCCTACCCGCAAAATTCTTCACAAGATTTTCAGTGAACGTGATGAAGCGTGTCGAGTTGGGCTCAAACGCACTGTATCCGGCACAGTTTCTCTGACATTGTCGACGAACTGCTTGTTGGTTTGGGGCTTATTGGACATGTACATATCATCATATTCATTGGCAGGACGCACAGCCTACATGGAAGAGGCTGCTTTCTTAGTTTTGAGGAGCATAGATACTAGGCGAGAGACGAGAGAAAAGATTGTTCTGAACGTTGAAATCATTAGTTTCCAAATTTGGAAACCCTAAAACTATTTTTACAAAATCCCAAGGTTTTCCGGAAACCCTGTAAAATAAAGCGTGGCAAAAACTCAAAGCTAGGCTGAAAACATACCCAATTTAGGAAAGTCTCAATATATCAATGTTGCTATTTCATTCAAAAATGCTCCGGTGGTCATAATTTGTATATACAATGTCCTACATCTCTACCTCATGCTTGCAGACTTTGGTATAATACTGGTTGCCTGGAGTCGAGCTGTGACACGAATTAACAATGTCGGCCTAATAGTTTGGTCGTATTTGCCGTGGCCGTGAGAACCATGTCCGTGATCGGAGGATTTGTCACCTCTCATTCACCAACCCTCATCTACGCTTTCATCCTAACACCTCTTAACTTTCATGTTGGACGCAATGGATCCTGCCTATCAGGCGAAGAGTGAGTGGTGCCCGCCCCGTCGTTCCTCTTCCTCTTCGTTCCTCGTGTTATTGTTAAGCGTTTCCCGCAGAGATTGTCGACCTCACCGATGACGAGCTCGTCATGCTGGGGTTCATAGGCAAAAGTGAGCCGCTTGCTTTGTCATTACATCCGTCTCTCATTTGTGATCATGATTGTCTGTCCGCGTTGTATGTACTGGAGTAGATGCGGTTCCGGGTATTGAAGCCATGGTGAACAAGATTAGGGCTAAACCCAAGGTCCATAGCGGTACGTTCTCTGTCTCCATCTCCATCTCCATCAAGTTCTTTTTGCTTTTGCGCTCTTCCGTCCCCACGTACTCCTACTCACACCTTTTTGCGTTTACACTGTACAGGCATGACGTGCTTCATGCTCGGCTGCCTTAGTAGCACGTACGCGGTCCAGCCCCAGCCCCAGCCCGGGCAAGACGCTACTGAGAGTGAGACCACGGGCTCTCGTACCCCCACCGCTCCCACCACTCCCACCGTTCCCACCTCTTCCACCCTCAGCGAGGTCGACACACTTTCCTCGTTCCTCAGCAAGGACTCTGACACTGACGCCCTTATCCGGGGAGCAGAGAGATAGTGCGTTTGCCACTGTGATTGGGTTCGGGGGTGACACGGGGCGGTGCAGTGCGCTTCGAAGTTCGCGGTGTCAGTGATGCTGCTTGGGCTTGGGGGCTGTGCTTCGAGATCCAAGATCGAATTAAGAGGATCCGCGAGGGGTTTATTGTATTGTATTACGGTTTACAAATGGGCATTTTTCGACTCGGAGAGTTGCACTTAAGA
Source organism: Galerina sulciceps (assembly GCA_023014345.1). Classification (NCBI taxonomy): domain Eukaryota; kingdom Fungi; phylum Basidiomycota; class Agaricomycetes; order Agaricales; family Galerinaceae; genus Galerina; species Galerina sulciceps. The sequence goes on from JAEDXJ010000007.1 coordinate 391,524, forward strand.
TAAATGTACGAAATAAATTCATATTATAGAGTCGTTTTCCGTACTAATGAACAATTTTTGGGACTCGGAGACACTCTGCACTATCTATCTACGGTGTCACAAACGATGTTATCCTAGCTGTGCAGTTTCCGCGCGCCTGTTCCGGATCCCCCTCCGTGAAGGGCGTGGAGGGTGTTACATTGATCACGAGATGTGACCATTGGCATCACGCCCACCTACTCGCTCACCTTTGCTCAATCCCAAGCTACCCAGCGAACCCACCGACCGCGTGAGGCCGTCCGAGGGTGTCGAAACATTATTCATCTCGCGGTTGCGCCGCCGGGCGTTGCTCTGGGTCCCCGGCTAATGCAGAACACAAGTCGGTTCGTGTGAAATTCAGGACCTACTCGATGCTGTCTTGCGATTTGTTTTGAGTACGAAGGCGCCGGGGAGATTTTCAAGGCTACGAGAACTATTCTCGAGTAAAGGTTCTGGTCTGCGCTTTGAAGAACCCCACACTCCTGTGAGTAATGGTGGTTTTCTCCTTTCCTGCTTCGTGTGCTTATTCCCGACGCAGCCGACACCCCTCTTTCTTCCGATTGGACATCATCTCTTCATCTCGCCTCAGCCCAGGTTCCCTATTGTCGCATCCACATCGAGAGTAGTTCCCATATGGGTCTCGTACATGCCGCGCGCAGCGTTGGCCCGCAAGGCAAGTCAGTTTCCGTACCCAGGGTTGGGGGGGTGGTCAGCCGGTCCTGGGGCTTGACCATATTTTCTTTTTTGGGTGGTCAGCCTGGTCCGGCGCCCACTTTACCTGCGTGGACAATGAGAATTGGTTTGAACTTTATAACACAGACACCGATGGCCCAAAAACTCGACTCAGACGTGTCTACTGCCCGCATTCAGCTTCTACAAATTCTTCTCGGAGGCAGGAATACCGGTCAGAAGCACAAGTCAGGTCGAAGTTGTCGAACTGCGATCACCTTTTCAGTGGCTAAAGCGCGCAGGCTCTCATCAGTGTATTATTCTGTTGAGCATACCTACAACGACAATGAAAAGAAATGTACCAATATAGCGGACTGCAAGTGGTGAGCATCGAACAAGGGATCAGAATGGGGCAAGGACGCTACCAGATTCAAATCCCGCGACCCCCTTAAAAGGATTCCCACTTCGCGTTTCCCCTTGGTTTCCCCATCCCTCACCAACTCATCATCCCCATCGACGGTCACTCGCCTAAGCTTTCCTCCTAACACCTCGTAAATTTTTGTGTTTGACGCTATGGATCCCGCCTATCAGGCGAAGAGTGAGTGGTGCACGTCCGAGTCGTTCCCCTTCGTTGCGAGTGTTAATTGTTTCCCGACGCAGAGATTGTCGACCTCACCGATGATGAGCTCATTATGCTGGGGTTCATAGGCAAAAGTGAGCCGCTTGCTTTGTCATTACATCGTCTCTCATTTATGATCATGATTGTCTGTCCGCATTGTAATTTGTAGATGCGGTTCCGGGTATTGAAGCCATGGTGAACAAGATTAGGGCTAAACCCAAGGTCCATGGTGGTACGTCTCTCCATCTTCCATCTTCTTTTTGCGCGCTTCCGTTCCGGTGTACTCGTACTCACACCTTTTTCTGTTTACAGGCGTCACTTGCTTCATGCTCGGCTGCCTTAGTAGCACGTACTCGGTCCAGCCCTCACAAGATGCTGCTGAGACCCCGGACTCTCCCACCGTTCCCATCTCTCCCACCCTCAGCGAGGCCGACACACTTTCCTCGTTCCTCAGCAATGACTCTGACACTCTCACCGTCGTCGCTCCCGACCTCATCTCCAAGTATGAAATGAAATTCTACTACCATGGTATCTCCGGCGACCCTCCCCCGCTCCTGTGGCGCTCCGACCTTGAGACCAACCCCTTCCCCACCCCACCGCCTGGATCCCGCTTTTTCAAGGTCCCCTCTAAAACGGCCCATGGTGTCTTTGGAACACGGCTCAATACCGTGTGGGATGTGGTTGCTCCCAAGATCCTGGTATCGATGAAGTCCCACGGCCTTATCTACTCGGCGCTGAAAACCGCCCGTTTCTCAATCGTTGAGGACGGCGAGGATGCGGTTTTTGGCCCAATTGTCATATGGATCGCTGTTCGTCCCAACACCACCAACGCCGGGGCAGTTCGTGACGCTACCCCCGACATCCTCAACATCCTCGCTGAGGCTCAGGTCACCGACGTGGTCGTTGAATGGTATGAAGGATCAGTCCAAAGGCTGACCGGCCCGTCTCTAATGAGGATGGAGGACAATACTAGTCCCAAATTTGGTCTGAATCATCCCTTTAATACTGGCCTGGGCATCCCCATTGCCAGACAGTCCGACGACGCTCAGGGAACTGTCACGTTCCTGTTCCAAGAGATGAGGAATAGGAAGGGTGAACCCAGCGATAGGATCCTGGCCCTCACTAACAAGCACGTCGCCTCCCTCGACACAACCACTGACTATGATTTTGACGGGGCCGACCCTCAGCACATCCTCGTCTGCGGTGAACGCCGTCTCGCTCGTGCCATTACCGATATCAAAACCGAGATCAACTCAGATGTTCGTGATACTTATCGTCTTGAAGAGGAAGTGGAGGCGTTGCAGTTGCAGCTGGGTGGGAAGAACAGCATAGCCCTACGACGCAAGCAGGCCACTTTGGATGCACTGAACGAAGATAACGAGATACTCCGGGCGTTCTTCAACGAAGTCGAGGTCAACTGGACGGATACCAATGGCCGCAGGTTCGGTGTTGTCGACTGGGCCCCAGCAATATCTGTTACAGTTGATGACCACCATTACACCCGTGACATCGCTGTACTTGCACTCGATAAGACGAAGCTTGGTAATTTCGAGCATAATATTGCCGACCTAGGCAAGAGGCGGCGAGGGTTTTATTTCTCTACACAGACCCCCAAAAATCCGAAAATCCGAAAATTCGGCTGACCACCCCCCCACCCCCCCTACTTTTTTCCCAAAAAAATTCAGTGCGCCGTAACAGGCGGCTGGCCATCCCATATCTCAATTTTTGTCTGTCTAATCCGCGTCGGAGTGGTCTACCAATGATATTATATTGCATTGTGTTAAATACAATGATGCTACTCCATTTTACGTGCTGTAAAATAATTTCTCAAGCGGTTCTGCTTCAAGTACCAGCCGCTTGCTCTGGCCGGGGTTGAGAGTGATTCTCGGGACCCAAGACCTTTGAAATAGCAGTGATTATTAACTCCGCAGAATGTAACTGATTAGCAAACGGCGCCTCAGTTGTGCCAGCAAGAGAAGTCAGCAGCAGATATTTATTCGGAGAAGGTTTCATTCTAGGACGTATTTTATTTGAATATCTACTAATAACGATGGGACACAGAGAACAATGTGTAGAAGCTGAATATGGGCAGTAGACATGTTTGGTCTGAGTTTTGGGCCATCGGTGTCTGCGTTACGTAGTTCAAACCAATTCTCACTGTCCACGCAGGTAAAGTGGGCTCCGGACCAGGCTGACCACCCGAAAAAAAAAATCCGGTCAACCCCCAGGGCCGGCTGACCACCCCCCCCACCCCGGGGGGGTTAGTGTTCGGCAATTAAACCCTCGCCGCCCCTTGGACCTAGGTGTGTTTTGTTCCACCTCCCCCTCTTTATTCCAATCTCGCTTACTGACATTCAACTCTTCAGGAAACCAATATAGTGTCAATAAGCTTGAAGATATGTTCTGGCCAATTGCTGCCGTTCACAAGAGCAGAACAATCCCAGGCTCCCTCCAGCTCCCCATCAGTCGCGCTCTGCCTCGCCGACTTGTCATTAATCCTGACACGGAAGACAAAAATGGTGATCCCCTCTACATCGTCGCCAAGTATGGAAACACGACGAAGCTTACATTGGGACGCTACTCTGCCATGGAGGGCTATACCTGTGACGACTTCGGACTCGAGTCCAGGGAGGTGGTCGTGTACAACTATGATAAAAACTCTGGCAATTTTTCTGATCATGGGGATTCAGGCTCCCTCATCTTCACAGGCGACGGCGACGGGCTTGCCATCCTTCACTCAGGAATGCCTCGAGGCATGCACAACCATGTCACCTATGGGACACCCATTTGGTGGGTGATTAAGCAAATACTCGGCAGGTATCCTTTGCTGAGTTCTATGGCATGACCTACACCCTTGACTGAGTGCAAGCACATCCAAGCTCTGTCATCGTCGTTCCCCCTTCCCTCCACTTTCGTCTGTTTTGCGGTTTTGTTTGACCAGCCTTTTCTATTTGTCTCCTGTCTTGTTGGTTCAGATGTGTGTCTTGATTCTTGATTCACTGCCTAGTGTTTGTCCCCTTTTAATTTGATCCTTTATGCTAATAGCTGACAATCATTGTCGTTTAGCTCCTTGGCAGATTGCACACTTCGTCTGTTCCTTCAACATCGTCTTGGCTCTCTCTCTCTCACTCTCTTTGATTTTTATGTGTTGCCTGGCTGTTGACGGAGCTGGCAGATGTCTTGATTGGTGAATTGCTGCCTTGGTTTGTTCTCACCTTTTCCTTTATATCTTCCTACTGATTGAGAGCAACTCTAATGTCCAGGCACTGGATCGTCGACTTCTCGCTTAGGTATGTCTGGTCCTCTCTTCTGTTTCTCAATATGTGAGACTCAGAGCTCTTTCTTTTAAGCCTCTCGTCGTGTCAACTTGCAGCCTCGTCCCGCCCGCATTGTATGATTAATTGTTACTTTCATCTTGTTTGTTGCTATTCCCCCCTCCCCTACCCCTGACTTGTACACCCCTCCCAATACATATTACATCCACCGAGTGAGTCGGAGTGACCATAAGCCAAACTTGATTCTGGAGACAAGGTAAACGAAGACGCGAACCCTAACCCAAGTTCAGCAACTCAACCAAATCACCCTCAGGTGTTTGCGCGTCTTTCTTCCTATCTACGCTCTGCGACTCCGAGCCCATCAACGCGTCGATCCTCCCGACGCTCTTCCCGTCGTTGAGCTTGTTGAGTGTTGGTGCTAGCCTCCTCAAGACTGCTCGCGTGGTTAGTTGGATGGGAGACGCTCATCGTGCTACTCGTGCCACCATAAACTAGGAGGACCAAAAGAGTGAGCAGATGATCAAGGGATGTGACGCGTAGGAGAAAGGCGTGATGAACGAGAGAAGAAGGGATGGGAGTACGGAGGAGGGTGTCGCTGGCCCACTTCTGGAAACATTCTTCTACTTTCCACCACCATCCCGAGTCGCCTGCATCCAGGGCCCACTTTCCACGCCCCGTTCTTTCCCTTACCCCTCTCCCTCTGCCTGCTCCCCCCAGCCTCGCAAATCGCAAATACGCTGGGCACTGGGCACCATCATCACCCCGACTACCGTCATCCTGCACGTCCGCGCTTCGTCGTTGCTGGTGCCAGTACCACAACAATCATCATCTTCTCCTTGCCGTCGGAGTCGCAGTCGGAGTCGGAGTCGCAGCCCTTCCCGCTCAGGCTGCCACCGCCGCCGCCGCCGCTGCGCATGTCCTCCAACCAATGTACTACTTTTAACAAGAGCCCGCTCGCGCTCGTGTCCTGCCGGTTCTAACCCTCCCGGGCCTCCGTCGCGCTGCTGCTGCTACTACTCGAGTACACCCGTCCCTCCCCTCCCCTCCCCTCATCCGGCGCACCCCCACTCATCCGCCACACCCGCACCCGCACCCCCACAGTCCAGCCAAGCAAGTCAAGAAAAGAAAACCAAACCAAAGCAAACCAAAGCGATCCCATGGGTCGAAGGAGAAGGACCGCCGCTGGCGCTGCTGTATGGAACATGCGTGTGCAGCTTCGGAAGGAGGATCTTTTGTTGCGTTCGTGGATGGGGTTGGGGAGGCGCGGGGCGGGAAGCGAGGTGAGGGGCAGGCCGAGGGGGTGGGAGGCATCAAACGGGCAGCGGCACACCTAAACTCGTCTACTTCCAAAGCCCCAGGAGTTTTCAGTGACACTGCGAGAGATGGAGGCGCTGGCGAACATCTAGGAACTTGAAGCGATGCACTGCGTCCTCCTAGCCCCCCACCACCTGACCACCCGACTCACGGCTTCAAACACAGGAAGGGAACAATTTTCTTTCGAGCTTCCTCCCGGGCGCCCTGCCCACAATCCCCACCCCTCATCCCCGCCCTTCCTTCTTTCAACGGCGGCGGCGGCGGCCCGTGCGCCGTCCTTCCCTTGTCTACCACTACGTCGACTTGGACCCGCGCTGCTGATGCTGATGCCTCTGGCGCTGCGCCGTTCTTCTCCCCACCTCGTGCCCGTGCGGCGTGCGGGTCGAAGGACGGCCGCAGGTAAGTATGTGGCGTGCACATGGGCACGAACACGGAACACGGCGGACGCGTGGACGCGTGGGCTCGGGTGCTGATGCGGGCGGCGGGGGGGATCTGGATCTTCTTGGATGAGGGTGGGGAGGTCTGGTACGGTGTGGTACGGTGTGGTGGGCGCGGTGCGGTGCGGCGGGTGCGGTGCGGTGCGGTGCGGTGAGGGGAATTGGGACACCGAGACTGGCAGTGCGGAAGGGCAAGGGCCGAGCGGGGTGGGAAGGGAAGGGTGGACACGGGGCGGGGAGGGGAGCGGGAGGAGGGGAGGCCTGTGGCGGGAGACAAAGGGCGGGCGGGGGACGAAGGGCGGGCGGGAGACGAAGGGCGGGGATGCACGGGTGAGGGGCAGGAAGGGAGGTGCGGGTGAGGGGCAGGAAGGGAGGCACGGGTGAGGGGTAGGAAGGGAAGCACAGAGCTCAAGCTATGGACGACGTCGTTGATGCGCTAGTTGATGTCGTTGTGGGTGATACTTTTCACCCAATTCTTACTAGGATTCTCAATCGCCGCCCGACGCACCCACACTGAACAGACCCAGCCTCCAGCCCCCAGAGACGACCTCGCGGACTCTCGCTGAGAACATACCCCCCGTCCATGTTAGCCGTGCTCCCGTTTTTCCTTGCCTAGCCTGCCCTGCCCCCGCCTACCCCACCATCTTCGCCCCCCTCTCCGCTGGGCTAAGCATCGTCATTTTGCGAGCATCGTCATAGTTGGCTACATGTACAGGCGTCGCGGTGCCAGTGGCGCTATTTGATCTGCATGCTTCGCCTCCACCTCCACCTTGCAAAGCCCCTGTTGAGTCCCCAAGAACATGCTCGCACCACGGCTGCCTCCTTCCTTCCTGCTGTCGAGACCGTCGAGCGTCGAGCGTTGGAGAAAGCCTACTCGGCTGATGACTCAGGAAGCTCGTCAGTGCTCTACCTTCTCGTCGCCTGGTCGTAATCAGCGCCCTCGACGAACGTCTACGTTTTCTCCTCTGATTTTGAAGAAGCATTTCTGGCTTAAGGAGTACTTTTCCCCGGCGCTGATTTTCCTCGCCGTCATTGTGAACCCAGTTTTTTTGAGAGCACATTTGTATGTAAGCCGGTGCCTGCCCATATTCCACCGCTGCGGTGTACACGGGTTGGTCTGTGATCCGCCGGCGCCTGCGACGACTTTTGCGATCCTCTCTGGCGCATCTTGGTGTCTGTTTCGATTTGGGTTTTTGTCTCCTTGGGAGATTGGTCTTGGTGACCGGTGACCTGTCGTTGATAGTGGAAGATTGTAAAGATGAGTTATCATATATCAACTACCATCCGAGTCAAAGTATTCGACGAGGAATGAGACAACCTGCTCAGCTTGTACTGATTACTTTAGTTTAGACATTGATTAGACATAATACGAAGGTTCTCAATGTAGGATAGGGCACGTTTTCCTCACGATAATCGTAGCACCGACACTGATTATCGACATCAGTGCCAGTCTCGTGTTGGTGAGAATTTTCCATGCGGGCTCGAAAAAATATGAAGGCTGTGCTAATGAATAATCGAAGCACGATATCTCGGTTCATATTCCTCCCGCAGGAGCTCCTTAATAAACCAGTGTATTCTCCATGACAGACTGAACACCATGGACTCTGTGGACTCGGCGTCAATGTTTCATCATATCACTCCTTTTCGGCAGAACGATCAGAATCACGAGCTCGAGAGTAACACCACCAGCACGAAACCTCCCATTCTCAGCCTTCACAACGATCTTCTATGGCTGATTTTTTGGTTAAATGCCTATATGTGGGAGGAATCCGAGGAAAGAGAAGGAATAGCAGCAATCGATACACTCCGGTACAGTTCTCAAGTGTGTTCGCGATGGCGGCAAGCGGCCCTGTCGTATCCGTCGCTCTGGGCTCAGGTCATCGATCTTTCACGTCTTGTTGCGCAGGATGAATGGAGAGAGGAGGTTCTGAGGAGGACGGAAGGGGCGTTGCTTTCCGTATTATGGGTTTATCCAGTGGCAGATGTAGGGCGTCTCTCCGGAAACGTCGACTTTGCCGCGGGACTTCTAGACCGCCTTTGGGATCGGATCCGACGAGTTGAGCTCGATTTCTCAAGCATCGACTGGGTGCGTAGGTTCAACACCGTGAAGTTTTGGGAGATTTTTCAGCGTCCGTCAGAGGTCCTCGAGACCTTTCGCGTTGTTTTTCATCGCATAGAATCAGATCGGGGATCGTCACCCATTCTCTCCCCCTCTCCCTCCGACTTCGTCGTTTTCAGTAACCACGCTCCTTCCTTGCGTGTATTTTCTGCTCCCAACATCGCGTTCAAGTTGAACGCTCCATGGCTGAGGAACCTCCGGTTTCTCGCCTTGAGTGGACCGGTGTCTGCCTCCGAAGTCATTCGAGCGATCTCGCGCATGCCGCTTCTTGAATGCCTGGCAAGCGAGACGTCTATGATTACCTCCACTGGAGATGCCCTTTCTTCGGTGCCACAGGTCACAGCTCCATCCATCAAAGAAATCATACTCTCGTCGTATTCGGATATGGGCGGATACATGAGATTCCTCGCTCATATCAAACCCGCCCCGGGGTGTTGCTTGACTTTCACCCACTCCGGTGCAACCCCTGACGCCAGAACAGTGTCTCTAGCCAACGAAGTGCTCTACACCTATTCCAGGTGCTGCGATTTCCTCCTCCTCGGTGCAAGCAGTGTTGTCCTCAAATTGTACACATACCATTTCCACTTCGAGGTCCCCCCCTCGGTCTCTCGGAAACGGCGATTCTGCTTCAAGCTCACACTGGATGATGACGTTTTCCGATCGGAGATCGTTCGCAGCCTTTTCGCTGCCCTGCCTTTGGCTGACCTCCGGCGGGTTAACGCTGTTGAGCTGGACATCTCACCGAAGGTGTTCGAGCCTGCCGATACCAGAATTACTCTATTCGTATCATCACTCTGCTCCGTCGAAACTTTATCCCTGAGTCCCGAGACGCTAGACTTTCTGCTTGCTGTCCCCGGAGACATCCACGCCCCGTCCTTTCCGGCCCTCCATACGCTTGAGATCAGGTGCTCCCTTCTCGGAGATGAAGTCCTAGCGATCAAAGACTTTCTCGGCTTGCGGACTTCAATGGGCCGTCCGGTTAGCGTGCTTTCTGTTCATACGAGTTTTGGGTTCAAGTTCCGCGTGGGGTGGCGTGTGCAGGCTCTGGAAAGGTTTACGGGGCTCGTGGTGTGCCTTCGGCATGGACATGGAGGCGAACTTGAAGAATACCGGTATACGTGCGGGATTTGGAACGGGTGCGTTGTGGACCCTCTTGTTTTAGATGAACGTGAATGGCGGGCGGGTTCTCGGTCGTCTTCTGTGTCTTTGGAGAGCTCGGAGGAGGAGGGTGGGTGAGATGCAGCACTACTATATAATAAAAGGCTTTGTAGATATTGTAAGTTTGTACTAAATAAATTGAATGGAACGTTTACTGTACTCAGGCTGGTGGGAGATACTGTACATGTAGAAGGATTTTTGACGCCTTCCACCCGAATTCCTGCATTGCCTGCTTTGAGGAACTTTTGTAATGAGTTGGACTAGTAAGGCGTTTATTCCACCAAGTAGATAAGGCCGTTTCACTGATTTTGATTAAATTTGAGTTATATCAAGTTTGTACAGGAAACCCGCACCCAAGGATCGAATTATAGTAAAGGTATCACCATTTATTTCTTCTGACTCTGAGTGGGTTCGTATGTGAGTAATGTGAGCGTGCTGCTATTTTTTATTGGGTAAAAACCAATGCATAATATATCAGTGCGTGAGTTCTCTGTGAGGAATCAAACCTAGTGGAAGATCTTGCGTCGTCGAACGCAGTTAGGCTGCGTGATCGCTCTCAATTACGCCGCGCAAATAAATACATTCATTCTAACCATCTTCATATAGCACAAAGCCTGGGTGGCTGATATATAATAAAATCTAGAAAGTAGAAGGTAGACTTACTGAAGAGCCTGAGGAATTGAGCAGCTGACTCAGCTGTTTGTAGGTCGTGGAAGAGTGCGTCAAGCAAATAGAACGCCATCTATTTTTGTCTCCGCCGCCATCGTCTCCACCACCACCACCCGTCTGCCTCCGCCGCCGTCGCAGTGCTCCCCACCAGCGCTGCGTCGCGCGCATATGCCATTTTTTGGTCTGCACCTACACATTGACAACTCAGAGCTTAGAGCTTAGAGGCCCGCCTGTTCCCCCCCGTCGCGGCTCTGCTGCTGCTGCCGCCGCCGCACCCTTGTCTTCCCTACCTCTCATCCGCCGCACCGCCCCTCCCCTCCCCCCAGCCGAGCAAGCAAAGCAAAGCAACACCGCGGGTAGAACTTGAAAGACCGCCGTGGTAGCCCGCCGCGCACAGGTGTAGGCTTGTCTCCTGTTGCAACACCCGCTGGAGGATCCTTCATCGCGTTATGGAAGGCGGGTGTGCAGCTGGCCATGGTAGATGACGGTGAGGACGTGGGTGGAGGCTGGTAGTGGGTGATGCCTGAGACCTCTTGGAAGATGAAGATGGGCGAGTTCGGGTGTGTTAGTGTACTCGAGTACAGGTAAGTGTGTTTTCATGGGATTTTCTGCGCAGAGATGGCTTACCTTGTCTTTTGTTTTGTTCAGTTCGACAGCGAGATGGTGCTAACCACTCCTACCCCCGACTAGGCGGCCTTAAGGTCATCTCTATTCAACGCCGGAAGGGAAGACTACTTCATCTCAACTCACTCACTCCCCTTTCCCTCCTGAGCTTCCGCCGCGCCCGCGCCCTCGCCCCTACTCCCTACCCCTCACCCCGTCCCCGCGCCTCGTCCCTGCCCTTCCCTGGACGGCGGCGCCTGCAACTTGTGTGCCGACCTTCCCCTGCACCCCCCTTCCTACTTCAAGTTAGGCCTATCCTCGCGTCTTGCCCGTCCCAACCAACCCTGGCGCGCCGCGCCGCTGATGCTTTCGGTGCTGCGCCGTTCCCCTTTTCCGCCTCTCATGCCGTGCTGGCCGATTGACCTCTGCTGGCGCAGGGGTATGCGCACCGGCGCGGACGCATGAGCTGCTGGTGCAGCTCCGGAGGGAGGATCTGTTAATCGCTGCGCGCAAGTCGTAGCAAGAGATACTCGAAAACTGGTATCCACCCGCCCACTCCCGTCCCGGGCGAGCTAGCCTGCATTCAACACTGAGAAGAAACACCACTACTTACTCCATCTCCCCCGCTCCCCTTACCCCGTAAATCCCCTCTGGGCTTCTGCCCCTCCCCTTCCCACTCGTTCCCGCCCCCGCCCCTCCGCCGCCCTCTTTCCCCCACCCTCCAACCTCCTACCTCCTACTTCGACTCAGAGCCCGACTCGCGTCCTGCCCGATGCGTCGCGCCGCGCTTTCGGTCCTTTCGGTGCTTCTGGTGTTGCGCTGTTCTTCCCCTTCCCTCCCTCGTGCTTGTCGGCAGTCGGACGAGGACGTCGCTGGCGTGGGGAGGAGGGGGGGGGAGTTTCGTTGTTTGTGCTTACTCTATGTGAAAGGACAGATTGCGGGTGTGAGGGGAAGGTGCGATGACGCGGGGAGGGGCGGGGAGGGGACGGGCGGGGAGGGAGGGCAAGCTGAGGCAGTTGATTGAGGACGTCGCCGAGGAGCGGGTGTCGTGCGTGGTGTTTACTACTAGCTACCCGACGGCGGGCGAGTTCGTGTGCCGAACGATGTGTGTTCCTCATTCCTCGCTCGTGGGCCCGGTACTGCTGAGGATCTCTCCGTATCGGATGGAATATATCCCGCTCGATGCGGATCCGGTACATAACATGACAAGACCGCAAACGAACTCGCCGACCTAGGTGCGTCGGTGCAGTCAGTCAAGTGGAATTCCAGCAGTGGGTTGGGAAAGAGACGACGAATTTAGCTGATTGTGCTTTTGTTGTTTTTTTTTTTTGTAGCTTGATGTTCCCATTCCCAATGGCAATGACAACGGCAATGACAATTGCTCTCGAGCTGCAGCTGCGTGTGTGAGGTTTATATTTTCTGGTTGAGTTTCGTCGGAGTCATCATCGCTATTGCTCTCAGCACGCCGCCGTCCATCCCACGCCGCCGTCCATCCCACGCCGCCGTCCATCCCCACCTCCTTCTGCCTACCCCGAGTCTACCCTCAAGCCCGGCTCGCCTCCGCCCGTCTCTCTTCTCCCTCCCTCCCCCCCCCTCTCACCACTCAAGGGAACTAAATGACCTGTGTGGGTAAGAGTAAGAACGACCGTCGCTGGTGCCGCTCCCGAGGAGGACTTGTTGTTGTTGTTGTCGCGTCATGTTTGTGCGTGTACGAACTTACGAAGGGTTGGTTCGGTGGTGGGGAGGTGCGAGTGGGTGGGGAGGGGAGGGGAAAGGAGGGGCGGGGCGGGGCAGGTTGGAGAGGCGTGCGGCGGGACGGGGTAGGGTAGGCGGGGGGGGCGGGACGGAGAGGTGTGCGGCGCGGCCGACAGCGGCTAAGGCGGGCTACTGGTAAACGAAGTCGCTGACGCGCGGGTGGTACTGGGCGTGTAATGCCGCTCTGCCCATCCCGCCCCGCCACGGCTGCAGCCGCAGCCGAAGCGTCGCTCATTTCACACCTCGACGATCGTTGATCGGCTGCCTGCCTGCCTGCCTGCGTCTCAGGCCACTCAGGCGCATGCTTAGGCTCATGCGTCGTCTACTTCTACTTCTACTCCTGTTCGCGCTTCGACGTCGACGTCGACGTCGCGGATCCTCTCCCAACACCGTCCCGTGCGCAGATCTTCCCTCTGCACCTGGATTCTGCATACTTGGACTCGGATCCTCCCTCCTGCCAAACCGAGGAGGCAGAACGGAAGGGCATGGGGCAGGCGCCGCGCCTGGTACACCACGTCGCTGACGCGTGGGTGATGCGGGTGATGGTTGTAAACTGCTGGAAATCGGGCGAAGAGGGACTTTCAAGTTCGAGCCCCGCATAATGATATTGGTGGAAGAAAGGAGCTCTGTCGATGTTGAATCATGTTCTTGGACTGCGCGATGCCCGCAACGTTGCTTTGTATGCGTCCTGCGGTGCTCCAGGACCGCCGCCTTTCGTCGTCGTTGATCAATGTTGGGATCATGCTGGAAGTTCTGTGTTGTGTTTTGGATGGAGGCGCGGCCTGGAAGAGGAGAAGGATGGAAAGGTGTCTCGACATTGGCGCAGAGCTAGATAAAAATCTGGCACTGAGCCACCTCGTCGACAATTTTACTACACGACACCTCGTCTCATGCCGTTCAGGTCATCTTTCAGAATCAATATTTCCCCTTGGATGTTTACAGCCGCAGAATCCCTACGGACTAAATTTTACCCCCGCAATTTCGAATTCATCCTGATTCTCGCATCCACTTTCTCGATTGTGGAAAATCCATGCGTTCTGAGCTAGTCACCAACTTGAAACATCGACGACGTCGACTACTTGCGGTCGACTTCCTTCAAGCCTCAGGCCTCAGACGTCGTACGCTCCCTACTCGCAGATCCCAGTCGCGGGTATCCGCTCACACCATGCAGTTGCGGCTGTGGTTCCCGACTTTCCCTAAGATATGATGCTGGAGGAGTTATTTTTAAACGTCCCTCGTCCACCTCCTTGATCTTTCCATGGGCGTGCATATGGCCGTTTGGGCGAACCTTCAAACATTGACCGTTCAATACGGGTGTTTCGTCATGCATTTGGGAAGAAAGGTCCCGAGAGTTCTCGCTCCCATTGGACAATCTGCCAAAGCTCTCGACGCAGTTTAGAGGAGAGAAAACGAGGTGCCACTCTCTCTGACGAAAGCATGACAACTGTTCAAGATATACTGAGGTTTAGGCTGTCGTAAACCTCTCCATTTGCTTCCACGACTATGTATGGAGACGTGGTCTCGATTGAGATTGTGCAGCCTACGCTGGTGGTGTTATTTTTAGGTTATTGACTCTGCCAAGGAGATCAGGAGGCACGTACCTCGCAGAACTCTGGATGATCGATGCTTCTCGGGACTGTTTTCGGCCAGTTTGGGTCTCTGGGAGATCTCTATCATATAACACGCGTCATGACGGACCAACGGCTGAATTTGATTATGGAGCTTTACCAGACGCGTAGATGGAGAGCGGGTTTCAAGGAATGCTGACTGGATTTTTCACGGCGGCCATACTACGACTTGCACGCGCATTTCACTCGAACTTCCCAGCTCTGGCGGTGGACATGGCGAACGCTTTAAAAAGGACTGCGTGGAGCTGGACCCCCCACCCAACTTACGAGTCGAGTCGAGTTTATTACAGATGCAATTCACCACGATCTTCACGCCTCTCCTCTTGGCCGTAGCCTTTGCTCTCTCCGCTCAGGCTGATACCATCGTCGCGTTCAGCGGCAGCCACTGCGATGGCGCCGTCGGGAACACTGTCCAGTGTGATGGGAGTTGTCACCAATTTGGAGGAAGGCACTCGCTCCGAGTCAGTCTGGAAAATACTTGTTGGGTGAAATTCTGCTTTTTAACTGACGCCGTTGCTTTCTAGATCAGCGGGGGTAGCACCCATTGCGTCACGTACTTTACGAACAGTAACTGCGCCTTCGCCGAAGGCCAAGGCGGGACAGACATCTTTGGTCCTGGAACGTGCCAAAACGTCAATACGGGTGGACCTGTGAACTCGTTTATTTGCGCGCCTTCTACGATTTGCCTAGTATAGGTCACGTAAGCATGTTTTTATTTTTACTTTTCGTTGGATCTGTGATGGCTAATTAGTTTCAGAGGTTTCTTCCTCGTTCACCAAAACGCAAGGCTTCTTGCATCCAAATTATTTTACGGTGTCTGTATGTATCGAAGATGTACGAAACGAAATAAACGTGTTTCCCAGGCCGTTGGCTTATGTAGAACGATTGATTTTGAAGCAAAAAGTACGTGGTACGTGTCAACGACGGTTGGTATTGGTATTGCTGTGGAGCCTACTGCCTTCGAACCCATCCGCAGCAGGTGGGCTGTAGTTTCTCCGTGAATTCAAGTTAATTTTGATATACTGTCCTTTCATGTTACAATCGTTTCTCCATGATTGCTGCCGCATTTTAGACATTCAGATGCTTCTCGCTTTCGCTTCCATTATTCATCATCTCCGTTATAACGTTTCAAACCAGCATATACTCTAAGTTTGTGCGTAACACGAGGTGGCGTCCTACTAGACTACTTAAATTCAGCGATAATATTGAGCGTCATTTAGTACATAGGTCATTCGTCGAATGGAAATTTTTTGACCCGCACAATCGCTTCATGAAGTCCGAAAAATAAATAAAGCTACAGTACATACATAACCTATGGTTATGATCCTGTAACACATGGCTTAATCATTTCAGCGTAAGAAAGTCCACGAGATACCTCGGCCTTCTATGCGGCCTGCTCATTATCATCTGGATAATTGAACCCCCCCACGTAGGTAAAACAAATCGTCAAGCGATGTCGATGAAGCTTTGAACTTAACTTGAAGAACCCGGGACTGTTACTTTCAAGCACGACGGGTATCTTTCGCAACTGATTCTGTTTACATTTGCTCCGCATATCATTGCCTTTATCACCGTTTTACTCTTCAGAATCGCTCGATGCACACGGGTAGCGTAGTATATGGCATTTTGTTTCCCAAGGATCCATGTTTCATCGTTCAAAGTCAAGAGTTTCTCAAGGCAAATAAAATATACGAAAATATCTTTGGAGTATCTCAGCTTGATTGTGAGGATGGTTAAAAAAATTCTATCTCGGTCTACAGCAGCCATGTGTTCTTCGAGCTCACGAGTAGCCCTCTACTTGGAATTCTTTAACATGATATCGAAAGATTACAGGGGATTAGGCGTACAAGACATTGTTTTACATCAATTGGAAAATGGTGGCGTAGTTACGGCTACGAGACACTGACATAAACCCAGGTATCATCTTAGAATATCCCAACGAGACCAGCTGGTATTCCATACAACAATCTTAGTTTAGCCGTCACAATCTGTCCATCGACATTCGACTGAGATCAGGTCTGCACCACCTTTATTGTTAAATTTTCCTCTTCTGGCGAAAGGCCCTTGTAATTTTTCGCTCCGTCGTCTTGAGGTGGGTTCAAGGTGTGCCCAGGAGACGGCCCAGGAGAGGTAAGTCGTCATTTGCATCTACACACAGTTAACCTCTTTAGCGAGCGAGTATTCGGGAAGGCGGTGCCTCTGTTGATCCGTCCCACATGGCTCAGGCACACAAGCCACGCGAGTCTCACGTTTTCTGGGGTTGCTCCCATAATTAAACCCGCCCTTGTTGCCATGCCGCTCCAAGAAAAGTTCAACCAAGGACAAGTCAACTAGGCAGTAGGTTGACTTTTACTTTGATGACGAATAATGTTTTCAAATACACGGCGAGCAGCTACCTCAGCAGATGGACGTGGCTGTGTAGGATTCGGTATATAAGAACGCTCGACCTGAACTGATGGACCTCATCTCGAATACCTGCCACCAATATCCAACTACCAACCCTCTTAACTTAACGATCTATGTCTTTCATTGCTCCACAAGAACCCATGCGATGGGACCACAGCGAGGCCGACATCAAAAGTCTGACCAAACTAGCCATCGATAAGTACAAGGCCGTTCTGGATGCAGTGGCGCTCTTGACGCTAGGGATTGTAACTTTCAGACGGTATGTTCTACCAGCTCACAATGACATTGCTAATCGTATTTTGTATATTCAAGGTATTTGTAAGTCTTTTTCACTGCGGCGTGTCCCCTTGTGTGACACAATCCCAACTGATAGGTGACTCTCGCTCAAGCACGCAGAATTTGGAGCTGTCGGAGAACCGATGTCATTCTACCAAAATGTCTTTGCGACACCGGAGATTCGTGACGCATCCAGTGACGCAGAATCTCTCGTTCGAGACTTCGAGATTGAGTCGTCCATGCGTCTTGATGTCTTCAACTCTGAGTTGGCTGCCGAAAAGAACATCAAGGAATCTGGCGAATGGGAAAAGCTCATACCAGAAGAACAGCGTCTCGTCGAAAAGATGGATAGTATAGTTTATAAAAATTGCCTAAAACTTTCGTCTAATACAACGATCTCAGATCTTAGATGGAACTCGAAACGGTCTTGGCCTTCCCGTTGAGAAACGAGAAGAACTGACTACCTTAAGAAGGAACTATCGCAAGCATGCATAGACTTCCAGGTATGATCAACTTTTGAGAGCCTAAGCGTGATCGCTTGCTAACAAGTTTCTAGAAAAATTTCAATGAAGAGAATGTATATAATTTTCTTCATCCAATATAACATCCGTTCTGAACTATATTTAGGGGCACATCACCTTTACTGAGGAGGAACTTACCGGTGTCTCCAAGGATATTATGTCAGGATATACTAAACGGACCGAGGAGGGAAAAGATGTCTACGATGTGAAGTTCAAAAACACGGATATTGGCCCCGTCGTATGTATCGCTTTTGCTTCTCTAAAGAGCTTCTAGTAATTCACTTAACAGTACACATTCGCCGAAGACCCAGAGGTAAGAAAGCGAGCGCAAGAAGCCAGCGAATCGCGACTAGAGGTCAATGTACCCATCTTCGCCAAGATCATGAAATTGCGCAGTAAGATCGCTGGTATTCTCGGATACAAAACTGGTATGTACATCCGACTCTGCGTTTATGTTTTTCACAGGTTCGCAGGGCGGACTATATTACTGAGGTCAAAATGGTCAAGTCTGGAAAAGGAGTCCAGGATGTAAGTTGTCTTGGATCCTACATGTTTAATCGTGCTCAATTCCTTTCAGTTTCTGGATGATCTTGTGGAAAAGCTTCTACCTATTGGCCAAAAAGACTACGAAAACCATCTCGCCATCAAAAAGAAGGAACACGAAACGAAGGGTTTACCCTTCGACGGAAAATACTACCTTTGGGATAACTCCTATTACTCTACGAAATACGTCAAAGAGACCCTCGATTTGGACGGGATGCTTGTCAGGGAATATTTTCCTGTCTCTCATGTCGTTCCGGTCATTTTGGAGATCTATCAGAATCTTCTGTCGGTTAGGTTTGAGGAGCTCAAAAGGCAAGTGTCTGGCATCACGGTTAGTGTCATTTATACCTTTCAATTCAAGATATTCCTAATCAGTTTTCGACCTTAAGACGTTCAAGCCTACGCTGTCTGGGAGAAAGACGCTAAAGATGAGACGGGTTTCATTGGCTACGCCTACTTCGATTTATTACCTCGCGGTAGGTTCCTTTCACTCGTCCAACATTCTTTCTAATTCGCGCAAGCAGATGGAAAGTACCCTAATCTGGCCGTATGGCCCCTCTTACTTGGGTACGATCTTCCCGACGGCAGACGTAGCTACCCCGTCTGTGCTATCGTCGCTAATTTGGCCAAGCCCACACCCGACAAGCCGGCGTTATTGGGTCACTTCGACACGGTGAACCTTTTCCACGAGGTAGGACATATCTTCCATGAGCTTTTGAGCAAAACCAAGTTTTCTCGGTTCCATGGTACGAGGTAAGTTACTTTTGATTGTTTTTGAGTGAGTATATTAATTTGGTTAAAGCGTTGCTCTCGACTTTGGAGAAGCCCCATCCCAAATGTTGGAGAACTGGTACGCCGGTCTAGCTTTTCTTTTTGTTTAGCTCACTTCCTTTTTTTTGTAGGTGCTACGAACCCAAAATTCTGGAAAAGATCACTAGCCATTACAAGACAAAAAAACCAATGCCCTCAGACCTCATCGAAAAGCTCCTGAAAAAGTAGTCATCCTATCTGGTTTCAGCAATGCTTGAACTGATCCTTTTTTTTGCAATCCTAGTCGCTACATGAACTTTGGCTTGTTCAATCTCCGTCAACTCTTCTACGCCAAGTATGATATAGAGGTCCACATCGACCAAAGTGCGTACATCCAGATCTTGAAATGGTTGGCGGTATTGTTTAGTTACGTCCTGCAGATATCGACGATTACACCCACTTCTGGTGCAGCCTTCGTAAAAAGTTGTTACTATTGAATCATGACAAAGAAGGCCCAGGTCAAAGTGTGTTCGCTCATCTCATTAATTACGACGCGGGTTATTATGGGTTCGTCGTGCTCTATATTTCATCAGCTTTCGACCAGAAGTTAACGAGTTACGACTTAGATATATGTACTCCAACGTGTTCGCAGCGGACATGTATGCCACCGTGTTCAAGGCCGATCCTTTGGATCCTGTTCGTGGCAAACTCTATCGAGATAAGGTCCTTCTTCCAGGTTCGAGCCGAGACGAGCTGGATATTCTCGAGGCAAGATATTTCCCGTGCTAATTTCAAACCCAACTGACCGATTGATTGATCCAGGACTTCCTCGGACGGCCCCCAAATAGTGAAGCTTATTTCAAGCAGCTCTTTGGCACCGCACCGGCTTCCACCGCCGTGTAAACGCTGAAAGACAGATTGTAGAGGTAGTTGAATCGCAAATTTTAAACATGTCCTTACCTAGCTAAAAGATATATATGAGCCACTGCATATTTTATTTTCTGAAGCCAAATGACAAACAGAATTGATATGTTCTCGAATCGTCCATAACGGCCTACACTTTGGCCTGATACATTGGAAATAAACAGTCTTCTGCACTATGCAAATCTTTCTCAAATATTATCCAGGCTCAGCGCACATGATAGAGGCTCCGAAGGTACCAAGAACTTGGTTGACGATCGAAGTGGAATTCGTACAGGAACAGATCTGGTCATTATGAACTGCCTCATACATATTGAGTGATTGAAACCGAAGTCGTGATAAATTTGAATGGGAGGAAGGAATCGAACGCTAAGATTGGATATACTGACGCCCTGAAGAACCAATCTTGACTCTTCTGAACTTCAAACGAGGATCATTAAATCGAAATTATTGATGACGTAGAATAGTACGAATCTGCAGATATTGCTATGTAATTACGCGAGTGTCCAACAACTGAAAACCGCAACAAACTAGAAGAGAGAATCAATGGATTAAATCAAGTATGCACCTAAAGAAGCATCAGCTGATGGCAAACTAACAGTGAAAAGCGGTTCTATACTTTGAAAGAGAGCCTGATTCAACGTTCATTAAGACTTGTTTTTCTTGCCGGCGCAAGTCTTCTTGTGAGTGCTGTAAAACGAGATGAGGAACGGAGACACGAGGAAAGTGCGATGATATAAAACACGCACGGCCAATGTTTTTTCTGGCACTCGCCATCGCAGTCTGAGACGCGTCGTTCGTCAAAAGTACACTGACAGGTAGGATATAGAAACTTACAGAGCGTCGTTTTACACAAGCCACAGCGCAGCAACTTCGGGTCACGCTTGCCGCAGCTTGCACATGCGTTCGTAGCGAAGGTCAAGGAAGGCTCTTCCGTAACGGCACCTGTCTTATCGATCCTCACTTGCGGCACGGGTAAATCGACGACGTCCCTCCGTCCTGGGGTCTCATCACCGCCATCTCTGTTCGCCACGTTTTGAGCATTCAAAGTATCGTTCTGAACAAGAATGCCCAAATTCGTCTTCGTTTCTTCCAAGTCGTTGAAAACGTATCGCTCCAACCCAACCGCGCTCGGAGACAGAGTGGTGAACAACTTGTGCGTTTCGGCGAGATCAAGCGCTTCGCGGTATCGTTTCGCAGCTGTTGCACGGTCGTGTTTGTCCCATGCCAAGAGACCGAGAGTCAAACCGGCGGTGATCTGCATGCCCTTCAGCAAAATCTTCCCGCGTGGAGTACGTTCAAGACGGGCGTGTGGTTTCTGAGCTCCAGGTCGGAATGAGGTAAGGAGTTTGTACGCCTCGGGGTGAGATTCCTCGGTGAAGTTCATTTGAGGATCACGGAAAAATCCCACAAAGTTACGCCAGACAGCCCCTAAAAGTTCCTGGGGGAAGTCTGGCGGTACAATGGCTGGAATCTTGGCGGTAACGTCTTCATCCTTCAAAATCTTTTTAATAGACTTCTGATAGTATTCAAAAGCGTCGTTTATTCGACCTTGGTGATAGAAGGATTCGGCTTTTTGGAACAGAGCTAGACCAGACGACATGATTGACAGGATGAAGGATGGTTCGATTAGCTAAGCTCTCTTGTGATTGTCGTGAGAACATACAACTCGGCACGAGCGCCGAATTGCCACATCGTGCTGGTAAACTTCTTTCTCTCATTTCGGTGCTTTGAACGTCTCAGAATAGTGATGTCTATGCCTAATATCTTGGACAATTTCTAGTTGGATTCTCCTCTTCTTTGCCCTCTGGAAAGCCCCAAATATATCTCCCCAGTTGATCTTCAGGCGTCATACGCGACATCTCGCTCCTCGCATGACCCATTGACAGCTCGTTTTTATGCCCGCTGACATTGATCTATCGATGGCCCCACCTAAAGATTCGACCGATGCTAACATTTGCGTGTGCTCAAGCGGCTTAAACCCATGCGCCAATTCGTGTCGTTAAATTCAACGACTTCTCATGTCATCGAAGTTCGAGATGTCTGAGCAGCATCTACCCATAACCCTCTTAGGGGATAAACGAGGTGCGGTTCAGGTCCATTCTTATATTTTCTCGTTATCTAGTTGGTCCTGGTGCCACCAAATGACACCCCGCCTATATCGCAGCGGAGAAAAGGCGACCACAGCGACGGCAGGTTTACGCATGAAGGGAATAGCCCTCTCACTCGCAGTGGTTTTTGTGGCCAAAGTCCACGAGACCATGTCGTAAAATTATAAAAGGAAGAACATTCGACGTGAGTTGGATTAGAGGACGATCCTGACCTTTGTCAAGCTAATTTCTTCATACTACAGCAATGATGTTTACTCGTGCCTCCAACCTCGTTGTCCTTGGTCTTCCAATCCTTGCCGCCGCCAATGCTCTTCCTCGCCAGTTCAACCAGTGCAATACTGGCAGCATTCAGTGTTGCAATCAGGTTGAGCCTGTGAGTAAACAGACGTGCCTTTACTGGACTGTTGACAACTCTCAGTGCAGGCCAACACCAACATCGGTCTTGCCCTTCAGAGTCTCTTTGGCATCTCCCTAGGCTCAGTAACCGGCCTCATTGGACGTAAGTAGAATTCGTGGAATCACAGTGGTCTATCTCACGATTTTTTTTAAAAGTCACCTGTTCGCCCATCTCGGTCATCGGTATTGGGGGCAATTCTTGCTCTGCACAGCCTGTATGTTGCGAGGACAATTCTTGGGTGCGCCTTTCTGTTGTATTAGGCTTGAAATACATGACTCAGTGCATTTAGAATGGTGTAATTGCTTTCGGATGCACTCCGATAAACCTTAACCTCTAAGAAAGTGTACGAATATCAAAGAGAAGAAGGATGGATGGGAGGGTGGGATATAACTGGAAAGATTCAAGTATTTGACAAGAAAAAAGGTTGTTGATGAAATACTGTATTATTGTACCCAAAATCGATATGATTTATCCAGAAAAATCGGTATTACTGAGTCCGAAATTGAGGTTAAAGCAGGTCGAATTGCCTGACCAACATCTGCCTATAACCGTATACGCCGTGACCTTAAGGATAAACGCCGTGCACTTCAGGTCCTCTCTCGTAAATTTTCATTATCTAGTTGGTCTTGTGCCACTAAATCACACTGCGCCTATATCGCGGCGGAGAATAGGCGACGACAGCGTCTCTACCTCCGACAGGTTTGTCATATGAAGGGAATGACCTTTTTGTCGCAGTAGCTGCTGTTCTGGAGTCCAGGGTTTCATATCATAAAAATATAAAAGGGAGACTGTCCTACGTAGGTTGAGGTAGAGGACGACTCTAACCTTTATCGAGCTAGTTTCCACACTACAGCAAAGATGTTTACTCGTGCCTCCAACCTCGTCGTCCTGGGTCTTCCAATCCTTGCTGCTGCCAATGTTCTTCCTCGCCAATTCAGCCAGTGCAATACTGGCGGCATCTTGTGTTGCAACCAGGTAGAGCCAGTGAGTGAAGCGATATGTCCTCGACTTCGTTACTCTGTTAACATCTCAACACAGTCCTATACCAATATTGGTATGACCCTTCAGGCTCTCTTTGGAATCGTCCCCCCCTATGTATCTGGCCTCATTGGACGTAAGTAGAACCTGTGGAATCACAATAGTCCCTTTAACTAGGTTTTCCAGTTACATGCACGCCCATCTCGGTCCTGGGTGCTGGTGGTAATTCTTGCACTGCCCAACCTGTATGTTGCCTAGATAATTCTCGGGTGCGTTTTTCCGCTGTATGAGACTTGCAACACGTAACCCAATTCATTTAGAATGGTTTAATTGCCTTCGGATGTACCCCGATAAATATTAACCTATGAAAAAATGTGCGTCTATCTGTAAGGATGTTTGGACGAGGCATAACTGGCGCGATTCAAATATTCGAAGAGAGGAAAGCTGATTATCTGTATTACTGTACCCAAATTTGATATGATTTATCAGGCCAAGCTAAAAATTTATCAGCCAGTGACTGACATTTGTTTCCCACTTCCAGGTACGTAGGGCTCTGGTGAGTGTTGCGGAAATGGTGGTGGCGCCAATATTTTAGATACGACTCTTGGCAATGCGTCGGCGTTGAGTGGGTGAGATCGAGAAGCGTACGTAGGGCTGGATTTGTACATGTGCGATTCGAACTTTCGGTTTGGTAACTTTAAAATCAAATTCGGTTAACTTAGAATTCCTAACCTTCGCTCCTTTCCATTAATTCCATAGAAGAAGTTCGAAATCTCATCCACTTCAGGTCCGTTCTAGTATTCTGTTTTTAGTACAACTCTCTCATTCTCTCTGTTCCTGTCGCCCATGGCGGGTGGTTCTCAATTTCTCAATGAGTGGGGCATCGAAGGTTTGTGTGGTGCTACGGAAGCCGGGTCAATATTTTTCCTGCACCGACTCTACGAAGCATCATCCTCTGGGGTTCGCTCAGAAACTTATGTTTGTAGGAGCGGGGTAATTGACTTTGTAGAAGTAAGCTTACGAAAGACCTGTTCATACAGCAGATCGTTTGGGTAGAGCAAAAGGTACCTCGACATCAAGGACGGCTTAGCAATGTAATAATTAGCGCATCTTACTTACGTGCTGTGAGGCCAGAAACTAACCCAGCTGGAGTGAAATGAGCTCGAAGAGCGGGCAAGGAAACTATCTCGGTATATCAACAGCCATTTATACGCATGTCAGCCAAGACATTGAGGATGGAGTCTGATGGAGTCAGCGTTGTAGGTACTTCAACTGATAGCAGTTCCGGAGAAATTTATATTGACAAGGGTTGTTTGGCACCGTCGTACGACCATGAAGGAATATGCTGATTGGAGGTCCTGGAAGGTTGGCGTAGAGGCCTGTGATGATCTCGCCAAGACTGACGTCATCGAATGCCGTTGGCCGAATGGTTATTTGTTTACATACCTAAGTGGGGATAGTGGCGCATCGAAATGTTGCCCCGGATCGGCAATCCATTATTATGGAGAAACCCCCTGACAAACGTTACAGTAAATAGATCTGCCGCGAGTAGTTAGGCTTAGGGAACTCGCGTAGAATTGGAGCGGAATTTGACAAGCAACGTGAAGCAATACTCGGGACTGTCAATCAAGAGTTAAGAAGTTATTGGACAAACGTCGGAGGGATCAAGGCTTACTGAGGTCAGTTAAGGGACAGAAAACAAAAGTTGTTTGTGAGCTAGCATTAGAAAAGTGCACCGATGCAAAAATTTGTCATTTATAAATTAAAGAATATATTGACGTATCTCCTCCATCACCAAATGTATTTTTCAACCCGGGAATCTAGGGAAGACCCGACCAGAGCTTTGGAGTGAAAATTGTCAGCAGACACTGACATACTCACACGAAGATCTGATTGCTGCAGAATATAAAGGAGACATATGAGAGTTACTTCTATAGTTTGATCCCAGCATGCATTTTCACGTCTCTGCCGTCCTTATATTTTCCCTCTCCACCGCTGTCTCTGCTGAAATCCTCCGCAGACAACAGCCTGCCAGCTCGTGCAATACCGGTCAACTCCAATGCTGCAACCAAGTTGAATCTGTTCGTAAACCAATTTTACATTGCCCGGACCTAACCGTTTATAATCCTTGCGTAGTCCTCTAGCAGTATAGGTCAGGCCATTCTGGCCCTCTTCCACATCCCACCGGGCTCTGTTACTGGCCTTATCGGATGTAAGGCAGTTGTCTGCAAACATGAAACGAACAATTTACCATTTTATGACAGTGACGTGCAGTCCCATCACTGTAGTTGGCGTTGGCGGTAATTCTTGCAGTGCTCAGCCCGTTTGTTGCACGAACAATTCCTTCGTAAGCTTTCTTACCAATTTATGCGCCCCCATTATTCTAACAGCGCGCCCTTAGAACGGCGTGATTGCTCTAGGATGTACCCCAGTCAACCTTAACCTTTGAGAAAGCGCCAGATGATTTATTTCAGAGTTAATAGGATTAATATTGGTGAAAAAGATACTTGGGAGCCTTTATCGTCTACATTATGAGCGTGAAAAATACTTAGAATGGTAGTTGATTCTGGCTTGCTTGGCCATGCATCACTGACGACGCATTGAGTCAGCTGCTGCCGTCCAGGATTGTCTAGACCCGATCTTCTTGCATCTATTTGAAGCCTACTATGGGACGAATTTTCCTTATCGGTAATTCCAGTACATAGGCAAAATTCATAGTTATCATTTGGGTTTGGGTGGAATGATCCTTCGCCACCAGTTAGTCACAAATTCTAAGCAGACTTATCAACATTTATTGCCCCATCCGAATATCTTCTTTCCTTCCTCAAGTACTCCTTGATCCCATCCACGACAATCAAGTGGTCCTCCACCTGGGCTAGGCCACTAACAATCACAGCAGCCACGACCCCTTCCACCCCTTCGACCTTGATCGGGAATCCTCCTCCATGGCAGGCATACTTCTCGTCGTCCGCCACCATTACCTCGCTGACAAGCGCACCCTTATGACCAGCTGCACGGAGCTTCGATCCGAGATGGAGTGAACTAATTCCCCATCGGAAGACACTGGCGGCTTTCCGAGCCAGCCATGTCTCCGAGTCCGCGACCGTGCCTGTGCGTGTGAATGTGCTGAACAGGACCTGACCGTTCGCATGGATGATGCGTATCGCGACGGGTTTGGCACTCGCAAGCGCCTTTTTGCGTAAAATACAGCCCAACGTCCATGCCGTTTCGGCGGTGAAACTCTTGAAAACGAGAGTTTTTTCTTCATCCGCCAAGGCCTGGAGCTGTTTTGACCAGAAATATTAGTATACTCTAGGGACAGACAGGCAATGTCACAAACTGGAGGGAACGTGTTATCTGACATGGTGGTTAATTGCTATCGATGATCACGATTCCGAAGTTCCTCTTGGTTAAATTTACATACCGGATGAAGTCGGCCCGTCAGGCAACGCTGAACTACACAGAAGTGTTCGTCGGGGGTGAGCAAGATAAAATCTGGTTCCAGTGAGAATGTGAAGCGATACTAATGCGACGTTGATGTTGGATTGAATCAGACCATTCGCTGTCAGAAGTTTTTGCAACCAATTTGGAGGTGTGGGTTGTACCCTTTCGTTCCAGGTTGCCACAGATATGCCGACGCACAGGCGAAGTGGATTGTTGGTACTCGCATTGGATTTCGCGGCGGTGAGCTCGCACGACATGCCCGAATCACAAGGAGGCCAGCGAACGACAATACTGAATGAAGATTCTGCCCTTTTTTTGAGAACAGCCTGTCGGATGTCATATTCGACTTCGTGAATTTGCTAAAGATGAAGAACCAGCGAAGCCAAGTCACCAGTAAGGCTAACAAGTCAACGGTTCGGCGGTGACGAGAGGAGGGCTCGATGTTGTATGACATGGGGACTTGGACACCTGGGCCGATGGAGTAATAGTCCAGCAGTCACAGACTGGGCAAAACTCTGGAAGCGCGTTGAACACTGGGCTGTCGCATTGGATGTGGTGGTAAGAGGGATATTTAAGTTCGTCGGAACTCGTGTCGTATGGACAAGCTGTGCTACTGATGGGACCCTTGCAATCTAATCTGATCCTGGCTTAAAGCTTGAAGCTTGAGCCTCGGAGTCGACGAATTTCTCGCTCCACCATCCATCCGCGAATCAAATTTGTGGAATCATTGTCCCTTATAAAACATCGCAGTTGGAAAGAACAGGGAAAAGGTCAATTTAATTGAAAAAATTCTATATTGTGAGGCGCAAGAATAGAACTTTATTCAATGCTTCAGAAATCCTTTATAAAGCGCCACCTTCCCCCTGCGTTTCTGTACCGCTGGTGTGACTCTGAGCAATACAGATTTTTCAAGTCAGCTAAATGAATGAGTTCCTCGAATGTGTGAAATACCTCCAAATTAAGCGGTGCTAACAATAATGGAATTAGTTCCTGGGGTGTAACAAAATCCATTATCGAGTTTGACGCCGCAAGTGGCCAACGGGTTACATCCACCATCACAATTGTCGCCGGAACAGAACGCGATATTATGAGTGGCAGCAAGGCAATTGGTGTTTGGAGCATGGAGGCAGGTTGCGCCTCCATTGTACACAGTGCACGGGCCGCCACAGATGCTGAAAGACCTGTTGCTGCAATAAGTGATCATCGTATTCAGCGCGGAACGCGGGGTTAGCGGGTTGACGGGTTTGCCGATCCAGGTGATGTTGGCGTCGGTGGTAGCAAGCCAATGCTTGAACTGGTCGACGCTGATCAAGTAGTCGGGTTCCTTTAGACGAAGGTTAACTCGATCGGCGCGTTGTTTAATGTAAATTTGGCAAACGTACCGCAGCTGGAGGAGCCACGGGATTGGCAGCGACTTGAGTGCCAATGGCGACTAGCAAGGTAGTGAAAAGGGTAGTGAAGTGCATGTTGGTAGTGCGAGTTGGTAAGTACGAACGAAGAACTGTTGGTTCATTCCAGCAGCAAAGCCCCGGTATTTGTAGCTTTTCATGGCTCTCGATATGCAATTGATATTTGTCGTCGGCCCTTCGCACATGAGACCCGTTTGATTTCGGAAATTATCAAATTGATATACTTCCTGCGTCTTTCCTTGTTTTGAAAGCTCCGGATTCCCGGTACAGGAGGGATGGAAGTTGAGACCACCCTTTGGCTAAGTACAAGAGTCGAACGGCAGATGATCATTTTGCGAGACAAAAGGAGAGAGAACGAACCTGTTGCCGATTCTATAGGTGTCCTATATCCACGTTTACGATCGTGAACTTGGTACATAAGCGGTTCGTTAGCGAATGCCACGAGAGGAAATAGGCATGTAAATACCATCAGCGTATGGACCTAACAGCCCAGTCGCCAATCTCATGCGCCATCATCGGGTTTGCTTCTTATTATTCCTTGACGCTCGCAAAAGTAGGTTTCTCGATTTGGCCGGGTCAGCGACCCAGTCCCGTGAAATGATGCCTTCTCTTAGGCCGCCGTGCCATGTTTGGGATGATAAGCACGTTGAAGGATGGTTAAGTGCTTGGAGGTCGCGACAGTCCTAAACGAAGTCCTCGAAGTTCAATCCCAAAAATTGAATCTCAAATTTCGAGCCTCAAGGACTTGTGCCACCAAGCTGGGTCGTATACTGTAATCATCGAGGGGGTAGATTTAATACTAGAATCAAGACGAAATGCGGATTCGTGAGGACCATAACTTATTTACTTGACCAAATGGGTCGAAAATCAGCAGAGCAATCGGGCCATATTGGAAGAGTTGACACACCCAAATCTCGTGTACAATGCGATGAGCCAACGTTTCATTGTCGATTATCATCTAGAATGCCAAGACATGGACCGAATTCGAGTCAAGAACCGACGGGGAAGCAAGCAACTCCTAAACTCTCCCAAACTGGGGACAAAAACCAGGCTCGTATTTCGGGAAAGAAGGACCTCGTCATCAACCAAACCATCCATAAGCCAGCCGGAAATTGAATGAACAAGAGAGCTTGCTTGGCAGTTGACCTAAAGAGGAATCGAGGAAGGTTGGGGTCCGTTGAACCACTGGTGGTCGGATCATAAGTCCGCACTCAAAGGCGGCAGCCAAGAACACTTCGCGGAGTCGACTGCACAGAAACGGAGACCCGGGGTCACTGCGAGAACTTCCAGCCATATCCTAAACTCTTCTTACCTTGAAAATGTAGGATTTTGCCCATGACTTTGAGTATACCAGAGGGCCGAGCTCAGAGGACAAAACACTCATGGATGAGGCACGAACGGCCCAGCGTGTTATATCATATACCCCGATAATAGGTATTGAGGTACAGCTGATAGAACCCCACAGTAAGGCTTGAAAAATAGAGAAGAACTACATGACGGTTGGCCCAGCCGCCCAGGTAGCACCGAGTAACAACACAATATGTACTCCTATAAATTCAAAGTATCGTATTAGTCGCTATTGACAGTCCAGGCTAAAAAGACTGAGTGAACGTGAAGAATATACCTTCAAAAAAATTTGACCTCGATGTCATGATAGGTCTAACTGTATGTCGCATTATCATCGACAAGAGAATAAAGTCGTTCTTTGATCAAAACTACCCTCGAAGCTCCGAACCCTACATCAAAGTCCGTTGAACGAGGAGAGCTCGCCTGAGATGCTGGGGAAATGAAAATGATAATGAGTAGACGGTAAACAAGATTTAAAAGAACCGCAATCTTACCTTTGGTAACAACTCGTCAGATTGAGCGGGAATAGGACCGCCAAACGTCGAAGTTCTCTGATTAAACGAGTGGGTAGTTGATGCATCGAGGCCCCCCACAACACCGTTAGTCGACGCTTGAAGCGGAGAGGGCTGGTTGAGAGGTAGGCGTCAAGCTTACGCTGCCCATCTCATTGTCGATTTATCTTAGTCTGTAAGCATCCCTCCCGCCGCCAGACTGGGTGGCGAGTTATTGAGCTCGAACGACATTATTTGAAGAGGACGACTCCAGGTTCACCAATGTGGTGTATATGTCGTCTCTGAGAAGTGCAGATATGGAGAGATGGATGGCATAGCATCAGTGGTGGACTTGGACGTCAATAGACGAGCACTGTGCCGTCGACGTCGGTCGACACGAGTGATCAAATGCTTATGTCACATTGTCTTCAAGGGTCAGTCAGGTGACTCGGGCTTGTTGATGGCTTTTTCTCGTCAACCATTATCGATGCACTATCTCCCACTATCCTATGCAAAACTAATTGAGGGATCGATTTGGATCAAGCGCATCCTATTGTATTTACTGAAAATAAGGCTATAAAAGGTGGACAAGGACAAAAGAGAAAACTCAGACAGGGTGAGTGTTTTATCGATACATTTGTCAACCGAGTCCGATATTAGCTTCTCGAAGTTCATAGTTCACGGGCTGGGCAAACGAGCTAGTCTTCCGAGAACGTATCTATGCGCATCTTGGTTTCTCATTGTCAATTTCGTTCTACTGCCATCCCAAGCTAGCTCTGGAACTCAGGAGACTTGTTTTTCCCTCGCGGTTTCGTTACAACTTTTTTCTAACGCAAAATTTTGCTATCCTGCCAGTCATTCCAGCTCATATGGTACAGATAGCTCGACCGGGTTGTACGGTCAGGTTTTACGACGACTAACAGAATTGCTGTTCGTCACGGAGCCTCTTCATTCTGTCCCTTACAAATGGTTCAATGTTGGCGGCTTTGATGGCCTAGTCGCCTTCTATTTAATTTGGACGACACATATGGCTTTAAAATTGGATATCGGAGTAATCTAGAGTCTCTTTCCAAAGTCTTTCCGATGCATGATCCACGGGAACTGGGATCATACCGGAATAGGATTGGCAGCCGCACCGAGTTTGTATAACTGGTAAGGTGTATCGATTGTCCTAGAATTCCGAAACCTGACTCTATTCCGAGATATTCTTTCTGTTATCATCCATGTTCTCAGCTTTTTTCCATCTCCAATCGGACCACCTGCCCATGAAGTCAACGCACACCAGTCAACTTAGCATAAAGAAATCCAAAATAAGTACGCTTTAGCAACAGGATGCGAGGATGACGAGACGAGCAGAACTAAGCACTAGTCGGAATCGTCGCCACACAGTGGCTGAAATCTACGTCATAACGAATGAGTCCGCAGCCATGACCAGTAGAGAATAAATCCAATACATGGGTTCACGAAAGTGCACACCGTCCTAGAAGGAAAAAATGTGAGGAAATATTCATTCACTGACACCAACTATCACCTACCCTTCTGTACAAATAGGTGGCCCAGTCCAGCCAAGTCCACCGCCTAAACCGATGGTACGCTGTCTATTAGTTTCAACTTTATGGGACTGAACTTACATTGAATCCACGACGTTGCTTGTGCGAAAGCGAAGGGCAGGAGTGCTAAAAGTGCAGGAGCCAATTTGAACGAGACCATGATAAGGCAGTAGCGGATTGATGTAGATTCTGGATTCAGGTCTCGGCGTTTTATGAGATAGAGGATGCTATTCTAGCATCCAATACTCGAAGAAGGAAAGGACTTGGTATCTTTTACACCGTGGATAATCCGCTTCGGATTTACGCTGGGGAAATAGAAACGGATTCCCCAGAAGGCACTATTCAAGACCATTCGTTAACTCTAAACGTCAGCTTTCAATTCGGATAGGATGGAAGCTCAAGTCGGCAGTTCAGTTGAGCCGTTGGATCGGGACAAATTTGACTCTGAATTCGATCTCTTAACCAGCACCAGCAGAATAACTATGTATATTGGACGCACGAAATTGACCAGAAAGGATAGAGTTACAGAGACAAAGACAAATTTTATTACAACCAGCGTACCGCGGTTTGTGATGACCTGCCGAACTCGTCGTAGCTACGAGGGACAGTAAATATACGGTCTGGTTTGCCTGTACCACAGACATATCCAAACTTTTGAAATGAATCACTAACCCAAAGCAACTCCAGACCTGTCAGCTCTTCAAAGGATTTGCTCATATCACGGTCATGATCTACCACACAATGTTGTAGCAGCCCAATATCAAGTCGACGAATGGGTTTGCCGTTTTCTTGTCTTCTCCGCAGGAAGTCTAAAATAAGGTCTGAATTGAATGGTCCATTGTAGTTGTAGTCAAGTTCAAGCACTTCGAGTAAGGGGAACAGAATAGATTCGTTTTCCGGATCAGAGGGCATGTTGAGGATAATTTGGAAAGTCAGTTTGCCGGTGCGTATTTTGGTAACAGTGAGTAGCGAAGAGAAGAAAGGCAGGTAAGTGATTGGGAGAGTCGATGGATAGTCAATAAGATTGATGTCCAGATTTGTTACAAGTGAGAAGTCGCAGCCGCTGAGTAGAGACGGCAACAGATTGAATACATCCTCGGGGAACATTCTGTGATTTTTATAGAAAATCGCGACGTTTAACGTTTCAGTCTCAAATGAAGTCGTGTCGTGAACCCTGAACTCGGTGTCGATCATGATGAGTTCCAATGAAGTGACATCGTGCGTAAGGAGGTAGCGCTGGAGCGCAGCCGATAGAGTTGAAAGAGAGGCTTCCAAGCAGTTCGTTTCAAGCTCACCTAAGGTGATCTGAGGACCGCATTGTAGGACATAACCGTCGGCTGGGCGGATGTGTGTCAGGAAATCGTTGAGGGGCCCTATCTTCCCTCTCGTGAAGCATAGGATGGCTAATTTGGGAAGGGCGACGGACGGTAGGGAAACAGAAGCGTGGGTGCTACCATCCATTGTGAAATCTTCTATAGTTAGAGATTCAAGGAGTGGCATTGAGTCAAGGGAGGAAAGGATTGAAAAAACAGAGAATAGATGAGGGAGATGGAGAATACGAAGCTGGGGGACCCAAGGTGCAGTAAGGTTAAAGGTGAGACACTGGGTAGCAAAGTGGTATAATGAAGGCGCATGGTTGGCAAATATTGGAGAGTTAGGTAAGTCAGACAGGGAAAAGAGGGCATTTGGGGGCCATGGGCTTTCCATGCGGTGATAGATAAGAGAGCAGGAGCGGAGGTTCGGTGCTGGACGCTGAAGAGGCTGCCATAAATGCCTTTCCCAGTCGCATTCCACTAAATCAATCCTCAGGTGTTGGATGCGATCCCAATGCACGTCGAGAATGGAGAAAAAGAATGACGCCCCTTGATGTTCAAATCGGTAAGTGGTGTTGGTTGGGCCGACTCGGAATATAGTCCATCGAATCCAAAGTGGGCTATCACCACTTCTTCGCAGCACCTCGTCTCTCCAGTGATCTGTCTTCTGATCAAGCGAGTGAAAATCGATGAGGCGGCCCCATATAGAAGGGCTATTCAGTATGAAAGACCTCCAGGAGCGGCAAACTTGTGAGGTACGACGCGTGGTGGTGAGATTTGAATTCAAAATTAACATTGTGGGTGATGTGGTGTTCCAGAGGAATATTTCATAGATAATATCATCATGAAGGGCTGAGATTGGACTGGTACTGTAGGGCCAGGAGTTTGAGCCGATTTGAGGACGACTATTGCGGGATAGTATCATCTTTGAACACAGAATGGAGGAAATAGGGGAACCATGAGAGTCGGCTCAAATATTTAAATCTATTGACATCTATTAGGTTTCAAGTGGTTTGACTCTAAACTTTATTTTGCAAATTGCCAGTCGGTCAGGCCGTTTGTAGGCAGTCAGACCCGTTGAAATAACACAAATTTGACTGAACAGTATCCAATAAAATGTACTATAGGAATAAATGTATTGGACACATAATGTAGAGCCTATATACTCTTTCTCCTGTTTCAAGTTACCTTCAGTCCTCTTCCGAGCTCTCGAACTCGTCGTCGCTAGCAGGGACAGTAAATATGCAGTCTGGTTCCCCCAAGCCACAAACATATCTAAACTCTTTATCAGAGTCATTACCCCAAATCAGCTCCAGACCTGTCAGCTTTTCAAGGGATGCATTTATGTTGTGATCTTCCACCCAGTCTTTAAGCAGCCCAATGTCAAGTTGACGAATAGGTTTGCCACTTTCTTTTCTTCTCCGTAGAAAGTCCAAAATCAGTTTTGAATCGCAAAGTGCCTCGTTGCTGTGGTCAAGTTCAAGCACTTCAAGCAGGGGAAACAGACTGGGCTCAGAGCCTCTGTTTTCGGGATCAGAGGGCATGTCGATGATAATTTGGAGGGTCAAATTGCCAGTACGTAGTTTGGTAACAGAGAGAATTGAGGAGAGGAAGGGCAAGTAAATGATTGGGAGTGTTGGCGGATAGTAATCAAGTCTGAGGTCGAGATATGTTACGAATGAGAAGTTGCAGCTGGTTAGTATAGACGGCAACCAATTGAATAAATCCGTAGGGAATAAGTCAAAATCTTTGTAGAAAATTTCGACATTTAATGAGTCCGGCTTAGGTGAAGTCCTGTCGTAAATCCTAAACACAGTGTCGTACATGTTGAATTCTAATGAAGTGACTTTGTGTGTGAGGAGGTAGCGCTGGATGGCACCCGATAGAGCTGAAAAGGAGGTTTCAAAGCCGTTTGTTGCAAGTTCGCCCAAGGCGACTTCAATATCGCATTGTATGACATAACCGTCCGCTGGGCGGAGATGCGTCAGGAAGTCGTTGAGGGGTCTTAACTTCCCATTTGTGATGGATAATTTGACCAAGTGGGGAAGGATAACGAAAGGTGGAGGAACAGAAGTGTAAATGTTGTGAGCCATCGTGAAATCTTCTATGGTTAGAGATTCAAGGAGTGGCATTGAGCACAGGGCGGAAAGGATGGAAAAAACGGAGAATAGATGAGGGAGATAGAGAATACGAAGCTGGGGGACCCAAGGTGCGGTAAGATTAAAGGTGAGACACTGGGTAGCGAAGTGGTATAACGAAGGTGCATGGTTAGCGAATATTGGAGCGTTAGGTAAGTCAGACAAGGGAAAGATATGCGGGCCATAATCTTGGTGAATAAGAGAGCAGGAACGGAGGTTTGGTGCTGGACGCAGAAGAGGCTGCCATAGATCCCTTTCCAAATCTGCTCGGATGAAATCAATCTTCAGGTGTTGAATACGATCCCAATGCTTGTCGAGAGTGGAGAAGAAAAATGGTGTCCCTTTCTGATAACGTTGGAAGTACCTGTCCTTCGGGTCCCATATAAGCCATCTTATCCAAAGTGGGCTATTGCAACTTCTTCGCAGCACCTCGTTTCTCCAGTTATCCGTTTTCTGATTAAGAGAGCCGTCATGGATGAGCCGGCCCCATATGGAAGGCATATTCAATAGGAGGATCCTCCAGGAATAACAAACCTGCGAGGTATGACGCGTGGTGGTAAGACTTGAATCCTCAAAGAAGATTGTGGCATTCCAGAGGAAGATTTCGTAAATGATATCGTTATGAAGAGATGAGATTGAACTGGTACTGTAGTGCCCGTTTTTCGAGCCGATTTGAGGACGACTATTTCGCGATAGCATCTTCTTTGGGTGCGCAATTAGTGGTCTAGCGTTGAAGACTAGGACAGCGGTGACTGCCAACGTGTGGTAGAAAGATTAAAAAATTATCATGATGGGGCATTCGTGTGACCAGTTTGTTGACTGCTATTAGGAAGGATAGGTCGCCTCTTACACATTGGGAATGCCCCGACAGAATCCAAAATGTGGACTTGGGCAATACGCTGCATTACATAGTAGAGTACAGCAATGTTGCAACGATATCGTTTCTTAGTTGAGTCAACTTGAGTGTTAATTCTATCTGGATACAGGGACAACCAACCCACTGGCGGCAACTCATCACAATCTCGACTCACAGTAGTTGAATCGCTAGGCCAGGAACCAGTATCGCAAGGGGTTCGACGTCTACCATGACTGACCTACCAATCATCACCGTCAGCGTGTCCACAGAAGATCCTAGCTCGGTCCTCGCATTGATAAAGTTTGCCACAATTACCAGTCCATCCGCGTCCTCCTCGCCGATGTTATAAATCCAAAGAGTCTTCAGGCTACGCATTATCAAGGCCTTCGTCTCGCTTTGAATACGCAGGAGAGAGTTGAGCGTCGGAGGACCAGTATGCAATTCTTCAACAGCAACTAGCCCGAGGCTGAACTTGGTGATTTCTGGGATTATACCGCCTCCGATTTCGAATTCCAGCTGCAGCGCCAGCTGCCTTATGGTGTCGAGTCGTACAATATTGAAGGATGATAGGAGAGTAGCGGCGGATCCTTCTGGCAAAATGCCCTCTTCTTTTTCTATGCAGAAGGAGAAACGGCCACGAGAGGGAAGGTCCGTCCCGAACAAAAAACAATGTGGTGCGAGGTGTAGCTCGAGAGCCGTGATTATTTGCAGCTCCGGACAGGACTGTGAATATTTGGAAAGAACTTGGCTATAAAGGCTGTTGCTGCCGGTGACAGGCAACTTGTCATATATTCCCTCGAATTGGAGCACACAGCCAGTTTTGGCGGGGGTTATGCGCTCTAGAAATGACAGCGCAACGTCGACGGCATGAACGACACGGAGCTTGATAAAAGTGAGTCGGGGAAGCGAGACCATAGGAAGGGAGGTGCTTTGATTGGAGCGTACTCGCTTGAATGGACGGTCCAGTTTTGGTTCCAATATTTCAAGGACTGGCATGTAGCTGAGCGCGGTCAACAACTCGGCAGCGACGACGGTGGAGTGAAGAATCAATTCGCGGAGGCTTGGTAGTTGAAAGGAAGTTAGGTCCAGCCTCATATCGGTTACACTCAGGGTGCGCAACGACGGCGCCTGTCGCGAGAAAAGAACAAAGTCAGGCCCATGAAGAACTTCGGGTGACCACGGCCAAGAGAATCTGAAGACCTCAAGAGAGGGTGCAGGGCGCTGGAACAACTCCAACCACACATCCTTGTTCCTGGTAAAGTACCAGCTGAATCCTAAGTCCAAAAATTGTATTCTTTCCCAATGCTCGCCGAGGAGCCAAGCAGCGGCCTTTTCTGGGGGTTCGAACCAGCTGCTCCTGTCGTCACACGCTCTGAAATGAAGAGGCGCTGTTCCCGTGCGCCGCATGACCTCTTCGCGCCATTCTGCGTTCTTCTGGCAGAGCAAGTCAATGTCGAGCACCCGGCCCCATAATGAGGGCGACCCAATAGCGAGCTCTCTCCAGTGAGAGCAAACTTGTGACGTGTGCCGCAAGGTCACGATAGCGGGATGCATGCCGCTCGTCCATATCCTTTGTTCTTCTTCCAGGTCAGCATTGAGGGCGAGGATGGTCCCCAGAATGTCGTTGTTGAGTCGAGAAATTGGTGGTGTGAGCCCTTCGTTTACGGAAAGGTGGATGGAAGAAGATTCTGACTGTTTAAATGCATGGAGTTAACTTTCTGTGGCAATGGTTCCGATATTGTACTCACCTCTGCGCCCATTGGTGAATTCTAATGATGTATGTCGTGGTTGATGGGCAACTGTGGTCGTATCAAATTGATGAAACATGAGCGCTGTACGCTGGGAAATCTCTCATCTCCTCCGAGTTGAAACCGCGGTCACGAGCTCAGAATGAACATTCGACGAGCGAGAACACGTCCGACAGTGAATCAACCACACCAAAAAAATTTGAAGAGCCACAAAACACGCGAAGAGACAATCCATACCCTTCAATTCAAGCCTCTCAGCTTTGCGACACGCCAAAAAAAAAATAAAACAAAATCCCTGCGAGTTTCATTAACGTCTCGACTAATCCCACATGTGGTGTACATTAACGCCGCTGAATTCCGTTCCTGGGCCGTTGTGGAATCGGGCAGTGGCCATCTTCCGACCACCCGCTAACTGCTGGACACTGCACCGAAGAGGTTAGTTACAGGGAAATAAGTAGGGGTAGGAGAAAAAAATACCTGATATCAGCGTGCTTGAACTGCTGCAAATTTTTGTGCGCATGCCACCCTTCCTTGACCAGCTTCTCCGCCTTCGCACCGTGCTCTGCGTATCCGGGGCCATGGAATTGTGTCTTGACGTTGTAGTTCGCGCCACCGCCGGACTCCTTCTTGGCCTGAGCAGCAATCTGCTTGCCGGTTTTGACGTACTCCTTGTGGCCAGCGACGAAGGCTTTTCTTCGCTCTTTTTCTTCAGGGGTTGCCTTGCGGAACTGCTTGACGCTAAAATAGGAAGCGATTAGAAACATCAAGAGATATAACGGAGACCAACATACGCGTTGACGAGCGAACCGAATCCACGTGCGTCGATTTCGTCTGCTTCAAGCGCCCGAGCAACGACGGCGATTGCAACATCAAGGGGTATATCACGAGCCTACGTACAAGCAATCAGATTTGAGAGAAAAAAGAACAGAACAGCACGAACTGCGAGATCATATGAACCCGTTCTCTCGCCTGGGTATGGGTAGGCAAAAGCGTTGGTTGCGAGGACTGCAGCGACGACGGGGGCAAGTGTGACAAAAGAGACCTTCATTTTGACAGAAGGAGAGTGCTTTGTAGGTTGTGAAGTGATTTATAAAAGCGTCAAGGAGGAAGAAGGAGTTTGGACGCTGCACAGCAGACGAAGGGCGAGGTTTGATTACGAGGGGAGACCAGCTCACAAGAAAAATAAACAATCAAAGGGATTCGACCTTTTATATTTTCCGGACTTTGGGTTGATGGGAACATTTTTCGGACGGCGGTGATCGACGATTCCCCTTATGTTTCATGCGGTTAGTCCCATCAACTCGCCCATCAGCCATCCATCCATCGTAACATCTTTTGATGCCGCACAGCTCTCTTGCTTCGTGGTGGGTTCTAGCACCATGATTCATTTCTTTCGTTCTCTCTGTCAACCACCTACTCTTTCTTGCCCCGTTCTCGCTGCATACCGTCCTGCGCACCACTACGAATGCGTGGGCGGTATTTCATCGGTCGGCTAGCTTCATAGTACAGGCTACCTCTCCAAGTTTCTGTGAGAACACACCTGCATCTACACCGGAAGAAAAATGGGCTGCGTACAGTCGACGGGGATTGATGACGGTGCTGGTGAGCATCTTTTCTTTCTTTTTTTTCTTCAAGAACAGGCCTTCTGTTCGATTGTAATCGAGGTGGACATCTGGCCTCGATGTCATTGCTGTACATGAGCGCTCGTTAACTTGGTCCTGGTCATCAATTCCCTCCGCAGTATATGATGTAGATGCTCATTTTTGTCTTTTCTTAATAGGAGGAATTAAAGTGATCGAAAACCCGCAGCACGGCGACGGTCTGGACAAGAGAGAAATCAAGATGCTATTGCTCGGCGCAGGAGAGTCGGGGAAGGTTGGTATCATTGTTCTTACTTCGCTTCCCGTTCAGTAGGCTATCGTTCAAGCCCACTTTGTGAATGTCTGGACACCCACAAACGCCCGTGATCAATCCGCTGATGCCACCTTCTTTTCAGTCAACAATTCTCAAACAAATGGGTTTCATCCATCAAGGGAGATACAGAAAGGCCGAGCGAAATTTATACAAGGAGATCATCTTCTCCAATACCGTCCGGTCTATGCGGTACTTGATCCCAATCCTTTGCCTGTGTGACCGACTAACGAACAAATGTTTAGAGCCATTCTCGAAGCATTGCCCGAACTCGACCTTGAAATCTCCAAAGGAGGAAAATACAGCCGCGACATAATTCTATCCACACCATATCAAATCGGATGCGAAATCCTCCCTAGATCTATCGCCGAAGCCGTGACCATCCTCTGGCAGGATCCCGCCATTCAGGAAGCCGTGCGCCGCTCAGGAGAGTTTCAGCTCGACGACTCGGCTGTCTACTACTTCAACGCAGTCGACCGCATGTCGTCGCATTCTTACGTCCCGACCGACCAAGATATCCTCCGGAGCAATGTCACGACCACTGGCATAACCCAGACGGTCTTCGAGACGCGAGAGATGACGTATCGAGTTTTTGACGTTGGTGGGCAGAGGAGTGAGCGCAAGAAGTGGATCAACTGCTTTGAGGATGTAACGGCGGTCGTGTTTGTGGTCAGTCTAAGCGAATACGACCAGATGCTTCGCGAGGATGAGAGTGTGGTGGGTGATTTTACACCGAGTTCTTCATCCGAAAGTAACATGGCTCGGTTTTCCTAGAATCGGATGCAGGAGGCCCTAACACTGTTCGACTCGATATGCAACTCGAAGTGGTTCGTCCGGACATCCATGGTAAGCTTGATTCCTCCTTTCATCCTCCTTTCATGCATCTTGTCACACTATAACTCATCCATTCCATCCACCCAGATTCTCTTCCTGAACAAAACAGATCTGTTCGCCCTCAAACTGCCCCATTCGCCGCTCAGCGACTATTTCCCAGACTACAAAGGCTCGAACGACGACTTTGACGCAGCGTGCGACTACATTATGTGGCGTTTTGTCAGCCTCAACCAGAATGCGCCGACCAAGCAGATATACTCACATTTCACGTGTGCGACGGATACGAAGCAGGTTGAGTGTACGTTACTCTCTTTTGTTGTCGCGAGTGTTTTGACGTTATCGACAATTTTCGTTGCAGTCGTCCTTAGCGCGATCGAGAACATCCTGGAGCAGATGCACTTGCAGGAGTGTAAGCTGCTGTAGAATGGGCGGTCGCTGGCTTTACACGATTTGGTTGAGTGGCGACTACGTTGTGCTCTGTTGCTTGATGCATGCTTGATTGGGCGGTGCTGTCTATGATGCCACTCTAATGTCTGTTACTATATTTTTGTTTGCGGGATTTTCTATTGGTTTCGGGTTGGTTTCAACAAGTTATTTTTTTATGTGGAATTTATGATATCTTTATTATGCAGTCCCTCCTTTCTATCGTTCGTTTCAATGTTGTTTGTCTTGTAAATTAACTTGTTATCCAATCGCATGTGGTGTCCAATTTGTTTTCAGCTAATAACTATCAACAGAGTGACGCGAATGGCTCACTGATAATCGATAATCTCTTGACTCCTTTCACACAGGTTCGCAGTCACCGCTTTTCTCGTGTTCAATGCTAGTCCACTAATTGCGCACCCAAAGAAGATGCTATCTCGCAATACTCGACCTCAAATCCGCTCGAAAAACTGGCCTTACAGTATAAGTCCAATCTCAGCTCTTCACAACGATATCATTTACGAAGTCTTCCTCTGGAATGCCACAATCTTCCTTGAGTATTCAAGTTTTACCACCACGCGTCATACCTCGCAGGTTTGTCGTTCCTGGAGGACCCTCATATTGAATATGCCTTCTATATGGGGCCGCCTCATGCATTACCGTTGTCTCAATCAGAAGACGGATCACTGGAGAGACGAGGTGTTGCGAAGAAGTGGCAATAGCCCACTTTGGATAGAATGGTTTATATGGGACCCTAAGGACAGGAGCACCCAACGTTATCAGAAAGCGACAGCATTTTTCTTCTCCACTCTCGACGCGCACTGGGATCGTATCCAACACCTGAGGATTGATTTAATCGAAGACGCCTGGGAAAGGCGTCTATGGCAGCCCCTTCTGCGTCCAGCACCGAACCTCCGCTCGTGCTCTCTTATCTCCCACTACCTGGGCCACCCATCCTCTCCAAATGTCCTCTTTTCTCTGTCTGACTCACTCAACGCTCCAATATTTGCCAACCATGTACCTTCATTATACCACTTCAGTACCCAGTGTCTCTCCTTTAACCTTTCTGCACCTTGGGTCTCCCAGCTTCGTATTCTCCATCTCCCTCGTCTCTTCTCCGTTTGTTCCATCCTTTCCGCGCTTAGCTCAATTCCACTCCTCGAATCTTTAACTATAGAAGATTTCACAACTGCTCAAAATACTCACACTTCTGTTCCTCTACCATTCGTCGACCTTCCTTACTTGGTCAATTTATCCTTCACAAAAGGGAAGTTAGGATCTCTAAACGACTTCCTAACGAATATCCGCCCAGCCGACGGCTATGTCATAAAATGTGCTACTGAGGTCGCCTTGGGCGACCTTACAACAAACGGGTTTGAAACCTCCTTTTCAGCTCTATCGAGTGCCATCCAGCGCTACCTCCTGACACACAAAGTCACTTCATTAGAATTCATCATGTCCGACACCGACTTTAGGATTTGCGACAGGACATCACCTAAGACGGACTCATTAAATGTCGCAATTTTCTACGAAGATCTTGAGTCATTCCCTACGGATTTATTCGATTGGTTGCCGTCTATACTTACCAACTGCAACTTCTCGTT
Source organism: Galerina sulciceps (assembly GCA_023014345.1). NCBI lineage: Eukaryota > Fungi > Basidiomycota > Agaricomycetes > Agaricales > Galerinaceae > Galerina > Galerina sulciceps. The sequence continues at coordinate 433,759 of JAEDXJ010000007.1, forward strand.
TGTAACATATCTCGACCTCAGACTTGATTACTATCCGCCAACACTCCCCATCATTTACTTGCCCTTCCTCTCTTCGACTTTTTCTGTTACCAAACTACAAACTGGCGATTTGACTCTCCGAATTATCCTCGACATGCCCTCCGATCCCGAAAACAGAGGCTTTGAGCCCATTCTGTTTCCATTGCTCGAAGTACTTGAACTTGACCACAGCGACGAGGCACTTTGTGATCCAAAACTGATTTTGGACTTTCTACGAAGAAGAAAAGAAAGCGGCAAACCCATTCGTCAACTTGATATTGGACTACTAGAAGATTGGGTACCGGTTGACTCGGAAGATCATGACATAAATACATCCCTTGAAAAGCTGACAGGTCTGGAGCTGATTTGGGCTGGTGATTCTCGTAAAGAGTTTAGATATGTCTGTGGCTCGGGGGAACCAGACTGCATATTTACTGTACCTAGTAGCGACGACGAGTCCGAGAGTTCCGACGATAACTTGAAGGGAAGGAGGCCTAGGAGGAACAGCATATAGTCTCCTTTATGCATCCAATACATTTACTCTGACGGTGCCATTTAATCAGAAGACTGACTACTGGCACTGCGAAGAAGTTGTGATACACAATGAGAACAAAGACACGCAAAAATGATTTTACCATCGTCCAGCAGTGCGACAAATATGAATGAATCAGTGAGCTCACAGCTAGCACGACAGAAATGGGTTGAGAATCTAAGGGAAACGACATTTTGAGGAACGACGTGAAAACGCGTCAGAAGCTTACGAGCTTTTTACCGAGACTTGTCATGTCCGAAATGTATCATTATCATTAATTTTGTGGTAGGGTCATGTACTACTTGAACGTCCTGGAAGTTATGAAGGTATATATATCGTGATGGAAGAATAGAATTGTCCGTGGTGATTGTTCGTGTCATTAGGATATCATATAACGTCCATTTTGGGGGTATAGCTAAAGTCATTTTCAAGTTGTCCACACCTGGTTGGCGTTCCCGGCAGAGCATTGCCAGGTTTGAACTTGGTTGCCGTTCGTCAAGGAGCCGTTTGTGAGATCCAAGCATTGATCTGTTCGCATGAGAGCCCAATTAACGGATGAACTACGGCCATAGAGGACAAAACGTACTTTGGACAGACAGAACTAGTTTGTTGTCACTGCCGTAGGTCCAGGTCTGAGCGGCGAGATTGGCATAGCACGTCCAGATTTTCATTCCAATACCACTCGCGGGAGCTGTAAGCGAAAGGTCAGTAAAGATAATAGAAAGCACTCAAGGGTAACTTGAATACATACCTGACCCAGCATCGAGACAGAAGTTGGTTCCCGATACACGAACGGCGGTTGTACCGTGGGTGATGACCCATTTCTGTGCTCCAGTTCCATTGCAATCGTATCTGAGGACGTCGTCAGTAGGTTAAACCCAAAAAGCCAATAGGTGTCCATACATTTGCACAGGAGTTCCGTTCGCATAGTTGGCTGCTCGAACGTCAAGGCATTTGGCGGTGTTTCCATTGGGATGAATTGCAACTTCGGTTGGAGGAGGAACGACATTGCCTTGAATACCAGTTGGGAACGTGAACATGCCTTTTGGATCATAGGTGTTCTTCAGGTCGTGCAGACGAGAGTAGTGAGCGCCGAAGTACAGTTGCTGCCCTGCAGGAAGATGTAAGCTTGGACGAATTGAGTTATAGACAAGGGTCTTACAGTTCTGGAGGCGGTCATCGACGTAGTTGGGATATGCACTAGCATGGGCGGATTAGAAGATGCGACGAAGGTAGAATGTGAAAGGATGCATACCCATAGTCCCATCCTGCCGGGCTGTTATTGATGATGCTGTTAACCATGCCGTCCAAAAAGGTCAGCCCGTCAGAGGGGTATGGCGGGTTGCTGCCGAATGAATACGAGTAGAACTGGAACGTGAAGCTCGAACTTCTGTGGGCGAACGCGGTCGCATCCGCACCAACAGCGTTTATAGCCGAATTTGATCCTCCGTACAGTTCGGCCTGGACGAACCAGCCCTACAGCGACGTGTAAATAATCAGCAGCAAAGAAAGAGTAGAGAAAGAAAGACGTACAGAGTCGGCAGTAAAACCAGCATTGGCGAGGTAATTCATGAATGCCTTTCGAGCAGCGTCACTGATAGGTGAAGCTTGCGGGGTCATCAATGATTTGGCGTAGAATGTATCGTGAGTATCCGGGCCAGAAGCAGTGTTCAGCGGCAATCCGCCGGTCAAGGACGCGACGCTGTTGATGTAGGTACCGACATTGCGGCCGCTATCACGCGGAGGTGGCATAGTGGCGAGGAAGGGGGCAATCACTGCATCGAGACCATTGGCAGGGCCATACCAGCCACCACCCAAACTAAAGACAACGCGACCTTGAGCGCTGCCTTTCGTGAATGTAAGCTCTGGTCCAAATTGAGCAGGGATTCCATTCTGGACGAAGGTTTGGAATGAACCGAAAGCATTCGCGGCGTCGACGGCAGCCATGTCCCAGTTATACCCGAGAATGGTCGCGGACGCAGGGACGGGGTATGTCTTGAACGTGATTGATGTTGTGATACCGAAAGACCCGGCAGCACCTCGCAATGCCTACAGGGTATTTTTGTTATTCGGTCGATCATTTGACCTTCGAAAATGAAGCGCTTACCCAGAATAGATCTGAATTGGATGTGCTCGAGGCAGTCTTGAGAGATCCGTCGGCAAGTACGACGTTGATGGACAGAATATTGTCTAGTGTCAATCCCCACATACGAGCAGTGAACCCGTAGCCACCATAGCCTACAAAAAAAGTGTCAGTTATGTTCCTCAGGAAGCGGGGGATAATTTTCATACCAGAATGGCCGCCAATGCCGACATACGAACAGGTGCCATGTGGAAGCGCCCTCCCTTTGTTATTCAGAGCTAAAGCAATATCTCCGAGTCGATTTCCGGTCCCGACTACAGCGTTGCCGGATGCTGGGTCAACCGTGATGGAGTTGAAATTCCTCATGTCAACGACAACCACATTGTCCTGACCGCCAAGCCCGTTCGCGATGTAACTATGCTATAAGGGAATGAGTAGTTGCTTGGAAGAAGGACGACGGATGAACTTACACCACCACTACGACCGACGACTTGCAAGTTGTTGGCGGCAGCGGCCAACAGAACGGTCGATACTTGCTGAGGCGTCGATGGAAGAGCAATAGCGGCAGGCTGGAACGTATACCGTCGGTTGACTGGATGTCCAAGTCAGTCGCGAAACTAGAAGAGAACAAAGACAGATACTCACAAGCTTGGCTGAGAGTCGCGTATTGTGAGTCGCCAGGGAATGAGACAGTAAAGCCCTGTCCTGTCAGAGATGAGCGAATGTCGGCATTGGCGACGGTGAACAGGCTCAGCAGCACAGAGAGGCTGAGTGAAATTCGAACCATCCTGGGGGTTTCGTGAAGAGTGCAAGGTCGGATCGCTTTCGCGACTCTCTTTTATACCGCTGACGATTTCATTTGCACACTAGCTTCGCGGGCATAAAATCCCGTGAGCCGATTTGCAAAGGGGCCCAAACAAGATCGTTGTCAGTTCGTTGCGTAAATGTCGGGTTGGTTCGTCGGCATCCGTCGGGGTAGTGCACAGCAATACCTAATATGGAGAAAGCGGACTGTCGGTCGCACTCACCACCGACAATCCGGTCCGACATGGCAGGAATTATGCAGCACAGTTGTAAAAGCCTCTCTTCAACGCTTGCTTAAGTCCTGCTGTGTCGGAAAAGCAAATAATTGCGTGCACGTAATGGTTTAAGGGTTTGAGAGATGAACGTCATACTGCACTAAAGGTGTGCCTGATTGGTGAACGTTAGTCCTGGGAATTGGGATAGAGCGGGCAATTGTGATTGGGAGGAAAGGTGAACTCTGTCACTCAATCGGTCAATACTCGATATCATAAGAATGTTATTCGTCTACTATCAAACCTCCAAGAGGTTATACCACAGAGGCATGTAAACTCGAAACTTTAGCAGAGGTTCCCAACTGCATTTAAGTCAGGTACATTCCTTCATTACGGACGCTGTCCAAGATTCTAATCACAGCGATCTTGTTATGGCATCCTTGCCCGAGGCGTTCTGGGGAGATTCTTCCTACATAGCTGCGTTGCCAGTAAACCCCGAAGATAGGAATTGTGATCATAGTCAAGCCGAATCCCCATTCTTCAAGGCCATGGAAGTGGGGTGACCATTCAGTGGCGCTAGTAAACGAAGATTGATTTCGATAAAGAGGCCAATTCGTGAGGTGACAGAGAGATGCACAGAGCAGGAGGAACCCCGCCATCTTCGTCAAGTTGGGACCTGAGCGAGATTTGGTTGAGGATCGCGATCAATGCCTTTGATGAGAGCTGTGGTGTGAACGTAGTGAAGACCATGATCCGTTCTTGCACGTTGATGCTCAATGAAAAATGGTAAAGAGCCTCGTCTATGAAGCCTCGGAAGTGGTGCCAGAACGACTGCATCATATTCGATCGACACAAAAAGCAGCAGTTACATGCCCATTCAACGAGGGTGATGGGGAGTCGACCAGTGTTAGTCCTAAAACAGCGGTCACCGAGGAGAATTGCAACGAAAACTGGCCAACGTATTTCCACTGCCATTTATCATCCATGTACCTCCTCTGAAGCCTAATTTGCAGCCTAAAGCCCTAGTTAAAGGCGTCATCGCCTTCGCTTCGCAGTTTCTCAAGATTCCAACTTGAGTACTAGACCACCCGTTATCGTTCTCAGCCGTCACGATGGAAGGGAGCCTTGGGGAATACGCGGCGATCGAGAAGGTATGCGAGTAAGGCGGCTGAGGGTAGTTACGTGGAAAGGTTCGTCATGGCAGGCCGATATGGTTTGCCTCTCCACATCCCTGCAGCCGGCTCTCGTTCGCAAAGGCACGGACGAACTGCTCCGATTCGTGACTAGGCTGTTGGGGTTGACCCCATCAACGACCAATCCGGCGATGGTTGGTTTGAGGAAGAAATTTGGAGGCTCATGGGACGTGGCAGTTATGTGTCTTGCACTTCGGTTGATGGAGAGAAACGCGACTGTGTGCTAAACCGGCACTGTGATGCAGAATCAGATCGATGTTAAAAAGACATTCCTGCATGGCTGGGTACTAACCATGTGTATCACCAGCTTTCCAAACGTCCTGGTTGAATTGAGAGCGCACGAACTCTTCCGTTCTGTTCTCGTCGGGCAATCGAAGACCACTTTTGAGCAGCTGAGCGGCACGAGAACCCCAGAGCAGAAGGCTAGAGGTGCTCGTAGATAAGAATGCTGTTTAGATTTACGAGTATTGGGCGACCGCTGCGAGCTGACGACAACGTATTAATGATAAGCTCAACACTTGTTGCAATCAACAGCTACCTGGACAAAAGGAAGGGGACGAGAAAACAGAAAAAAGTGTCATTTCATTTCCCTGGACCCTTGACTCAATTAAGACTGCTCGAATGAACCGTGAAAGGACAGACATACGGCTAAAGACGAAAACGACATTGTACAACAGCTCCTCTGGGTAAACGCATCGGTTGGCCCCGAAGAGATTTAGGCAAACTAGGGGGCGATGGATGGTATTTAAGAGGATTCTTGCCGTCAATCCGGTCCTAGAATGCGATGATAAACAAGAAATTGAGCGTGAAAAAAAGCCAAACAAACCACCAAAATTTGGAGTTATAAGCAGTCAGCGCCAGTGATTTTCGTCCGCCTCGATAGGTGAACCAGGTCAAGATTTAAGGGACCATTGCAGGCTAAGAAGATCTGAACGTTGAACCTGTCCTTGTATCGTTGACCGTCTAGCCGATTTGCTGTTCTTTTGGTCCAAACGAATCATATAAAGGCATGTATTCCTGAGTCTTGTGTTCCTCAGGCTCCTTGAATACGAAAATATGAGGGAATCGCTTGAGAAATAGTGGTGGAAGAGGCAAAAGATGGTGGTTGGAAATTTCAAATTTGATCACCATATCTGCCGAAGTTTTTGCCACACAAACACAAACAGCCCATTTTGTCAAGGTCGTCCGAGTCGAACATCTTTCTGCGCCGCCATTCAAACGTCGACTAGGACTCATCGCCCTCGCACAGCAGATTGTACTTTGGAAGTCTGGATCCACCATACTTACCGAGAGCGCTGACAGCCCTTATTTCACTCGTCCTCGTTTCTCGGCTCGGGAATGGTCTCCACTCAGCCTCCACTGAGATAATTAAGCACCATACTCCTGGCTGATTCTTTTCAGGAGTTTTGTGGGTTCGTGTTCTATACGCTGATGGGATTTATCGTTCCATCAGTGCAATAAATTCTCGGCTACATCAAGAGGCGGAAAAATCCAATGAATTAGACCTGTAGGTACCTCTTGGCTAGTCTCAAAAACCCTCCCGATGTCCTTTGCCAAGGGTCAGCATAGGAAGGTTCGGTGCACGTCAGAAATCGGGGGTCGATATAACTCGTGGAATATGCTTAGTGGTCAGACTATTTTTTCCCCGAGTGGCAGGCTCGGGAATGCCTGAGGGGCAACGCTTCTGCGTTCCCTGTCTATACCTCTGAAATTTCAACCACAATGGACCTATTTCAGAAGAATGAAGCCCCACACGGAGCCGTAACCCACTCTCTCTGTGGTTTGGCATCCCGGTATATGCCACGTTTTGCTTTATTCCGCGTCGCATTGGCTGTTCACAGTGCGTCATCGATACGTTAGGCTGAAGCAGGTTATGGATTATAGTTCCCAAGAAAGGACAGCCCGTGATTTCGAAGGTTGCAGAGGACCGATATCCGGACGATGAAATGTGAAGAGCCTATGATTCAATGCGAGTGCCTAGACCTCACCGACAAATATAAAAGTGGCTTCTTGTTCTGAACCTTTCTGTCGCGCGCCTCGAATAGCTTACTCCTGGGATGAAGTTTGTACTCTCTGCCTTCACGGTTATTTCTATCGTTGCCTGTGGTTTTGCCAGCGTTACAGGTAAGCATCGTCTTTCATTGTTAGACAGGAAATGAAATTTCAACTTTTAAATATCTGTTCTAGGCCATGATACACTTGGCGAAGCTGTGTTGAAGGTGGAAAGTTGTTTTCTGGAATTTTCGTGATGTCACTAACACTCGATTTAAATTTAGCGGCGTGAAGTCGAGCCAATTGTAGTACCAAGAGCGTACGCGACACGAACACGCCGACAGGCGACTACACCAACGTTTACTCAGCCCATCCGATATATGATACCCTCTGGATCAGCAAGTGTCTTGACTTGCACGAATTCCGATTCCGTTCTCGCTGTTCAGCGAGCGTCCTTCACATTTCCTTCTCCCATCAACGTTGTTCAATTCCAGGGAAACAACTTTTTAGGCCCACAAGCAATGACAGTTGGGGGATCTTTGTCGACGGCGTTTACTGCGGCGCCACAATCAACTGCCTATCCTGTCGCCGCTAGCTTTGACTTTAACACCATCATCCCGTCTACTTTTCAACCTTCGATCGTCAGAAATGCTATTTTCATGCCCGGAAGCCCGCCAGTACTGAACATCACGACTGAGGACAGCGCAGCCCATGACAGGAACGACTTGACCTGCCTCATCACAAATGCTGTCCCGCCTTTCAAACCCGCTAGTGAATGCACCACCGGCGGAGGTCTCCAGTGCTGTAGGTTCTAGTCAAATCGCTGTTAAAATCATAAGCCGACAGTCTTACAGGTCAAATGGTGGTACCAGCTAGCAGCGCAACCGCAGCCCAGCTCCTCGGACTGTTAGGTATCACAGCAGACCCAGACTCACAAATCGGAATTACGTGCAGTCCAGTTACGGTAACTGGTACAGGAAGCCCGCCCTCCTGTTCTACCTCGCCGGTGGTCTGCTGCACAACCAACGTTTTAAGTCAGTGAACACCCAAATTGCGAGCTGATTTTATTTCGACTAATCCAAATATTTTCTAATATCAGGTGGGGTGGCTGCGCTCGGATGCTCTCCAGTCGACGTTACTTCATAAAGCAATATTGGGCCGTTTATTTGTGAGAAATAGAATATTTTCCAGTCTCATACGAACGGACAGTTAGATAATTGTAACCGATCAAATTGTCTACAGGAAACGGACACTAAAGCCATCAGTCACTCGAATCCACGATACTAAATTCTAGACCAATTGATCACCCTTCTCCGAATCGACGACACCCTTGTCGTGATTATGCACCTGAACACGGGGGGAAAGGTTAGAAAGCGCACACGAGGTTTGTATGGCACAACCGACCTTATGTTCAAGCAAGTCCTTTACAAGGTCATCGAACTCGACGTCTCCCGCCCTCTTCTTACCATTTATAGCCCGGAATAAAGCCTTCACACTCAAGTCCGGGTGTACCGCATGAATCAGAATCGCCAATGGAAAAATGAAAAGTAGAAGCCAGGGCGACCAAATCGCGTAAATCGTGTTTATTCGGTCTTCCTTTGACCAATCCATCCGGTTGGCGACCCGCACATAACACAGTGACATGAATAGAGCAAGGAGGAAGAGGAAAGAGAACTGTTGGCTGGCGGTGTCGTCGCAACCTGAACACGTTAGGAAACGGGTAAGTTCCACTGTTCCTGAACTTTATAGTAAGACTCACCCTTAGCAGCGAGGTTTGGCATCGACGCGATGCATGAAATGTACATGTAGAATACGGTGAAGTGGAACACTGGAACGTTGCTGCATCCAACGATGACATGGAGCAGTGAAAACAGAAAGGAGATGATGCCAGGTGCCAATGAAGAGAAAATGTCGTCCTTCTTCGATAAGTCGTCCTTCTTCGATAAGTCGTCCTTCTTCGATAAGAAATACAACATAGCAATGAATGGTGCTAAACAAGCGACTAAGACATCTAATTCACGAATGAAGCGGTGTAGTTTGCAGAGCTTGGGGCGTGAGTCAGACATTTCGACGAGTGACGGCGATGGGTCGGGTAGGGTTGGGTAAAGAAGTAATGGTGAGTGTTGCGATTGTACCGCCTTAAATCGAAATGCCAAATTTCGTGTTAGGGGTTCACTAGAAACCAAAACTGATTCAGAAAGTACAATCTCCTTTTTGGAGCGAAACCTGTTCACAGTCTCGTAGAATGCCTGTGGAACATTACGAGTCCCCTTTAGGGGATGTCGTTCTTTCAATACGAGGTCGCGAAGCGTGGAAATTAAGGTCGTATATATGGTAATAGATTCAGGGTCCTCCTACCTTTTCGAGGCAAAACTCAGGGGATTTCTCTTGTTTCAGGGTCCTTCTGACTTCTTCATCGTAATGCTGCTTACTGATTTCACTTTTTGACAAATTTTGATTACTCTCATCCTTGATTAGCAACGCGGTTGGCAACTGGTGCGCGACTTTATCGTCAGTCGTTACACGCCACTATCCCTCACCTTGCTCTGGCTTGTTGTCCTCCACACTCCAGGTATTTTATCACATTTCTCTGTACCATAAGTTTCTTACTGATGATAACTGAATTGACCCAGAAACTACAACACGGAAACCGCCATTCGTCGCCTAGTTCCTCTCGCCTTTAACACATACGGTTGGCAGTGGGAAGCCAGTGACTTGAAGGCATAGGGCCATGGAAGAGGCAACGGGAGATAAGGGGTAGAGACAGCGGCGAAAGGTAAGCACATCCACTCGTCCCACTGTTGCTTCGTTGATCGCCTGCAGGACCCCCACCGCTCGCAGCTGCCGCATCGACGACGACCAGGAGTGAGTGGTCCCTACTGCCCACATCTCACGACACAGCTGCTCACTACCCTGGCAATCTACCGCGTCGACGCTGGCTTTTGCAGCATCACATTGCCTGCCCCTAATTTGTGACTGACCCGAGCTACATGCACTCGCACTCGGAGGCCCGACGCTTCAACTTCGCAAAGCCTCGGCTAACTGTCAGCGATGCCCAACACCCGGCAACTACACAGCTGCCTTTGGGTTCCCGATGTCACTGTGTCGCGCTTTCTGCAGCTACGTGGCCTACGCCTCTCCCGAATTCTTGCAGGCCAATTCGTACTGCCGGGACCGACACCCATACACTTGCTTTCGAGGACGCGTGGCTGTACACCGCCTGTTTCCTCGTACTATGCGTTTGGGCGGTTGGGCTGGGGTTAGCGGACGCGAGGCGATACGGGAGTGGGAGGCGGAGCGGGTGCAGGCAGGGGTACAGATGCGGGTGCGGGTGGGCTTGGAGGCAGGCCGACGCTGGGCCCAATGACGCCGACGTTGCATGTTTGGGCTCCCATGTCCATGCACATCAAGATACGTCGGCATTACTGCTTCCAGCCAGCCTGACTGATGCATCTGGCTACGCAGCCTCAGATGCCCGCTATCGAAATACTCAAGGTAGCGAGCAGGGATCCGGGATCCTGCTGCATGGGAGTGCCATTTATGGCGCAGGCGCTGGTGTCTCCACTGACGCAGGTCGAGTTGCATGCACTCGATGACGAGCGGGAGCAATGAGGGGAATGCAAGCACGCCGTCCACGCTGGACGAACATGGGCTCAGTAGCAGGGGATTGGGAACGGATGGTAGGGGTTTTGCCCCATCTCGGTAATGTACATCGTTGATTTTCGTCGAGAATTGAATATATTAAACTTTGGTCATTTCGTCGAGCAATGCTGAAGGGGGAAACGGGCCACGAGGAGCCAACCGCAGGTTGGCGACGAGAGGCCCGTCGAAATTTGAAGTGACGAAGAGCAAAAAATACAGCCAATTAGGGACCCTCGATTCATAGGAAAGTATTGATATTAGCGAATGTTACTGGTTAATTCTTAAAAGTTCGCGTTTATTAGTCAAAGGGATGTACATTAGCAACTATTATTGACTAAAATTCACGGTAATTATTGGGAGCAAAAGGACTCGACTGGGGACGAGTTTTGCCGTGCGAAGCATCGGCCTTCAACCCCAAGTATGCTTGTACAATGTAACCACAATGCGCATATGACAAAAACTTCCTGGAGAGCCTCAGTGTACTGTATATTAGCAGATGTCGAATGCGGGTATTTTAAGACGCACGGCGACAGCAGCGAAGAATTAATAAGCCAACGACAGTGAAATTAAAAAGGGCATTACCGACAGCGAGTCTGTCAAGCAAATGGAAAGGAGGTTTGTCTCACCACGATAGACAAGTGGGAAAGCAGGTGAGACCTCAGAATTTGCGACCCGCGAATTAGAGAGGGAGGATAGAAACAGAAGTACGCAAGAGTGGAATACGAATAAAAGAGGGAGGTGATGAGTGTATTTGAGCGCAGACGTGAACCGATGACAACATGGTTTTGAATTTACTGTAGAGACTCGCCCAAAACGACTTGTCGAAAATTGCTGCTTGAATTGTCTACAGAAAACAGAACTTAACACCTGTCACTCGATTCCTAAGACTAAATTCTAGACCAAAAGGTCTCCTTTTTCGATGACACTCTCGCTGTTGTTATCCGCCTGTACGTGGGGGGGAAAGGTTAGAAAGCGCACACAAGACCGGCATGGCTCAACCGACCTCAGGTTCCAAGTCGCTGCCCAAGTCTTTCAAATCGATATCTCCTTTCTGCCCCCTACCAAACATAAGCCGAAATAAACCCATCAATCTCAGATCCGGGTGCACTGCATACATCAGCGCTATCAAAGGGAAGCAGAAAAATACAAGCCATGGCAGCCAAATCAGGGTAAGAATGAACGCTTTATCTTGTTTTGACCAACCCATCCGATTGGGATTGGCAACGCGCACATAGCACACTGACATAAATACAGCGAGGAAGAAGAAAATGAAGAATTGGTTGGCGTCGTCCCAACCTGAACATGTCACGGAACGGGTTAGCTGTGTTGTTCCCAATTCTCATGTCAAGACTCACCGAGTACTATAATTAACGCTACGCACGACAAGTACATGTACATTATGGCAATGCCGAACACTGTAATGTTGCTATACCCGACGACGACATGGAACAGTGAGAATAGAAAGGAGGTGATGCCGGGGCTCAGTGAACGGAGAATGTCGTCCTTCGTTGACCAGTGGCACAACTCGGAAATAATGAGTGGTGCAAAGGTGGAGACTATGAGGTCTAAGACAAAAATGAAGCCTTGCAGTTTGCTGAGCTTGGAGTCGGACATTTCGACGAGTGAACGTGTTGAGTTGAGTTGCGTGGGGTGGTAATGGTACACAAAAATTGCGATTCTACCACCTTATTTATATGGGACGCCATATAGGGGTTTGGCTTTTAGTAAACCAACACTGTTTCAGGAAGCGAAGCCTCACTCCTGTTAGGTGCGAAACATGCTCACGGGCACTGAAAATGTTTCTGGAACTTATGTTTATGCAGCGTAGTGGAAGTTTTACTGGTAACCTCAAATTATTAGCTGACGGAAAATGCGAGTATCTATACGCACAACAAAAGCGGTAATATGATAGCAAGGATGAAGAAAACAAATGAGGCTAAGCAGGGCACCAAGGAGAGCGGAAAGGAGGCTTGTCTCACAACGACAGACAATGAGGAGAAATATCTGTCTCGAATTCCAGGAGAGACGTCGAAAATAAACAAGCGGTCAAATGTTCACCCCTCTGGCAACACACGAGTTAGCGATACGACTAAAAGAGGGGATGATGAGCAGATTCGAACGCAGACGTGAACCAATGAGGAACAGATTTTTGAATTTACTGTAGAGACTCGTCGAAAATTGCTGCTTCCATATGCTGACGACGTAAAAATGGCTACGAAAATTTGGAGTAAGATGTATCAGAAAGCCCGACCCCTATACTCAAGTAGTATTGGCGTCTTTTAGAAGTTACATGACCCAAGATCACCCGATTCGTTCTCGTCGTCGTCGTCAATATCCCTCAGCTGAAATCTGGACATTTCCTGTACCAAACTGACATTTGGCATCTCCGTCGGTTCACAGTCAAAGCAGTCGGCACCTCTCGGGCTAATATCGGCGATAGAATAGAGATGGGTAGCGAAGCTCTTTGAAACGCGTCTAAAGACGACAGGGTTGGCATTGATCGTTATAGTACCGGCGAAATCCTTGTCAGCGGAAGGAGAATGAGAAGAGGCATCAACGTGGTGCTTTGGAGCAAGAGAAAGACCGTATAGGTCCATGTAGATGAACTCTGGAAGTTGAGAAAGGCGGAGGGCAAAGTCGGCGACGGTGTGACCTTCTTCTCTGGAGAACCTGAAGTCAGAGATGTATAGAGCGGAACCGGGTGGAAGTTCGAGTGCCTTGGGCCAATTTTCGGAGAGATGTAGGAACCAGAATCCTGGAAGAGCAAGAATTTGTATCTTGGGATATGGTATGAGCGAGAGATCGCCCGGGCCATCGGCGGATACGGCTTGGGAGGTGTACGTGGACGTGGAGGCGGAAGTGGGGGCATCGGACCAGGTCGGTGGTGGATCTCGTGCGTTTAGATTGTCGATAGCGCAGTTTAGGATAAGCGCCCTGAGATTCAGTGCTCGTTCACGGAGCAAAAAAGTCAAGGGAGGGAGGGAGGAGAGTACAACGTCAAAGACGATGGACTTGCATCCTGTAATCGCCATTGAAAGCTTTAGCAATGGCATATACGCGTCTCCCTTCCAACGCGGCGTCGACGTTTCTGCTTGAGGCGAGCTGTTGAAAACAAAACGCGAGCAATTTCCAATATATTTGGCTGCCACAGCGCATCCAGGAAGGGGGTAGGGTCCCTCGCTACGTCGAGGACAATATAATCCCAACAGCATTTGAATGTGGGAAGATGGAGGAGAATATCCCGCCACTGAGAAAACGCGTAAGCCGCGTTGAACGGGAATATTCTTCTCGCGCGAAGGTTTGCCTCGTCTGCCTCCGGTATTACTTGATGTGGTGAACGTGGATATGTATACCTAGAGATTCCGCTACACGTTGAGTCTTCATCTTGGTGCTCCCGTGAAGATTTTCCTGGGGCTTCATGCGAAAGTGTGTGGAGGTACTTCAATATGGATGTGGAGATTTCGACGGGGAGATCGTGGATGGATGCCGCATTTCGGTGCCACATTTGCCCTGATATCGTCCACGGGATGCGCACAGTGAACAAGGTAAAGATCGATTCAAAGGCTACCCCAAATCGCCAGCACAATTGCCGTAAAAGATACAATGGGAGAAGGTAAGAAGGTACCGAAACCAAACCGAAACAGAAATTATTTCCGAATTGGAAATGAGTGGCACAGCACGTGACCGTTTCAACACGCGACGTGACCTGACGCGAACGCGTTTTAATTACTCCAGTGGTTAAATGTAGTCCAGCGAATGGCCGTGATGGATAAATGTCAACGGTATTCTTACAGTAACACCTGAGATGAGGGCTTTTGACAAAACGCAGTACCGCTACTACCGTAAAATCTGGTGATAATGTATCTAGATGAACATAATTTTATTGTAATAATATAAAGCTTGGACTCCCCCGTTCAGTTAATCACATTGTAAAAATCTCGTCCCATACTTTACGTAGACCACAGGAGACGACCCACTTTCAATGTTCAAAAATTTATCTTTCTCTCTGTTTACAAGACTACAAGGCATAGGAATTGACCAATAACCGCATTTGCATTCCAATTCGTAACTCCCTTCCTCTAAATACGACGAACTCCGCTATCTTTAAAATATGTTTTCCATAACTGCGAAAGCTTGTTTCGCCTTCGCACCTCCTGCGAGCTTCCCTAAAGAAGCTAATGCAAGGAACAAGAATTGATCAGCCACAAATAAAGCGCGGTCCGATATGTGACACTTACCCATGGGGCTGACAACGTAGTCCATTCCTTCTGAAGCCTTCTCCAGATTTCCGGGAAGGTCTGCGTGAATTCTCTTTGACCCCTCATTGGCACCCATAGCTATACCTTTGAGTATCTTCGAAGCCGCAGTCCCAATTCCAGGAACAAAACCGACGACCTTGCCGGCAACTGTTGCGCCAGCCGCTAGAACTTTCAATCCGAATTTCGCGACCATAGCCCCAGATTTCTTGAGGTAATTACCCGCTGTTTGGAGTCCGCCTTTCATCGCACGTCCTGCGGTTCTAAAGCCCTGACCGACTTTCTGGAAACTTGACTGGAAACCATTCCTCATCTTGTTTCCGACAGCTTTGAAAGGTTGGGCAACCTTTTTGGCGACGGATTTGATCGCCACGGCAGCCTTCTTAAAAGTCGACTGCACTTTATTGAAGCCCTTCTTAATCGCATTGCCAGCTTTCTAGAAGACAGTTAGGTTAACGTCCAATGTATTTAGTAATTTGGTTAATGCTTACTTGGAAAGCGTGTCTTATCTTATCAAATATACTCCTGCGTTGTAATGCATTCGAGTTATGCCGCTAATCACAATTATATTAGCTCCAGTAGACGGAAACTACCAAAAAAAAAAAGGACCTTGCCATATGAGAGCTCCACGTCGTCGATATCCCGCTGCTCCAATGTGGACCAAGTGTCATACTCGCGCTGTATTTCTTTGATTGAACTTGATCACCTTAGGACAAGCAAAGAATTCAAGCTTACCTGTGATAATTCAGAACCGAATTCTCGATTCTCGATTGAAGTAGGTACGTCGAAGTACCTCGCAACGATATAATTTTCGTATTCGTGTCGTTTAACCAAGCTGAATGCCGATAATATTGTTAACGAGATTAAAAGTGAGACTAGATGGGCATATTTTTACCTGGATAATCGTTCCGGTACGGGTGCAGATGCAGATAGTCCGACGCAAAAGGCGATGAAAATAACGAAAGAAATGAGACCAGCTCGCGACATAAGGACAGAAGAGACCGACGACCAGCGTACGGAAATGGGGAAAGGATTGGAACGAAGACCGGCTTGAGGAGGATGGTGAACTCTCTCTACTTTTAACTCCTCAAGTTCCGCTTAAAATGTACCTGCAAATCCCATCTAACACGTTTTAGCTTTACATATCCGTCTTTGACATCGGTCCCAGTACCGCCATATGCAACGCCGCTTCTTTCTTTCATCGCTTGCGGGGTGTCGACAGCGCTTCCTATATGTTATTGCGGTGACTACAACCTGAATGTGGTGGTTTTTGGGCCAACTGGTAGTGTCTTTGGAAAGAGAGGTTAATTAGTTCTGTGCTATCGTACTCTCCTCACCACTTTCAAACTAGTATCCTGCGTGAGCTTGAATGACCTTCAAATCTGGATAGGTTGGAGGCTGTTCTTGATGATCCACGTTTACCCCGCTCCGAGAGTCGGAGGATCAAAATTAGACCCATCCTCTAGAACGTCCACAATTGGTCCGGGGGAATAAATGAAGATCAAACCAAAACTACTCGTTATTCTTGACTATGCACCATCAATACTGATGAAATAGAAACCCTCAAGACCTTGACCGCAGACTCGCATGGGGCCGCATGATTTTACTTCGGTGATAAATTTGACTGAACCAGGATCGTCGCTTATGTCAGAACGGCGTCGCAGAGTTTCGATCCCGATCAATCACCTGACCTGTGGGGAGGCACGACACTGCCCGAAGGTCAAGAGGTTTGAGAAGCCTAGACCTTTAATAAAAACGATGTGCACTGGTCAGTGGTCCGGTCTGGTTGGAACACATTGACATGTTCCATCTGTATATGGATAACCTCCGCGATTTTGCCATTTCTAAATATATTTGCCCCGGTACGTCTAAATCCAGGTATTCCAAATCAGATTAGCGAAGATCAAAGTAGCAGCAATGTTCAATATCTCGGGTCCTAAACCAAATCTACGAGCAGCATTTTGCTTTCCTGTCGGAGCTGGCGATCCTTTGGTGTTTGCGGGAGTAGTGATATTTGTCACCGTTGACATCTGCAACGACTGAGGAGGGATGTCATCCAGGGGTGGCTGGTAGTCGATTGCGTAGACAGTGCCGCCGTTCATAACGGCCTCGAAGTCGACGGTCGCGAATGACGAGGTAATGACTGTGGCTGAGTAGTATGAATAGCCATCGATGAGATTACTCGCGGTGGAATTCTTGACAAGGGGGACCGTCATATTAGGTGCTGGTATCTGTCCCAATCCTGAGAAATCATGGGCACGGATAGAGGCGGAAGATAGATTTCCCTCTAAATCGCTTCTTATCTGCACCACAGCAAGAAGAGCTATGAGCTTGAGAAATGATGCGAAGACAAAAGTAGAACGTACCCCAACTACAAGAGTTTGAGACTTCATCTGATTTCCCGGGAACGTCAACTGTGATAAATATGGCGCAAAAATCAAGGCATCTTGGTCTAGTACATATCCTGAGCCTCCGTTGTCATAAGTTGTCGCCGGCGACCCATCTCCTTCATCGACCTCAAACCAGAACTTGGAGACTGATCTATTTGCAGAGAGCGGGACTTGGAAGGTGTACGTCGGGAATTTCAGGTTCAACGATCTGCTCAGAGGAGATAATTGGGTCGAAGAGACGAGTTCTGGCGGAGACGTCGCGACATTCGTAATTTTGTTGCAGTCTTTGAAATCGCCCTGGCGGTCACACCATAATATTTGACCTGGCGATTTGGTGGAATGGCGGTATTATTTTGAGTCAGCTGTGGAAAGAGAAAAGTTCAGTCGCGAATCCGGAGGGAGCTATTTGAAGGTCGATGTTCAAAACGCACTCTGAATGTTGTCGTAAAAGCGAGCTGCTTTGTTGAGGTCGAATCAAGCATTACCGTAATCTGGGCACTGTACACCTTGGCAGGTAAAACGTCGACCTCGGAGCTCAGCTGCACGCCGGAGGGAACGGTGTCTATCATTCGCGCGAGGAGCGTAGAACATGTGCTGAAATACACCCCAGCTGAATTAAGTCTGTGAATAGCAATTTAAATCTATGGGCAAGCCTGTTTTACAAAGGGTAATGACCTACGTTTTCATGGTAGCATTATTGTCACTACCAAATATCCGCTGATCAGACGTCAGATTAGTGTTTGCAGCCCTAATTAACGGGTCTCTGGTTGACGAGTCCAGATACTCGCTGACTCTAAACGAAGGACGACCACCCATCGTCCGGTATGAGTATATAATATGCAACAAGGACGATGACAGGCTTACATGTTGGAATCGAACGCAGGCGTAGTATCGAATGCCGCAATGGTGGCATTGGCGGGATCAACCACGATATCTGGGAAGTCCACGGCTCTTACTCCGCCCAGGGTATGCCCACATGCAACGAGGCCTATCATGTCTGCAGGAGTAAACCCTTGAAGACGGAAAGCTTCGGTGTGGGATGCCAGTTCGTCCTGCGGTAACGGGACTCCAAGCCGTCCGGCCGACATTGCGTCTTGTCTCCCGTATCGATATGTTACTCGAGGACCGCCACATGCGGACACTCCCCACACAGCTGCCATCGCGATCAGGTCTGAACCTTGAGTTTGGAGAATAGGTATCAGTGGTATAGCCGAAATGGGTACAGAAAATGCAGGGTTACACTTACGAGACACATATTTACTCGCAGCATTCCTGAAATCGCTCACCGAGTTTTTGTTCCCAGCACCGACGTTCTCCAAAGCCAAAGTCAATCAGAGACATTGAATGCGTCGCCGAACAGTACTTACCTCTGCCCTGTCAAGTTCAAAGAAAATAGATGCGTCAAGACCGCCCGTTCCATCTGTGATGTTATGTGTGGCGACATCGTGATAGGTCTGAGAAGATGCCCGAATTCATGGTGAGCTTGCGTATACCATGTCATGGCAAAATGTAGTTTCTCACCATGCGTAGCCATTCAGCGGCAACGGTAGAGGAGGGCGGTCCTTGTCTTTTCTGACAATTATCTGCCAACGCACTAATTGCCGATCCAAACACGTTCGTTCCTTCAAAGAGAAACCTCTCTATGGCGTCGAATTGAGGAGATGGCCACGTATAATTGCTGGCCCCGAGAACCGCAGAAGAAGAGGAAAGTGCAAGGAAAGCGCGCGGAACGATGCGTAGGTAATATTTCATCCCAGGAGTGACACGTCGACGAAGAACAGTCCTCACTGTGAGGTGCCTGAAGGATGGGATGGTAGCGCTGTTCGCTGTTGTGAGGTTATACTTATAGCTGCAGTAATATCCAGACCCGACGTGATTTTATCCCCACGATGTGTGTTTGGGACGTCAACCCGCCGTGACTGGCATCTGTCGAAGCTCGACTTTGACTTCGAGATCGCGCAGAATCGCCGAGAGATCAGCTGATTATGACAGCCTACTTCGGTGTACGTTAGTATCCTCAATTTATGGAGTTCATTCGCCTGTACCTGCTATGCATGTTGCAAATCCGTCGTTCAGCTCGAATAGTGCGTTGAGGTCCCAGGAAGGGCAAAAATTTCCCGAGTTGGTTGGGCAAGTACTCTGAGAGTATAATAGCTCATCTATTCATAGCTCGCTAATTCTAATTATGAACCGCACTTTTTGTGAATCGAGGGTTAGCTAGGCCGTTCTAGACAATGATTGTGGTGTCCATGATATGCTTGCCACTACCGTGATTCTTGGAAGTAAGAATTCGTATTCATCAGTAAGGTGAAGCGCGAAGAACACCGACAGAGAATAGAAGCTAGAATCGACGAACATTCAATAGAATTCAGGATCATATAAAGTAGAAGATACACAGCTTACGGAGAAGTAACATCCTTTCAGTGCTCTGCAAAGTGGTAAGCGAGAAATTTCTAGGAAAGGATGTTAGCGTGGAGATTAAGCAGCACGCTAGCTAAGGATGGCCGAATGTCTTGCAAGTGACGTACTTTCCACAGGTGTCCGGAAGCACGGAAAAGTCAGAATATTAACTCGCAACAGCGCAGCCTGCCCATGGCTCTAGATGGGGCGAACAGAGTGTCATCGGCTAGACTAAGACGTGAGAACGAAGAGCAGAGAGCGAACGCAAAAAATAATCGTACCTCCGGATTCTCTACGCGCGCGGTATGGAATGACCCCGAAGTTAGCGACGAAGCTCGAAACCAGAACCACTCTGGTATAATAAAATCGCAAACTCCATCACCCGAAGGCATCAAAAGCGCATCCCTGTTTTCCTCGCACCGACTGTTTATCGATACAAGTACATCCCGTGAGATATTGCAAATGAAGGAATCTGAGTGTAATATGAGCAACGGCGGTGTAGAAAGTCTTGACTAATGTGTACATACATTCGGCATCCACTTTTCATCCCATTTCCAACCTTCTGGTCTTGCATTCAGCCAGGAGCAAACGTGCCTTAATAAATGGGTGTTTATTCGTTGGCGTTGCTAGACGAGAAGACTCTCCAGCAGTTGAGGTTGCTGATTCAGAATTTCGATGTTGTGGTGCCACATTCAAAGCAGTGGTTCATGGTGTGGAGGCTGGTAAGAGACGAGCACTTTGAGTCAAAAGTGCATCGTGGCAGAACTACGAATTTGTTGGGCGTCGATGGAAAACAAACGTGGTGGGCGGAAAATAGTCACGGTGACGTTTCGGCGGTCACGCTACCTAGTTTGGCGAATGAATTTCTCTGACCCACTTGTGAATGCCATGGGCAAACTATGTTCAATGTAGAGTACAGTACGTCGAGACTTAGTACTTAATTTTCATTCAATTTAAACAAAATTATACGCATAATAATGCCTGACAGCCAGCATCAAGCGCAACACATCCAAATTTGAGGCAGCTCTGAGATATCAATACTTTCACTTCCCTGTAAAAGTACTGGGATTCTTTCGTCTATCTATATTCAAAGTAGCAATAGGAATTTACCTAACTTAACTGCCTTTGGGTTGAACAGCTGTCGAGCAATCGCTTAATTTAAGCGCATTTGAAAATAAGGCATCAAGCTGCAAATTGGTCACTGTGCAATAAACAAGAAATCTACTACGCAGGAGCTAATCCACAGCCAATGTAAAAACAAGAGTCAAGAGTCATCTACCATTCAACTATCCGTAAATTTGATCAAACTAGTTTGTCTACGGGTCTGGGGTGATTGGTTGATCAAGCGCAACTGGCGGATTCGACGAGCCAGTTAGCAACGAGACCCTGTTTGGTCTCACCAACCCAGCCAGTAATAATGGCGGCAGTCTGGGCGGAGGTTTCTCCTTGAGCAGAGATCTTGTCATTGACGAGGAAGGTGTTGTCCGCGTTCTCGGCGAGAATGGTGGATCCCGGTCCTCCCTAGAGGAATGGATAAATAGCAACATAAAGTAAAAAATGCAGTTCGTACATCGATCACACCGTTGGCGTCAATAGCCAAAGAACGTCCGATAACTGTAGAATAAAAAAATCGGTTAGGACGTGTATACGAACAAAATGCAATCAAGCGTACCATAGTTGAACTCGGCAAAAAGGTTGGTGGTGCTCGAGTCGACATGAACGGTCGGCTTCAAGAGCAAGTCGCAAGACACAAGTCCATCTTGGCGCTTGGACGGAACTGTCGATGCAATAGCAGCGGTGGCGGCTGCGAGAGAGACGAAAGCTTTGAGGTTGAAGAACATTGTGATGTTTGAGAGAATTTGATAATGTGTTATGGAATAATAGAGCGCAATCGACAGATCTTTTATATCGCCTTGAATCGGTTATGGGAGGCCGTTCAGAGAAAACCAATTGCTCAATCCCATAGTAATTTTGGTTTCTCCAGTTCAGGTCAACCATGTTCCGTGGAGAAATGGTTATGACGTACTCGCCAGCAGCGTCTGATTGGTGTCGAGTCCAGTTATGCAAAACAGAAGTCCAAAATCAATCGTTTCAGAAACGACGAAAGTAGAACAAGGTGCCTCAGGCAAAATCCTATGTAGGCCTTTTCAACAGAACAACAGGGTAGTAGTGCATGGAAACTGCCCAGTATATTTCCTGAAGTCCCCGCTCCAGCCCATGGTGATCAGTGTTCAAGGGAATTCCGAAATGAAGACGAGGGAAACTCCACCGTTCACTCGTAGCCTTTTGGACATTAATTTCAAGACTGATCACTTCCAGATCCCAGCTTGACACTGAGGCACAAATAATGTTAGAATTAGTTTTTAGTCATGAGGCACTTAGGGCGAGTTATCGTAACGGACGACTCTGACTTTGGATACTTATGGTAAGCGCTCCTTGGCGAGGATGAAACTTGTTTGCAGCGATTTTCTCAAGAAGGTGAATAATTTCCGCCATATTGTCAACGCTTATACCTGTAGACTATTTCAATCCCTCTTAATACTTGTACGTGTGGCTTGGAGGATCGGCGAGAAGCATGGATAAAACCTGCACCATTAACTAGCAACGTGCCTCTCTTTATTAGCAGCGAAGTGCTAATAGCTGTATCGAGACTTATCTCCTAACCAAGTCGCTACAGCCGTAGACATGTACGTCCTTTTTCTGCTTTTATAAAATTTGAAACGAATGATTTGGAAAAATGGGACATCCCCATTAGGATATTTTCCATCCAAATTTGATTCCCGACCTAGATGCAACACAACGAACTAACGAGCTAGAGAGTCGATTCCCTACCGGGTAACGTCGACGTTGGGCTGAATCGTACTTTGGAAGAGATGTTAGTCATGGTTCTCCTCGGACTACCAAGACCGCTAAGACATACCTCAAAATTACAATTGACACTGCCGTCGACTCGGTCCCAGCCGAGGCAGTATCTCATGCACGACGCGTTAATTTCCAACCATGAACACTGGAACGAACCGATTCCTCCCCAGGATCATCGGGAAACATAACCTACAGTACAACGTTAAGTCCAATGGGAGTTTCACAAAAAATGTGCTACCACGTACAGGGAACGTCCTGGTAACAATTTCCTCGCACACCCAGCCACGCTCTTCGGCTTTGCTGAAAAATTCCATATCTCTGTGCGCGAGATGGGGTCGGTGATGAGAGTAAAACACCAGTACGCGAGGTTCAGGCTCTTGGGTTTCGGGGTCTGCTTTCGCAAGTGAAAGTTCACAAGTTTTTAGAAGGGCATCGTGCTGAAGAAAGAAATCTTGACAAGTCAATCAATATTTCGTCAGTGCAAACGTCTCGTACCTGTGAGTGATTAAAGATGAGGTCTGAGAGTATGATTAGGTGGAATCTCTTGCGATTGCCCGAAGAAGGCAAGACGTTCAGTAAAGGATCGACAGGATGTCCCCAGATATATCCCTATTGATTCTTCGGCTTAATGAAAGGGAAAAAAATAAATAGATCACTCACCTGAACATCCACACGACCAACATCACCCTCATTTACATTCGACGACACGTTGTAGTCGATGTTATCTACGAGAGAAGCATCCGGATAATCTGTCACGACAACCTTGAAAAGGTGTAAATCCTCGGCGAGAGAGATGAAGGGAAGATAAAAACCATACCTTTCGCGCCCCATTCTTCACGGTGACAATACTCGGTAAAGCTCCTCCAGCTCCTAGCTCCAAGACGAAACGGTCCTTGTATATATCAGGATTCGCGTCCAGATACGACGCAAGAGCCAAAGCAGCGTTCCATCTAAAGAGAGAGGAGTTAGCATCTCCATAACTTCGTAGACAAGAAACCCTCACAGGTAATGTGCCCATAAGGGATGAGATCCAACCAATCGTACTCTAATATCCTTCCAGTCACCGTCCTTCTCCCGTGTGTATGTTGAAAATGTCGGTTCCGGTGTTGGAGGTCTGGGAGGTTCCTTCGCAGATTAGCTAGCCAGGCCCATCTTGTAAGTAGCATTGACAGACTGTGAAGACGCTTCCCAGGTCGAGCATATCCTCGGTAGACGACATCTGCCGTAGGTGTTTCTCGGAGCAAGCTTGGGGGCCAGGGGCAGGCCAGGGGCAAATTTGCTTTCTTTCAAGTTTTCCATTGTTTGCTTGGGTCCATTGAACCAAACAGCCACATTTGGTCAGGCACAAGGATTGCTTGAGGCTTGCCCCTAAAAATCTCTATACGTAGATTCTAACGTACCCCGCTGGCGACTCATCCCGAGGATACTCTCCGCGACAATGTGAGTGTATTTTGGTACATCGTCAGTACGTGTACGGCCTACAAGGCTGGGTTACAAAAAGAAGGGAAATCCAAAAATAGCAAAGAACCCAAAACAACTTCGTCTACGGTACGGTGAATGTGAACGAGTTTGGAAATGAGAGAGTGAATACGGGTATATAACGGCTTGACTGCCTAAACTGAGATTTACGAGTGAAAGAAAAGAGAAAAAGAGAAGCGTGTCAACGATTGGTTATGGAACCTGGACCTTTAGGCGTTCCTTTTCCATATTAGTTTTTGCAGCAAAGATACTTCCAACCCGTAATGCAACAAGCACCATCCCCGCAGCCATCGCGCTCCTTTTGAATGTAGCCGCTAGCAGTGTCGCACGTTGCACTGCAAAATGGCGCCGTGGCAGCCCAGTAACAACCCTGCGGTGTAAGGTCCGAGGGGTCCCCTGCTACAACATTGTCGTCGGCAAATGCGAGAGAGGCTGCCATGAGTGCGAAGGCAATGGTAAATTTCATATTTAATAGGCTAATAAAGCGCGCTGTGGTCTAGAGGGAATGTAAGCTCATCTAGTTGAAGACGAGGTGAGGTTGGTAAACTTACAGGAATGAGAGGGTTTTTGTATGAGAAAGATATTCAAAACAAGTCTTGCTTTTATATCTGCTGTGGGGGTTAGACGGGCAATATGAACGTCTTCAAAGACAATTTCCTGTGAATAGTTGAAGTCCGAGAACCAAAGATGTCGTCGGTCATACGATATCGTGACAATTCTGGCAACTTTTTAGCACATCCACTACCAGACGCCGTAGAACGAGAACCCGCAAATGTTGAATTGCAATACCTAGAAGCAAGCCCACAAGTCCAACATTATTTGGCAGAAATCAGCTGCGTTGGTAGCCCTGCAGCGCAGTGGCGTGTATACCCCCAGATTGGCGCAGTCAGCAAAATCGAAAGACGCGACATGCATGGTATCACCTTATCTTGGTATTGTTCTAGTCGTCTCCTATCCCTTCTAGCGTGTTCAGAATGGGTCCTGGAACGTTGTCCCTTGTTCGAAAACAAATTTATGTCACTACTTGGACCCGAAGAACAGAAGCGTCGGCTAATTTAGGCCACATTGCGGTCTGGGACGCTTTAGATAGATGTTTCAACCGTATTTCGCATGTTGAAGACTTGCGAATTTGATGTTACAGTTTATGTTAGTAAGATTGGATGTGTTCTATACTTCTTTATTAGTCTGTAAAGCAGTTACGAAAGGGTAGACCATTAATTTTTACCTTCAATATTGGCACGTTGTCTCACCTCTACCCGACGGAATCTGGGATAAGCTTTGGGTGCACCCAACACAAGACATAGTCGTTCCAGAACCGAAAGATAAGGAGTCGAACTGCTTACCCATCCGAAGGAAGTCATTTCAAGTTTTTCAGCCAAGACTTAATGACGTTGACAGCGAAAACTAAGAGTCTCACAGTGACCTGCCCGCCCACAGTCGAGTATTGGCCTATTGAGCCTTACCCGCGTGTCCAAAATTATCAGAGGCAAGATAATAATCAGCTACGTTGTTGGCTAACTGGGAAGCAAGGTAGCCTCTCCGTACCTCCAGATTGGCGCGGCCAGAAAAATCAAGAGACTTCATCTGGGAAATGTCATCAGCATCATTTTTCCAGCCATCGCCCTTCTGCACTAGTCTGTTCTCCGTATTGGACAGTTCCCTTGTTGCCGCGTTGACGTTGGAGGTCCAGGAGGTCCCTTGGCAGACCCAACCGTATTGACAGCAAGAATTCACAGTCGAGAGGTAGCCTGCATGCCCACCGTAAAATATTCCATAATGCCTGACCAGGTCTATCGAGGCTCAGATATGTTGAGTAGTCGCACTGGCAGAGTATGGCGTCGCGGGTAAGATTTGTTGCGAGTCTGTAAATGGAAACTCGACATACAATTTGCACAGCCACGAATCTACGCTTGTGCTGTTCAGGTCGGAGCCCAGGGCAACGATAGTACCGGGCATCCAGCCCGGTGCGGTCTTTCTGCGACCACATTTTCCAGGCTAGATTATGCATACGGAAATGACATCAAGTGCACGACCTTTCTTGTTTTGGGACAATCTCATTTTCTCATTTTCTTCAAGCGACCGAAGAACAAGAATACAAGCGTAGAAGGATAGATCAAGCACAAATGCGTGCCCAATAGCAATGAGATCCAACCAATTATATAGCGGTTTTCTGTGACAATATTGGTGTATTCTGAAGTACAAGGTTGAGGCTACTAAAAGAAGTGAAATTCAAAATATCAAAAAGCTCAAAACAATTTCGTTCATGGTAAGTAAGGTGAACATGAACGATTTTGAGTAAGTGAATGAGGGTATCTAACGGCTTGACTGCCTAAAGTGAGATTTACAAATGAAAGAAAAAATTATAATAAGGGATGTGTGTGGATGCATGGTTATGGAACCTTGGTCTTGAGCAGTTCCATGTCTGTGATTTCACCATTAAATTCTCTGGCAGCAAAGGGCCTTGGAACCCGTCCAGCAACAAGCTCCATTGCCGCAGTTAGATCTCTCCGATTCGTAGTAATCATTGTTACATCCAATGCAGGTCTGAGCAGTCCGAGACCAGCCCGAGTTCCTTTTCTCGCACGTTCCAGCGCAAAATGGCGCCGTACCATCCCAGTAGCAACCCTGCGGTGCAAGGCTTGCGTCCGATGATGCTACGGCGTTATCGTCGGCCAATACGAGGGAAGCTGCCATGAGTACGAAGGCAATGCTGAACTTCATATTAATAGGCTAACGAAGCTGGCTGTGGTCTAGAGGGAATTTAAGTTCCTCCAATTCGAAGATGAGTCGAGGTTGGTAGACTTACGAGAGGAAGAGGGGCTTTTGTACGAAAAAACATTGGAACCAAGCCGTGACTTTATATCTGCTGGGTGGTCCTACTTCCCGTCTAAAACACGCTAAGAGCAATGTAAGAAGTTTTCCGCAACAAATTCCTTTGAATACTAGAAGTCAAAGAATCCAAACTATCGTTAGAACCAAAACGCCGAACACGGCAAAACCCAAAAACAAGAGCTTGTTGAGGGCCTCGACCCATCGCCTGTCTGCTTAGGCATAGCACCTTCACTACCGGACAGACGCCGTCGTGCGAGAACCCATGAAGGTTGAGTTGGAATACTTAGAAGCTAGCTAGCCCAAGGAAAGCACCAAGTCCAAAATTATTCGGCACAAATCGGCTACGTTGGAAGCCGACCCAGCACCACAGTGGGCCTCGTACCCCCAGATTAGCGGGACAGCAAATCCAAAGACGCCAAGTGGCGATACCATCGGCATCCAACTCATCACATCTTAATATTTTTCTAGTAGTCGCCTTCCTGCTCTAGTGTGTACTCTGAATTGGTCGGTTCTAGTGTTAAGGCCTTGACGTTGGGACGCAACTACAAGGACAGTCGTTTTGGGGCTTGGGCTGAAAGCCGCCAATGCAAAAAATGACAAATGAATATATAAGTAAAAATGAAATAAACATAAATTGTAAGTAGATTTCAATCCCTAGTCGACGGCCAATTCAGTAATGTACAGTGTTTTATTTGAGATTCGTAACTGAGCAAGGGTTTATTCCATTTATTTGAGGTGATGAAGTCCAGACGTGTCAGGAAATGATCGCCTTATCTTATCTTATCTTTTCTATTCCCTTTTATAGAACGATGTCTTACTCTCGTAGTATATAGTCTTCCGTCTTCCGTAGATACGATTCCAGTCTTGCGCTGGTCTATTCACCGCTATCCTATCCTTTTGGCCTTTTCCCTCGCGCGACGCTGACATTAGCGCAAGACTGCACCTAAACCGATTCCCTGTAACACATACTGCACGGCCGAGACTTTAACTGTTGCTCGGAGTTCACTGCCCAATCTGAGACATCATGTCCGAACACTCACCTCAAACCCTCATCGACGATGATATACCGATGTCGTCGAACACAGGGGCTCAAGCTCCTCAAGACTTCTTTTACCAATTAATAGCCGAATCAAATTACAGACAAGAGCAGTCTGTGATGCGGCAGGAGCTGTATAGTCAGCGGATGGAGGAACTTCTTGCCGCGCTGACGCAGAACCGATACTCAGACCAGCCTCAGGGTCAGGGGAAGATCAAGGCTGCTAAACCGAAGAAGTACGATGGCAAACCCGACGAAGTTCGCAGCTTCTTGCTCAGTCTTCGAGTTTTCTTCCTTGCCGACCCTAAGGCTTATGGTAACGATGACGATGCGAAGGTTAGGTTTGCGATAACCTATTTGGAAGGGAATGCGCAGAAGTGGCTTGATAATTTGATGGAGGGATTGGGTGCGGATGAGTTGCCGTGGAAGAAGTGGGAGAATTTCGAGAAAGATTTCAGGGGTCACTTTGAGACCTCGAACCGCCGAGACGATGCTCAGATCAAACTTGAGAAGGTCGTTCAGAATGACCGCATCCCGATTGAAACCTTTTTCGAAGAAATCGAAGTCTATAGGCGAGATTCAGGAGCATTAATCCGCGTCTTGAAGAAAAGCCTTACCAACCGTCTCCTTCAAGATATGTACGCAGCCATTGGTGCCTCAGAGCCTACAACATATGATGAGTGGAAGAAGCTTGCCATCGAAAAGGACCATCACCGTCGGAATCTCGAGGCAAACTTGGACATCCGTCGTCATGTCCAACAGTCTACATCGGTGACCAATTCCAATGTGAACAGAGCGAGTAATGACGGCGGTAACCGTGGGGGAGCTCCAAGCAACCGAGGAGGGTATGGAGGATGGAACAATCGTGGAGGGTACGGCGGAGGTCATGGAGGATACGGAGGAGGTTTTCGTGGAAGTTATAGTGGAGGTTACGGAGGATATGGAGGACCAGTGAATACAAGTGGAAGTGGAGGAGGGTCAACGACGAATACACAGAGTCAAAGTGGAGGAGCAAATCAACAAACATCAACCCAAACCCCTGCTTCTGGTACATTCGGAGGTGCCGGAGTACCCATGGAGATCGATCGGACTCGTGGAGGGGCGAAAGGAACCTTTCAATGCTACAATTGTGGCGGCGAAGGGCATCTTGCACGTAATTGCCCGGAGCCAAAACGTCCTCGTCAACCCCCACGTATGTTCGTGCGCAGCATGTTTGATACTCTCTCCGACGACGATAAAAAGGGTTTACTCACTGAATTGGGTTTTCCTACCAACGAAGAGTGAAGGGTTGTGTGCCCTCTTCGTCTACACAATGTATTAGTACGAACACGTCAGCAACAATACACGATTCTACGATTCCATTTAAAGCCACACACCCAGAGAAGAAGAGAAAAGCGGCCTCGGTCGAAGATGTCGAGGACGAGGATGAGAAGTTGATGAATGAAAAGGAGAAAGCTAGAGGACCAGGCACTCTCGAGGATAACACAGATGATCGAGATGAAGCAGAAGAGAAGAAGTCGGAGGATGCAGAGAAGTCGAAACCAAGGGCAGAACAAAAGGAGAAGGATGAAAACTTAGATGATGCAAACAATACGAGTGCGGCAGCCAAACTTCTACGACAGCTGAAAGAAATGAAAGACAAAGCAATCTATGCGTTGAGGAGGTGGACATCAAATCGGCGGCAAGACGAAGTCACTGTATCCCTTTTCCAAGCGTTGATAACCGCTCCAATCGATGATGCTATTCGGACGCTCGAAGATCTTCGACGCCCATTACGACATGTCCTTCGAGGAATGAGCAGTGCCCAAGCCAATTCAACTATCATTCCAGCAATGCTTCAGACCGTCGATACTGCCATGAAATTCACGGTTGACTGCTTACTTGATTGTGGAGCAACGGGTTGCTATATTGACGAGTCGTTAGCAAGAGAACTTGGTTTAAACCTCGAGAAACTCGCACATCCAATTCCGGTTTATAATGTCGACCAAACCCTGAATGAAGGAGGCCCTATCCGATATGTTGTACCCCTGCGTGTCAAGATCGGAGACCACGTCGAGTCGATAACATTCGCTGTCACTAATACAGGTCCTAACAAAATCATCCTTGGTCATGCCTGGCTTCGGAAACATAATCCAAGCATCGACTGGACTCGGGCGAAGGTACTGTTCGATCGTTGCCCACGAGAATGCGGCTTACCCCAAGTGTGGAATGAAACCGAGAATTTGATAGGGGCGATTGAGGAAGATGAGGAGGAGAGCGTTGAGGAAGAGGAAGAGACCTATGAAGACAAAGATATGGATACATTAGAAGAAGGAGAGAGATTATTTGTCTTACCGGAGGATGTTGAGACCATTCGTGCTAGTTACACGATATCTCAACATCTCGCAGAAGAGAATGCGCGAGTGAAGAAGTTGAAAGCAGATGCAACCGTCCCCGACAGATATGTCAAGGACTTCAGCCCCGTTTTCGAAAAGTCAACCTTTGATACACTGCCACCTCGACGGAAATGGGACCATGCAATCGAACTCAAAGACGACAGTACACCATTTACGAGCAAAATCTACCCGCTAGCTCGAGATGAACAACGACAATTAGATGAATTTATCGAAGAGCACTTACAGTCTGGTAGAATCCGACCGTCGAAAAGCCCGATTGCATCTCCATTCTTCTTTGTTAAGAAGAAAGATGGGAGTCTCCGCCCTGTCCAAGATTATCGTCGGTTGAATGCAGGAACAATAAAAAATCGATACCCCTTACCGCTTGTCTCCGAGATCATTGACAAGTTGCGCGGCGCACGGTATTTCACCAAGTTTGACATTCGATGGGGCTATAACAATATCAGACTTAAAGAAGGCGACGAGTGGAAGGCAGCATTCATCACAAACCGTGGACTCTTCGAACCGCTAGTCATGTTCTTTGGCTTAACCAACTCCCCTGCAACCTTTCAAACGATGATGAACGAATTATTCTCGGGCCTAATTACACGAGGTGTTGTGATCGTGTATATGGACGACATCTTGATCTTCACAAAGACGTTAGAAGAACACCGTGCAGTTACGAAAGAAGTCCTACGAATCCTCGCTGATAATAATCTGTCACTGAAACCTGAGAAGTGCGAGTGGGAGAAAACGAAGGTGGAGTACCTTGGTATGGTAATCTCGGAGGATGGTGTGGAGATGGACACAGTGAAAGTAGAGGCAGTGCGTGACTGGCCGGAACCGCAGAACAAGCGTGAACTTCAGCAGTTCCTTGGTTTTGCGAACTACTATCGACGATTCATTAGTCATTTCTCGACTATGAGTTGTCCTTTACACCGACTCACCGGAAACCAGCCATGGAAATGGGGAGCGGAAGAAAGAAAGGCATTTAAAGAACTCAAGATGGCCGTTACGACAGCACCCGTGCTAGCGTTTCCCACCGACAAAGATCCTTATCGAGTGGAGGCTGACAGTTCCGGATATGCGACAGGTGCAACGTTACTACAACGTCAGAACAATATGTGGAGACCAATCGCGTTCTTGTCAAAATCCTTAAGCAACGTCGAAAGAAACTACGAAATTCACGATCGAGAAATGTTAGCCATCATGCGAGCGCTTGAAGAATGGCGGCATCACTTACAGGGAGCGGAGCATACAGTCGAGATTCACACTGATCACAAAAATCTCCAGTACTTCACAACCGCCCAGAAATTGAACCGCCGGCAAGCCCGATGGTCACTCGAGCTTGCAAACTATGATTTCGTATTGGTACATCGACCTGGCCATACTATGGGAAGAGCGGATGCATTATCTAGGAGACCGGATCATGAGAAAGGGGAGGACGATAACAACGGTGTGATTTTGATTCAACCTCACCATTTGCGAAGAGTGGATGTAGAAATCGAGGATGAGGGGAAGGAATTAGTTGAGAAGATCCGACGTCATAAAGAAGTGGAGCGGGCAGTGCAGCTGAAGTTGCAGATGAAGGAGAAAGGCTGGGAGGAGCATGAGGGATTAATTTTATGGGAGAATCGTGTCTACGTACCGCCGAACCGAACTCTTCGTGAGACGATCATCCATTTGCACCATGACACCTATACCGCTGGCCATCCCGGGCGATACAAGACCGCTGAATTAATCCTACGGTCCTACTGGTGGCCACGCATTCACGTCGATGTTCGTCGATATGTCGAAAGCTGTGACCTTTGTCAACGAACGAAAGCTAAACGAAACAAACCACAAGGACTACTCTCACCAAATCTTATTCCCAAGTATCCCTGGCAGCGGATTTCCGTCGACCTTATAACCGAACTCCCCATGAGTTTAGGTTACGATGCAATCATGGTTGTAGTTGACAGACTCACCAAAATGATTCGCATAATCCCTACCTACACTTCCCTAACGTCTGAAGGTGCTGCGCGACTCTACAGAGACTTCGTCTGGAAGGATTTTGGACTACCTGAATCGGTTATCAGCGACCGAGGAACCATATTCGTGTCCAAGTTCATGGATGCATTGAATCACTTACTCGGTATCCAAACCAATGTCTCTACGGCCTATCATCCCCAAACTGATGGCCAAACCGAACGCATTAACCAAGAAATCGAACAGTACTTGCGCATCTTCGTAAATTACCGACAGGACAATTGGGCCGAATGGTTGTCCCTAGCAGAATTTAGCTACAACGACAAAGTCAACAAAAGTACTGGACATTCACCTTTTATGCTGAACTGGGGGAGAAATCCGCGAAAAGGAGTTGAAGCGAAGAGAGAATGTACGGTGGAGGCAGCGAGCGATTTCGTAAAGAGGATGGATGAACTGAGAAAAGAAGCGGAGGCGGCGTTAGAACGAGCAGCACGGGATATGAAAACTCACTTCGACCGCAGTCATCAAGCGTCGCCCGAATTTCACGAAGGCGATGAAGTCCTGCTGGAAGGAGAAAACTTAAAAACGAACCGCCCAACAAAAAAACTCGAACACCGACATTTTGGACCATTCAAAGTAGAAAAGAAAATCGGACAGCGTGCTTACCGACTCAAATTACCCTCAACATGGAAGGTGCACCCAGTCTTCCATGTGTCCAAACTTTTCCCATACTGCCGAGGAGACCGCCCGCAAACAGAACCACCACCGCCCGACCTTATAGATGGAGAACCTGAACAAGAAGTTGAAAAGATTCTGGATGACCGTATCAGAAGAGGAAAGAAGCAATACTTGGTGAAGTGGAAGGGTTTCCCGATGGAAGAGAACGAGTGGCTGACAGAGGAAGATCTCACGCACGCCAAACGAGTTTTGAACGAGTACAAAACTCGTCCTAAAGGAGGGGGTAATGTCAGGAAATGATCGCCTTATCTTATCTTATCTTTTCTATTCCCTTTTATAGAACGATGTCTTACTCTCGTAGTATATAGTCTTCCGTCTTCCGTAGATACGATTCCAGTCTTGCGCTGGTCTATTCACCGCTATCCTATCCTTTTGGCCTTTTCCCTCGCGCGACGCTGACAAGACGCCCCAGGAGAAGTTAGGGAAGAAGACGTCGTCTTGCAATTAAGAGCGCTGGCGAGAAGCGGATCTATCACGCACGATATTGCCAGCGCCTCCCCTGCCCGTTGACTCAAACTCTGGAGCGTGGTGCGAATGATGTTCGATAGCAGGTTCATGGGTCGACGTGATGTTCGCTGCACCTCCGCGGCCTGTAGAGTGTCTAATTACCCAGGAAAATTAGACCAAGCGAAAGGGTTTTAGAGTCGTGAGGAAAGAACGCACAAGTTTTGGGCAACATGACCGAGTTTCCTCCTCTCCTCCTCGTCTATAGACTCAGCGAGATGTCCATCTCCAGGAATGATATTACCTGCTCCCCCGCGGCCCGTAGAAAACTTGGGGACGCTTGTGGTTGAGCCGGTGGGATCGCGAGAGCGAGAGCGATTTATGTTGCCCAACCCACCACGTCCGCTGGAGAACTTTGTTCGAAGTTAGATGGTAACAAAATCACGGGACAACAAAAATTCGTACTGCGGCTCCTTCGTGTGCGGCAACGTAGTCTCGGATGACCTCCTGCTCAACCGCCTCGACTTCTGCGCGGGGCTTGGGGTCGCGAGACGGAGAGCGGAGGTTACCTGCGCCGCCACGACCAGTCGAGAAGATCTGTCAATAGTTTTGACGAATCAGTTAGCAAGAGTACCAAAGATAGGAGAAGAAGAAGAAGCTATATCAGGAAGATCTACCCCACCGCCGGGCTCAAGGATCGTCGGAAAAAGAAGGACGTGCCCACCTGGTTGGGATTTGCGATCGGTTCTCTGCCACGGGTGACAGAGAAGTCGTCTGGGCCAGAGCTAGGCCTGGCGTCGCGGGAAAGGGAGGATTGGCGGATGTTGCCTATTCCACCTCGGCCTGTAGACTGCTTCAGCGTCGCCAGAAAGGGAGGTGGGCTAAAAGTAAGCAAAATTCATTTTATGGAGAAGAAGCAGAAACGCACGAAAGCTTCACGGCCACGGGACAACGAGCGTTCTGCGTCTGTCATTTCGATGGGTCAGATAAATGTTGGGTGCAAGAAAGAAAGGAGAAGTCAAGCAGGAGTCATTTTATACTTGGCTGTGCGAGCATGACACAGTTTTCAGGTCCGAGATTATGGTGACTGGTGACAGGGCGTTTGGAATGATATAGTCGAGCCAGCTCGAATACCAAAGCCCTATCGGCTCAGCTCGGGGCCCGCGCTCGCTATCGCAGCCCATCCTCCAACGACGGCGCCAAATAGTGGCGACGATCCCAGAAAAACAAAAACAGAAATGGCTGGGAAGATAACGCTGGGAAAGTCAGGGCACCAATTCAACGAGGGAACGATAAGATAGAGGGAGATACGCGAAAAGCATGGTGCACGCCCGGCCAAACTTTCTTATCTCTTATCTCTAGCTTCCTTCCTTGAACCGCAACCACCACCTGCCCTCCTGAAACTCGACTGAATCCGCACAGAAAGGACGACTTACGAGACTGAGATAGTATGGGCGACACTGAATCGTTCTCTTCGCTGTGGCCGTCGTACTCGCGCTCACTTGGGCTCAGCGTTCGGCTAAGTTTGGCACCGAGGGCCGAAATTTTACTGCTCAGAGACAGTCTGCGTGAAGGAGACGGCGACGAGCTTTGGCGTTCTGAGAGCATGGCCTTTTTGGAATAGGAGAGGAGCCAGACGACTGCTGGGAGCGTAAGAGGGAAGGAGGAAAGAAAAAAGCGGAGGCAGAAAACTGATATGTACGTCCACTGCTTACCCGGCTTTGGTTTTGTCCTTTCGGACTCACCCATGTTTCTCCCACTACCAGTGCCACCGGCCTCTGGCGCCATCCATCGTGATCAACGGCTCATTTGTGTCATTTTGCCTTGCCAGGGTTTCTATGTCACGAAAGGAGGTCTCCGGTTCGGATCTGAACCCTCCATGGTGCGCGTTACTTACTATGCTCCCACTTTCACTTTCTGAACTTCGGATCTTAGAGGCCTACGACCAGCTTTAGAGATCTATTTTTCTTGACGAAGGGACCGACATTCGTATATACTCGAACGTTCGCTCACCATGTGGACTCCCGAGACATGCCTAGACCTGCACCACAGCTCCATTCCATCCTTTCCAAACTGCACTCTCTGAGTCTCTCACCGGTCATCGCTGTTGGTCTTTCACGTCCAATCGTGACGTCGTTCCCTCCTCTTCCATTCAATCTTATCGACTCCGCTTGTCATCCACGCAGCTCAAGCGGCCAGAGCCAAATGTCGAGACAACACGCCATTAGACGACGTGATCATTGTCAAAACAAGTCACAAGGCCTCTTTTTTTCGCAAAATCGCGCAATCGCGATCGAATTTCAAAATCTTGGCACCATGTGATCCCCCTCTCCGCATGAAGCCCCTCAAGTCCATCCAACTTCAGGAAACGTCCCAGGCTGGAATCCATGGTGAAGATGTGGATAAAATGAGTCGACGTCGGCCGCGGAAACTTGAAGACTTAAATGTTTTCTTTCCAAGCCGTGTGATCGGCTTTGGATGGGAGTAGTGGTCCAGGTCTTGCCTGTCGTCAAACTTCTGCCTGAGTGTATCATGTCTTCGTCGAGGTCTCTACGTTCGCTTACTGGGGCTGTCTCCTTTTGCATCTGGCTTTCTCTCAGACGAACATTCACTTTGTCACTCGGGCTTACACTGTTCATTGGAGTGCGATCGCATTCGGATATCTCATCCGAAATTCTGCTGTGTCTCATTCTCATCTCGCGCCTTTCTGACGTTCAGTTTCGCTTACCGTTGACACCCTCGTTCGTGTTCGACATGTGGGTGAATATATATATATGTGCATGTTCCTTCGCGTGTCAACGTGCCCTTGAATTGATGTGTACCCCCCCTTTCATCCACCCACGTTCGAGAAGGAGCTTTCATGACCCTTCTTCTCTCCCCTCCCATGTCGTTTATTCCTACAGAACTTCCATGTCGTAACGCGTCGATCATCTCAATATATCTCATTCTTCAGACCTTCCTACCTCCAGCGTCCTCTCATTTTGATTTCATGTATCAAGAGTTGTACACCCTCGTTCACCGACGAAAATTCATGGTCTCTGGTTTCTCTAATTATTATTAAAGTATGACCACTTGTGCGTCAATTGACACAATTCAGACAACCCTATAATTAGATTT
Source organism: Galerina sulciceps (assembly GCA_023014345.1). NCBI lineage: Eukaryota > Fungi > Basidiomycota > Agaricomycetes > Agaricales > Galerinaceae > Galerina > Galerina sulciceps. The sequence goes on from JAEDXJ010000007.1 coordinate 470,132, forward strand.
CTATTTGCGTCAACCAAACAACTATCTGCTGGTTGTTCAGCGACGCCTAAGAGTCTGTTCGGTAACCATAATATGATCGTATTATGGCTGATTGATGGCAGCTCGGATTCTTCCGATGTTCCCTGCTGAGAGGTTCCCATCAATCTCCCATGCCACGTCATTCTCCTTTCCCCAATTCCGTCGGTCCGTACATCAGTTGAGCTCGTTGTTCCTACCAATGAGCTCACACTCCCGGATGAAAGTAAGTGTAGTATCTGGCGCTTTTGGTAAATTAAATTCAGGATGTAAATTTGAGTTGATTTGACATAAAATTTGATTGTACTACGTCGAAATACAGTAGTTATCTACGAAAGCGGGAAGGAGGCGGGAGACGAGCGGGAGGTGGAATGGGGACCGACGGTGTGATGGCTGAAGGTCAGCCCGTAACGCTTTGTGACCGATTCTCGATTTGGATCATGGGAAGAATCTGAGCTGCCATCAATAAGCCATAATACGATCATATTATGGTTACCGAACAGACCCTAAATTGCTGGTGTGCCTTATCGATTTACCATGTCGCTTCCCAGCAGCTTTCCTCAAGAGCTCATTGATGCCATAGTCTACTATTTACCCGCTGATACGACAGACAGGCCTCTATATTGGGAGGCCGACCTGGCGGCTTGCACCTTGGTTTCGAGATCTTTCAGTGCTCCAGCCAGGAGACGGCTTTTCCACACCATACATCTTACAACATTCAAAGATACTGATACAGGAATACGAAGCAGCCGACCAAAGGATGAGCTAATTCGACGAGTGCAATCACTCTCTGACCTTTTGGCCGAGGAAAACTCCAATTTAATCACCTTAATGCATACACTAACCATCGACATAGACAACGAACGCGTCATGCTAGACAGTGCATCTGGTCTTGACGTCGTTCTCTGGCTAGTGAGCGCTGGTGCCCACAATCTCGAAACATTCCACTTTGAATTTTTGGATATCTTCCCGTGTAAATGGGACTCTTTGCTGTCTGATATCAGAGAGTCCTTGTCCTCGATATGTCACTTGAAGTCAGTAAGAAACCTCCACTTCGCAGGCCTCACCGACCTCCCCATCGATATTCTCAACGACTGCAAATTTCTATACCTCAGAGACGTGACCTTGTCAAATCCTCAGGCTTCCCCTTCCGCCTTGACCCCCAAAGCGACGATCATCTACCTAGAAGAGCTGCATCTAGCCGCCCGTACTCCGGTGATTTGGGATCATTTCTCCAGCATAATTCGGACCATCTCTGGAGTCAAGACCTTGAAACTCTCGCCTCAGGGGTACCACTTCACCATCAAAGAATTCTCTGCTTTCACCACGATCCTGAAAAACATGTCAGACTTGCTTATCTCTCTCGAAATGTACGTGGAATATCGGCCTTTCTAGACTTCATTCTTTGAACTCGCTTTCAGTATATTTCTTAGGTTCAACCTGGATGTTTGGAGTTTTGCGCCTAGCGGCCCGTTGTTGCTTCATCCTCTCCACAATATTTCCCTCCGATTTACTCGAGATGACGGGTCCCGAATGCTCCCTGACATGTGGGGAGCAGTAGAACTTCTCAGTCGCATAATAACGCCCTCGGAAATCCGTTCAATAGCCCTTGATTTTAGCATAGTGACTTTTGAAAGCCGACTTGACAGATTTTTACGCGACAAGGACGAAGGACTGGAGTCGCTCGGTCTTTCGATCCTTCAAGACAAGTTTCCCTTATTACAGAAACTGACATTCAAGTTGACAGTCGGATTTTTTCATAGTCAGGATCTGGATCCGACCCAAAGAGCGACTTATAGGAAGGAAACGGCGCGGTCTATTGAAGCAGGTATCTTATCACTCATATTCCCCTCCGAGTCCGTTCTTCAACCCGACGGTGCAAGATCGAAGGTCAATGTCGAGATCGACGTTCAGATATGACAATGACCATCCGACAACAGGACTGCGAGCTTATAGATACTCTACTGGTATTGTGCTGTTCTAAAATCAAGTTTGATCCTGAGTCAGTTAATAAGGACGTATTTCCGTAAGTGTGCTTAAAGCTGCTATCGCTGGCTTTTGGTGTTTCTTCTCTTCCCTCCCATGTCGTTTGGTTTGCCGTAGAACTTCCATGTCCGAGTCGTAGTGTCGATCATTTGGATATATCTCATTCGGCCTTCCTACCACTAGCATCCTCTCATGTTGATTTCATGTATCAAGAGTTGTATATCTTCACTCACCAACCAAATACCACGGTTTCTAGGTTCTTCGAGTACAGTACGACCATTTCCGCGAGATATATAATTAGATTTCTATTTGCGTCAACCAAAGTTACCAAACAACTATCTGTGCAACACGACCCAAATTTCTGCCTCATCGACTCACCATGCCGCGTCCCAGTATCTTGCCACAAGAGCTCATTGACGCCATAGTCTACCATATACCCGCTATTACGACATACAGGCCTCTATATTGGGAACGCGACCTGGCGGCTTGCGCCTTGGTTTCGAGATCCTTCAGTGCTCCAGCCAGGCGACGTCTCTTCCACACCATACATATTACAACACTCAAGGCGACTGATACAGGAATCCGAAAAAGCCGGCCAAGGGAGGAGTTAATTCGACGAGTGCAATCACTCTCTGACCTTTTGGCCTGGGAGACCTCCAATTTAATCACCTTAATGCACACATTAGCCATCGACATGGACGACGCAGGCGCGATGCTCGACAGTGCATCTGGCCTTGACGTCGTTCTCTCGCTAGTGATCGCTGGGGCCCACAATCTCGAAAAATTTCACTTTGAATTTTTGGATCCCTTTCCGCGTCAATGGAACTCCCTGCTGTCTGGTTTCAGAGAGTCCTTATCCATGATTTGTCACTTGAAATCAGTAAGAAACCTCCACTTCGCAAATTTCACCGACCTTCCCATCGACATTCTTACCGATCGCACGGCTCTATACCTCCGCAACGCCACCCTATCAAATTCTATCGCTACCCCTTCCGCTTTGGTCTCAAAACCGATCATCCACCTAGAAGAGCTGCATCTAGCGTCGCGTACTCCAGAAATCTGGGAGTATTTCACTGGCGTAATTCGGACTATTTCTGGGGTCAAGACCTTGAAACTCTCGCCTCTGGGCTACGACTTTCACGTCAAAGAATTCTCTGCTTTCACCAAAATTCTGAGAAACATGTCAGACTTGCTTATCTCTCTCGAAATGTACGTCGGATTTTGGCCTTTTAGACTGCATTTTTTGAACTCGCCTTCAGTATCTTCCTTAGGTACGATCTAGGTGTGTTGAGTTTTGTACCTAGCGGCCCATTGTTACTTCATCCACTGCACGATATTTCCCTCCGATTTACTTGGAATGACGGGTCCCGAATGCTCCCTGACATGACGGGAGCAGTAGAACTTCTCAATCGCCTAATCACGCCCACGAGAATCCTTACAATAACCCTTGAATTTCGCGTGGTTACATTTGAGAGCCGACTTGACGAATATCTACGCGACAAAGACGAGGGACTTGAAGCACTCGGTTTTTCGATCCTTGAAGACAAGTTTCCCTTAATGCAGAAACTGACATTCAAGTTGATAGTCACATTTGTACATGGTCGGGATCTAGACCCAACTCAAAAAAAGACTTATAGGAAGGAAACGGCGCGGTTTATTGAAGCAGGTATCTTATCACTCATATTCCCCTCCGAGTCCGTTCTTCAACACGATGGTGCAAAATCAAAGGTCGATGTCGTGATTGACGTTTATCTTGGACAATGACCATTCGACAAGCGGACTTGAGATTATAGATGCTCTATTAGTATCTGGTTTCTGCTTGAGTCAGTTAATGAGGATGTATTTCTGTAAGTGCTTGAATCTTCCACCATCTACCCTCTTGCGTTGACAAGCGTGGTGGTGCTTAAGAGTCAGACTAAATTAAATTTCCAAGGCTATCAACTCTTCACCCGCCTCAATCGTTCGTCTACATATATTTTGTTAAAACCGGAAACGTCTTAGCCCTCAGCCTTCGAATTATGATTAAATCCGAGATGCTGCCTTGGAAGGCTCGGAAATGAACACTGTCTGTATATCACACGGTATGTCTGTCTCCCCGCAGCTCAACTTGAAGTCGGGGACGGAATTTTAGATTTCCAGATCACGGTGTCTTGTCACGTGGAATTTTGATTTTGAAAATCAAAATCAAAATGGGAGGGAACAAAATCAAAATTGCTTCACCTCGTGCCACAATTCGTTCTTGATCTTGAACATGACTGACCACCTCTCAGTCGAAAAAAATAACCTGTCCTCCGATGAAGTATCAACACCTTCCAATCCGAGACCAAGTCATGAACTTGGCGCTGCCGTACCCTCAGGCAAGTTTGCAGAAAGGTCGACCTTGCAAAGACTTACGGATAATACTGGAACAGTACTCTTCAAGAAACTGGATATCCTAGACCGCTTACTTTCTCCCCTTATTATTCTCTTTATGATTGTTGGTGTCATAATTGGGGAATTCGCTCCGGGCATCCAACAGGCTTTCGACACTGTAAAGTTCCACAGTGTTTCCGTCCGTCAGTGTGCTCTTCGATGTCATGGGGTCGCATATACTAACTGGTCTTCTTCAGCCATTGCAGTCGGTCTTATCGTCATGATGTGGCCCATCCTCACCAAGGTTCAATACGAAACTTTGCCTAGAGTATTTTCGTCCTCGAAGATATGGGTCCACATCGGGATTTCAATGTTCCTTAATTGGATAATTGGACCTCTGATCATGCTCGGCTTGGCATGGGCTACGCTTCCAGACTTTCCTACATATCGAACTGGCGTGATCATGGTCGGACTTGCGCGATGCATAGCCATGGTTATGATCTGGAACGAGTTAGCAAGAGGCGACGCCGACTATTGCGCTATTCTGGTTGTCATTAACTCCATCCTGCAAATTATCCTCTACTCCCCATATGCATTGTTGTTCATCAACATTATCGGGGGGAAAGGTCGAAGCGACATCCACGTCTCATATGGGAACGTAGCGATTTCGGTGCTTATCGTAAGCAAACCTATTCGTTCATTCTTCAGCTCGTATTTGATCTCTGCTTGCAGTACTTGGGCATCCCTTTGATAGCTGGAGTCGTAACTCGATATTCCGTATGGTATTTTAAGGGAAAAAACTTCCTGGACTCCCATTTCATTCCCTTTTTCTCGCCGCTTGCTCTGCTCGGTCTCCTATACACCATCCTCGTCATGTTCGCATACCAAGGTCATCACATTCTCCACAATTTGGGCCCTGTGTTCCGTGTTTTCGTCCCAATGGTTCTCTATTTCATGGTTATGTGGACCTCTGCGTTTGCACTGATTTACTACCTTACCCGTCATGAGAAAGGGCAAGGCTCTCAATTTGGTTACCAAATGGCTGTTGTTCAGTCATTCACAGCGGGCAGCAACAACTTCGTAAGTTCAATTCTTTTTACTGCGGGGAGCGTTGGCTGACTATTTCAATGAATTCTTTGACAGGAATTGGCCATAGCGGTCGCCATTGCGGTGTATGGCGTCAGTTCCGATCAGGCGCTCGCAGCTACAATTGGCCCACTTGTCGAAGTACCTGTATTGCTGGCGTTAACCTGGGTGGCGTTACTTTTGCGGAATAGGCTTGACTGGGGTAGAATCAATAATCACGATCAAAAAAGTATTTCTGTTTAAATACTGTTCTGTACTCTATGACAGTGGATCGGTTTTTGCTATTTGGCTTCCACCTACGTGTTGGTAAATTTTTAGTTACGACTGTAAAAGAACATAGCTTGAGATTACCGTTTGCGACTCATCATTCTACCTACAGTCCACCTGGGTCCCGTACTTTCGCTTTCCTGGCTAAATCCGGTCATCTATATCTGTTCTTGAATGGTTGGAATACTTCCCGAATCCTCAATAAAGGGGTATTGTCCCATCACTTCGCGAAAGACAGGTGGAAGACTACCTATTGGAGCAGTGTCGGTTTTGCTGGGGTGACGTTAAACCCGTGAATGTGACGTGACAAACATCCGACTCGCGAGTTATCCGCCATCAGCGGTCTTTTCAACTAACGACCACCACTATTGCTTTATTGAGATGGCGCGTCCAATTCCCCTTTGCCGGATTTTGCTGCAGTACATTGACTGGGACACGCTGCGGTCGGTGAAGTTCAATCAGCAGGCTAGACGATATCAAGACCTCAGTTGTCGCCTCGAGGGCCGGTGTCGCTACAGTCTACTAAGCGCTGGGTTTACTGTCCGTACAGGATCTGCTCTACAACTTGATACTGTTTAAGAGATGGCTCTAAGGTACTTCTGCATTACTTTTTCCTTCACTTGACCTTGCTGGCTTTCGCTACCGGCGCTTTGTGGCAATCTCCCGGCTTCCTCTTGTCTAGGGGTAATGAACGAGCTAGTTTGTATCTTGACTCTGTGTTTCTCACACGTCAATTCCTTGGCCCGGAGACATCGGCAGTACTTGTCGTAACCAGACGAAAGCGACCAGGCGAGATTAGGACCGATATGCAGCATACCATTGTTTCTCTATCGCTATCTATGGAAGTTGCTTGGAAGCCGACCATCCTAGGAAGCGTCGCGGAGCACAAAGGCTGTGCAGTTCCTTCAACGTACCTGAGCATGGTAGGAAAAGTTTCGCAGATAAATCAAAAGAGGACGTGTTCAAAGTGTTCAAAAGACCTGTATCCTCTGCTCTCCGCTTTTGGACTCGTCCTGTCTAACGTGCAGGGCTGCGCAATTCAACTGACCCAGGTGGAAATAAGAATCACCGACGCTCCGCTACCACCTTTGTATACGCAATGCTAAAGCGGAGAGCAGCAGGCCGTGATAGCTTCTTCTTGAGGCAGTCTTCGTCCATGTACCATTCGGTTCAGTCAAAAATACAGTGCGCCTAGCGCATAACCGTCCAGTTACCTTGCATGGCAGGTGCAGGCAATCGTCTAATGCTTCCAAACTTATACGGATATTTTTGGAGGTAGGTCCAGCACTCTTAATTGACGTCTAACTCGGCAGGGAGACGAAACCAGGGATCTGGGCTCTGCAAAGCGTGGTCATATTAATAACACCTGGCCGATTTTCCGACTGAACAGTCTTATCCATAAAACTGTGGAGTGTTCCTCGTTGGTCAACGGGTCGTACAAGGTTCTTTGACATATGTGAAAAGTTCTAGAAGCTCTAAAATTTGACAGACAGAAGAACTGATGAACGAAAGAACTCACAGTCGTTTCCTCCGTATGCTTGCTTCCTAAACCAGAGGCTGCAGGTGCACGAGACGTGCATGTTTTCCGACTGTCGGAATAGCGGCGTGGACGACGGGGGTGCTAAACCTTTCGCTCGATGTAGACCCTCTGTGAGTCATGATGCAAAATACTGCACTTGTTGATCTAATATCTTAAATAATTCGATAGTTAGGGATTTTTGACACCGTAGATCGATTATTTGAAATCTGAAATATACATACTGTACGTGGCTAAGTACTTTGAGAGGTAGGCAGCTATTTTCCAACTCTAGCTTGGCCCTACTTAAACCCGTGAAACAGAGTCCTGAGCACTTTCGTCCAGTCCCTCCAATGAAGCTCCCGTTTTTGTATCGGATGTCACCCACATCAAGCCAGGCTCGCAACTCCGTCACAAACAAAAGACTGGTTCCGCGAGATCTGATAAAATTCATTTTGTCGTGGATCGCACTTGTCGGAACATGTTTTCTGACATTCCTGACCTCAGCTTTGCATATGGCCGTCAAGCCTCTGCACTTCCAAGCCCCAGACGCAAGCAACGATGATATCTTCTCACCGAAGGTAGGCTTGCTAACGTTTTCGATAACTCTGTGGTAACTTTGTTTGTACAGATAACACTTACAGCCGAAGCAGTATCTGCGGACGCGATATCAAGAACCTTAGTCATGAACTGGTACCCCCAATTCACCGCAGTGAATTGTTCACAATCCCTTACTTTGTATATTTATGTACCAGTGTAAGCAGTTCTCAATGCCAAATATGCCAAATTTTTATCTTTGATTTAGCACACTTTTGGATATGAGCAGTCCGTCTTGGGGTAATCAGCTCCAAGATCAACCAGTCTTTCGGCTGGATAGCACGGACACTTGCTTAGGGATTGGCCCTACATACTCATCTTTTAGAACCGTGACAAAGCTTCTCACCTCAAAGGATTATCTCGGCGTCGAGTCGTTCATCGATCAAGCAAACTTTCAAAGCTACCCCTTTGACGTGTAAGTGTCCTAATGACAATGAAATATTCATAGCCAACCCGACCATCAGGTATCTTGCACCGTTCTTGTTTTATGTACAGGATATAGATTCGAATGCCACTATGGCGCTGGGTGTCTCGGATTCCTTTGGTATTGCAGTGTAAGGATATCCTTTCAAATACTCATTCAAAACTTAAATTATTGAGCAGAAATTTCCAAATATCACTGCTGAATTCCATTTTGAAGTACAATGGATTAAAAGAGAGCCTCGAGTTTACCCTCAAAGTTGAAAGATCGGTGGGAACAAAAATATTCGTTATATTGGTCGGGTTGACAAATTTTAAGTCTAAAGACTGATGAATGTAGATCCAGTTGGCTGATGACAGTTCGTACAGGGCTTACGGCCATCGCATTTTTAACAATCTGTTCAGCAACAATTGTATATAAACCCCATAAAATCTTCTCAGAGATGTTTGTGGTCCCAGTTGGCGCACTATTCGCCTTTTCGTCCATCAGAGCAAATTTTCCAGGAGCTCCAGTCGGGTTTGGTAGGTTATTGTTATAATGCTATAACATGAACATGATTTAATTTTCTTCTAGGAGCAACTATAGGTAAATTGCGCATATAACAAATTTCTAGTCCTATGATAAGAAATTTGAAGATAATTACACGATTCTCCCCGTGCTTGTCATCATGTCGCTCTGTGTAAGCATTTTTCCATTGAGTAGTGCTAATGTTAACGGTATTTATTTCCATTAGAGCTTTTCCTTGCTCCTTGTTGTATTGTATCGAAGAATACAGGAGTTCAAAACTGAAGAAAGTAGGTCTCCCTTTGGTTTATTTTGAAATATAACTGCATCTCTATCAGGCTTGAAGAGTGATGGCGGGACCGGAAGGGGTTCAACAGCTATTCAGCTACCCGGCCCGGAGACTGGTCAGATTATTCCCCTTCAATCTCAACACTCGCCTCGGAATTCTGGGAACAATTTAGGATTACTATACACGACAGATACAAACTAACGTGTAATTATCGCAATAGGCAAATGAAATGAAAAGGAACGGAACATATCGATAAGGAAAAAAAATAAAGTCCTGGGATTAAAATTAAAAAACTTCCACACTTCTCGGTTGGTTATAATCATTGTAATCCAAACGTAAAACCTTAGAGGGCGCTAAGGGAAATAAGAAAATTGTAAGAAGAGGATGGCAGAAATGGATCAACAGGTTTAGCATACCTTTGACCACAAAAACTCAAAATCTACTCTCGGCTGGTGGGTTAGTCATCAGATAGACATTTGACGCAGTTGACAATTTGACGGGCGATAGCAGACTCTGGGACGATTGAGGTCACTTGCTCTCTGTCTCGTGAGCCAGCGGTCTCCAAAAAGATAAATCCGTCCTTCAATTCATCCATTGCTGGAAGGTAGCAAATGCCGAGCGCGGTTATCCCGTGCGAATCCATAATGGCATTGAATGAGTCGAATAACTCCTTGGATGGAGGAGGTGGGAGAGTGGCCTTGTCGGCGTCGGTGACAAATCTATATTCCACTTCTTCTCCGGTGCGCAACCAGCAGTCTGCAACGACATGGTCTGAGGCGTCTCTGGACGGTTGTGTACTGTTTCCTTTGGTCACCATTCGCTCGCTTTGCTGGAGAAGGTAGTGGCGGTGGATAAGGCAGAACGCGTATATATGGGCATTCTCTTTCTTCAGGAACAGTGGCGCAAGCTGGGAAAAAATAGAATCGCGAGTGGTGTGTGCGGCGGCAAGCTGCTCGTTGAATAGCTTGTCTGCTATATCAACAAGAGGAAGGTCGTTGTATTGGGAAAAGTCGAGTTGATTCATGTTGAGCAAGGCTGAGGTGACGGTTCTTGCCTTTCGAATGGGGCCTTTAAATACCAGAGAACTATAAGGTCCATCCTTGATCTAAAATCACTGAAAGAACATACCTGTGCATTGCATATGGTCCGACGCATCATCAATTCTAAGGTGGTGAAGATACACCCGAGATACCCACCCTCGTCATGAACAATGAAGGTAGTTACCTGGCTCAATCCAATGCACCAGGCTGGAGGAATGGCCTCTTCAGAATTGTTTAAATTTGAGTATATCACTTATTTTTCAGCAGACGTCTGTTGAACAGTCTCCAGCACTTGAAGTTTTCAATTATATTAGCACTCAGAAGAGGATTGGCGCTCATTTAGCGCTTTCCGCAAGTCACGGCAAACTGATTAGGCACACAAAAGTGCGGTCAGTTTTTTGTCAACTGCGCATTGAAGTGATCTACCCCATTGCTCTGCGGCGCAAATAGAACATTGGGACCACCGCCGAATAACTTGAAACTATACCTGTACGAGAGCCTCTCTCTAGTCCAGTAAAATTATAAGGGTCAGTTCATAATGCTCAATTTCTCCTAGCGTCGTGTACTTTAAATTTATTCACTGCGACCATAGCCACCGTCAAAGTTAATAACATGTAAAAAATTGAGTACTTACTACTTTGGAAGTTCGTTCCAAGTTCTGCGCCTTGCTTCCGGCCTCCATAGTAAACAAAAGTCGACTGTCAAACATCACAGTTCATTGTTTCAGACTTTGCGAAAAGATCGCAATCTGGCTAAAGTTTTCCGCAGCGTTCTCCCCGCCACCAATGACTCCATTTCTTGCTGTTTTATTTAAGTATAAAATGAGAGAGGGAAGCCCGAACACCATCTTCGGCGATGAATTTATCCGCCTTGGGCTAGGAATTTTTGTAGCAATCATGTATCCCAATCTCGCCTTTGCTCGTTGTTGTCCTACTCATGCACACCAACCCAGCAGTCCAGTACTTTGGCCAACCAGGTCGTCGCAGAAGCTCTCCACGGTAGTCGGCTTTCTGTCGCCGTCGAAGTTATTGCATCCCTTCGGTAGGTGTTGTTGGCCGCTTTTTGTGTGTGCTTCCTACTGGGATATTGATCGGGCAGCTCGGCTGAAGAATTACTCTTGAGTCTTTACTAAATATTCACCGTGCTTGTCGCGTTTTTCGGGCATCGCTTAAGGCTGCCAGGTTGATGGGTCTACTTCGCATTTCGTGTGAAGGAATGAATGGGGGCGCTGACGAAATTCAGGTAACCTTACATAAAATCCTGATATTTTTTCGATGAACAACTCCCAGCACTGTGCGGGCATGAGCCGAGGTGCCGATGCCCAAAATGGCAGGTACCATTGTCGTGGCATAAACTCAACATTCGACCACCATGCACTCTCTCTTGCTCGCCTACACGCTCCTCCAGCCCAAAATCTAGGTATTTTCGCTCCTAAACATTATTTTAGTTAATACCACACCCGTTATTCAGGTTTCAAGGTTTTGAGATGCGGGCGGATGCCCTATCTGAGAGCTCTGGACTGGCTTTCGAACAGCTGCAGCGGCCGTGCTCAGTAGGGAGATTGAGCTCGAGGGGAAGCCAGGATATCCAGGTCCACCTACCGAAGACTCTTCATCGCCCCACGGCTACTCCCAAGCTACTCCATGTTAGCTGCCAATTTCGATGTCAACCCTCAAACAAGGCACTGTTTGTGCGGCGGCACGAACAGCAACAGCAATATTCGAGCCATGTCACCGGAATGTGAGGAAATGGGAGAGGAGCAGCGGCTCGTGCAGTTACTACTGCAGGTGTGCATCCCTGAAAACCCCCTTCAACAAGAACTCCACGTCGGGGCAAGTCAAAACGAACGGCGTCCTTTGTCTCTGTTTCATTCGACCAGGCCACAGACGAATGTGCTGCGGGAAGGGAGGCCCGTAATGTGACAGCTGCTGGCTCCTCTTATCTGTTAATCCGTTGATTGGCGAACGAAACCCAAACCCCGACAAGATCAAGCGACTGGAGTCTGCGACTCTTGCCCCGTCCTGCTGCCCACCTCAATCCCCCCTTGTATGGTTGTGTCCTATTTGCTTTATCTTAGAAGGTAAATATAATAACCTATCCTTATCATGTCAAGAACGAGTAAATCGCTTAATAGATTATCTGGTGGCTCGATAATCCACAATAAGTCACGCTGCAGCCAGTTGTGGGATCCCCTTGCATTGACACAGTGCCAGTCCATAGGCAGTTATATCTGTCCTACCGTGCGACAATCTGTACTGTTTTCGTGTCGTGGCTACCTTCACGGCTGGAAGCGGAATCTTCTCCGAGATGCAGAATGTTAGTATAATCGTAAAATATAGCGGAATGCAGAATTTTTCGTTCTAACTTTGGGAGAACAAATACAAAATCTAAAATTTTGTGTGAATTCTCCCAATTGTGAAATTTAATGATTTCGCGAGCCATTCTGGAATGATTCTGCACAACGCACAATAATCCGCTGCCAGCTGGGAAAATATTTTCAAGCCAAAATTTGGCTGACAATAGAGATCCTTGGCTGGCGACGGAAAATTCTGCGGCTCGCAGAATACAATAAAAATCATAAAATTTTGCAGAACTTTGGATTTTTTATTCTACGTTTGGGAGAACAATAAGATCTGCATCAATTCAGCGTAAATTTAGCTACTTGCAAAATTTTATGATCTTACATTACATTCTGCGTCCCATAGAATTTTCCCCTGCCAGCTGTGCTTCTCTTAACTATGCCGGGCTCTGTTTGTCCAAGGATGATTCAAAAGCCGGTGTCATATTTTGACATCACATCTTGCATGCGTTCGCTTTCCTTCGCCCGGAGACATCGGGAGTGCTGTTTGGCCAAAAATACATCTGAAAACCTGTGCCTCGGGTCCCTTGTCAAAAAATCTTACATCGTATCGGTTCACTGTAAACGCCTCTGCAGAAGGGTCTATGTTTTCTAACTAGATCGAAAATCGGAACTGACTGACATCCCTAGAAATATCAAAACTTCGGGGATTAGCGAAGGCATGCCGTTGTCTTCGTTGTACCCACTGTCAGTGGAAGATCGAGGATGGGCCTAGGGTTAGCCAAAAATTAGACAGGGTGCAATGATACAGTCAACTGACCAGCCCAGGACCAAGAAATTTGCGCCGCTGCTCCGCCACTACCTCAAATAGCGGTTGACTTTCATCCACAAGATACTCGAGTGGGTCCAGAAGGCTCTGAATGGGACTTCTCGAGATGTGTAACGCGGGCAGCTACTGCGGATACCCCGTAAAATTTGCTCAGTTACCTTCAATGGAAGCCTTACCTTGATATCATGCGTTCAGAAAGCACACCGACTATTTTTTTTTGCGGGGGGTAGGTTGAGAATTGGTGATCGAGATCTTTGACTTGATAGTGGCAAAAGGCTTAGGGTATTCCAACAACAAGAACAACTAGATGGATATTTTTTCCGCCAGATAGCAAGAGCATTCCTATGAAGCTATTAGGTTTTGGATTTCCTTATTGAAAAACGACGAACGCTAATGGTTCTTTAGGTAAAAGGTATAAAAACTGTAGGACTTTCAGCGTCCTATAGCTTCCATCATTATAAGCTGAACCATTCCGTCTCACATCAATCAGAAAACAATGGCGGCTATTCAACTTATGGTCTTACTACTTTCACCGATTGTTCTGGCCGAAATATTGCCCTCTCAGGTATTTGCCGTATCCGTGAGTATTGGAGCACTTTTCGATTTTGATTTTTCTGTATTGAAGTCCGAATACCATGCAGAAAAATTGTAGTGAGGGATTCCAACCTTGCGGTCCTGCGCCGTCATGCTGTGCACCTGGGTCAGTCCCTATCATCGTAAAAAAAAAGGTGAAGATGAACCTAAACTGAATGCAGGCTTCAATGCAATTACCGCCGTGGAATTCCCGTATGTCAAAATCCAGCTGAGAATTACGTTTCAGGATTCGATCAAGAACCTTGCGCCGACCCATATCTATGTGAGCCATAGGATTCGAAGAGTCTCTCCCTGTAATGAAGAGTGTGTTTTCTAGTCCGATGCGATTTAGCAGTTGGCATCAGTGGTTTTTGCTGCCGTGAGTTCCGTCTAAATCTCCTTCGAGCAGCAGGCCTCATTTGATTTTTAGCTATTGGAACCGCTTGCTTCAACCATGGAACCAACAGGATTGTTGAATGTATTGATGCTGTTGGAACAACGGCTGCTTCCTTTCCTTCGTTGACAACAGGGGTTCTACCCTCCTCGACTCCGATTAGCGGAAATAGCAATGTTATCACATACAACCCAGCGGGTGCATGGGAAGCCGCGCGTTCCGGATCCAACTGCAGTACAAGTGATACCATCTATACTACGAATACCATTAACGCCTCTATATCGACCAATTTTACTGGTGAGTTAGACCTGATTTTGGGAAGTCCTCGGTTGAAGATTATCTGCCAGGCCCTAGCGTCATGCTTCATACTCTCAGTTCTCCCCTAGGCGGTGTCTTTTCTGTTTGGGTTGATGGGTTCAATACCTCATTAACGGTTGACACTTTTTCCGGCGTTGGAAACCACTCCCTTCCTCTATGCTACCCACTGCAGATTCCTCCATTCGTCGCAGTTCCCCCTGGGTACCTCACAAGGGAGAGTCATACCGTTACACTGTTTTTCGTTGGCCCATCGCCGGATGCACCAGCAGGAACTAACAGTACTTCGAGTTTATTTCAGTTCGACACCTTTGCCATTCCGGACCCAGATGCGCTTCCTGCCCCTGCTAGCAATCAAGCCTCTTCCAGGATACACGTAAATGTAGTTCTACAGTCCATATCTATTCTTTTCTTGTATGGCATAATGTAACACCAGCTCAAATACTCACACGAATCAAGGCATTGGAACCATGCCCTGCATATTCACGCTACAGTTAATGGAGTTGGAACGATTTGAGATATGGTGTTGCACGTCCGACGAGCGCTTATTGACAGAAATAACGACTTTTGGAGCTTTCGGTGACCATACCCCTGTGCCTCTGTCAATAATGGTGGGAATTCTTGAATGTTTCGTAAGTGCGACAGGTAACCAGTAAATACTAACATGTTCTTAAAGAAACCACTGACCATTCCTTTTAGAATCGTATGTATTAATATTGATACAACAATGCATGACCGACAGAACAGAGACGTGGCCATCTGGGAGAATGTGGGAGTAAAGGAATAAACTCAGAGACAAATACTGTCAGAGCTTGTTAACGTGTATGAGGACTCAGAGAGCAATAGCTGTGGACGTTGGATAAACGGGATGGGCCCATGGGCATCTACGGCCAGCCGAACTAACACGTTCATACCTCAACATAGCCTCAAGCCCAGTTCAAAATCTAGGTTTCTCCGGAAGGCTGTGTTTCGTCACCACGTCATGGCAAATAGCCTGAGTCTTTAAGCGCCCAACATCCCCAAAGATATACTTGTATCCGAAGTCACGGTAAAGACTGATACCGAGTTTCGGTCTTATGCTGCTCCGTCTGCCAACCTGTATTTGTGAGTCCATGAGGCGTTTGCACGTGGTGACGCAGGCGTGAAACCGCCTACAGCGATAATCCTCTGAGATTCCACAAGCGGTACAATTGCGACTACGTGTTTTTTCTACAGACACAGGAGAGTACTGACTTTCTCTTCCATTCTGCATGTATAATAGGACAATAACTTTCCATCATTGGCGCCAAATGAATTAGAGCACTTGTTCTCAGAAGCACTTTGAATGTCCTGCATGGTGTTCCAAGGCACGGCATAGATAATCGCAAACCCCGATGCAATTGACGCCACATCACAGAAAGCTAACCGATAATCTCTTTCGGTTCAATCGGGAACTTTCCACAGACTCCTATCGGAAATCGCGATAAAAGGACGCACTTCAGTCCCTTCTGCCGCATTCATCCTCAACCGAAACTCTAGCCTGTCAGTTTTGACTGCCGCACCGGGGACACCATATCGCGAATGTTATCAATGTCACTGCATCAGTGCATCTTTCCATTGTTAAGTCTAGTTCCAGCGCCTCCATACCCCTGTGACTGATATTAGGATTAGAAAAGTATCCCAATCGTTCGGCTCGGATAAGCTTATTGTGACTCCTATTAGCCAGCATCCCAGTCATTAGACCCCAAAACCCAATTGCATGAGGCAAAGAAGCATCCTTCCATTCTCATGGAATTAGGAGATTAAAATTGTAGTGCCGGTCGGTCTTCAGGGTTTCCAACTGGGCGAAAGGCGTTTTTGATAGTGGTGCAAAACGCCGACCTCTTTTCTCGTGGATATTTAAGCGCACCGGGGAATGGTCATACCACCCTCACCTCACAGTTGATTCCCTATGAATTTTCAAAACTCTAAGCAATCGCCCACATTGATGAATGCCCAACTCATTTCCACCATTATACCCCGCTGGAATGTCCCGAAGAGCATTATCAAGTTCTCTATTTTGGTTGCTCTCGTTCTATGGTGCTTAATTGCGTCATTGAGCCTCGGATCGCATGCGACCACCAAGCCTCTCGAATTTCAGGCCCCTGTTTCCAGCGGTGATGATCTTTTCATCCCAGACGTAGGACTCCCCTATTTCGAAGATAACTTTTTGCTGACACAGAAGTGAATGCAGGTCAGTCTTACGGCCGAAATTGTGTCAGTGGATCCGACTTCGAGATCGGTCGTCATGAATTGGTACCCAGAATTTACGTCAATAAACTGTTCAGTACCTCTTGTGCCTCTTGTGCTGGATATATTGGTGCCCGTGTAAGAGAATGTGATACACTTTCACTAAAACTTGACAAATCGGTGTCTTTGTAGAACTCTCCTAGATAGGCGGAGTGCATCTTGGTCTGCACAGCTGGATGACCAACCAGCAATTCGCCTTAACAGCACGGAGAATTGTTTAAACCTCACTCCCATCTACCGCTCCTTCCAAACCGTGACAAAACTCTTTGCGTCCAAAGAGTACGTTCGTGTTCAGTCGTTGGCGAAGCAACCTACCTCCCAGAGCTATCCTTTTGACGCGTGAGCTTTTAACAATGTCTGTCAGGTATCATTAAATTCAATGAATTTTCACCTGTCAGGTATCTCGCACCCTTCTCATTTTACACCAGGAATGTGCAAACTGGGGCTATCGCGGCCGTAAAAATATCAAGTTCCTTTGGTGTTGCAGTGTGAGCATTACCTTTCGATTATGACTTTATGATACTCACGTTCTCTTGAAATAGAGACTTCCAAGTATCGCTTCTGAACGCTGTAGTGGCTTACAATGAATTCAAAGAAAATCTTCAATTTATTCTCAGAATTGAAAGAGGAATGGGCACCAAAATAATTGCGGTTATGTCTGCAATTATAATATGTGAGTATTTTGACTGCCTGAGAACCTCGTCGTCGATCCAGAATGTCTGCCGCTCAGGGCTTGCTGCTATGTCATTTCTCGCCTTATGCACCCTGGCATGTGTGAACCGCTCCCGCAAAATTTCACCAGGAATATTTTTTATCCCAATGGTCATATTACTTGCTGGTTCAAACATACGAGCCAACCTTCCCGGGGCTCCAAGTTTCGGTAAGAGACACCTTGCGCATAGTTATCTCCAAATCAACATTATTTACCGCATGAATAGGCGCGATTATAGGTTTTTAAATATCATGACACCTGAAGCTCACTGAAAAGATATTTCGCAGATTCTTACACGATCCTCCCTGCCCTCGTCGTCGTATTGACCTCGGTAAGTAGACAATTGCCAACTTCTCGCCTGCGCTGATGGTAGTGCTTCACTATTCACAGAGTTTTGTGGTTGCCCTCGTGATTCTATTTCAAAGGATCGGCCGTAGTACTATTGTAAAAGGTGAAGACAGTGAACTTCTTACGAGGATTCCCGCTATTGCGAGTTCTAACCCTTATTAGACTTGGAGGGTTGTCGTGGGGACGAAACTGTAAACGGGTCTCCAGCCACAGTGACCGTTGAGATTCCGAATGGTCAACCTCGAAAACCATCTTCTGACCTCCCAAAAGCAGACCTCTGATCATGAGTTCCATGACGAGTTGAACGCTCAAGATTGATTGATGAAGTTCCTTTTTTATTCTCTCTAACGGAGTACCTGTGATCGAATAGTAAGCGGCGAGTAAATAAGGGTGGGAAGCTCAATACCCATTGTGATATCAAATTTGTGCCTTCTGATTGAATACGCGCGAATATGGAAGAAGCTGAGAGGTGGATGAGACCGCAAATTGGAGATAACACCTGGCCGTGCCTATTGAGCTGACCAAAGCAGTTGTCAGAACTATCAGTCCCGCAGAATTTGGGTGTACCTTTGACATGTCCTGTGCGAGGCAGCGATTTTTCAGTTGGCCTCATCCGGAGGCATTTTTGAAAATGCCTCCGATAAACCTCAAACGAAACTTCCAAATATAGGTCAACTGCCACGCCGGGTTCCGAGCCGAAAATGCCGAGTCCGAAACAGGTTTCAGCCCGAATCCGAGCCGGCCATGGACCGACTCTAGCACGTAAAGTGGTAGCCTTGGTGGTAGCTAGGTCCAAGTAAGATAACAAAGAGTCCTCTCTTGTTCTGAGGGCGTGAGTTCACTCAATCTTCCAGTGAGTGCTTCACAACCTGCCATCAATAATCAGTCAAAAGCTGTACTCCCATAGTTTGGGAATTCGGTCGTACATTGTCCCTGTCCCTACTCACAAAATACACTGTCAAGGATTGTTGAGCATCATGCACCGTCCGGTTCTTCTCTCAAGAGGTTGACCGTGAATGGAGATTGCCTCAGAAATGTTCTCACAAGCAAGTCGGTTCACAAAATAGACACACTAAAAAAGAGTACCGATGGCATCGTGCTATTAGTTTGATGTTTCGATCTCAGTTCGACTCAACCCCGAATGATAAGGAAATCTACTTGAATCATACTGATAGAGTTGGCATCAGATCCTGTCGGGATGTGTATACACTCGTGCTACATAATTGCTCGCGGCTCGAGGTTTGAACGAGGCTCGACTTGAGGCTCGGGGCCGATGTCTATCAAAACCTAGGAATCGTCGTCCTCACTTGCTTGTTTGAGTCGCCATGCATAAATGGCGCAACAGAGGACCAAGGTCGACAATATGATGTCACAGGCAGAGCGAGAAACGCGGGAAATAACGTAAAACACACAGCGGATTTGTTGAGAAAGGAATATGTCACCTTCCAAGACAAAATATTTATATCAATTATTGCCGCTATAACAGTATCAGAACCCCAAGACCGTCATCAAAATATTCTATTGACTACGACCTAGTGAAAAACGAAGGTTTGTACAAATTAATCCCTTTCTAGATTCGTATGGCCTGAAATTTCTCGCATCGTTGTGCCATGGATCGGAATCAAACTTCGAGTAACTTCACGGGAGAAAAGATGTTATTTTTAATTATCGCGACCTAGTGCGTGGGTGAGCGTAAAATTACGGTTAATAAAGTAAGTTGCACCACACCAATTCACAAACCACGGCTTTCTTACAACGAACCGCTTTTTTCGCGTTTGTTCCGCCGAGAGGTATACACGAATCATTAAAAACTACCGAAGGACTCGGATAGAACTCTAAAAGTAAACCTTGAGACCTGAACTGTACATACATAGACCCCCAGCTACTTTGGAAACCTTCGTATCATTTGAGACCTGATGAACTCTCTTGAAAGACCCAATGCCCCCAGCTTGTGCCCGGCGTACTATATATAATTTAACCTTTCGGGTAAAAGCTTCGAGCCCTCGGCTGTTATATTTTTCTGATGATTGGTCGCCGGTTCAAGATTCGTTCGAGGTGGCCTTCAAATTTTTCAGTTCTGGGGCTGGAACAACCGAAAACGTCAATTTATTTCCGCCCTTCTCAACCGGAAATTTAGCATTACACGTACGTACGACGCACCTTCACGTCGAAAAACCGCAACGCGTACAGATAGGTTGGACCGCGACGCTGCCGTGCGGACACTGCTTTTCTGATGTCGATCTCGGGAATCTCACCGCCGGATGGGGCTAGCCATAGCGCACATTGACGCCGGTTGGCTCCACATGGTTCTCGATACCAGGAACGAGAAACCCCGAGCGCACCTAAAATACCCCTGTCCGCCTGCGGTATTTATACCGCGCACCAAGGTCCTCGTCCACTTAGCTACCTTCGCTTCAAGTGCTCACTTGCGCGTCAGCATGTATTTCTCAACCATTCTGATGTATTCCGCCCTTACATTCGTTACATTCGTTCAAGCGTCACCTGTAAGTCAACAATCCAATCCCTCTCTCCGCCTCTGCTTATCTTTTTCGTTCTTCCCTCACAGATATCAGCCGACCTTATTGCTCGTAATGTCGATGTCTCCGTTGCACGTAGCGTTGAGGTATATTTTATAATCATTTCTTTTTATCCCTGCTGATTAAAAATCCTGCAGAATACCCTTCTTTCTCGCGACGATACGATAGACCCATCGGCTCCAGATTGGAAACGAGACACCGTTTCTCCTTCTGCCCCGGATTGGAAAAGAGATGGAGCAGAGCCAGTGCCGTCTGCACCTGACTGGAGGCGTCAGCCACAGGACGATACCGTCGACCCACTTTTGACCGGACCCGACTGGTGAAATACGTCGCGATGGGCACGGTGGTGGAGGATTTCGGTTTAATTTATTATCCATCTTCTGTGTACCACTCCAGTCCCCTCAAGTCTTTCGTTGTGTGTTTCAGGCTCGACGATGTATTTCAACACCCTCGAAGCGCGTCATAGCCTCCATTGTAGTGTATATATTATGCATATTTTAAAAAGTAATAATGGCGAAATTTGAAGAGAGGTTTTTCCGAAAAAATTTGATTTTAGCGTAAATAATGGGCATCTGACTACGCAAATAGCCAAGCATTCAGTTTTCAACCACCGAGAAGCACTGCGTACGTTTGGTCTCGTTCTTTTTTTACTTATAGAACGGGGTCCCAGACATGCGCCACAGTGGGGCTGATTATTCAACGCAAATCGTGGTCCTCAACACCGGTTATCACCACCTGTCAGATTGAGTCCCGGGACGATGGTTGCCATGCGAGAACTACAAGTAACTCCAATTGAACAATTATATAGACACGGGCAGACTCAGAGTGCAGATATGAAGGAAATATTGGGCGTTTGGGGGAGATGCCGCCACGGATGTCGAATGCAACTGGTCATTGGAACCTCTGGAAAACCAGCGACTTAAATCAGTCTGATTTTGAGATAAGCGGTTTCTGGCCATACTAAAAAACATCCTACCAAAACCAACTGACTTACGTTTGGTATCAACAGCTATGTAGGTTCAATATTAGTATTCCGACGACAGCGTGATTGCGCGCCGAGTTTAGTTTTGAAATGATCCATTGATTGCCGAACTTCGGCAAACCATTGGACGCATGACCAAGTGTTTTCGGCAGGAGTCCACCACTTTCATCTTCTCTTCCACGTCCCAGACGACGCTGAGCACCACCGACTGCCCCTCATCTCAAGCAAGGGATGTGGTTTGGATTTCTGAGGTTATGGTTGGCCAAGGATATTTGGTGAACGAAAATACAAAAGGCACGTCGCAGAATCGACCCCGGTGTGCAGCTAACCCATTCCCGTACGTCCACGCAATAGAACCTCTGCTATCGACTACGTCTTAGCAGAAAAGCCTACCCATGGTACCTGTTGCGTGGAGCCTTGCGCTTGGTGTCCCATATCGGCGGAGAACCTGCATTGTCCCATCGACACACCCGCTGGCAAGCAGCACGAGCTCATGTGAGGCTCATATTGTGCTGGAGCTCTCATGTAAGGAGTTCCAGCTGCCAGCGAATGTGTCTTAACGTCTTCTCGGCTTTTCGCAGGTATCGGAGTACCCACTGGCAAGCAGGGTGAGCTCATACGAGGCTCGCGTTGTTTCAGAGCCCTCGTATAAGGGGTTCTTGCCGCCACTCGTGCATTCAAAAACCTCACGCAGCCTTCGTCAGTGTTGGCGCACATTCTAGCAAACAATGAGTTCATGTGAGACTCTTGTTATGCTTGGGCCCCATACGAAGGGTACCGGCCTCCAGCAGACGAGTTTTAGCACCTGTTAGGTCGTTTGTAGGTGACGGAGTACCCACCGGCAGGCAACTCGAGCTCAAGTTAGGTTCGATTTGTGCTGGAGCCTTCATGAGGGGCTACAGCTGCCGTCGGATGCGTTTTGACGCCTCTGAGTCCATCGTGGATGTTGCAATGCCTGCTGACAAGCGACACGAACGCCAGGCTCTTCAGCCGCGACTGGACGCGTCTCAGTGGGTTTCGTGGCACCCGCGGTCGTCCAGCTCACCGGGAAGTAACACGAGCCTTATGCGCTTGCCCTCCCGCTCGACGCTGGAGTCGTCGTATTGAGGTGGTCCAACTGTCGTCAGACGTACCTCCTGCCATGGGCTTTATTGGCAACAACGTCTACTAGGACCTGTTCTACAACTCCAGCTGCTCGTCGGCGCGTTTTGAGGCTTCGCCGCACTCTTTGGTGTTGGTGTATGCTGGTGCCTCTATTCTGACCAACTGACCCCAGCTTCGATTGTGCTTTGACGCTTCTGGCTGGTAAGCAATGCACATTTTGGCGACATCCGTGACGTAGACTCACCAGAACATCTTCGACGTGTATTGGAAATCGATTCGAGTTTAATCGTTCTGAAAGTACAGTATCTGTAAAGTAAAGTAGTACTTGAGTAAGTTGATTGGAAAGTTATCATTACCAGTGTTCTCCTTATAATAACAGATCGATTGTCATCTGTTTATAACTCAATAGGAGACTAGTGTTTTCCAATGCAATCCGACGGTGGAGGTCTTGACACGTGATCGCAAGGATCACGCTCCGTTTTTTTTGCATGCGTTGAAGTTGAAAATCGGTTTGATTTTGTACCATCCAATATGCCTCCCAAACGGAAACGAACAGATGAGATTGCAGAACCTCCAATAACCCGCTCTCATTTCTGGTTTGAAGACGGAAGCATTGTTCTTGAAGCGGAACAAACCCAATTTTGCGTTCATCGAACTATCTTGACAGACCACTCAACCATTTTTGAGGACATGTTTTCCGTGCCTCAACCCGATGGAGAAACTTTAGTGGAAGGACGACATGTTGTGCGCGTTTCCGATACCGCCGAAGACTGGGAGAACCTGTTCACAGTGATTTACCATGGCCAAAGGTGAGAGCAAATTCCCGTAAGGAATGCAGGTTCCTGACGCTTCACCTTGGTGTACCTCATTAGGGTCTATTCATCGGTCAGGGAATACCCTTTGAAGTTCTTGATTTCGATGCTTCGCCTCGGCAAAAAATATGAATTCACCGAATTACGGAACCACGCGCTTGCTCGAATCAAACTCCAACTTCCGAGTACGTTGCCTGGATGGGATAGGACCTTTATGTATGGTCCGCACGACTCTGGTGATGAAGAGATCGTCCTGGGCCATGAGTTCGACCTCGTAAACATAGCCGAGGAACTACAAATTTGTTCAATCCTCCCAATCGCCTACTTTCTATGCCTCGAGGGCCAAACTTTGGTAGTGTTCCTTCGTAACGATACCCTGTACTTTTTCTAATACTTTTCCAGGACGCTATCTTTGATGGTATCAGTCGGGAAGATGGCACTACATCCAAGCTCGCGCACGCGACTCAACGCCTCATTCTGCGCGGCAGAGACGCGATATTTCATGCCATGATTGACACAACATTTGGGTGGCTCACGAGAAGCAAAGTTATCCCCTGCGTCAAGTGCACCGACACCAAGAAATGTCGCGACGCTCGTGTTAAAAACCTGGAAATTTTACGACATGCAATCCGTAAAAATGTTCAGTGGGCCATAAAGCCCTGGAGCGATGATGACCTTGGTTACAATTTCTGTGACAGTTGTCTCAAAGCTGCTGAGAGCGCTTTCAATGAAGGACGGGTGGCCATTTGGAACGACCTTCCAGAGTATTTCGGCCTGCCTGAATGGGACAACCTTCGTGATTTTGAGATTTAGCTTGGTATCGACAAGTACTTCAGTTGTGTACCATATCACTTTACCATGGTTCTTTTTGACGATCTACCATAGCACTTTACCGTGATCTTGATTCTTTTTGGCATCTACAATCACTCTTGAATCTCTGTATTTTAATTTCAAATAGTATTTGTGAATTGAAGTGCTCAGCAGCTTGTGATCGGGTTCTTAAGATGTGAATCCCCCCATACAGTATGCCCGATGAAAATGAGGAGCCAGAATCTCCAATCACCTGCTCCCATTTTAGTTTGAGGACAGAAGTTTTGTCTGAATCCTTGAAGCGGAACAAACCCAGTTTCGCGTTCACAGAACCATCTTGACCCCCCATTCGATGTTTTTTGTCGACATGTTCTCTGTGCCCCAACCTGATGGACAAATTTTAGTGGAAGGCTGCCACGTCGTGCGCGTTTTGATACCGCTGAAGATTGGGAAAATCTTTTGACAGTGTTATACCATGGCCAAAGGTGAGGCCAATTCAAATGGAATGTTTATGACACGTCACCTCCTTGCATTTCACCAGGCTCTATACGTCGATCTGCCAGTACCCCCTGAAGTCTTTGATTTCGATCCTTCGCTTGGGCAAAAAATACGAAATGGTCGAACTACGGAATCACGCACTGGACCGGATTAAACTTGAGCTTCCGAGCACATTGGAAGCATGGGATCAGACCTTTGAAGGTTGTCCGCATGAAGAAAGTAATGCAAAAATCATCGAAGGCGGTGAATTTGACCTCGTGAATATCGCAGACTTCGGAAGAGCTGCAGACTCTTTCTGTTCGTCCTGTCACCTACTTTCTATGCCTCAAACACCAAACTCAGGTGCCGTTCTTTCATAAAAACTATACCTATTCTAGGATGCCATGTTTGATGGTATCATCCAGAAAGATGGAACCACGTCTCGGCTATCGCATTTAACCTTACACATCGTCTTGCGGGGCCGAGACGCGATAATTCATGCAATGATTGACGAAACATTCGGATGGTTAACGAAAAGAAAGGTTATCCCCAGCGCCAAGTGCAATGACTCGAAAAAATGTCGCGACGCTCGTGTTAAAAACCTGGAAATGTTCTAGCACGATCTCTTTAAAAACGTTTACCGCTCTTTAGAACCTTGGGAGGACAATGACAACATTGCCCGCAAATTTTGTAGCAGCTGTCTCATGGCAGCTGAGGAAGCTTACAATGGACGTGAGGTAATTTGGGGTAATCTTCCCAATTACTTTGGTCTTCCTGAATGGAACGACCTCCGTGATTTTGAGGTGTAGTCTGGCATGCATTAAAAGTACCACTGTAGTCTGTAGAGTGCCCTCGGACTTTACGATAATCATTGTTCATCTTTATATCGTTGCAACGAGATACCAATGCTATATGGGCTATACAGGGCGACAGGATTGACCAAAGTAATGGTGACGGAAGACTAGAAAACCTGTACAGGATTCACGTTGAGAATATTACTCAATAATTAAAGTGATTGGATACCTGAGTACTTGGAATAGTCGCCAGAAGAACTTGACTGATTCTAGGGGGAAATTGTCACGAATACAAGAACTTCTATATGAGAACCTACAAACCTATCCCGAGCCTCGAAACGGACAAACCTGGTGACGCAACGAAGAATTTATTAGATTGTCAATCCAAGAACACTTTGATAACAGTTCGTACCCAGTATGACCGATCAAAAAGGCTGCCTGGCCTTTCAACTTGGTATTGCTCAATAAAAACACCCCGACGCCCTGCACCAATGCTCCAGTTGTAGCATTGAAGCAGCTAATAACAAAATCGGCGGAGTCAGTGGTGCTGGTGCGCTGCCAGTCGATGTTTGGCGCTCCGGTGTGCAGAACTCCGCCGTCGACTGCGATTGTCACGGCAGCAAAAGCAGACTGAGGAATTAGGAGAAGCCTGTGTAGGAAAAAAAAAGAAGGAAACGAAGTTTGTTATTTCATTCATGATTAGTAGTTAGGTGAGCAGCTTACAGAGACGACAGAATGGCTTTCTTGTAAAACATTGGGTCGATGAGGTGTGTTCGAGGTGTGTTTTTGACGACCAGGTATTGGGTTTACAGCGTTTATAACCACTCGCTAGTCAGAAATCTTGATTGACGGTCGTAACTGTCATTGATATCCGAAAACACTGCGAGACAGCGCAAAGGTCTCAAGAATTGTTTTTCCAGGAGATGGTTATCATGGTCATGATACAATTTTTTGACAATCCACACTTTGAATGAGATCTTTGGACTGAATCAGAAGAGTCAATCATATCATCCACTGAAAAGCTGCCGCCGGAGAGTATCCGCGTACCTCTTTTTTTCGTAGTGTTCTTGAAGTTATAAATAATGACATACCTGGGCGTCGCTACCCCAAGTCAAACTATATGATAAATGACTTTCGTTAATTGCTCACTAGCCGCGTGTTATTTATAGAATGGGAACTTTAGACGAACCGTTGCAGAAATAGCGATTGATTATTTTTGGACACGATGCTACGAGGCATGAACGTTCGTCGCGCACCAAGCAACCAGGAAAGAGGTGCTTTGGGATGACTCCCTGCTTTCAGAATCTGGATGGGTATAAGAGATCGTAAGCATAGAAGTAAATAACCTACTTCAAGTTTCCCAGTCCAGGCCTCCAAAGCAGACCCAACTTGAACAGCTCCTGAACCGATCTATGGAAGAGGTTTCCGGGTAGTAATGTAGCTAGAGCGTGCAGCTTGTCAACATGCCTCTTACACTTGTAGGACACCAACTCCATGGACAGATCTGGCTTACTACAGCGACCCCTTAGACGGCTTTCCTTGGTTCTAAATCTGAAATACGCCTAAGTAGCACAGCCTGCATGGCGCCCAATATAGAGGTGTAGAATAAGACAAAGCCAAAAGGCTCAGAACTTTAGAAGAATCCTTTCAAGATTGATTCAAGGTATGAAGTAGTTCAAGTTAAAATTGCTTTTGGATTTGAACCTCTTTTGAGAATGTCACGTGGACAGCTCCTTCTCTGCCACTGCGGTCTGTCCGTTGCAACCTCAAGAAACCAAGGCACAGCCAATACGAGCGACTCCCGCTGCTTCTTTACCAGCACTAACTGGTCACAATTTCCCAAATATCTCAAAAAACTACGGCGTAGGAGCAGGTCTACTGGCTCAGCACTCAGCTCCGAGTCCTCCTCTCTTGGTTTTCGATAGGCCTTTCGTGGGGTGCCTGTCTCATCTGGGCTCCAGGCATAGTCTAAGGCTGGGCTGGCCGACTAAAATTCAATTCGACTCTCGCGGTGCACCAACCCGGTGGATTGAATGGCGACCCTGCGATTGTAGCTCCTCAAAAGCTTCAGTCATTGTTGCTTCCTTCTGGGCCTGGCATGCCACTCAACATTCAGACCATGTTCTTCATATCCTTGCGACTCTCACTTGAGCCTCCAACCAGACGACAATACTCCTCATTCATTGCAGACGTTCCAGACTCTCAATGATTCATGATAGCGACTCTAGGGCTCGCGAACGATGACGAACGACGTTTGGTTTAATTTTGACATCTGTCAACTCATATTTTTGGTTTTGTTCGCTATGCATAATCATTCTTGGCGTTCTTCCTCTGCATGACTGCTGCCCGTCTTCCATCATTCAGTACACGAGCCGAGAATGTTCCTCTTGCTGTCAGCTTTGGCACATCTCTCAGCCATGTGGTCCTCTGTGGGCTTTCCCTCTCCTGAAGGCGCCATTTCTTACAATGAAACTGAATATCAATGGCGCGGCATGGCCTTGCGACACCAAAGAAAATGATAAGCTAGGCGCTTTTACGCAGAAAGCGACTTATGGTCTGGCCAATTTTTTGACAACTTGAACTCAACCACGAAGCGATACCCGCGGGCTTCCCACCATTGCGATTCGATCAACTCACAAGCCGTTGGTTCTGATCTTTTTTGTTTATTCACTAATCGTGTTCTTGCGCACGACTACGTCGCTAATATTACCGCTTATCATCAGTAACATGCCTGTCGAGCTGACCTTCCCCCCTCATGGCAACCCTCTCGTCGAAACTGAGGATCCGCCTCCTGCTGTGCACTGTATTCCTCATCCTTTTACTCGGCTTCTGGCGTGGTCGTCAATATCATGCCTACCTTCCAGCTAGCTTTCGCTCACCGAACGCGGTCATCCTTATCCTTGTTGCGCCTTCGCGTATAACACAGGCTTTGGTGGCTCTTCAGAATGTGGAAGATCGGTTTAACAGGCGATTGAAGTATCCCATTGTGTTGTTTACGACTGAGCATGAAGTTGGGGCTATCACGGATGAAGTGAAGGCGAAGGGGGAGGATTACTGAGGGGCGGGCTTCGTTTGGTTCGTGTCGCTCAGGTGGTTTTTTGCTTATGACTCTAAACACAAGTATACAGCCGTGATACCAAAAGAAGCATGGGAGGTTCCTGCTTGGCTGGACGAATCGCGTGTTAAGAGCTCTGTTGACACCATTGGGTACGTAAACGTCGTAGAGACCTTCACATACTCCTCGTGTGCTAATGACATATCCAGATTTTCGACCAATTATCGAGCAATGTGCCGATTCTATTCCGGTGATCCCATCGCTGATCTTCCTCCAGATTGCGGCTAATCTAACAATCATGAGGTTTTTTCTGGAAACACCCAGCTCTGGTGCAGTACGAATGGTTATGGCGGTTAGACACGGATATACAGTTCCATTGTGACGTGGTAAGCAAATTGGTGCCATGAAATATCAGACCATTTCGACCTTAGATAATCGACAGCCCTATGATCCGGTGGAGAGACTGATCCAGAGCAAAGCATTATATGGTGAGTGCCTTGAT
The DNA here is from genome assembly GCA_023014345.1 of Galerina sulciceps. Taxonomy (NCBI): domain Eukaryota; kingdom Fungi; phylum Basidiomycota; class Agaricomycetes; order Agaricales; family Galerinaceae; genus Galerina; species Galerina sulciceps. The sequence continues at coordinate 499,016 of JAEDXJ010000007.1, forward strand.
ATATCGACTTGTCGTTGTCTCAAGAGAATTTTGCGGTACAACTTCAAGGTTTCGTGCAAGTCGACCACGATGTCATTTCAGTTCAGCAGAGTCTCGCGTCCAACGTCTCACAGTTCCTGCATGAAAATGCACACCTGATACCGACAGATGTGAACCTGCATTTCGTTTGGAAAGGCGACGAAGGGGTGGCGAAGGCCGTTGCTGGTACAGCCAACAGCGATGACTGGACGCGCGCGTCTATGTATGTGAGTCGGGATCTTCTGTCTTAGAGAGCGCGTCATGTACATTTCAACTAACTGTATGTCGTCCTTGTAGAACAACTTTGAGATATCGCACAGGAGTCTCTGGGAGAGCCAGTTATATACAGGGTTCTTCGAGCATCTTGACAAGGCCGGAGGTGGGCTACCTAACTCAGTATTGCCCTGCCCGAAAAATGACGGGTGCTATGATAGGGTTTTTTTATGAGCGATGGGGAGACGCTCCGGTCCATTCCTACGGACTCGCAATGTCATTGAGGAAGGACCAGGTTGTGCAATTCAATGACTTGGGGTGACTAAATTCTGTTATTGCGGGTTTCTTTTTACTGACATACACACCCAGTTACCAACATCAGGGATTGGCTTACGATTGCCCCGGACTTCCTCGCTGTGCATGCATTAAAGACGGGGCATCCAATAGTGGGTTAACCAGCTCTCGCCATACTTCAGTCAAGACTCACCAATTTTTTTTTGCAGACTTCAACGATAGTGCACATTCGTAAGCTTTGCTAGTTTCTAGTAATTTTGAGAATTCTGTGGGCCTCACTCCTTGGTATTTGCACGACAGATGGTTTTACCCGTGATCGTGTTCATTCGTCAAGTATCGTCTGTAATCATCGTGTAGCAGGGGAACCAGGATTTTGTTCGACGAAATTTTTTCTTGCATTTTCGAGGAGACCCAGAGTACTGGATAGGGTAGTTGCTGTCTTCAAAGAAGACAGCGTAGTTTCCTTTCCTTGAGATAAATTTTTAACGACGAACGTAGTGCCTACCAACTACAAGAATCGTATTTCATAGGTCTAGAGCAATCAGCTCACAACGAAGGCAATAGAAAAGGAGACAGTTCAACAATGGTCGACACAGCATGATAAACTTCCAAATGAAGGACAGCGTTTTTTTATGCAGCCTCCGACTTGCGCTATTAGAAAACAGGGTCATGGCTCAGAATTTAAATCGCAGAGTCTGGCAGGCATTTCCTTAGCATCGAGCTTGGGAATGCCTCGATAATACCATGACTGAGCGCTCTCGTGACCAGAAAAGTCGTTGGCGGGTATAAAAATACAGAAAACATGGTCCTGACTCCTTGACCAGGGCAACCGCGAGATAGAATCCTCCTAAGCACATTTTTTGACCACCTGGGTGTTGGACTAAATGTCCTTACTGTCGTCTGCTTCTGTTCGTTCCCACGGCTTATTCATTATCCAGTGTATTCTCGCCATCTCATATCTCAATCCACTACTTTCACCATCGTGTCTCGTCTCCGCGCTCCTGTCAACAGGTTAGGCATCGCTATAGACAATTTTTCACGACAACTGTCGTTGCTCTCGCAGCTGCATCGAAGGATCTCCGACTTGGAGTCCACCATTGACATTTTGGCTTTTCTTCCAACCTTGCGGCTCGCATACCGTACATTCTTCCAAGGTCGACTTTGGCCTGTTCGGTTTCAGAAATTCAGAATCCCGATAGCCCCTTGGGGTCCGCATACAGGATTCCGAGAGTCAATTGATGTCCGGCCATCCCCAGCACCCCTCGTTCCTTACAGCCTTCAATACACTGTTCGGCCATGCATATATTCGTCGTGCAACTACCTCGCGCCTGCATACCCATCGCAACTTTCCATTATCCTTTCCTTGTCATCATTGAAACCTCAAAACTTGTATTCTGGTTTCTCGGTCTCGACCACGGCACATCTGATGCCTTGCCGCCTTCACAAAGTTGCAACGCCGTGACTTTCTGTGTATTTTCGGCGCATATATTCACCTTTTCAAGCTTCCAGGACCCCCACTTCTCAATATTCCGTTTGTATTCCGTCGTCTTTCCTGTCCAATCCACATTTCACGACGCCTTCAAAGCTTAGGAAATCACAGCCTCCTGTGCCACATCCCTTTCGTCGTAAACCCAAATTAAAGTCAAATTAAAGTCATCGCCCACCCCTGTTCCTTATGTTGTCGTTGACGCGACTCTACCTTCCAGAATTATCTCTGAGCGCTCGTTACTTGTGACCTACACACACCAAAGTAGGACTTTCCATACAGCATTCGAATCGAGGGCAGTGGCGACGTTCATGTTCTGGTAAGTATTTTCCAGCGTACAACCTGAAATTCTTCGACTGAAAGAAAGCTGGCATATACCGAGCTTACCCCATCATTCCCCTCCAACTCTTTCCAGTACCCTTCGTGAAAATCAGTTCATAATCGCATCCCGAACTTCACGATTAATTTTCAACTCAAAATTCCGAATCGCAGAACCAAACTCTCCATTTACTGTCGAAGATGGGTTTTCAGTCCTTCGGCTCAAGATTCCGGTATCTTTGGCCTCTGCGTTCCATATAAATTCTATCCCACTCCCAATTCCCAACACTTCAAGGCACCTTTTGCCATCATAAAAACCACTGGAGCAGTCTTTTCTTCCATCTCCCCCCTTGTCTTTCTTCCCCACTGCCCTCATCAAGCTCAGATTTCTCCTTCCGAGGTAGGGATTGGCACGGGTAACCCTGGGGTATTCCAGGGCTACCCGTACCCTTACCCCCGCAAACCCCTACCCGCGCTCAACAATCCCTACTCCTTAATACCCTCCGCCTTCAATCCTGCCTCTTCCTACTTCTCTTCCTTCATCAATTACATTTTCACCCAACGCAGCTGGCTGCAACTTCAGTTTTCAAGAGAAACTGCCATCAAAAACAGGTCTTCTGTTTTAAATGGCTGTTTCTCAAAGAAAATGTAGGTTGGAGATACTTAAAAAGGAAAGCCGACGGACTGTTTGTCAAAGAAATAGACAAGGAAACAGAAGACCTGTTTTTTCGTCGCTATTTCTTTGATATACAGTAACTCGTACTGAACATTATTGTTCATCTCTTTATTGTCCCCATTCAAGCAACCTGCTTCACATTTACCAATCACGTCTCCTTCTCCAATTTCATCGAAATATCCAAAATTCAAGACCATGAACGTGACGTGGTGAGACAACCGTGGAAGGACTTGTGAGCAACAGCGTGAGAGCAAAAGGGACGTGTAACCTTAACCACGCCGTATTACTATTACATAATCTGCCACGTCTGGAAAAGTGGTGAGGTGGCGAAGACCCGTACTCTTTCTGTTTCCAACTATCACAATCCTCCTCCGCTCCTTCGTTCTGTGTCGAACATGAGCGGGTGTAAGTCCTTTTTTTATTGTTGTCTTTCAAATGAAAGCTTATGGGCGTGCAAAGTTCGGTTCCTCAATCTCGTCCGGCCCTTCCTTCCCATTTTGCCAGAGGTTTCATCGCCGGATCGCAAAGTACGCTTCTTTCTATAACTCTGAAGAACCACCGCTGACTGAAGCTATTGCTTTTTTCCAGGTCCCATTCAACCAAAAAGTACTATGGACAGCGGTGACGCTGCTTATTTTCCTCGTCTGCTCGCAGGTGCCCCTCTACGGGATCATGTCCTCCGACTCGTCGGACCCGCTGTACTGGATGCGCGTCATCCTCGCCTCGAATAGGGGAACGCTCATGGAGTTGGGAATCACGCCGATTATTACTTCTGGGATGATCATGCAGCTGCTTGCGGGTGCGAACCTTATCGATGTGGATTTCAGCCTTAAGGAGGACCGTTCGTTGTTCAGTGGTGCTCAGAAACGTGAGTTTTTCATCTCTTTCTCGAATTTGTTACGTCTTCTCTACATGGTATGAATCTTGTCTGCGACCCGTCGCATTGACACCTCTTGTGCATTTGTTTTCAGGGGGGGGGCTCTGGGGCGTATTTTCGATATGGCACGAATCTTGTCGCGCATCCACATCCACATCTCCCAATAATCATTTATTTTTTCTGGGGGTTTTGGGGCGTCTTTTCGACGTGGCACGAATCTTGTCTGCGACGAGTCGCATTGACACGTTACGCATCCCCATCTCCTCTCTCATAACCTCGCACAACGCCGTTTCCTCCTCCTTGCTAACCCACCTACCCCACAGTCTTCGCACTCATCATCGCCCTCGGCCAAGCCACCGTCTACGTCCTTACTGGGCTTTACGGCCAACCCAAAGACCTCGGCGCCGGCGTCTGCCTTCTGCTCATCATCCAGCTCATCGTCGCCGCACTCATCGTCATCCTCCTCGACGAGCTCCTCCAAAAAGGGTACGGGCTTGGCTCCGGCATCAACCTCTTCATCGCCACCAACATCTGCGAATCCATCGTCTGGAAAGCGTTCTCCCCTACGACCGTCAACATCGGGCGCGGGTCCGAGTTCGAGGGCGCCATCGTCGCCATGTTCCACCTCCTGTTCACTTGGCACGATAAGGGCCGTGCATTGAGAGAGGCGTTTTGGAGGGAGCGCCTGCCGAATGTGATGAGCCTGATCTCGACGGTCGTCATTTTCGCGGTGGTTATCTATTTGCAGGGCTTCAGGATTGAGATCCCGGTGAAGAGCAACAGGTTTAGGGGCCAGCGGGGGACGTACCCTGTGAAGCTTTTCTACACGTCGAATATGCCGATTATGCTGCAGAGCGCGTTGACGTCGAATGTGTTTATCGTGTCGCAGATGCTGGCGGGGAGGTTCCCGACGAATTTGTTTGTCAAGATTTTGGGTGTTTGGGAGGTGTGTTGGTTTCCTTCTTTCTTCGTCGCCTGATCTCATATCCCATCTCACAGCCCCTCGAAGACTCCCCCCAACTACGCGCTACTGGTGGAATCGCATACTACATGTCTCCACCACACACCATCAAGGAGGCGGTCCTCGACCCCATCCACACGGCCATCTATATCACGTTCATGCTCTCTGCGTGCGCGCTGTTCTCGAAGACGTGGATTGAAATCTCGGGCTCGGGGCCGAGGGACGTGGCGAAGCAGTTGAAGGACCAGCAGATGGTGTGTATATCGTTCTCCTTTCAGGTCGGACTCGGTACTCATGAATGAATTTTATTTTATATAGGTAATGGCAGGCCACCGCGAGGGCTCAATGTACAAGGAGCTCAAGCGCGTCATCCCGACCGCCGCTGCGTTTGGTGGTGCGATACTGGGCTTGCTGTCGGTTGCGGCAGATCTGTCGGGCGCGATTGGCAGCGGGACGGGGATTTTGATGGCAGTTACTATTATTTATAGCTGTGAGTTTTGTTTCTCTTTGTTGTCTCTTCTGCCCTTTCTTTTTTTTTTTCTTTCCTTCATTCCGTTTCATTCTTTTCCTTCTGGACTGCGCTCATTCCCTTTCGGACACGCTTCATTCTGTTTGCATTCATTTCGTGTCCTTATCTTACGCGAACTTCACACTCTTTCTTGTTGTTTCTCTTCCTTCTTTCATTTCTGCTTGCTCTTGTTTTCATTCTCTTACATTGTTCGTTCACTCCTTTGTGGTGTTCTTCCACTTTATCCATATCCCTTTGTTAATGCTTATATTAACTCCTCCTTTTTCAACTGTAGACTGGGAAATCGGCATGCGCGAGTCAGGCGGGCCCGAGATGGCTGCATTCGGCGACCTCCTGTGATGCAATGAATTTATTTTTTTCCCAGCGTCATGGTCGGTGGAGCCTTGGGCTTTGGGCTCATGTCGCAGGTCCAAGCGTTGCAGACAAAAAGTTCAGGAAGTGGATGTGGTTGTATTGAATGAAATATTCTATTCTATCGTATTGTCGAATTGAATTGCTTTGGAAATGGAATGAAGTGGAGTGAGATGGGGTGGGGTAGGATGGAAGGGTTGGTTACATAATTTATGGGTGCATGGCTGGCTGCGCGATCGACATCGACACTCTAGAACGGAGAAGGGAGCTGGAATAAGACGGGACAAGGACGGAGTTGGGCGGCGTCGCGCACGCGTTGTGACTCCGAGTTTCATTTTATTTCAGAGTTTAGATTCTGACTCGGAGGAGACAATGGGCGTTGAATGATTTTTGGCTCCAACCTGACTCTTGTCTTTTCGTCTTTTGTTCTGTTCATGTTCAATTTTCGTTTCGTTCTTCAATCTTTGTTCTATTCTAGTTTCGCAGTCGCTGTTGTGGGTTGTATAAAATGATAATAATTTAATTCATTTCATTACTCTCGCCCTTGTCACCCTTGTCTTGTCCACAGTCCTTGATCTTGATCCATCAGCCTTATTTTCGTTCACGTTGGATTGCTAATCCTACATACACCGCCTGTTCATGTAAAATTACGAAAAGTTCAGTTCAACATCATTAGTGTGCGTATCATAGCAACCAGCGAACAATGAAACAAGAATTGAGAAGACAAGATCGGCGTGCATTGTTCGCGTCACGTGATATTTCCCGAAGATTCACCGGTATGTTGATATTTATTTGGAAACAACGGGAATGGAGCACGCGTCTCTTTTTGGGTCATGATTTTGGTTTCAAATTCGCAAAATCGGACAAGGTTTACGTTCCTAAAATAAAACAGGTCTTTCTGGGCCTGCGGCCCCTCAGGCAAGGTTCCGCATGCACCACCGCCGATTCGCAGAAAACGGAAATGAATTTTGCGATTTTTCGGTCTCAAATCTGCGAAATCCGGGCATGTTTTGGTGTGATTCCTCTCCTGCTTTGATGGCGCTGTGCACCTGAAAACCTTTTAGCGCTCGTCTTTGTGCCAGCTCAAGCCATCGCTGTCGATGATGCTCGAGCGACGTCTCTAAGTGCTCGCAAACAGATGCTGTCATTCATCTCCGCAGTCTCTGGACGATCGCCGTCCAATCCCACTTCGTATCAAACAATTGTTGGAACTTTGCAATGATGCAACAGCTTTGACCACCAGCCACGATGCTGTGTTTCGGGATCTTCGGGATCTTCGAGTCTTCGAGGCGCAGAGGCGGGTTACGACCCCAAATTGCTCAGCATTGCATGCCTTACACACCACTCGCGGATCAGCGTCCATTGGCTCGGTTTGTGCACTTGCTGTTCACCTTAGATTGTGGATCTGTGCGGTCTATTCCCCCAACGCCCCAATTGCAGGCATCAAGTTGATCAACACTGTCCGTGAAGCCCGAAGAGTCATTCAGGCGATGCTCAATCGCCGTACGGTCATGCGAGGAGAGGGTCTAAGCACCCCTCGACCCGGGCCACACCCTCTGCCTTCCCGATCTGGTGGAAAGCGGAAGGCGGAACATTCAACAACCACACAAGCCACGCACGTTTGGACAATTGCGGAAGGACAATAACGAAACAAAAATGAATGGGCCGGAGGCGAGGCATTTATGCAGGGTATAAAGGGAGGTGCCACCATTGTTGTTGTTCATCACTTGTTCGGTCTCTTCCCTTTCCTCGTTCCCTTCTGTTTCTCCTTCGCCTGCTTGGTTAGATTAGACACGACTTCGCCTTCGAACGCGACTACGACTTCCAAACAAGAATACCACCACCACTAATCTCAAAGATGATCACTTCAACAATAGGCCTCGCACTCGCCGCTCTCCCACTCGCGCTCGGCGCCACTCTCGACGTGCAAGTTGGCGCGGGCGGTCAGCTTGTGTTCGATCCCGAGTTCGTCACCGCAAACCCTGGGGACATCGTCAACTTCACCTTGTGAGTCCTCCTTCCTTCATTCTTCTTCCTATATCACGACGCGACGCAATGCTCAACCTGAACTTTTGCCAGCAACCCCAAGAACCACACCGTCTCTCAATCAACGTTCGACACGCCGTGCGTCCTCGCTCCAGGCGGCGCCGACACTGGATTGTAAGTGCTACTCTTCTTTCCTCTTCACAATCCACCATCCTGACCCATTCTTGTTCGTCGTACATAGCACACCCGTAGCAGCTGGCACCTCCCCCCTCCCAGTGCGGCAATTCATCGTCCCCGCCGGCACCGCGCCCATCTGGTTCTACTGCCGCCAAACAGGGCACTGCGGGCAGGGCATGGTGTTCGCGATCAACCCGCCTGCGGACCCGAACCCGCACTCGTTTAGCGCGTTCAAGGCGCTCGCGATTGCGCAGAACGGGACGGCGCCTGCGAGCTCGGCTTCCACAGCCAGTGCGACGTTCATCACGCCGCCGGCACCCCAATGGGCCAGTGCGACTGCTACGGTGACGTATGGCGGGTCGGTGTATACCACAACGTATACGAGCTACGATGGAACACCTCGTGAGTCTTGCCTCCTGGTTTCATACTTCAATCTCATCATTCTACCCAACCAGCGCCCACCCCTGCTGCCCAACCGATGGACCACAAGATCACGGTCGGCCTCAACGGGCAGCTGAGCTACAGCCCCGCGAACATCTCTGCTAGCATCGGAGACACTGTCACCTTCGAGTTCCACCCCAAGAACCATACTGTCACGCAGTCGAGCTTTTTGAATCCTTGCCATTCGTTGTTGGAGACGACGGGAAGCGCGGGATTTAAGAGTGGGTTGTAAGTATCATTGTTTTTGGTTGTGGATTGCACGGTTCTGATAGATGATGGTCGTGTTTCTTACAGCCAACCCGTCGCGGCTGATGCCACCGAGTTCCCAACTTTCCAGATCAAGATCAACGACGTGAGTGTCCTTCATCTACCCCTTCCCATCCTCCCCATCTTCCGCTGTCCATCGTTTCGTTTCGCTAACGCGACCTCTCACACAGACCGCGCCGATCTGGGGGTACTGCGGCCAGACGGGCCACTGTGCAGCCGGCATGGTGTTCGCAATCAACGCTGTCGAGTCGGGGCCGAACAACTTTGAGGCGTTCCAAGAGCTCGCTAAGCAGTCTGGGTCGTCTTCTTCCTCGGGTTCGCCTTCGGGTTCTTCTAGCACGGCGCCGCCCAAGCCGACGAGCGGTGCCGTCGGGCTGCGGATGGGCAGCACGCTAATCTTCAGCGTTGCGGTTTGGGGTGTGGTCGCGTTTATGCTCTAAAAGTCTTCAGTGTTTGAGACACATTTATGACCCTTGGATGATTGACGACCAACGACCACATTGGACTTCTTACTATCTTACTTGCCTACTTTTGATTACTATTTATTCTATTTTGCGTAGTTTTATATTATCATTCGTCTTGTATATACCTTTCCTTTATGATATGCGATAATTCTTTATATCCTATCGCGTTCACGCTTAGTTCCTTGGGATCGGCGCCTTCCTCGCACCTGGAAAATCGACTCCTGGGGCTTTATTTCCTAGACACGTACTGGGACACAGACTCATGCATGAAAGCGACTGGCGACGATCGATGACTGGTACCATTTGTTCCCTAGTGATTTGTTCCCTAGTGTGTTAGGTCTTCGCGCCGCCGAAATTCTGCCGGTTTACTGTACTAGCAAAAACATGCGAGAGGGCTTGCGAGCAATAATCAAATTCGAAAATAGTTAAAGTAGGAGGTCAGACTAGCCTACCATATAGACTGAGATGGGACTTAAATACTGAAAAATGCACCATGGATTTAGCTAAGACGACTTGTACTAATACTCTTGAAACTGTAGTTTGAGTGCCTATTCCAGGCTCTAATAAACCCAAAGTACTGCTAGTTCATATCGTCTCTGCCCTCCAGTGGCTTAGTTGCAAATAGTTCTTCCGAATCTCATCATCGATGATGCCCTACAATTCTCTCTCAGGCTTGGAGACTAGGTTTGAGACAGCGAGTGGGGCCAACTAGTGAATATAAATACAGCACCTTGGTCTCCGTGTTTTTTTCAGACAACAAGGCACTTGTATTCGGCAAGTCTCCTCACCCTTGGTTTCTTTCCAATAGGAAAAGCTCACAATCACTCTGGACCACAGTGCTTCGCTATTAAAAGACTTTACAACCTACAAACAAAACATGAAGTTCACCATCGCCTTCGCACTGGTCACAGCGTCCGTCGCGTTCGCGGCAGAAAGTGTCAACAGCACCATAGCGTCGCCAGAAGCAAACCTCGCAACTCAGGGTTGCTACTGGGACGGGACGGCCCCACTTTGCGATGGGTCTTGCCAGGCTGCAAACCCAGGCTGGTCTCGGGCGGCACAGACCTGCATCGGGTGCAATAACAACTACTACGAGGTGAAGAGGGACAAGTGCGGAGATGGGAACTGCTGCTGGGGCAGTTATACTAAGGCCTATTGCTGCCAAAGACTTTGATTGCGAAAAGGAGCTCTGGAATCAGGACAGAAATTATGATACTCTCTCCACTTTCCCCTTCTTTTTCCTTTTTGACTCGTAAAATCTCACTTTAGGCAGTCAAGCCGTTAGATACCAATTTTTGCCCGCTCCTTTACAAGTAAATGTACGACGCCATTTGGAGCGCTTTTATCGTTAATTTTCCACCTATATTTCGTTTCAAGAAACAGACACATCATATATAAATAGCCTTCCGCACGTCGTGTCGTGCCCGATATTCCTTTCTACCTGTCTCCTTTTTTTTTGTGCATGAGTATATGCTTAAAGAGAAAAAATATTAACTGGTTCTAAAACAGAAAGTCCACAACATCTGGGGGTGTAGTCCTGTTCTCTGAGTTCTTCAAATCAGCGGCTGTGCCGTTGTATGTCCCGTTTTCCTTTTACTGACTTGCAACAAACTCCGCGACGCCCAGAGCCAGGCTACCAAATCGGGTAAGATGGGTAGGCAGGCCATTATACGACTGTAAATTTTTACTGTATATGCTGCCAAGTGCCAAGTATGAGCCGAACAGCTGACGTTGCAATTTCGACGCTTCCTTGAACGGCTAAGCAGTCAGACTCTTTTGACTGTGTCTGGCATTGGTGCTCAAGCATACTACCGATTCCTTCGGGTAGAGGCAGGACAGCGCGCCGATATTGGTTTCTAACCTTGAAACTCCAAGATAAAGGTTATATGATTGACCTACACCCATGTAGCTATGTGCTTTTATGACTAAAATGAGGCGTAGAGCATGCCTAGTTTAACTAATACAACTAGATCATTAAATCTCACTCGTATCATGCGAAATGTGGTTTGAAGTATTTATCTAAAGAGCGCCAGAGCACCATCTAGAGCCTAACTCAGCTGATAGTAGTTTTATTTCAACCCAATTAGTGGCAGATATATATTTCCGAACACTACTACTGCGGCAAGCCGGGTAGAGTAGCCTTTCATGGTTCTTTTCAAGCTATTTGCGTAATAATCTAGAGATGTAAGTAACATGTGAAATATTGGATTGAAGTGTCCGTCGTCGACAATGTTCCAGGCCTTCATGAGCCCAGTCTACTATCCTACTAGTTAGTTGCAGGCCTTTGTCGCTGATGGTCTTGGAATATCCCTTCCGGCTCTCATCATTTCTGATGCGTTACTATACTCCTCTCAGCCTGGAAGAGCACGACTGATGCGGCAAGCTGGGAAACCCAGAGAATATAAATTCAAGACCTTGGTCCATCCGCCTTGCTCAGACACGAATTGGTTTTATTCTGTAAGCCTCCTTCGCATGAGCTTTTTTTCTACAAAAAGCTCACGACCACTCTCGCCTACAGCGCTGTCTTACACAATCATCAAAATGAAGTTCGCCATTACCTTTGCACTCCTTGCCGCGTCCGTCGCTTTCGCCACGGACAATGCTAACAGTACCGTAGCACTGACGGATACAAGCCTCGCACCCGCGGGTTGCTACTGGGACGGGACCGCGCCTGCTTGCCGTGGGACGTGCGAGAAAAGAACACAGGTGGTCCCGGACTGCTCAGACCTGCATCGGGTGCAACAACGATTACTACGAATCGGAGAGATCTAACTGCGGAGATGGAGCATGCTGCTGGACGGGTTCCAAGGCCCTTTGTTGCCAAAGAGTTTGATTGCGCCAATTACCATTGACCAGGTCCTTCGACAGGATCCCGAATCATGAATTAACATACTCAGTTTTTTTTTTTCACTCCTAATTCTCACTTTAGGCAGTCAAGCCGTCATATACCAATATTCACCTGCTCATTCACAAGTCATTGATAATAGTCTCCCCTATTATATACCATGATATCGTTTCGAGCACATTGCTGTCTTTTATATCTGTTCCGTTTGTAGTGGCAGGTACCACAATCCATGTGTATTTTCTCGGAAGACAGCTTTGAATCCCCTTGATATCGGCTTCCATAAAGTTCAAGATTACAGCCTGCTGCATATTTAGTTCAAATAGGTTTGATTTAGACTAGATAGAGCTCCAATAGTTAATAAAGCACGAGTTCCCAAACAACGACAACCGTCGATTTGACCTGGGAGGTGAGTTCACGTTATTCGTTATGGACTTGACTGGCTAATCTGCCAGCCTCAAAAAGACCTCCTGGACCTCAAATAACGCCGTGTCAACAGGGAAGCCGTCCAATTCTGAGGACACACTAGAGCAAAAATGCGACAGTTGGAACGATATCCGATCCGACGTTGCCGATGATACTGTCCACTTGTCTTCTTTCGATTTTGCTGCCGCGCCAATCTGGGGGTACAGAAATCACTGTGCCACTGGGTTGGCCCCTAACTTAGCCGATTCTGAATAATTTCGGACCTGCAGCTCCGGCTGCACGCCACTGTACGACTGTGAGTTTTCGCTGAGTTGTTTCTGATCAATTTGACCGGACTTCGATGCTTTCCTTTCCTTGGGACGACCCGTGTATTCTGAAATGACTGTGTCTTGTCTTGTGTGCCGTATGCTCAAGCTGACCAAAAAATCTGTCGGTTAAAGGCAAGAAAACACGTCATAAAGGTAAAAAAATTATATTAGTGACTACGAGTACACCTTTCTAGACTAATAAAAACATGTAGAACTTGCATAATTTAATTAAAATTCGTTGTAAGATCAAAAGATGCGAGATTTGATTTCAGGCTTCTATCTGAGGCGTTCCAGACCTCAATATAAAGTCCAGCATGCTTCTCTTTAGAGCGCATTTTGTTCGATAAGAGAACTACGCACCAGGTATAAAAGCCAGCCTTGTTTTCCATGTTTTCTCATACAAAAACTACTCCTCTTGTAAGTTTATCATACTCGACTCGACTTTGAGTTTGAATTGAAAGAGCTTACATTTCCTCGAGACCACACCACGCTTCCCCAGCCCAGCTTATTAAATATGAAATTCACCATTTTCTACGCACTCATGGCAGCCTCCCTCGCGTTCGCCGACAACAACGGCTTCGCTGGGGATCCACGGGACCCTACACCGAGTGGCTGTTACTGGGCTGGTACAGCGCCATTTTGCGGTGGGGTGTGCGACAGTGGCTACACCCAAAGAGAGCAAGATGGCTGCGGAGATGGAGCCTGTTGCTGGACGGGCTGGAAGGTTCTTTGCTGCAAATGAAAGGAACTCTTGAAGATTCGGGTTCCGCGACCAATCGTTGACATGCACCTTTTTTTTCTAAGTTTCGCTTTCAGTCATAAATCTCATTTTAGGCAGTCAAGCCGTCAGATACCCAGATTCACTCACTCATTCAAAATCGTTCATCGTACTGTGTGCGAATTTGTTTTGAGCTCTTTGTTATTTTGGATTCAGTAGACCCAGCCTTGTACTCGTGTTGATGACGTACCACGATACACCTATATTGTCGGATAAAAATAGGTTCAGAGTAGCTCGCCAGCAAGGTACGTTAGAATCCCTCCGCAAAATTGGGAGTGTGAACTTAGGGTGCAAGCCAATGTCTCGCACGGCAAAACTCCTCCCTTTGTATCTTCAAATTTCGACAGGTCTCTTTCGTTGTTGTTGGACTGAAATACCCAAATTTTAGTATTGATTAATGACCAACATCGGTGTACCTACCCGATTGTAATAACCACTCAACAAGAACTGAGCAGCGAGAAGGAATCGACGGCGTTTCCATCTACGTAGTCGGATGCCTTGCCAGCAAACCTGACAGAGGAGACACCTATGCGTCTTGCTGCTGTTGCCCGTGCTGTCCTCAGCTTGGCGTCGGCCCGTCTCCAGGCCCAACACGCTTCCAGCATTGGAACTGGAAATCAACGACGATGCTTCTCCTGCCGCGATGCCTTCCTCTCCTTGTCTTTTGAGCCTGTGATACTCTGTCACGGTGTGCCCGTGCCCGTAATGCTCAAGAACGACATATCGCTCGCCACTCGCAATAGACAACTTCAAGCTCCGAGTCCAGCTCCCACACGTTTTCCCGGTGTAGCGGTATAAACTGCGGAAGGGGCAGCCCTCCTGCCACGGCATCGTACTAGTATAGGACATCCCTGGAATGAATGTAAATCGCGAAGGTCATGGCGCCGGATCACGTTGACGTTGCCTTGAAAACTAGGTTATAGCTAGGGTCAATATTAGAAGGAATTATGTTGAGAAATACTGAAAGTATTCATACACCATTTCCTTAGTTGGCGAAGAGATTGGAAGATGGGGTCGAAGTTGGCCCGGAGGGTTTGTTTGGTTGGCTGGGCCTTTATAAACAAAGGGGAAAAAAAAAGAAAGGAAAATAAGCCAGCTTGCCCAACTTGGCAACACCCCATTTGCACCAGATGTTGGTGGACGATAGCTTCGACTTGGGAAGTGTCTTCACAGTCCGTCAATGTTGTTTACAAGATTGGCCTGGCTGGCTAATCTTCGAAGGAACCTCCTAGACCCCCAACACCGGAACCCACGTATTCAACATACAGGCGAGAAAAGGAAAGTGACGACTGGAAGGATATTAGAATACGATTGGTTGGATCTCATCCTTTATGGGCACATTATCTGTGAGTTTTTGTCCAGGAAGTGATGGAGATGTTGACTGTCTTTCCTATAGATGGAACGCTGCTCTGGCTCTGGCATCATATCTCGACACGAATCCTGATGTTTACAAGGACTGCTTCGTCTTAGAGCTGGGTGCTGGAGGAGCACTTCCGAGTATTGTCACTGCGAAGAACGGCGCTCGAAAGGTTGGATTTGTCTTCATTTCATTTCTCTCACTGAGTTTTACACCGTCTCAAGGTAGTCGCGACAGATTATCCGGATGCTTCTCTTGTAGATAACGTCAACTACAACGTGTCGTCGAATTTAAACGAGGACGAAGTTAATCGTGTGGACGTTCAGGTGAGTTCAGTATCTCCCTCATTGTCTGCCATTAAGCCGAGGATCATAGGGCTATATCTGGGGACACCCTGTTGATCCTTTGCTAGACGTCTTGCCTTCTTTGACTGATCAGAGGAAATTTCACCTAATCATTCTGTCGGACCTCATCTTCAATCACTCGCAGGTATGAGTATTTATTCCGATGAAGCCTTTGTCTCATCACGTTTTCTTTCTTCAGCACGATGCCCTTCTAAAAACTTTGCGAACTTTCGCTCGCAATACCAGACCCCCAAACCCAAGAGATTAAGCCGCGTGTGCTGGTGTTTTATTGTCACCACCGACCCCATCTCGCACCCAGAGATATGGAATTTTTCAGCAAAGCCGAAGACCGTGGCTGGGTATGCGAGGAAATTGTTACCAGGATGTTTCCGGTAGGTGATAACGAGTTATTTCAGCGACTTCCGTCGGACTTACCGTTATAGGCTATGTTTCCGGAGGATCCTGGGGATGAGTCGGTTCGTTCCACTGTTCATGGTTGGAAATTAACGCGTCGGGCATGAGGCTCTCTGGGTTCGGACTTGGCTGGTTGTTCCCGTCCTCAGTCTGGACTGGGAATATTCACATCTTAGAACCGCATTTCGGCTGCTGAGTCGCCTGAATATACGAAATTTCAAGTTTCAATTGAATATTCAGTCTCAGCTGTGCATGACAGCAAGCACGACGTAAATTCGGGCTCCTCCACTTCTCGACCAAAGACCATCCGTTTCGAACTAAGGCCAAGATGCACAACGCTGCAAGCTTGACATGTTCGATGATACGACGAACTGAGGCCTTCCTTCACTAATCGTGTGTTAGAAGTACCTAAGAACGAATGTTATCCAGGTTAGTGCAAAAATGAACCACCCTCATGACCGTAATGGAGCAGGCAAAGCTGACTAGCACTTATGAAGAGGGATTGTGCGTTGACCAGTTGACCTGAGTGCGCAGATCTGAAATTAATTAGGATGCTCCACTCAGCGAAGCGATGTTCCTCGACTGGTGAAGAAATCTGCGAGCAAGCTGGACACATTCGAAAGCATGCAGGCCCTTATAAGCAAGACTGAAAAATTGGCGAGCTTCCAAAACTATTGCTTACTCCTCCGGTCAGTCTATCTTCAATTATAGATTCATAAAGCTCTAATTTATGCAGACAATCGAACATCGCGCTCAAGAAAAAATGAAGTCATTTATAACGGCTGCCATCGTCCTTGCCACCGTCAGTGCTGGCGGGCTGGCCCTGCCGACAGGACCCCCCGTCTATCGACGCGGAGAGGTCCTCTCTCCATTCTACATCCCGCTGACCAGCGCAGTCGGGAACCCTGGAACGATTTCGATCAGCCGTTCCTCGCCAAGTAACGCAGCTGCGACCTATCCCTGGTTCCAGCCCTACGCTTACAACTTCGGTGGACTTGGGGCAACCCCAAACCAGCCTGCTTTGTCCTCCGACGTCCAGCCCGCACAAGACATCAACGTGAAAGTCCCATCTGCCGGCGTAAATGTCGGTGGGCAAGGAGCGTCATCTGGGACGGTGTCGATTGGCGGGGCTAAGCCAGCGGCCAATCCGCCAACTACTAGTAGCGTCTCTTCCGACGGTGGCATCACTGTTTCTGGTGGGAATGGCGGCACAGGTGGCGGAGACGGCAATGGCAACGGCGGATCGATCTCCGTTAACACGAGCGCGACAACAACCCCGACGTCTGCGAGCCAAAGTGGACAGAGCCCCAACAATGGCGCCCTGTTGGCGCGCCGAAGCCGTCTCATCGCCAACGTTGGGGAACCTGCGCCGGGTGTGACTTCCGTCAACGTTCCTACAGGGAGCGGCATAACTGTAACCGGTGAGAACGGAGGCGTAGGATTCGGGGGTGATCAAGGGAACGGTGGTACGATTACAGTCACTTCTGGTGGGGAAACTGGTGACGTAGCCAGCTCTCCGGTCGCCTGACAAATCAATGTACTCTACTGTAGCGAAACATTGAATAAACTACTTGACTGAACTCCAAATGAGCTCGTTTTCGTAAACAATTGGCCGCAGAGAAGTTGAATTGATATAAAATGACCTAAAATTGATTCTAAAATTCTACTCTAGAAATCGGGGTTCGCCGTGGATGTAAGGAGTTGGCGTGAGCGACAGGTCGACTGATACACGAAGACGACCGAAGGTAGCAACATTTCCGCATAATATTCCAAGATCTCCTCAAACCTCTAGGCCACGGAAAGCATCCGGCAGATGCCCGCCCTAATTTCATAGTTCAAAGAAGAAACAGTAGCTGAAATGTCATGGAGCCTCGCATGTTACCCCATTGTTCATAAATTGCTAGGAGATGCTAGTAGTCCACCTCGAAAAGAAAGGGCATCAACATCATGGTTAGAAAATCATGGGTGGGCTTGGCGCCACACTTTACGGTTACCAGTTTCGATATGAGCGTCGATGATGGTGTCATTTTCTAATAAAAAAGATGGATAGACGATATCAGATCGACGAGAAACGAAATTATGGTAGAGAAATTCTGGGCTATCCTCCGGTATATACCCCAGTGACTTCGCCGTTGCGTTTGAATGCAACTAACAGACTCTCAACCGACTAAAACGATCCAGAGGACTTCCAAAGTTATTCAGAAGAACCGGTGATTATGGTGAAAGTGAGAACAAGTAATTCTGACTGTACTGGTAGTTGCTCGGCTGAGAGAACTTAGAGGAATCTATGACCCGCGCTCTAGCCCTCCTTGCTAGTGGGTAGCTAGAACCCTTCGTTCTAGCCCTACGAAGGGTCAAGTAGTGAGCTCCCAAAAATTTACTCGCCTCCGTTTAAGAGAAGTAACTACCCAGAAGCGTAGAAGTCAGCACAGTGGGCGTAAAGTGCACCGGAATTTCCCACCGTTTCACCTACTTAACGAGCGCTGTGCTACTGCACACCTCCAGTGAAGCTTCCAGAGACCTCACATTTCGCAAAGTAAGAAAGCTTATTTTCCTTTTCGTGCAGTTTAATATAATTTACGGCATAATAACTAGAAACTCACTGATTCTCTGCCAAAGTATGTCTTTCCCCAGTCTTTTTTCCTATTTAATTTCAAAAATCGACGATTTAGAAAAATGATTTCCGTCTTGATCACTTCTGTCCTGCTTGGCTTAACCGGAGGAAGTTTGGCGTTGCCCGCAGTAGCTCGTCGGGGAGAAGACTTCTTCTTCCCCCTCTTCCGTCCGTACACGACGGCAAATGGAGCAATAACCGCCACCGGCGCGAACGGTGGATACAACTATGGCGGGAGCGGAGCGAATGGCGGCAGCATTTCTATTAACCGCCGTGGAGAGGACTCGGAGGGGTTCTTCTTCCCTTTCTGGCTTCCCGCTCCCGCCCCCGCAGCTAATGGTCCCATCACCGCAAGTGGAGCGAATGGCGGTACCAACATTAACGGCAATGGCGCGAATGGTGGAACAATCTCGATCAATAGACGTGAAGAGGACTTCTTCTTCCCTCTCTGGTTCCCATCCCCACCGCCTCCGACCAATGGCCCATCACTGCAAGCGGAGCCAACGGTGGTTTCAACTATGGCGGCAATGGTGCAAATGGCGGCAAATCTCGATCAACGCACGCGCTGAACAGTCTGAAGACTCGAAGGGCTTTTTCTTCCCCCTATGGTTCCCGGCTCCGGCTGCTCCCGTTAATGGCCCCATCACTGCAAACGGAGCAAATGGCGGTACCAACATCGGCGGAAGCGGTGCCAATGGCGGTTCAATCTCCATCAACACGTAAAATGCATAAATTAATGCCTTGGGAGCTATAGGCGGGTTGGAGTAAGAGATGTGGTAGTTGTAGAAAACCAAAATATATAAGCTTACGTTGAATGACCTGAGGATGAAGCAGAAAAACATACAAAAAAGATAGCACTGCAAACCGTCGAGTGATGCCTTTCAACGCACTGTTAAAAGGACGAAGACTGACTTAAATACACGAAAAGTAAAGCGGGTTGACACTTGCCTCTCGTGTTGAAATTCGAGAACGACATTTGAGACCAGGGGTCTAACAGTATCTGCGTGAAATAAAGGGTGAGTACAAGTGCGTATAGTCGCGCAGAGTCGGGCAAAAAAACCTCCTTTAAGAGATCACTTAAGAGCCTCGCGCCGCTGACCCAACGTTTCATGTCAATTTGATTCCACGTAACATGAAGTTTTTTCTTGGCTAACCGCAGGAACGGAGAAGTTAGGAACGCGATTCGCAAAGAAGATGTGGCAGGAACGTACCTAAATGGCGTTCTGTGCCTTTGGCCTTACGTTGGGATAGGCCAATCGAACCTACCCAGCAGCTCGGGTCTGGAAAGGCTCGGATAGCTCGTCGAGCAGCCGCCGCGGCGCAGTATAGCGTTGCGGGCAAGGTGCAAACTGATTCTTCAACAAACCGCGGTGGCACACAACCGTGCACAGCCACTGATGGATCTATCTACCTAATCTAATCGAGGGCTCGGGCTGCTCGGACCAGAGGACACTACAGCATCGTTGCGCAAAAAACCATTCCCAGCCAGATCGGGGCGGAGCACCTCCTGGGTCACAGCATTTTCAGTCGAGAAAATGTTGACAAACTGGAAGCGACACCGATCATTGGGTCTGACAGAATATCGTGGATCATGGCTCAAAATCCTATTCTGTACATGCCGCATGTGTACAGAGAATTGGCGTCAAAGTCCTCGCCGGAGGGTTGTATTCGTCGTCCAGCTGCAGAGAGCCTGTAAAATCCAGAAACCATTGTTTGCGTCTGCTTGCTCAAGTCGATTTACTTTATCAAATTCCAATCACACTTCGCAAATCGCTTGGTCCTCAACGTTTCAACGTCTCACAAATCACCTCGCTTGAACACTTCACATTGTTTGTCTTCAGTTGAAATTTCATCTTTTGTCTTGCCCTAAAATAAGCTGAACTTGAGAGCGGCCAAAATACGTGTCCACCCAAAATACGAGGTGTAGTGACTGCTAAAACAACCTTCTAGTTTCGTTGTCGCGTCCATTAAAAGAAGCTTCTTTCATGCCTTTCTAAGGCTTAAATTCCAAACTAGGCATCGTGAAGACCAAACCAGCATCTACCCATCCGGGAGATTCCGCTTAGTTCAAGTCGCCACTGCGCCACAACTGCTAAAGGCTAGACGGCTCTTTGCACGCTTTGCCAGTTTTCACCTACTAGCTTGGTTCTAATTCAACGGGCTTTAGATCGATACACTAATTATTACAACATTTGGAAAGCTTGCAGTGTCTCATTCCTTCAAGTTCCTTGTTGAAAAATCAGACCATAATTCTTGATCGTGTTAAAATAATAAATATGCTCTCTCTTGGATCGTGGCTCTCTTCTTTACCATACCCTTTGATCCTCAAAGCTGCCAATGAGACACCGAAAGCCTGAACGGGTTTTGGAACAATGGTGTTTAAAGGGAGAAATCCCTTCTGGACTGCTACGCTCTGACTTCTAGTAAATCAATGTCGACGGCAGCCGACTTCATGCAAATTACGAGGGTACAGAATCCACTTCAAACAGCTAAGAAATACTCGGCACCGTCCTAAAGACCACCTTGGTATGTCGATAGCTATACTATGTCTTTAGTGTACTCCCTCTGAGAGGCTGAATGATACCTTGAGTCGGTGTTCTCCGGGCACCTCATATCTTGAAGAAATGAGCAAAATCGAAGCAAGACTCAGGATGTATAAAATAAGCAGGCTCGTTTCGTCCAACCACAGTGAATATTTCACCCTCTCATTGAGTACGGACCTCCAATCCACCTTGCATTTGACCTACACTAACCCCCTTCACAGATTTTAATTGATTCTCTGTTTTAAAGTGGGTAAAATAAATAAAGCCTCTATATCCTCTAAACGCTGAATGACCTAGTAGAAAAAAATGAAGTCCTTCGTAACTCTAGCGATTCTTATTGCCACTTTCACCGGGGTCAGCCTGGCATTGCCCACAGCCGATGCGGCTGTTGCTCGGCGGGGAGAAGGTTTCTTCTTCCCATCTGGGTCCCTCCGGCCCCAGCAGCCGCAGGCCCCATAACCGCCATCGGCGCCAATGGTGGCTTCAACTACGGAGGGAACGGCGCTAACGGCGGCGCGATCGACATCAGCAAACTCCCAGGGGGCGGCGCCATCACCGCGAACGGCGCAAACGGTGGTCAAAACTACTATGGCGATGGCGCAAACGGCGGGAAAATCTCCATTGGTAGACGTGAGGAGGATTTCTTTTTCCCGCTCTGGGTTCCACCAGCCCGCCGGCCAGGGGGCGATCACCGCAACTGGAGCGAATGGCGGTTACAACTATGGAAACGGCGCGAATGGAGGATCCATTTCTATTGGCAGCGCGAAGAGGATTTTCCCATTCTTCTGGAACCGCCCCGCCGCGCCAGTCAACGGCCATCACCGCAAGCGGGGCCAATGGTGGTACAACTACTTCGGTAGTGGCGCAAACGGTGGGTCGATCTCCATCACTAAACGAGGAGAAGCGTCAGAGGACTCGGAGGGCTTCTTCTTCCCACTCTGGATCCCTCGCCCTCCAGCCGTCGCTAATGGTCCCATCTCCGCAAGCGGGGCTAACGGTGGTTTCAACTACAACGGCAATGGTGCTAATGGCGGGAAAATCTCGATCAGCACCAAGTAAGCAGAATAGAGAGCGAAAAAAACTTGTACTGGAGCAAGGTGGTTAGGAAAATCTGAGAAAATGGTGAAGCTGTCATGGGTTTTAGTCTGAAGAAGTTGTTGGGTCACAGAGTTGAGGAATTAAAAAGAAAAATTAAAAGTTACTTGATCTTCCGCTCGTCGCTGGAATGATGAATTGTGCTGCGAAATTTCCCATTGAAGGTTACACTGGGTTTCTTGTTATAGAATTTAAATCCAGATTGAGCAATTAAATAGAATGAGTTGTAGGAGCGAGCACATTTCCTTGAAGTCGAGGTCAGATCTACGGTGACCCCGATCTGCAGAGTAGACGGTCATTCGCCAATTCATCGTCGACGTGTGAATGTTGTTGACCGATGAGAAATCCTGCGTCTTTGGAGTGCGGACGGGATTTTGGGCTGTGAGTTTCTGCCTGGTTGCAGGCTTTCTTTTCAGCCCAAAAGGTTGACAGAGTTGTCGGTTACAAGTCAAGAGATCGACGTCCATTGTTACCCTACATTTATTAGACGAAGAATGCGATTACCATGTGAGAGCTTCCAAGTAATTCTCGGGGTAAAGACCTTATGACTGTCGTTGACGGCTGCAAGCCTACACGCAGAAACTATCTGTAGCGACAATGTCCGATGTCAAGTTGAGAATGAAACGTGCTGAAAGGACAACTGCATCTCCTGAGGATTTCCAAGATGGGGCTAGAACCAGGAACTGTGCGGACACCGAGGACATAGTCTGTCTATAATTTGACGACCTAGATATAGTTCATAGAACTTAGAAGGACAGGATACGAGCAGCTCCACAGATGTCACACAGAGAAGCGTCAGGATCGAATGCCACGTCTCGTTACCTCAATCTTGACTCGAGGCTTGCGCTTTGTGGGTCTGAGTAGGCTGAAAGATTGCTACGTCGTGACCGGAAGGAAGAAAGTGAAGAGCGTGAATGAAGTCAACGACGGAAATCCTAGATTCCACTGGATCCGAGTTGAGGATTGTATAGGGGAGTTTTCGGAAAGTTTTTCAAGGAGGATATAGAAAAAAATCCAGATTACATACCTGCACATAGGAAGGAAAAGGAAAATATAATTGTCAGCCGAATGAGAGCCAATATACTAAGATTGAGAACTTCACCTGTCAAGCAACGACTCGGGTACATCTAGCAATCAATCTCTGGCAGCGCCATTGAACCACTGTCCAGACATGACTCGGATGGTGAGGTATTTGAACGGGAATTATCCTCTAGCGCGCTCGTTGGAGGCTATTTGAGAAGGGATAGATATGATATTGGGGACAAAATAAGAAAGATGAACGTCAAGATGAAGCCTTTCGTGTTCGACTTTGGCATGGGAACGGGTCGGCACGATTCCTGCCGAAGCGGGCCACGCCAAATTCTTCGATTTTCGGCCAAATTTCTCCGAGCCTCCTCGTAAGGAACTTTGTAGGCTTTATTGCTTTGCGTTGCTCAGTCGCATTAATTACAACTCCTCGACTTGTGGTCGTCAAGACACTTTCTTTGACCAACTGGAGGTTCAGACGGCCTATTTTTCCGTTCTCACCGAGTTTGTTCGTCAGGTGGAATGAATTTCACCAGTGCTACTCAAACTACCCGAAGCCCAGTCGACACCGCAGAGATTGGCTTGTATAATTAAACTGAGACCCCAAGTAACAATCATGAAGAATCTCTGGTTTATCAACTTCTCATAATTGACAAAAAATTGATAGGTCTATTACATCGATGTTTGGCAACGCGGATTAGATTAGGCATCAACAAGAAACTCGTGTACAGAGTCCCGGAGGTCACTCCAAAACTTCTCAATATGACCTTCTTCGAATCCATTTTCGTCCCAGCAAAGATGCAGCCAAAGTTTCTTGGCAAACGTATGCTCTAGCAAGAGTAGCCCACCAGCTTTTTGACGGCTTGCGGTCGTGACTGAATGGAGCTGGAAAGAAGGGTACGAAGAGCGGTTGTAGGTTGCATCGAGATTTCCTATGAGCGACAAACCGAGCAGAGCTGCACTTGGTGCTGGAGGAAGTGATAAATTCGACTCTTCCGCAGCCAGCTTCGGCATCTGGACAGGTTCTCCTCGGGAGCGTGCTGCCCGGATTTTCGCCATTTCTACGGCCCTCGACTTCAAAAATGGGGATTGAACCACCTTGCGAATTTGTTCTTTCACCCTGAGTGCGCGGTGCCAAATTAGGTCCTGAGTTTCTGGAAGGAAGGCGGGGAGAACGATGTTGAAATATGTCAAAGAAACAAACCAGTACGTGTTTGTGGGGTGATGCGTGGACAAATAGGGACGCAAGTTGATTGCGGTGTACATCATCCTGAAGCGACAAAAAGAACATAAGGCCTCGCTCGCCCTGACAGGTGAATTGAGCACTTACAATGGATTTTCTTTGAGTTTTGCATCGTGTATATTTCTGATCCATACCAAATTGCACAGGGCGACCACGGCGTGATTGACAGTGACGTTTTTCGATTTGCACTTCCTCAGGATCTGCGCCGTTTCTTCTTCCGAAAAAGTAGTCTCGTAGATGACAGTCTTTTGCGGCGCGTGTTGGTGCCTGGATAAAGTATGCCCGCCCTTCAAAGGTGATCGATTCATCAATGACGATATTTCGCTTAGGATTGAGTTTTACGATTGAGTTCAATGATGCTCACAATTTCTTTCCTCAGGGCATTGATAAAATCGACCTTGCAGGCACTTTGCGAAAACCTGCCATTCGGCGTGTCTAAACGAGTCTCAAAAGCAGGAGGAAGCAGATCCATCTGTTCTAAAGTTATTACACGAGGCTCAGGGGAGCATGCCAAGAAAACGCACCCAGTCTATATCTTTGCTCAACTCCTCCTTTAATTGTGAGTCGGTGAAATCTGAGGCAAGCAATGACAGAAGGTCGTGCGTGGCTTGATGGAGAGAGGTACCGTCCCCAAGGAAGTGAGGCGCAGACATGAGTAAGTCGTATTCGTGATATTCTGGGTCCCCTGTAGTCGTAGGGGTCGAAATAACGAGATGCGACAAACGCTCATCCGATAGAGTCCGAATCCCATTCATATGTTCAAAAATAAGTTCTGCGATTTTATTAACCAGGAGGATGATCATAGAGATGTGAGCGAGTCCATACCGTCTTTACTTTTGTTATTGAATGACGTCGAGCTTTCTGCTTCTATTAACGCGTCGCCTAGACCAGGAGGTGGCACAAACCTGAGATCGGTAAAATTAATGTCCAAGTCAATTGATAGAAAAAAGGCACCGACGTGAAGTAAGGTGTTTTTGTGATGGCTTCGTGGCTTACTCTACACATCAGGAGTGGGTGCCGTCTGCGGATTATCGCCCATGCAGCTATGACGCGCTCGCCGAGCATTGAAGCCCTTGGTGCGCGAAAGGCGAGATGAAGAAACCTGTTAGGCAACCTGAGTTCAGCACGCTCTCCTGAACACGCGCTATGCGTTGTTTGCTACGCACATGTCCCCCAGTCCCTGCAGAGACGCAGGATAGAACGCGGCCTCGCTGTCACCGAATTGGCGCTTGAGCACCTGTCCTGCATGTTCCCAATGACTGCCTGGTCTAGAGAGCTGCGCTACCATGGTGGATTATTGGTTGATAGATGTAAAGCACAAATTGTGGTTGAAGTTAAGAACGAATTGCTGAGCTCGATGGCGGTTGTGTCCTCGACTTGCACCGTTGCAACCGCCGCTGTACGCGCGACAAGGGATAGTGAGAAAAAAACAATCTCGATCACCCCAGACATCTTATTTGTTTATCATTTATTGATCAGACCTGAATGGGATTTGAGGTTCGCTTCACGTTAATTCGGTCATTCGATGTTGACGGGCTACATCCCATCATTTATCATTGGACCATGTGTGCAATCATCCCTTGGCTTCCGGTATACCTGCCGACGGCCAAACCTGATTCTGGCATAACCACATAAATATGACCGTGCTCCGAAGCCCTTATGTGCTCGCCATATGTCACCCACTTCCCCCTTGGCGGGACTGTCGCCGCTCGACCGGGGTCTATTCTATGCTTATGGAGTCGGCGCACCGCGCTCGGTTGAAATTCCCATAATTCACCACGCGATCGAGAAACATGCTCATGAACGACCGGACGCCATTGCTGTCGAGCATGTTGCTCTCAACGAGACTCTCACATATCGCGACCTGGACATCCATTCCAATCGACTAGCACATATCCTGCGTTCTCAAGGCGTCTTTGCTGGGAAGCGGGTGTGCATCCTCGCCAGGCGGTCTCTGGAGCTCATCGTCGGCATAGTGGGCGTGTTGAAGAGCGGGGCCCAGTACGTCCCCCTCGATGCCCAAACGATCTCAGACGACATGCTACGATTCGTGGTCGAGGACGCCCGGCCAACGATTGTCCTCGCGATGTCAGACTACCCACCGTGTGTATGGCGCTCCGCTTATCATCCTGGAATCAGTCTTCCGACCGTATCAGACGTCGAGAGAGGAGGTGCTTGCGGTTGAGGACCTCTCTTCCCCCGACGACGGAGCCTATATTATTTATACCTCAGGCACTACCGGTACGATTCCGATTTATCTGCCTTGTTTCCAAACTATTATTGAACTATGAAACAGGACGTCCGAAAGGAGTCGATGTTCGACATCGAGGTGTGACGAACGGTAAGCCCTTCGATTAACTTCAGCTTCCATCCGATTTACAAGCGAGAGCTAGTCATTAGCGGGGCTCCCGGGAACGTTGGAATGGAACCTGGGATGCGCGTCGCCCAACTCCTCAACATCGCTTTCGATATGGGCGCGTGGGAGATCCTGGGCTCGCTGTATAACGGGTGTACCCTCTGTCTGCGGGGGAACACTTCGGTGGAATGGGCTGCTCTCCTCAAGACCGTGCACATCGTCATTGCCACCCCCAGCATGCTCAGCCGTCACGAACCAGGGAATTATCCCACCATCAAGCACGTAATTGTGGGGGGAGAACCTTGTCCTCAAGGTATGCTATTTTGAATTGTTCTTTTGAGTTATTTTTGTTCTTTAATCTGACCCGCCCTAACCTTCAGCCCTCGCCGATAAATGGGCGCGGTACACCAATTTCAACAACTGCTGTGGTCCCACCGAAATTTCGATCTGTAATACCGTCCAACCGCATTCTCCCGGCTACCCCCTCTCAATTGGAAAACCTATACCCAATACAAATGTGTATATCCTTTCTTGCGATCCCACCGACACCACTCCGGTTCCCATTGGCAAAGTGGGCTGCATGTGGGTGGGCGGTGTGGGTGTCAGCAACGGCTACCTCAACCTTCCCGATAAAACATCTGAAAGATGGCGGCTGGACCCCTTTGTCGCTGGAAATGGCATGATGTTCAACACCGGGGACCTTGGTCGGTGGCGACGGGATGGACAGCTAGATCATCTTGGTCGCGCTGATGATCAGGTGAAGGTGAAGGGCTTCCGAGTCGAACTTGACGGCGTTTCGGCCGCCATGCGCGTACGTCTTTTCCTCAGCTTCGACATCAGACACTAGGCACTAAAACTAAACCCTGGTCAGGCGCTTCCCTCTGTCCGGAGTGCAGTTACTCTTCTGATACATTCTGAGCTGTGGGGATTCGTAACACCCGCATCAGTCGACATCGGCCTTCTACAGGACACCGTCCGTCGGATACAACCTTCCTACGCGGTTCCTAGCCACTACTGCGCCCTCGACGACTTCCCCCTAACCAGTAATGGGAAGGTGGATAAACGTGCCCTCCGGGCTCTAGCGGAAAGGAACGGTCGTCATTCGCGACATCCCAGCCATCAGACTACGTCTTCGCCCGCCCCAGGTCCAATATCAAGCCCAATAAATGAGAAGTACCTCGACTGGCACACGAAGCGTGTCCCCTGGCGTTTGTGTAGCGCTGGGATGATCGTTTTGGTATTGCTTTGGATTTTATTGATGAACAGATAGTCGTGCGGGCCCTGGGGGCGAATATACCAAATGGACAATTTATATAATTTATAATACACGTCGGCCATTTCATACTGTATTACTTTCCTTACGACCTAGGGGTGATTTTTTAGAGAATACAATCGTTTGTGTTGCTTGTCCAAGTATGGAAATGGGACGGGAATGCAATATCCTCGTGATCCGAAATCTCTTTTAGATGAATCGACCCTGTTGTGGGGTACAATACAGGGATTGAGTTAAAAATAAGTGCCTGTGGACACTGGACCTGATCGGTCCAGAACGCTCGTTGGAAGGCTGGAATAAGTCAGGCAAGGTTTGAACGCAAAAAAAATGCGCCTCATTCCTGAAGCATTGACTAAATAAGATGATCATCGGACCCTCGGCACATTTTGAGCCCTGGATCTAATACCTCACAAAATGCATTGACGGTAAGGTATCTCGTACAAAGGCGTCGGCACGCAGGAGGCTCTGTAAAGGGAGGTAAACGGGTGGTTACACATTGGCTCAATAGATCATATGTACACAGTATCATAGCTTCACAACTGGTACTGATGCTCATTAGTATCCATCGACGGATGACAAAAAGCCGCTCCGGGAGGTCTTCGGAAGAGGTGAAATCCATCATCACTCTCTTGTGTCTGTTTTCCGTCGAATTAGGGAACCGAGTGAAATATGTCTTCTAGTAAGTGTTCTGTCGCTGTGTCACATTCGACATATCTGACGTGAATGACGGTGAAAAGTGATTCAATCATTCACAAATGTCTCCTTTCCATTATTTTCCGTCTTGAGATAAGACGGCGTAAGCTGAACATCGAACGAGTGTAGTAAAAATAAGTGAGTAATTAATCAGTATGAACTCATGTACTACAAAGTCCTATAATTCGTCGCCGTTGTCCGTGAATGTAATAAATGAAGTTCTACGACTTCTCTTGCGGGTGACCGGAGGCCTTGACCTGAGATTCCAGATCCTTTGGTTCGAGCGGGACTGCAGGTTCAGTGGGTTGCGGCGTCGGTTCTTTTGCCTTCACATAGGTATAGAGTAATGTTCCGAACATGATGGTGAAAGCTGATGCGGCTCGCTGCCTGGGAACAAGATGATGATAGGTATCAGGAGGTGACTTATGACTTGACAAGCACACTAACCGTGTTAAAACGTCCCCAAAAATCTTCACACCCAGAATGATCTGAAGGACGCTCCTCGAGGCCTGTCGGGAACAACATTATTATCAAACATTCGTCATGGAAAGGTTCAATGACACAAAAGATCCAGGAACTTACACTTGAAAACATATGAGTAACAGGGCTCGTAATCTTGACGCTCAATATGCCGGCAATGCTGATGAGGAAGCCGAAGACACCTGTGACCAGATTTCCCCAAGCGAACGTCGCCCAATCCCACTCGCTGTCCTTCATCATCTGAGTGAGTTCTCTCACTTCACCGCTGAGTAGTGCCGTAAAGCCGAGTAGTACTGCCGTTCCTAGATTTGACCAGTATGACAGTTTCGTCGCACTTCCATTGACATGAGGAAGGGATGACTTGACAAGAACGGCGTGAATGGCGATTGATAGTGACGCCAGGAAACCGTACAACAACGCGAGGGGGCCTGGTACTGACTTCGCTGGGATATTTTCATGGAAAGATGTTCCGATCAAGAATCCAAACGTGACGATGGAAGCGCATCCAACGACCTGGAGGGGGCCGAGTGAAACTGTGCAATGCGACCACAGCGATGGTGAGGGGTAAAACAAGGCCGCGCGCTATGTTATAGTACGCTGCTTCCACGTCCCGCAAGCAGAGTGTGTTGAAGAGAAAGCCCATGGCATCCACGATCAAGAGAGGGGCTAACTTCCGGGCTGTCGCATAGTTCAGCGTGGGGAGCTGAACTTGGGAGGTAAAGAGCGAAGTGAGGCTCAAAAGCAAGACCGTTGCAATCGATTGGAATGCGCACAAAACAGTCGGAAGATTAGGTGCCGTATTCAATACGATTTTGTTGACGAAGACCATCTGTAAAACAAATTAGACATATCGCTATGTTTTCCAGGAGACTTCATCACTAACCACTAACGCAGCGACCATATAGAACGCAATGACTGCGACCACCTGCATTGAGACTGCCATCGTGGCGAAATCCGTATTCAACACTCAAAAGCTGAAAGAGCGTCGGGATGGGAGAGAACAAGAGGAACAAAAACGCGTTGAAATAAATTAATAAACATGTGCCTCTCAGGGTTATAAAAAGCGGCTGCTATTTGCTCACTACATCCGACAGCCGGCATTGAGATATTTCGCCGAAAAGGGTAAGGCAAATCTGCGGTCCCAGCCTAACAATCTGTCGAACTTCTGTCATAATCAATATCCCCTTTACCAGCAACCATAAATTCATCTACAGGGCTCGGTTCAGGCTTTCACATTCACCACGAGCACCCATGGCCGCTCTTTTCTCAAATCTCAGGATCCGTATCGCTCTCTGCGGCGCGATCGTCATCTTCCTGCTTGGCTTCTGGGCGAAACTTGCTGGGCACGATTATAACGCCTACCTTCCCACAAGAGCGCGTCGACCAAATGCAGTGATTTTTATTCTCCTGGCGCCGAATCGTATCACGCAAGCCTTGGTGGCTCTCCAAAATGTGGAAGACAGGTTCAACAGACGGCTAAAATATCCAATTGTCCTGTTTACGGCCGAGGATGAAGTCGGTTTCATCACGGAGGAAGTCAAGACGAAGGCGAGTTGGATTACAGAAGGACGAGCCACATTTGGTATGTTTGTATTATCCCTTTGCGAGTACCGCTCAAACTGTTGCATAGCTACGACGACAAAAGACTCTTGGGAAGTCCCAGCTTGGATGGACCAAGAGCGGGTGAAAGCCTCTATAGACAACATTGGGTATATTATGATGCAACGGCTGGCATTTAGATGATTGAACTATCTTCAGATTTTCGTTTGGTTATCGGGCGATGTGCCGATACTATTCAGGTATGTAACGGTTTAGTTTCTATTTACCAGAAAAGTCGACTAATTCAAACGTACCACAGGCTTTTTCTGGAAACACCCAGCCCTATCATCGTACGAATGGCTCTGGCGGTTGGACACGGATATCCAGTTTCATTGCGATGTGGTAAGTAATCTGTTACCTAGGTGAGATCCTAGCTGATCATCTCGAAAAGCCATACGATCCCATTCAGAGGTTGATCGACAACAAGGCGGTATACGGTGAGCCGCCAATTCCTTCGAAATGTATTATCTCATTAAGCTCTGGGCTGCCAGGATTTGTTCAAGTCAACTACGACGTCTCATGGGTCCAACCCAGTCTCGCGTCCAATGTATCCCAATTCCTGCACGAAAACCGGCATCTTCTCCCACCAGATGCGAATCAGCACTTCGTCTGGAAAGGCGACGCGGGAGTTGCTAGAGCCTTGTCCGGGACGGCAGGCAGCGACGACTGGACCGGCGCGTGTATGTATGTGAGTAGGATGACGGATTTCGCGATTCAATACCTCCTCTTACGGTTTTGATTCGTAGAACAATTTTGAAATCTCGCATCGCAGCGTTTGGGAAGGCCAAATTTATTCCAAGTTCTTCGACTACCTCGAAAAAGCCGGAGGTATGAAAACTATCCACCCTCCGTCTCTCTTTATTAACAACCTCTGTTCTAGGATTTTTCTACGAACGATGGGGAGATTCGCCTATCCACTCTTACGGACTTGCAATGTCCCTAAGGAAGGACCAAGTGATGCAATTCAACGACTTAGGGTGAGCACAGTCTTCCATCCAGCATGAATTCGATAACCCTCGCCCTTGTCATCCAGCTATCAACACCAAGGCTGGGCATACGAATGTCCCGGGCTCGACCGATGTGCATGCATCAAAGATGGTGATTCTCAAGGTGGGTCGCCTTTTCCCCCTCTGACTTACTTCTAAGACGTCAAGCTGAACGGGCCATTACTCAGACTTCAACGATAACGCCCACGCGTGAGTAATCTCAGCATATTACTCCACTTTTCCCGCCGTGCTAACTGCTCACATCCTTAATCTTAGATGGTTTAATCCCCAATAATAGACATACATAGGCTCGCGAGCCGAGCCCCCTCCGTCAGCACTGGCATCGCATCTTAATTAATTATCTGTGGAGCACGTTGGTTACTCATACTCGCCTTCATTGTCGCACTCTCATCTGGATGTACGTACATCTTACATAGATTTGGTCTCTGAGAATGGACAGTTTATTTCTTATCGTACTGGGACGATTGTCCACCCAATCCAAAGGCCACGGTGCATCAGGACGTCGAAGGTGGAGTGGTTCAAATTGTGCTCGGGCCTGGACTTCCAGATAAGCTGGCAGCGCGAGAAGCTCCGATTTATTGACTCGACTCGACTCGACTCGATGACCGAGGTGATCCGCTGTGTCAACATAAATTTAAACACAGGAGATGCTCCTTCGAGGCTCTAATTGGAAATGAAAGTTCGACTCCGTCGAAGAGGCCTTGCTGCATTTTGAAACGTTGGCAATAAATTATATAGTCTTTTTTTTAAATTTAAAAATGTAAATCAAAGTATGTTACTTGGCTTGCAGGCCAATGCTTTGCACGGCAGGACTCAGTCGTTTCACCATGACTCCTTCACAGTACGGACTGATGAAGTTCACTCCCCACTTTTTCTGAGAATGTTAGATGTTATTAAACCCTTAATTATTTATTCGACGGGCCGCTCGTCGCCAACCTTCGGTTGGCTCCTCGTGGCCCGTTATTTGTTCGATGACATGAGAGAGCGACACAGGATCTCACAGAATTCAAATAGATTGAATAGACCTGGTCCTTCTCACTCTCGCCGGCATCTGCGAGTCTTGCAACAGAAGCTGAAAAATGGGAGAGCAGGAAAGACTTAGCTTCGTCAGAAACACGACTCGGGACGGCTGTACTCTAGATACCAAAGGTCAACTTGAAGGTTCAACATGACGAATGCACATTGCACCTTGGTGAAAAAGCTTGGTGAAGCTTGCGACGACAAGGAGAACAAACACGACCATACGGGAAGGATTTTCGAGAAAAAGTCGCAGTCGGTGTTTTGCTTGGTAGTATTTGGTGAGAGAGCAATGGCGAGGAAAGCAAACACAACCATACGGGAAGGATTTTCAAAATTCCTTTTATAGTTAATTTAGACAGTGGGGTGCCTTACTTTCAGCAAGGCCAAGAATGATGTGCTCGTATGTCGCGATGCTCTCTATACATAGCCGAGTCGACAGCTGTACAGACGGAATGGGCTCCACCTCGATGGGTGATTTATGGTCTTTACTCGCTACCGATAATGTCGTGGGCACTGGGCACTTGTAAACGTCTTTACGAGGGTTTATATCCTTGGATGTGCTGCCAAAATGTGGGTAAATCCTTAGCGACTCCAAGGTGCATTTCTTCAACAGGAGCTTGATTCGAAGAGGCGAATATTTGACGGACGTATGTCAGGCTCTCAGGTTTTAATTGTTGTCGCCCAAACGACTTTTGAAAGAGCCCCAAAGTTGAAAAATTTTATTGATTTGATGCAGAGCGTCAAGTATATGTGAAAAACCAAATCTTGAAGAAAGATGAGTAGGTCTGAACCAAAGAAATTCGCGGTTGATTTGGGTTCAGCACGATTGGTGCGGCTGGTGCGGACCGTCCTAAAGTCCCACACATTCAACTCCGCCCGAAGGTTCAACTCCGTTCAGTTTTTCTGCTTGACCGCACCCATCATGCGCAGAGGGGTATAGTAGGACTGCCACCTCCAGGAACAGTCCAAACGCTCATTCTCCAAACTCTCAGAGTTTTCACGATCCCAAGTCGAAAATCCCCATTCTCAGCTTGATCAAATTCGAATTGCATTGGGACGCGTCAACGCGGCAGCACCTTGAGACGACAAAAAGCTCTTGGACCGTCTCGACAACTCTCTCGGATTTTCTGTACGAATTCCTGAGATGGGTATGACATATCTCTGGTGCTGCCTTTTGACGAATGTTCGAGTTTGAGTCTTCGCCTGACCGAACACCTTCAAGGTCGCACATACCCTGTCTTGCTGTTGGTCATAAAATGTCTCTTAACACTGGCCACGCCGTCAATAAGATAAGGCTACCGCTGGATAACCCAGGAGTTTGGAAAAACCAAGATTTTGCTGCACAGGATTGTTCTTCTATACTCGTGGCTGGTACCGGTTCCGTGACGAATCTGGTTCTGAATCCTGCTAGTCCTTACTTCTAGAACTTGACATTGAACTGTGGGCAATATTCGCGCTTTATTTATCCTTTCGAAACGACGCACGTTCACTCTCCGCACATAGCTTTTCAAAAATTTCAGTCTGGTTCGAAGACTTGGCTCAACCTTGCTTATTTTTGTACGGACAAGGTGTGTCACGATGGCTCAATGGCGGTGTATACTTCTAATTGAGGCTCTCATATGGGTACCCATACAAACTTGTTCGCTGTGCAAACTTTGTTCATTGATCGGTTTCAACTACGTGTACAGCGCAAGGGTATCAAGTCAACTGTCGCATAGGGAATCGGGATATCCAACTGGAACTGCCTCTTCTACCTGCTACGAGGAAGAAACCTGCTGTAATATGGTCTCGAAAGTACTCGACGATGCTTCTATAACGCTGCTCCCCACCCTCTGATAACCCGACGCCATCTAGAGTTATAAAAACTTTGTTCATCGTCTCGGCTGTCTTGGAGGTCTGACTGCGTGTTCTATACTGCCTTTTTCTTCCTTCTACGAGCTATTTTTTTCTGTATATCGTCACATTTGAGGAATATTTGGGGTGGACTAATGGTACATCAAGAAACCGACAGTTACGGAATTGCCAAGGCATTCACAGTGGTACAACAAGCTGGTCCTAAAATTAGGCAATGTACCAACACTTTTTCATGAACAGAGATCGACAGGGACACTGCCAAGCCGCCTCATTATATCTTCATAGACGTGCAGGTGCTTCTGGCTTTTGAGCCGAATCCCTCTCGGTCAGGGCTTAGTGCGAAACGGGACACCTTCTCAATAGTCCTCAATTCAGTTTCAGTAATGTGTGATTGACTCAAGGATTCTCTCAAACTTCACACTTTCCTGTCGCTGTATTCGAGGAAGAAGATCGGACCCATTCGCTCAAGTGAAAGGCTGTGCAAGTCAGCATTGAGTGTTTAACGTTCAACGGTCAACCCCTAACCGACCGCACCGCCTTGGACTTGGACCATGTCGATCATGTCATACGCGGAGTATGTACTGGTTCCGCCAAGCTTCGATAGAGTCTCTTGCGGGCCAATATAAAAGAGCTCGAGCGACGTCTGTTATTCCTTCGAAGCAGGTCTTCTCACCTTTACAACGCCATGACGCGAACTGGTTTCACGTTA
Source organism: Galerina sulciceps (assembly GCA_023014345.1). Classification (NCBI taxonomy): domain Eukaryota; kingdom Fungi; phylum Basidiomycota; class Agaricomycetes; order Agaricales; family Galerinaceae; genus Galerina; species Galerina sulciceps. Next base: position 534,055 of record JAEDXJ010000007.1, read on the forward strand.
TCTCTCCTCCTGATTGTCAGCATCGGCTTCGTTTCGTGTGCACCTGTTTCTGAGCGTTTCTCAGAGTCAAGGTCAGTCACTTTGTCTCCTAGCTATTTTATACATACTGAAATTTTGCCTACAGTTTGGCCAGGCGCTGTAATCAGGGTGTTACGACACGATCTCCAGCTGGACTTGATCCGCGAGAAGTCCTATCATCAGACACCAAGGTGCGTTGTATATCTGGGAACGAGCCAAAAGAAACCTGACGCAGAATTGAAGCGCGACCATTACGCATGGATACAACGCGAATACGATCTTCCTCAACTCGATACACGAGACTCTGGACTACTGGAAGGAAGCCAAGAAAAGGTGCGCGATGGTTTGAATTTAGGTCTACCAACCTAACTAACCCGATGCAGCGCGATGTTCTTGATGAAGGCGAGCTCCATGCCAGGAGTTTATGGGGGAAAATAAAGAAGGGTATCAGAGTATGTAATAAATTTCTCAAATCTTTAAAAGTGCTAAAAGAGATGCTTTCAGAAAGTGTCAAAGTCAATCAAGAAAGGCGTTCATGCAGTAACATCGGGTGTTCGGGGCGTCGGACGCACGATTAATAAAGGCGTGAGGGTTGTGACCAAGGCAATCAAGAAAAATATAGGCAAAGTAGCGAAAGTCGGGCTGAGGATAGTAGCTACCGCCGCCAACGCGGCCTCCAAAGTCGCCAAATTCGTCCCTGGCGTTGGCACTGCGATGGGCGTGGCCTTGAGTGGTGTGGCCATGGGTGCAAACGCCGCGGCGGACAAGCTCCATGTCCGTCTTGGTGGGCTGGACAAGGCTTTCAATGTCGCTATGAATCCCCTAGGTGAGAAATCCGTTTGATTGGTTCTCTTGCACTTAGAATACTCAACATTGCTACGATGTAGGTTCAATCCCAGGGGGAAATGCCGCTTCTTCCATAGCGTCGATGATTTTGTAATATATATATTGAGGGAGGGAGATGCAGACTGTACGGACTGTAATTTTTTAGTCGGAAACTGTAAACCACTATACACGGAATTATACACGGACTTGGAGGCTCGTTTTCCGGAATGTCGCTAGATTGAACTTTAGTTTGAAAGATCAGAAACAGGAATTGGGAAAGTATTCGCAGTTGTGGTGACGGGCAGATATGTATGTAAGATAAGAAATGTGATTGGGTGCCATCCGAAGAGGCAGTGCACCAACGTAGAAGCGCCGGTGATTTGCGATGGGAATTCATAGCCTTTGGCTGATAATGCGTTCAATACATTGCTGAAATGGGAGAGGTGGCATGATAACCATCTTACAATGATTGCTATCCTCCTGGCGCACTCTGCTTCTACGCCGAATCGATCTTCAAGGCTTCAAGTTCATATTGGAGTTTGTAATCAACTTCAAGGTCTGCTCTGTTGATCGTAGGCTCCTCATGAAAGCGGGCGAAGACGATTACGGAACGGAATGGCCAGCCGTTGCAAATCTATTCAGAAAGTATCCTCTGATCACAATAAATTTATCTCAATGACATTGACACTGACAGTCCTGATGCGCCTCCTGTTAAAATGCGTCGCACCTACCTCCTTGTTACAGCTGGAGGCCAGGACACGATACTGGTTAATATATAAGTCGGGAAAATGGCACTTATTCCGTTAAAGCTGGTCTTTCCTTTCTATCATTTATTACTTCAATGCTACAGGTACGAGCTGGACTCGGCTGTTTTTTTACGATCGCTGTTTGCGCCCGTCTGGTTGTGTCTGCACCGCTACCAGAACGCCCACTAAAAGCGTGAGCTGGATTTCTTGCCTTAGCTAAAATCGTACTGACTGTAATTGCAGAAATTGGGAAAGAGGATATGGCTATTATTATGGCCAAAGAATTGTCGCCCAACCGTTTTCCGCCTCTGTTAATCGAGGATTTGACCAAATCGGAGTCCCTGAATACACGGTACAAAACTTCCCCTTCATTTTCCGTTTCACGATCTAATACGAGGTGAACGATCAACATAGAAGAATCTTATCCGTAATAGCGTACTGGATAACGAATTCGACATAGAGTCAGACGACGGATATTTGAAGGTGGGTTGGAGTCATTGTTTTGTAGACCCTGCTCAGTTAGCATATCCGTAGAGAAAATATGAAGATATATTCATGCTGGACGAGAGAGATTTTGATGAATGGGAACCTCCATACGTCAAGGTGCTTGAAACTTTTATCTCCTTGGTTGCAAAACATTAAGGAGGAGACAGCGCTGTGATTCCGACATGCAGATTCACGACCTCCAGAGGAGGGGATTTTGGGACAACATAAAAAACGGCTTCAAAGTAAGTCACAACCTTGGTATATCCCAAAGCAATAACGAAGGGATGGGAATACAGAGTGCTGGTAACGCAGTCAGTCACGGCTTCCACAAAATCCAATCTGGCATTCAAAGAGTACACGGGGCGATCAGAGGAGGAATTCAGAGAGCAGGTGGAGCAATTCGCAAAGGCTTTCAAAGTGCAGGTCGTGCAATTCGGAAAGGCGTTCAGAGCGCAGGACGCGCAATTCGAAAAGGCGTTCAGAGCGTCGGCCATGCAATCCGGAAGGCAGGTAACTCAATCAAGAAGGGTTTCCGCAGAGTAGGAGCAGGTATCAAATCGGCAGCCACGGGGGTAAAGCACGGATTCCAGAAGATCGGGCAGCAACTTCAGAAGGCAAGCGGAGCAATAAAGAATGTAGGCAAAGTAACGAAGTTCGGGCTGAAAGTGGTCGCAGCTGCCGCGAGTATTGGCTCTAAAGTGGCCAAATTCGTTCCTGGAGCCGGTACCGCCGTCGGGATAGCTTTAAAAGGTGTGGCACTAGGCGCAAATGAAGTTTCCGAGAAGATCCCTGTCAGCCTTGGTGGCCAGTTTGACAAAGTTTCAGAAAGTATGGACTATGTCATTAGTCCAATGGGTAAGTGAAGAACTTTTCCCCTTCATATAAAGACGAACGACTAACCATTGGTTGGTACTTGCTTCTAGGATCTTTGAGTAAGCTCGCAGCAAGTTCTAAAGGGCCAGGCGGTCAGGCTCTGGCGGTGGCAGAATCCCTCTTGTTCAAGTTGTGATGTAAACGTATCAATTCAAATATTTATGTGTCCCCAATTCCAAGGGAGGTCGCATTTGCAGGAAATTTGAACTGCCAGCCTGTGGTCACGGGATTCACCATGGGCTTACTTATTTGAAACTGCTTGGTTCTAAAGCTGCAGACAAGCATTAGGTCATCCGAACTTCAGATTCGCCACGAGTGCTCTTTTTGCTTTGCTTTTGCTCTGGCTTTATCTTATATTACTGGCGGGTGCAGTTCCTTGTTTTCTATAGAAAATCGTCGCGTTATACTGCTCGAGTTGAATGATCGTTCAAAATTTCTACTGGCCGATTGATTCATGTTAATGCCACCACAAGTTCGAACATCGCATCGCCTCGCCTCGCCTGGAAGGAAAAAAATGTAGACACATCAAGACCTCAATAAACTCATGGTCAGAGAGTTTTCGGAATTTGTCCTTCGCGTATGCCAACTTTTTAGACTGGTCTCAAACAACGTGTTGAATGACTTGTTTCTAGGGTCTCTAGCCTTCGCGCCCCATATTTTGGGGACAAGGTCCACTTTCTGTGTCGCATAGTGGCGCAAAAACCCATGACATACCATTCTTAAGGAACTCTTCTAAATTCCACCGATCTCCACCCTCCCTTTCTTTGCGCCCTGAACTACTTGTCGATTCCGGCTTTTAGTTGCCAGTGCTTCCTCCGAGGCATTTACTTCGCGTTTCTTTATCCAAGATGGTTGAGCACATCAACCATAAAGCTGGGAGACGGGTGCTCCTAGTTGTTGGTGTGAAAATTCACCATCCCTGTCCCCGCCGCCTTGGTTTCGTCAAGGGATTGTCAACGAATATTCTGCCAAGAGTAGCAGAGCCATATGTACTCACTTCATGCAGGTGACATCTGATGCACCCGGGCGAGGCTTTGCGGCCCAATCGGGACTTTTTTTTCACATCCGACTCTGCCAAGACCATGCCCACTTCAAGGATTGGCGAAAGGCTGAACTGGTGTGATTACACAATTAGTAATTTCTCGGTATGTGATTAACTCTAAATCCCTTTCGATCTCATATGGCATTTTTTCCTCTCTGGGACCCTAAAGAGCCCTGTCAGTGCCGTGCACTGGAATTTAACCACAATTTTCGGACAGGCTCTGCCTTCAGTCGCTGGTCATCGAAGGTTCTTCTTACGTTGATTGAAGCAAGTCTACGGAGGAGACTAATACCTTCCCCAAAATCAGGACATCTAAGCCAACGAAGCGTTGCACCTGTGCTTTATTCCGTCCTTAGAACCAAATCCTTGAAGTTGGAACGACGATATCGACACGTTTCCGACATGTCTCGGCCGCCGACCTAGCTTCTATCTGGTCCTTCAATTCGGATACGACCTGGGAGGCTTATACTGCTGTATCGCTTTGTCTCAAATAACTCTGTTCTTCGAGGTTTCTCACGAATAGAGCAATCCTTTGGAGAAGCGCCCAGACTTTTCACCTCCTTTCGGCCAATTTCTTGGTATTCAACTTTATTGCTGCCTTGACACCTTGTAACGGGCCTAACAATAGCCTGTCCCGCCCGACTTCCCGACTCGAGGATCTCGAAAGCTGGAAATCAAAATTCCACTCGGAATATCTTATTGCCGGATTTTTGACCAGTCGTCGTTGAGAAAATCATTGGTCTAGCGAGGAATATGATGTGGAAGTTGAGTGGAAGGCGCATGCCCGAAGGCGTCTCGGAATCCGTCAGTCTGGATATTCTCATTTCTTCTGGGTATTTTTTCAGTCCTTAACTCTGGTTTTTGAACTCGAAGGAGGTCTAGTGGGGCCGTAGAACTCTGGGAAATGACTATAAAACGAGGTCGTGTCGAGTTCAGTGTCCTCAGAATACTCGAGTATTCCCTCTCATTGGAAACGCTCTACCAGTGGTTGAAAATCGATGGCTTTCACTCGCCTCAACTTAATCGTATCTACCGCACTTGTATTGTCTCAAGCCGTCAATGCCGCTCTCGTCAAACGCGTAACCTGTTCGACCGGGCAGGTGACGGCTAACGCAGCTTGCTGTGGTGTGTAGATGCCTTGCTCATGCTATAGTCTCAATTATTCACCTACATTTTTCTTTAGCCCTTTTCCCCATTGTGGAGAATTTGCAAAAGAACCTTTTCGATGACGCCGACTGCGGTGAAGAAGCTCATTCAGCTCTCCGAATCGCATTCCACGATGCCATTGGGTTCTCGCTTAAAGGTACATTCAAAATGATGATTTTCAATTCGTTTCTAACTCCAACTTGATGACCTTCAGGTGGAAAGTCAGTCAACTATTTATAGCCCTTCTTTCATTGCGCTTGGCTAATTATTCTACAGGGGAGGAGGCGCTGATGGTTCTATTTTAGCCTTCAACCAGACCGAAACGGCTTTTCGTGAGCGTACCTTTTTGAACACGATATTCTAATTTGCTGATCGTGCCCGTAGCTGCTAACGGAGGGTAATCAACTTGCTCCAGTTCTCCTGCCTGATTCTGATTTTTTTTCATTCTTAGTGTGGACGAGATCGTCGATTCTCAGTTCCCATTGTTCCTCGAGTCAAAATTGTCCGCTGGTGACTTGTAGGTACTTTTGAAAACGACTCTTAAGTATTGAGTCTCATCCACCTTAGCGTTCACCTCGCAGCAGCTGTCGGCACCGCCAACTGCCCTGGAGCTCCTCGGCTGCCATTTTTCCTCGGACGTCCTCCGCCCAAGGCCCCCGCACCTGACCTCACAGTTCCCGAGCCCACCGACAGCGTAACCGCAATTCTTGCCAGGTTCGCTGATGCTGGGTTCTCCCCTCAGGAGGTTGTGGGTCTGCTCGCGTCGCACACTATCGCTGCTGCTGTACGTGCGGATTATGGAAAAGTCGTTGTGACCCTTTACTGAATTTGCCCTCCTTCTAGGATAGCGTTGATCCGGTATTTTTTAAATATAATCTGTCTTCTTTCTGCATATCTAACAAGGGTTCTTCTGCAGAGTATTCCAGGAACTCCCTTCGACACCAGCCCAGGCTTCTTGTGCGTCTATTGCTTGTTTTGTTTTCTGAACACGTAACTCAGTGTCCTTCTACACAGTGACGGTAATTTCTTCCTCGAAGTACTCCTGCGGGGACGTCTCTTCCCTGGCCAAGGACAGAAGACAGGCGAAGTCCTCTCTCCGATAGCAGGAGAGATGCGTCTCCAGAGCGACTTTCTCATCTCTCAGGATTCGCGAACTGCTTGTTTCTGGCAAGATATGATTAGCGAGTATCTTTTCCCTTGGTCTGAACAGTACATTTGACTGACCGATGCTGGAAATAGACAATCAAGTCCATATGATGAGCGAGTTCGCTGCGGCAATGACGAAACTTCAGGTGTTGGGACAAGACAAAAAGAAACTCATCGACTGCTCTGATGTACGTGCACCTCTCAGGCTACGTTTAACCTGGTATTGAGATGCATTTTTTTGTTGCAGGTCATACCCGTTCCAAGAGTGATCCAGGGCACGGTCAGGATTCCAGCGACCTTCATTCGCTCTGATATCCAAATGGCTGTAAGTTTTGGGTACTTTGATGGAAATTTTATTGCAGGGCTGATGTTTCTCCCTGTTACTTTGCACGTTAGTGTCCATCCAAGACGTTCCCCAAGTTGGCGACCCGCGGAGGGCCCGCTCCAACTGTACCTCCAGTGTGAGTATCACTGTTCTTGAGACCTGGTATAAAGGATTCACTAACAACTTTGTAGCCCACAAACGTAAATTGTTATGTCTTGGCTGAGGATTTTCTTTCTGGAGTTATTGTCCGTATCATATTTCCTTCCTTTCATTACATTGCTCTAGTCTCAGAGTTGGTTTCCTATTTTTTCTACCGTCATCTTGTATATTTGTATCATATATCAAAGCATTGGTTTTGAATGTCTAACTAAACCGAAAGACTTCAAGAGACCTACCCTCAAAATAAGTTATGAACCGTCAGCGACTCCAAATCCATTCCCATTCGACGGCAAAGACTGGCGCCTCCCTAGTTCCTAAGTATCTGCAGAAATTGCTGAAGCGACGTTTTCGGCCCCAAACCTTACGGGACGTTCGTTCCTCGCTAATTTCCGATTGTGCTTTCCTGCTTCGCGTCGCTCTCCTTCGGGGTTTCGGATTGCTCTACTTAGCCTCTGCATACACTCTGGCAATTAACCGCGCCAAATCGGCACCCTTGGACCGTATCTCCTATTTTTGTCTGAACTTCCCCTTGTCGAGTTTGTACCATATCTCACTGCATTGATTCTCACCGGCTTACTTGCACGAAATACTGCAAGAGACCAATTCGCAAGAATAAATTATGAACTGCCGATTTATCCTCTGCCATTTCTTCACAGCTTCTTGCGTGTCGAACTCGAGATTTCATTTACATAAATATTTTCAGGAAGCGTCCAACAGGTAAGGCCGGTAATATCCCAGTGAAAGTTAGACAGCAGAATGACGGTTGTAAATACTACATTACGGAGAACCCGAAATGCCTAGTATACGATGATAGCGTCGAACGAGAAGTTGTACCACCCTCGCCATCAGAATAGGTGCATAAACCGCTGACCAGCTCCCGATGACTCCAAATATCCCCACCAGAACAGCCCGTATAACGAGGTTGTGTATGCCCTTGAAGAAATGGATCGCCACGAGGATAGGTATCATGTTGATGTACGTCTGTGTATACGTATGACGGGTCCAAAATCCCCAATCACGAGTGGCCCACGGCGCTTTGGCGAAGATGGAAATGAGGGAGATGGGGATCGTGAGGAAGACGAAGGCGTTCCAGAATGTGAAGAATACTGTGTGGAGGTTGAAGCCACCGTCGACGAAGAAGTAGATGTCGGAGAAGAGATGCGGGAGTTCGATGAAACGCCATAATGGAGGCGAGATGGATTGTGCGACGGTCATGGAGAGATTGGCGACGAGGGTTGATAAAATGAGGGTGGCGTAGGCGAGGGAGGGTTTGGTGGTAAGGTATTTCTTGATTTTTGAGAATTTTACACCTGTGAGGTAAGCGATGATACAAGAGAGCGGGACGTCTACGCCGGGGTGGTCGTAAGGGAAGGCAAAGAATATCACATTCGGGGGTAAGTGGATACCGATGCAGCTGAGGAATGTAAAGATGAAGAGGAGAGTTATGAAGAATGTAACGAGGATGTAGAAACGGAGCCTTGACGTTGGACGCAGGAGGTTAAAGGTTCTCCAGTTGGAGACGGTCGCGAATCTTTCTGGCCACCGCCTTTTCGTCCATCGGAGAAAGAGGTGGATGTAATCGAGAACGAGCAGAACGGCAACATAGTCGATCGGGCCAGAGAGGCGTATGAAAGCCCATCCTGCTTTGTAGCTTCCGAATATGTCTTCCCAGCCAAAAGCTAGAAATAGGAAGAGGACCAAATGGCCGACAAAGGCGTAGAACAGGGCTGGAAGACCAATCTTCAACGTTCTGGATATGAAAAAGTGTCGGTCGGATGATTTTGATAATAGCGACAGGGACGTCGAGTATCCTGATGTGAAGAAGAAAAAACTCCATAGGTAGGATTTGTTGACCGCCGTGAACAACGAGAGAGGTAGAAGTTCGGCTTTTGTGTTTTGATCGTTGTAGCCGTGTTTATAAGCAGTCTCGAGGGCGGAGTGATGGAGAATGAGAAGAATGGTGAGTGTAGCCCTCAAATTGTCCAGAAAGTGTACGCGACGGGGTGTAAATATGGCTGTCAATGGCACTGGGAGGACAGACCTCTCTGACCCAAGAAGAGGCGTGGTTTCGTCGTGTAAGATGTTGCTCATGGTAGTGATGGGGTGAAGAAATTTTCAACTTCAGTGCCGACCTCGTTTTAAATCGAGAGACAACAGCTCCTTATCTGCGAGGAGTGTTTCACCAAGCAACAGGCTGTTCCAATAGTAATACGAGTGAGGCTGTACCAAGCCAATCAACTCCGCAGTTGCCTATGAGTAACAGAGTGGTCTTGAAATCTTGGAGAACTCAAGACTTCGTGTTTATAGTTCGTTACGATCTAGACAGGTGTAAGTAAATGTTCAAACCACCAAGTACCTACTAACATAAGTCTTGAGCTTGAATTTTTGAAATGCCTGATTCAGTGATTGCACGATTGGGAAACAACGCAAAAACAACGAGTTGATGGTGAGTCAGCTAAATTGAAATCCCGATCAACCTTTGCGGCACCGCCCGAAATAGAATTGATTTCTGACTTGCCGCCTCACAACCACAACCCTCGTCGAGAGATGGTACGCGACGTAGCCTATGCCAGATAATCTTCGCTATGAGGCTCTTGCTGTATGTCAATGGCGTCTCGTTGTCAGGCTCTATAGTACAGGATACCCACCAAGAGGGAAATGCAAAGGAACTGCCCACCATACCAATGGACGTTCGGTAAAACATCGTTGAGTGGAGCTAGAATTTGACCTTGAGCGCTTAAAAATCAGGTCTCTCTAGCCACCAAAACTCCGCTGATGTCGAAAATGGCGAACGCTATCTCCCTCTGATTTTCCCAAAGAATACAGTACTGAGCGCAATGCATTAATGCACTTGCAGGAGCGACCTCGCGACGTTTTTCCCCCGACCTTACAAGACCTCGTTCCTCGTTAATTTCCGATTGCTGATTTCCTGCTTCGCTTCGCTCTCGTTCCGAGTTTCGGACTCTCTACGTTATTTGTAATAGCCGCGCTAAATCAGCATTCTTGGACCAAGCTTCAACTGACAGTGTCCCTCAATCGTCATTGCCTGGGCCCTTCCAGCCGCATGGCAGAAGCATTTCTCCTTGTATTCAGTTTGGACAACTCTCATGTGCATGTGGCTCCCGGAACTTCATTGACCGACCGACCCTTCTAGTTTACGCTATGGCTCCGTGCTTCATCTCAAGAGGATGAGTGTTGAATGTGCACTATTGCACTTACATTAATCCAAATTTCTCTTATCTCTGTTCACGCTTTGCTATGGTTCTTATGTCTTCACCTCCCCCCTCGACTGCAAGCGCTACTCCCACCTCCCCGCTCGTTGCCAGATTTGTTCTATGCTCTGCAAACCTGATGATGTCACTGCAACCCTTGTATCCGCCCCTTAATCACGATTCGCACCTCCGATCCGACTGTCGTATCTTATGCAACTCTCTGACATCCAAAGCCTTCCAACCCGACCGCGCTCGTCGTTGATATTTCCCGATCTGGGGCTCACGTTCCTTCCTCCCACTTCACTCCAACCTGCAAAATGAATCTTTGCTCGTCTGATCCTCCTACACCAGTCCACTTTGTTCGGATCTGCTTGATAGCCGCCAGCGTACTCGTCCAGCGACTTGAGGCCAAGAAATCCGATCGGATCAGAAAACGTCTTCCCGCGACGTCTTTTTGGGTTCTTACCGCATCTGTCGGTCGACGGACTCATCATCGAGAGAGCAGCTGTGAAAGGCTGGGAGGCTTTAAAACTGCATCGCATTGTCGAGCTCTACCAACAAGCATTGCACTTCATACCCCACCCATAGCACGCAGTTGAGTGAGTTGGCTTTCAGCTATTTTATAACCTTGCTCTGATCTGGAAATCGGAATGCAGTAGGAAACGTAACTCGACTGCACCAAACACAGATTGGAACTAAAAGCCCTAGTACGTCCTTTTCCCTCATACACACCTTTGAAGACGAACTAACCCGTTTCCAAAGGACGGTCTTCGCTTTACTCGCCAGGCCTCACCACAATCAAAAAAACTTCCAAAACAATGACATCTACCACAGAAGAAACTCGCCAGATCGTCGAGCAGTGGCTCGACCTCGTCAAAAATCATCATTACGACCAGCTTCATACCCTCGCGACTCCAGATGCAAACTGGTGGGTGTCCGGCTCCAAGGACGTCCTGTCAGTTGCAGGCGACATGCCGTACGCAGACAGGGAGAAGCTTCTCGGCGACGTCTTCGCCAAGGCGGACTGGTACACCACGGATCTCGTGAGCCTGACGGTGGAAGGGGGGTCGGCGGTGCTTGAGGTGCTTAGGAAGGCGCATGGCCCGGGGTCGCATAAGTATGAGAGCACGGCGGTTAATAAGTTTACGGTTCAGGATGGGAGGATTAGGGAGGTGAGGGAGTATGTGGATTGGATTGCTTTTGGGTCGTATATTGGTGTTGTTGGGGTTTTGGACTTGTGGTTGAAACAGAGAAATAAACACTGAGGGAGCAGTTTTGGGTTGGTTGATGTAATTCTCGTTGGCGCGGAGGAGAAGGAAAATTCAATGTTCGTGCGGCACTACTTCTTAATTTAACATACCATCATTCCGTGTCGCTTTGTGGTACAAGTATTTTTAGTCGACTCCTAAAATATATTTAACTCCCTTTTTTTGAATGTTACTTGTGTGAAACACGATTGAAATAGACCTCAGAGTGTGATGCTACCCTCAGGGGAAAGAGGAGACGCGTCTGTAACGCGTTCGTGACAGGACAGCATCACGTGCTGCTCCTCATCCATTATTTTTTGACCACCAACCACGACGGGTTGATGGTCCTCTTCCACAACCTCTGCTCATGCCGGCTCCTATCTTCACCCTCTTGTGTTCAACTACGCCTCAAAAGGGCCATAACCTCCTCAAAACATAGGTTTATCCACATTGAAAACCCACAAAAGCCATATTACATCACAACGCCTATATTCTACCCGAACGCCTCTCCACATATTGGGCACCTTTACTCGCTTGTCACTGGGGACGTTTTTGCTCGATATCAGCGCCTAAAAGGCCGTGATGTTAGATTCCTCGCTGGGACCGACGAGCATGGGTTAAAGATCCAGAAAGCGGCTCGGAACCACTTTGGGGAGGCAGGGAGGGAGAGGGAGTTTTGTGATGCGCTCAGTGAGAGGTTTCGGGTGTGTACGCTCATTTTTTTTTTGCGGTTTTGAGAGATTTTTTACTGAGGAAGATTTGGAATATAGGATTTAGCTCGACGGGCGAACGTCAGCAATACTTGTTTTATGCGGACTTCCTCCAAGGAACACCACCTTGCGGTGGAAGACGTTTGGGTGCGTTCAGACCTGCAATTCTGTCTCTTCATCTCTCTAAACTTCTCTTAGAGGAAACTTTACGCCAAAGGGTACATTTACAAAAGCCAGTACGCAGGCTGGTACTCTATCACCGACGAATGCTTCTACACCGACGCACAAGTAGCAGACGGACATTCACTCGAAACAGGCTCAGCCGTCGAGTGGTCGTCAGAGGAGAACTACATGTTCCGCCTCTCGGCCTTCCGTACTTCCCTTCTGGAACACTACACCACCCACCCCGATGCAGTCTATCCGCCGCAGTACCACGAGAACGTGCTTGCTATGCTCGGCGCCGCACCAGTCCATCCTACACCACCGTCTACCGACAGCGCAGAGGGCGTTACTCCTGCTGTGAAAACAGCAGTTGTTGAAGATTTTGAGCTCGCGGACATATCCATCTCCCGCCCGCGTTCGCGGCTGGAGTGGGGCGTTCAAGTGCCGGGTGACCCAGAACAGACGGTGTATGTGTGGTTCGACGCGCTGCTCATCTACCTCACAGGGGCTGGATACCCTTGGGCTTCACCCGCTTTCGCATCAACGTCCTTGTCCTCAAGCTCTGCCTTGCACTCGACACCTATACCCAAAACATCATCTGCGTCGCCTCTAGAGCCACAATCATCGACACCACCTTCTCGGACATCCTCTTCGACCTTTCCATCCACGTCGACACCTTCAGTGGTACCCGCATCAACCTCAGAGACTCCTGGATGGGACCATGGCTGGCCAGCGGATATTCAAGTGATAGGCAAAGACATCCTGCGCTTCCACGCAATCTACCTCCCTGCCATTCTCCTCGCTCTCTCTTCTCCAGGTGCCGGTACCGGTACCGTTGCTGGTTCTGCTACAAGCACACCTCGACCTCAACAGGTCGAACACCCCATACCCCTCGCCAAAACCCTCCTCACCCACGCGCATTGGACGTCGGAGCAGAAGAAGATGTCCAAGAGTCTCGGCAACGTCGCAGATCCGCTCGAGGCGATGGAGCGTTGGGGCGCGGATGTGGTCCGGTTTTATCTGATGCGCGTCGGCGGGAGGTGGAGGGGCGACGTTGGTGGGTTGATTTACCTTTCCTTGTTGATTGGTTTTTCTATTCTTGAATCTTTGCTTGCTTGACTTGATGCTCGTCAGTCTTTTGCTTTTTCACTTTTATTTCCTCTTACTTTCTCTTCTCGTCCCACTGTTCTAACACCCATTGATATCTTTCTCTCTTTTCCCACACAGACTGGTCCTCCAAGCAGCTCGAGAAGCACCACAAAGAAATCCAAGCCCAGCTCGGCAACTACTTTCTGCGTGTCGCCTCTTCTAGTCTCGCAGAACGTGCACTAGCAGCATCTCCGTCCACCGTTGCTGTTGGTGCTGGTGTGGCTGGTTCCGCTGTGCCAGCTCACTTCAAAGCTTTGTTCGAACGCGTGAGTTCACCGTTGCGTGCCTCGTCTGTACCTGAACATGAGGCGAAAATGAAGGCGAAGTCAGATACCGATGCTACGAAGCAGCTTGGGAGGAATGTCGACCCAAATGCGGAGCTCCTTCGCCTGACGCTCGCGCTGCCTGCTAAGTTTGAGGCTGCTATGGACCAGTTGGAGGCCGGTCAAGCCCTGGGGATGTTATAAGGTGTTGAAAGTGGTGAGTCTATTTTGGTTTTTAGTTTCCTGCGTATTGTTTCTTTCTTCTCGTTGCTTTTATGGAGGACGTCCTTTTCTGCTGTTCTTGTTGACGTGGATGCTTCTTTTCTCTCTCGGTCACCGCCTTGTAAATGTCAGGCTTGCTTCTTCTACTCTGGTTTATCCTTGACTACTCTCTTCATCCTGCCGCTCTATCAACGACCTCTCGACCATAACTAAGCACATCCTCTTTACAGGCAAACAAAACCTTCACCGCCATCGCTCCATGGTCCAAATCCACCGATCCAGCCCTCTTGCAGACAACACGTGTCGTCGCCCTCGAGACCCTGCGTGTTGTTGGGGTGTGCTTGACACCGTTCATGCCCTCTATAGCGCAGAAACTTTTAGATGGCCTCCTGCCCAGTGACGAGGAGCGGGTGGTGGGTATTTTTGGAGGGAAGGAGAAGGATGGGTATAAGGAGGCGGAGAGAGTTTGGAAACGGTGGGTTGGGAGGGAGGTTGGACGTGTCAAGTTGTTTTGAGGCTTGGAGGAGGCTGCTGGATTTGTCAGGTAGACCTCTTGTTTGTGCATCCGTTCGTAAGACTGAATACTTTCATTAGGACATTAGGTTCACATTCTTCGGTTGAGCCTCTGCACACGGATATTCCTATCAATGATAGTATCAAATATCAAAAAAATACATCAAAGTTATGGTTGCTTGCTCTGTCGACTTATAGCCTGAACCCTTCGTGATGTGCAGGCATGTCTAAATGTGCTCCAGAAATGTGCTCCAGAAAAATGCCATGGACCTGGCGTGACTCGTGCAAGACGCGTCCGTCACCGATCAGGGGTTGTGCATAACGCGTACGTGACAATTATCTGCACGCTGCTAAATTTAGCCACCCGCATCTGTTTAGACGGCGATCGCTGGCGCCTGTCTGAATGGTTCAAATTGATATGCTGACTTTGATATAAATAAAAGGCGCATGATCCTGATCCATGTGATGTAGATTAAAGCACGTTCCTATCTATTCAATGCAAAAGAATCGTCTCGAAGACCATTCGGGACGGCAAACGACTAAACTACAACTTAAGGCGTGCATTCTTTTTTGAAACTGGAAATGTATATGGTATATAAATTTAGAAAGCTACATGGTAAAAAGATATAAAAATGATCGGAAATGTGTATGATGGATAGAAATACAGCTAGCGCTCCAACTCTCTACGATCCGGGGCTGTCCAAAAATTGTCAAAAATCACTTTCATGGAGAGAAGTGAATACGCTTACACGGGGGGGACGGTTGGAGCAGGTCCTGTTCGGGTGGCGAGTTTTGGGAATGGTTGGGCGGCGCACTAAAAGAGAATGCATGGGTAGGCGCCTAGATAAGAGTGGAAGATGGACTTACGGCGACTTGGATATCTGCGCTGGTGAAGCTGGCTGGGATCCTGACGGTACCGGCCATTGACACGGGAACAGGGACGACATCAGAGCAGTCAATGAGGTTCTTCGTGTTCTGTCCCAAAACCTGGAGCTTGGCCATGGCGTTGCCGAATTCGGTCATGAGGCGGGTTTGGTCGTCTATTTGCAAAATCGACAGTCAGTCAACTGCGATATGCTCTGCGTGCTGAGTACACTCACTGATCATGTCCTGCCAGAAGCAAGCAGTCCTGGAATCCTGGGAGATGGCGAAGTCGCTCTGCAGGCGCATCTCTCCGGCGATTGGGGAGAGAACTTCTCCGGTCTGAGGGCCAGCACCGGGGAAGAGACGACCTTTCAAGAGAACCTCTAGGAAGAATTGCCGTCGCTTTTAGTAGACGTGAGTAAAGATCCCTAAACAAGAAAAACCTCAGCACTGACAAGTGATGAGGGGTAGAGTCGAATGGAGTTCCTGGAATAGACTGCGAAAAATGTTAGGAATTGGGAGAATACTCAAATAATTAATATAATTTACTGGGTCGACGACATCCTGTGAACAGAAAAGATTATTTAAATTGGGTCGATTGAGAGGATGATAGATTGACTTACAGCAGCGGCGATGGTATGCGAGGCAAGCAAACCAACAACCTCCCGGGGAGAGAAGCCAGCATCGGCGAACCTAGCAAGGATGGCAGTCACGCTGTCGGTCGGTTCTGGGACGGTCTTGTCGGGAGCAGCAGCTTTTGGTGCAGGTCGGCCAAGGAAGAACTTGAGCCTTGGTGCTCCTGGGCAGTTGGCTACACCAACGGCTGCCGCAAGGTGGACGCTGAAGAGTGTAAGGCAGATAACAGTCAACGCCCAGTATCTATGCGCAACAAGAACATACGCACAAGTCTCCAGCAGAGAGTCCTGATTGCAAGAAGAATGGGAATTGACTGGCGACGATGTCGTCAATGCTAAAAAAAATTCAATGACTACGCGGTTCTTCAGGAGGAAAGAAGGAAAGAATTCACCCTCCGTTCGCATCTGAAGGCCAAACTAGTGAGCCGCGAGTCAAACATCGACATCAGAAATGGAACTTACGGAATGCAGTCTCGGTTTCGTTGAAAGCAAGGATAGATCCGTCAGCACCTCCTCCGCTATGAAGATCTTGTGAGATGTTTGCGTCAACTTCATAATGAAAAAAACCAACAGTCCGCCTTTGAGTGAGAATCCAATGGCGTCGTGGAACGCAATTCGAAGAGCAGAGTGAGCCTCTTCACCGCATTCAGCACCGTCGAAGAGACCTGATTGCAGGGTGTCGACGATGGGGAACAAAGCTAATGATCGAAAAAATAAATTAGCGCTTTTGACAAAATTCAAATGGAATGCACACACCACAGCAGGCTGCGTTCGCTGTTACGTGGCCAGAAGCACAGGTTACGCGTTTGACGAGGCCGGCATAGGCGACCTGAGATACAGCGAGTGCAACAGAGACAATCAAGCTAAGACGAGCGAAAGCCATTGTGTTTTTACGACTGGGAGGGTTGTCGATGAGAGGGAATACTTGAGTATCCTGGAGGCCCTGACTTCCTAGAAACCTGCAATTTATACCATTTCCCCAGAGCCTCGAAATCGCGCATACGCCCGTTACGCGTCGCCTTTTTCTCAAACACAAAAAAATCAAGATATTGGAACGGATCTAAAAATAAAAATCGTGAGTCGTGACTTCCATGATGAGTTCAGGAATGCATACTCCACTCAAACGCCCACTGAGGATTTTCTCATTAAACCAATTTTTTTCTCAATGGTGGAATCGTCGGGATGGCTCTGCGCCCGGCTATAAGTTTCTCCGAATTACCTTCTTCGCCAGAATGATGCGTTTCTCGAGTCGGCGAGTCGGGAGGCACAGGCTATAGCTGAACCCGTTAGTTCGTTTCAAGGAAGCAATAAAAATAGAGACCAGTATAGTGGAGCTGTACCTCACGTTGTCAGAGTGTTTCGTTCAAACTTAGAGGCCAGGGGGTGTAAACATCGTTTTTGCGTGGTATTCCATGAGAAAGTTTGAAGACCCACGTAGAGGAGGTGGCCGCCAGCACTCAATCGTTAGAGACAATTGGAAGGAAGTGTCAGTCGTAATCGCGGTTAGAGATGGAGGTTTGTTCAAAGTTCAAGAAAAGGCTTTGAAAATTCGGTACCGATCGCGCTTAGCTTTAATAGTGGCTGCGGACGCCAGAGAGCACCAAGACGAAAAATTATATGACCGCGCCTTAGCCTTAGCCACGAACCTTGGTCCAATCATAGAGTGTGGATTTTTGATGCGGTGGGTTAAAAAAAGAACCCCAATGTTGAATCGAGGAGGAGGTTCTCTGTCAGGAATATATAAAGAAGGTTGCATTAACGCCTTATAAGGAAATACGATTGTTTACTTACCAAGATTTCGAGTTCGAATAATCTCACTCTTACCCTGTTACTCGAGAACGTAACAAAGCTTTGACACTCCCCATATCCTTGGCAAGGAAAGAGTGAGAAAAAGAAGGCCCTGTTAAGGGCATAACCGCGTGAATCAAAGGTTGTGTGGAAATCGCTCTCTAGCTCTTTCCGGTGACGGTGACCAAAATCGACATTGCTATCTCCTCGACCAACGTTTACAGCCACTGTTGACGAAAATATTGGCTACAAAATCTGTAAGATAAATGTCTAGAAGTTTCTATGTGATCTTTGAAACGTCTTGCACAACTTGAAAGTTGGACAAAAACTGTGTCGACGTCGCTGACGAGATGAAAGCTTCTTTTGTTGTCCTCATTGACAGAACATTCTCAACTACAAAAAATCTATTCGGTTCCGGACTCTTCTGGAAATTTCGAGTGGTATGTAAATTGTCCCGAGGGCGGGGCAGGGGGCCGCCTTTACCGTATGAATTTCGAGAAATGACCTGGAGAAAAACAACAAGTTGGTCGAGATGGGAGTTCCTACATTCGGTAAATGTAGATGGCTCCGAAATGCCGGGCACTTTTCAACTAATGATTCCGATCTCTCATCCATAGTCTTCCTCGATTTGTTCACCGACGCTGGGTCCGCCAGTACTGGTGATCCCAAACGTCATACATTCTAACAAACTCTGCTTCCTTTCACAGGCACTCGAGGGTACTCGGAGTCGGACCAAATTCAGGAAATTTTTCTCAAGCTCACGCACTACATACTTAGGCTGTGCGTTTCCTGGAAATGAGACAGTGAGACTCTTCATCTGAAAGCTCAATTAGATCCCTCTAAAGACGTGAAAGAGCTGACGTCCTCGGCCCGAGGCTCTGGCGTACACTGGTATAACCATCGCCTACCATTCCATATACTTGTAGTGTGCGTCCAGCTACAGTAGTAGCATTCTCACGTCCGGCTCTCTTCATGTTTCTATCCTTCTTCTGCTGACACTCGGGCGCCTGTCGCTGCTTCGGTGATCACGCGGCATGTCGCCGGTCCCGGATTACTATCACCGTTCTATTTTCAGTCGTGGTTTTCGACGCGTGCAAAGCACGTGCAGTTTTACACCCAAAGAGTTCCTGCCACTGCTGGCACAGGTTTCCTTCCCTCCAGGTTTCGTTCGCCCATACGTTTTGACAACAGCTACTCGTAATGTGCTTTTTGAGGCACGGCGTTTTCTGTGTTCTCTCTCTACGAAATAGACGATTTCGCTGCCTCTTTTTCGATGCTGGCGGTGCGTGAATCCTGCGTCATTGACTTTTCCGGCTAGGATGGATAAATCAACATTCGTTGTAAAAGTTTCAAGTGAGCTATAACTGTAGGTGTGTTCATCTCTTTGTTTTCCATATAGTTGTGTGCGGTACTGAGTATTTCCCGACTCGGACCTACTAGGACCGCCCATCAACTGAGCTGCTTTTCGTGCACCAGCAAGTGAAACACCTCAGAACGACTTTACTCTAATACAACAAAACGAGATCTAGCCCGTTTTCTTGACCCCTCCATTCTCTGCTGAAGCTCGTTCGCAATTGCAACGTTCTTGTCTTTGTGCTCCCAAGAGTCCAGGGCTTACCTACCCCTTGTCCTTACGCTGTCGACTCGTCTTCAACCGACAATGCCCACTACAGCTGTGAAGGTGCCGGCCATGGCCGTGTAGGAGCTCTTGATGATTAGAACAGCGCCCCAAAGTCCAAGTCAACATGGATCGGTCTAAAGCCAGTTCTTCCATTGGTAAGGAAAGCTGTAGAACTCTGCCGTTTATTGCTCTAGTTGGGTCAAAATAATGTTGATTCTGGTATACAATAAACAATCAAAAAATCCATATGGTACAACATCTCGTCGCCCTCGCTTTACTTTGCCATCTCTATTCTCTGACTCGGATCTCACCCTCTTCTTCGAATGCCAGCCCACAAATCCACAGGCTTATGCATAAACCCCTCCACGCTCCTCAGCTCCTTCCCATCCTCAGCGTCAAATCGTACCGCATCACAAACGTCGCGACGAGTATCTGCATCTGCAGCGCCGCCAGGCTGTCAAGTCGTTAAAAAAGCAGTCACAGGTCAGCGCTTGCCCACAGAACGCAGAACGACGGGAATACAAAGCTTAAGGGTGAGATGGAGGACAGCACTTACTTCTTCCCGATACACGCGCGCGGGCCCATCCCGAAAGTAAGCAG
The DNA here is from genome assembly GCA_023014345.1 of Galerina sulciceps. Lineage (NCBI taxonomy): Eukaryota > Fungi > Basidiomycota > Agaricomycetes > Agaricales > Galerinaceae > Galerina > Galerina sulciceps. The sequence continues at coordinate 553,807 of JAEDXJ010000007.1, forward strand.
GTACTTCCTCAGCTCACTCGGGCTGGGCCGATTGGCAGACTCAGAGTCGAGCCACCGCTCAGGCCTGAACACGTCCGCGTCGTCGCCCCAAATCGCGGGGTCGTGTTGGATGGTATAGGCCGGGGAGGACAGTTCCGTCTACATCTCACATTGAGCACGGATAATATAAAATTGGGAAAGACTAGACGCACGCCCTCGTAGAACGTCTTGTCCTCGACGGTCACGCTCATCCCACCCGGCACGACGCGGGGCAATCCGATAGCGTTCGTAGCGAACATGCGCAGGCCTTCGTCGATCGTCGCGTTGAGGTATTTAAGGTTCTTCAGCTGTCGAGGAAAACAAACGACCCAGTGAGTTAATTTCCGTTCGGTTGTTAACGCTAACTGGAAACGCGTACCTGGTCATGGAAAGGTATTTCTAAAGAATCCGCCACCATTTCTCCGTTGTCGTCCCCGACGACGGCGGGGTCTGGACTGGTAATGGTAGGAGAAAAGAGCGCGTCGGCGAGTTCGCTACGCAGTTTCTCGAGGACGCGGGGTGTAGAGTACACCCAGAATAGAATGGCGGTTGTGCTGTTTGCTGTCGTGTCCGAGCCTGCCGTTCTATAGCATCGGTTTAGAAATTAGCTGAATACTCTGGCGACGCTGGAATGTAAATCGCTACGCACAGAAGTAACATCGCGTCCGTCACCACATCTGCTTCCGAGACGTCGTCCAGCCCCGTTGTTCCTCCCGATTCAGCCAGTGATTGTGATTGCTTCGCGCGCATGTCGTCTACGAGCCGGTCGAGAAGGTCGCCCCGCCGAGCAGCGGCGCCTGATTCGAGTCTGCGCTTGACACAGCGTTTGGCGATTTGTGAGAGAGTCTTCAGAAGATAGAGTTGTCAGGTAATTTCCAAAAGAAGAAATAAAGAAAGACCCAAAACGGACGACGTTAGCGGAGACGGCAAGCGAAGTGGACAAAATTAAAAATACGTACATCGGTCCCCTGCAATCCACGTTGCACATAAGCGTCTGGAATCCACCTAGCCAGCGGTGAAAGAATAGATCCAGGCAGTAGGTACGGAAAGAGTCCTAGAAATGCAGCTGTACGTCCTCTGTAGTCGATCATGGCGGCAATGCCAGGTTGACTTGGTTTCTCTGTCTCCAATTCGCCACTCCCGGAGAGGACATCAGACCCGCGATCCAGCATTCCGAGTGGCTCCCCAAACGCCAGGTCAGAGATGACGTCGAAGGTTAGATAGTTGAGCCACATGAGGATATCCACCTGTGGGTCCTCCACTGGAGCCTTGCTACTATTCCGAGACCCAGACGCCCTCCCTGCCGTGCCAGCGGTATCGCCAACCCCGCCTCCACGCGCCTGCTCATCAAGCTTCAGCACCATCTTCGCCACGCTTTTCCTGATCCATCCCTCGAGCTGCTTGACGGATGCATAGCTGAACGGGTGCGCGAGGACGCGGCGTTTAGATGAGTGCCCGGCGCGGTCTTGGGTGCTGAAGAGCGACGGCGTCCCGTCGACGTAGAAGGCGCGGTAGAACGCGGTTTTGGGGAGCGAGGACGCGCCTTGGGCGTAGATGATTGAGAGGGCAGTCGGACGCGCGCAAGAGACTTGAGTGGGCGTGATGCGCACGAATGGGCCGTATTTCTTGATGAGTCAACGATGTTTGAAACGGTGTTCATGGGTAGGAACTAAGAGACGCACCTTGTGGAGCTTGTCGACGTACAGATACCTCTTCCCGGTGCGAGTATGGTACCCCAGCAACAGTGACGTGTGTTTCGCCAGCCATGGACCAGGTATCTCCTTCAGCGGATCAACCTGGGTGAGGCGGTGGAGGATAACGACCAGGATAAATCCACCAAAAAAGAGCCAGAGATTGTCGAACGTTGCAGAAACAAGATGATCGTCCTTCATGGTTGATAATAACCCTCTCGCAAGGTTGCTTTTTGCGTGGAGACGCGGACGGATCTAGGAGGATGACATGAAAAATGGGGTCCGTACCGAATAGGAAACAACCTGATATTTCTGGGCAGCCCTGCCCAGGTGCCAACGCAGCAGCGCTGACTGGTCTCACGTAGCACAAGGGCACGATATCAGAAATATTGCACGGAAAGAAAGAAATGATATTTCAGGACTGTCGCGTGCGTCATTGATCCCTTTTTCGGTGACAGCCTTCGCGCGAGATGAAAATCCGGGATGTAAGGTCCGGAAGGGGTTCGGGTTCTCGACATTTGGCATTTGCGACATCGAAGACGTGTCAAGCAAGTTCAAGAAGAAATCACTTATATTCCATCGAGACTTGAAAAACGAAATGTCGCTGGAATTTGTGGAGCCTCAATTTTTGTTTACGCCTCCTCTCGTTTATCTTGTCCTATCACCCCTGAAATTTGAGTCTTCCTTGCTTAACACCTTTCTTCTTCATTTCCACTGTCGAATTAGACCCGTCGTCCAATCATCGCTGTGAGTCATTTTAATCTTGGATTCTAGAATCGACTTAGACTTTCTTCAGATTGCTTAGTTGGTTTATCTGGTCTTCAGAATTATTAATCGGTTGCCTATCGCCTCTTGATAGTTCTTCTATCCTCGGGAGTAGCAAGGATGTTGTCAACTATAGTGTACAACATCACGATCATGATATTTGTACTCGTAAGAGCCGCAATCCACCTGGACAGCATCGTTTTCAGGCATCTGGCATTAAGTCATATTTTGGTCCTTCAGCCTTGGAAATCTACTCAGTTCGGACCTCCAACTGACAGTCAGCATGACCGGATTAAATTACCGCTTCATTAATATAGTAATAATATTAATTGTCGTAAAAGAATACATCATGATTACGAGGTACATTCCTAGTGTTCACAATTGATCCGATCCTTACTAGGTATTATTGCATCCAATCGTACTGGTAACGGTTCTTAGTTCATTTACTAGGTCTAACTTTTCAGGAAAAGCATCTCGTCATTGTACATTATATCCGTGCCTGCTGCCAGGCTGCTGGAGCGCAGGTCGACGCCAGGATTGCCTAGTTTTTATGCGGAGGCTCGTGGAATATTGATAATACTGTAAACCGTGGTCCTGTGGCCAGCAAGCCCATGACAGCCATGTAAATGTAAAATCAGGTCGATGTCAACCAAGCCTGCGTTGAGGATAAAACCCGCCGCAGGAAGATTTTGAGAGATGTTAATTCAGCGCTCAACGCTCAGCACTCACCCTTCGATACTAATTTGGGGCTGCCTCAGTCTATTCGGATTCCCGTCTAGTAGTGCGACTAATCAGTCTGCGACGCACAGTGTGGAGTGGGGTTTTAGGGGTGATACAGACGATGTTTGAGCGACGTTTGACGAAACATCGTCTTTGGAGAGACATTGGACATCCCCATTTGGGATCCACTTGAGTACCAAAAGCGGTGATCAAATGGTCGAATGATGGATCCTTGTCATTGACCCCCATCCTTTGGAACGGTTTCAGGTCTATAAGACTACAACTAGCTTAATTTCCTACTTTTGGCTGCCTAGACTAGCGAATGGACCACTCTTCTCGTTCACCAATAGCCTGTTCTCTAGTTCAAACGGTTGTGTCTGGACCCATGGGTCACTGGTTCGAAATGCCCAGGCACGACCACTTACACTTGGGGCTTTCTGTCATCCACTAGCGGACTAGCTTGAATGTCTAAGTAAACTGTGGGCTATCAATTCGTTCTGGCAGGACACATGATCTCGTACTCTAAGTCCTCGGAAAGAACTTTTCACGGCGATTGATATCTTCAAGCCCGTGCTCTCGGTAACTCAACTGGGAGGTTTGAACATCATGGTTATGATATTCGGCGAAAACTTAATGGAATAAGATACTAGACACGGATATTTATCTCCTCGTTCATGCTATCAGTAACCCACTGATAACCCAGGGGGCAACATCACACGTGAGTGTTAATTTTGAAACTTATCTAAAGTCTTGCTGACCAGTGACATTTCCTGACATGAAACCTACACTTAACGAGAACAAAAGGCACACAGCCATTGAGCGAAATACAGCCCCCTTTTATTCACCGTCTACTAGCATGACTTCGGTGACGGTGCTGCTGCGTGATTCCGAGCCGAACCAATCTCTGGAGTCTGGATGCACCCATACGGGTGTGATGGCAGTATATCTAGCGGTCCCCGCTCTTGTTTTCGCGGCAAAAGAAAGCCCCACTCTAAAGTATTCCTTCTCTGAAAGTAGCATTTCTCGTTAATGGCTTGCCCGTTTCTCTCTCTCCCGATGAGCTATTCAATCTAATCTGCGAAAAGGTACCATTCCCTTTCTCTATTTTTACCTATCTCTTTACAATGCTCTATTTTAGTTGCCAGTCGCTGATCTGAAGTCCATCCGGCTGACGAGCAAGCTTCTCGGTACCGCAGAATCGTTCGTCTTCCGTACTCTTACGTTTGATATCAACGCAACAAATCTGTCGACGAAATCGAGAAGCTGCAATGGTTGTCCCAACATCCATCACCGGTGGCCTCTCGAGCTACACAGGACCTCGTCATAAAGTGTCTGGCGCCGGAGTATGACCCAGAATACGAGCCGGAAAGCTTCATAGATGATCAATGGGTTCCTACTCCCTTGCCGAGCGATCGACCGGACGTTATTGTGGACAAGCAGAAGCTGCGGAAATATCTCTACTCGGCTTTGACTTCACTACAAAGTGTCCGTTCAGTACAGTGAGCTTTAGTTGCCTTGATAAACCCCAAAATTTTCACCATTTACCTCGAACAGGTGGACAACACACCCCAAGGACGACGAATGGGCGCAGCACGTCACCATCAAAGCTCTTAGCGCGCTACCCAGCCTCTCGGCCCTTCAAGTCAGCATCGACTGGATCCGAATTCCCCTTCCGCTCCATCACCTACCCAACCTAAATGTATCGACTTGAAACAAACGGGCAAGTCTGCCTCCAAAGGTCACGCACATCAGACCTATCTGAACCTTGCAGAAATGGTAGCCCATTCGACGCATCTGACGAGCATCAAGCTCGAAAGAGGGGATTACGACTCACAGCACGCCGATCCCAGTGCGAGCCTTCATCAGCTATTTTCTTTGTGCTCGACGCGGTCGAGTCCGCTTCGACTACAAACCCTTGTCATAAACAGAATGTTTGTCAAGCTGGACCAGACAATTTCTCCTCACCTTCGTCATTTAAAGTCTCTCGACGTCTCCAATATGCTGGAACCTTATAGCCCTCGAAACGACGAGGATATATACACCACTCTACCGGGAAACGGGACGGACGTCGAAGAGCTGAATGAACTCTACACCAAACAAAGATTGGTAGGCTCAACTACGAATGATTTTGGGTAGCGTTCATCCGCTTGAGATTCAGTTGGAGGAGATAACCGTGAGCGACGTTACCCCAGGTTTCTTGGATTACCTGGAGACCTATGCAGGCCTACGGAAGCTTAGTATACGACTAACACCGATTTCAACCTGCGATTCACCCTACTCCTCTCGCAAATCGATTTTTTGAGGTTTCACTCAAAAGGCACATCAATACACTCGAGGAATTGGACATAAAGGCATCATTTGAAGGTTCATGGTCCTTTGGAGCTCATAATATGCCTGTGCTGTTTTCGTGCAAGAAATTGAAGGTCCTGGGTATTTCCGTTCCTGGACCTCAGCTCGAGAAGCCTGATTCAGTCGTGAGTTTTGTTCTACCCAGTACTCTCCATTGTTATAACCACCGCTATATAGAAGTGCCTGCTCGGCACTATCTCTATCTCTCGAAGCCTTCCTCATCTGCACACCTTGAAGCTCTCAATGGCAGCAGCCGCTGACTTGGACACCGATGGGGACGCATGTTGGCCCTTGGCCTTTCCTAGTTCGGTGTCGGTAAACGATGCCATTGCAGCCAGCTTGGTATCGCCGTCACCAAGTGATTCCACCAAGCACTATTCAGGTTATGGAACTTGGATAATGGGGAAGGAGGTTGGTGGATGTTTTCCGTTGCATCGGTCGGATAGAAGATAAATTCTATCAGCTGATCAGTGTCTTTTCTAACTCTGTTATAATCAATCATAGGAACAACTCTTACTCTCTGTTTCTGAAAGCTCCAATATCATCTCTAACCTATCCATCGATTTATTTAGTCTTACATAAATCCTATCATAGCCAGAAATATGTATATTGTACATTCAAGCAAATAACTCTACAAACGCTTGATCGTTAATTAATCCTTTCTTCTTCTTTTTTGCCCAACAGGCCTCAAAGCCCGTCTAATTACACATACTTTGGGACCCTCTTCATACGAGGCTTCGTTTTAAAAGCATGAAGCGAAGCTGCAAACTCAACCGAGAATATAACAATTAGTTATTCCTCCTCGCTTCTCTCCTCTCACGTATCTCCTCAGCAAGAACCAAGTCGGGGTCACGACCCTTCACTTCCGGAAGGAGAAGAGTAAAGCCTGAACAAAAAAAGAGCGCATCAAAACTCATTGACTGAGTTTGGAAGATCGCTAAACACATACCTGCGCCGGCGATGCAACACCCAAAGAAAACTATATGATAAATAAAAATATTGAGTATGTAAAACAGATATGACCACAGGGAAAGCTTACTCCAAAGCACAGCAGGCGTCCCGATCTTCTTGCTCAGCGTGTTGAAAGCGAGCGCGGAGATGATGGCGCCTGCTTTTCCGGAGGCGGCAGACACGCCGTGTGCCGAGGCACGGAAACGAGTTGGAAATACTAAAGGCAAGACAGGAGACAATCAGCGCTTGGTGCAAAAATTTAGAAGTAGAATGTACCTTCAGCGGGATAGCACTACGGGAGAGATAGAGAATTTAATTTAAGATTAAACTGGAAGAACGGTAAAGATCTTACATATGTCGTCCTATATTCCAAAAACACAAGATCAGCAAGCAGTTCTTGCAAACGCTCGAGACTCGAAACTCACGTATTCGCTCCGAAGTTGAAGAAGAACTGCAAGAAAGCAAAGCACACGATGAATGCAGGTTTGCTGAGGCTGTGGAAATTTCCAGCCAGGACGCCAACTGCAATTCAATCGAAAGCGCCATCAGTCAAAAATGTGGGCCAACCAGTGGACATAACGCACGAAAAAGCGCAGCGAGCAAGAAACCCTGCAGCTGGATCCACTTCCTTCCGAGTATCTCGATGGTTAGAATAGAAACATAGTACCCTGAAAAAAAAAAAGTAGGGTAAATATCTGTTTGACGCACTCAGGAGAGACGAAAACACGTACCAGGAACGAACCCGAGCGCAGTGATGATCATGCCTCCAGTGGACACTTTGAAAAGACGATGCCATGGCGTGCCAGTCGAGCCGTCGTAGCCAATTTGCTGCAGGACGACATTTTGGTTAAGGTTGATGCCGTAGAACCTGTTGAAATAGGATCAGATTTGAAAATCCAGGACGACTCAGGATGGAAGATGATATGATGGAAAACGTGAAGGATCAGACATGGAAGCAGGAACTCGATCATCGAGAAGAGGAAAGAAAGAACGTACGCGATGTCAAGAAGGAACCAGCACATGCACGTGCCGATCAGCATCTTCGCGTGGCGCCACTCAGAGAAGTAGGTGATGAATTCTGCAGATGACGAGCATCTTAGATCTGCCGTCGTTCGGACAGGGGTGCAGAACACTAACCTTTAAAATGAGCTTTCTCTTTGACGAGCACCTCTGGAACTGCTTCGTCAGAGCCAGACGTGCTGCTGACATTCTCTCCAGACGACACCTCTACTTCGGAGGACTTCTTGTCGCCATTCGTGTCCTTTTTCTCGGAAATGTTGCCCATTTTGATATCTTCCTCCCTTTGCGCTTTCTTCAATTCATCGATGTCGTCAGCGGCTTCGTTCGCGTGATCATGGTGCTTGAGCTTCTGCGCAGAAAGGAAGCGTACGGACTCGGGCAGGGTGAGGCGTTGGTAGAGCGTGCCAAAGGCAGGAATGAGAGAAAGCCCCACGATGATACGCCATACTAGACCCAAAAGGATTTCAGCTAATGAGACTGGCAGCAGAAGGTAAACACTGACCTCCATCAACCTTCGACGTCTCCCCTCTTCCCTCCATAGCTGGTCTATACGCCAGCAACACTATAATTGTCGCCAAGCTGCCGACGAAGCTGCCCCAGCCCTGGTTGGAGAAGATGTACGCCAGCATGGTGCCGCGCTTGCGGAGGTTCGACCGGTCTGAAGTGATGGACGCCGACATGGGGTAGTCCCCGCCGACACCCACCCCGAGGAGTATACGAAACATGCCGAGGTAGATAAGGCATGAGTTTGGAGAGAGGCTGCCCGTTGGAGTAGTGATGGTCAGGATGGTTGCGAGGATGATGAGCATCAACTCCTTTCCGTCTAATATAAGGTCTCAATAAAAGCGACGAAGAGACTAGATTAAGACTCACAGATAGCTTTGCGGCCTAGAGCATCGGCGGCATAGCCTGTACTCGGTTATGAAAGGTAAGACTGGGTAATGGTGGAGTAATAGTGCTCGTACCAAAAGCAAATTGACCGATGACGCTACCGATGTTCGCACCAGCCTTGACGAAGCCTTCTAGGTTTGTTGGGAGGTGACCGCCGCCATAGAGTCGGTATTGCAACATCGTTGCTACGGGCTAAAAAATTGTTGCCGTTGGTTTCCAGCCAGCGAAGACGACTCGATAACGCACGTTTATGATAAAAAGATCGTACGCTGTAAGGAAAAAGTCAAAAGGAGCTCAAAGTACAGAGAAACGTCGCCCCTACCATCAAGAAAGAATCCAACCTATCGACACAATGCTGAACGTCAGAACCTATAGTCTCAAAGTTACATAGACAACGTACCCCAGCAATACCCAGTAACTTGACCTCGGTCATGTTCAAAAAAAAGGCTGGCCGTCCATCATTCCTCTCAAACTCTTCCAGGTCTGCTCGGAACTGGGCAGATGGCGTACGTGCCAGTTCATTTGTGGATTCCACCATTTCCAAAGCTCTGGGAATATGTCAATGAGTCTCAATCTTCTGTGTTGATAGCGACAGAATATATACCTGGGACGGGGGAAGTAGACTAAGAGGAGAAGAGGAGCTTGGGAGCCACAAATTGCGGTCGTGTGCCATTAAATGTGAGGTCAAATTTCGTTACAGAGCAAAGCCGACTTGCGATCATCTCACAGATCCTTCTCGATCGCTTCCAAGGCCCGATATCATGTCACCTGATCCACTCTTGCTTTTTAGGCTCTTGCATTACCATTGGCGAAATTTGTCTTTTTTTAAGCGGGATCTTGTTCAAAATAAAACACTCTCCCTTTTGATCTTTTCCTGGTTAGCCATCTGGTGAGGGCATTATTTTTCAACATTTTTTTTGAATTTTCGGCAGCAGCCCGTCTAATTTATCGATCAATCGGGGTTTCTAATTTTAACTCCCAATGGAGGACCTTGTGGATCCACGAACGTGCGTCAAAGAACGTGGCTTCGCCGGTGGTGAAGCTTTGAAGAACGATAATTCTCGAAAGACCAGAGTTTGTACGTTGCTGCTCCTCATGTCAGAAAGTATAGCTTCCTGGAAATAACTCGAATTTGGTGAGGTGTGTTTCCGCGCAACCGTGTCGAAGCAGGATTTTTATTGGGAAGCTCCCACTACCACTACCCGTGTTCGACGAAATCAGACAGAGGATGTCATATTAAAATTAGCACCGGCAAAGGCCATTGAGCCACAAATCCATAGGATTAAAGCTGTAACGAAATGCCGACTACAATTAGAGGCCCGACGCAATATCATAATCGAGCAGAGTCGGACGCGTATGTGGCGGCGGTTTCGGACACGGGTGCTGCCTCGAGCGTGATGGTGGTTGGGGAGAGGATGATGAGGACGGTGAATTGGGTTGTGGAGCTCATCGGTGCGGTTGGAGTGGCCACCTGTGGCCACGTTCAGTTCCTGCGGAAAAGACCAGTTTTAATCCAATACTTCACCCATCGCTCGACATTCTCGTATTGTAGAGGAGGTATCGTGGCCACAGATTCGCTGACGCTGTACATATTTTCCACTGAGAACTGGGTCAACCCGCCAGCCTCTGCTGCACCTTGACCAGAAGAGGATATAGCAAGGTCAGCAGCCGAGAACTTCGTAAAGAAGTCTAGGAGTTTTATAGCTGGCTACAGGACGCCGCATGAGGATCAAGCTTATGACCTGGAATGAACATAGAAAACTCACAACTTTGATGTCCGGTCGTTGGGATAGCTCATGACTCTCCAACAACGACACCCATTCTTGAAAAGAGACGAAGGGTAACGATCTCCCGGTCTCTTGCTCCAGGGCAGCTGCCAGATATTTCATGGCAAGATTCCATTCAATGGGCCTTGGATGAGGAATATTCACCGCTCGGGGAAATGGCAACGGCGAAAACGCGAAACTGAGGACGAGGTTCGATGCGACGTCCATTGGGATCCAAGAAACAACCTTTCCAAAACGTAAGACGGCCAAAAAAATAAATTGAAAGGATCACTCGATCGTCAAACAACTTACCCCACTGGCCAAAGGAAGCGCACCCAGAGAAAGGCTCGACGTTATCATAATAGGCACCCAATCCGTTGTAGCCCAGGCACCGACTGGAAGTCCTCCACATATCTGGCCGATTCGCAGGGATGTAAAATCCAAGCCGCTAGTAGCAAGAACCTAAAAAATTCAAGGGGCTTGAACCAAAACCAATAACAAAGGCTTGAATATTGAATACCCTTTCAGCCACATATTTACTCTCCCCATACCCACCTCCCACCGCGTACCTCGCATCCACCACGACTTTTTCGGGATACGGCCCCAGGGCCTGGTCCCACGACTGAGCAGAGGCGATTGAGGAAGTGAATATGAATTTGATGTTGGGTAGACGACGGCTCGAACGAGCAAGTTCGATCAAATTGTGCGTGCCGCGAATGTTGGGTGCGAAAGATGCCAGTGAGAGGTTGAAATCTACTCGCCATGCGGCGTGGATGAAGATGTCGACTGAGTCTCTAATCTGTCGAATGTTCAATCAAATAAGTACCAGATTAACTTTAGGAAATCCTCACTGACCTCGCCATACAAAGACTCTGGGATTCCGAGGTTATGTTGAGAAAAATCGCACTCGATCAATCTCAACTTGTTTGAAGAAAGCAAGCCTATATCCAGTCCCATGTCCTGGAACCGCTCCAAATGGCGTTGAGATATTGTTTTCTGCATCGAGTTCGTAGCAGTGCGGTTGAGCGTAAACACCTTCTCAACACGCGGATCGCACAAAAGCGCTGCCAATACCTGAGCCCCAAGATGTCCAGTTGACCCAGTCAGGAGCACCACGGCGTTTGAAGACCCAGAAGCACCTAGCTGTATGGGCTCGACGTGAACTGGATCGACAAATGCGTATTTGCTGATCATATCTTCGATTAACCCCACTCGGCCTTCAGAGAGATCAAGTCGGGTTTCCGTTGGGGGAAGGGAGATGAGGAAATCGGCCAGTGCGTCAACGGTTGGGTAGCTATAAACAGTGTTTTGATTAAGGGCAGAAAGGGCAGTGGCTCCAATTGGGGTCTGAAGCGCGCACGCGGGAGGGGTTTTCCTCTGTGCGTGATCAGTATCGTCTCCTTGAAAATCCTGCTGAATGCCGGAGCGATCGAGTTCGCTTCTTCCACAATGGGCCTATATCTCTGGTTAGAACCTGATTTTCGCTGAAGGAAGGAGACGCAGCAAACCAGATGAGGTTACGGAAGGCGGCCACCTGCTTTTCATCCTCGACGTCGATGGCGTGACTGGCCGTTGGCTCGATGAGAATGCCTGGTTGGGAATGTGCTCGGCCAAACATCAGGGTTCCCGTAATACTGAAGACCATAAGAAATTTTTTAGGACTGGAACAACTGGGACTTCGCATAAGAACGCACTAGGGATTACTGATGACGATATCCTCAATTGGAGCAGGTACAGTCTTCTCTCCAGACGAGTGTATGATAACGTCGTCTAAACGTCCTACGCTTTCAAAGCGACATAGTAAGCCAGGTAAATTTAAGGCAGAAGGCAAAGACGATTCAGAGACTTACATTTTCCAGAGATGTTTCTTTGTCGGATGAGGCTCGAAGAGGTCAGCTGTCACATATCCCTTCGTATCAGCGAGGTTCTCGATCGGGAGTGAATGAGTCTCGGTCGTCTACGAAAAAAAAGATCAGTGTCAATATGCACTGGAAAAAACTCAGGACGCCATTCAAAGGAACTTACAAGAAACTGGCACTCAAACAGTCCGTCTCCCTGAGGAACCCAACGCACTTTACACCGATCGCTGAATTCCATGTAGGCCCAATCCTCGCTTGCGTTATCCTCTGGGCGTCGGTAAATAAGAGTTGGACTCCCAAACTCTGTCGCTCCGTACCCAGCATGAAGCTTTACACGTGAACCAATCAGTATTGAGGCGAGCTTCCGCGAAAGTGCACCGCCGGAGTAAATCTGATTTAAAATTTGATTTAAGTTCAGGAAACACAGAAAGCATGCCGCAGAAAAAACGGACCACGAATTCCAGTCCGCTTAGCAGATCCATCGACCATTGATCCTGGGTCCACACTTGTAATTGGGCAGGGACAGAGATGAGAGCATTCGCCATCGTCTTCTGCACATGCTCGAGGATAATTTCTGGGGTGGGGATAGTGGGGACAGCAGGCTTATCCGGATCGTAGCCCACAGGAGGAAAAAGAGAGACGGTGCAGCAGTTGTACAAAGGCATAACAATATGACTGTTGAACGCCATGGTGTGAAATGGCGGGAGGTGCATACCGGCCATGCGCAAGCGCGGGGTATGATCTCTGAAGGTTATGTTGCAGGCTGAGGAACAAATATTCTGGGTGAGGAAAATGAAAAATATAAGAAAATCGACGAACGGAAGGATGCCCATTGAATGAGAAGTGTGTGGCTTTGAGGAACGGCTTTTGGAAGTCCAGTACTTCCAGATGAATGGAGGTAAACGGCAGTGTCGGTCATTGGTGGACGAGCTCCTGGTGAAGTGAAAGGCGTGAATTGATCCTCTTCGCGCTCTACCCCAAGCTTTGGGTAAACCTCGTGAAACTGAGGGATTTCGGAGACGATGAGCTGGTAGCCTGGCTCGCGCGTATCGATTTCGGTGGTTAACTCTTTCAAGACACCTTCAAGGCTGTTCTTTGTCGCGAGGAGATAGTGGCAGTCTGATTTTCTGAGCAGGTGTACTATAGCTGTTGCGGTGTTTCGAGGCGAGATGGGGAAGGGCTGAACAGGTGTATCAACTTGAAGATCCTTAAACAAACGGAAGCAACATACGATAAATCCCGCTATCATAATTCCAACACAAATAGCTTGATATAGCATCGTATCGACCAACGCAATAAGCGCGACTACTGGTCTGCCGCCAGCCGTTGGAATCATAGGAGCGATGGAATGTGCCACCCGGTGGCATGCTCGCCCAAACTCGAGGTAGGAAATTTCTGTTACTTCTTGATCGCAGAACACGTACATAGGAAGGTCGGCATTATGCTTCCAATGAAAGTCGAGCACCCCTGGGATGGTGAGGGACCCATCGAGAGGTGGACATACGAAATCCCTGGAATAGAGAGACATGTTACTATGGGGTTGGAAGATAGGCAAAACATATCTGCAGATAGATAAGACTCACCACAGCGATAATTAGCGACATTCACGGAACGGTAAGCGACAATCGTGGAACGTTAAGAACAAGTAAGGACAAAACCAGTATAGGACAACTTGATCATGTCATGCCGGAATCCAAGTTCACCACAAACAGCCGAACTATCTGGCTGCCGTACCGATCCTCCACATGTGTCCTCGTTCTTCTCCGTGTTATGCCTTTCTTTGAATAATGGAATCGGGCTACTGTTCCGGATAAAGCGGCCCAATATTGCGTCCTAAGATCGTACACTCGCTGCTAGACAAGCTTATTAATGATGCCTAACGCCTGAATACCACGAGGTAACCCTATCTTAGAGAAAACGAGACCCAGCGGATGTGATTATCCTTTGGCTGATTAGCTGAGTTCGGTGGTCACTTGAGACAGCAATAATCCACTCAAATAGTAGATTTAGCCCGTGAAAAAATCGGGCAACGAAGTCATCTAATCAAGGCAAATAAGCGAAAGAATATGACATTTGCTATAATTTTCTAGCGTCAGCTCTTTAATTTTGTGATTGAAAGTTACTTACAGCGATGGTATCCACCAGCAGTAAGCATAAATAGACACTTCAATTCGAGATACCTTATAATTCCTACATCCTGGACCCAATCCTTGGTCCTCAGAAGCTATCAAATTTGACCAGCGGGTCTCGAGATGAAGAGAAGTTGGGTTCCACTGTCAACGCACCAAAATCAACACCATCGTGATAGAGTTCGAGTTGAGTTTGAGCGGAGATGGAAACAAGGTTGCATCACATCATCACAATCGTCACGTGCACTGCACTGATTTTGGACCGAATTTCCAAGCATCTCACAGATTTTGAATTTTCGGTTTTCACCACTTCCCTTTTCCTCAGAAAATCCCAAAGCGACCCAGGTTACACGCGCTGGCAGCGCTGCCACATTTTTTAGGTCAAGTTCGAAACCATGAGACGAAAACGCCACTCCATAAACGCCACCTTCCTCGACTCACGCTATGATGACCCTATACTAATAGAGGGCTTCTGATTGCCCCCACCCCCAGTTTGCTTTGGCTCTACAGTTTGATCCCTACTTCGAATTCATTGTGACTTCGCATTACTGGATTTATGAAACCTATATCTTACTATTATTACAATTTTTTTGCAGTATGTCTAGCAATTTGAAAATGATTTTAGACCGCGTCCAGCCCGACACCTGTTCTCTAAATTGCAACTGACGCTATTGAGCATCTAGGTTGCTGGGCAATGTTTTCATGCCCAATTCTATATCCCCGCTTCTATCCGTCCTTGTGAATTCGATTGTCACAGTGCCACCCTCTCCCCTGGTCGTCGACGCTCTCTGACTGGTCGAAACGAGACATGCCTCAGCAAAGAGGCCAAACTTCGTGCTTCGGTATACACGGCAAGCCATAATATTCATTACAACTTCTGTTGGTAAGCCGCTTATGAATCGGTAAGCAAGGGGCAGGGAATACATGTTGAAGAGGATGACGCCCGTAAGATGGAAAACTGCGGTACTCCTGACATACGTAACGTAACATTCTCAGTAATCGCGACTTGAAGCTGAATGAAGCTGACATACAAGTAATAGACCTGACCATCTTGGAGCAAACCACGGGAAAACATAGGCAAATTTTCCCCAGTGAACATCGCCCGTATTCCACCGTCCGAACGACGTGAAGAGATATAGAAGTCGTGCGTAAGTCTCCAAGTTATGGCCAAATAAACGGAGGTGTCAAACAGCAGGGTAACGGCACCGCTGGCATTCAGAAGAGGGGAAATATTGCTGCCCGTAAAACAATACTTCGTTGGACCAATGTTATCGGCTCGAACAGTCGAAGGAATGGTGGCGGTTCCCAATAAAACCAGGAGCCAGAGCACAAAGAAATACACGGTAACGAACCTGCTCCCGTGGTAGATGGCGCGTACACGAATGAAAAACAGAAAGGCGGTAGCGCCCATGGCTACGGGATACAGCCACCCAGTTCGAATTCCGTGCAGCCGACAGTCCCCAATTGGAGCAGCTAAAGAAAAATATTAGTTGGTGTCAACTAGAGCAACTTGAGATGACATGTCGTACTGTACTGGATGACGTTGGTAATCAAGTAAGCCAAGGTCGCCCATCTATGCAAATTTTCGTCAGAAATCTGACCACAGGTGGAGAGAAATACTTTTGCTGACCTTGATAAAAAATAGACAGCAGTGGGTAGACCGACCCGATATCGTGTAACAAGCTTGAAGTCGTTACGAACATTGTTGAGCATGTCCCACACGAATACCTGCAATAGGATCTCAAAAATGAGGGAATTATTAAAGGTTTGGAGGAAAACGAACCGCCACAGACCCCGCCGAAGTGTAGTAAAAGACACTCGTCTGCCAAGCAGCATCTGGGAGAAAGAATGCCAAAGGGGTGAATGGATTCGGAAGGGAAGTCGCCTCCGTCATTTGAAGACGAATCTCGTATCGGTCGTCCTCTCTGCTGACGATTAAGAGGAATCAAAGCTTGGTGGTTCAAGAAATGTGAGAGAAGACGGGCAAAGTCATGGAGGCAAAAAGAACTCTAGCAAGCTGACATTCAAAATCCAGAACGATGTTCAATTTAATTTAGGTTCCCAAGGATCCTGAACCGCCGGCCCACGTAAGCTTGCACGAGTATATATCCCCGTAACGACAAACTTCCTACGCCGCAGAGGACCCTGCATCTCCGACACAACGAATATAATGTTCTGGATAGATTCTGGAAGGATGACAGACATGAAAGAAAAGTATCAATGGAAGTCGTGAGGTTACATGGAATCAGGTCTCAATATCATTGAACATGGCATGGAACTTTCCAAATTTCGATGCGCCAGAAGTTCCGGATCCAGGCCTCTCAGCAAGGGTGCATAACGGCTCTGTGCGTGTGCGTTGAGCTCAATACATTCACCTAAAAATGAGGAGGTTATAAGGACAAGGAGAAGCGCCGAGCTCCTCGTGGGCGCCTGAACGTCATCCGTCAAACATGTGAGTCTCTGAATTTATAGAATGCCCCTCAAGTCACCGGCATCACCGGTGTCTTGCAACTGTAGTCTACATTGACCCGATCTTCATGATTTACCCAACAAAGCGCGGGGTTTGAACACAAGTTAACTTGGCCAAGAGGCATCGTAACCGCGATTTCTCATTGACGTGTGGTTTATGAGCATTACAAATGCCAGTGGCCAGTGGTATGCCGCACTTTTAATTGGTACATTTTTAGGAACAGAAAACCAAGAGAGATATACGACCATTGATCTACCCGTGTATACGAGGAACATTCAGCTTGCAGTGTTGGTTTTGTTGGTTCAGAGGGTGATGGCGGTTTCTGTGGGGATGGGGTCTGTGAGGGTAGGGTCGACGATGGCTATTGCACATATGTTCGTTCTCAGTATTTTCTTTTAATACGAAATGACGACGTACGGCAAACCAAAGTGCCGTCAATCGCGGTCTGTGCTGCTTGAGCTTCAGCGGCGCCGAGGCAATTCGCCGCGACACAAGCAAGGAATGCGGCAACGAAGGCTACCTTCTTTCTGCAGATGCAAAGGAAATCGGTGCTGAAGAAAAATAAAGTCAACACGGTACCCTATGTGAATATACAATGGTACTTACGCTCCTCGGCAACCGACTATAATTGCGGCCTTATTGGCACAGTTCAGCGCGCACGGTGTGAGAGCGCCTGGCCAGGGCAGAAGAGTGGTAACAGGGACTGTAGTGGTCGCCACGGTCGTAGCATTGACAATAACCTGCCCATTGGCGACCGCAAGGATGGTGAGGAGAGTGGAGAAGATAACTGCCTTGAATTGCATTTTTTGTGCGGTGGACGATTTCTGCTGAGGAATATAGAATAATGAAGAAAATTCCAGGTTTTATAATGTATTGCGTTGACTGACCCCACTACTCTTCCGAGCAGGTTCGTCGTCCTGTAGAATAATGCAGGGAACTGAGAAACAGTCGACTCAAGAAAAGCAACAGAAAACGGAATGAGATTAGACATGACTTACTTACCTATCTTTCTCCACTGTCAACTTTGAAGGACTGTCGAGGTTGTAGGTCCCACATAGCATAGCCGCACAGTTGGTATCACCTTTCGGACCGAATTTTAGTCCATAAAGCCGGGGAGAATGGCTCAGGAACGCGGCAAATCGTCAATCTTTGACGTTCTGTTGAGAAAGCTTTTGTCAGTCTTGAGATTTTGAGGATTTATGTTCGATAGTCCGCTACATGCAGTGGGAAGTCCGCGACCAGGAGTAGAGCGTAAGTAATACAAATAGTGTGCATTACTTCCACAAAGTGGCAAGAGTAGAGACGCAGACGAGAAAATAGTGCGGGGTAACAAGTGGGGGTGCTGGAAATACAGAGGTTACGAACCATGGTAAGCTCAACGGGTGACAGCTAAGAGATACGAGAGGCTGCCTACCCTCTTCGAAAAAATCTGGTCCTTTAGCTTGACGGTAATAGAGCGACGCCACTGGTATCCACTTGAAATGCTTTGAATTCTCATGAGGTTTCATCTGGGGGCGACCTGCGCTCAGGCTTCCTCCCAGATTTGAACCCACTACAGACCTGAAAGCCTCGCCACCAGCCGTTAGCATTTAAAATCATACTCGCGAAGCCAATTTGAACGATGTACTTGATGTTCATGAGAGGATCCCCGACCCTGTTTTTGGAAGGATATCAGTTGTAGTCGCGCCATGGTTAGTAGTTACCAAGTAAAGAGACCCACAAAAGATGGCGAAATATGGGAGTCAGGGATGAACCGTGTCTTCAGGAGAGCTGTCGACGCGACTTGGTGAGATTGGTTGCTATAAATTCAAGAAACGATATTTCGAGCAGTATTAAAAAAGGAGAAACAATTCGGGTATGGTCAAGTCTTTCGATTATCTGCTGAGCCAGAGCTTTGTTTAGGCGCTGATATAAGCGCCGGCTTCTTCCCGGACCGGATGCCATGCAAGTTCGAAGAATCTGCATCAGAAAGTCAGAATCTCCACGAGGCAACATCGACGCTCAACAAAAGAAGGCTCCCAATAAAACTCCTCGTCACTAAATTTGTGCCTCTTCCTCGGGTTAAACGATTGGATTCATTTATATCCACATCGGCAGTATAAGTATTCAATAAACATTCGAATAAGTGTTTGTTTCTGTCCTCCCATTCCGCTTCTCAAGCTCTCTCAATAACAAACAGCTTCGAATGACTTAGTAAACGAGCCGGTATAGCCACCAAAATAAACTCACCTCGCCACTTGAATCACTGCTAACGTACAAACGCGCGTCATGCTCGCCAAACGCTAGCCCAACAGGGCGAATGCACGTTCCAGGGCAGGTCGAGAGGTTCGTCGCTTGGATTAGGAAGGTATACCCTAGGGCGGTGGAGATCGCTGAATCAAAAAGCGACGGAACTCTGGATGGACAAAAAAACGAGTGAACATGAGAGGCTGTCCACCATGGGCACTGCAGAGTAAGGACCGACTTACCGAACAACGCCGTAACCTGTTGGCGGAGTCCGGTCAAATGAACCGTGGAAGGATACGAAAGCTTGGTTGATGAAAGACGCGGGGAACGCCTTCGCACTGCTCGTTATGATTGGCGAAGGGTTGAAGAATTTGACATCGAGAGGGACAGAGTGGGCCTACAAAGACGGGAAAAATTTTGTGGTCAATAAAGGTGGACATGAGCAGGAAATTAGGCTGACCTGGAAGCTCAAGATTGGGGGTTGATTATTCAGCTTGATCTGACACCACGCGTCGTCTCTTGTGGGGTCCAACTGCAAGCTAAACTGGAACCCTCTCGGTTTACCCACAAATTGTGGATCGCCAACTGGGTCTGCCGCACCATTCCACAACGTGGTGCAGTCTGGGAATCCATATGACTTAGGAGCAGGAATTGGGAGCTCAAGGGGGCCATTCAGATTTGTCGGATATGTCACCAACTCTGCCTCGTCAGCAGGGTTATCGTTCACAAAGGTTTTTGTAAGTCCGGTGGTGTTGTCGGTGGAGGCACCATTCTCAACGACTACGAGGGTCCTCGTCTGTAACGGGTCGGTAGGCGGTGGGATACTTGGTGGGAAGGCAAACCCAGCAGGGTTACGGATGCCAAATGCAATGACTTGGCCGTCTGCCCAATTCTGCGGCGGTGGGAAGGCGATTCCACTGGTCGGTGGAGGTGGGTCTAGAACACCGGCGGGGAGGACGAAACGCCTGATTTGGGAGCGTCCAGAGGCGGGATCACGCGCCGTGACGTCGATGTTAGTTTTGGGACCTGAAGCGATGAGCAGGGCGACGGATCTGCCAGTGGGGTCTTTTTCGAGTTGAAGGGTGTGGGTGGTCAGTTCTGCGGGTGATATCCGTCAACTTCGACCCCGAGTAGGCGTGTTGTGATCGAAAAACGACGACATACCTCCGTCAGCTGGAATGCCAGTCACAATCGAACGTGGGGGGAGCAGAGTTGAAACAGACTTGGAGGCCGCGTCGTAGCGATACAGGAGGGCATCACCCGCAGTGCTGACATATAGATTAGAGCCGTCGACCTGGATTCCCTGGGTGAAAGCCGCGTTCTCGATGACGACTGTGCGTTCCCAGCCAGCAGCGGGGCTGCTCACTGGGTTGAACGCTGTGACACCGAAACCACGCTCAACGACGAGAAGATTGTGGCTAGCGTCGAAGGCAATACCGCGAGGAGTGGTGAGGTTGGAGAAGAGAACGGACGAGGAGAAACCTGATGCGACAGTGACCGGAGATCTGAATGGCACGCCGAGGGGTTGGAAAGTTGACTTTGCACTTGTGGCCAGGAATCCAAGCGATATGGCCAGTAGACGCAGGTAAGCCATTTTGTTTTGTGAAGGGGGTAGTAATCCAGGGAAAGGTCCTTATAACGAATCTCGGATAGTCTGGTGGTTCGGGGTCACGAGGTGAGCATCTTAAATTGAAATGATTGATAGATATGCCAAGGCTCGAAGGCCGACTTATCTCTATGTTCCTTCTTACTTGTCCATTTGCACATAATGGATCAGACAGCTCGGACGCGAGGAAGGCGCGGTGTATTGCAACCTTTGCGGTCAGATGTTGGTTGACTACGAATTGAAAGGACGTTAATTTACTGCTCCTACACCACTGACAGCGTCAGAAATTTCCTATATCTCGTCAGAAAGTCGCAATACATTCCAATAATAGCGAAAAACTCACGAAGTAGATTGCAGCCTTCGAGAGAATTTTAATATTCTGAACCAGATCGTTGTGCATTGTTCTCGTCTGAAGACTCAGGTCTGATGAACAAGAGTCATTTCCATTTAAGCACAGAATTCTGGAGGTATTGTTGACGCCAATTATCCGGTATTCGTACTTACAGGGCACAATACAGCACATTCCAAAGGAGTTCATAATGAGTGGTGGATGGCGGTGATCTTCGTTCGTGACAACAAAAAGTTCATTGGACACACCAGTGTGACGTAAGCTTATTGCTGAATGTGTATTCGTATTTGGCAGTGGCTCCGACAAGAAGACTCACTCTTCCTGAACCATTTTGCATTGAAACTGGCACATTGACAACTATCGAACTTTTCACCGAAAGCCCCTTAGGTTGGAACCAAGCATTGTCGTGAAATTTTCTCCAGGACCTCGAGCAATTTTCGATCCAAGAGTCTACGATTAAATATTTTCACCAAAAGTCTATCTGACTCTCATGTCGTTCGCGGATGGTGGACTTGGGACGGACGTTTTTTCCACTACCAACTGTTTCTGGCCACGATTACCTCCGTTATCCGACATTTGCGTGCTGCTACTCTACATATTGAGGGCATGAACTTTGGAGTAACGTCAATACAGGCAGGTCCAGACTCAGTTTTTGGACTGTGAACCTCACTGAGGACCCGGAAAGCTCCCTCGAAAACTTGTCCGGGAAAATTTTTAGAATCGAGTCTGAAACCCGTCATGACTTTGGTCTCAAATCCGCGAAATCGGACAAGGTTTGGCTGCTCTGTTCCTAAAATCGAACAAAATTTTCGGCGTCTGCGGCGCCACAGGCTCCCTTAGCACCCGTTTTCCTCTCAGATTGTAGCCTTTCCCATAGTCATTTGAAATCCACGAGAGAGGACAAGGATTCCTGTGGAGCACCGTCAAATCCGCGAAATCCGGGCAAGTTTTAGCGTGAGCTTTCCGGGTCCTCACTGCTTGAATGGAGACACTGATTCGCCAATTCCCTAGGATGTCTTGTCAGGCTGACTAAATCCTATTGCGCCAGGTCTCGCACTAGCCGTGCTTGCCCTTTCGTATTCGACCCTTCGTCAGGCATTTTTCTTAGAAAGCAAAAACAAGATTTGATTACCCCGCCAGCTCACATTCCCGAATTCCGTTATTAACGTCAAGGGAACAAACACAGCGTAATGACGACTTCAGCTGTCGTCTGCGTTGGATACTGCAGGGAAAAGTGACGTCCGAGCGCCAGTCACTTCGAAACAATATTATAAAGAGACATGAGAAGAAGGAGGATCCTGCGGACCGCAGACGCCGCCGGAACTGTTGCCAATTGAACTATTGAACTACGACAATATGGTCGACATCCTGGGGACTGTCTGGGAATTGACGTGTTTCAAAGGCTTATAATAGCCATCGCTGGATACCTGGAAGCAATCTTGAAACATAATTGGTCGACTTTTTGAACAGGTCAATATTGAAAAGCCACGGTAGGGTCGCCCTCGACAACTTTCCAGGCCTTTGCCACAACGGTCATAGGAGATGAGTAGGGCAGAACCTTCAACTGATACTCGAACTCGTCTAGATCTTGAAATTTTGAACAGATACAAACCAGTATTACGCCTCGGAACATTGTCAAGCGAACTGGCCTTGATATCGCAATTATTTCTTTCCGGTTCGTTCCCATTGAGATTCATTTTGAGAGCCTTTCCTACATCTACACGCCGCTTACCTTATTCGCCAGAGATTTTTCTGATTATTGGTATGGCTACTGGGATTTTTTCCTTGTAACCCCGATGGTTTTCCACTGGCAAGTTGAACTTGGCTAAAATTCCCAAATATCCTGAATAACCCCTGTTGTCTAGTTGGTAGGATCGCTTGGGTTCACGAAAGAAAAGCAGAAGGTTGGGACGCCTTCTGATAGCCGTTGCACTCTTTGTGCCTCGAGTGGCGATCGTAAAATTAAAGTTCGGCGATTGTCCAATAGGAACCACTACCCTCACTTGGAGAAGAGATATTCTATGTCTTCCTAGCACTCCTCGGAACCGTTCTCCATCATGCAGGAAGGGCCTGGAGCTTTAACGACTCTCACGTCTCAGCAAAACCCTTGATAGGAACGGGTTCCAAGACGTAGTTTGGTCTTCACCCATTCAATTATGATATCGGTTTCTCAACGATTGCGGCGGGCGTTTAATTTAAGGAGATCAAAGGTCGTCGGAGAGGCCAGATGACCCCGTGGTGCGCACAACTTGGGATATTCCTATGTAGGCGCCATCGCCACTGGGTGCCGAAGTATTATGCTCCCTCAATGATGGTGTGTACTTACTTGTTTCCGACTTTCAGGGATTTCAACGACTCCACTGTCACTGTCAATGGTTCCCACTCTCACGAACCAGTTTCTTTGATAGGTACGAGTTGCAAGGTATAGGGACCACCCTTTATTATTCCGTCATTGACTGATATTTTCTTTACTTTTTTGGCGCAGTAGACACGGCTCAGCTCTATTTTGTATCGAAAGGAGGACGTACGGGGATACTTAAGTTTCATCTTTAGTAATCCGGCCTTCGGAGGGGAAGATCCAGCCTCAACACCCAAGTCGCAACGCCGTTTCCTTCGAATCTGGCATACCAAAGGATTCCAAACCTTCAGCGGAGTGTAAAATCAGCGCCGCACCTCTGTACGCGATGCTGTTTCCCAACTTATCGCGTCCCCGAAATCTCCATTCACGTGCAGGGTTTGCGGCGCAGGGAACTCCAGTCACTACGGACTCTTATGCCGCCGAGCACCTCCAAACACGTGGATATCGTGGATATGGGAACTGAATTCGGGGCAATATACCTGTCACGATCGAGGCTCAGAACTCATTCATTCCCTTGATGGCCTTCCACGTTCTTCCGTGTCCCTCGATCAATTCATTTAGAGAGAGGGATTATAAGCCGAAAGCATGACGACAGCTCTCATTCCTCACGACCTTGCCTTCGCCCATTTTGTTGCATTTCTTTCATATGGCTGATTCGATGACACTCCCGAATCCTTTCACGCCTTTGGCGTTCTTTCCACCGGAGGCGGCGTGGCAGACGACCGTTTTTTACTACACGTCCGTAGGAGCCCTGGCGGTGAGTGTATCGTTACTTCCTTTTGCCTTTCTAATGACTTGCACAAGGTGTACATTTGGGATCTTCTCAACAACCTTAAGAACGACTACAAGCTCGTAACCCAGTACCGCGTCAGTCCGCCAACCTTGATTTATTTCTTGGCAAGGTACTGCTCTGTCCTTTCTTGCGGAGCCAGCTTACGAATAACATTCACAGATGGTCGACTTTGGTGTATTTCTTGTGCAACGTCATAGAGTACAGTACGTAACGAATGAGCTGTTTACTAACATTACTTACACCATGTTCAGCTGCGCCTATCGGAAACTGTCGATCCTATGGTCTTCGAACAGGCTGGCTCTATCCTTTGGCCAATGCTTCCACCGCACTTCTCTTCTTCATCCGCGTGCGCGCCATTTACCACGGCAACCACTATGTTTCCGCGTTCTTCTTCGTTTTGTGGCTTGGGGTCCTTGTTGGGACTTCTACTATCCCCTGGGCAATTCGTGCCTCAGAAATAGGGCCCACGAAGTACTGCTTCACCGGCGCTAATGTCCCCAGCTACTTAAGTGCTAGCGGCGTACTCACCCTCGCCTTCGACACGTCGGTTTATCTCGCGATATCCTGGAAGCTCACACGGGATCGATATGTCTCTCAGCATCGTTCTCCTGGTGGAGTGTGGGCCCTGTTCAACGGCAACAATCTACCGATGTTCTCCAAGGGCTTGCTCCAGGACGGGCAGGTTTATTATCTGTACGTCTGTCCCTTAACTCGTCGATTTGTTTCTAATTACAGTGTGTATAGGAGCACCACGAGCATTCATCTTATCAACATGATCCTTTTCGGCACTCACTCGTTACCACTCGCCTACCGTTTTATCCTTGGAGTCCCTACCCAAGTCATTATGAACATCATGGCCTGCCGAGTCTACCGACACACAAAATTCGGCACCTTCAACCATGTGTCGGTCAACCACCCGAGCAGCCAGATGGCGCCAAGCACCAGGAAGGATACAAGTACGACGGTTACAATTGAATTCTCCAAAACTCAAGATCGGGACGCTGACGTTGAGCTTGGGGTCATGCCGATAGATGGGAAGCGAGAGCAATTGTAAATGTAAAGAATTATGTACTTGAGTTTCTTCGTCATACTGTTGACTGTAGCTTTACGGAGATTTTTCTTTCTCATTTTTCCCCCTCACCTTTGACACGAAATAATTATATGAATTCTTGTTGTAGAATATGCGCCTCATACGACTCGGCACCGAAATAAATTTATAAGGCGAATACTTAGGCATTGAGGTTCCTCGAATCGATCTAAAAGCGTCATGAATCGCAAACGACAGAAGCCCACGCGATTCGTATAGGGACTCGATAACGTGGTTGAACAGGGGGCGGCGCAAGGACTCCATTGTCACAACAGGGACTCATAAGCTCGAGGGTGAGGCCGCCTGAGCTCGTGGCTTTTATGCAGGGAAAATCCCCTGTTTGGGTATACCGAAGCATCGTTGTGGCGCAACATACGCAACAATCGATCAGTACGTATACTTCGACGCTCTGAACAAAGTGAAAGGTAGCAAATGAACCCTCACCGGCGCCTTTCATCAGATTCTTTCTCGGATTCTTTTACTGTTTTATTTTCGCTCGCCTTGTGGCGTATGGAGGAAATCGTCCGTCAGAAGGCGATAATTTATGTCATCCCTAGGCAAATGTCACGGTAAAAAAAAATCACAAAACTTCACACTTTGTTACAAGTACTATCCAAACAATTTACCGACGACGTTGTATCCAGCATTGCTACAATTCCTCCTTCTTTCCAGAATTCTGCATGACCCCAAGTTCCACGTCTGGATCCCGTTCTTGAGTCTTGGTGAATTCAATGGTGACGGCGGTAGCAGTTTCCCTCCTGCTACCAGGTGCCATATGACTACTTGGAAGATTAACGGATACCTGATGGAACACCCCGAACTTCGTGTTTCTGAAGACACGACAGGCCATGATATTCATAATCACTTGCGTTGGGACTCCGAGGATAAATCGGTAAGCGACGGGTATGGAATGGGCGTTGAAGAGGATCATGTTGAGGAGGTGAATGCTCGTCGTGCTCCTAGAAGTATTCAGGATTAGAACACACCTCCGAGAAAAGTGGCTAAAATGTGAACTAACAAGTAATAAACCTGACCATCTTGAAGTAGGCCTTTCGAAAACATTGGCAGGTTCTCGCCCGTGAATAAAGCCCATGCTCCACCATCGGAACGATGATGGGCGAGGTAGAGCTCGCGTGTGAGCTTCCATGTAATTGCCAGGTAGACGGACGTGTCAAAGACGAGGGTTATTGCGCCGCTGGCTGCGAGGTAACTTGGGACGTTGCCTCCGGTGAAGCAGTACTTCGTGGGGCCAATTTGAGCGGCGCGGATGGCCCAAGGAATGGTCGAAGTCCCGACCACGACCCCAAGCCACAAAATCAGGAAGAATACCGCTACGAAATAGTTGCCGTGGTATATGGCACGTACACGAATGAAGAACAGAAGCGCAGTGGAACTATAGGCCAAGGGATAAAGCCATCCTGTAGCAAGCCCGTATTGTCGACAATTCCCAATAGGCGCGGCTAAATTTATGGAATTAATTGCCCATATTGTCGAGAGTAACCGGAACGCACTGTATTCTATCGCGTTACACACTATACCAGCCACAGTCGACCATCTGGAAATAAATAAGAACCCAAGAAAAGACGTATCCGCCTTACCTTGCCAATAGATAAACCAAGGTCGGCGGACCGACGCGATATCGAGTGACAAGCTTGTAATCATTATGAAGGTTGTTAAGAACATCCCAGATATAAACCTACAGGATGGTGTCAGAAATAAATGTCCATTTCAAGTTGAGCGACTTACAGCCAAAGCTCCTACGGTCGTGTAGTTCAAGACCGTTACCTGCCATGCCGCATCCTCAGGAAAGAATGCCAGTGGAGTGAAGGGGTTTGGGAGGGAAGGAGCAGGAGCCGCCATACGATCTTCAAAGACGATGGATCAAAGAACTTGAATGGTCAAGAAGAATGCCGCCCAATTTATTGAGTGGTGACTCATATATCTACTCCTCCCAACTGAATTGAATCGATCATGGACTGTGGATTAGGTTCGCTTTGGACGGGAATAATCTCGAATTTAATTTTTGTCACTCCTCAGGGATCCTGAGCCACGTTTGGAGAACCCACGCACCTTCTCGCGCTCGGAGGCAGAGGAGGGAATTATTGATGCGTCACCCCGTAGCGACTCAGCCCCAATCCCTGCGCTTGTACAACGTAGCTGAAGATTTCGGGACCCCGGTATCAGGGTCCTGCAATCGTAATTGTGGCGCACAAGATGGACTCCGCGCAGGATCGTTCACCGGTAACTTACTTGCTGATAGGAACCTCTAGGTCTCCACTGACGATGCGGACGTTTTAAGTCGAGTAGAATACGGTATTCGTCCGCAGATCGACAGTATGTATCGAAGTTAAGGAGACAAAAAAGGTTAGAGAGCCATACTCCAACTCTAGCACTGGCAATTGAAGTCTGACCTGTCGGCGGCCACAATGCAGCCCGTTGGCATTCAAATATGGCAAATACTGAAACAAAAAAAATTGGGGCACTATCAATAACGAGTTGGTCGGCATCAAATCAGCATCGTACTTGCCTTTGACCCTTGGGCATTTCTTTCTTGTAAATCTCCAGTGGGATAGGCCTATCAGGCCAACCTTAGCAGTCCGAGCTCGGGAAGCGCGTCGAGCAGTGCGCTACCGCGTCGCACGTAGTGGCAAGAGGCAAGCAATGGTTGTGTTCGTCACAGGACCGCGCGGCGACTACATACGGACAGGCTGTGCTACTGAGGATCTCTATCTACTTAATCTGATCCATCTCGGGGCAGCTTGGCCCAGAGCTCACTACTACACCAGATGCAAGCACGCGCACAGTACGCAAGATATGGATGACCTCAGGCTCAGGGCAATTTTCAGCTGTTTCCACAGTCGGCGTTGGCATTTTATGATTTCCAAGTCGTCAAACTGGCACTGTCACGGTATGGCAGCCAACGGTCATGGAGAGTCTAACGGTGAATTGTAGAACATAATGGGAAGCAGAGGAAATCTTAGCATTATCTAAATGAAACCATTGAGATTCCAGTTACATTTACTGAACTGGTGAGACAGCCCGTCGAATTTAAGAAGGAAACGCGATTGACGCGACGCGACAGCACTATCGTCACGTGAGCGCAGTAACATATTCCGTTTTGAACAGCTTTCTGCACTTTTTGTCTGTTTCTATGACAAATAGCCCATCGGGCTTTTCTTTTTAAGTATCCCCGACCTGCTGTTTCTTGCAATGGGCAGTGCCTGGACGTCAAACGCCCATGATAGCCCGTGAGGCCCTGTGTGGCCTTGAGCGCCTCATTGTCAGCACTTATTGTGACCACCATGGTTTCTGGTCTTCCTTTCCATGGTCCTCGACGTAAATTGGTCCTGGCTTTCGACGTAGGGACAACATACAGCGGGATCTCATACAGCATCCTCGATCCTGGTCAGGTTCCGCAGATCAAAGGTGTAACACAGTCCGTATTATTATTATTATTCATTCACTATGAAATCACATCAAGTGCTTGGACTTTTACAGATTCCCTGCGCAGGAATACGTCAGCGGTTCGTCGAAAATCCCCACTATAGTTTACTACGATCGCACAGGCAAGGTAGGTGTGGTTGGAGCAGAGGCTATGGATGAAGGGATCTACGAGCGGGCGGAGGAAGAGAAGTGGGTTAAGGCGGAGTGGTGCATTTTTTATTCCTCCTCGGGCCTTCAACGAGACCCAAAGCTGACGTAGATTAAAGGTTTAAATTACATCTTCGATCCAAGTACGGAGAAGGAAAGGACCTCACGGATCAAATACCACCCCTCCCTTTAAACAAGACCGTCGTTGAGGTATTCGCTGACTTTTTGAAGTACCTCTTTGGGTGTGCGTCGTCCTACATTCAAAGTACACACCCGAATGGGCCCGAATTCTGGCGGTCCGTCAAAGGGGAGATAGATTTCGTTCTTTCTCATCCAAACGGATGGGAAGGTGCAGAGCAAAGTCAGATGAGAAAGGCAGCGGTCCTCGCAGGGCTCATTCCTGATAATGCCAGCGGCAATGCCCGTCTGTCTTTTGTCACAGAAGGAGAGGCAAGTCTCCATTTTGCTATTCGGCATGGTCTACCGGAAGGTGCCACAGAGGTAAGTTTTTCATATTGCTCGCTTCTCTCAGAGACTTAGCAAGGAATTCACAGAAACGTGAGGGCGTCGTCATTGTTGACGCTGGAGGAGGCACGATCGATGTCAGCTCATATGTCAAAAATGCTGGAGAGACAAAGGACACCTTTCAAGAAATCGCACCCCCGCAATGTTGGCATTCTCATCATATTGTCGTTTTGGTGGTCTTATCTATAAATTCATAGGCTCTTTCGTGGATCCGTGTTCATATCCATAAATGCCCGCCTTTTCCTCCAGAGTCAGCTTACTTTTCAATATCCAGCCCACTTCTGAATTATTTACAGAATTCCTATCGATTCGTGTACATCAACGAAATTGACACCATTGTCCAATGTTTCGACAGTACCACCAAACTGAGGTTCAGAAATACTGAAGAGCCTCAGTACGTACGCTTCGGATCGACCAAAGACAACGACGCGAAGTACAACATTCGATACGGCCAGCTTAAATTACTTGGGTGGGTAACACGCTCTTCCTTCTTTCGTCGCATTGGAAATTTCAAAATTTCAGATCAGACATTGCGTCTTTTTTCCAACCTTCTATCGACTGTATTGTCACTGCAGCGCTAGAGCAGCGAAAGATAGCTACCACCCCATTCAAGTACGTTTGGTTTAACTCTGGCTCGAAAGCGTTTAGGAATAATACACCAACACAATTCCAGCATGTTGTCCTTGTTGGAGGATTTTCAGCGAGCGATTTTCTACGAAGCAAGGTGAAAGAGGGACTGGCGTCCACAATATGAGCATCTTTGTCCCAGATAACTACGTGTAAGTACCCTGCGCCGCTCGCTCAATGTCTATCCAATTTACGTCTCTTGGGTGCAGAAATAAGGCAGTATCCGACGGTGCTATATCCTTCTACCTCACCTCGACGTTTCGTGCGCACACGAATTGCGAAATTCTCGTACGGAACGACACAGCTTCTTCCCTTCGACCCAACAGACCCTGAACACCAGCAGCGAGCCGCTAAATGTATTGTAACAGCCGATGGCGAAAAACGGGTCGTGGGCTATTTCCATCCAATACTGCTCAAGGTGGACTCCTATACTCTGATTTCCTATAGTGCCTGTGCTAACCCGGGGTTCGGTTCTGTTGTGCAGAACACGCAGGTTACGGAGACGATGGAATATAGAAGGCCGTCATTCCAGGTAAAGGAATCTAAAAAGGAACTACGAAATATCAGGACCGATTTTGGCTGTTACCGAGGAGCACTTGCAGACCCGAAGTGGCTGGACCTTGATCCCAGTTAAAGTCTTTTCCAACTTTTCTCGAGATTTCTTGACTAACATTTTGGGACTGGGTTGTGCTTACAGAGAATTTCACGAAGCTGTGTACCGTCGAGGCTGACCTGTCCTCTCTACCATTGGACGTCCGAGTCAACCCTGCCACAAAGAAAAAGTATTTCTACGTGCAATACGATCTTATTCTGTTGTTCGGCCTCACGGAATTGAAAGTCCAGGTAGCTTGGAAGATAAAGGTAAGTCTGACCTGAGTCTGTAGCTTTCCTATGATTGACTTAGTGTGATTGATAGGGAGTCGAAAAACGGTAAGTACCCCATCATCATTCCTCACGACCTTGATACTTATTTATACACCTGAGTACAGTGGCCCGGCAACGCCTATTTATGAACCGACTGGATACTGATATCGCCTTCTATTCTGGACTTCGGGACAGACTGCCCTTGGACCCCACAATGTGTAGTTAGTTAGTCGCCGTATTGCCTACGTATGTTCTATGAATAGTGTCTTTAGTAGGTGGCTGCCCATATCACGCCGCACCAGGGGTTGTCCAACTTTCCGTCAAAGAGCTGTCCATCTCTGCTGGTTACAATGGTCCTCCCCGATTACTTTCAGGTCTTGAGTAAAAATACAGTGACAGAATTTAGTGTACAGTATCTTAGCACCAATGTGTTTCCTAGCTGCAATGTAGGGGTGCGATCGGGACATCCGAAGCCATGACATATTCATGGGGGTTCTAGGTTATTTTCTTCGTCTTCTGATAGGTCACAACGGGAGATAAGTCAGCCTAAGTTGTTAGTGCCCTGTCATTGTTTCGACGTACCTCGAAAGGCCCTACTTCGAAAAACAGGTGTTCTATGCATCATGGTTTCGGAGGAGAGGGTCTCCGTATATATTTCGTCCACACTTCCGATCCTTGCTCGGCTGTTCAGTACGACCATCATGGTATTGGAGTACATCTTGCCCAACATTGAGGATGTCGTCTGGAAATAGGTTGGGCTTCCTGGAAGTACTGACAGTGCCAGATTGACTATTGCCATAGTGGCTTAAACCAGACATTTCAGCAGTTGGATGTCAAGGATTGAACCGAAAGTACCTGTCAAAGTGCCTGTTTCGATAACTAGTCGGATAAGCCGCTGGATAATATTTTTCGTGGGTTTCCAGTCCGTTTTACTCTTTGAGAGCTGCAAGTAGAGGCGTGAGATCGAGTCTTGCACGTAAGTGAACGGGTAAGCACAAAGTAAGTCATCGAAGCAGCAATAATTATGTCGCACATGGCTCCCCCTCCATTCCAGAGCTATGCAAAGGTAAGTATGTCCCTCTAATCTGCGTTATAAAATAAAATCCATACAGCTGTGGATATGAAAGTTTTCTTTCCCAAGAAATCATTGAAATGGATGGCTTTTGCTCCGAAATACCCTGTGGCCAGTCCACCCCCTAATTGCAAAACCCCGAACTGTAGGGGAGAATTTCTTCAACAGCGATCCCACCCGTGGAGCTCGGTAAGAAGACTTACTAATAATATAACTACGGGCATAAGCCTTGATTGTGATAAGACGGCGATGCGATATGCATAAAATGCTTGTACAACAAATGCCACTGGCGGCAGTGTAAGTATTCCATAAGGCCTGGGATAGGGCGGAGGAGAATAATCTTACCCAAGGAATCCATGATAGGGACAGCGAACCAGATGACCCCGATGTGATTTATGGCGTTGAGATCGCCAAACCCGGTGGCGAAGGTAGCAAACCCCGTTTGAGTGAGCATGATAGTCTGCGCCAACTCGAACAGATAGATCCCATACACCAGAACCTTAGTCCGAAGCCTGTCCTTCTCGAAGGCAATGTAGTAGAAATCTGCACGCCTTTAGAATAGTGAACCGCAATTAAAATGTGAGACGACTTACAAACTTGCGTCGAAAGTACGCCAAGCAAGCCCCAATTTATCAGATAGCCTATGAGCTTGGGGCACTTGAGCTAGAGATATATCCCAGAAACTAAGGGGATTGATGCTAACCAAAGGACCCGCCCTGCATAAAAAGATTAAAATAAAGCACTATCCAGTGGCAGATGAATTGGACACCAACGTTCTAGCGATGTCTGGCGGTATTGGAGGCAGCACATTGGAAGCCATAATGGTTGCAAAGCATGAACGAGAACCGAATGCCTTTCTTTATAATCTTCATGACGAAAATTTGTGGAACCGTCCGCCACGGAGGCCAGAGTATTGAATTTACCTATTTTTGGGCTTAACTGCTGGAATGACGGATTCACCGATGCGAGAAGCAAAATTAGTTTTGCTCACCTCATGAATTCGGGTCTTACTGTAGAAAACCTCCATTTGAGTGCCATCCTTCACACGGATTTCCTCCAAGGAACTAATTGACAATATAGACGCAAAAATAGCTGGCTGGTTTTCAGAAAAGTCATTTATGAGCAGTCGAATGCCGGACAAACTTGAGGGACCGAAGGTCATATGTCTAGTTATACTTGCCTGGAGCATTGCTTTCCAACGTCTACGAACGGCCATGCACAGAGTGGAGCTATAGGCTCAGCAAAGTAGCGAACACGTCAGTGGCTTAGCTTTGCACTGGTGGTGACCACCAAGGCTTGGAAAGAACGGAGAATGGGCGGGATGATGGCAGAGGAGCTAAGTCTGGGCATCTAGGTGAGTATGCTTACTGGATTGTGTTCATGATTATTGAAAATCCAACTGTGTTTTCATTGAAAAGTCATAAATGAACAGCAGTATTATGTAACGGTCAGTCAGGGAGTGACTTTCCTCGAGCATGTTTGGTTGGAAGTAAATGTCACGTCGTGCGCTGACACGAAGCAGAGAGACCGGTAAGCCCAACAACATTCTGGCAGATAATCTGAGGGGTCTGGCCAGACGGTCCCGCCACACTGAACTTGCTAAAGGTAATATCAGTGCAGTTAACAGCCGGGCTACACTCAAGGTCAACGACTAAAGCGGGCATGGTAAGTAAAACGTAGGGTCGAAACTGCGCGGAAGAACGGACTTAATTTGGTGTTTGTCGTGCCTGTCCAATTGCTGAAAATCAAATCCCCGAATTTCAAGTGGGATGGTGCATTTGGCCTAACAAGAAAAAATTAAAGACTCGCAAAAAGGTCGACAAGCAGCAGTCTTACGTGCTTGAAGTTGGTCCATAATTTTGTCCAATCGAAACAGCCGTTTTGACGCCAGTGAGTTGCACATTTCGTGCAGAGACGTTATGGACGTTGCCTAACGCGAACTGCAATAAGAACCGAGTGGAAGTAAGCTAACAAGGTAGTGCGCACCGAGTCCACCACCTCCGCCTGTGGGCGGGGCACCATTTACAGAGCCACTCCAGGACTTGAAATAAACCTAAGCTAAAATTATAGAAATCAATGGGAAAGATTGCAGGCTTGAGCTCACCCCGTGTTCCATAATAGGTTGGACGTTTGTAGGAAGGCGAATCAACTACATTGATAGATTCAACACCAGAAATTTTATTTCAAGCTTGATTCTTACCCGAAGGTTCTCCATGTCGACGTTCGAAACTTGGTCGGTCTGAGACCCTTTCTCAAAAATGTACAATATGAACCTAGCCAGGATGCTCACCAAATTGGCATACTGGCCAAGTGACCCAATGGCAATTCCGGTTCCTCCTCGGCAGGTAATATTGCGAGCCACAATGTTAGTGGAGTTCTAAGAGACGGGTCAGGGTCTATCCAAGACATTAATAATATAGCATTTACGCCTTTAATGGCCAAACAATCATCTCCACAAGTGACGTCCCAGTTGAGCAAAGAGACATTGTCACTCCGGTAGGTATCGATGCCTAATGCAAGCCGCTTTGTAGTGGGTACTTGCCGTCATTCATTTGACTTACCATCAGTGTTCGGAACAATGCTTCAAAGGGAGTCAGTATCAAAATCCGTTTTTTCGCAATCCAGAGTACCCACTTTTTTCCAGAAAAGGCGGGATCCTGGTTCGTGGCATTGATGAACATGCCGTCCATAACTATGCCGGTAGATTGGGCAACAGCATTGGACCAAAATGGAGGCGATTCAATGCGGAAATTGCGTATGACGCCACGCGTCGCTTTCCATATTGTCAAAGAAATTGGTCGACCATCTCCGTCTTTGCGAGAGCTCGAAGCGGAGAAGTGGGTCCACCACGGCTACAGAATAATTAATATGATTTAGGAGAGTAAAGCTTGATCCTTCACCTGCCCATTTCCTTGAATTCCACCAGTATTGTGGGCATCGATTTCGAAGTCGGAACCGGTAACCACGAACCACGAGGCTTGACTCTGAGCATTGGTTAGCATTGTCGAGGGCCAGAAGGCGACAAAGCATGGGGTCTTTACCTGTATGAAGACGACTCGGTATGTGTTATTAGCATTGAGCCAGAATTGAATATTGGGTTGGAACTGGATAAGGATATTGTTAGTGACAAAAAAACCGACACAACCATTAAACAGCTTACATTGAGAAATCCATGAAGGTCGACCTTCGAGGAAACTAGATTCCAGGTCATCTTTCTAGACGAAGAATTAACGAATCCGACGGAATAGTTCAACAACGAATTCATGCCTCGTAATATTGAAATTACCAGCTTGGAATACCGTCGTTCCGGATTGGCCGCATTTTGCAATCGCTGCTTCCACCTGTACTCTTATGAGTCCGAAGTACGAATTGTTTCAAGCCGACACACCTGGTCTGTATCATCGTGACCAGTACCCAGGGGTCGAAGGGTACATGTCGGACCGGTCGGAGCTGCGGCCAGAATGGCAGTAGGGACACAGAGCGCGAGTAAGAAGCAAAGAAAGCGGGGACTGAGTACAGAAAACATGGTCGTCAGCATAAATCAAGAGGTTCGGGAGCAGGTCATCTTTATACCGTTGAAAAAATGTCACAGGGAGAGCAAAGAAATGAGAAACCAACAGACGCACGGCCGCCGTTTCTCCGCGACAAAACCGCCAACAGAGCATCATAGGGTCCGAACCCGTACTCAATATTCTCAGCATGACATGCAAAAAGACGACGAGAATAAAAGAAGAGCGAGGAAATCGTCCACGAATAAACAATCGCGATCATATGATCAAATCGTTTGTAGAGAGAAGTTGGCTAGAACTTGTAGAACCATAGCCGACCTCCTGACGTAGAGCCAAAGGTGCCAGAAATTCCTGTTCTACGAAGAAGAACCAAGATGCAGGCGGCATCCACAAAGTTGGGCTCAAGGTTCTTTGACATGGAACTGAAGTTTCTCCACATCTGACTGAGAAAATAATGCCAAGTGAAAAGGTGACACG
This sequence comes from Galerina sulciceps, assembly GCA_023014345.1. Taxonomy (NCBI): domain Eukaryota; kingdom Fungi; phylum Basidiomycota; class Agaricomycetes; order Agaricales; family Galerinaceae; genus Galerina; species Galerina sulciceps. The sequence goes on from JAEDXJ010000007.1 coordinate 589,521, forward strand.
TATCATATTAGCAGGATACTTACATGAGCGCGTCGTACAATAGAATAGGCGGCCAGCTACGGCCTATGATGCAGCGAACAGACAGAAATACGTAGGCGACCTAGAATATCAAAATCATGGAGTAAAGACTACCACATTCGCCTGGACAGTCGTTTAAATCGGAGCCAAGTAAAAAATAGGCGCTATAAATGTGAATAAGCAAAAATCTGCTCAATGATTATGGAAATATAAGTTCTTACCTTTGAACCTGTTCATTCGTTCAATGACTTTCCGCATCCATTACACCAAGAGCGTCAAGTCTCGTCGACGTGTCACAAAAATATTATCGCAAAACACAACCTGGTCCAGCACTTTCTGCGCGACTTTCTTGGGAAGTAGAGTGATAAGAAAAGGTTTCTGGTTATGACACCTTGTGAGAGTCGTGGTGTAGCCTGAGGCCTAAGGCTGAGATTAGGGCAGGTTTTTGGCATCATAACTTACCAGTAGCGATCACGAAGAGTCTACTGCAGCAATTGATATTGACGATGCCGTCGACCTCGAACTATAGAGTCAGATTTTTTCTTCATTTCCAGGTGTCTGCAGTTATATATTGACCCAGAAGGACAGGCGATGTCCGCGAGGACACTGGCAGCTTCAAAACTTGCCAGAACACTCCCACGTCTCGATGTTTACGGCATTGCTATTTCTCTCTTGGAATGTCACTTGAAAAGGAGCCCCCGATATCTGAGGCTGAGGTTCGTCAAGTTGTTCTGTTCTGTTTGTCTAGGGAAATGAGCTGTACTATTACAGCCTTCGATGTGGAAATGCGGCGACACATATCAGCACCCCATACCTAAGCCGGAAGGAAATCCTTGGGACATTGTCCTTGAGCCTTACCTGAAAAGAGACAAGATCCAATGTGATGCGTGGAAGGACGAGGTGCAAACTCTCCTGATCTTCGTGAGTATTTTACTTGTGTGAAGGCAGAAAAATGAACCATGCTGAAAAGACGCGTTTCCCGAAGGCAGGCTTGTTCTCTGCAGTTGTTACTGCATTCGTCGTACAGTCGTACCAGACTCTTCAACCAAATCCCAACGATGCAGCTTCTACCCTTCTTTCTCGGATAGCAGACCGTTTGGACAACGTGACAACGTCGTCGACCTCGTCAACTTTCAGACCCTCGGCGTCATCAATCAGGATCAACATCCTATGGTTCATCAGCCTAATCCTCAGCCTGACAACCGTGCTCGTCGGCATAGTCGCTCTCCAGTGGATCAGAGAGCACCAACGATACACCGACGCCATCAAACCCAAGGAAGCGCTAGCAATATACCGAATGCGCGCAGTAGCGTTGGAAAAATGGTATGTCCCTCAAGTGTTCACGGGACTTCCGTTGTTACTTCAAGGCGGGCTCATCCTTTTCTTCGCTGGTGTAGTCGACTTCCTATTCTCACTTGATTCAACGGTCGCCATTCCCGTCACGTTGGTTGTTGTGTTAACACTCCTTTTCCTCATTGCGACCACCGTCCTTCCGACTCTGCAATGCTTCCTACTGGCCCTCTTACGACCATCTGCGAATTCTGGAAGGTTGCCTGTTCAATGTCCCTATAAATCTCCACAGTCATGGGCGTTCCACCGTTTCGTGACGTGGCTGTTCTCTCAAGGACCAGGCTTATTCGAGTTTTTCGTTCCACCCTCAGCACGCCCATCGCCCTGGAACCTGCGTTTCCTTCCTTTCAGATTTGGAATCATCGGAAACCCAGAAACTTGGATCAAGTTCGATTCCGGTTGGTTGAAAATACGGGACGTTTATTCTCAGTTCATCCACGGAGCATTCAAGCCAACAGCAGGTTCTATAGACCCAAGGCGACCTACCTTCGACGAGGCTGAGGTCCTGCTCAGCACGATCCAAGAATACTCTGATGACCCAGCACTCGTATTCGCAGCATATCATTGTTTTCACGAGGTGTCGCAAAATGCGTTACACAGAGAACATTCACTGAACACCGATCAATCAAGAGCGCGGCACGACATCTTACGCCGTTACTACTGGAACGACTTGAAAGCCTCCTCCAACTCTCCGATCTCCTCATTGTTGTCCAACACCTACTTGGATCCAGAATTCCTCCACGATGAAAACATGTTGTACTTTCTTCGGCTGCCCGCATCCGACTTTCCTCAGATCCCTGTCCACCTCCTGGAGCTGCAATCGCGCATCATGGCTTACGCTTTTACCAGCCCAAAGCGAATCGCGTCTTTGCAGTCGATGACCCTCAAGTACAGCAACTGCCATCAATGGTTCGAGATGATGCAAATGTGCGAGGAATACGACATGACCCAGACGGGTAAATTTGATTTGATTCGAGCTGGAATGAACCCGAGTGACTCGGAGGAGACGGATTCCATCCCAAGGAGCATGGTTGACGGTCCGTGCTCACATCGTTCGATCTAATGTGCACTCGTTGACTGACTCTACTTGTAGCGACCGTAGAACAGTTTTTCATGATTTTTTCAGCTTTCATCCAGAGCGCCGCTTCCATCGAAGACGAACACGTTAAGGGCACAATCTATGGACACGTCGTCCTTGGCGAATTTCTACAAATGCCCGCTTATTTGTACCAATACGTATCCAGCACGTCCGGCCCCACATTGTCTCCCGACATTCAAGCTGTCATTCAGTCCAGCCTCACCTATATCGCCTCGACACTCCAAAAAGCATTGACAGGGAACGAAGCGCAAAGGACAGACTTCCTCTTCATCTGCACCTGCCTCTTCCTTGAACGCCTCTTGACGTTCTACCCCTTCTACTCAGACCCGCCGAAGGATAACGAAATCATCGAACAAAAGCTGCACCCCCTCGTCATCGCGCTGACGCGCTATGAGAAGACCGTGGATGTGAAGAGGGTCACTGAACTCTTCGGATACCTTTGCAGCAGTACGGGGCTGCCGTATCATGAGGCTCAGCTGAACAGGAAGACGTATATACCGCTGTACGCCTTCCCGCAGTGGCTACGCAGCGCAGTCATCGAAGAATTCTACGGGTCGATTCTGTTACTGGAACATGGCGAGTCGGACGACACTCATACTCAGGACCCGGTTCTCGTTCTGGGGTCAAAGACAAGGGGAAAATCGGATGACGTGGACGATATCGAGATCACAGTTGCTCCGCCGGATGACCACAATGTCGGAGATCTCATTGACATCGATAATGCCGACCCCCAGAACTTGGGTGTCCCAACATTTGGGCAAACGTACCTAACTGTTGTCCCCCCAGTTGTCAATTCACGCAGTGGGACTGCTTCAGGCGACAATCACCTTGCCTACAATCCACATGCAGAACAGGTCGTATGAAACATCGTTGGCCCAACCTGGTTGATTTCAACAGATTCGCAAACCATTTGCCGGCAGCAGCTTTCCCTTCTGCCTTGAAGGAGGTTTACTCTTCTTGACGGTGTGGATCCAAGTTTGCCCAGGAACGTTGGTACATTAGTGCCCCCATGCCATCTACTACCAATAGGTACAAGATTGCCTAGCAAGACCTAGTTCCTACAGCACAAGGAGACATCGAAGTGGTACCAATTGCATTGTATGTAGATTTATACTGCCGACACCTTTTTGACATGTCATTCGTAACATGAGGGTATTCTGGTGACAACCAGGGCTTATAAGCAAGAATATTACAACATGTCCGTGGTAAACCTCTAAAATATATGACAACATCGATGGTATATAAAGGTTGACGGTTTTTGAAAGGCTGCCTCATCCACCATGATGTTCCTGTAGGTATAAGAGATATCGTCCGGCTTCGACCCAAGGTGGTAACTCTTCGTTGTCTTGATGGGAGAATTGAGGCGTGGTTACTGCTTCGCCTGCAGCTTCGGGTAAAGATGGTTGGGGACATGGGATAGCATCAGGAGGACAGTTGTCGCCAACGGCACCTAACGCCTTAGACCCGGTGTGCTGATTGAACAGACACTCTCAGAAATTTAAACAGACAAAATCCAGAATAGTCCGTACCTTGTAGTAGCTACATTTATGTTCCGACCTTGGCGTAGTAGTAGAAGGGATGGAATATCTAGGAGGAAAACAATAAGCACGAAAAAACTTGAATATACAGCGATTTGATTTCACTCACATGCATTCGAAGATGGAATAATAGGTGTTGAACCCAATGGTATGTGGCCGCTTCACCAGAGGCCACGACAAGGAATCCTTCTCCGGACATGAAAACGTGCAGCTAAGCGCGCTACTCCCTTCTGCGGCGTCTTGTGCAAAGACGACAGACGAGAATTGAAGGACGATTGCCGCAAGGAGGTAAAGCAGATACATTGGGACGAAAGACTCGAGTCGTCCAATGAAAATCGTTCCTAAACCAACTCAAGGTCTTCTGCAGCGCCGTCGGCGTCGAGCTGGGGGTCGAGCTCAACGATGGTGGTGGTTGGGAATGAGTCGAGTGCGGCGGCAGACCGTTCATAGTTTTCCTGTCAAATTAATCACGTCGGTCAACCATCAAAATATTACGTAATAAATATCTAGTTATACCCGGATCAAATTTGGCTACAATGAAATGCACGGAGGACCGGGGCTCGGAACCTTTCGAACCAGAAACTACACCGGATTTTGCGAAGCGCACCACGATATATCACAATCAAGGAAAATGTAAAGGGAAAGTTCATTTTCAAAAACATGAAACCTCGGCTGATTTGGACATTTTTCCTGACATCCATGTCCAGCCCATGTCAGTTTTAATTGAAGCTTGACCGTCAAACGTCAGAAATCAGACGGAACGAGGCAATTGGAATAGCTTGACCCCTGATGGACAACTTAAAGATGTGTAACGCCGTACTCGTGTATCACAGCCAAATGCGTCCTCTTTCCAAATAGATTGAAGATTTTCTGATTTTCAAGTTTTTTCGGAATCGCAACGTGCGACGCATCTTCAAGGTGGAGGCATCCGATTCGACAATCAGCACATAGCATTCGCAAGTCGTGATCGCGACTCTGCGCAGCTGAATGACTTGATGTTCTCAGGCGTTCAAATATGCGAGGATTCTAGAAAAGAGCACCTATTCATTTGTATTCGTTATACAATGAACAATTATGAGGTTGTGAACTACTCGAACCAATTACTACCGACAATAAAATTACATGCGAACAAGCTAGATTACTAATTCTAAGTAACTCTACCATTTCTCTACAATGCAACGCGCAATAATCAATTTGCGCTCACAGGAGCCAATTAAACTTGTCTCCCTCCCTCCTCACCGACGGGTCTTCGTCAACCGCCGTCAGCCTGCCCTCCCCATCGCGCTTAAGCGTAAAAGTCCAGTCCTCCAGGTGTGTGTACGGCGGCTTCCGCGCGATGACCGTCCTCAGCTTTCCGCACTTCTCGCTGATATCCTTAAAATAGTTACCCAGATAACTCCCTGCCTGGGACGTAGGCATGTGCGGGAAGATCGATAGGCGCATAAGGGAAATCGTCTCTAGGTTTTCGTACATCTGGAACATTTTAATAATGTGGCCCTGTTCAGATGACGGAATTAGGTGTTGCTTTTGTTCAGAGAGGAGGGAAAAAAACCCACCGATGTCATTGGCGGGAGGTTCCCCCAGAACTCGACCACTCCCGGGCACACATGGGAGAGCTTGTCCATCCAGTCGAGATGGGCCCGCGAGGTCTGATTCAACGGCATTTTGTGGTGGAATGAGACAACGAAATTAAATCGCAAAAATTCTACGGAAGAGAGAGTGCGTTCCATCCCTCCTTCTATGGCAGAAAACATGTCGTCGATAGATGGGTTGTTGTTGTTATCGTCCTCGTCCTTCTTGCAATATATAGACAGGGATGTGAGGGAGAACAACGAGCGGACGTTAAGGTCCGCCAAGACGGTGATGTTTTCCGGGAATCCTTCAAAGCTCTTCAATGACGGAAAGGATCCTGCAGTCAGAAGGGTTGAATCAAATTGGAAGAAGAAATATTGGGGTCTACCCCGCCCAAGAGACAAGTGTTCGATGGCCGGATGGTCGAGGATGAACTTGGTGATCATCGTATTCGTCCTGGGCTCCGAATTCGACTGGAAGAGCGACCCCAGCTCAAGAGATCTGAGGCACGGGAAACGTAGCTGGAGGAACTGGTCGTACGGCTTGTCGCGCCTGTGGGTGACAGTGCCGATGAAGGATATATGGGTAAGAGAGTCGGTGGAGGCGACCATAATGGGCATTATCGGCATGTCTATAGTCGCTGCATGAGCACTTGTGAGCGAGAGCATGGAAAGGAAGGGGCTGGACAAACCCAATTCGCTTTTCCACCTCACGCTCTTCAGCCTAGACAACGCGAACCCTTCACTGGGCATTGGTGTGAACTGCGATCGCACGGTAAGATGCTCGAGCTTGGGACAATAACGCAGCAAGGTTCGTTCGAACACCTGGATGTCGTCCGGCGAGGAGAATGGATATCCTACCAATTCCAAAGAACGCAACCTTGTCCAATGGAGAAAGAAGTCGGGCTCGATCCACGGTAGGCTGCCGTCACCCGCTGGCGGTCGATGTGTTGTCAGCACGGCGGACAATATCTTCACTCCCAGCTCGTAATTTCCCCTCAGAAGTCTAAGCGTAAAGCCTATGTGGGGATCTCCGCTACACAGTTCCACGGATCGGTACAAGAGAACTCGGCCGCAGCGGGCGAACGACCCGCACACCCGTGCTACGCTCGTGAGGTCCCGGCGGGACAGGTAAGAAAAGACGCTCTCCAGCATCTCTGTCGCGAGAGAGGCAAACATGGTTCCTGGCGTGCTAAAATAAGCAAACTGGATACACTTCAGCATAAACACATGAGTTGGCAGGCTAAATCGGTAGTCAGTTGGCACGTACCCGTACTGCAGTCAAACACGGCAGCACTTGACAGATCTTGGTGGTTGTCCACTGGAATATCGACCTGGAAACTGGTTGTAGAAGGTACGTGAGGCTTTATGCCGCACTCTTGCTCGATTTTGTCGACGCTGTGTGCGAGAAGATGGGTGGTTGGGATGAAGGTGGTTCAGCGTCTAAAACGCCGCCCATCGAGCAATTTTTGACGCCCGATGAGCAGAGGCTCTGCGCCGCACGTGTCGAGTAAGAGGAGTGGTCTACTATTATATTGGCATAGCATGGGTCATACAGGCGGATAGAGGCAAAGATGAAATGCTGGATGATGTGGAAAATTTCAAGGTATCAGAGGACTTGTTTGTCGCTTCATCCTTGTCAGTGCCAGGCACTGCATTCTAGAAATGGTTTCCGGAATGAGGTAAACGGGAAAAGGGTTGAAAAAAGGGTAGGCAGATGCACAAAGGAGTGCAGTCTAAATGGCGAAAGCTTTATCTTAATCCTTCGTGTGGGTGAAGCTACCCAGCTATGTAACCTGCCGAGTCTCCTCACACACTCGACGCACGGTGGGTTCGCGGAGTTGGATCATCTTCGGAGATTGTTTGAATTCGTCCGCCTATTCGGTCCCAGCGATGCCGATCCGGGAAATACGATTGGACGATGAACCAGGGACGAGTTGGCAGTTTAGACAAATTATTACATGAAATGCGTGTCAATTTACGACTTTAGAGAAATGTACATTCGAGTGTTTCAAACTTCGACTTTTTTGAACGACGTTGCTTTAGAGCTTGGAGGAGCCAACCGCTTCGCTGTAGCGAAGCTCAGCCTCCTCGAAGTTAATGACGTTCCAAATAGCGGTAAGATACTAGAATTCGAGTGTTAGTCCGCTCAGTAAACATGAAAAACTCCACTCACATCAGCTTTGACGTTTTTGTACTGTAAGTAGAATGCATGTTCCCAGATGTCGACACCAATGATGGGAACATGAGTCAAAAGCGGATCCTGATTGGCGGTGGTCGTGATCTCAAGACGCTTGGTGGAAGGATTAACACCCTAAAATAGAAGCATGAGAATCGATTGAAAAGGTAATACTTTGGGCAAAAACTTACGATCCAACCCCATCCAGAGCCCTGGATTGCAGCAGTCGTAGTATTAAATTCCTTCTTCAAGTTGTCAAGAGAGCCGAACGATTGGTCGATGGCAGTCTTGAGCGGCCCGTCACGAAGTACACCGCCATTTCCTTTGTTGACAGCAGCAGATGGAGCCAGGTTCTTCCAGAAAAGAGAGTGGTTGATGTGACCTGATCGATTGTGATAAGCATTATCGGGCCCTGAAACGCGAGATTAAGGTCCCATACCGCCTCCATTGAACTTCAAAGCAGCCTGGAGGGCAATTCGCTCCTTGGGAGTAGATGCTTTGGCATACGCTGCCTCGGCTGCATTCAGGGCATTGACGTAAGTCTGGTGATGCTTAGTGTGGTGAAGGACCATGATCTCCTGGGAAATGTAAGGCTCAAGGGCATCGTAGCCGTAGGGAAGAGGCGGCAGAGTGTTGGCCATGTTCAAAGTCTTAGTATAGGTGAGAATGTGGTGGTCGAAGTTCAAGAGAGACCTCGTGATTCTTGGCTGGGAGGTTTATCGATAAGTTCGTGACGTCACACCACGTGTCTCCTATGGCATCATTAGACTGATCAACCGTCCTTATGAGACTTAGCCGCCAACATCGACGCTGCTGATGCATCATGCAGCTTGAACGACTTCGAAGTCAATTTCCTCCAATTTCGAAAAAAAAAAAAAAAAAAAAAAAAAAAAAAAAAAAATTCTTTTAGACGAACTTGAACGAGAATACCAGACTTTAGTTTTATCTTAATATCTATTTAAACATGGCCTTGCTAGGCCCCGGGACACTCCACCAAGACCCTATCCGGTCAAAGGCCTCGATTTCGCTCTCTCCTCTGCCAGCGCTTGGCTCAGAGCTCCACATTTTCGGACAGCAATTGTGATTTTCGCCGCCTGCGGCGCTTCGTTGCATATTGTTCCCCGCTAGCGTTCTGAGTGTTTTTACAGTCGATATACAGCGGTAGTTTTAAGTAGTAATCATTTATACAAATTTCTTACCCGCATTTCCTCCAGGAAACGAATTTTTAGGGGAGGAACTGTCTTCAATATCGCACTCTGGACCGTGACATTGGTTGAGGCGGCAACGTGAGGCGGCGAGCTGTGTCGAGGATTTCATGATTCACTTCTCAATGGAAAGCTTCGAATTAAAGAGAAAGAATAGGATGCAGGTACAGCGTTGAAAAGAAATGAAAGATGCCTAATAATTACCTGGACAGAATCTACCTTGTTGCCCTCTTCCGAGATGGCCCAATAATTTCGCAATGTTTCGTTCGTACCAGACAGGCCTCAAGCGCCAATTTCGCAATTGTAGTGGCGTATTCTAAATGCAGAAATAGTCACTGAACAATGCACCGGGAATTAGTTCACTTGGGCCACCATAAAAAAAAATTTGACGGCCTGCCTCTCCCCTCCGCCAACCTCGATGTTTAGGCCTCTCCCTTCCGCCGTAAATGGACAAGAACTTCGCATGTTTTGGCTCTCAAATCCGCAAAATTTACGGACAGGGTCTTGGTGGAGTGTCCCGGGGCCTGCCTGGCTCGATAGATCACAACTCCAAGTATGATGTGATTCGTCATCATAATTCATCAGAACTTGGTCATACAGAACTTCTTTTGCTGACAGATCAGTTCTTCGAACATCAAAAGAGATTTTCTGCTTCCTGAATGCGGATGTAGGTGAGTCGAAACTATTCGGAGGGATGACGCGTCTGATACGGCGACTCCTTCCCTAGATTGTTGAACATCCGACAACACGGACTCAGTTAAGTCGTCGTCGATCGCTGACTACACCGTCGAATTCTATGAATATCACAATGTCTGTTTGTAAGCTTTTCGCAAGTTCAGTTTAAGTGTGAGTAGTATCGTTTTGGCTTACAGATACTATCCAGGACGAAATTAACAATCCTATCCATGGTCCATTTGTACGGATTGATCCAAGGAGAATCCTCGAGTTTAATTCTGTTCCAAGAATGTAGACAAAGAGGCATAGTGCGCCATACCTACGTTGGCTCCTTGTTGTCTCGCTAAATAACTGGTTATTTACCGCCCGCCGGAGGTGACACATCCTGCTTAGCCTCGGCCCGTGAGCATTCCTTAACATCGAGTATATAGCGTTCAAACCGAGACCAAGGACATCCCCATCCTCTTCTTCCAACAGCTCTTCGAACAACTACCATTTATGTCTCCCATCAAAGTCGGATTTGTCGGTCTCTCATCCTCCGGATGGGCAGCGTCCGTCCTCGGCCCAGCAGTCACCCAGCCGTCCATGAAAGAATATTTCGACCTCGTCGCCCTCACCACCTCCTCGGACGCATCTTCCAAAGCGGCCTCTGAGAAATATTCGCAGCAAGCGGGACACCCGGTCAAAGCGTACTACGGCGAAACAGGCATCGCTGCGATGGCCGCTGATCCCGATGTGGAATTTGTAGCCGTTTCCGTCAAAGGGCCGGATCACAAGAAGGCGGTGATGCAGGCGATTGACGCCGGGAAGGACTTCTTCGTCGAATGGCCTGCTGGAAGCAGCATCAAGGAGACGCAGGAAATCGCTGAAGCGGCACGCGTCAAGGGTGTCAGATCTATGGTTGGCTTACAGGTCAGACAGTCTAAAGTGTTCGGTAAGGTAAGACCAAATTTCTTTCGCTGAAAAATGTGAAATGTAATTGCCGCTTCTCCTTTAGGTCCGGGAAATCATCAAATCCGGCAAGATAGGCGCTGTTCGATCTAGCAACATGGTAAGCACATCTCAAAACAAATAACGAACAGATTCCGATCGACACATCTATAGATTGCAATGGCTCCGAGAGAATCTCTGGCGTGGGCGCCTATTGCGAAAGAGAAGACTGCCTACTATCGCAAAGCAAACGGTCAGCTTATTTGCCCATTATCAAAGCAGTGACCTGAACAACATGCTTGCACATTTAAGGCGTCACTCCCCTAAGCATCGTAGGCGGCCATTACCTGGACCTCTTTACCTCTATTCTCGGCGATTTTAAGACCGTCTCCGCTACTAGCGCCACAGCGTACCCCACCGTCACCATCGTCGACGACGAAGCCAAACCCACCGGGAAGACTGCACCTTCCGAAGTCCCCGACCACATCTCTGTCTCCGGCTTACTCGAGTCAGGCGCGCTGGTCAACGTTTTCCTTCGCGTCGGATACCCCTCGAAGCCAGGTCGGAGGCAATTCCTATGGGAGATAGAAGGCGAAGAGGGGTCCATCAAGATGGAAGCGCAGGGCTTTGTTAGCTTCACGGACCCGGACGTATATTTGAACGGCGAGAAGGTCGAGGCGGAGGAGGGGCCGACAGGCGCTGCGTACTCTGTAGCAGCGAGTTGGAAAGCGTTCGCTGAGGGTGATACTGCCCACTACTCTACTATCGAGGACGCGGTTAAAAATCACCAACTTTTGGTCGCTATTGAAAGAAGCTTTGAAGAAAAGATCTCGGTTAACCTCTGATCTACATAATCACTTATGTTGATGAGTCACAGAAATTTTCTCAATTTTTCTTCTGAACATAGCATCTGTTGTTGGCCGACATGGGAGGCTTTCTCAAAAAATGAATCTACGAGATTCGGGTAATATTCTAATTTAATGATTTGATGTGAAGGTAGACTGTAGGACGAGATTGTCATTGTCGGTAGATTTTCCGACAGCAACACCACCATGAATTGGAAAACTCACTATGATAATGGTTGGAGTAGGCTCTATAACCTTTTTCCTTTTCTTTTCATTGAAGGACCAGACATTTTTGCGTTTTGGATGCCTATGTACATCGGTATGAAAAACCTGAAGGTAGTTGAATGGAGTAGCGAACAACAGAGAGACTATTATGTAAAGAATGTGCAATACATCTCTTGCTTTCCCCTGCCTTCCCCACTATACAGCCTGAGATGGCGTACCACCAAAAATCCTAGGATTGACCAGAATTGCCTTGATTCAAAACGTCATCCTCGCGTTTTTTCACATCCTCCAAAAGATTACGTTCATGGATGCAGTTGGGAGAAGGCTGGTCAAGAACCAACGCCTTCATAGCGGCTTGAGAGACGAGGTAAGGCCGAGACCATGGCATCCCAGTGGGAAGGCTGGAACCAACTGTACTGAAAGTCCTGCTTATCAAAGCCGCCTTTGCATCCGACGGAGAAAGGCCTTCGTCATTCATAGCGCCATTGATCAAACTGTCGGCCTTCGTACGAACGAGGAAGGTAGGAATTTTGCAGCTCTGCGCATTTTTGAGGAGGTTCACGGCTATTTCGGTGAAGCGGTCGGTAAACAAAATGAGGAGAGCATCGAAGACGAAAAGGCCGTGGTCCGTGAAGTAGGTCCAACCACGGACATTTGTTGTACCAGCTCCAGGAACATCGTACCACACCCTGTTGGGGAGTTGCGGATCCAGGTACTGTGTAACCTCCCTAGTCGTCTCTTCGCTCCCAACTGGCGCACTTCCAGGCGCTCTCGGTCCAAGCCCGCGGATGGCGTTGAGAAGGGAAGACTTTCCTTGCCCGGACGCGCCGATGACGGCGATGTGGAATTTTCCGCGGCGAATTCCATAGCTTTGGCGAAAGCTGTCAATTTGGTCGCGTGTCGGGCGCACTTCCGGAGGAATCCCTTTCACCAAACGGTCCAACGCTTCCTGCTTTTCTTGCTCGGCCTTCTTTAGTTTTTGCTCCTCTTTTTCCCTCTCCCTTTTTCGTTCTTCCTCCGCCTCTTCCGCATCCTGCGCAGCTTTCCTTTTCACCTGGGCCAACTGTCTTTTCGCTTGCTCGGAACCCGATAAAATCCCAGGAGCCCGCCTAACACTTTTGGCAGCTCCGTACCAGTACCCCCCCGCAGAACCCGCAGCTCCCATGATCGTCCTCAGTCCCCGTGGTGCGTTTTCCTTGAAAAAATCACGGCATGCTTCGGAGTCCTTAACGACATCGTTAACGATCTCATCTCGAAATACCGTCGTCGCGTAGTCCTTCTTCTCTTTGGATGAAAATGCGGTTAATACCTTTACGGTCCCTTCACCGAGGGCATTGCCGGCGCCGCCGGCTATAGCACCAGGAATCCACGCGCTATCGTAGCCAGATTTGACTGCCGCCCCGTAACCAGTCGAGGCCTTTGGAGTAGTGGTGCTATGGCAGAAGATTCATTCAATACATCAATGGAAAGCGAAGACGACTTGAAGTAGACTCACCTTCTGGACATTGCGAAATATATGAGCGTAAGTGGGGGGGTCAACTTTGGAAACGCAGTCTGATGATCTTCAGGGTCTTGGAATCCAACCTCGGTTAAAAACATCTAGCCTGACCCCCCACTCCACTCGATGAGGCACGGATCCCGCGAGGCAAGTGACGGTTTGTTTTGTGTCGTCTCCCAAACGCGAATCGTAATTGAGAACATCCTGCCGCAACAGATAGAAGCCTCGTTCCATTTGAGCTTCCCACTCCGATAAATGAAGACCTCGTGTTGACAATTTATTACAACCCAACCTTTAGCCACACCAATTCAGGGCAACTTCCTCATGGCATCTATCAATGAACCACGCACTTCAATTATAGCAGTGATGCCTGGTGCTGGTCTGCTCAGTACAGCGCACCTGGGACATGAAGTTACGGTGTGCCAGCACCTGTCAAAGCGCCAGATCAGAAGAACGTCACGAGGCAGGCGACTGACGCTGGAAGAGCGCTTGGCAGCATGGTGGCAATAGCACGCACCATACGCAGGAAAGCGGGACGCAAGGGGGTCAGACCCATAGCCGGTCCACAGGCCAACAAACAGTCTAATGTCCCCACCCAGCGCTAGAACGCCATGAAGCACAGTTGTCGCCTTAGGTTGAGTAAAACTATAAGTCTTCTAGATAGGCACTGACAACTTGGTGAGCCACATCTCAAATTCAGCAACGGTCGTACTCGAACCTCCTATAAGTTCCCATCTATGTTGAATGATGTTTCGAGGATTGAACTCAGTCGCTTGTTTTGCGGTCCTGCTGTTGTCGAAGATCAGGTCCATGAACCGATGGCTAGATGATGCACATGCCTGGCTGAACACCATTCGCGCCACCAAACTGGGTCACTACTACGACGTCCACGCAAAGGTAAATTATAAAAGCAATAAAAATAACACAAGCTATTCATTCCTCGTCGTCGATGTCAAGCCACTTCTTCATGTTCTTCCAAATGAGATCACGTTCCAAAATTAACCTCCGACGAACCTCCTTCTCCGCTTGGTCACAATTACCACCCAGGAGGGTAGACCTGGCCAAAAGGGCGCCAATACCAAGAATTGGATCAAAGGGGTGTTTCTCCTTAGCGCCCTTGATATAATTGCACCGGTGCTGCTTGGAGCACTTGTCTCCGGCACAAATGTGCTCCGTGATGGATCTAATCGAGTCCCAAGATAGCGCTAGGTGTCGCTGAAGATTTAGGAGGCGTATGAGTTGCTTTGGCGTTAGCGTTAGGAGGTTGCTATATGTTCCGGAAGCCTCGTCTCCTTCCTTGGGATATTCGATGAGTTCTGATCTGGCCAAGTCGTAGAAGGAATGTCTCAAAATATCGTATTGATTGAATTCATCTCCCATTGACACGCCATCAGCGGCGTGAGGAGAAGGTTTGGCGTCAAGTCCTCTCCAGTTATCCGGAAATGTGGTAGACAAAACCAGCTTGGCAAATTTCTCGTACCGGTCCACCTGGAAAAAATTAGCCGCCAAGTAAATGCGGTGTAGGGTCTCGAAATCGGGTGTGGCAAAGACATAGTCACTAAAGACGTGAAGTAAACCGCTTGGAAAGACTGGCACAGTAAACTCACATCCCCACCTGCATGGCCGTTAGCAATGCTGCGAAGTCAACCGCGTCAACCTTGAAGTCAAGGTCAAGATGAAATAAATCCATGCCATCCACTGTTTCAGCGGTTTCAAGAACACGGTCTATCTCGTCCTGATACTGGAAGGGAGCCTCGGCAATACGTCCGGCTCTTTGGTCGATGAGAGCCTCGAACCATACTGACTCGCTGACTAGGCGACTCCGGTGAACTTTAAATCGTGTCTTCTCAATCTGGAGAAGGATGCTCCCGTCTAAAAGCCAGTGCGTTTCGTGTTTTTCGTAGGTTTGCTGTGACTTAGTGGGAGGACCCTCCTCATCAGGCTCGTCCCCCTGAACGTCATCGTGTTTGCGTTTAGAAGGCGTTAAACTCTCTGTAGAAAGCGTAGGAGATGCATCTCTGTCCGTAAAAGCCTGTTCTATATCATCTTTAGCCAGTTCTTCCGTTACTTCTTTGTTGGCTAGGTTTCAAAGCGACCGTAAGAATGAAAATCAGCACGGTATGACTGGAGGTATCCACCTGAACATAACCGCTGGCTTCGTCGACCTGCTGAAGAAGTCATATGTCACTGTTGACCTTAGATCAAGGAGCTATTGACGACAAAGAAGTGGGAGACGTAGCAGTGAATGACAGTCAAATTTGGAAAAAAAAAAAATCTCCCCACCCATTCAACACGCGTGACATAGATCACGTGAGATGACGGTCCGCGATTTATTGAAGTTGAATCCTCATTCGCGTCTTGTTTGCGTCCTGCTTTGTCATAATCTAGGGGGACAATTGGTATGCTGCGTATAATAAATATGCTACAACTGGCGCCTGAAAAACAAAGGTTCACAAGATTTTATTCGTTCATTACCCCTGACCAAATTCTCAGTCTACTCCATAAATCACTCCTCCTCGCGACAAGTATTGGCGAAATCCTGTTAGCTTCAGCACGACATATACTTTCGTCAGAAAGCAAGTGCGCGACAAGTTGTTGCAACCCAACAATCGGATCCAAAGGATGAGATTTCCTTGTTTGAATGGCTTTTTGGAGTATAGGCAAGCTCGAGCAATTCGGCTGTGAACAGTCTGAATGTGTCATAAAGATCGCAATTACACTATCCCAGAAGGTCGCGAATTCTTTCTGAATATCCATTAACAAGAGAAGGTCGTCAGTGGATAGACTTCTTAGAGGATGTTTCCGAATTGACTTCTTGCCATCAGTGGCAGCAGAACAATTATGGAAATTTGCTGGCGTCCTCGCTAGTTCATACAAAGCGCGTCGAACGACTGCCTTGACTGCCCTGTAAGTTCGACCGAGGTTGAACGCATCTAGGGCATATAGAACGGGAGCGGAGGTTACTTCCTCTACCGAATCGGAGAACAGGGATTCGATGCAGTTCTCTATGACGCGTTTAATTGACCTGAACCTGAAGAAAACCGCGGCAACGAAAATATTCTGGAGAACGGGAAATGGAGGCAGGTCGTCCAGATATTCGCTAAAGGAATATTGGGAAACAGGTTCACTTAATGGAAAATACAACGACGTACATGGCATTATCCATTGCTGTCAGAAGGTCTGCAAATTCTTCAGCTGTCGGACCATCAGGATAGTCGAGACAAAAAAGGTCCAATCCATCCACAACTCGAACGGATGCCAACGCTTGATCTATTTCTTCTCGATCCTCGAATTCATTGCTCTGAAGAACCCCCAATTGCCTTTGAAAGAGGCTGCTAAACCACGCGGACCGTGACGCCAGACGGCTTCGGTGCAGCTTGAAACGAACTCGGTCTATTTGCAGTAGTACATTCCCGTCGACAAGCCAGTGAGTCTTGTGCTGCACCTCAGTCTCTATGCGTGTCTTGTGAGTGGAAGGTTCTGTTTGTGATTTTCGTTCCAATTCACGTCGCGCTTTATGGCGTCGGTCTAAATATTCCCCTGCTTTCAAATTTTAAATCATTGGTCAACAATTTTCTGGGAGAATGGACGCTCTCTAGCGCTCACTTACAAGAGGAATCGGAAGAGGAATCGGGTGCGTCTTCAGACATGATGAGACAATCCACCGGCTTTAGTTTACTCGGAACGACGCCAGAAAGTCGTGTTGGCAAAGTGAGAGTGAGGAAAGCACAGCCACCACAATTAACATTGCTGTTTCGATCACGATCATGGACTCGAACCTCGAGTTGTCTTGAGGTGAAAAATCAAGGCAATTGTGAGAGATGTCCCATTTTGAATCCAGTTATTATTCACATATATATGATAATGGCCATTTGAACAAAACAGCAAAGAAGACATTGGCAAGCAACATAAGTTCATTCAACGACCTCTCCAAAACTAATCAAGATCCAACCATGCGAACATATTCGCCCATATGAGGTCCTGCTCCAGGGATAATTGTCTTCGAACTTTGGTAGACGCGTCTTCGCAATATTTGCTCTTCGCGACGAAATCCCTCTCAAGGAGGGCATTTATCCCAAGAATAGGGTCAAATGGGTATTTGGCCTTGATGGTCTTGAAGGCGATCTTGCATGAGTGATAACTTTTGCAAGTTGGGCCATTACACAAATGCTCTGTGACGGATCGAACGGAGTCCCAAGCAAGCGAGAGCTGCTTCTGAAGATTTAGAAGGTATATCAACTCTTTATTCCTCAACTTCCCAAGGTCAGCTGCTTGTCCAGGAACCAGCCTATCGTCCTTCTGGATCGGACATGGCAAAGGAGGCGATCTTGCTAGGTCGTAGAACGAGTGACGAAGGATGCTTGTCAAAGAAAACCGAGAACCTATTCGAACACCTTGTACCGCATAGGGAGACGGTTGAGGACCGACAAACTTCCAGTTATCTGGAAATTTGTCCACGAAATACGTAGTACAGAATTTTTCATACCGGCCCACGTCAAAGAACTGCGCAGCCTCGTAGATGCAAGTCATGGTGTCAAAATCTGGAGGATTGTAGACATATTCACTGAACATAGAGGACTGAGTTGGGGAATGAGAAAATTAGTGAGACACCTACATTCCGCTTTGCATGGCGGTTAGCAGCGCTGCAAATTGTTCCGCCGTTGGAGAGCCATCCACGTCAAGAAGGAAGAGATCTAGACCATTTACAATCGTAGCAGTTTTAAGGACCTCGTCGATTTCGTCTTGATACTCGGAAGCTTTCTCAGAAGCGTGGCCAGCATATTGCTCAATGAGGGCTTCGAACCATTTGGACTCACTAGTAAGTCGACTCCGATGCAACTTAAAGCGCGTGTTCCCAATCTGAAAGAGGACGTTTCCATCAAGAATCCAGTGGGTATCGTCCTTCTTGTAGGTCGGCTGCGATTTACGAGGAGGACCTTCAAGGTCAGACTCTTCAGAAACCCCTTCGACTTTTGCGTGTTTACGCTTAAGAGATACGTCTCTCTTCACGGGATTTGAAACGATGATAACTGAGTCAGGAGCGTCTTTCAACTCTGCTTTAACCGCTTCTTGCTTCACTTCTCCAAAGGCTAGGGTTTGTTATTGGGAATTTGAAAATTGGAGAAGGAAACGGCGATGATGCGCACCAGTAGTAGCCAAGCGTTGACTTCTTCGTCCAGAAGCCATCAAACGAATGTATCAAACGAATGTATCAGCGTTCTATCAATGATTCGAGTTGAACAGAGCTGAGAGGCACTCTCAATTTTTGCCACTTTGGCGTTACCAAAGTCAGGTGTTGTGACGTAACGTGTTTTCATTGGCGCGACTGGCACTGCTTATGTGAACTGCGTGACGCAATGGTTAGTTGAAAACCACTTCCGCTCGTAGACCCGACATACATTTCAATTTCAATCAGATAGGTTATCTATCAAAATATGAGGAGGAAATTTAAAAAGCCTTGAGCGTGGCGCATTTCTTATTTGCTCTTATCACATTTATCAGTCGCAAAAGCAACAACGTTTGCGAAGCAAGTACAAGAGGCGTACAATACAATACAATAAATAAATAGCGAACCATACTAGTACTACAGAGTGTGCAAATACTTGGGCTACAAGATAGAATGCGAAGTCTAGTAATAAGTTAAAATGCGGCGGAAAAAGACCAAAGCTAGCTAGGCGATACAGTGGGGACAGTCAGATAATAAGACAGTGAATAAATAAATGAGACGATTCTGGGGCTACAAGAAATATCTGTTCGCGTAAAGTTCAGAAATGCTGCGGTTAAAGTGCTTGTCCGGTTTCCTGGATTTTCCCGACTTGGAAGCCTGGAACGAGGGCAAAACCATTAGACGGAAAGAGAGGAAATGAAGCCGAGAATGACTTACTTAGCAAGGGGAAGTTGACCGTGAAGGCTGTCATCGCAGTTACGGCCTGCTGTACAAGGCCCATCATTGCTCTGTCGTCGGCACTTCCGGAAGGCAAGGTTCCCGAGGCACGCATGGAGCGAATGGAAGAGACCTCGTCAAAGACGACCTGAGCGGCCTCAATCCAAATAGTCTATCGTGCCATGTCAATATAGGCAACAGGATGGACATACTGAGCACTCACGCCGATGATCGGATTCAAGTAAGCGCCTCCACGGCCACGAAGCGCAAGCGCAAGCTCAAGAATGACTCTAGCCATCCCAAGCCTCTTGCGCTTGGACGACTCGCTCCGTCCAGCAAATGCAAATGGCCCATGGAGACGTATAACCGCAGCGCACAGGACACTATACACAATCCCAAGCCTGCGCGCCTTTTCCGGATTCTGGATGCGGCTAAGCGCCTGGGGATCGGTCGAGGGGAGCAATCCCACAAGACTATCCAGCATCGCGGATAGGCTGGTAAACTCTTGGACTAAGGGTTGCATGCTCTGGGGTGAGGTGTCTGTGCATTGCCATTGAGTTTGCGCCGACGTGCGGCAGGTGAATGGAAAATACGGACTGGCACTACATTTGCGTGTAAAGACGGCAACGCGCTCCAAGACGACGGCGACCTTGGCTTCGATGGCTCGGAACGAGATGCCAACGTCTGGGGTGGGTACGCCATTGAGGAAGTTCTGGATGGTATTGGAGGTGCGTGCGTGTGGCGGCAGACGTCCCTTTCGTTTATTGGGTTAGTTTTACATGTCAAAAGTTCACGAAATGGGACTCACCTGTTCGAATTCTTCCATTTCAAGCGGCCACGGTGTGTCAATCTTGGTCGAAAGCGGGTGGGTAGAATATTCGAAATTAGGCGCGTGTTCAAGGGCAACGGCCCATGACTTGTCGAGGTCCAGGACGGTCCAGAGCGCAAGAATTCTCTCACCCTCTTCGGTTGAATCCCGGGGGTTTGGCAGACGGTTGCTGCCGCCGTTTCCTGATTGCGGCGAAGCGGAACGAATCCGGTGAAGCCCAGCGGAAAAAACCATCGAAACGGCCGTTGTTACATGGTACTTCCCTTCGAAAAACCTCCCGTTAGCAAAGAAATATGTGGCGAGTAAAACCTCGGCCTGAATTGAGTGTATAATTTTGTCGGGATGAGTTCCAGAGAGAGTAGTCGCAGCGTCTTGGGTCGCACGATCTAAGAAAGCGGCCTCGTGTGCTTTGATAGATTGATCTTGGGAAAGACGTATGGCCCATAAATAAGCACTAGAAATAAGTGCAGGAGCAGGCCGCGACGGATGACCCGAGGGCTGATTGATAAAGAAAGACGCCTGAAAGCGGGGCACGTTAAGGAAAAACCCAAGTTGGGTCGCATGTGCGAGAAAGCCGGCTATCCTGATGCGACGTCAAATTTATTTTTGGTCAGCTCGCCGACGGAAGACTCACAATGTTTCCGCTACATGGAGAGGGGGATCCTGAACCGGAGAGCGAGACTGAGGTGGGGTGGAGGATTGCTGAGCGGAGGGATCCGCCCCGTTATAGGGCTGGTGCAGCCGAACAGCAGCTGCTGATGTGTCGGGGTTCTGCAATTCTTGAATCCTTGCTTCTAGACGGCTGATATTATCCTCTAAAATTTGTACCGTGGAGCGCTCTTGCCCGGTCATATATTCACAGTCTTCAGCGCGTCCTGCACGATCGCATTGTGTACATACTGGGTGTTTCCCGTCGCATTTCTTTCAATTTCAATGAATGTTAGTTATGAAGAAAAGTCAAGAGATTCGAAGAGTGAAAATACGTACCATTTTTCGACGACGGCAGCTAACGCAAGCACCACCCCGAGGGAGATAACCCTGTGTACCTGAACGTTCTTCGGTGCTTCTCGATGACATAGCGTAATAGCTTCTTTGTGCCTATGGTCGAATCTTGCAAATATGGGTTTGATGGAAATCGATTGATAATGTCCCCTTCCTTAAGTACTTTCTCTCCCTGCCCCGAATCCAGGCTCGGAACAGTCGCTTCTTCTGAACGCGCAGTGGTGCGTGACAAATCATTTCTATGACTTGCGACGGATAGAATAGCTTCACGCAAATCCATTATGGTCGGGAGAGCTACTCAGCTGAGGTGTCCGGCATATCACTAATCATTGACTCAGACACAGATGGAAAAAGAACAAGGAGAATATTTTGGCGAAAACAAACTTGATTGGGCAAAGCCAGGGTGCAAGTTCCAATTCCTAGGATGGGGATGGACCAACTTTCATGCAAGGACGATGCCATCTCGGACACGTGTCGACATCGGGAATCGGCGATCGTTGATGACAACTTGATGAGCCCGATCGACTAGGTTCCTCTGCACAAAGTGAAAGTGTCGATGACTCAGAGAGGACTGGAAATAGATAGGACGCACTATCGGAGGGTGGTATAGCAGCCGTCAATTAGAAATGCTCCTCCAGCATCGGGAGTTCTCGTTTATTCAGGAAGGTTCTAAAAGAGAGGGGATAAAGACATTAGATGTTGCTAGCCCCACCGAATGATGCTGGATCGAACCATTTTGAGCGCCCAAGATTGAGATCTGAGAGGATGGGCGTTAGAACAACCCACTCCTAGCGGAGGTTTCTGTTGCAGGCAGGGAAGGCGGGACTACCTTGTCCATCTTACTTTTCGTGTGTTTGAGCTCAGTAAGGGTCATGGTCTATACAGTCAGAACAAGACCAAACAGGCACTGAGGAACCTCGCAAAACACCCTGCGACACAGCATTGAGGGAGGACGAGTCAATAGAAATTTTGGGTTGAGAAATAATGCACGTGAACAATGCCGCGGTAGGTGCCGCGGTATTGCGGTGGATTCCGGCTGGAGATGCGTTCGCTTACCGGATTATATCGCGCAGAAATCGAAATTGCGAGGCCAATGAGGTAGGAAAGTTGTACCCATAGTGGCTAACTACGGAGTCGGCAGTGAATGTCCTCCGTTGAAGTTTACTCTTTTTTCGTCGGATGAACTATCGATGGGGATGGTTTTGCGCCGAATCTGCGGTCAATTAACATTCGATTTTGGATATAGGTCCGTTATTACTCCTTGAAATATGTTTTCTTAGTCTGCAATTCCAATAAATGTCAGTATCTACGACCAGTTGACTTTGCTTTCCCAAGGTTGGTACTAGGCAACCTTGGTCAAGTACCGTCGTCCCGACTGGGTTGGGTTAGGTTGGGTATACTTTACGCAGGTTAACCTGAAACTACATCTATATCCGCTCCCCAGCCAACTCTATTTTAGGCAACACGGAGATCATGTTTGATCTACTAACACCTTGGCCCTTCTTTGTTGGGTCGTATCAAAGCACGAATTGACTCCCACTTTCTGATTGACATTAGGCTATTTGATGATGTAACAATAGTGACGGCACTAGTAGTCCAGGTAAAACCCGACTCGATCCGTACAATGTCCATCGTTGATTCCGGAAATTGAAGTGCAATCGACAATGACCGGTAAGGTTATCCGCTTAGCCGACCCGTGGTCCTTACGTTGTTGACCGAACTGGCTAACCTATGGAGATTCCGACGCTGTCGAGATGTCCTATGGGTGTACCTGAAGGTTCAAGGCCATGTTTTCTACCACGTGGGCTCGCGTGGCTCGGAGTGAGATGAATTTTCATTTTCACTCGGCTCCATTAGTCCAATTTAGCGCCCATGAAAGGTCCCTTCGGAGCGACCAATATCACATGCAAATCCGAAAGCAGGGGGTCAGTCAGTATCCAGTCAGGGTCTGGCAGCTGGCGGCTTGATACCGTCAATTGGTCAACTGATCGCTGCAGTGTCATACACAAGCTCAGTTGGGAATGTGGCGCATTGCTCAAAGGTGCTTTGTGCATTTTATGCAGAATCAAAACGGCTTGGAACATAGGAGAAGTTTCTTGAAACTGTGATTGGAATTACATGCAACGTAAAACGTATTGTATTAAAGGGCTTTCATTCCAATATATCCTTGACTTCAAAATGAAAGGTGATCACACAAAAAAAGGGATATCGTTCTCTCGTTTACCGTACCCTCCGGGGCGAGGGTGAAAAGGCTGTTCAGAACTGCGGTCAAACATAGGAAAGTTGTGTCCATTCGAATCTTGACATACCCATTGCCGCGGTCCGAAGCTCGTAATCGTACTCTATCTTTTTTTGCCCAGGCAACATAGCTTTCGTCGAGACGATCTGTACATGTAGTAATACCACTGTCGTACTCGCGACACAATCTTGAACTGTCAAATCACAAAATGACACTCTAGCTATGACTGGTTTACTCCGTGCTATATGTAGCTGTACACCTTGTCATGTCTATCTTTATCTTAGTATCTGACGTATAAAAATGGAGCTCATTCTTAAAGGCCGAAGACGCCGAGTCCTCGTTAGTTAGAAATTCTCGAGTCGTCTGGAAGTCAGGAACAGGGGTATTTTTACACGACCTAAAGAAGCAGAAAGCTACGAACAGAGTGTAGTCTTGTTCTCTCCATCATTCAAATAAGCTGGGGTTTTGCCCACTGGACCAACGTTCCGTTTTGATCAATAACAGGCGTCAAATCAGTAGCACAAGCAACAATGATGCCTTTGATATAGGAACCCTTTTGTGCTTCGAACCATGATACAAAGTCAGAATAAAGAGGGTCTTCAGGGAGTCTGGAACGAGATATTTTCGTGCATGCATCAGCAATTCCTTTCCTAATTCAATACACGAGGCACAGCGAGGCTGTTCAATAGGCCTTGTCCGGCGTGGATTCACCGTTTCCAAAATCGATTCAATAAATTGTCTTATTACATTCTACGTTATCAACCCTGACATAAAATATTTACTTGAATTTCACCTTCGTTCCAGCGCCCTTCCTCCAGTTGGTCCAAACCCACGGTGCGCCGCAGCAAACAATAGAATAGAGACTTAAAATTACCAACGCCCGCCAATTTGACATGTACATGGTGGACATAGAGAGGTTGATGAGCCCTGTGAGGACATTAGCCTGCAAAAGGAGAGATTGGGCGTTCATTATCGGAGCAAGGAAAGGAGAGAAAGTCAAACGCTACCAACCAACAAAAAGACGCTCAATGCATGCGTGTTGACAACCTCCAAAAGCTTCGGCGGATTTCCGAAACCGTAAGGATAAGAGCCCGCCGGCGCAGAGAGCTCCGAAATGGCAAGAAACGCGCGCGCAGCAGTCGACGACACCTCCGAGTTCTGGTCTGTCTTTTTGGGGTGCTTCGCCTTCGGGCGTGAAGGTCCATGGGCAAAAATCCACAGATCCAAGATCAAGACATAGCACAGCAAAAACGAAATGTTGAACGCTGCTACCCAGAGGATATATGAAATGTTAACCTGAGTGGGTGACCGACTTCGTCAGCAAAACAGGCGCAGCAACCACTAACTAAGACGGAGCAAACGACCCACCATCCTCCTTGAAACCCCCTTGCCTTCACTCCACCTCCCGTCGACCCTCGTTAATCTCGCCAGTCCCAGAAGCGCCCACCACATGATCGCGTACCCAGACAGCTCGGTAACCGTCTTGTCGAGCTGACGTGGCGCTGCCAAGTTCATTTCCCCTCGTTTGGAGTTGTCCTTCCCCTCCTGCTCCACGCCGAACCCCGGCGCTGGGGGATTGCTGTTTCGCCTCCGTCCTTTCTCCGGTTGGACTTTGGATAGAGCTTGCTGACGACGCCGGAAGAACGAGGGCGTCGGTGGGAGGATAACTGTTCCTGCTGAGAGGCCGAGGAGCTGGATAGAGAGGTAGCCTAATAATACACGGTGACGTTAGAAAGAAGGTAAGACGAAAGAACATAGACATGAAAAGATAGATCCAGAACATATATCATTGATGAAAATCAAAGAGAAAGATGAAAACATATGATCCCACCTAGAAGTGACACTATGCCCTCCTTATTGGCGCTAACTAAAGACGTCCTCGGTGCCGAAACAACATACTCTCTCAGCTTAAGCTGAGACAAAGCCATCTGCTGGACTGAAAAAAAGAAAGTGTCAATCTGTGCTAAGTTCAGACTTACAGAAGATTTGATATACCAATTCCGACCAAGAACCCAACAAACGATATCGGTAACTTCTGCAGCAGAGGGTGTAATAGAACCTGAAGAACAGGCAGCACAGCAAGTGTAATGAAAAAATTCCAATGAACACCATATTCCGTTACGTGCTCCTTAACAAGCCACAAAACGGATCAGACCTTCAAGCCTCAATGACGTGTAAGCCAGAGGTAAACCTACCGGATATTCTGTGCCCTTGACGAGCAGAACACGGACGAGGCCCAAAGCTATGACTGGCAAGGATTTCCGCGTCACCTTGACCAACTTCGGGAATAACGGCGCTCGAAGGTACGACGCATCTTTCACAAGGGGTATAGCAGACACGATACCCTGTGAAAACACGAATGAGCCGACCCCTAGATCCATCTATCAAAAGCAACCACATCGCCTTGAGCAAAATCATCAACAGTCGAAACGACAAACATACCAGAGAAACCCCAAACGTCTCGCACTTAGCCAACTCTCTCGGAAACACTGGAAAATCCACCGCAAGAATCGCCAGAATTGTCATTAGCATCATGTGTGCCCTATACGTCGTCAGCGCGGGCAGAGGTGGGATTTTCTGCTGCTGGATCCTCTGACTTGCGTGGGTCGGGGCGTGAGTTTGAACGGAGGGTGAGGGAGGTTGACTGGACGGTAGTGGAGTTCCAGATTCTGGTCTTGGATAGCGTAGGACCAACCCGGTGGGCAGAAGAAGAACAAGGTTGAGGTACAGTGGGTGATTTGCCGCTATTGTCATTGCAAGCATCATTGGGAGGATGAGGATCATCCATGACGAAAAGAATCCCATTTTACGAGCAGTTGGGATTCGTGTTCTAAGAGCAGCATAGAGAGATACAGCTGACTATTCGCAAGTTATTAAAAATGCAAATACACGTCCAAACTACGCACCAACGCTACCAGAGATATGAGGTTGATATGTGTGATTGTAGAACCGGTCATTCCAGAGACGAAGCTTTCCTTTGCTTGCTTGTACCCTCCACTCATGATGAATTCCTAGAGATATTGACTTTGTAATAATGCCCCACCCTTTGCAAGACAACGATACAGAGCCCTGGAACTTTTGGTCAAAAAGACACACCATGACTTTCTGAACGTCATTGACAGTACCAAAATTAACACCTCGATTTCTCGTGAATCTCTGGATGCGCCTGTAGAATTCCAATGTGTAGTGGTCCTTTGCTTAGTTGATAGTCATGACTGTCTCGGCCAGGAAGAATACACAGCGAGCTACGAGGCTGTGTGGTTCTAGAAAAACCGTAATGTTCGTCGTCGATGTCAAAAACGTCGTGGTCCGGTGTGACGTCGGACATCGAAACTAATGATCCTCAATCGCAAAAACATATTCGTGACTCCAATGGTCCAAAAATTGAAGTCAAGAGTCTAGTCCCTACAACCTCTGAAAAAATCATGAAGGTATCCAGATTCCATATCAAATCCAATATCAAATCTCCTTCTCCTCCGGAGCCTCACACCAAAACGGAAGCGACAAAGTTAAAACATTAAAAAAATCAGCGAAATCTCAATCTGAGCCTCTGAAAGCGTTAGCTACCAGAAACACGAAAAACCTAGACTACATCCCAGTTTCACTTCGAGAACGGCGTTCCTGGAAGAAGATATCCACGGAGACCGACAGGCGACCTGCTTCATTCATCAAGCCACTAAAAGCCCTCGGCATCAAGTTTTGATTGGCTGACGCGGAAGCGGAGAGGCTAGCACTTGATCCTCTTGATTGTCGGCACGGAGCGTTGAGCAAGGGAGGGTTGACAAGGTGTTTCGCGAACTCGTGAGTCTAACGAGGAGGAGCAGAAAGTTAATCGAACAACAGAAACCCGGTATATCCCTACAAGCGAGAAAGAGTCACAAGGTGTCCGACAGGCGCGGAGTGGGTTTCAACTTTCAACTCACCAGGTCGTCGTCCTCAAAGTCATCTCCTTCTTTTTCGTCCAAGTTCGGGGAGGCAGGGGGAGATTCACTGCTGGTGGCAGCGGCGGCAGCAACAGAGCCGCCGCTAGCGGATGTCCCTCGGGCTCCGATGTCAGTCAGTAGCTGCATGATGTTTTTGCCAGCGAGAGCTTTTTCGAGCAGCGTAGCCCAAATCGGTTCAAGTTCGACTCCGGCAGCGTTCGTGAGGGTGATTATTTTGTCGGCCTGAGTGCAACCGTGAGCATTGTACATGACGAAGACCCATTGACAATCGATGTGTCCTAAGTCCTTTCAATACGAGAGAGAAATGACGCACAGTTATTTCGACACCCTCGTCAGCGAGGATCAACGCAGCGTATATCGCGGCAAGTTCGGTAGCGGCCTGGATCAATATGCAAAAGAAAATTGTGAGCATCGTTCGCTCCATCTTCATACCCTTCGATTTAGAGTTCTCGAGACGAGATCCTCACCATTTCAAATTTGCTTGGTAAAAATGAGAAGTTTTCGTTGTGAAACAGTGGGCTGGGTGGCAGTCCTTAAGTACGGTCATCGTGGTGAGTTGGTAACGGAATACGGCTCCGTTTACTGGCTTAGTATAACGCGTTCAAAGGAGTTACTGCTTTGAGAAGACCCGACTTCATTTTTACGGTGCCTTCGTTTTGAACTGGGCGTCATTTCGAGTCATTCATTGAGCAGTTCGTTTCAACAAAAGCGCTCACAAAATCGACGATTCCAAAGATGACTCTGTTTTAAGCATTGGGCAAAGATTTGACTCAAAGGCATCATGTGTCCAAATGAATTGTATTACTGGTATGTCTAGAATTAATTATGAACTCGAAGTTTACTTTTGGTTAAAGAGCAAAAACAATTACTGGTGGCGAGACTTATCATTGAACCCTCCACCAGTCACAAAACATCTGACCGTTCGTCTCCTTAGCAAAGGCTGGCGCTCATCCATAGCGCGTAGCAGTCCTGCCCTCTGCTCGGGGTATCGTTGAATCCGAAAGACGAGCTCCAGGTTGGGGTATGACTCGTGGTTCGCTGACTCACATGGCTAAGTATTCGCCAGCAATCAGGGCCCCTGCTTCTCAGCAGCGGCCTCACGAGCTTTTTTCTCGGCTTCTAGTACGAGCTTGGCGTCTTGCCATCGGACGAACCATTGAATTCCAATGAGGGATGCGCAAGAGATGAGCACCCAAACGATGAGGACGCCAAAGTTGAGGCCCACTATTACGGATTACGGGGGAAAGGATTAACGAAGGAAGGGCCATGAATCAACCACGAATGCTTACAGAGATTCTTGGTTCCAAACACAATGGTGCGCACAGCTTCTGCGATATTGTAGAACGGCATCGCGTATCCGTAATGGAAAATCTTTGGAAGAACCTCCAGAGGGAATATGACGATGGATATATTGGCTGTGAGCGTAATTGAATGAGCAAACCGAAGTCTAAAGTTTGAAGTGACGAGAGAACGACGTACCGACGATCCATAATATCAAAAAGAATGGGAGGTATTGTTTCAAGAGGGTGATAAGCGATTCTAATGCTAGCCCACTAATATAAACAGAAAAGACTATGAGGACCTCATTGCAAGAAGGAAAAGGAGAACGAACACTGCGAGCATGTATGTCCAATTGAAGATCCAGAATACCATAAACCCGGCATGACCATATCTACAGGCGGCGACATCAGGATTTGGTAGAGTCAAGGAAGGTCAAAGACGTACACATGACCCATGTCAAGCTTAAAAGCAAGATTAAGCAGGGAATATATAAGCTATGCATCGATACTGTCAGAGACAGAAGAAAATGGAGCCAGAGTTGTGTCAACTCACAGAGAGGAAGAAGTAAGCGGCAAAGGAGGATCCCAAACGCAGTGCAACGAGTGAACGGAACTTCAGCAGTTTGTTCATCTTCGACGCTTCTCGGGCACCATTGCCAATATTCTTGGGCTGTCTCAGTTCAAATGATCATAGGAAAATGTACAAGAACATACCACAACAAAGAACGACATGATCAGCACGAAGATGAGGCCAGTAGAGGCTGCTGCAGTTGCTCTATTGCGAACATCAATACCAGACAAAAGTAGCTCAACAATGAGGAACTTACACAGGTTGTGAAAAAGGCAGCAGGTTGACCAGGGTATATGACACAGGATTGACGATCGTTTGAGGGGATATCGCAAGGATTGATGCAATATTTGATGAAGAGTTCGAAGATAACTTGCTGGCATATCGAGTGGCAACAGCCAGTTTAACGGAGTCCATTGAACTTGAAATCTAAAGGAAAAAGATCATTAGCGGGTCGTCTCTGCAGCTATTCGGATGAAAACTAACAGTAGGAAGGATGAGTTCACGGCTGCATGAAGAGCATGAGGCAGAGTTCCCATGTACGATAAATATAAGTTTTACTCACTAGGCATGTTCGTTCCTAGCTTCAGTCCCATAAACCGTAATTGCTTCTTCACCCTTGTATGATGCGTTCGGATTTGAGATAGAACTCTCAAGACGCGCAGTCACCCCTTGGTTGACTAAAAAAAGAGGGTGTAAATGAGGCCGAACTTTTTCTCAAGAAGATAGGCACTCACTTATGACCGCCAACCACGCCTTGTTGTCTTTGAGCTTCTCAGCCACACCGTCTATCCCGTTTGGAAACTCGGTCGCTGGCACCATTTCCCAACTCACGACAGACATATCCCCCGCCATGAGATTCTG
This sequence comes from Galerina sulciceps, assembly GCA_023014345.1. NCBI lineage: Eukaryota > Fungi > Basidiomycota > Agaricomycetes > Agaricales > Galerinaceae > Galerina > Galerina sulciceps. The sequence goes on from JAEDXJ010000007.1 coordinate 619,264, forward strand.
AACAACGATTTGCCCCACCTCTCCTCCGTCAAAGTCCTGAAGAGAGGTAATTAGTATGATCTTAGAAAGAACTCGTTTCAAAATAGAAACGCACCACGATCCAACCAGGTAGTGCATGTGCTGGTATCTTCCAAAGAGCGCCCCAGAAGATAGAAAATATGGAGAGAATGGTGACTGCGACCATGATAACGCCACGAACATAAATCTTGAAATAAGCTGCTCGAGCCTGCGCCATTGCCTGATCCTGCTGGAAGACCCGCTTCGTAAAGAACATGGGTGAAGCCTGCTGTCTCGAGCTCGCATCCATCACAATCTGTGTCGCAGTTCCGACATTGGCTTGCTTAGAACAGACGGTGGAGTGTGAGCTTTGCACTGATGTCGGGGTATCCATTGCGATCAATAGGTATAAAGAACCAGAGATAAAATAAGGTGAATGGCCACTCACACCTCCTCTAGAACCTCCTTTATATCCACTGTCCACGAGATCCGGAACGAAGAAGTTCATTGATCATTAAGCGAACTTTGAAGTATTAGAAAGACACGGTCGGACGGTTGATCTATGACGAATTTGCCTGGTTTCTAAAAAAAATTCCGAATCCGTGCCTTATTACCGAAGTATGCCCGACCTCAACCACGGCTTGGAAACTCGTCGTGCCCTCGACGGGTCGGTCATCCTACACGTTCGGCCGACCAGCTGGGCCTGAGGGTAGAAAAGTGTCTCCTGGCGAGTCTGTTCGAGTCACTGCAACGAATTCGAGCGAAATTTCCAATTCAAATAACGGATGGGTTGCAACCGTTCGGCTCAAGGATGAGCCCCCGACGCCCTGAACCACGTTGGCGTTGGCAAAACATTTGGGGTGTGCTTATGGTTGTCTTCCTTCGCCGCTGCACCCCGCGCTCGGTGTCCTGACGACACGGCGTTGAGGCGTTGAGGTTTTCAAAGTCGAGAAGGTGGTGGTCAAGGTTCAAAGAGAAAATAGTTACATAACCAGTCTCGGTGGTAAAGCAATTGATGAAGGGTTCCAAACTCAAAGATTTTCAGACTTTAACTTGGACTTGGTATGTATTATAGGTGGTTCTACGACTGTTGCTGGGTATTAAAGTATATACAATGTACGACATCGAAAAAGATGTGGTGTTAAATAGGAACTATATGCAAAAAGTCGTAAATTAGATGGCACTGGGCGGGTCTTGATGTCGTTAGTATATACATATATTCGTTTCAATGTCTATGCTTCATGCAGAAGGCTTTTCCTCTTCCGCGACCTCTGATGCAGCTTGAGCAGCATCGTTCGCCTTCTTGCGGACATACATCTGGATAAGTGGTAGACTTATGCAGGAAATCGCCACCCAGGCGATGAGAATACCGAATGAGAGTCCAACTGCAATCATTTGTCAATAAGGACATTCTACTAATAGATCTGACTTGACATACCTCGATTTTTCGTTCCAAAAACGATAGTGCGCATGGCACGAGATACGTTATAAAACGGCATTGCAAATCCATAATGGAAGAACCTGGGCATCACCTCCATGGGGAAGACGCAAACGGAGACGTTGACTGGATTATGAACATCAGAATTGACAGATCTGCTAAGCCACAAAATGAAAAATGACATACTGATAATCCAAGTTATCATGAAGAATGGGATTCCTTTCGTTGTTAGAAGTGTCATCAGGGATTCTAATGCCAGTCCTCTAGAAGTCAAACTCTTGTTAGGCTTCCGCCTTCGCCTGCACGAAAAAAAACTTACACTGAAAGCATGCTGGCATAGTTAAGCATCCAGAAGATAACGAATCCTCCATGGCCAAATCTGTGGAACGATAAATTAGTGTTTCAAACTTGAATGACAGAAGGATCTCTCACTTGCGAGTCAGCGTCAGCTGGAAAGCCACACTGAGCAGCGAATAAAACAGCTGCAATGAAATTAGTGACAACTTCAATATGGATGCAAAGAATGAATACATACAGAAATGACAAAGTACGCGCCGAACGATGACACGAAACGGAGTTTGATAAGAGACCGCGTGTTCAGAGTCTTGTCCAATCCCGACATCTCGCGCGCGCTATGTGAGATCATCTGAGAAAAGAGACAAGACGCGTGAGAAGTGGGCCGATCCATATAAAAATACACATACCACAATGAAGAACGACAGGATCAGTTGATAGATCAGCCCCACAAAGGTGACCGCTGTGGCTCTACGATGCGGAAAAAGCAATCAGTTGAAACTCCTCCGAATCTGGGCAAAAATAAACTCACACTGGGATGTCGAATGGGGCTAGGTTCTGGATCTGATAAGAGATTGGCGCGGTGACGGTTTGCGGGGATGTGGTGAGGATGGAAGCAAGATTTGTCGAATTTGCGACTCTTTGGGCTGTCTGGATTGCGATTGCACCTGAAATGGCTCCTAGAGACGCTTGAACCTGTTCGATAAGAGGTCAGAAAGTGAAGCTTCGGTCTCGAAAGGGTACACATACCGATGGCCGAATAAGACTTCGACTGAGGGTATAAATAATGTTAGCGTAACGTCCTAATTTGCAAGATTGGATCAGTCCTACGTACAAGGCGTTTTCGTTTCTGGCTTCCACCGCAAAGACTGTAATGGCTTGAGAACCATCATACGAAGCATTAGGTGATATCAATGAGTTTGATAGTCGCGCAGTTGACCCTTCATTAACTGGAAACAGTGTCAGAGATAAGGTCAAAGACGTGATAAATTCATACGCAACTCGTAATAGCAGCCCATGTGTGTTCCTCCAGGACAGCAGCTCCAACCTCTGACGGCCCTCCAGGAAACTGTGAAGCAGGAATGACGGTCCAGGTGACTTTGGAGAGGCCAGACTGCGAAGTCAAGGCCTGAGCAACGTTTTGCCCAACCAATCCTCCATCAAAGTCCTGAAGTGAGAATGAAAACGATTTGCAATAGACGATCAACGAACAAACGTACCACGACCCAGCCAGGCAATGTATGAGATGGTATCTTCCACAGCGCACCCCAGAAGATGGAAAAGACACTAAATATAGTGAGGATCATCGCGAAGGAGCCACCGAGGAATATTTTTAGGTAGATGGCACGAGCAGCTGCAGCTGGCCGCGATTTGTCGGAAAACCCATGGGTCTGCGTCATGTTATTCTTGAGCACCGACGAAGCGTTCGAGGATATCGAAGCAGGCATGTCAAGTCCTTGGACTGCAAGCTGGAATGAGTGGAGGAGAGTTACTGAAGAACTGATCCTCCTGAGTACGCATTATATCCCCGCCCTGACGCGTGCAGGGGCTCCTTTTTTGCGGATGGTACGGCTGGCATCTATCCGGTAAAGTGTATGTTAGAGTGCCTATCCGGTGTGGTCAGCTTTTCTGACAAATCGTTTTGATGAGAATGTCAAATGCGTCCTCGAACGCGATTGGTCAATTCAACCTTGCCAAGTCCGAACGACTGCGGGGAACTTGCGGGGAACTTGCAAGTTCGATTTATAAAATCGTCGTTGGCTTTAAAATGAGTCAGGTAACTTTGAGAAACTGGCTGAAACTGGGGATTTACTGCAAAAAGGAGCTGCAAACAATTTTCCAGTTGATATTTATCAAGTTGATGATCAAGCGACCAACATATGATAGGTTTCCGAAAACTATCCAGTTGGCAGGGCGCTTGATTCTTGACAAAAGTCAGCATTAACCACACGTCATCTCTCATTTACCCAGAAACCACCTGCAAATCTGCGCCTCGAGGCTCGGAGTTTTCGAGGTTGTAACTGCGAGCGCATACAATTTCCGAGTCGGATAATCCGTTCCGAGCAAACCACCCGATTTATACTGGCCGACAACTCAGAGGCCGAGTCATTACGTGCGCGTCTGAAAACCCGAAACGTCTTCGAGGTAATACGGTGCCAATCACGGTGGTGGATGCACTAGAAAAGACGGAAACACAACGGAAACACATGTGCATTGTGATTTCGATTTTCCAGTATTTTGCTTAGCTATCCACTTAAATATGTTTTTAAGTCCTTTAATTTTAAATATTTAAAAATGTCCTTACACTTATTAATTATTGATGGACTTTTTACCCATCGACGCTTCGGGCGAAACAGTCCGAGTCGTTTTCCCGAGTCCAGCTCTCCAGACCAAGACATACAATCTGCTCCGCTATTTTTTTTACTTAGGCTGAGCCTCTATCAATCGAACCTTTGACTCCCCGAGGCTCGGGCCCGAAGCTGAGGCGCAGAAGTCAGAAGTCGCAACTTGAAGTCTAACTTGAACTTGAATTTATTCGTCTAAGTCGCCAGGGATTTACTTAGGGTTTGCTCTTAAACTCTTAGAGACCTATCGTACATTGAAAATTTTCTTTTCTCCGAATTTAGCCCTCCAGAATGTCCACTACTCACTGTAGCCTTAGGTCGTTTATCAAGATCGTGGTAGCCGCACCCGAAACACGTTCTACACCCGGCATTGACCTGGAACCTTAGTGTTGCCGATTTTCAACCCGCTGGACGCCTAATTGCTTGTCTAGTTAATATTTCACTACGCTATATTTATGGCCGCCTACTACTCTCTGGTCTTTTGACCATTCTGAATGCTCAAATTTCTGCTGGTCGACCTAAACATTTCATCGAGTATATCTGTCAACATCGGAGACATCCTTTCAACAAAAAGCTTCCATCTTGTCATTTGGAAAAATGACAGGGTGTCAGGCATCACGCACTTCAGAATTACCACCTGAGGTCATTCCTGAAGGAAGTGCCTGTTCAATCCATCCAATCTTCACTCTCACTTGCCAGCTTTTCGGAATAAAGGTTTTAGGACAAGGTTGCCTCTACTATCTTTGAAAGTCTTTCTCTCCTTTGAGCGTCGTCTGTCTTCGGCAACTGTCCTCACTCCTCGATCTATTTCTATGATCCTTCAATATGTCCTCAATCAGCAATGTCATTTTCTCTGAGTCCATGTTTAACGGACCGTAATTCGAGTGGCTTGTCAATATCCGAGCCTGTCGGCTTCTTCAGCATTCCAACGTCTCATTAACGGAGTTATTTCATGATAAAGTTTGATTCCACAAAGATATTCTGGTGGAGGGACTTACTCTCGTTCTAACATTACCTTTTTCCATCGGTATAAGATGATAATCTTCACCCAGGACCACGCGGGAGACAAGAAGCCCTGGCTTGGCACTAGAGATGCGACGTGAAGATTCCTCTGCTGAAAGCAGTCAGAAGAAAAAACGGAGCTCCCAGTTATTGTCCAAAATAACGGCTCAAAGGCTGGCAAATTCCATTGGGTCTAATCATCACATGAGCAGGATATCCAGGGATATGGCTCTATGTAGCACTGAAGCCCTGTAGATCTCAGGCTGAAGGACTGACAGCTCGCATTTTCGTCAGGTCATTAATACCTCAAGCATTGTAGCAAGTCATGCGGTAATGAAGTGATGTGATTTCATAACTATGGGCTAAACAGAGAATCGATGCCCACTCTGACCCCGTCTATTCTGTAATCCTACTAAAGCAGAAAGCATGCAAAGCTAGTAATACATACAAGTGGCTAAAAGTACAAACTAATTTATACAATATATAAGGTGGTAAACCGTAAGGCAGCAAATACTAATATTACAGGTATATTTGGGACATTCAGGTTGTGGTCGTTACAGTACAAAGTCGTTCGTTTAAGTTCAAGCGGTCCTAGATGTTGAAACCGAGGCGAAGCCACTCGCCAGCACAAGAAGGGTAGTTGGCAGCAAAGTTCTTACTCTGCTCATTGATAAATTTAGGAATTCTTCGCTAAATAGAACGCGGTCGGCCCAAGGCTGAGAGAATCTCAGAGCGACAACGTGTTCGAGCTTCAGTAAGCTCTGGACATCCGAAGCGTCCGTTACGTGTTTTTCAAACTTGTATGGTTCCGGCATACGTCTATGGTCGTCCCATCCTTGGAGTTTTTGGAGGAGGAGGACTGAGAACGGAACGACAGGTAAACCGCTTTTCCACTTGATGTTATAATTAGACAAACATGGGAGGTGCATTATTCCAGGAAGGAGAACGTCGATTTTGCATTTATCTTTATGGAAAGTGGAGGTCGGGGCCAGCTCGCCGCCGACGAGGAAGTAGAGGACCTTATATGTAGCGTTCGGATTTTTGGCAGCTTCTAAGCAGAAGTTCTCCGGGTCGCCGTTACTGATAGCCTGCTTCAGCCATTCCGCTGTCATAAACCGCCCTACTGGCGGAAAGGCGATTATGTCGATGTCGTTTGGTGGCCGCTCATTCCCATACAAGTAACAAGCTAAACTGCCGAATAGTGCAGATTCGATCCCTAAGTCATGCAAAATATTGACCACCTTCTTGGCCACGAGGGCCACAACTTCTGTGCGGAACTGGGTAGCGGTCTTTGGTTTGGGTGAAGATGGCGGCGAGGAGGTCTGGTCTAGAGTTGAAGCTGCTTGGGGTTGTGTGGAATCCGCATTTGGAGAAACGTGTCCCGTGGGAGACGGTTGAACCTCGTGATGCTCATCTTGATCTTTAACGTCAAAATCAAACGTCTGAAGCCGTGGTGTGACGTCGAGAACTGGTGTTCCATTAGGATGGACCAGGCTAAGGAGGGATTTTGAGTGCCGGCAAGCCCGTATCAGAGGGGATAATCCAGAGGCAAACTCTGGAAAAATGGACGACGCCCGCAAGAAGCATTCTAAGGCTTCTAAACGGAAAGACTTGTCCCTTGGTGGACTTAATGACAGAGTCGGCGACGGCAGCAACGAACGGAGCTTCTGGTATAACTTTTTCGGAGGTCGCCGGGCAAAGTCGTTGTTGTTAATTGCTGAGTCGTATTGGGAGAGTAGGTCGTCGAGGAGGGTCATGACGATGGCGAACAATGAAAGCACAGGTAGTCCGTCGATTCGTTTTGTAAGCTCTGAACGGTATTGTGGAGGAGGTGGATTATGGACACCGATGAGTTCGAAATCGCAATGCATCTTCTTCGGTGGCAAAATCGTGGGGTCGTAATAGGATAGGACGTCGCTCTTGTCTTTCCGCTGACGTGCTCGGAATTTGGCTGGATCGCTATCCACCAGGTATTTCGTTACCTTCTCTATCGATACAACCCCTTCTGAGGGTGGTGAGATGACGAGTTTGACGTCCTGTAGAAACAACAGTTAGATCGAGTGGCAATCGCCAACGTTCGAAAGGACGACGCAAACCTTCGGTACAGCTTTACTTCCTTGAAGAAAGCCGGCCATTTCGTGTATTAGAACACATGTAAAGCCCCGCTGTTCAAGGGCCTTAACCAAATCGCGGGCAGCATTAGATACGATGGTCTTCCTGCTCATAGATGACTTGACCATGGTGGTGGTGAAGGGAAGAGGTGGATTCGAGTCCAACTCCGGAGTCACAATAAAGCATGAGAACCCTTCAAAAGTTGACCATGAGGCCGGGCCTGGCAATATCCGACACAGATTTAGACGTGAAGTTTAGATGACTCTTTATCCCCACGAGCGTCAATCAGGAACGGTATGCCTGAATGCTTCAGAGGCTTTGCAGGCTCCGCAATAGGTGCTGGAACGAATGAGACGTCAGCAGATGGGTATGTAGAGAGGAATCAGACTTGCAGATGGATATCGTTACGTATCACTCCGTGCCACTCCATATCTTTGTTATTTTACGGAACAAGGTTCGGGACAGCGGCGCGATGCTATTTCGAGACGAATGCACATGACGGTTCACGGTTCGGTTCCGTCGAATCAGATTTCGCCTCTGTCGTATTGATATCTTGAGCACATCATTGATTTCAAAGTAGAGAGTTAGGTGGCCTTCTTCAGTCATGAGTATTTTTCGATCGAGTCAATGTGTGGTGTCAGACCTACCTCATACCGTTATCGTTCTCCAAGTTGCCGAATCAATAATCTTAGATATATGAGTTTCAGGAGCATTCTTGTGGTGTGAGAGTTAACTGTGACCCCACAACATGGACTCCATAGATAGATAATCTAAGTCGAATCGACTTATGACAGTTGATCACTGCAGTTCGTTTGGTAAACAAAGCACAGTTCTGGGAGGATGGTGTTAGCAAAAGATAAGGGCGAGGGAAATCTGACACTATACTTACACTGAGTGTTCACAAACCGTGGTAATTCCATAACGCTGTTTATGTCGGACCCAAGCTGGCAGCGCAGTGGCACGATAGTTGAGGCTCGTCCTACAGCAATCAGATCTTCCGAATAAATGCGAGAGAATAATGGTTTCGGTCTGTTTCGACGTTTGAGCCCTGCGGTTACTCCCAAAACAAAACCTCCTCCCTATGATCGTCTGACGCTGACTAGTGGCGTTCGCCAGAGACTATGACGGAATGCCCTGTTCCTTGTCCTGCATTTCCGCTTACAGCCACCATGAGGGGAACAGAATGGTAAATGGCCACAAGAAAGTAGCGTTGGACGTCCATGCCATTTCTTGGTCCGTTAACCCATCACACGACCACAGACTTTGCTCCTGGTTGGTGTCTGCAGCAAGATCATGAAAGTTTGGTGGAAAAAAATCAAAAAGAAAATTACGCACATTACTGTGGCGATACAGCTTGGTATTGAAGTTTGAAGCCTCAAGATAGAGGTTGAGAGGGCAGGCTAGGAAGGAAACCCACGTTGCAACGAAGGTAGCCGGCAAGCCGATTCAGCTGGTGGCGCGATTTGACTTCTGTCTCCGAACACATCATCCAAATTTCTTGTGTACAAGGGCAGCCTCTTGAAGGCTCCAGATCTAAATCCAAGTGCTGCACGCTCTCAAATTCAGCATGACAGCGTTGCGATCGGCTATGTAGGATTTGGACGACTTACACGGACAGCTGCCAGTGCCATCGAACTTTTTACGACGCGCCATGCAGCTCTTGAGGTGCTGATAACCATGGTATTTCTCAGGAATCGACGTCGAAGGAGATTACCCATGGCACCACGTATACCATAGCAAAACTTGCATACTTTTTGGCGAGTTTTTACACGGTATTTGACTGGTACTTGTGTTGGTTTTGAGATTTGTATGATCTGACTTTCCCTTCGTATTCAAAACAGCGCGACTACATAGTATATCGCACTTACGGTCAATTACCTCGGCATTCAGTTAACCGATGCCCTCGCCCCACATTACATCTGCCATAAACTGAAAGCAGACACCGCACTTTTAATAAAATTTCCCCACAACATGTCGCGTTTTTGATGGTGAGACGTCTGTCTTCACTCCTGTGACTTCACTGCAGTTGTAAGAATAGCCATTCTATTATGAAGACGAAGACAGACCTCGGAACATCCACAGCCAACCTAACCCCATGGGCCAGATTTTCAGTTATCCTTAAAGAACATGCTTCTTGCAATCCAATGGCCTTCCCACCTCTTTCCCGTTGCCCACCATGTCTGAGGAAAAGGTGTCTACTCCCTCTGTCGATGAGAAACGCGTTAGCACGTCGTCTGAAGATGTCGACTTTGGCGGCGAATCCACTCTTCCACCTCCGCCTACCCTTACTGCTGAGGAAGAGCGCAAGTTGTGGAGGAAGATAGACTTCAGGCTCATGCCCATTTTGGCATTGATGTACTTGCTATCATTCATTGATCGAGGTATGTCGTATAAGAAATGCGTCTAGAATTGTTACTGATTCTTGTTCAAAGGAAACATCGGTAATAGGCTTCTCCTTAACATTATACGTCTATCTTAAAAGACCATAGGAAATGCAAGACTTCAAGGCCTCCAGACACAGCTGCATCTTACGGGAAATCGATATAACATTGCCCTTGTTAGTTATCTTTTTATAGACTTATTCCCTCGGCACTGACTTGTTATAAAAAGACGATGTATTTCATTGTGAGTATCTAACTGTCTCTAACTCGTCGTCCATCCAGGTTTTAAATTTTCGTATCTCATATAGCCGTATTGTCTGTTCGAATGTCCAGCAAAGTATGTACCTCGAAGATCATTTCTGCCTTTCTCATATCTCTGATGCATTTACTCCAGCCTCGTGTTGAAACGATTCCATCCTTCAAGGTGAGCTCCACACTCGTTATCCGCCGACCTGGATGATGGGATAACCAGTGCAATCCAGATGGCTGCCGGGTATCACAGTAAGCTCGGCTTGAACATAATACTTCCTTCTTCACACCTAATCGCACCATTTCGTCATGCAGGTCGTGTGGGGCATCGTTATGTGAGTTCCGTCGACTTTTGGGTTAGATTTCACAACTCTGACATTGTGCGGCTCCAGGACAATGATGGGCCTCGTCAAAAAGTCAGGACCCAAAGCATTTTCCACTCTAAGCACAATCTGACAGCCCAAAATAGCTATCCACAATTAGTCGGTGCCCGTGTTTGCCTGGGAGTAGCGGAGGCTGGTTTGTTCCCAGGTGTCGTCTACTAGTGAGTAAATTATCAGCTTTTGGACATCCAAGTGTCTGACTTTGGTCAGCTTATCTCTCTGGTACCCTCGGCACAAACTGCAGCTCCGGATTGGATTGTTCTTTGGTGCGGCATCGCTTGCGGGAGCTTTCTCGGGACTCCTCGCATTTGCAATCAGTTTCATGAGTGGGACACAGGGATTACTGGGTTGGTCTTGGATTTTCGTGAGTCTATCAACGTCTGTTAAGAGACGGTTCCCTGACCTTTTGGCGAAAGATTTTGGAAGGAATCGCCACAGTCGGCGTCGGTATTTTGGCATTTTTCGGTTGGTCGCACTGAGTTGCTATACATTGAGCCATCTTAATGTTTTGCAGTCCTGGTTGATTTCCCAGCCACTGCAGCTTTCTTGACACCGGAAGAGCGTGCCTTCATCATTCACAAAAAGAGTTAGGAATCCCATTCTAGCTCCATGACATCAACTAAAATTTTATTTGTCGCCGTAGAATATGACAACTCCTCTGTGGGCGAGGAAGAGCACTTCGAGATGCGCCACCTCTGGGCTGCTGTTCTCGATTGGCAGGCAAGTTCAATTCACAATACTCACTCTGCCGAATATTCAACCCATTGTCAGGTCTGGCTACACATCTTAGTCTATATGTCTATTATCGGACCTCGTAAGTAGTCTATCAGATTCTATCTGTCAGGAGACAACTCATTTACGTTTGTGGTTAGTCTATGGAATTACTCTCTTCTTGCCGTATGTCTATTCTAGCGTCAAACTTGAAATTGCGTTTAACCCGTTCTCTAGGACCATCATCAACTCATTCGGACACCCACCTGCGATCAGTCAGCTCCTAACGGTGCCTCCCTACGTTTTAGCTAGTAAGATTGGCCAATATTTTCTTGTACCCTTACACATCACTGACGAACTAACCCTAGCCATCCTGGTTTATGTCTTTGCATACTACTCGGATAAACTGAAGATGCGCTCGCCTTTCATTCTTCTAGGCCTCACTTTCTGCTTGATTGGATTCTCTATCAACATCTCCAGAGCATCAAATGGCGTCAAGTACTTCGGAACCTTCTTTGTCGTATCCGGAAGCTACGCAGCCTTCCCTGGTATAGTTGCTTGGTAGGTCGTCCCACTTCCTTCTTTTCCATTCTCTGAACTAATGCCTTCATGAATAGGCTGGGAAACAATCTTGCCGGACAGTACAAGCGCGGAATTGGAATGGCCATTCACATTGGGGTCGGAAACTTCAGTGGCGCCATTGCTGCCAACATCTATCGCTCCAGAGACTCTCCTCGCTTCCTCGTTGGCCGTTCGTTTTTGCCTTCGTGTTAAAATATCGCGCGGTTGCTAATTTGTTTTGTCTTAGATGGTGTTGAGCTGATGTTCGTAGGAATCGGCTTTGTCACGGTTCCTATCGTTATCCTGTCGTACCTGCACATAAACAAGAAGCGGGATGCAGCAGAGAGAGAGGCACTAGAACGCGGCGAAAAGTCCAAGTATACACCCCAACAGTTGAGAGAATTGGGTGACAGGGCTCCTGATTTTAGATACACATTATGAACTTACGAGCAGGTCGTTCGAAAGAGTGGCTAGAAACGAATTGATGTTTAGTATTTCTATTACGATGGAACACTGAGCGCTGAATATCTGTTTTCAATCTACCCTGCGACCGACTTTCCTGACTAAACTCAGGGCAGTCTCGGACAGCTTGTCCCATTTCACCCAAATTTCGCCCTTCAATTATCAAAAGGAATGAATCTGGATGAATCGCGGAATAGATGGATGAATATCGATGGATGGAAAACGGAGTCGATACGCCACCATGGCTTGCGTACTGAGTAGAAAAAAATATTTTCACCAATGTGCAATTCTTTTGGTCTATTGATAAAACCCACAATTGCAGCCTCAAGGCCACATGCATGGCCTCATGTGTATACACTTAAATCCACTATGACTCGGAGTCTGCAATGACCCTCACTGTCCATTGCCGGTCCGTTGGGTCAGACCCACCAAATGAGCGTGGGTAAGTCTACAATCTCGTTCTTGGACCTTTTCAGCATCCAGCGCAAATCGCCATCACATACCGTTTAGTATGGTCTGGTCTTTTTTTTCTCTGGCAGCACAGTCTCGATCATGACTCGGTGAATCGAAAACCTCTTGTCATCTATTCTCTTGGTCAGGCCGCAGTGGCAATGACATGGTCCCGAAGAATCTGCACTGGGCAGTAACATGTCTAATCATATTGATTTGTGATTCCGAGAGGCTCTCAAAAGGAATTGAGTCCTTGTACCACCGCTCACGATCTGACTCTTGCAATGGTTTCCACCGAAATCCTAGGAAACACCCTCGCTGCAGCTGGTGTCGCAGCCCAGATTGTAGAGACCCTGTTGACCGGGAACTCGTCTAATGAATGGAAAGCTCTTGCAACTGAGCTATTATCCACTCTGAACACACTGATCCAGGCCGAAAAGGCATTAAAACGTCATGCTTTGACACCCCTAGGCGAGCCGTTGGCCCTGTTTATCCAGCCAGATATTGCTTTATGTCATTCTTCAATGACTCATTTCTTCGACCAAATTACTGCATTCAGGCTGGCACTCTCTACAACTCCAATCTCGCCGTTTTGGCGGCAAATATTGGCGGAAGCTTCTGATGTCTCAATGACCTTGGCCGCGAAGTTATCTGATCATCGACTCAAAATAGCGATGTCATTAATTTCCCTGAACTCGTAAACGCCTTTCTGATTCTTCCCTTGGACTCAAATCAATTTATTTCTTTTTGGAAACAGATCATATTATTCGACCAGTGGAGAGCCCGGCGACATTCAAGCGCGTCTACATGCCACAATCAATAATTTTTCCTCGATAATTCGAGTCAAGAATGACGCAATAGGTGTAGTGGACCATTTGGGAGATACTATCCCAGTGCCCGCTTTATTTTGCAGCACATGGGAGGCAAGTCTACTGTTTCTCAAGAAATCTGAAATCTTACCAACCAGGTAATGTAGTCGTTTGACCATGTCGTGAAAGGTTATTGTAGGAACCGCATGGGCCAGAGCTATATCGAACGAGGGGATTATCAAATCGTGCGTTCTGATGGAAGGCAAGTCGTTCACCCCGCCGATATTGCGCAAGTAGTGGAAGAGGGAGAAGTAGCTGAGATGTGCATTATCGTACAGCCACCTGTCGAGCATGATGAGCAAAGGTGTCCAAAATGTCGTCGTTTGAATACCTGTGTTGTTCCCTACAGCGGTTGGATACACTGGTTAGTCAACCCCACACTTAAGTCTCCGTATCGAAGGCTGATGCATGTTCAGTATTACCACGGGCTGTGGCAAGAGTTTTCGCTATATTAAGCGAGGCCAGAAGCCAAAAGCATCTCAGAAGCGCGTAGTTGCACATGGAGACCCATATCCACGGAGAGTCGCCGAGGGCAAACTTTTCCGTCGAATTACTTTCAAAGACGAAAACGACGAATACGCCAACGAGGCCAGATGTAATCTGCTTAATTTAGAGGTCAGTGCAGGGAGTACTATGCCTTTCCCAGCCAACCTCACTTTTTGCATGTTTAAGCGGATGACGATGCCATCTCCCGAAAAGCTAAACCAACAATCCGGACCCGAATGGCAATTCCGAAGGGACCTCATAGATTTGGTGATCCCTATTCACGAATCCTTGGGTCTCCGCGCAGAGACGCTGTACCTTGCGGTCAACATTATAGACCGCTATTTATCTCTTTGCGATGAGCCTCTGCCTTTTTGGGAGGTTAGGGTGCTAGCAGGCACCTCTCTGTGGCTCGCTGCCAAGAAAGAAGACGTCTTTGTCCCTACGCTGTACGACGTGGTCACCGCGTGTAGGCTGCGATACGAAGCGGCTTCTTATTTCAGGGAAATGGAGTCTAAGATTCTCCACACTCTGCATTGGATGCTGGAACACCCGACGGCATTTTTCTGGTTTTCGACGTCTTCGCGTGACCTCTGGTTTAAAACCGAGGTTAAGCACGTTGGGTGGTTTTTGATGGAACTTACACTCTATTTCCTCGAGTTCGCGCGGTACCGGTCGTCTTCGATCGCTGCAGGTGCTCTTATCGTAGCGCGCACTGTGCTTGAGCCTGCTCATCATCGGCATGTGGATAGACGCGAACCATCGGAGGTGGCTGCTGTTCTTGAGGGGTACTTGGGAACGCACTTCAACGACTTGCCGGTGAGAGTGGTCGAGAAGTACTCTCGTTTGTCCTATTCTAATGCCTCTGGGGTTGTCATAAGATATTATTCACAAATATCTTAAGCATCCATTCGCTGAGACTCTCGTCCGATTAAGCTGACACCGTTCTTTCCTGGTCAGGCCTTTATACTGTACACTAGTAGCTGCCGCTTTATGAACAAGCCTATTATTTCATGGACTGCATTTCCGACACCTCGAAATTCGCAGAAGCTTCCTCTCCGCCTCGGATTGGTGTGACTCATACCGACAAGATTTCTTCAAGAGCTGTTCAAGCGATCAAATGTTCAAACAGTCGACCTTGAATCGTACCAGCTCATTCGTTTTTGCATGTCAAGTTGACAAGACATCCACTTCACACACAGCCACATCGGGGCGTTCAACGTCTATACAGCTCCGACACCGCTTCCGGCGGAGGGTATGAATTTTTATGACTCACGCATGTCAGGAAAATCCTTTTGCTCACAGCATTCCATGTCCGATGCACCGCAACGGGAATGCTTAAATAGAAAGCGTCAAAAGAATGTGGTCTCAAAAGCGATCTCTGACCCCAAGCGGTCCACCGTCCGAGTCTTCCCTTCCACCGACCACCAACCCCTCAGGCTTCTAACAAAGCAAGTAACAAGACACAAAACACGACCCCTACTATGACCAAATCCCAAGGATTTTCTGCTCGCCGCAAGGAATTTGTTAGGGTAGAAGACACTTTCGAATCAGTGTTCATTTTTTTAAATAACCATCTGTTTTAGTTGGCTCGGGCGACCGCACACAAAGAAGGGACTACCTTCAACCATGCCATCCTGATTTTGGCGGAAACTCATGACGTGAGGGTGAGTGTCTGCCTTCCAGCTATTTGCTCCTCAGAACATTCAATTGCTTAAAACTGTCTAGCGAATGGATGTGCCTCAATACAAGTACCGCCTTCAACGACACCAAATGACCGGAGGGTGGTTTAGTGACTCTCTCGTAGTCGATGATGGCGACCACCAACTCTACGACGAGGACGTCTACAATTTCGACGTTGATTTTTCCGACGTCGACAACTTCAAGCGGCCTACTGACTCCACCGTTTCCTTGATGGCGGTCGCGAAACCAGCCAAGCTCAGACGGCAAAAAGGTGAATATTATAGGCTATTTCTACGCGTGCTCAGTGCTGATCTCAGGAGCTTTAGCTGTTGGGAAGGCGGTTGAAAACCCATGGCGCTCTAGACTCCTAGATGATGATGGCTTCGAGATCTGGCAAGACGATGAATTCGAGAAGTGTGAGATTTGGGAAGACGACTGGGAAAGAGTCAACAACGAGCAAGCAGTGGACACCAGGAGGTCCTATTCTTCTGTTCTCCGCGGGAAGAACGGTTGAGCGACCGGGTGGCAGGACATACTGTAGTTTCATCCTCCTATGTTATTTTTTAATTTATGGCCGTGAGTCTACGACCATACAGGATACAATGCAATGCATGATGTACAGACGAATTGTTATGAGTTGATGTCAATGTCTGAGGCATAATATGAGAAACTTCAACCTCTGCGCTGTCAAGAATTTGACAGGATAGAAAACCTTTCATCGAGAACTCTGACTCTGACATAGGTTCCACTGAGAAAAATGTCTGCCAGCGCCGACGCCGAAATCGATGTGCGTTGTATTGCAACGGCCACAAGTCGTCCAAGCAGCGCCAAGGGTCCTACTTGTTGGCAGCCAGAACATATTGTATACATGCCTAATCATTTTTCGAGAGATAGTAGTTCCAGAGCTGCCAAGTTGTCGAGAAAAAGGTAAAAATAGTCAGGGCGCGAGAATTTCATCCGGATAAAAGCTCTGTCTGTCAACGATAATGATTGGTTGCCAGATCCCCGTTTCAATTGCTATACTTGATGACTCGACTTTCCCGTGCAGTGCAAGCTTCCTTACACCTGACAAGGAGCACTTTTACCGTGGTTGAAGCCCGGCACCGCTCCTTAGGATGCCAAATGTAAAACTGTCCAAGTTGAACGCGAGGATACACCAGGATGCAATGTGAGTCATAGCCACCTTCGTGTCCAAGGTCAGTAAAGCTGACTCGTTCAACCAGTGCTTCTTACCGAGAGGCTTAAATAGGAGACTCCTTTATCCTTTGTCTTTAGAAACCGACCACCTTTTACCGGTCACAGGCACTAGCCAGCCACAGCCGACACCACTGACCACTTGAGCAACACACTAGGCAACACACACAATGACTCAGTCTCGAGGATTTTCTGGTCGCCGCAGGGAATTTATCAAGGTATGTTACTTGATACACCATTGGGTTCTGGTTCATTTGTTCACTGTTTTCTTCAGTCTGTTCGAGCAAAAGCTCACACTGAGGGAACTCCATTCCGATCGGCACTCGAGAGCGTGAAAGGCACCAATGCTGCGAAGGTAATTGTTACTTTGTGAAGCCTAACATGAATGGGTTACTTACTGGAATGCACTCTGACTGTCAGGAAGTTCTCATGGGGGATAGGACCGAGGAGCCACCCCTCTCTCGCCGCAATATGAGAGGGTGGTACAGCGATGCCCTCGTTGTTGACGATGGTGACGACCAGCTCTACGACGAGGATGTGTACAATTTCATGGTTGACTTCTCTGATGACAATGTCATCGAGCACCAAACCAACATGACTATTTCTCTTCTTGAGGTTGCTAAGCCATCCAAGCGAAAGGGTATGCATCCTCTCATCTCTTTACTTCATGTAAAGCTTACGGGATCTTTCCTGCTTTAGGTGTCACCAAGGGTTTTGAAATGATTAAGAAGTCCCAGAATGCCATGCTACTCGGTGACGAGGAGTTTGAGATTTGGGAGGAAGACGAGTTCGAGAAGTTCGAGGTTTGGGAGGACGACTGGGAGCAGATCTACAATGAGCAGCGCGTGGACACAAGGAGGTCCTACTCGTCCGTTCTTCGCGGAAACGATAGGTGAAGCACCACCGAGAAGACTCAATAACGCGATAAAGATATCAGGAATTTGATATAGCAATACAGCACTGAAGGATGAATAAAAGACAGGCCGACAGGAAAGGCCTGACTGAAATGGGTTGTTCGTCTTCGGCCAGAGGCCAGAGAATCGGAAACCCTTAGGCGAAGGATCATTGGCATTTTGTAGACATACAACAAGTTTTGATCTATACACCTAGAACTAGTGGAAAGGTTTCGTTGTTGCACAGCGAATAAATAATCCAACTTTTCCAATCACCTTAATTATATCCGCCAATTGACAGGGATGGTGGCAGCGCATCTTGCCCATTGCCACAGCCCAGTGTTATGTCGTTTGACAATGTGAGTTCAACTAACGAGCCGCTAACAAAGACGTCCCAGTCAAGGAAACAGTTAGACTTGTATGGTTTGCCATTGACAGAGACGCTCTAGCAACAAAACGATGCGTCAGTATAGACAACAAAGGAAGTCGAACACGATTGCTACCTTGACAAAGACGTTTCCTCCAGTGCCATCAGGAGGGTTTCCGGTGAAGCCATGTGATATGATTGTAGTTGTTGTATTGAAAACCGGGTTGAAGAATGAGATTTGCGGGAAATACGGCGATGATAGCAGTATTTGCTGTGTCGATGGCAGAGGGTACATTCCGGCGAGGTAGAATGCAGCGTAACTGCCCATCGCGCCTGAAGAACTGTTAACACGTGTATTCATCTTTACAACTCTTACTTTACCTGAATCTGTAATCGAACTTGTGTTAAAATGAAGAAACGAGCAGAAATACGCAAGCTCTTACCATCATTGCCTGGTAGTCCATTCGACGAGGTGTTGAAAAATTGGGCAATGACCTGCCTAGATCTTTGAGTGCTCAGGCCTGGGCGGTTGGCGTAGTGGTACATAAATGGCATTTGTTGCGATGGTTCATCTGTTGAGTCAAAGTATGACTGATTGAAAATGAAGTCTAAGCGGGTAATGAAGCTCTCGACGCCTCCTTGAAGTTCTATCAACTTCGCAGTATCTTGAGGAACGTACTGAGGATCCAACAATTCAGCGTGGTTCTATTCCGACTTGAGAAGACTTACTTGGGAATACTACAAGGGGTATTCAAGTTCAAATAAAGAAGAGGCCGAACAAGATTTGAAGAGACTCACAATAATAGGTGATCCTTGAGACTTTCATGAGCGATACCCAAATTACCAGAAAGGTTGAAAGAAAATACCTTCGTAAAAACCGTCACGGCGGGCAGCGTTCAAGAAACATGTCGCTTGTGCTGGATCGTGAATACTGCAATGTCTAGGGTCGGTGAAGTTGAAAGTCCCATTCGCGAAACGTGGCTAGGAAAAATGAACAATGTCTTTGAGATACGAGTATCGAAACAAGATTCCTTCACTGACCTGCATCATGCCAGCGACCATAGGACTGCCAGGAACAGTGATATTGGGATTCCAGACGTTGATAAAGTTTCCAGCACGTTTCAAATACTAAATTCGTCAGAACTAGCCAAAGTTACAGAGAGAATCTGTTCTACCTTTTCCTTGTCATCACTTTTTCCAAGAATCTTGGCGACTTGCGATATAGCGAAATCATTGAAGGCGTGCTTGCCGTACGTCCTCGTTAGCATTTCGTTGTGGGTACTAGCTCCAAAGTTACCTCAAGTGTACGAGACACTTGTTTGGTGTTCGCTCCTCCAGCATCGAACATGTCTTGAGGAATATAACCTGAAATAGTTTCGTCAAAAGGCGCCACGTCATCGTTCAGGCTTGTCTGACCTAGCTGCTTCCAAAGATTTGCCTGTCGTCCTTGCAAGTTCCAGTTCGGTGATTGAATCTCAGCGTCCGCTAGAAGGGCGTTGTATAAATCCGTCGGCGATACATTAAGAGCTGCTGCATGTTGATTAAACCTAACAGAGTGGAATTAGCCAAGATCATATCATTGGACAGAGCCATACTTCACGAAGAATTCTCCAAGGATGGGATCCCCATCTGGGTGAAGGTTAGTTAGTCGTGTGCAGCCATGCAAACGAATGTCGAACATACTCGTGCCACCCTGAATAAAGTGCTGAGCAGTTGCTCCACGGCACTCAGGTAGCCAGCCTATGTTCATCATCTGTAAGCTAATTCATTTCATTGAAAAAACTGACTGACCCTCATGTTTCTGAATGTCAATCATGCCACGAACAATTCTCGAGAAAGTGACTGGGTCATGCAGAGACATGAGCGGATAGAGAGTTCGGTATGTGTCCCACTGGAGATGACCAGCACTGAATAGTTTGCTTGTCTGTCAATCAATAAATTACACACATTGCAGTAGAGCGAATCGAAATAGGGCTCTGTCGAATTCCACTTTGGGTTTTCGCCAGTATCTACAGTCGAAATATGAGCATAGTCGACTTAATGAAGCATGGAAGCGGTAGTTACAATCTGCGGGTGAGATATGTGTTCTGTAAAGCTTCAATGTTCCATTAGCCTACAAATGCTTTCCATCAAACGGTTTGAAAGCAGACCGAAGAGTAGAACAATTGCGTCGTTTCCAACGAAACACTCGTAGTATCCACCTGAATCCTGCCCAACAAATCATTCCACTGCGCGCGACTTGCTGCATGCACTCTATCGAAGTCGAAATCTGGGATCTCTTCTTGTGCATTCGCACAAGCCTGGGCACTGGAGATGAAAGAAACTCCGACGCGGGCAAGGATGCTAGTTGGTTTGTTGTTGGGTGCTGGGTTGAAGGTGAAGATGGCACCCATCTCGGAGACGAAGCCTATCAAGCAAAAAGTGAGCAGGAAAAGAGGAGTCGTGATGAGGAGGTTGGATGAATACCATAATAAGTTTGAAGGAGGTTTGTCGTTCCGCGAACAGGGAAATTGGACAGCCATACTCCGTATTCGGTCGGTTTGCCGAGGGTGTAACCTTCAGCTTTGAAGTCGACACAGGTAAACGCTTTGTACCGACCTGTCGTTTAGATATGTTGTCAGGGTATGTTTAATTCTGTAATCTGAGCAATTCGTACCAGGACCGAATGAAGCAGAGAACTCGGCTCCTCCTTCTACTCTGGCCGTATCCGGGTCGAGCGTCATTACGGGGTTGGTGCTGCTTTTCTGCCCATCGTTGGTTATGTCGACGAGAAGACGCGGGTTTGTGGTCCCTGCTGGGAAGGTATAGCGATGCAGAGCTGTTCGCCGTGTTGAAGTAAGTTCGACACGAATGGAATTGGACTGTTAAAGCGACAGTCAGTCTTAAGTTATAGTCACAAAGTCGTACTTGGTTTACCAGGTTTGTCGAGAAGTATCCAGGCGAGGCAAAATCGTCAGGCAAGTCTAAGAAACGGCAGAGTGTTCAAAAAAGTACCACAAAATCGTAGACGCTAATGACTTACTGTTTGGTAAAACCTTTCTAAGAATCTTTCTATTTGCCATCGTAGTAGGGCATGTTTCGAAAGTTGAGCATTGCAGGAACGGGAAGAGTTTGAAGTTGGAAAGTGGCACAGCCTATTCGAAGTAACGCAATATAAGATCGTCAATGACGTTCTTCGGAATACAAAGGCAGGTTGCTCACACCACCGGTTCCACTGTCGTGCAACTGCGAGAAGCCTGTCACATTGAATTGGGGATCTCCGTCGTATCCAGCATGCTGTCATGCAACTCTTTAGTGGATCAACACCATAAGTTAACAAAAAACTAGTTTACATTTCCAGGAGAGTCTGTGTCCATCCCAGCTTTAATCATGCCATGAGGAATTGTCGCTCCTGGAAACGGTTCAGAATTTAGCCATGAACAAAGTGTAAGCAGAAGAGACTGAACATACCAGGAAACACATGTCCGCCGTTTGTTGTTCCAATGAACGGTATAACAAGGCTAGCAGGGTCTGTTATTTTTGGTATGGGGGGGCGGGCTGGACTGCTTGACGCTCCGCTAGCTGTGGATTGGCTGGCGCTGCTTCTATATAAGAAAATGTCAATGGCGTGAAGGAAAAGTTCTAATGAACAACGTACAGGGCACTCTGAGCAGTGACTAGGGTTAGCCCGTTGCACAGGACGAGGAGGTCGATGAACGCCCGCAAAGCAAGCTTCATATTGAGGAAGAACAACTAAACTAGTCACAATATCCTCTTGGTGTTCTTTTAAACAGCAGGCGGCAAGAGCGAAGCTTAGGAAGAACGACGTAGGTGTCTAGGACTGTGACGTTTCGTCCACCTTACCAGCCATAGCCTCTCGAATATCCGTGGCGAATGATGGGTTTGATGAAGGGCCAGCGCCGGTCAGCTGGGATCATCATGCTTGCGGAAGGTCAACAGCACAGCTGGAACGCATGGTAGGCCCTCAAAAAACTTCTTCGTGCATGTAATTGTTTAAATCTGGTTCGAGAGAAGGCAGTCGAGAAGACAGTCGTGTAAGTGGAGTCGAAATTTTGTGGGGCATTCTGTTCACGTGAGCGTGTTTTCCCAGCTCATATCGCTAGGTCCATGGGTTGCTGACAGGGAGAAGTCGAGAAGAATTTTAGAAGTTGGGACTGAATTTATGATTCTATACGAAACCTGTGGGAAAGCGTGAAAACAATTAGCAGTGACCAGTGACTGACGAGTCGATGGCAAATTACTTTGGCATACCAGTTACATGCAAGTCAATATCGCCATAAAGAGTGCTGAGAGCAAGCATACTCTGATGCAAGCACAAGCGATATTATTACTTGAAAAAGCACCAAATATCAGCTTACAAGTTTTCTGCGTATTCACCAGTTGACAGCAGTTGATAGAAGCGGTCCGTTCTATGTTTGCAACACCCGTTGTCTCCGTCGGTGCATCTTGCCCAAGAATAGCTTTGAAGCACCTGATGGGCCGACCTTCCGTTAAGCTACGGTCAAATGGATGAAACTATTCAAAATGACCTTAAAGACGACCAGGCAGCCAACTTGATGAAGCGCTTATCCGACAGCGAAGTAGACGTGCATGACTTTAAGGATTGTCATCACCACGGAAGAGACTCATAACCTCAGATGAACTGTTTTAATCGGTAAGATCCCCTTCAATCACCAAGCATGATAACATGGCGCACCTATGTACCAAACAACCTGCCGGCTCTCCACAGTGTGAGCTTTTGAAGGTAGAATGGAGAAGACTCTGAAAATCCTCTGAAAGACCAAAGATAGTGGTTGAACAAGCAAAAGTAAGGCTCCAACCGTTTAGTTTTCGTTTAAAATTTTCGGCAAACTAAACGGAAACGGTAACAAACATTTACAAACCGTTTACAACCGTTTGTAAACGGTAAGTTATACACCTCGGCAGAACCGCCTCCCAGCTATCGGAAAGGTGCCAGCTGATCGAAAATGTACTGCTAGAACAACTACTTTATTGTAGTGAGCTTGTTGTAGACCCCTCATGTCTTGATCCAAAGGGGTGGTGCAACACGAGTTCAAACTTCTCACGCTTGCTGCCGTTCTTTTGCTGCGGTTTTGGGACGAAAAATCAATTCTTCCTCCCAAAATTAGAAGTGAAGCATGTGAAATCAGCCTGAGATCTTTTGAGAGGTAACATTCGTACTAAAAAATTGCTTTATTGGTGATGTCCATGGGTAGTATAAGGACTACCGTTTATACCGTTTGTTTACCGTTTATCCACCGTTTGCCAGGTCCCACAAACTAAACTAAACGGTAAACGGAAAAAAACGTTTAAAAACGGTAAACAAACTAAACGGTTGGAGCCTTAAGCAAAAGAGGTGACGGTGACCCCTGCTGGGCCTCAGCGCGTTGTTGATCGTTGCTTGGCCGCCAAGGTGAAAGCTTTGCATCAAGACAAGACAAAACAACTTATAGTCATATTCAGACTCGCCATGGAATTTTCAATTCTCTTTCCCCAGAACTATTTGCATTGTATTTGCAATCTCGTCGTTTGTTAAGTTTATTCTTCGAAACTGGCTGAGCAACCTGGAGTTGCTACAGAATCAAGTCAGTTCGAACTGATCGGGAACGAACCTAATTTTATATCAGGGTCCGAGCACTTGCTCGCGCTTGAATAATTGAAACCACCACGATATTTTTCTCATTATCCACAGGAGGATTCCTCTATCATGCCACCGCAAACCATTGGTTACGGAGATGTATCCTGCAAGGCTCCTCGGGAGATGGTCTACATCGACTACTCTCCGACAGACTTACCATCGAAACCGTCAGATGAATGGACGCGTTTTGTGTGTCTCAGCGACACCCACTCGCGCACGTTCAATGTCCCAGATGGAGACGTCCTTCTGCACAGCGGGGATCTGACAAACACTGGGACTGAGGCTGATTTCAAGAAGACGATGGAATGGTTGTACGGATTGCCGCACAAAGTCAAGATGTGAGTTTGGTTCTCCCTGTGTCGTTTTGAAAGCTCAATTGGACTTCGCTCTCGAGATAGAATCACTGCTGGCAATCATGATTTGACGTTGCACGACGAGTGGTACCAGACGGAACACGAAAGGTGGCATATGAGAGAAGGAAAACAGGTGTGTATGTACTGGTGTTGTTTCTGTGTGTTGGAATTGTCACCGGACTGACTTTCATGTACCAAGGACTTCGGAGCAATAATGGAGTTATTGAAGGGAGATAGAGCCAAAGACGCTGGGATTGTCTATCTTCAGGACGAAAAATACGAGTTTCAAGTAAAGGAGGATGGCAAACTTTGGAGCGTCTATGGCTCACCAGTAAGTCGTTCGTTTCTCTTCTTCACATTCATTGTGTTCTAAACCCTCCGTGAAGTGGTCGCCAGAATTCTTCAACTGGGCTTTCAATTATGATAGAGAGAATGGTGAAGGTTCGTTGAGTCCTGACAACTTTACTTTGAGACAATGTTGATTTGACACAATCTCTACGTTTAGAACTCGTCTCCAAGTTTCCGAAGACAGATATTCTGTGAGCCAATTCCTTACATTGGTCTGAATTAGACATTAACCCAGCCCCATGAAGCTTGACTCACGGACCCGCCTACCGAATCCTGGACCGGGTCCGTGAAGGTGAAGAAGTGGGCTGTGAAGCCCTCCGTGCTCGGCTTCGCGAACTGCGTCCTCGCTTACATCTCGTTGGTCATATTCACGAGGCCCATGGCGCTTACATCCATACATGGGATCCTTCCTCCAACTATGAACCCCCGATAGTCCAGAATAATGACCCGGCTGTTTTGAATGGCCAAATTATCGAAGATGACGGGTCCGTAGCTGGCAAGGAATCTGCCGACATCGAAAGGACAGTCTTTGTCAACGCTGCGAACTGGCCGATGGGTGATAGAACTATACGTAGTGGTGTGCGGGTAAAAGTGTTTGGTGGGCCTGGATTCCAAGCTGCAGTGGTTGATCTGAAGGATTGAAGCACATCTTCGGGCTTATGGTCTTGTGAGAGTTTTTTCACTGCTCATCTTCTTTACTCAAATTACGCTGGGACAGAATAAATTTTGTACCATACTTAGTGCAGGAAGGGCCCGGGTGGCCATTGAAACGACCACTATTAGCAGATCATAAGTGAACCGCACGGATTTCCGGAGTCGTGGGGGACTTTTAGCCGACAGGTTGCCCAGATGTATTTCTTTCTCGACTTGTCAACGCGGTCAATCACACTCTTCCGTTGACTATTTTTTTTGGTGCTGACTATGTTTGGTACTGGCGTTGTTCTGGGTTCACTTTCTGGAACAACTTGGCCGCGTTCAGTCTCGGGCTGACTCGCACGCAGGAAACCGAGCCCGTCGAAAACCGGTGTTACGGCACCCAACTGCATGGTCTCTGAACATATATACACACACTGCACATTACAAAGGATTCAAGTTCATATCGGTGAGGTGGCCGACCATGACTTCGCCGTGTGGAAAAAAACTTAGGTTCCTTCGACTGATACACTGACATTTTTCTTCAAGAGACCAGACACGCCAGCGAGGCCGCGGGAAGAGGAGGAAATTCTAAGCCTTCGACTGTAAGTGTTGTATCCGATGATTTACCAAATTTTCTGAGTTGCATAGATAGCAGCTTCGTTTATAGTTTATATTTAACTAGACTCTTTACCGTTCCGGAGCGTAACTTGTCGCTAATACTGTTCGACTCAAACGTAGGCTTAGATGTCGCAAGACTGAACTATACAATCCAGAGCAACGCAAATTTATACTCTTGGACCTCTACCGTTTCGAAATCAACAGCGGCCACCGACGCCGCGGGCGCCGTGCGCTCGTCATGTGACGCCTTTCTGGTTACCGATGGCACTCTGGTTCTTGAGTTTCAACCATAACCTTTCACTTCAAGCATGTGGTACATTCGATCGGGTTCAACCATATAGTTGGACCTATTCGGTTCACTGAAGAGCACTACGCGTTCCCGACCGAATATTCCACGCAAAAACGTAGGAACTGGGTGCTCTGGCCTCTGAGCCTCTGCTCTGTTCGTGACTTGTTCAGCAAATTCACTGTAGCCAGCGATCTTTTTGGTTACGAGAACGGGAGTGGCCGCAACTTGAACCCAAGTATACGCTGTGCTTTTCCTAGTGGAAGGACCCAGAGCCTTGGAGCTCGGAGCGGATTACCGATCAGACTATTAGCATGCATCTTCATTCTTCGGTGCACATTTGATGTAACTGGTTCTGCTCTAATCTATGGGACGGAATAGAGTAACTCTCAAATCAACGAACATCTAGCATGATTTTTTGCTGATTTCCCTACAGATGGCAGGTGGTAATTGGTTGAAGCCGCATGGCAACTTGCTTTCTCCTCTATATGTTCTCATTTGCTCTAGTCTCACGAGAGCTTCCGCCTGTTGCGCCAAGACCTGGGCGTCTCTCTGCGCCGCTTCACAATAACACAATGGTAGCAATAACCAAAGGTGTTTGTTTCCTCGTCAACTTTGAAATGAGCCTATCTTGGCAACACTCACACCAAGGTCCTGCGCCTGACGGAATCTAACTTATCCTATACTTTCCTTTCTTTGCGCAGTGTTGAAAAAAATCTAGAGACCCGTGAACAATGGTCGCTGGTGGATACAACTCCTGCTCTTCCAGGTCCTTCGGAGCCATACTGACTAAGATTTCTGTGAGTGAATTGCGTATTTAAAGAGCAATACTTACAGGCCAGATCTTAAAAACTCATATGACAGTTTACATGCCACGCAATCCGAGTAGAGGACTTCGATTTCTGAAGTATTTGTGTGCAGTAGTCGATCACAGGTCTTGAACGACGCATCTTCTCAGAAATTGCACGCGTACTCGTGAAGCTACGCCGCTTCTAACACCGACACCACATACGAGCAAAAAGACACTCAGCTAACCATCTTATAGCCTCACATTCGGTTCGATCAAAAATGAATCCTCGACATCTTCTCAAGTTCCCGGCGGGTTTCTTAATGTCTTCCCAGGTTTGGTGAGTAATTCAAATTCCTCGAGTCTGCTTTTGGCGCGCATAGATAACATGCTCCCCGAATCACAGGCTAAGGAATCTAAATATAGACTAAGCAGCATCTCGTTTCCCTTTGGACCACCTATTCAACAGACTCATTCGGTCTGCTTACAGGTATGCGGTCTAATTTCGCTCTCACCTCGAGGGAATCATCGGCCTGGAGACCTTGTAGGTCACAAACAGCTTCGGCTCCCGAGGAAGTCTTGAGCATGGCTTCGACTTCGTACCTTCCAGTCAATGGATCATCCATCTCACTGCTCCCGACCTTGCGGGGCCCCATCCCGTCTATACGAAATAATATTTGGAAAGGTATAAAATGGACTGCAACGAACGCTGCCAACCTCAAGACATTTTTTGTCTTTCGAGGTTTTTTGCTTCAGTCTCTCCTTATCGTGCACAAACCAAAAAATGTTTGCACTCTCCACACTCGTTTCCTTGACCCTTTCTGCGCCACTCATAGTGTCGGGGCTCGTCTTGAAGCGTTCCGGATGCAGCGTTCAAGGCCTCACCGTCCCGACCCTTCCGGCTCCACTTGTCGCTCCATCTACTCCTCCCTCTTGGGTCGCCCTCGCCGTTGGTGTTCAGAACTACACTTGTAACAGTGCTGGAACTTATACGTGAGTGGTCTATGAATTTGCTCTGCGCAAGCATGCTTAGGTCAATTACTAGCAATGTTGGTGCTGTGGCCGAGCTCATCGACATCTCCTGCGACATCGGTACCAGTGGTTACTCTACCATAACGGACATCGCTATCAGAGATTGGGAACAATTCCCTCCTTCCCTTACCATTCAGCAATTTATCTCTAGTTTGCACGGCGATTCTACGCCTCCCATCATCGGTACGAATCTAATTTTAAACATGGCGTCTGGAAAAATACTTATGACCAATTATGCCAATTTTAAAGGACAACATTACTATGTTACCAATCCACTCACTGGGACGGGGATCAACCCAAAATGGGATTTCACTTCAGAGGGAGCTACCGCCGGAAACAAGAACGCTTTCGCCGTTTGTGCCAAAGTCAACGGAGCCACAGCGCCAACTGGCAGCAAGGATATTGACTGGGTACAACTTGGAGTCTTGAACGGAGCGCCTGCTTTGACCGGAGAACTCGCTAAGCAGGTGTACCGAACTGACACCCGTCTTGGTCAACCTCCAACTTCTGTGGGCACTTTTTTGATTCTGAAAGGCTGTCGTATTGAATTCTGCCTAAAAGTGCACGCCAGGTTCTCGCGATATCTCGGTTAAATACGCTGCCAAATACTGTTTGTCTATTGTTTTTTCAATTGAATTCGATTCCTAACTATCCTTATTCAGATGGCTTTGGTGCATCGGTTTAGATTAACTTTACTGGGGATTCAATATACACGATGAATTGCCAGTCATTTTTCGGACTATGCTATTTGACTACTACAGGTCGCTTACTGCCATTGTAAAGTTCTTCATCCCCACTTGCTTGCTAATAAAACTTTGAACGGCGAAAAATGGCCTGGAGACAGGTGTGAAGCATCAAAGCTAATAGCTGGAAATTAAGCGTCAATAATGCCTGACAATGGTCAAAAGGGAATCTTTCGATTAGGTATGGGTCTCCTGTCCGTCATTTCTTCTTTCCAACTTCTTTCTGCACCCCAAATCACAATGTCTTTGCTCGGCTGTCATCCAAAAGTTTTTAGACATCTGTGAACCGATGCTTAAGGTATTCTTACAACATAAACTAAGCAGAAGCGGTTAACGTTGGCGGTCATTTACACATTTCCAAAAGGCTACATTTTTTACATCCATATTTGGCCCTCAAGCACCTGATCGGATCACTCCAGGAGATGATGCCCTCCACACACGTTTAGCGGAATTACGCCCTCAAGTTCAACCCACCTCACATTCACGAAGCTCATGGTGCTCATCTCTACGCACAGACACCTGCAGATAATTTGAAACCTCTCATCATACAGAACAATCTAATCTCAATCTCGCCAGGTTCCGACGTCCCGGATGATCCCTCTTCCGTCCCGGAAGAGTGGAAAAGTTGGTTTTCATCAAATGCCACTGGCTTATTGGTCGGTGTTGCTCAGGTTCATCAAGCGCCAAGCGAAACGTGAGGGCAGTGGCAGCGCTTGTAGGTTGACGTGGTATGTAGAATAGCAACGCTGATTTTTTCGCGATCCGTCTCAGTTCGGGATGTCAAAATTTTAGGTTTTCTTAATTGCTAGCGTGTCAACCACGTTAAGCAGAGTGTCGTACTACGTAGTGCACTATATTGATTCGAATTCCACAGGGGCCATTTCATTTTGACAAAATCGTTTATCCGGACAACTTGCAACATATTTCGGTGTGAATCCAACTGCAGGACATTTATTACGCAAGGATAATATATTACCATAGAGGACTATATACGACGAACGTGTATTCATACAAGAGAGAGCCAAAAAAAGGAGTAGGTAGAGCGATTATAAGTGATAACATAGAAGTTGTGCATAACTAACAAAAAAAGCGATCAGGAAAGCGGTTTGGACAAGCATGAGATGATGAATATGTCAATAATACTGCGAGAGTGCTACCGTCGTCGAGAGGAAGTAATGTGTTTGCCCCCCTGTTCATTCATGTACGTGCATTTGAACGAGCGTCGCGCACATTGACTTTTAAAATTTTTTAGCAACGCAAGCCAAAGAATCAAGAAGCACAATCCTTACTTGCAGGTGGGATCAGGACTTCCTGGTGGCGGGCGGCCACAGGAGATCTTGCGTTCCCTACAGAATATACAAGCGAGGCTCATCTTCTTCGGCTCTTTGACACTCTTGGTGGTACTCGACGATCCCGTAGAGGCGTCCCTCGAGGCGGCGTTTGGCGGACCATGGTCACGGGTGCCATTCGCCGCAAGTGTCTGCGGCGCCCCTGATGGCCGGTCGGTGGATGGAAGAATCTGCTTGCTTCGCTTGCGCTTCTTCAACGGGGATGGAGGATCTGACGAACCAGGGCTAAGCCTAATGCTATCAGCAGCCGCAGTCGTGGCGGACGTGCTGGCGACTGGCCGCGGGATCGTGATGGTCAGTCGTTGAGCACTGGGAGGTCTGTGGATGCGATCCTGTTCTTCCTGCTTGAGTTTCTCCAGAAATTCGAGGTTGGCCGACAGCTCCGAATATGACGACCGCTTTTCGGGAGGGACTGGTTGGTGCTATATTGGAGCTGTGAGTAATTAATTGATACAACTTTGTGAAATGAACTTACTGCTGCATCGTATTTCGGCTTTGGGCGAAGGGGAACTGGCACGATCATTCGATTCGGAGGGGCAGCTAAGGCAGTCGCCTCAAAAAATTGTTCGATATCGTCTGGCGGAACCAGGTTCGGAGGTACCTAAGAGGGGAAATAGTAGATGAATCAGCCGATGTAAGAGACGGAGTGCCCATTGATCTCACTCTGAAGCGAGGTTGGGGAGCTGCTCGTGCCTCTCCAGAGTCTTGGGGGATGTCATAGAAAAATCCGGTAGCAGATACCTGTGCAGGCGGTTGAACATATTGAGGTGCTGGGTATCGTGAGTCAATTTCTGCCGAGGACCGCTGAACGTGGTGGACAAGCCACTCGGACGATGAGGTGGTGGTCCACGCAGAAGTATCATATTTTTCTTGCAAGGTGGAACTTTCCCACAATTTCCCGTAATGATAAGTCGAACCATGGAAGTCGCTACCCTTTATGCGGTAGTTTGAGTCCTGCGATGATATCAAGTATGACATTTATTCATTGCGATGCCATGAGTGAGTTATGTGATGCTTACGGAAAGCTGGTGAGAATATCGGAGGTCATTGTCGGCCTCAAACGGCGCGCTGGAGGTCGATGGCGACGAAAAATACGTCGGACTCGGTTGGTCAGCGGTTTCGAGCTCAGCCTCGTGGAATCGTCCGGGAGATTGAGTCGTGTTAAGCGGATCGGAAAAATCGTGTCGGCGAGTCGGAGGGCGAAACATAGCTGAATATGTCGTAAATCTGGAATGAAATGAAATGTTACTGTCAGCACGACCACATTCTCTCCCACTAATAAATAAACTGACCAACCAGGAGCACACAAATGGAGGATAGGGGATCTTTTAGAACGCTTCCAATTATCAGGTTGAAGTTGAGCACGATTTTAAGGCTCAAGATAAGAAGAGATGGTCAAGGAAAAATAAATCCTAGTCTCTCGAGTGGGTGTAGATGTAGGGGGAGAGCAAGAGGCGCGCAATAATGGATGCGGGGTAGAAAAGAAGCCAAGGAGAGCACCCGTTAAGCGAGGGGTGGGCACATCCGAGTTACCTAATGAAGTCCCTGTGTACGTACTATGCCGCTTTCGGATTAGCGTTTGCGTCCACACACCTGTCAATATTTGGGGGCTACGAAATTTGCGCATCCGCCCTCGAGACGACGATAAGAAAGCAATTTACTTTTGACTCTTGTCATTGAAAGGTATTCCTTCCTCGGTAGATGCAGGAAAGCGTCGCGCAATGCAATAGTTCTTCAATATTCTCCCAGAGCGATTTACTTTTGCATCCTGGTGCTTCGAGGTCGGATCTTCGTTATCGTTCGCTTCTCTGATTGCCTCCTTGCTGTTTACTGTCACGAATTTTTGACATGGTGGTCCTTAAAAATTTACCGGCGGCTCGTGTGCGAAGGTTGATGAGGACATGGCAAGATCTTGTGGCTGGAATGCAGCTCAGGGTCATCAAAGGGAATAGATTAACAAGCTCGTGACAGGCTGGCACAGCGTAAAGCAATTTATTTATTGCGTCCATGGTGGACTGCTGTGGACCCTCTCCAGCAGAACTGAATAGCGGTCCGGAAAGCCAGTCGATTGGGTCCAAAGGGTCTAGGTCGAGCAACAGAACGTTTTGAAGTGGACGGACAGGAAAGAACTTGGAAAGAACACTCGTGGCAAACCCAAAACGACTTGAAGTTTCAAAGAAGAAATAAGAAATACCTTTTAGTAGGTGAATTCGACCCACTTGCCTGGCGTTGGAAGTGGAGACCTAATCCACAGGCATCAACGTGAGAACGATTTGAAAAGATAATAGCCATTCAAAACATCGGAAGAAATATTGCAGAAAGGGACAAGATCTACATCATACTTGCCCAAAGCAGCTTTGAGATGTTTCGCGACCTATTCGGGGTAAACAAGGAAAGAAATTCACTGTACTTAAGAAGACGCGCAGCTTGAGCGCAGCGAAAAGGCAAAAGGGTGAGGAAGCCTTGATTGACAAGTCGATGTTGATACAATTCATTGCGAGCCAACTGGAAAAACTGTGGAGATGGGTATCATGAGCTTCGAGGAACAGAGCATAGCGCCAAAAAGGAGGGTCTTTAATTGACATTATGGCTAGTTGATGTCCCGAACGTTGACCTTGACGAAAAGTGTAGAGAACAGGTGTTGTGTAAGCTGTGCGTCATGCAAAGGAAAGTGCCGGAAGCCTGCGTATCGTCGCACCAAGTGAGCACGCGTCGCACACCTTAAAAAAAGCCCTATCACTGCATCACGAACCTTGTTCCAAGCACCCCAAAGGAACGCAATAAAGCCCGAGGGGTTCGTCATTATCTTTCCCCTCCTGGCGTACCGCGAATTCGACAAAGATGAGGTCGGTCATATCGCCTACGCAATCGAACGGGAGACAGAGCTCTTCTTGCCAGACCGGATTGAACCCATTGTTCTTGACCACTGGGGTTCTGAAGGACACGGTGCGTGCGGAGGAAACGCTCGTGGTCGTCGCGTCGGTAGGTGGGGAGTATTTCGCACCTGCGGCTTTCGCGGAGTCTGGTAGGAACGGAGAGTTCGACCAGTCAGGAATATGGAGCGAGACCTCGACGAAAGGGTCAACGACCGATTTTTCGATGATTTCTTGTCCCCTGGAATCGCGCATTCGCGGGATTTGTTGCGCTGATATGATCTGTGGCGCGAGCAGAAGGATAAGCGAAGGCGCAAGATGCAAGGCGCAAAGCCCGAGGAAGCGCATCGAAACCTTACCGTGACATCAAGGAAGTGCTGCGTGCGGTTAGAGAGCAGGTCCTTCTCAGGGCGCCGCAGAGCCTCAGGTTTCAATACAAATCCTGAACGCCCATTCCGCTGAAACATGGCTTGATTAATCATATACCCCAGATCTAAAGAGGCAAAAAGCAAAAAAAAGCATGTTGAGCATCCTCACCCTCGCGACACTGGTCATAACAGCGTCTATGAAACTCACCGAATGTTTGCCAATTAATCGCCACGACCTGGCACCCAGCAGCCCAGTACCGGTGCGGCTCATAATTCGTCGAATTCACCCTTGTGCCCTTCGGGTATATTCTAACGAGATGCGTGTGGTTATGCCTGACTAAATCCCGCACACTGCCCTTCATGATCCTATTCGCAGAGTTCTCCGACAGAGAGAATATGTGCTCCGGTGCATATTCCACCGAGGGGTCGAGGCCATGACACTTAACACCCACCGTGTACACGAGCAAAGAGGTGAGGCGAAATGACATTTTATTTTTTGCGCTCGACTTCGAGGGGTCCGCGTTTTTGGACCGCAGTTTCTTCCATGATTTCTTGAGGTCGGTTAGACCCACTTTGATATCGGCTACACCTTCTTTGAGGAGAATCTCGGCTTCGTTGTCCGACGACTCAGATGAGCTTGTGTCGCTTTCTGGTTTTTGGGCGGTTGCTTTCTGAGCAGCCGCTTTCTCAGCTAATCGTGCGGCTTGGACAGCAGCGAGCTGTTCGACGACGTATTGGTTCTTGGCCTACACTCTTTCTGTCAGAAACCTTAGAGGGTGCACCAGGCCATCACCGACCTTCAATAAAAATTTCCCTTTCAGCTGCTCCGGACTGGGCAGCACTTCAATTTTTGGTCGATTCTCCGACGGTGCCTGTATGAGGGCGTCACCGAACGACTCCACCATGATGTCAACGATCTTGTCCTGCTGCTCTATCCCGCAGTGTACCTCCGCTGAGATGAGCACTGGGTAAGGAGAAGTATTGAATCCATATTTGGCGATTGCGGTGCAAATGTCGCGTAAAGAGACCTTGGAGGTGAAGGTATTACCGTGATAGATCACAGGTTCGCCGGGGCCGTCATAGATATCCACTGTCCCAACACATCAACAACGTTAGAATATTTTTAAAACACGTCCGTAGACCACCCACATTCGACACTTCGACAGCTGTGCAGCAGAGCTCGAATATAGCCCTCGATCGTGCTCACACCAACGAGCTGATGGCCCACGAGATACGTGTTGTGTGACGAAGAGATGTAGTAGTCAGAAATAGGCGCAGTCATGTCTTGCCAAATGCCTAGATTCTGTTCCGTAAACGGGGAGTTGTCCGGGGAGGCCAGGAAGGCCGAGAAGCCATCCAGGCTCATTGTACCTGCTGGCTCGTTTGGCGTAGCAGCTGCTGCGGGTGTCGCGGCATACTTGGCGAACAGAGCGGTCAACTCGGCGTCACTGAGTTTCGACTAGCGAGAAGGGTCTGTTAGAACGGATTGGAAAGACAGGGCGAAAGAAAAAAAAAACATTTTGGTATTCCTTCAAAAACTTGATGAAAGCCGGGGCATCGAATTTACCGCCGTTCGCAGACGAGAGATGTGCATAGATGCTTTCGAGCTCAGGACGCCGTTTAAGAATTTTTGCAAACTGCTGGAACTGTGCAAAATCGAGATGTCCGTGATTTTGAGTGTCGACTTCCTGCTCACATATTTTAGTGCGATCCTCCAACTTCAAAAAATAAAGAAAAACCTTGAAAAGCTTCTGTAATTCCGCAGTGGTCATATTCACGTTCAACCGCTTGCACAGACGCTCGACGTCGTCAAAATCCAACACATGATCGCCCTCCTCGTCCGCACCTTTCCAGTACTGACGCTCCCAAACGGTTTGGCGCATATCAACATTCCCGAGGCCAGTCATCAGCCCTTGCCTGATGGTGTACAACTTCTGTAGAGCGCCGCTCCAGATTTCAAAGCTCTCCTTTGTTTCCGTCACCATGTGGAGTGTCTTGTACGTGCCGTCGAGGATGTAGATAATTGTGATCCACCGCTCCTCCATTTCCGAAGGAAGCTTGAACTGCTCGCGGTAATACCGCGCGTTCGGCCCTAGGCGCAGCTCCTTGATGGCCTCAATTGGAACTGGATCATAGGATCAGCCAACATCCGTGTACCGGGGCATGGCAAAAAGACCTATCCCGCCCCTGCTCGACTTGTACAATATCCGCCCCTCATCCGGGTCAATCCGAAATATCACTGACTTCTGTTTATCATCAGAGACCTTCGTCATCGGCGTGCCCTTCTGCAAGATCTCTGGAATATCGATGTCTGCGACCACAGGTGGCCTATCCGCCAACGGCGGCGTCAAAAGTGGCTGCGAGCTGTTTTTGTCGAGGATCTTGGGCATGGCGTCTTTCACGATCTCTGCCGACCTCCTCGCGAGCCGTTTGGTCTCTTTCTGGGCCCAGAGGGTGGCTCCGTGCTGGGAAGGCATGATGAACTCGTGTGAGCTGCGGGATAAGAAAAGACAGGAACCGTACGGTTTAAGTATGGAAAATGCAGCACAGCGTGCTGCCCGATGATATCCGCAGGATTCTAATCGTAGTCCTCGATGTCAATGTCAAGCACGGCGCTGGCCGTTATTTTTGCCATTAGGGGCCTGATTAAGCGGTGATATGAACCACATCGGTTCGAAAAATATTTTCACAGAAAATCGATCACGCGTATCATCTGATCCCGCCGGTGTAGGACGCGACGCGACGCGTGTGATGATTTTTTTTCCATTTCAAAGGCAATGAAACTTTCTCAATAAATAGTCAAGTAGATCATCCACATTAGGAGTTTGAGTATCGTAGTAATGTTCTGAAATTAGCTATTCCATCCCCTCTTTAACCCTCTAAAGCATGACCGTCAGAAAAAATGTTCATACAAACCGTTGATTTTTTTGCTTCACCTATCTCCTTCATTTCCCAATCTCTGGAACAATATCTCCAGCCTCCAGCACAATGGATACACCCACCACCCATTCCCAGACCAACCACCCCTCTAACACTGAATAAAGTTCCCGACAATCATGCTCGGAATGCCCCATTTATCCCGTCTAATCGTAAATGAGAAACAGCAGTTGATGAAGCCTTCTTCCATCGGCTGCTCGCTTTCTTCCTCCCTCTTCACGGTTGAGCCACCAGTGCTGCTTCCTGTGACAGAATAATTACTGTCAGTTGACACACACTGAGGAAGGTTGACATACCTGCAAGAACTGCTTTGCTAACAACAGGACTTGCACTGCCTGCATTCAGGACAGGTTTGTACCGCAGCACGCAAGAGGTAAGGACGGCTTTTTGACTCGAGTCGAATGCGACGTGGCCGTATTTCTGTTTGGCAACGTTAGTCAGACGGACCATTGAAGGGACAGAGGGAGATGACGAACCTCCCAGTAGTTTACTGCTGACTCTTCTGCCATGAGCTCGTAGATGCATAGACGACCCTGTGTGTCAATGAAAACAATAATCAGCACACAGTCATTGTTAGCCATGCCAGAACAAAAACTCCATCTGTCTCATCGAAACCAAAAACGGTTTTCAAACAGACGCGAATAGGGTTGAGTCTCCAACCAAACTCACATCGCGCATCATATACCCATCCACCCCAACAAGCTCCGAGAACTCGCGGTTGCCCTTGTATATTTCCCCCGTCCGCCGCCATAGACACGCAGGCACGCCCATTGCGGAGAACACGCGATCATAGTCGAGCAGGAGTCGTTCAAAGGCCTCCTCGATGAACACCAAGTCCTGTCAGAGGCGGACGAAGGGGTTTAGTGCGGAGTTAACGACAATGAAGACGTCAGGCGTACGAGGTCGCGGAGGGATTGAGCAACTGCCTGTCGGAATGGTTAGTGGAAAGTGGAAGGACAATGAAGGATGTAGGTCACCCACTCTAAATTTGGGTCGAAGCACGGATAGAGGTTGCAAAATCTGTTGCTTTGAATCTTGGGAGACACTGGAAAAGAAACAAAAAGTAAGCAGGAACGCCCAAAATACCGCGTTTTCCACTTACTTTCTATCCATCCACCTTGAAAGCCTCGAGTAGCCTTTGACGTAATTATAAGGCTTCAACAACCCCGCCTCGTACTTGCTCCGAATCACCCTGTTCAGCCGTTCGTCCCTCGAACCAGACTCTTGATCCGCAGCCGTCAATAGAAACTTCTCTGTCTTCGTTGCAGCAGGGAGAATCGTCTCAGGCGAAGCTCCGGTCGTCGTCGTTGTCGTCGTCGCACCACTAGGGATCGTGTGACCAGCCGTCATAGGCACACCACCAGGGTAAATGGTAGCCTGCAGCTGTGCAGAGGTCATCGTCGTCGTCGCAGGCTGCGCTGTGTTATTAACTGTCGTCGTGAAAGATGCTGAGGACACGAGGGAGGGTGCGATGGTTGTGGGCGGGGAGAAAAAGGAACCATCGTCCAAAGTCTCGAGGAAATCACTTTTGAAGGATCGTTCATGAGAAAATGAGGATATAAAAGATAGATTAGGACCTACGTGAGTACAGAAAATTCGTTGCCGAACGTTTCTGGGTACATGTACGTGGGCACCGGCATGGGCCAGGTCGACGATGGTTGGGCTCCTTGGCTGGGGTATACGGGTACTGATGCAGAAATGAGTTTCGAATCAAAAATTCAAAAGAAATAGAGAGACGTACCAGGAGCATACGTTCTCGCTATTTCAACTGTACCCCCAGGTGTAATAGGCGATTTATCAGGCACTTTAGGCCGACGCTCATCATGGCACAGATGCCCAATTTCACGTTTAATGCTAAAGCAACCGAAACAGATAAACATCGACAGATCGTGTCGACTAGAGCGAAAGCCAACGCACCACCGCTGGCAAGGCCTCCCCTCATCGCAGGTCATATGGCTGCGACGACAATATAAGCAGGCATGGTTGACCTTTCTCCTCTTCGCCGTTTTCTTCTTTTTACCGGCGTCGTCGTCACCCGCAGACGACGACGCCTGCTGTTGCTGAGCCTGGCCATCAGCCGTCATTAGATTCGTCGTAGCTGTTGCCGAAGTCGACGCTGCTACCGCACCCTGCGTTGTATCCCCGTATGCGGTAAATGTAGACATTCTCGTGTGTGCCACGACCAAGAAACTCTTCAAAGGGACTGAAAAAAGTTGGGGAAAGGAGGAGACAGCGTGAAATTCACCCTTGATTACCGAATTTGGTAATTGATATTTTCTCATACTCGTCCAATACTCATCATCATCTTCTTGAACTTGAATCAAAGAACCATTGCAACCAAATTGGACTGTTTGATGGTAAACTTTACATTGATTAAAAGGTCTAATGACCCTACTCTTTTGCCAGATATGCTGAATTTGAATATGTCGGGTTTTCCAGGCCTTTCAAGCTTCAAGAACAGATTTGACTCGCACTACTTGCTGCCAGTCAACGCAATCAAAATTCAACACACGGAGGGTCTGGGACAACGACTGGGCCTGTCATGGATGCGAAGGTTGCCTGGGAAACGGTATTTCTGGGATGAGAGTTTTTTTTAAAAAGAAAGTAAGTGGCAGAACCCGCCTTCTTGATCAACCGTCAATGTTAACCTTCATCCTTGCAACTTCGAAACCAATACAAAAAGTTTTAAATCCCGGTGTTCTGGCCAATTTATAGGATCCAGTTTGTGGTCTAGAGCATCCAATTCCTTAATTCCAGAGGACGAACGAAAGACAATAACAAACGGCTTTGACTTGGGGGTGAGGTAGTCCCGGCCAACTTCTTGGAATAGGTTAACCAAATCAGGAGGAATAAGACTAGGCTGTCAAGTAATAGGTCCAAGGTTGGACCCACAAGGCGTCTTTGTGTTCCAACGGCCCTGGATCATATTTCACCCTGACACTTTCAAGTGGGCCACCAAAGCATGTTTGAAGTTTCCCTTCCTTTTTCGTTCGCGTTTGCTGTGCCACTTAGCGTCACCGACGTCGTCATAGGTGTTCTCAGTGCATAGACATGAGGCGTTGTAAATTCAATCGCTCACTGGACAGGACAAACCCGATCCACTCGCCGTTGACTCATACCTACAAACGCCGTCGTTTGACTTATTACAGGCCAGGCCTTCCCCACACCAGAAAAAAAACGAGATCTAGACCTGTTCCAAGACCCAACCTACCTTACGCCATTGGATTCTTGAATGAATTCTTGAAGAATCCAGGCTGGTAATTTCATTTCTAGGCCCACAGAAATTTGACGATCGTTTTAACCCGATTCATTCCGTTTTCTAGATAACACCCCGGAAGTCGCCAGCCTCATTCAAGGTTAACCGTTGTGGCTCATGGAAGCACCTATTTCATCTCAAGCATTAATTCATGCAGTGCGTGCCTAGCGGCTAACCTGGCGATCAGTTTCCAGAGCCAGTGTCACTCAAAGCTCGAGGCGTCATCCCTAGCCCGAAGCCAGGCTCGATACACGGGCGGGACACGTTCAAAGGGCTACTATGTCACTGATCAATGAAAACACGAAGCCAACACGAGGCATGTCCTCACTTTCGTTGAGCCTCGGCGAGCTCCAGCTAAATATAACCTCCAGTGTACCACAGCCGCCTTGGCCGATGCACGCGTCTTGGTGCAAGATGAAAGCTCCAAGCTCATCTCTGTCCAAGCGTTCAGCGAGGTTTTAATGTCATTCAGGCTATGCTCTATCGATTAATTGAAACACACAAAGTCGTCATGCATGATTCCACTGTCCATAAAAGCCTCGCTTCGCGCCCTCCACCTTCAGTAATCAGTTTATATCCATCATCCAACTCACCGACAACTATCACGATAATCGCAAATGTCATCCACACCAAACAGTCCCATCCCACTGCCCGAGCTCGATCTATTGGGCATCGCCAGGACGACTAGAAAAACATTGGATCGACTCGCATCTTTTTCTAACATGCAGAGGTACGTAAATTAATATCTCTGACACCAAACTTATCTCAATTTTATCCTCTAGCTCTTCGGAACCCTTACCCCTCCTGACGAAAATATCCGAAAAAATCGTCGCTCTCATTCGTCTCATCGACTCGAGTATGCTTGCTGCTCAGCTCGGGTACCAGCTCGCCACAGACGCCATGATCTTCTGTGATCCCGATGAAGCCGACTGGGACACGGATGTCAGCGTCGAAAGCCTGCGCTCCATTTCCGTTAACGGATACGAGACGTCTAAAGCGGTCATGGAAGGATTTAGGGACGTCAATCAAGCGGTGTACAAGGTGAGCTTAGGCCAACAGGCTTTTTTAAACTGAGAAGCTGGAACATTTTCTGATCATGGTAGTACTTAGATCGCAGCTTCTACGAAGGACAACATGTTCATCGTTGTAGTCCCACCTGATCCATCCCATAGTCAGTTCTCTAGTCTGTTATCAGTTATAGAGACATTGTTTACTGATTGTCTACTCTCTATTCAATTACATCCAGGCGATACGATGAAAATCCACCTTAAGGACATTGGCACGGGTCTTGTGGCTAACTTGAATTTACTTTCGGCATTCTCTCAGGACATGACAAATGTAGCCGGTTGGTGGGGCAAAGTCAAGGAAGATCTTGCATCGGAAACCCCGGGGTTACTACCTTCCGCAGCTGAGTCCGCCACGAAGACCGACTCAGCTGAGAAATTTGCCCGGTGGTTAGCAGTTAAGGACGGTTTCCAACAATATTATAACCTGGTCAGTTGTTTCTTCGTGCCGGGTTCTACTCCCGTCTCTCATAATCTGTCTACCATAGATCAACGTCGCCCATACAAAATTCCCTAACCTCCTCACCTCCTCTTCCACGGCATGGAAGTCGGTTGCATCTGCCCGAAGCCCAGGTGCAAGTTCCATAGGACATGGCGATTACGAAGGGCACTCTGTTCCTCCTCCTAGCGGTAATGGCAATGCTCAGCCGCAAAGTACTAAACAAACGGGCATGAAGGCGCTTGTTGGGATGTTCGGACTCAGAAGAAAGTCCAAAACATTTTCGGGGACGGCTACATCTAGAGTACATGAAAAAGGCGAGAAGACAGGGGATACAGGAAAAATTAAGGAGAGCCAGCCTCACTCAGAAGATGGGATAAGCAAACGGCCCAGTTTTACCCCCTCGCGACCAAATCCCGTATCGCCTTCAAGACCAAGCACACCTCGCCCTGGTCACGTAGATAGCGAACCGACGTCCGAGAGGATCAATTTCTCGTTGTCGTGTTATTCTGCCAACCATTTCATCGACGGTGTTGGACAACTTGCACACCATGGACTTTTACTATAATAACTAGGTGGTAGAAATTGAGCCCTTTCTCTTATTAACGACCAATAGAATTTACATAGACAGCCCTACAAAGTAGTTTCGACTAAATAATTAATGACTGAATAAGAATTATGTACAAAAACCAATTCTGGAAAATGAGAACAAGACTTGTAAATGTAAAACGGCAAACTTGCCCTTATCGTACTCTACAGGGAGCTATGTTGCTGTACATTTATGGAGATATTGCTCAACTCGCTCTGAGTATTAAGCAGTTTAGATATGAGCCACTGCATCAATATATTTAAGGATAGCTCACAGATTGCGTAGATCATTCACCATGTTTGTGAACGTGATCGCCGAGTTGCGCAAGAAACTCTCTGCCATTTGCTGTCCAGAGGCCACCAATTGCGGTACATCTACATGGGATAGATCCGGTATTCCGCCAACATAATTGTCGGTCAATTTTGTTCGCACTATCTGTAGCTCAC
The DNA here is from genome assembly GCA_023014345.1 of Galerina sulciceps. Taxonomy (NCBI): domain Eukaryota; kingdom Fungi; phylum Basidiomycota; class Agaricomycetes; order Agaricales; family Galerinaceae; genus Galerina; species Galerina sulciceps. The sequence goes on from JAEDXJ010000007.1 coordinate 660,900, forward strand.
TCTTTAGACTCTCGTCGGTGGGGTCTACTCTCAGGCCACGTTCAAAGGCTCGGGCAGAAGCTTTGAGGACAAGATTTCCGTAGGAGTACAAAGCTTGTCTTTCGGAAAATAAGGTAAATGCAGAGCACAGTGATAACAAGAACGCACCCTAGCCTGTGATATCCTTTGGCGAAGTTTGGATCGACAGAAATTGCCACTTCTGCATCGCTCATGGCTGGGAGAAAATCACCCATGCATGCATACGCAGCAGAGCGGTCCGAACGGTAAACTGGGCTGTTGGGATCTAAGGATATGGCTGCAGAGTAGGCTTGGATAGCTGCGTCGTAGTCCTTTGTCGACAATAGGGTGTTGCCTGTTTGTTTAAGTTGTTCGGCATCGGCTTCATCTTTAGCAGAAGCCCTAGTAAACTTTGGAATGGGTTGTGGCTGAGGAAAAGCTGGGCTCGTCGGTGGGACTGGGGATGTTGGAATCTGGACATCGCCGGCTGCATGGACTTGCCGTGGTTCCACAAATACCTCGCGAGTTTGAAGATACACGTCGAATATGCTTTGAAGCGATGCAGTCTTTATAGAAGAATTCTGTGCCTGGATATCATTGAACGAATCGATTCCAAATGCCTCGCCAATGTATTCAACTGCAAGATTTAGGAGCATGTCATTAGGGAGCTTCTTAACTGATAAGATAACGAGGCCATACTTGCAACCTTGAGAGTCCCGGAATGAGGCTCAGGAACGCCTCCTTCTTCAACAACTTGATTTAGAAACTCGATTATAGAGTGAGCAAGGCTCTTTCTTCTATCGTCCATGGTGGTTAGAGTGCAGGGATAAAGAATGATTTGACTTTGACGCCTGAAAGGAAGTCTTGGTGCTGCGCCACTGCGGAGTCCCACGCCTTCATAGCTTCCGATTCCTTTATATATTTTTACCAGTTAACCAGGCCAAGAAGTAATTATTCCGATCTTGCGGATTGCACTTAGTTTTAATTATTAATAGATCGATAGAATTATAAAACTGCTTTGGGGAAGTCTATGCCACTTCTTCAATAGATTCTAAATCGATGCACCACAGGTAAGCAAATGGACATTGTCGGATATGAGATACATAGATTAATTTAAATAAGCTTGCAATTTTGAGAACAGTGATGACTCCAATCGTCACTTTTACAGACTTTCCCAACCTCTGGTTCACTTTCAATCGCAATTATCCAAAAATGGAAATTTTGTTCTTTTTTGGAAATGCGGTGAGCCTAGTGCAAAGCCAAGGAATGTGTTCAATTTATAATTGTTATTTGACTGAAATGATATAACAATGCAAGCGGATATCCATCTAAAATAAATATCACTAAGCGAATTAAAATAAAGCCTTTAAGTTATTTACAGTGCTTGTCGGGCAGTAATACTAAAAGTACAACATATGTGTGACTAGAATGAATAGGCGAGGCATTATAATCAATGGGATCCAACATCCAATCAGTAACGCAAACATACAAAGGAAATAGAGAGTTATAAGAAAGGATATTGCGAAATGTGATAATTTGACTAAAATTTGTAGTGGGAAAATGCTAGGGCAATACTTGTGTGTCTATTTGTCCTGTAGAATATGACGAGCGATGGGGACCGACGGTGATGGAAGAGGCGTGCTCTTGTGGAAATCATTTGACAAGTGCGAGAATCGCCGTCAAGTAACGGACCATTCGAGCTTTGAAACCACGTCTTACGACCTTCGGCGGCGGCGAACTCGACGGTGAACCCTTGACGGTCGAGGTAGCACTAAATTCGCTGGAGTTTGTCTTGTTGGTGGTGTCCAGGAATTTGGGTCTTTCCTCCTTCACCGGGATAGAAGCTTGCGGTTTCTTCGGAAGGTCGTGGTCGCTTGGTGTGTCACGTTCCTTGAACCACTGTTTCCACTGTCAGCCCCGTCAAGTTGGAAAACGGACAGAAAATCACCTTCATAAGGAACTTAGCAGAATCTTTCGGAAAACGTTCCTGTGTCTCGTAATCGACGTAGGTAACACCGAAGCGAGTCGAGTAGCCGTCCGCCCACTCGAAGTTATCAAGGAGACCTAAAACCCAAATTTCAGTCAGGAAACCTGTCACGAGCGAAAGATTAAAGTCATACTCCATGGGAAATATGACCGAATATCGACGCCGTCGTCGTAAATGGCGTTCATGAGCGCCGCGGTTGTGCCCTGGAAGTAATGGACGCGCTCTTCATCCTTCAAGGCTTCCTCAAGTGGCTTACTGTTTTCTCCTTTGACGGCAAAGCCGTTTTCTGTAACACTGAAGAGCAAGCGACGTCAACAATCTTAATCGTTTAACAAAATATGTCAAAAGCATACAATATAGGGAGTTTATAACGCTGTGAGCCCGATTTAATTAACAAAGGAAGACATAAAAAATTGAAATCTGAACACACCTTCCACAAATAGTTTAATAGCTTCGATTATGGTCAGTGAACCTATGTTCCTGGAATATGCTCGAAGTTCACTTACAGCGCGGAACCCGTCCGGATCTATTGAAAAAGATCGGTCAGCAAATAAGGCCCATTGCAAGAAGAGATGGTTCCTTACAATCTTGCAACCACGCACAATGGGCTAGCGGAGAAACCTTTCATTGAAACGTTCACGGGATCGAAGAGAAAGGACTCACCCTGGTTCCCAAGTTGTGTGCCGTCAGGGCGAGTAAAGGTGTAGTCCACGTTTCCTTGAAATTCGTCATCGCCGTTCCCTCCTAAATTAGAAGCATCAGTGCCTCATTTATGAGCCCCACAACGGATCGCGAGCGTTGGTGAGAACTAGAAAAGAACTGACTGCAGAGGTTGGTCGTATACGTGTTCATCCCGTAGAAATCTGAAGAACCTTTCACGATAGCCCACTCCTCTTGGGTATAATCGGGCATTCGGTCACCCAGAACCTCTCGCATGTACGGCGGGTAGAAGCCGAGGTAAATTGCATCCTAAAGAGAGTATTCATCACGTCAGTCGGAGCTTTCTGGATGTTAAATGTCAAAAAAAGTCAGTTGACGACTCACCGCGAACCAGCCTAAGTAAGATTGTCGGAAAAATAGAGGAGCAGCTGTCAGCAGGGAGAAAAGTAGGTATAATGGTTCCGATTACCGATTGCGAAATCGAGGGCGTGTTGAGCTGCATCAACGTCTAAACAAGGGATCAATATTCGATATTACCAGCGACCGGGGGATCGACGGGAAGGTGGTAGTTACTTTCAGGGTTGTCGTCATAAGGCATCGCCCAGTCGCCATTTAGAGTAATGCCAATTTGGCCCTTCTGTGTGGGCTTGAATTCTTCGCGGTACAATTTTACGGCGTGAGCATGGGCAAAGATAATGCTATGGCCGACGCTGAGGGAGAAATTTCCCGTCAGTCAGGCTCAAAAGTGAAGTGGGATAAAGAGATACAAATCGGGACGAAGAAGGTGGATCAACTTCGTTCCGCCGGAAAGTGCTGCGACTTACATCCATGGCTCTGTAGACGAGTTGCCCTCTGGTGAGCGTTCTCTGTCACTTGACCTTCCGGGTGCAAAGACGCCGCGGCCATATCCCAGAATCGCAACGCACCACGGCTCATTGATTGTCAGCCTGGTCAAAATGCACATGTGATCACGGCTGAACGCTTTACAGTAGGAGAAGAAGTCACCAGTGTTTGACACGATCGCCAAAAGACTGAAAACAAATCTAAAAGAAGGAGGGAAAATAAAGCCACGTCAATGTCTGAGACGAAATAGACTTCTAGAAGTCCAGTCAAAATCAATATTTACCCGTGTATAATTGGTATAATCTTGCACGATTTCGTCTTTATTTAACCATCCGCCGTAGCGGTCGTGGAGAGCTTGGGGAAGATCCCAATGATATAAGGTCTTGAAGAGGGAGGAACTCAGCGTCAAAGACATGCAGAAGAAAACCATAACTTACCACAAAGGGTGTGATTCCGTTCTCGAAGTGCGTCGATGAAATTCGAATAGAATTCGATGCCTTTCGGGTTGACGGGGTCGTCGCGTCCTCCAAGAGGAATGATTCGAGACCAGATATTGAGAACCGGTAGGCCTTCACGCCATAGTCTGCCAACAACTTTACATCTTCCTTCCACAGCCGGTAAGAGTCAGTCGCAACATCTCCATTCTTTCCGTCCAACGTTTGCCAGGTAGCTTCGCGAAATCGTCCCATATTGACTTTCCGCGTCCATCAACATCCGACGACCCTTCTATTTGGAAACTCGCTACGAAAAATGCATTAGCTACAGTTCCAAAAAGGGCAGGACGACCCGGGTGTGTTTGATCCTCCGCACCCGCCCCAGCCTTCCTTGACATCATACCGACCAGTGAAAAGGAGACTTACCAGTCGCGAAGCCCCATAAGAAGTCCTTCGGCAATTTTCGAAGTGCAGGTGCCGCCATTGGACTCAGTCGTCTCGAAAAAAAAGCGCAAAAGATAGCAAAAGGGACATGAGGAATTGGCGCTGCTCTTAAACCAACCAGAATCCCCCGATATCAATGAGTTCCTGGGGAATTTCAATTCTGCCTTTCCCGAGAATTGTCCGCCGGTTGGAGAGCAGTTCGAGAACATGTTTTGACACGCGCGAAAGATCGAGAATAAGAATCCTAAAGAGGGATTCCAGAGATACTCCGTCGTGGACAAAAAGCGAAATATGCAGACAGGATTTCCCTGGATTCTGGTAACAAGAAGTCTTGCTAATTATGTCCCCATGAGGGGGAACGACAAGGACGCCAGCCCGGATGTTTGTCGGTTATTCAACACGTGACCTCTGAAAAATGATAACGCCTGTATTTAACTCCATCTGTCGATAAGTATTGCATAAACTTCCATCTTACAAGAAGCCTCGTCGTCGACAAAGAGATAAACAATATGTCCCAAGGCATAGCAATACTAGGCGCAGGAATTTTTGCTAAGGAAGGTTAGTTATTTACTTACAGCGCCTCCAATCCATGTACCTGTCGCCCCCATTACGTTTTATTTCCGAATATTCACCAGACACATGCAACAGCACATTTACCAGCCCTTTCGTCCTTGGGAGAGGCGGCACCTACCCTTAAAGCGGTGTACTCGCGCTCTGAGAAGAGTGCTCACGAACTGGCAGATGCGGCAACGGCTGCACTGAACTTGACCACCTCGCCATCTATATATCACGATGGGGATGTGTCAAGCAATCTCGACGTCCTGCTCGCGAGATCGGATATAGCGGCAGTCATTGTCGTACTTCCTATAACCCTCCAGCCGTCGATCATCACGAAAGCTCTGGCGGCAGGTAAACATGTCTTGAGCGAGAAGCCCGTCGCGCCGGATGTCGAGAAAGGTCTCGATCTTATCAAAACCTACGACCAGCTTTACAAGCCAAAAGGCCTTATTTGGCGAGTGGCCGAAAACTTCGAAGCCGAGCCTGGATACAGAGCTGCCGGGGAAGTTATCCGCGCCGGAAAAATAGGAAGGGTCATATTCTTCAAGACCGTTGTGGTAAATTATATCGACAAAGAATCAAAATGGTACAAGACGCCTTGGCGAACCGTTCCTGATGTAAGTTTATAGTTCACTCGCAATTTTACAGAGTTCTGAATTTAAATATAGTACCAAGGTGGTTTCCTGGTGAGTCGTTTCATTGGCGATTAATTCTTCAGAAGTGTTAAGTCTTCTCGCTATTTTTTAGTTAGACGGCGGTGTAGTAAGTCAGGTTTCTTTCCATGACAACATCCTAAGATAACAATATTTTGACCTCCCCAGCATACCCTAGCAGCCCTTCGGGTTATGCTTCCTCATCCGTTGACGCACTTGTCCGGATTTGCATCCCTGAACAAGGACTACCTCAAACCCCACGATACCATTCACGCAATCGTAAAAGCGGGCGATCACTTCCATGGAACAGCCGAGCTCACCTGGGCGTTTCCGACGCAGACCCGCCCGGTAGCCGACGGCTTCGTCGTAACGGGCACCGACGGATGGCTCTCGGTTAATCAGGTCAGTAAACCCGGAGCGAACTCGCCTGTATTGCGAATTCTCGTCAAGTCGGTCCACAAACCGGAGGGTAAGCCAGAAGAAGTGAAAGAGGAAATTATAGAGGTACCCTCAAAAGGAGTCGCAGCAGAATTATCTAGCTTCTTTGATAAGATCGCAGGGAAGGACGACGGACTCGGTCTGGGTGATCCTTTGGCTGCGCTTGAAGACGTCGCATTCATCCAAGCTGCCTTGAATAGCGGTGGACAGCTTGTCGATCTGGTGAAACTCGTACACGGATAGTTCCTAGTAATGCACGGCCAATCGTACGCATTACCATCGAATCGGAAAGAGGACGTAAGGCTAAGACCAACCCCCGGTGTTCTGTCGGAGATCAAGAAGTGCGCTTTCAACTGCTACATTATTATTACGAACTCGTTGTATGTTTATCCATAGGCTTTGCAACCAGAACGTCTCGCCCGTGCGAGTGCGCAGTTCTAGTGAGGTCTAATCTTGGCATACCTGGCTTCGGATTTCTAATAACGATCCTTGCTTCTACGACAAGCTTCTCTCATGGATCGAAATGACGGATTCATTACCTCTGACAGAGGAAGCATATGCGTATTTTGTATGAATCTCGAGCCTAAATGAGGTTGTTTCTCGCAGAGTGTATACGGAGTTACAATTGCACAGCGACAATTATCCGTACGAACCATGCCCGCAACGCCGGTTTTAAAACGTTCTGTTCGAACGAGAAGAAACGTCTGAGGGAGGGAGTAAAGTCCCATTTTTATTTTCCATTCTTCTGCTTCTGGAAGAAGAGTGGATATGAGCCCTATTTTTTTTTTCGCAGTGAGCTTATAATTATGTCGCCTGGCTGCGTCGGAGTAACCTCGCACTCCTGTTTTCATTGACATCAGTCACTTGTACCAATTGGCAGACTTTGAAAACGCGTAAATCTCTCATAATCCACGACTCCTCAACCACCGGTAGCATATCCCGAGTCATGGGACAACTTTGCTATGCACGCTCGGGTCAACATCGACAAGCCTGACCTGTTGGTGAGCACTCTAACTCAAGTATGACGATATGCTAGGCTCCGAAGCCAGGGATACTTTGTTAGAACGGCTATACGTTTAGGACCTAAGGGGTTCTTCTAGACGCAATAATAGTAAAATTCTTTAAAAAAAGCCAGGATGCCAATCGGGCTTGTGGGTTCAACAGCCAGAACACTCGCCAGAGACTATTGTTTCGCACACTGTCTTCATCGTGAGATGCTGTAGGTTGGAATAGATAATGAAAATTCATCAGCCTAACCGGGCTTCATAGAGCGAAGTGCGCAGCTAAAATGAGAGCACCGCCTGGGACAGTTGTGGGGAAAGAATGGAGGAGCGACAGATTTAGGCATACAAAGGACACGGAGCCGACCTTGTCCACCGCGTATCCACCGCACCTGCTGGCGCAGAGATAGGATAAGCTGTTTCTTCGAAGTCTGGTATAATTCGTGAGACGATTCACTAGCTTGAAGGTTTGACATCATAGACTGTAATTATTCTGAAATCAAAAACTTTTGTTTGAGTTATAGATGGCTCAAATGTCGTTCAAAAACAACTTCGTGAGCCTCAGCCTTGAGAAACTGCGCAGTCGGCCGCAGTATTGTCGAGACCATGCGCGTCAGGAAATGAGACTCCGAAAGACTTTGGTTCGGCCATGGCAGCGTCGCGATTATCCGTCTCTGTGGCAAGGACTAGGTTCCGGTAAAGACGTCGGAAGCTCGGGCAGGTGCAGTCCTCTTTAGTAGTACGACTTCCCAAGGTGTTCCTGAGCCACGTGTAAAAGCCAGCGAAAGACGAGGTCGACAGCGCCTGTTTGATTCAATTGCCCTCGGTTAACCGGTATCTCCTTAGTATGAGTCTTCTTCGAAGTAAAATGTCAAGCGTCAACAGAACCGACGGAAAGGAATGGTGTCGACCCAAGACCAAGTGGTGGTGATAGTTGGCCTGAGGTTTCAACTAAAATCCAAGTGGTACCAACTGAATGAACGCCACGACTTTCCTGTCCAATAGGTATAAAGTGGAGAATATCCCGAAGACCCATGCCAGCGAAATCCGTCTTCGAATCCGGGAGGCAGAAGAACGTCCAGAATAGGTCGACGTCGACTCACCTGTCCAAAAATCCTAAATCTTGCGGAGGCGCATTAAAATAAGCATTAGAGCACCTTGGCCCAGCTATAAGTGTACTTTGCTTCGGATTAAAGTATGGGGATAAGCAGTCGATCGTCATCAGCTGACCACAACCAGTCTGGTCAGCACCCTCAGTCTTCGAATTGCTTGAAAACCAGATCTAAACAGAGCGGGAGGCCTCAGTGCAACAGCGCTGGTTCGTGTCAGATACCAAATGTCAGAGGAAATGGTGCAGCCCAATCATAAATTAGAGAGTGGAGACCGTTTCAATTGAGAAAGGGAGATGTTTGAAAGCCACTGGTGCACCCGCCGAGATACTACCAGTTCTAGAAAGAATTGGAGATGAGAAGGAGCAAGTGAGAAGAACCTGCGGAAAACTAGTACACCGCACTCATTGAAAAAATATCATGAGTGCATGAACCAGAAAAGAATTTCTTCCAACTCGGATTAGGCGAAGTTTTGAAAAAGAACGACTATTGCGCAAACTATTGTAATTCGTGTCGCGGTCAGATGGATAACGTCTTGGCAGGAATCTCACCAAATTGATTCCTTAAATCACTCAACATTTCTTCCTGAGTGAAAAAGAAGAAAACGGGTTTAGAAGTATTGCCTATCTTGTAGATTTTTGAATTGGTTTTGAGCCCTGAAAACCAGATACACAATCCAGTTCAAATTACGCCCAGGGTCAGTGTAGATAAGACGCTTGGGTTTCCCCTTCATAAGAATAGGGTTTCCTTGAAAAGAGCAAGGCCAAAGGATTCAGAGAGAACGCGCTCAGACAAGCGAGGATTTCAATTTTTTTTTGAAAGAGAACGGTGACAACAACCTGCCTATTGTGCAAGTGAATTAGTGTCGCGGTTAGATGGATAACTCCCTGACAGGAATCTCACCACAATTGGTTCCTCAAACCACTCTGCATTATCAAAGAATTTCTTCCCGAGTGAAAGGAAGGAAAATGGATCGAGAAGTATTGCCAATTTTGCAAATTTTCGAATCGTTTTCGAACCAGGCAATTCAAGTTAGACGCCCTGGGCTGGTATAATGTGGCCTAGCGACCCTCGTTAATCGGAACAAGTTTTTTTCGAAGAGAGCACGGCGAAAAAATTGAGGGAGAATGCACTTTGACAAGCGAGGATTTCTTAAATATTGAGCAATTTGAAGACCATTAAGTGGCTGAGAGGCTCGTACAAGGCATTCCATGAGTGATTCCCTGAGTGAATTCGTATACACATGGTAGTAGTAGGCAAGCCTCGTTTCACTGGCGTTTGCAGCTCAAATTTTCCTAAAAAGGAGATCAGGACCAAACACCCGCCTCGTGTTGGGGCATAAACGTACCACCACGCCTTCGCCTGCCACTACTTACGCTTCGAACCATTCACCGTCGAGGATATATCTTTATTAACACGTACCATGGCACCAGGCCCCCCACCTGCAGGTTATTCCCCACAACTAGCTAAGTATGTCTTCTTTGACCCTTTCATTCATGCAACCGACGTAATAACACAATCGGCAGTAATCGCAACGTCACGATGGATTTCACCAAGGGTATCGCGGCTGAAGTACGGGTTCTGCTGGCTGAGATAGGGAAGCTAAGGGATGAAAGGCGGCAGCTGCAGTAGTACGTCTACCTTCCTAGTGATTTTACATTTCAAGGCTGAGATTCGGGTCTCAAGTGAAATTGCAGAACTTATGGCTGTACGATCCAAGTTCAGTGCTAATGGAGAGTTCCAGCCAGAGTGGCGGCCTCCAGTGCGTCTTTCTTATCGATATTAGGTAGAAAACCTCTGATAGATCACGATCAGGCGATTGAGGCTCCCCCTCCCGAAATGCCACCTGCGATCGAAGAACCTCCGCCTCAAGCTAAACCTGGTTGGCGGGTGGTCCATAAGCGACCTGAAAGGAAGGCCAGGACGCAACCAAAGATAACTGGTCCCCCAGCTCCTCCTCCTCCAGCACTTCCCGAACCACCGAAGCCAGAGGCACCTGCTTGGGCACAGTGGAGACGTAAGTGCCACATCTATTTTTAAGTATTTTATTTGCTCAAGTTCTGTCCATTATTATAGCCAATCCGCTTCTCGCTCCTACTCCGATATCATCACCGAATTCTCCTCCCCCTCCCCAAAGATCCGGGCTTTTCGGTATGTTTCTGTGGTTGTGTCGTCTCTCAAAATAATTCTGAATGGAACACTCCTCAACAGGACCTTCTACTCCTCCGCCGAAGTGACCCCAATTCCTGTGGATCCGTGAAGTTTGTGTACGATATAGCATCACGGAAGAAGTACTATAATTGAATGACGCTGGTTGATAACACGGCGCGTCTTTCCATCTACGTTTGTATAGATAGTAATACCACCTTTCTTGTTTTCGGAGAATCCTCTAACTTTATCTTCACCACTCATATGTTCTATGAACATTTCCTGATCCCACTTCTACATGCTCTGTTGACATTCTACATCTGCACTTCAGTTGAAACAACCCTCGATCATTGCTCTCTTGCAGCAAACTCAGCGATGAAAGACGAAAGGACCCCACGAACAATGATATAAACCGACATTTGTATTGATCGACTTTAGCCTTCGAGCTTCGAGGCCCGGCGAAAATTAAGACGCAACAAGTTATTCCGCCCGCTGACAATTGTGCCGTTCGAGGTTAGTGCCAAGAAAAGTAGAGCGGATGAACCGCGGAACTGTGAGCTCCTCAATGCTCGCGACGATGGAGCTCGCTGCGGTGCTCAAGATACTCGGCTAACGTCACTGTGATACTTCGGAGGCTATTAATGACATTCTCCGCTCTATCTTTATGGGTTCTGGGGTCGTTCGGAGTGATATGACATAGCTTTATGCTTATCGCTGTGATACCTAGATTAGCCAGTCAATATTCTAACGTTCATTCGATATGTCGTAAGTATGGGCTTATTAACGGGGCCAAACAACGGCTCAGAGTCTGAAGTAAAACTGGTGCGAACAAATTTTGAAGGAAAGCCTGTACTTGAGTCGCATAGTAAGTCGGTATGCAATAATATGCAGAATAAATAAGACTCCCCGGGCCCTATGCCCTCCCTGTCTCCAAGAATCCACTCAAGCTATGGGTTTGGAATGAGCTTCCAAATTTGGATGGATCCCGGACAATAAGGACATGTTTTATCACAGAGGGCTGGAGGGATTTCATGGAGCAGAATGGGTTAAATATCTATGTAATGACTTGAGAATTAACTGTCTCATTCCTTTTGAGGAATAGCATTGGTCAACAAGCGGAGCTCCGTATTTCCACATCTTTGACTAGACATGAGGGCGAATATGACAGCATTGGCAAAAGATTACTCCGGACATGGCCTACTTCGGCCACGCCTAAAGGGTCGTTTCATATATGTAGGCTTTCAAGAGTGAAAAGCCTTCAAGAAGGAATGAGAGTTCAAGCCAAAAGCATCCTGGTCTAGACAATCTCCATTGATAGGCGCCTATCTAGAGTCCGATAAGCGCCGATCAAAAGCCGTGATGGCTGTTTTTTCGATGAGGCAGCTGAGAACTTGCAACCTCAACCTCAAAAGGTGACCTTTGCAGGAATAAAAATTTATTATAATGTATACAATCAATGATTCTGTTACTAAATTAAAACCATTGACCTCATTGATGACGATGGCGTTGGACTACAAATTCCTAATCGTGACTCCCGCTTCCAGCCCTCCCAGCAGTCGGCTTGGTGTTGCTCCAATATTTATCGTGCTCCCCTCGCGCGAATGCCATCTCCCAAACTTCTGGACGAATGCCTCCAGCTTTACTCGGCTCGAAAGAGAAAGGCCACCATACCATCCATCCAAACTCGGTGCCATGCTCTGCATACACCCATGCCCACTCCCGAAATACAGATGAGCTCATCGGCCCACTGTATCCCGCCTCCTCCCACGTCCTGAACTTGGACCCATTCTGACCTGGAAGAATGAAGACCATAAGTGGCAGATTTCCCTGCCCAGGCGCACCGATAAGCGTGAACGCGAAGTGCGTAAGGTTGGTCAAATATTTGAACGGAATCGCTTGTACCCAACTTGGCACGCCGACACCGCCAATGGGGACCTCTTCCAGTCGCTCGCCGACCCAGATTGTGAGATGAGTGATGCTGCCTAGAAATAGCTGTCCAGCGACCGACTGAGTTAGGGTATTCCACCTGATCAAATCACCGGCTAACACCACTCTTTTGGGCCGCCAATTTGGGAGATGCTGTTCGTGTGTGGACATTCCAAGGACTTCATACAAAAGGTGGAGTGCGTTGAAGTTGAGTCCTAGTGTCCTCGCGTTGGCGAAGCACTCGTATAATACGCGATACTCAGGATCGCGGTACTCTCCCCAAACGTGTCCAGGCAACGGTTCGAGACATTGTGAAGCCCAAATTGCCTTGACTCGTCGCGGGTAGTCGACTTTGAGCGGGTAATCACGGTAACGTTTGTTGGTGGCCATTTTCTTCTGAAAACTAACTGAATCAATGAGGCGGCTGATCGAGTCTTGGGAATTCAGAATAACTGTGTCGAGAAGGAATGGCATAACAATTTCGCGTGTGGTTTTTGAGACGAGTGCCAGGGACCGCGCGGTGGCATAAAAGTTCTGGCGCGTGAAGGGGCGCTTTAGTTCCTTGGAAGACGGAACTGAGACGGCTAGTTGAACGATCTTTATCTTCAGCTCAGCTGGGAGCCCCATAAAATCAAAGCATTTCTTCTTCCACAACTTGTCAAGAACTGAGGGCATGCTAGTGGTCGATGATAGGGTAGGATAAACGACGGGGATCGAAGGCGACGCGTCAGTTTTTCATCCCCTCCTTTATGAACAACCAATGACCCGTTGGGCCACTGGGGCCATGGATAAATTTCCCACAACACTAAAGCCGCAGACCTTGAGTCATGGGCAGGGCCAGTTGTTATGCGAACCCGTTTCAGGAAATCAATTGCTATTTTGAGTCAATGCGACATTGCGGGGGTATTTCAATGACAGAACAATGAGTCAATGACTTGATTCCGCGCTCACGATAATTGACCTATGCAGCTATGAGTACTCTGAACAATAAGCGATAAAATGTTCACAGGCGCGGTGTAGATAGATGTAAGTAGTCAATTGAGTTCAGGGCTCGCATTGAAACTATGATTCGAAAAATGAACAATTCTGTGTGATTTACGTATTTTACATATCTTCGATTTTACTCATCTCTAAGCCAAGGCAATTGTCTACCCACAAACAACCAAAAAGACCAACTCACCCAACCTGACTGACAAAATCGACATAAAAAGTACACCCAGATCGGAGGGGCAGATTCGCCTTGACAGCCAACCTCATATACAGAGAACAGGAAAGAGTAAAGGAAGAGTGAAAAGGCAAAAAAGAAACCGAAAGGTTGCCATATTGTCCAATCGTAGTCAGGTATTCAATCGTAATATCAGTTTAGGAGCTCTCGGCGACTTTCTTTTTGATGACGTCAACGATGGATGGCTCAGCTAACGTGCTGAGATCACCGAGCTGGTCGCCCTCGCCGGCAACAATCTTGCGCATGATGCGTCGCATAATCTGTGGTCGGCGATTAGCGTCTGTTACATCGTCCAAGACAGGGATGACTGAAAAATGTACCTTTCCTGAGCGAGTCTTGGGGAGATCGCTGACAATGTAGATCTTCTTTGGAGCTGCGAAAGGTCCGATGACCTTGCGGACTTGAAGGACGAGCTCCTTGTTGAGGCCAGTCTCGTCGTTGGGATCATAAGCGAATTCACTAGGGAGAGAAAATTTCTGTAAATAATAACCCCGGGGAGAAGAGACGGCGGCTTACGGCTTCAAAGTCACAAACGCGTACACGGCCTGACCAGTCAGCTCATCTGCAGTTCCAATAACTGGTGAAAGCTTGAGTGAGCAAAAATAGGCATATCCATCGAAGTCAGATGGCGCGTACCAGCTGTCTCAGCGACACCCTTATGCAAGATCAACGCCGACTCGATCTCAGCGGTCGACAATCTATGCCCAGACACGTTGATAACATCTAAAAGTTACGATCAGCCAGTCTATTCCTTCGATCATTAGCTTAAAAGGCAAAACTGGCGCACCATCAACACGACCTTTGATCCAGATATAGCCGTGTTCATCTCGGGCAGCACCATCACCTGTGTAGAAGAATCCGGGGTATGGCTGCTCTGAGCTCAGTAAAAGGGAACCCAAGCGAGAAAGGAGGTCAACCAACCTGCATGTAAGTCTCAAGGTACCGCTTATGATCCTGGTTGATCGTGCGAGCGATTGAAGGCCATGGATTTTTGAGGACGAGAACGCCCTCGACGTTGTTGCCTTCGAGCACCTTGCCACTGACTGGGTCAAGGATCGCAGTCTCGATACCGAAGAACGGCACCGTAGCCGAACCAGGCTTCGTCTCAATAGCACCGGGGAATGGCGTTACGACGATCGACCCGGTCTCCGTTTGCCTAAAATGTACATTTATCGTCAGAGGACGAACACCCCATGACCCGCGGAGAAATAGAATTATCAATACACACCAGAAGGTGTCAACGATGGCGCACTGCATCTTCCCCACATGCTCATTATACCAATTCCAAGCTTCCGGGTTGATCGGCTCCCCGACAGAGCCCAAAACGCGCAGACTGCTCAGGTCGTGGTTCTCTACGTGGTGTGCTCCCAGACGGCGGAGGAGGCGGATCGCAGTGGGCGCGGAGTAGAACTGGGTCAGCTTGTGCTTCTCGACTGTTTGCCAGTACCTCGAAGGTGTGGGGTATACGGGCGTGGATTCGAACACAGTTGTCGTCACTCCATTGGCTAGGGGTCCGTAGACAATATAGCTGAATACGAGTGACTGTTAGTTATAAAAATAGGGTGAAACGCAAGACACTAACGTATGCCCAGTGATCCAGCCAACATCGGCCATGCAGGCGAACTTGTCGTCTGGGTGGACGTCGAAGACGTATTTTACGGTCAGTGCCGCACACAGGAGGTATCCTCCAGTGGTGTGAACGACGCCTTTCGGCTTTCCTGTAGACCCGGAAGTCTATAGCATGATTATCAGCACAGAAGTATAAAAAGATCATATACAAATTCACTAACATAGAGGATGAAGAGGGGATCTTCAGCCGACATGATCTCGGGAGGACAGTAATTTGGGACTTTGAGAATTTCTTCGTGCCACCATTTGTCCCTTCCCTCTGTCCAAGCCACTTTGTTGCCAGTGCGCTGGAGGACGAGAACGTGCTCCACAAGCGGGCACTCCTTGAGGGCAGCATCAACGATCGCCTTGTTCGCAATCGTTTTCCCACCACGCTTGCCTTCATCAGAGGTAATAACGACGCGACACTTGCAGTCTTGTACACGATCGCGCAGAGATTCAGCCGAGAATCCCGCAAAGACAACAGAGTGGACAGCGCCGATCCTTGCGCAGGCAAGGAAAGCTGCAACGGCCTGCCATGTCATGGGAAGGTATACCGAGACTGTATCGCCCTTCTTGACGCCAAAAGACTTGAGAACATTGGCAACGCTCGACACCTCCCGCAGGAGCTCAGCGTATGTGATCTCGCGGCCTTCGGTGGGCTCATCAGCTTCGTAGATGATCGCAGTCTATAGGGAGCAGAATAAGGATTTTGGTGCGAGATCAAAGGAATTACGTCGGAAAAATGGTTCTTGCCTTGTCGGGGTGCTTGAAAGCCCAACGATCAACGCAGTTGTAGGAGGCGTTCAGCCCGCCTTCAGGGAACCAAACGATGTCGCCAGTCTCGAAACCGCCCGCCCTGACAGTCTTGAAAGGGCGATCCCAATGCAGCATAGCATGCGCTTGCTAAAAACCAAACCAGCACGGTCAATGATCCGCCCGATGCTCTGCTGTCGTCTTGGACGCACCCTTGCCCACCAGTTATCAGATTCATGTCCAACGGTCTCCTTGTGTGCCTTGTGGTAGTCGTCAATGTGTGGGCCAACGTGAGGCTTCTTGGGCCCCGATTTCATACGCGGTGCGACGGGGTGAATTGGGACAGTTTGCTTTTCCTCAGCCATGTTTGGGACGTGGGGCAGAAACAAGATGGAATGCAAGAGCAAAGGCGGGGTCTCTATAATAACTCTCCAATAAAATACAGGGGTGATTATCTAAATGGAGACATCAATCATATTTTCTCGCGTGCTGGATCCCAAAATGCTATCATTAACGCGGCACATGTCCTCTTTCCATTCAACCCAACGGCGTTCCCTGTTATTTGCGGTCACGGCAGGTTCTCCCTGTGGCGTCAATCGATCTGAGGTCTCGTAAATAAAGGAAGGACTTCATAGAATTTTTAATATTTAATCACAATTATTGGTTGGTATAACGGAAGAGCAGAATAGCGGAGCAAAGGCGGGGATGTGGACGGAAATACACCACCATCGGCAATACTTCACCACGCCAGGACGGAAAGCGGGGTCACCTTCATCAGCGTTTCGTGAACGCGATATCATCCAGAAGTTGAATTTACCTTGTAGAAATCAAAGTAAATTAGCCATGCGCCAACACAACTTCAAGGAGGTCTCTTCATCTCCGATCTATTGCCAGGAGATTTAAAAGGGTAGACGGCGCGGAGCGGCGTTTACTATGTGGGTACTCACAGCCCTCATATTTCCTGGCCTGTGTCGGTTATCGTTATCGTGCTTCAACGGACCGCCTGTATACACCTTCCCATAGCTAAAAAAAGGAGCAAAATAGCCTTGGGCTTCCTGAGAGATCGATCAAAATCAGCGTTGAAGTTATATATGGAAGGGAGTAATGTGCCCACTGAAGTCGAGGCCGGAATGTTTTATTAGAAAGAACCACTTCGACAGAACGGAACGGCGGCAGTTAAGTATAAGCAGATATTCAGAGCGTGTCCAGACCGATCAGAGACAGCAGGTTCAAGGATACATGACCATGACCCAATAAGCGAGAGTCCAGAAGTCCAATCACAACGAACCAGTAATCGGTCTGCGGTTAGGACGGGGGCGCCTAGTACGAACCTGAACGCGCTTTTCTCTGAAGTCAAGGTACCTGACCATGACTCTACTGCCTCAGTCCAAAAATACTTGAACAAAGTTCCCAAATAGTGCTCACCATGATAAAGATATAATCCTTCCTTCGTCTCCCTGTCATCCATGAGGTTTCGTCTTCAAATCCCTTCATCCTCAAGGCTCCAAAGTCCCTTGATAAAGTGTCGAAAAAATTGCAAAGAACCACAAAAGATGTCACATTGGAGTCTCGTGAGCACCAGAATATGTTCCCATTAAAGAAAAATGAAAGAACGGTGTCCTGCGGCGACCTGCGCGGTCCTGCGGGCGCTTGAATTTGACAGTTTGAGTTGAAGGATCGTTGTGACAAGGGACGATTGGTCAATCCACGTGAGTGTGACCGTGACGCATGTGATGCATGTGATGGCTGATTCAGACATGTCGCGTCAGTCTTCTCCTCCTTGACCGCTTTCTTACTGTGCATTATTTTTGAGGAATGCCTACCCGACTCAAGGTTAGAGGCGAAGAGAAAACATCTGCTACGAGAACGCGAAAGTCTCCACGAAAAGCGACTCGAAAAGCTAAGGACTTGCCAGGTTCGGAACGGAGGAGAACGTAACGTCTTCCTATTTTGACGGAGACGATAGTGAGGCATCGGATGAAAATGCCGATGCTGGCAAGAAAAGAAGAAGTTCTTCAGGCGTGAACGGCAAGAAGAAACAATCGCCACGAAAGAAGCGGAAAGTCGACGAGGATGAAGACGAATACAGCGAAACAGACAATAAAGGCCGGTCAGCGAGAAAAGTATACGAAAGCGATGACTTGGACGAAGACTCGGACGACAACTCCAAACCCAAGAAGAAGAAAGGTCGCGTTTCGAATGGCTCAAGTCCCAGGAAGGCCCAGCCCTCCGGGGAAAAAAAGCAGGAAGACAGCGATGCCGAACTCGACCTGGACCTTCAAGATGGACAGGAGGTCGTTGGGGTCGTCGTTCAAGCTCCGAAGACGGGCCTTGTACCACCTGGCCAGATATCGAAAAATACGATAGATTTTTTGACCAAGTTGAAGGACCCTGCGTGTAATGATCGACAGTGGTACGTGATTTCGACCCCACTTTCTCCTTTTCACGCTTGCTGATGTCGTTATTAGGTTCAAGCTGCACGGTGAGTTTCATCTGCACTGGCCTTAATTTTGATTCTATCCTACGTCGTAGAACCGGTATACCGCCATGCTGAGAAGGAGTGGAAAGATTTCGTTGAGGCGTTTACAGACGTTCTTGTTGAAATCGATTCGGAGATCCCTCACCTACCTCCAAAAGATGTCATCCACCGTATCTATCGCGATGTGAGTAACCTAACCCCCTCGTGTAATACCACCCTCCTCGAAACCTGACCGTCTCGCAAAAACAGATAAGGTTCAGCAACGACAAAACGCCGTATAAGGCAGAGTTCTGTGCGAGTTTCTCGCGAAGTGGGCGCAAGGGCATCTTCGCACACTGTGTGTCCCCCTTTTTCATTTGACGATGAATTAACCTCGTCCTGAGTCCTGACCCTCTTCTCCCCCTCTCTATTTTTAGACCATCTGTAAGTGAAATGTCAAGGCGAGCTTGTGTGCGGTGTCTGACCTGGCCTCGTTATCTGGAACGTTTTCAGAGCAAGTACGTGCCTCTATCGTAAATGCATCATGCGGACCCGCTGACCTCGGACTTTCAGTCAAGCCAGGGAACGCGAGCATCATCGCTGCCGGAAGCTGGTGTCCTGGAAAGAACGAGCTGGCCAC
The DNA here is from genome assembly GCA_023014345.1 of Galerina sulciceps. Classification (NCBI taxonomy): domain Eukaryota; kingdom Fungi; phylum Basidiomycota; class Agaricomycetes; order Agaricales; family Galerinaceae; genus Galerina; species Galerina sulciceps. The sequence goes on from JAEDXJ010000007.1 coordinate 679,785, forward strand.
CATCAGGTAGGATCTCCGCAATAGTTTGTGCCTCGCTCCCTTGCCCTTGTCCATGCCCTTGCCAAAAACCTTTGCTGATTGATCCGATTGTGAAGGGCAAACATCCTGCGGAACCCACGTCGACTCCGAAACATCATCTCTTCCCCAGAATTCGTCGAGCTCTTTGGTGAGGCACGGCCACATCCGAAAGGAGAACAGCAAATATTTTCGGGCAGGAAGGCGAACTGAAAACTGCGCCGAAAGGCATTGCGAAGGATCACAAGTAACTACATTCCTTTCAAGTTGTAAATTTTTGTTGATCATATCATTATCAAGGGATATCGATCTATTAAATGCCGCTCGTTTGTAGTGGTACACCGGTAAGTGAAGCCCATTCTGTGAATGCCTGCTAACCTTGGAATTAGGTTTTTGCACTCTGAGGTCCTCGACCCAAATTTCAAGGACAATATAGCGAAAGTGCTGAGGGTGATGGAGCCATTCGTTCACTGGTAAGCTTGCAGCCTTCGTCCTCTTAAACCCATTCTGACCTTTATGCAGTCTCAACGATATGATTACGATAATGCCCGACGGCGATGACGACGATGAAGAAGACGAGGAGGAAGGTGGCGATGATAATGATTGAATTTTAGACCTTATTTTTGTTTAATGTGTATGTTTCATTATTCCTTATTTATTTCATTGATGTCCTGGTCGCCACTATACCCTGTCTCAAGGCTGTCTGTCAACCTCAACGTTTAGCTTTTCGTGATATTAGGACCGCTGGCTGCTATTCAACTCAACTCTTTTATGCGCTGAAAGATTATGTCAGCCATTTTCTTCAACTCAGTTTTCCAAGGAGGACACTGATACATTTTGAATCGTTTGTATTGACGACGGGTATATTACTGCAGCTCAGCATTGTACGTGGTTTTTTCTCTTTGAAGCGCAATTGAACACTCGGACTTATTTAGTATGATAGGCATGATTCACGTTCGAACACTTGTGGCTTACCTGAAGAAGCGGCACTGTCTCGGCCTGTGATTCGCTATTTCAATTATATTGGCCACTCATTGCCACCCTGACGGTACGACTACGTAGGCCAAAGGAAAAAAAGGTCTTGAGGCCTGCCTAGGCGGTCGAACATCGAACAAGCGGGTAACAAATCTGCGTACTGTGTTTCAAACGGTGATCAGGGCTGTTGTACAGGTTTTCTTCTGAGGACAAGAAAACAAGTCGGCTTCACCGCTGAGTAGCAAGACTGCTTAGTCGAGCGCACAAATTCAATCGTAGTCCTTAAGCTTCCGGCGCCCGGGAACGTCAAAATCAACCTCAACTTCGAAACTCATCACAAGGCTCTCAAAACTTGTTTTCGCACATTCCGTACAGTCGGACGTTCTTTTCACGAGCACTTACAAAACGTCGAAGTTTCCTTTCTTCTGGGTGAGGGTTTGGCTATTCTTGATCGGAGGGCGAAGGCTGACACCTCGTGTACACTTCTTCAGCGCAAGTTTACTTAAAGGAAACTGAATTGCGCTTTATATGTGCAGTATGTTCAAAGAATTTTGATCTGAACGTCCTGCCAGATCATTTGCACCCGACCTGCGTAGATATGTCATAGCCCTATTGGAGGTAGTTAGAGAGGAAAAGGACACTCTCGCAAGTGGGTTACGTTCGTGCCAGAGCCCTTTCAGATTTTATGGAGGTTGGAATTGTTACAATTCTCAATGTGCTTATGGTCTTCGGTTATCACTCATCATTTATTGGTCCATGGAATAATGAATTCAATCTCTTCCTCCCTTGCTTAGGTGAGGTCGCATCTATCTAATTTTTTTCTCGTGCCTAGCGAGACTGAATTTCTATGTGCTAGATGTCCGCCCCGGCGAGGGCATTTCAACGATCTCTCAATAGTTGACAACAACCTCTTGTCAACTCTCCTTTTACGCTGATTAAGCCCCACAAGCCCCTGGTGATGGTCATCCCTTCAATATTCTCGCTCTTGCTTTACACCTTATAAGTCCGGTTTGTCTGCATTTTTTGCGACATAACCTAAGTACCCCGCTTTTCGCCATCTAAATCCAAGGAGGAAAGCGGCCACGAGGAAAATGTTACTCATCGTGCCCACTTTGTTACATTATTATGACTTGATTTCTCTGATCATTGTAAGTTCGTTATTGGACCAGTTGTTGATTTGAAAATATGCTTTAGCTCCAATTAACAAAGCTTTTCGCACTGACCCATGAGATGGTCGGCATATAAACGTCGCTTGTTGGTAACGTAATGGCTGACCAGCCAACTGGAATGATATCTCGCCAGGCAGAAGTGTCAAGGGTGGGTCCTGCGGAATTTTGTCGAGGGCGTTGTCTATCTTATCTCGCTTTGCAGTAAGCACCGATAACCCCTGATTTTCCAGTCGTAGAGTGGGTCTCGTTGGGACCTGTTCTCTTGAACAGGATGGCCTTCAAGTTGCTTGTCGGATTGATCTAGCGAGTACCGTCACAGCCTCGTCCAACTCAATACAAGGTTTGCAAGTTCTCCTTAGGGCACAACAAATGGATAAACCTGAATAGCATGAAACATCAGTAACTAGTTAATTAAGCGTCTTTACATTACCTGGGACCGATAAGTTTACAATTAGAGCGGTCAACTATATACAAACAGATAAGTTATTTTAGATTCTATAGACCTGGTGAATGGAAGTGGTGGGGATAAGGGATAACATGTATGGATAACGCCAAGCGGCGGTGCTTGACCACGTCACGCGGCGCCAGGTGGCCAAAATCCGCCAAATCATTATGGGTGATGGAACGACACTCGGTGTAGGCCTGGGATCAACGTCGAAGAAGCTTCAGGGCTTGGACTTGGCTGATGTCGTTTACCGTCCTTCTTCGCTGCAATCATGGAACCCCATTGCTGCCACCAGTCGTCAACTTTTTCCGTCGCATCGTGCGCGTACATGTCAAGCTCGTTCCCCCACACAGCTCTGAAGAGGGTCTCGTCCATGCAGTCCCAGCTGCCGTTCGCCATGCTTAGAGTTAGATTGGCGTTGCGGTCGTCTTGTGCAGGCCCGTCCGGTAGCCTCAGCCAGGCATGGAAGCCGAGGTCGTACTGCAAGCCCCACCCTACGCGCGGATGGCGTATCTCCTCATAGGCGGTGAGGAAGTGAGATATTTGGCCAGGTGATCGGATTCGGGAGAAGAGGCATCGAAGTGTCTCGGCATCCTCAAATGTTAGTGCTGTGTGGTGATTGCCTGCAGGCTGTAGATGAGGGGCACGAAATTTTTAGTGACATGAGACGATACGATAAGTAGAGAAGATGTCTTACTATCAATGGATGTGCCGCGTCGCCTACGAGAACGATTTTTGAATTTTCGCACACCAAGTCTTCTGGACCTTTTCTGGTGACAAAAACTCGCCCCGATGTAACTTGCACGAGTTGTAACAACCTCCGTAGCCTTGACGGTGTGTTAAGATCAGACCAAGTCATGAAACGGTACCCTTACCTAGGTTCGAATCGGTTCAAGTCAAGACCATAATACTCCAGGGGGTGGTCAGTCCACACTTCATCGCCGGGTTGTAGCTCCCGGTCGTAGTCACAAGTCAAGGTCATACTCAGGTCTTTGCCTCCGTTCTGATTATAATTAACCTCAGATATGATGGTAGATACAGTTAAATATACTCACAATAAACCCATGCAGTACAAAGCCAGGGCCAATCCATAGTGACCACTATTTATGTTCGAGGATTAGGAACAGACGTCAAGGTAGAAAAACCAAAAAACGCACGTTTGCGGGATTCATGAGTGGTCTTAGTTCTTCGTCTTGACATACGAGTTCTACAGGTAGCATAAACGCAACGGCGAGATGTTTTTGGTCCGGTATCCTGTCATCTTCGTCATCCACGTCAGAGACTAAACGTCTAAGTTCGCTGTCGTAACCATCTGCAACAACCAAGAAGTCGGCCTTAAGGGTTTGGCCATTGTCAAGCGTGACAATCGCATCATCGGGTGTCGTGCGGACACCTGTAACCGTTGTGGAGAAAGAAAGGTTCACTCCTTCATCGGAGGCAAGTTGGAAGAGCATGTCTTTTAGCTCTTGATCCTGCAAGTAAATGAGTGCGCGTCATAGGAACCGACGGAGGAAATTAACTGACTTGAATGAATACCAGTCTGCAAGAAGATCTACGAGAAAATCCTTGTCCAAATTGATCGCCCCGATTAACTCCCCAGAAGCCCCTTTTGCAAGGAAATTAACGAAGCCCGCGTGAACGTGCAGACGTGACGCACCTTTCCGGAAGACCATCGACGAACACTTGACAGCCACACGATCTAACAGAGGTTGCAAACCCCATCTATAGAGTATCTTCGTCATATTAGGAGTGCACCTAGGGATCGTTCAACACAATATTTTGACGATCAGGGTTCTAAAGCTCACTGATGACCACCAAGACTCTAAAGTCAATCATCAGATTAGATTCATGCTGAAGTTGAAGAAATGCTAACTTTTGATTTTCCGTCACTCTTCTCTACGACATGGACGTCATGGCCAGCTTGTCTTAAAGCATAAGCTGCTGCGAGGCCTAGATACAAAGTAGGAAATCAGGACCTTTTCTGATGACGATGTTTCCTCGACGTACCTGCGATACTTCCTCCAATGACGACGATTTTCAGGCAAATCGCGGCCTTATCTTTATGTTCCAAGTTATGCGCAGGCATGTGGAAGACAGGGAAGGAGAGTTTAAAGTTTAGAGAGAAAGGGCAGAGAAGATTTCGTACTCGTCGGACTATCCTATATATATGTACTTCGCAGAACGATCATGCAGCCATCAGACTGTCAATCAGGGAAGAAACACTGAAGAGGCACACGCTAAGCGAGCACCATGCACCGTGGAAGTTCCATGATAAACCCCGAGGTGAAAATAGCCAGCCCCCCACTCCGGTGAAGAAATCCTACTCAAAGTGGTCAGAACACCGAACACAGCGCATAATCTATACGGCCGTACCGTACCAAACTGAGCTCCTCTTTCACGTTATTCAGGAGCTTCGGGGGAATGAGCCTCCGACTCAAGAGAAGTGCTTAGTGGCTGCAATTCGGAATTAGGGAGAACAGAAGGAAAGCCTGAGAAGCTTGGGTGAGTTGCCATTTCGAGGCCCGAAGTGAGCCGGCTGCCCGGAGACCATCGCCGCGAAGAAACAATCAAATGTGCTCTCCAGAAATAATAAGAATGCTGGAGAGAGCCCATCAGGAATCCATCAGTCGACGCCTGGCTGTCCGCTGGCTCGAAACATGTTTGACTTCCTATGCTACGAGTATCGATTTATCTTTGGCATTGTCGTCGCTGATAGCCCAAATTAACGGTCATCCCTGATGCGTCATGAGCATGGCATGCAAGTAGAATGGGATACAAGAACACCTCGACCGTCCTCGAAAAATTCCCAGAGTAATTCCAGCGATAATCGCGCATCATGCTTCGCTTGATCCAAAGGATTCTTCGCGGCTGAGGCTCCTATGATTGCCTCTATCCTTATGACACGCGTATTTTTGTCAGGCGATGGTCGCGACCTTGTATTCAACAAAGATAGTTTGGACATTTGATTGCTGCGGCTGGATTGATTGGCTGACTAGCGAATATTATTATCCATTAGCATGCCGCCGGCTTGCATAGGTTAAGCGTGAGGAATACGTAGCATGGGACGCGATCCTGTGTGCAACTGGATTTTTCTCAAGGGTTTAAGTGTATGGAGCGGTCCTCGCGAGAACGTTCGGTTGCATATAATAGATTTCTCCCTCGAATTTCTGGCTTCTGTAGTTCGACGTCGTACACTCGCTTAAAGCTGTCTATGCCCAATTCGAATTAATTGTGGCTCGCGAACTTCGGCAGCTAGTCCATCTTGGCCATCTTGGAAAGTGTAAATATTATAGCCAGTTTGATACCCTGAGTCATCCTGCTACCACGGAAACGAAAAAAGAGTTATTGATGAGTGAGCCGGCTGGCACTCACATCTATTTCAAGAGTCCTCTGAGTTGTCTCTCCAAAGTTATTCAGAGATCAGACTGCCCGCGTTGACGTGCCTAGCTTATATGCAGCGAATAGGACCGCCCGGGTCAAAGGTAGAGCTACCAGTTGAGGACTAAGGTCAATTAATCTAGTCATTTGTCGGTCCGAGGAACCGATATAATTGTCGTCGAGGGATGTTCTTGTACATGCAGAGACACAGACTTAAAAAAAGTATTTTTTAGGATTTGAATACATGACCTAGAAGTTATCTCAAGAAGGAGCGATATTAACTGTTGAACTTGGAAATTCAAAAGAAATACACTCACAAAGACGAGAACAATTGGCTGCTTTAAAGTTGAGTTACTGCAGTATAACCACATAAGGCTAGTCAAGTCTAGCAGAGCATCAGTATTATCTCCGAGAGACTTTGCCTGATTTCAACTTTCGGCCTAGAGCACAGGAAAAAATTCATGGAAGGCGAAGCTGATGAGCTAATGCGAAGACATACTCTTTTAGAAAATCCAGAACTTTTCAAGAGTGTTTCCAAAAAAACAAACTGCGATACACCTATTCGCCGACAAGGATGCCGTCCGCCCCCGTCATAGGAAACTTCTCTCACCACCCGCCAGAGTTGACGTCCGGATAGGCTGGCCACGCAGCCTATATCCATATATATGCATGACGAGGAGGATCGAGACTCTCTTGACGTCTGGCGTCGGGCTTCATTAACCGCCAACCTTCGCTCCGCAGGCAATGGCCGGAAGGGGGACCACAGTGGGCTTTCTCCGCTCACTGGCGTCATTTAAGATGTCAATGCGCACATATTCTTGACAGCCCCGGACCCGGTTAATGGCGGGGAAACGTTACATTGGCAAGTTGGCAAGCTCGTTGGTGTCCAAGTGGTTTGAAGAATCAGGTTGAGCTCCTTGATGCGAAGAGATCAGAAACAAGTTTAAGAACAACCCAAGTCGTCACTGAGAGCAACCTGAAGGTCTGAACAGAGGTTTGATGCCATTATATGCGGCTTCAAGCTTCAAGAATAGGGCTGTCGCCATCACTGTTGGGAATCATGTAGGTGTAGGCCTAACTGAGTTTGAATTCATGACGAACTCTCGACTTACCGCTTTAGGAAGTCAGTGTTCGGCAGAGAGAGCAGTTCAACCAGGTCTGTAGCCTTCCACATAGCTTGGAACAACAGGGAAAAATGCAAATGTGCTTCAGTACTGACTGAGTACAGTTGTACAAATTTTTTACTATGTTAATTGACTGCAATGTAGTAAATGAATTGTTTCAGAAAAGTTGTAAATCTGGTTTGCAAACCGAAGACTAGGATATCACCCCCTTCCACATAACTTGAGAAGCTCATAATTTATGAGTGAAAAGGTATATTAGCTGATTAAATTGTGGCTCTGCGATATTTTGTTTAAAAATGGGTGCAAAACACTATTTTCCACCATTTTGAGGGCAGGTACCTGCTCATTTAAGCCTATTTGTGGGATTACATTGGAATATGTGTATTTTACGACTTTAGGAGTAACTAACAGATTGTCATGTTTTACATAGCAAAAATTCTGTCGCTCCGGTGTAGCTAGTTAACGCAATCACACATATAAGTCTATGATGCTTTTCAAGTTTGGCACCCGAATATTACATTGCACTGGCAAGCCCTAGACTCGATTCCAGTCTCCCTGGGTGCGGGAAAAAAAAATCGTGTGTTATGAATTAGCACCCAGGGAGACTGGTACAACTTAACCGTGAGGCAGTACATGAGAATTTTAAAGTCCGAATATCCTTTTTAGGGCACGCATCAATGTACGCATCACAGTGCGCGTGCATGCAGCTGTTGCACATTATTGTCATATCCTGCCTCTTAGACATAGTTCCACTCTAGTATACGATAGAATAATTTGTGTCTTGATGCCTTGTAATATTTTCCACAATGTCTGCCCCTGCAGCCCGTGAACAGGCGCAACAGGGTCGTGCTCGAAAGCCTGCCGTCCGACAATTCAAAGAATTTGAACTTGATTTGCCATTTCTTTCTTATGCGAGAGCATTTTCGTGACCTGAGAAGAAAGCTGGCGGTCGTTGGTAGCCAGGAGATCCGAAAGGTATGCTAATAACGTTGGATAGCCTGCAGCAATGCGAGCCTCTTCCATTTTCTTCAAGCGCTCTGTAGATACCCTCTCCTTCAAGTTCTCTTCTTCGGCATGTTTCAACCGAATTTCCTCGTCTTCAGCCCTCTCCGGTTGCTTCGCAGCCCATGCCTGCCGTGCTTCGTAAAGTTGGGCAGGAGTGACATCCTTGAGAACCGTACGGCGGATGCGTTTGACAGCTATTGAGGGTGGTGCCGTATACGGAATGAAGGGGTTAGGAGTGGAGTTCTCGTCGGGAGCGGGTCTCTTGTGAGGGGTAGACGTAAAATAAATAGATTTAATGGTGAGCGAGTGGTAAATTTACATAGATAAAAGGTGATCAACAAAGATCAGTGGTGGACTCGACGAGCACGCGTCGTCCAAAAACGGATATTCGGACTTTTAAATTCTCATGTACTCCATCACGGTTAAGTTGGACCAGCCGTTCTGGTGGCTAATTCCGTCCACATACATTTTTTTTTCCCGCCACCAGAACGGCTGGTCTCGAGCCTAGGCAAGCCCTGAGAAAAATTACATTTTCACTTGTTTTCATCCCAGTCTAACACCCTATTTACGAGGTCCGAACCTTGAATTCCTCGAAATTCTACATTGAATCTAAGGAAGCATTTTATTTTTTCTCTGTCCCTATCTCTTTGCAATTGATTACTTGATTAATTATTTGTTTTTCCTGGAAACCACACTGGCACCTACCCTGATCGACCGCCCATTCCGCATGGTGCTCCCTGGGTCTCTAGCTGTTCCACATCACCGTATGGAACTTTTGATCATAATGGAAGGAAGTTGACAGCATACCCTGTTGACATCTGTTCCAATCACGCCCAATCAGAAGCAAATAAAAAAAACCCTAGCGCCCAAGGACCGCGTTATATTAGTTCCTCGTTGCCACCTTCTTCCCTTTTCTTCCTCTTTTCTTCCTACTTTACGGTTTTTTGTATTTAGATTCACGCCAAAGGTACGTCGGGCGACACTGTTTTCTCGTTGGATAGTTGACTGACCACTCACTGTCAGTGCACTCAAAAAAGTTTGCTAAATTTAATTTGCGCCCAGTCACCAGCTTTTAGCTGTTGTAAATATGTGTGTTATTATGCCCTGCCACGTTGCAAACACTATATTGATCAAACCTCGTATTACAGACCTCATTTTTCAGATTTAATGCCTCATATCATCGACCCAGAACCGGACGCGGTCTGGAAGGCCCAGCTGCGCGACCGTATCATGAAAAATCTGGATGGCATGCTCCATGAAGTCCATGCATCCTACAAAGCAAAACTTGCCACCATTCCATCCACGTCCTCTCCGAGTCAAGCTCGATATAGATTGGAAGCGGAATACAAGCGGGATCTCCAGAATTTACAGTCCATCGCTGATGAGGACCTCCGTGCAGCGATTAAGCGAGAGGAACAGGAAAGGAAATGGGACGCACAGGCACCATGGCAAAACCCCGAGGATCTTGATAACGCCATCATCGAGGAGCAGGTCGCCATCTTGAACCAAATCAGAAGTCAAGCTGGTCGTGTGCAGCACGGAGGTGTGCAGGAATACAACGGGGCATATTTCCAGCAAGGCTCTTCCTCGCAACCATTTGATGAGCCGTCATCTCCTTCCCGAGGACGCTCTGGGAGTTCTGCGAGTGCGCTCTACACCACCCAAACCGTCCAAGCTGTCCAAATTGAATCTGCGGCGGACAGAGAAGCACGTCTTCGCGCGGAGAAACACGAAAGGCAACAGGCGGAATTTAGAAAGCGAGCTGAGGCCATCCAGCTGCGCAAACGTCAGGAGCGGCAGTGGAACAACCAAATCAAGTGGACCGAAACCATGAGCTCTTCATCTTCCACGACCTCCGCGTCCGATCACGAGCCGGCCACCCCCACTGAGGACGTCGCAAAGGCCGACTCCATCCAGCCCATGAACGAGGAGGACATCATCAACCTTGTCATGTTCCATGACCAGCAATGGGCCTTCATGTCGTCTCTACCCCACCTCCAATGGGGCGACTTTCCCTGGCCCGTCTTGAGCTTCTCGAGCCCGAAGCGAAAGGAGGAATTGACCCTTGAAGCCGTCGTGCAGTATGTCTTTGCACCTCTCATCGACACCCGCGATCGCGCGGTCGTCAAGGACAGGCTCAAGGACCTCATCAGGAGGTGGCATCCGGACCGCTTCGAGACCAAATACCTGGCCCTCATTGCCGATTTGCACGAGAGGGAAATGGTGCGAGAAGGTGCCGGCGTGGTGGCGCGTATCTTGAACGACCTTCTTGGGAAATGGAACGATCTTTGATCGTCCAAAAATATTGATCTTTCGACTGCCATTTTGGATACCCCATGGACTGAGTGTGCTCTTGCGTCGGGCTCAATGATCTTGCTTATATAGATAAGCTTCCATTGACAGCTCTCCATCTAAAATACCTTACTCATATTTATCGCTTATCTATCTTGCTTTGTAGTTGCTCTGCTACCGTCACCGATATCTTCCTTTTAATCGCTCCAGAATAATTCTTGCCCTGCTCTCCATCTCCCCTCATCCGCATACCAGCACTCGTACATTACATCCTCGCATCTTTCCATATGATATGTACCTTGTTTCTTCTTGATCGCCATTTTGTCGGACTATCTTCTGGTAGAAATTGTGGCGGCAGCTTTCCGAAGCCCACCCTCGGATATTTCTTGCTATTCGAGTAACCAGAATCTTCTCAAAATTCAAGCTCACATCCGGTCGTCTCCGGTAATAAATGGTCTTTGGTCGTAGTCTCCGCGAAAGTAAATTTGGAACTGGACGGACCATCGGAGATGGAGTTTGCCAATGCTGTTATGGTCGTTCAACATTGAACCATTGAGGTTTTCTGTCAGGAGATGATTAACTTCGTCATCTCCGTTTCGAGTGGAACGATCTAAGTCCTTGGATGCTGATAGACGCAGAGCCGTCTCCGGTGGAGGACCGGAGCTGAGAGATGTCGTTAACGAATCTACATTGCATTTTTTTTCGAAAAGGAGTAAGCAAAGAGCTTAACCTGGCTTTCCATCGTCGCTTATGACACCACAGATTGCGATCTAGATCGGTAGAAAATGAATAATATGGAGAAGGATTTGGAAAGGACACCTTACCCCCTGCGACTGGGGCAATTAACCTTCTTGATAGAGTTTGCTGCGCTAGTTGTGGATCTGAAGCGATTTCTCGGTGTAAAAAACTTCAGGTGCGAACTCGGGTGTCGATCCCCAGTTGAAGGTTTGCAGGGAATAGGCTAGATCCCGTTGTCGCCCTGGACCGTGTTAATGGAAGCCTCGATTTTGAACTCAAAACTTCGAAATCTCCTCCATGGTTTATGGAACACAATATGGAAATATTGATAACCAGAGTTGTCTGTGAATTGTGAGCCATGTCGGCCTTGAAAAATGTCGGACAATGCATAGGCCCGATGCAGGAAGAGTCAGATGTCGAGGGCATTCAATTGAAAGATTTCATTGTACGCGGATGTACGATAATGTACAAAGTGTCTCTATACTTTAATCTTCTGACCCTGCTGGTCTAGCCTATGGACAGTTCGGTAAAGCTCCAGGCATCAGTAAAAGCTAGCCCTTACCATCAAAACATGTATTCAATCGAAAGCCGCCTTCAGCGCCGCAACTGCGTCATCCACCAATTTTCTCCCAATCTTGAGGGCACTATATTCAAGGAGAGTTACTTGATACGTAATCGGGCGCAGGAGCCAATGCTTACCCTAGAAATTCGCGAATTAGAAATTAGCAATGCACGAAATAGTAACTATATCGACAGAGACTTACCATCCATGGCCATGATTGGATGAGGGGCACCTTTATAAACTTGAATTTCAACCTCAACGCCGGCCTTTCGCAGTTTCTCTCCATATTGTATTCCTTCGTCCCGTAAGATATCGAGCTCACAAACACCAATCCAGGCCTTTGGAAGCTTAGCAATTAAGTTGTCAGAGGCAAAGAGAGGCGAAGAGTCCCATTTGGCCCAATCTTCTTCATTCGGGAGGTAATTGCGACGGAACCAAAGCATTCTTCCAGGAGACAACCAAGGAGTGAGCTCGTTCTCGGCCCACGACGTTTCAACCGACGCCGTGTTGTCGGTCACGGGAACAATTAAAAGCTGAAAGATGATATCGATAGGGAGTTGAGATTCGACAGCTTTGAGGGCCAAGATTGTTGCAAGATTTCCACCACTGGAGTTGTAAGTAGCGTAACAGTTGCAATGGAACGAAACAAACCTAGAACAACCTCCGACGGCAACCTTCTTCAGGTTGATCCCAAGCTCTTGCTTTCCATTCTTGATAACCCAAAGCAAAGCGTCCACGGTGTCGTCGACAGCAGCCGGATAAGGGTTCTCAGGAGCAAGACGATAGTCCACATTGACCACTACGCAGTTCGCGCCTAGGCAAAGGTTATCGACCAAATTCAACAGAATTGGAAAATAGCTGGACATACGAACACACATATTGGTTTGAAAGGCGAACTCCGCCTCGAGGCTTCCCAAAGTCCAGCCACCTATGCTTTGTTCAGATATTTAAGGGGGAACTCGAATGAGAAATCCCACCTCCATGGAAGTAGACAATCGCGGGCCAACCATCAGCAGGAGGTACTCCCTCTGGCGTTAATGCTCTGAATTTCGTCTTTGGTAGCTCATACTCTTGAGTCTTCCCGACATTCAATGGGGCAGAAGATCCTGGAACCGTTGGTCCGTTCCGAATCGCAGGATCCCAGGGTAAGGTATGAGGAGGTACCTGATAAAGCAGGTCTTTGTTGTGAAATTCGAGGTACTCAGGATCGAGCCTTGGGATTACGGATGGGTGAATTGGCTGCTGGGGCGTTCGTTCCGTACTAGAGGACATCGTGGTTGCAACCAAGGGCACATTGGAGCCAGTGAGAGATAGTTGCTTCAGAGAAGACCCGGTCCGTTGGGAGAGAAAAGAGCCTTGTCAGCAAAGTCAGACGACCATCCTTCTTAACGTCTATTTTCAAACGAGATAAGCTGACAAGCTCAGGCTAGATGGGAAACTGGATTATTGGTTTCAATTTCCAAGCGAGATATTACTATTGCTTACACTGAGTTGAAGAGCCACCAAAACTCCCCAGGCAGACAAACCCAAACATATTTGAAGAGAACTTTCGGAGATGTACCTAAGGTGGTTGTTTGTGCGAGAAGGAAAGGATGTGGTTGAACTTCAACTTGAAAATTGCTTGTGGCAGGAGGGTACAGCCACTGATGAAATCTAATCTAATCTACGCTCTCTTTCCAATATTTATTTCGCATCCAGAACTCTATATATTGCTCTTGAGCTCCTTCATATGGACCCAAAGACCTCCCTGCAATTAGTAATGATCAGATCCGGACTAAATAACAGTGTTTTTTTCAGGCGGCTTACTTTGATGTACATGGTCAAATGTGCCAAGGCATAAACCGTTTCTCTAGCTCTGAAATCACCTGAAGATGCCCATTCCTCGGGCAGTGGAATGTTTATAGACCTGTCGAGGGTGAAACCGGTGAACTGCTGTAAAAGGCGTACGAGGAAGTAAGTGGCTTCATGATATGCAAACTAATGTTACTGTTTCAGATGCGTCGTTGCCGCTGAAGGTCTGTCCTCCTTACCTGTTGACCGAGACAAATCCGAGGACCAGCGTTGAATGGACAAAAGATGAACGGATTTGGGGTGAGATATTTGTGCAGTCTCTCATCGAGGAAGCGATCCGGATCAAACTCTAGAGCTAAGAATAAAGAATATTAGCAGCATCTCGACTGTGGACTAGATTCAGTTTACCATCTGGTCCCCACAGATCCGTTCGGCGGTGCATATTGATCACTGCATAGAAACAACTGCATGCGTAGTTAAGAAATATAGTCAAAGAGACACGTTATCCTTGTCGAAAAACTTACGCTGTATTCTTGGGTATGTAAATTGGCTTCTCGGTAGAGTTCTTGACTGATAAAACCACCGGAGTGGTAGCCGTTCTGCAAAACTAAGACAAGTTTTATATCTAGTACAAGTCCAGTACTTACCGTGCATCTACGGGTCTGAAAAGAAGGGAGCGCTTCAGTGGACTTTTTTCAGGTATTCAGTCAGATATTAAGGATACGCACACAGGTGGGTAAAGTCTAAGAACCTCTACGGTATCAAGGTTCAGCACAACTATCCGCGTGCAGACAGGAGGACAAAAGTTACCATTGAGGAATGCTCGCATAAACTTCATCTCTCGCATTTGATCATAATCGGGACCGTCAGTAGGTCCTACCTTTTCAAATACTTCTTGACGAAGACGTATCTCGATGTCCGGATGCTCCGCTAGCATGTAGAGAGAAAATGCCAAGAGAGACATGGTCTTGGGAAATAGAAATGAATTATTGGGAGAAAAATCAGAAGTGGTGTAAAAAACCCACTGTGTCACGTCCAGCTACGAGAAGGTTGATAAGCTAGTGGGAAGGCAATAAGCGACAGGCAAAAATATAAGAGTAAGTCGAATGATTGACCTCGTCTTTTAATATCTTGGGGTCTGAAAATATATTGAATCAGACGTTCGAACGAAATGAGGAAATTATTGTACCTTGAGTTTGCTTGACCAAGTGCGCGAGTAACGTCTCTTCATTATCCGTGGTCTTAATTTCTCCCGCTAATTCTCTTTCACGGTGGTCAGAGTGCTTGCAGAGGGGCTCAGTAAACTTGTCCATTACCTTCCGTAACGGTACTACTCTGTCTTTTGTAAACTCGGCCAACCCCCATTCCGGACCCCATCCTGTTCGTAATGCAGAGATCACGAGCCCTTGCATGAACGCGTCAACGAATGCAGTCGATGGATGATTATAGAAAGAAGGCGAATTTTTCGCCGCATCAGGTGGAGGATACGGGATGCCTGCGGAAAGGGAACCAACTTTTCCGCCGAAAAGGAATTCCGCTGCGGAGTCAAGAGTAAAGCGGGCTACAAGGTCCTAATTATTCAGGTCAGCAAGCGTAAAAGTAGAAAGACTAACGAAAAATTGGTACCTGAAAGTCAATTGGATATCCTTCTGAGAGTCTCTTCTTTGCTTCTCTCAGGGAGAGGTCACAATTGCGGTCGTAGATCTCAAAATCACTGATGCGTTCTCGAGTGAAAAAGGGACGTGTAATCCCTCGATGAAATCTAAGTCTCGTAAGAACATGACCTATCAGTTCGAACCTTAATACTTACTTCCACATTGCACCTGTAAGCATTTTTTTCCTTCGTTATTTGTGTCGAAATATGCAATTCATATACCCTTACCATCTGAATTAAAAACACCTGTACCCAGGAGTGAATACATTTGTTTGTAAAAAATAGGGCCTAATGGGTTCGAATTTTAGTTGGTGTGGAGAGGAGGAGAGCCTCGTCACGGCTCACCCTTTTCGAAAGAATCAAATTCCGTTGCCAGAATGGCCTAAAGCAACCGAATGAGGAAGCCGCCCAAGATTTAACGAGCATTAGACAAACTTTGACATGATCTGGTTCAGCTGTATACAACTTTTAGATCGTCAGAATAATAAAACGCGAAAGAATTTGACAAAGGTTACAAAAGAAGTTCCCAAAAATTCAATTCTGTAAATATTTCCGTAGGCGTTAGACCAGCGCCAAAAGAAATTTGCTACGTCGAAACATCAGCCTTGTGGGTTGAAAGTGCCAGATAGATTACATGCCTGGGAAGTTCGAACGGATCCCTTCAATAAGCTCAGACATAAGGGAGAACGGGGGTTGTTGGATGCGAAGCGGTACGACGGCACCATGAGCGACAGCTTCCCTCTCGTTCTTCCATCCAGAGTAGTATAAGCTGAAGGTAAAGAGGACAGGTCTAGCAAGAACGGCGATGACGATGACCAGCCAGTGGGGTATTTCAAGAAACTGCCGTTGTTGCAATAGCTTCAATGAGATGTAGGCGATTCCAGAAGGTATAGCAAGGCGTGGAAATAAGCGCAATAAATAGTCTACACCAGGTGGTAATCCCATAGCGGCGCTCTTCTGGGCTGTAGTTGAAACAGTTGATGAACTTAAAAGTTTTATAGCCTTTCTGTGGTTCACGAACAGGCTGCTTGTGCTTGTGTTGATGCCCCTCGGTTGAATGGAATGCCCTGAATCGCGCTGTCACCGAGAGCTGCGCACTGGTAGCTTAACCCGCCGCAGTTAGATTGCGGAGCGCTTGCTACAATCTTGACAAACAAGCCTAGGAAATAGAAGGAAATAGAGAGGCGACGGTGACGTTGTTGTCGGATGTCACGGCAGTGCTGCATGTCAAAACTCACAACGTGCGAATATAGTGGGTTCTGCTGCTGCTCAAGCGCTCATTCAATGTTCATACTTCGAGCTCTAATGAAGAAATTTTTCGAGTTATAACTTAGGTGGTCTAGCCAATTAAACGACAATTTTTTATTCGGGGCAGTCTTCGATTGTATGAGCATCCGAAATCGAAAGTCCATGCTGATATCCTCAACTTCACTGAGTCAGTTTTATGAGGAACACGGACCTACATTTACCCGAAGTACGTTTTCTTAAAATCATAGTCACTGCGGAACGTCACAATTTTTTTTTTTCAACACCCCTCTACGCAGCGCCAGGGTTGCAGAATTCATCTGCACGGACGAAGGGACTTGGCATCAGCATTATATCTTCATCGTTTTTGTCCATAAAAATTAAGTACTACATCTCCATGCAGTGGGAAAGTATGTACGAGAGTTCAAGAATTATCGAAAGCAGTTGAACACGGCTACTGAAATATAATAGGTAAGACTACAAATCGCTGCTCCTCAGTTCCTTCATGCGGACCCAAAGGCCGCCCTATACCGGTGGCGATCAAGTTAGATGCCGAAACGCAAACCAGGTCAAGAGAAATCAGTCTTGACTTACCTTGATGTACATCGTCAAATGAGCCATCGGATAAACCGTCTCTTTAGCCGTAAAATCACCCTCGGTCGCCCATTCGGCTGGTGGCGGTATGGTAACAGACTTGTCCACGGTGAAACCCGTGAACTGTTGCAGGAGTCGAACGAGGTAGAAAGTGGCTTCGTGGTAGGCGAACTGGCGATCCATTGAGATGAATCTAGCCCCTCAAATTCCCTGGAATTCTTACCTGTTGACCGAGGCAAATCCGAGGGCCGGCGTTAAATGGGCAGAAGATGTAGGGATTCGGGGTGATATACTTGTGCAGCCTCTCATCAAGGAAGCGGTCCGGGTCAAACTCCAAAGCTAAAAGGCAGTATAATTAACTGCATCTTCGATGAACGGCTCATTGAACTCACCATCTGGACCCCATAGGTCCGCTCTGCGGTGCATGTTGACCACAGCATAAAGACAGCTGTATAATAAATAGTCAGGAAAGAGAGATCGCTGACGATCGCGGTTGATACGCACGTTGTATTTTTAGGCAGGTAAATTGGCTTCTCGCCAGAATTCTTCACTGATAAAACGACAGGGCTGTTGGTCGTCCTGTCAAACATACGTCAGCATGGGTCTTGTAGTATGATTTTTTTTCTTACCGACTATCCACAGGGCTAAGGACGTGTGGGCGTCGTTAGTTCATGTCAAGTTTGTTTAAGAAAAAGAATAACGCACACAGGCGGATAGAGCCTAAGAACCTCTGAGAAATGAATTAAGCACGACACAACCAATGAAGTACACGAAAGAAAATACCATTGAGAAATGCTCTCATATATTTCATTTCTCGCATTTGATCATAACCAGGGCTTCCGGTCGGTCCCACCTTTTCGAATATTTCTTGACGAAGACGTGTTTCGATATTGGGATGGACAGCCAGCATGTAAAGCGAAAACGCCAGAAGACACATCGTCTAGAGTAATAAAGTATTATATCAGCAAAAGGGAGTTCGGTCTGAAAATTGCATAAATTCTTACCGTGTCGCGTCCAGCCACAAGAAGGTTAATAAGCTGAACAATGAAAGCGTAAGTTTGAACGAACATCACAGAGGGCTTTTTAGATCACCTCGTCTTTCAAGATATTTGGGTCTAAAAAATGACGACTTAGACTACAGACAGACATGTCGAAATGACCCTACCTTGAGTCTGCTTGACCAAGTGTGCGAGCAATGTTTCGTCATTGTCTGTCGGCTCGGCCTTCCCAGATAGTTCTCTTTCTCTCTGATCAAGGGCCGCTTGCATGAGGGGCTCTGTGAAGTTGTCCACGATCTTTCGCAGCGGTACAACTCTATCCTTGGAAAACTCGGCCAACGGCCACTCTGCGCCCATCCCCGACCGCATCGCAGAAAACACAAGTCCTTGCATAAACGCGTCAACGAACTTGGTGGAAGGGTGGTTATAGAAAGAAGCCGGGTTTTTGGCTGCATGAGCGGGAGGGTAAGGGATCCCAGCCGAAAGGGAACCGACGTTGCCACCGAACAGAAATTCTGCTGCGGAGTCGAGCGTAAAACGGGCCACGAGGTCCTGAATATTAGTCAAGAAATTCAGCGGCCAATGTGAAATTTTGACAACAAATAATGAGCACCTGGAAATCAATCGGGTAGCCTTCAGAGAGTCGCTTCCTCGCTGCTTTGAGAGAGAGATCAGAGTTGCGTTCGTAGATCTCAAAATCGCTTATTCGTTCTCGCGTGAAGAAAGGTCGTGTAATTGACCGGTGGAACCTAATCCCTATAAGAACAAAACCATTGAATCAAACGGAGATGCTTACTTCCACATTGCACCTGTGCGCGCGAAGAGAGTTCGCATCACTAATACGCCAGTAGTCGGATAAGCTGACAATTACCATCAGAATTAAACACGCCTGTGCCAAGAAGCGAGTCCATTTGGGAGTGGAAAATTGAGCCTAGTGAATTCAAACGTTTCTTAGCCTGACGAACGGGAATTAAAAGATCTGATACTCGCCTTTGTCGAAGGAATCAAACTGGGTTGCAAGAATAGCCTAGTACCATCGAATCAGAAAGATAGGCGTAAGTTTCAATAAGTCTACAGACCTTGACATGATCTGGTTCAGTGGTGTACAGCTGAATTTTGTCTTCAGAACGAACTATGAAAATTGAAATTTGCGACCAAGCTCACAATTTGATTTGTCACAAGGTCGACTTGGAACGCGTTTCCGTATTCTTTTGACCAGTCCCAGAAGACTTTCGCTTCACAAAAACTCAATACGTTAACAGGCTAGATGGGAACAAAATACGTACCTGGAAAACCTGCCCTAATTGCTTCCCCGAGCATGGACATAATGCGGGACGACGACAGTTGGAGAGACACAGGCAAGACGGCACCATTGGCTGCAGCCTCCCTCTTGTTTGTCCTCCTAGAATAGAACTTGTTGAAGAAGAAGAGAGCAGGTCTGGCAAGAAGAGCAACGGGTATGACGATCCAGTTGGGTATTTCGACCCCCTGCTGGCGTTGCAATAACTTGAATGAAAAGTACGTGATAGCTGAAGGCACGGCGAAACGAGGAATCAGGCGCAAGAGATAGCTAACGCCTGGTGGTAGTGTCATGATGAAGCTAACAGAAGGTGGGTGGCTGACAAGCGGGCTGAGCGACAGCTTCTGCTAGGTAATTATACACCTTATCCTGCCGTTGTACGCGTCACCCGGTCACCCTTGTTGATCGAAGCTTTATCAGTGGCGTTTATGGGTGGCATGCTCGGCTTCGAGAACAGTTCAGGATGGTTCTGCCGAGCCGAGTCTATTTTGCATGGCGGTGTCGGACGTCGGAAATGACCAAGAGTAGTCGAATCCTAACGGAGAAGCCATTTAGCCTTGGTATTAACTATGCTGAACCAGTAAGCCACGAGGCTGGGATCAGCTTTACAACCGTGTCTGCTGTGATTCTATCCTCCATTTCGTACCGTAGCATTCCTCGTAATAGAGCCTCCCAAGCAACCTCTTCATCATTGCTCATCCTCCACACCTTCAAGGGGTTTCCCAAGGTCTTAGCCCGATCTCCAAAAAACTCCCCGTTCTCGTCGAAGAATTCTGCCCGGCCCTTCCACTGAGACCACCACCTATCTGGGAGCTTGCCAAGGATCAACACCATATCACGGAGCATTCTCCTATCCTGTTCTCGGGGGATGAATTTGAATACGTAAATACTGGAGAGGACCACATGTAAGAGCACCGCTAGGGCCCAGATATCGGTTGGCGGACCAGGGGCGGGTTCGCGGAAGATGATTTCAGGAGCACAGTGGGGACGCGAAGTATTAAGTTGGCAGGCAGTTTTGTCGTCAGTTGGGTACAAGAATGCTTCGCCAAAGTCACAGATTTTGATGTGGATGCAGTCTGTGGAGGCCAAGCAGAGTTGGAGGAGTGGTAGGACGGGTGGAGCATGGTAAAGCTTTTTGGGCAGGTGAGCCAGTTCGGTTTCCGCGAGCGGAGAGTCGTCCCGATGGCTCGGAGCAACACACCACGCGTTTTTAAAATAATTCTGACTCTCTCCTAGGGACAGATTCTCGAATTTTGGGTGGTATAAAAGCATATTTCCAACGTGGAGATCTAAAAAATAATTGTACTTCAGTAAAAGTCATAGAGCTCTGTTGAAAAAAATACGGCACACCTCCATGTACAATACCACACTTGTGTAAGTACGCAACTCCAAGAGCAATTTGAGGCACCATCCTCTTGGAGACATGTAGCGGGACTGCAACGTCGTCATACATTTCTTCGAGATCATTCTTCAGACTTGGACCCAATACCTCAGCGACAATGCAACGATGAGTGCCATTCGGGCCCTCAACCTCGAAGTCGTCAAACACCTTCACAACATGCTCGGCGCCAGCACTGGGTAAAGTTTCAGTTTGTTCCTGGTGCCGCCTGAGATGACGAACAACATCAACTTCCGAGGACGCCTTAGAGGCTTCAGCAGCAAGAATCTTGAGGGACGCCAAGCGTTGCAAATCCATGTCTTCGACAAGCCAGACAGTGCTGTACGTCCCATGTCCGAGTTTGTTGACTACGCGGTATCGGTCATGGAATACGTCGCCGAGATCAACGGGGTGGTAGCCCCCTTTGCAGTAGTACGAAACCTGTTCCATGTTTATGTATTGCGTGTACATTGCTGGCAGTAGAAAAACTGGACCAGAACATGGAAATAAAGAACTTGAACGGCAGCTTAAGCTTGTTTTGGCCCTCCTTTTCAGCCCGAAGCGATCTCACTTCGTCGTCGTCGACCTCAAGATTTGAAACTGTTAGTATGGTGCCAGAAAGAACAGAGCAGGAACGAATCTCAGTCCAAAAACAACATGGAGGAGTCAGAGGATGACATTAGGGTAGCTCACAGTAGCGTTTTTGGGCCGTTTTTGGCTTGTTTTTCATCTTGTTTTTCGTTCATTTTTACTGCCAGGAGACAAGAGTTGGCAGTAAAAATGGACGAGAAATGAAATGAAAAATAAGCCAAAAACAGCTACTATGAACCACCCCTCCCGTAAAAAGGCAAAAATAGGCCAAAAATGGACGAAAAACGAACTTGAGAATTGTCCGGCATGGCGGCAGCCTTTCAACTCAGCTCTGAACTTCCCGGCGAGTATAAGTCCCCGTCGTGAAGTCAGTAAAAAAATTTACTCTAAGTCGTTCATTGGTCTTACTCCTCGTTGAATACACACAAGTGGTAGCAAAGGATTTAATACACTTTTCTATTGATCTAATACATCGGTTACATATACCTATCTAAGTGTGGAACTTGAAATGTGAACGTGTATGGCGCAGACGCGGTGTTACCTTGAGCTTCGAGTGTCGAAGTCTGCACGGAAAGGAAATGTCAGAGTTGTGGATCTCGTTGGCAGGCAAACTCCGTTGTTTACACTGACAGCGCCGTCAGCGTAATTCAGCACTTGCGGCGTCACTGCCTATGCAACAGGGGGGTTAGTGATGGGGTACAGAGGAGAGGTCATGCTGCTGGTGAGACCGTAGCGGGGCCATATCCAGGTCATACGCAGGTAATCACCGTCCTATGGTAAAACTACAGCCAGGAGCGGCGTGTCGCTGTCAGTATGTTTGGTGGCCGAATCTGACGACAGCGCGCGTCGTGGATGTCGTTAACATATGCTGAACACGAGAGGGGTGGCGGGATTAGATGGGGCAGTATGCGGTAGTTTGCCACGTACCTGGTCATCCTTGCTTCCTTCTCCTTGCCGTTCCCTATTCACCGTCGCAGCGGGTGGACAGCTGCAATTACCCCTCCTTAAGGTTAGCCTGGTGCATTCTCTTGAGGTCGGAGTTCTCGAGTCACGGTGGTGTGGTGGATTAGGTTCGAATGTCGATGTGGAAGATGCGGTGGGAGGTGGAATGGCATGGGCATGATGGTGGGAGGAAAGGAAGTGGGTTAGGTACGAGGTACGACGGTTACGGACGGTTTATCGTGAAATCGGAGTTCAAATGCAGCACTGAAAAATGAGACGAGAAACGAGATCAAAAACAAGAAATTCGCGAAAAACAAGTTGCGAGGTTGTTTTTCACGAATTTCTATTTTTCGAGTCGTTTTTGAGCTTGTTTCCTATCTCATTTTTCTCGAAAAATGAAATGAAAAACAGATCGAAAAACAAACGAAAAACGCTACCGTGAACTATACTATTGGAGGACCATGTGATATCATATGTCTGCTCTTTATTTGTACTTGTAGGCTCGACGGCTAATTTAGATTCGATTCCAGTCCCTGTTGTGGAAGAAAAGAATTCGTGCGTTGGAATAGAGAATACATAGCACAGTCTCAACAACAATGTGGTGTACAGTTGGTTACTCAATAAAATAAGAGTGGAACTCCGAGCCCACATGAGAGGCAGCGAGTTCGAATTTCGAAAACTGAGTCCAATATTTTGGATATTGGATCTAAATCTAGAATGCTATACGATTAACCGCTTTCTTTTCTGAAGAAGGTTCGAAAACTGGTGTGCGCGTCGCTTGAGTAGACATGAAACAAAAAGGCAGACGAAGATGACGAAGGATAATTATTAGGCAGGGTCTGGGTCTAGAACAAAAAGGCATGAATAAACAGTGGTTAGTTCAGATTTAGAGGAGTCAGAGTCAGAGCAGGGCATAAATCAAATGCCTATAGTTCATTGGCGAAGGGTCGGTGTATTCTAGATCTTCAGCCGGAGTATAGTAAGTCGACAATGGGAAGGGTTTCAATTTGGGAAGAAGTAATCACCGTGCTCAAGAGTCTAGGCACGGTGCGTTGCGTTTCGTGTGAATGTAGTGGGGTACGGTATCGATTTGTCTGAGTCGAGTCGTCGTAAGTTTGATAGTGCGCATGGGATACACGCGAAACTGGATACCCATAGGAGGACTCGGAGGTCCGAGATAAGAGTGGTAATTAGCCATCAAGAAGGAACAATTAGGTCGATGTAAGTATGTTCTGTCGCGTGTGAATGGCTTTAGGTTGCGATTGCGATCCGTCCGAGTCATGTTTATTGCGTGTACGCTAACGTAGGTGAAAATCAAGATTGTTTGATGTCGTGGCATTGGCTGGTCCGTTGACTCTGTTTTTTTTTTGGCAAGGATGAGGAGTCAGGAGGTGGGTAGACGAGGTCCAGCATGAGCGTACTTGCATCTGAGGGCTGAACGGACCATTGGCGGCAGCGGTTGGAACTAAGAATCAAACCCTCGTCGAGTCCGCGCTGATTAGTAGAAGGAGCCTCTTTTCGTCATTGTCCGGATCTCGGGCACCTATACGGATCTGCATCGATGACTCGGACACGCGTGAGCACGCGAGATAACTCGTACTTGGATGGATGGGAGACGGAGACACGCGAGATTGGATAGCCGTGCCGTAGGAGGTCCGAGATGAGGATGAGAATTGTTATGATACTACCGGTCAAGTCAAGAGGGGAAGTAGAGAACAATTAGGTCGGGGCACGTTGTGTCGCGTGTGAGTTCGAACGGCTTGGGTTAGGTGAGAATGCCATCCTTCCGAGTCGAGTCATGTTCCTTGGGCACAGTCAGAGGATTCATGGCGAATGGATTTCATCTTTATACAAATACATGAAAATTTGTCGATGAAGAGGATGTGTTGGAAAAAAGTGGAATATCATGCAACGTACAGTGAGACGAAGCAAGCTGTGGCCAACCTTTTGACTTTGCGCTTTGACTTTGCCAGCAGTGAGTGGCGCCATCACAAAATTCACAATTCCCCGCGACACTGTTGGACAAGTATTGTAACATACTTGTCGGCTTACTGGCTGAGCGGGATAGTGTTAGCCCTCGGATTGGTAGGTTGGCTGCAGTCATGACTAGGTTACGGTAGCAATGAGGCGGCATTGACGGCGTCGGGAGGCGGGGGTCACAATGTGACAAGTAACAATCCGCCCCGGCGAACTGTCCGCCAACTATGACGTAATTTTTGAGCAATCCAAAAAGCATCTTCGAGGTTATAAATAGAACACGATATCGCTCAGGATGAACGTTCACCTCAATCACTGAACGACCCCAAAGATTTCTGTTTGGGGGGACTTGGTTTCTGCATTCGCTCCCAAATTCCGTCGTCCCGCTCTTTCTTCTGTACCACCACCATCCCCTCCTACACCGACTCGACGCTCCTGGAGCTATCCCGTCCCTTTCCTTGCACACCTTCCCCGAGCTGTGCAACCCGTCCAGTACTCGCATTTGCCTCTTAGGCGGGCAAGTCAAGGATGAGCGATTCGGATTCTGGTGAGATCCCCTTTGCTGTCAACGGTAGATTACTGAGTGATGTGATATTTGTAGCGAATGTCTGAAGCTAACCCCAAGAATCGGTATGTGTTCTGTTATTTCGACGCATATATCCTGACCACCCGCATACAGTCAACAGTAGGCTACTGAGTGATGTGATGTAGCGAATGTCTGAAGCTAACCTCGAGAATCGGTATGTGTTCCGTCATTTCGACGCATATATCCGCATATAGTCAACCCGAATCAAAGCTTCGGACTCGAACAATCTCCCTGTCGTACACAGCGCCAACTATAAGGTGAAGTTTCCATTCACTGTTTGAACTTTTTACTAATATTAACTTTATCAGATCTCCGCCGTCGCCAGCCGCTTCCCAGGTGTGTATGAATTTACGCCTCGAAAGAAGTATCAGTCGTTCATTCGCTAATGCATAATTTCGAGACCGATCGCCTTTGCCGATAGTTTATTCGTCAATGAGGCACTAAATGTACGCGACGTTCACCTTTCTTATGCGATTTACTAATATATGCGCATACAGCGGTTTCAGGACTACTTCAAACTCGGGTACTACCTTTCACGCGCCTAGCGCCTTCGTATTTAAGGTGAGTGGTTGGTGTTTTACTTACATACTTTATTTTGTTTCCTTCGCTCAGCTGTTGTTGCCAAGTAATTGACAGCAGTTGAAGTTGGTTCCGTCCGACTCATAATAGTCCTCGTCCTCGGAGTCGGGCTTCCACCCATCCACGGTCATGACAAAGCGCAATACTGTAATAGACACTCCCACCGGGCGCTCTCAAATGGCAGGACAATGTACATTGTCTACCACACGCGGACGAAACGGAGCTCGACCCCGAAAAAGACGACGCGGAGGAACAATAAAGGTGGCGGTGCACCTTATTTGTACCCGGTATTTCCGTTGTTTGTACACTTGCCTTATTTGCTTCTCCCACTGATCGCTCAACTATCAACGCATCTCTTTGCCCCCAACTCTTTCTTTCTTTCTTTCTTTCGTCGACCAAGGCGTGCCCAGACGCCTTTATTTTTGATTGAAGAGAGCAAAGGCCGATGCGAACCAACCCTCCCAAAAACGGAAATACCTCCGAAACGCGCTATTGTGTGGCCAAACAAAGGCAAACAAACGAGACAATAGCGCATTGTGAAAGACAATGAAGACGACCAAGCGATGGACCATGCAACAAAAAGAGAGAAGAATGCGAGGGCGGGGGATTCTGCGCTTTCTTCGCTTTCTTCGTTCCCTCCCCTCTCTCTTCTCTGCTCTCTTCTCTTCTTGCTTTTCTGTTTCCTCTCGACGACACCGACGACGAGACGAGAACGGGAGCCTTTCAACGACTTTTGCGACACCTTTTTATTCATTCGACGACCTAAACCAACATGCGACGCACACTAACAGCGTCTCCCGCTCTCGCGGTCGACCACCACGCTAACACTAACAACACCATCAATGACGAAGACATGCTCTACGAGCTGAACATCACTCCGCGCCCCTCCATCGACTCCCAATTCTCCTCCTCCTCCGACATCAAGCGTGCCCCCTCCCCTTCTCCCTCTCCTTCTACCTTCCCCCCCTCTCCTTCCCCTCCCTCCCTCCCCCCAAGCCACTCACTCAACATCAACCCAAACCCAAACACACCCTCCCTCCCTCCGACTCCTCTTCTCCCTCCTCCCCTTCCGAACCCGGCTTTTCCTCCTCCTCCCCGCGGCCCTGTCCTCCCTCACTGCAGGTGGCATTGCCCCCTTTATGACCCTCGTCGTCGGGCGCGCCTTTGCCTCTTTCGCTCTGTTCCCCCTCAACCCCTCATCCCTTGACCCCGCCGATGCTGCCGCGGCACGCGCTACGTTGCTCAAAGCCATCGGCACCGCTGCGCTCGAGCTTCTTGGCTTGGCAGCCGGGAGTCTGGCCCTAGGGAGCTTGACGAGCTTTCTTTGGATATGGGTTGGGGAGGTGAATGTGGGTATTGTGAGGGAGAGGGTGTATGATGCGGTTATGGGGAAGGATATGGTGTGGTTCGATAAACACCTCGGCGGTGGTGACGACGACTCTAAGACAGAAGATAGCGGCCCTGTAGGCGCTGCTGGGCTCATGGCTAAATTCTCCAGGTTCGTCCTCCCCTTTCTTCTCCATCTCCCAACCAAACTAACACCCATCTAACAGAGAAACAGACGAAATCCGCACCGCATCCTCCCTCGCATCCGGCATGGTCCTGCAACACCTAACAACAACCCTCGTCGCACTCGCGCTCGCTCTCTCCCGCTCGCCCGCCCTAACAGGCGTAATCCTCTCCGCCGTCCCCCTGCTCATCCTCATTCAAGGCCTCTCCCAAGCCCTCGCCACCCCTCTCCTGTCCCACGAGCGCGAAGAGACCGCACGCGCCGCGACAGCGATCGAGCGCGCTGTGTCTTGTATCGACACCGTGAAAGCTTTTAATGCGTCTTCGTATGAAGCCTCTCGCGCCTCGGCGTCTTTCGCGCGCCTGCAGAATGCGGCGAAGAGGTTGAATGGGGTGTGGGGTATGACGAGCGGGATGGCGCAGTTCACGATGATGGCGATGTTCGTCCAAGGCTTCTGGTTCGGCGCGAAGCTTGTGCGAGAGGGAAAGGTTGGGCCGGGGGACGTGATGAGTGTGTTTTGGGCTTGCTTAATTGCGACGAGCAATTTGCAGATGTGTGTGCCGATGCTCATCACGCTGGCGAAAGGAAAATCCTCCATGGCGGCCCTTATGGACCTCGTTGGAGATGCCACCTCTCCTGATACCTCAGCTGCATCACGCACCCTGCGCAAGATCACCCCTTCAAAGTGCCACGGCGAGCTCGCTCTCCACTCCGTGTCATTCTCCTACCCCTCTCGCCCCTCCCTGCGCGTCCTCTCGAACGTCTCGCTCTTCCTCCCCGCGCACGAGACGACGTTCATCGTCGGTGCCTCGGGGTCAGGCAAAAGCACCGTCGCGCAACTGCTTTTGGGGATGTATTCACCTGATGAGGCGAAAGACGATGGCACCGTGTTGATGGACGAGCAGGATTTGAGGTACCTCGACGAAGCCTGGGTGCGGAGACACGTCGCTGGCGTGGGCCAGAACGGCGCGGCGGGCGTGGTGATACTTGAGGGGCGGAGCGTGTGGGACAACGTTGTCGTTGCCCTTAGTTCCTCGTCTTCCGAAGATGGGACTCAGTACACCGCCGAACAAGCTCTGAGCTACACACACGCCACCGCCCCGGCCCCCCTCCGCACAAGAGTGGAAGAGGCGTGCAGGGCGGCGCTCTTTCACGACTTTGTTCGTGACTTGCCTTTGGGATACGACACCCTCCTAGGAAATGGAGGAGGCAATGAAGGAGAAGGCGGAGAAGGCCTGGGTCTGAGCGGCGGGCAGAGACAGAGGCTCGCGCTTGCGAGAGCTGTGTTACGGGATCCGGTTGTGTTGATTCTTGGTCAGTCTTCTTTCCTTTTCATCCTCTCCTCACACACCAATACTAATACTCTCGAACAGATGAACCAACCTCCGCGCTCGACCCAACCTCTCGGCTGCTCGTCTTCTCCGCGGTCAAATCCCGTCGGGCTAATAAAACCACCATCGTGATCACGCATGACCTGAGCCAGATCGAGGCGGGCGACTTTGTGTATGTGATGAAGGCGGGCAGGGTTGTGGAGGGGGGGTACAGGGGGGATTTGGAAGCTGAGGTTTATGATAAAGAGGAGGGAGAGGAGGAGGGAAGGGGCGAGTTTAGAAAGATGCTCGATGTGCAGAGGGCGATGGGCGGGTATTTGCCGGAGACGGAGGAGCCGGGGACGCCTTTCCCTGGTGCTGGGTTCTTTGGATCTTCTTCGTCTTCTGAGGACACCGAAGGCGAAGACGACACCGAGACTGAAGAAGACAACGACAAAGCTCAACCACCAAGACACCAAAGCGTGGCCCAGCTCCGCCCACTGACGTGGGGTAACTGGATGTTCGAGGTTGTTGCTGACTTGACGGGCGCGACGAGGAGCCGAGTCTCAGCTATGCCTTCGTCCTCGCCTACTCCTACGCCCGCCGACGATCTCGAAAAAGGGTATGGACGACGACAATCTCAAGTGCACGGGTACAAGAAGAAACGGCCTTCGAGTATCGCGGTGCCTTCGTCTCCTATCACCGAAGAACCCGAACACGGGGACGTGAAGAGCAACAGGAAGAGCAGCAAGGGGAGGTATAGTCTACAGTTCACCCCGAGCTCGGTTGCTACTTCATTCACTGCCGTCGATCGTCATGCGTCGTTCACAAAGAAGACCGGCAAGGGGTATGAGGCCGACCTGGAAGAAGAAGAGGAAGAGGAGATGAAGTTCGAGGATGAGAAAAGGGCTGTGGAGCGGAGCGGGGTTACTGCCCGACAGAGGGAAAGAGGGAGGGGGAGGAAGAGGTGGGATGCGGATGTTGAGTTGAGTGTGCGCGTCGCCAACACGAACGAGGCGCAAGACAAGGACGCCAACGCCGACGCAGAAGACGCCGACCTCGCCCTGCCCTCCTTCTGGGCTCTCCAGCGCTTCGTCCTCCTCACCATCCCCTCCAAGCCCCTCCTCGCAATTGGTCTGATCACAGCGCTCCTCTCCGGCGCGATGACGCCCGTCTTCTCATTCCTCCTCTCGCGGCTGCTCTTCGAGGTGTCCACCGGTGCCTCCGCCTCCCAAACACACATTATCAACTTCTACGGCGCCCTCGTCCTCGGCGCCGCAGCCCTCGACGGAGTCCTCATCGGCGCAAAGTATTTCATCATGGAAGGCGTCGGGATGTCCTGGGTCACCAAGATGCGCGGCGACGGCGTCAAACGCGTCCTCGCGCAGGACAAGGCGTGGTTCGACACCCGCCGCGGCGCACCTGAGCGCATGGCGCAGGTGCTCGTTCGGGACGGGGACGATGCGAGGAACATGGTCAGCGTGGTGTGGGCGCAGTTCTGCGTCGTCGGCGCGATGCTCGGGGTCGGTCTCATCTGGGCACTGGCGAGGGGGTGGCAGCTCACCCTCGCGGGTCTTGCCATCGCGCCTGTCTTCGCTGGGGTCATGGCCATTCAGACGAAGCTCGTCGCGCGGTGCGAAGTAAGGAATAAGAGGGCGAGGGAGGAGGTGGCAAGGGGGTACTTTGCTGGTGTGTCACATGTGCGCGGGATCCGCGCCATGGGCCTCGGTGGGGTCTTCCGTGGTGGGTTTGTTAAGGCTGTGGAGGAGGCAAGGAGGACGGGGGTGCGAGGCGCGTTTGTGGAGGGGTGCACGTATGGTGTGGCGAGTGGGCTGATTTATGTGGCGGAGGCGTTGTTGTTTTATGTCGGCGCGGTGTTGATTGCGAGGGGGGTGTATACGTATTTGCAGATGGTGGAGGTGTTGAATCTGGTTGTGTTTTCGGTGACGATTGGGAGTCAGCTTATGGCGTTTAGTGAGTTCTCTTCTCCTTCTCTCTTCTTTTGGACTTTGTGCTGATTTCATTCTTTTAGCCGAACGTATCGCCAAAGCCGTTCAAGCCACCGCAGATCTACACACGCTCCTCTCTCTCCCTTCCACTACCTCCGAGTCCTCAGGTGCACTTAAGCCCTCTCTCTCCGGCTCAATCACGCTCTCGCATGTCTCCTTCGCATACCCCTCGCGCCCCTCGCAGCCCGTCCTCAAGGACGTCTCTCTCACTATCAAAGCGGGAGAGTGCGTCGCCCTCGTTGGCGCGTCGGGCAGCGGAAAGAGCACGGTTGCCGCGCTTGTGCAACGGTTGTATGAGCCTCAGGATGGCGCGGTGCAAGTGGGTATTGAACATGGGGAGGAAGTCGATGTGAGAGAGGTGGATGTGAGGCATTTGAGGAAACATATTGCCGTCGTCAGTCAACAGCCGAACTTGTTTGACGCGAGCGTGGCGGAGAACGTGAGGTACGGTGGGGTCGCGGCGCTCTCTGCCTCCTCCTCTACCTCCTCCAACGAAGAAGACCAACCACTCATCACCGACGTGGCCATCCGCACTGCCGCCAAAGCCGCGCAGGTGCACTCCTTCGTCATGGAGCTTCCACAGGGATACGACACGCCGCTCGGGGAGAACGCCGCGCTCGTATCGGGCGGGCAGGCGCAGCGCCTGCAGATCGCGAGGGCACTCGCGAGGCCTGATGCGCGGGTGCTGGTGCTGGATGAGTGTACTAGTGCTTTGGATGGGGAGAATCAGGTCGGGGTACTCGAAGCGATCCTTGGAGAGAAGTCGAGGACGACGCTGATGGTGACGCACAAGGTGCCGGTGATGCAGATGTGCGACCGGATTGTGGTGCTGCAGGAGGGCTGCGTGGTGGAGGAGGGCACGTACCGCGAGCTGGTGGAGAGGAAGGGCGTGTTTGCGCAGCTTGCGAGTGCGGGGGAGTGGGTTGGGGAGTAGGGGGTGACGAGTTGAAAGATGAACAATGAAGCCTTGAAGGCTATTCGCGCGACACACGTTTTTATTCCTATCCATATCCCGCCTTCGTTCGACGACTATAACGACACCACTGGCTGGCTGCTTTCGACACTACGATTTCGAATACCCTCGTCCGGGTGACGAGATGGTCCATCCTTGGTTATACCATACCCGCATTCACATACCAACCACATACACAACGAGACGCCCCATCACGATCATACAACATCACATCACATCGCTCACACACACATTATATGCGCAACCCTCCCATCCATCCTACATGTTACGAACTTTTTTCGTTTCCCTTTTCTTTTCTTTTCTCTCTGTTTTTTTCTCTGGATTCTCCTATCTCCTCTCTTTCTCTCTGCATTTGTAGTCCTACCATCCATCCACATCCATCCACATCCATTCACGCTCATTACTTTACAACTCGCCTCATCCTCATTAGTGATACGAAGAGATTTTTCTGTACTTACAAAGACATGTTATGAATTGAATGAATAGAATGAATTTGAATGAATCTTTTGTGGGATTGAGTAAGCTTAAGAAAGAATTCAGAATGGCTTGGTTACATGCTACATAGGACTTGGAAATTCAAGGACGTTTTGGGTAAATTGAATGCTTACTCCTACCCGAGTGAGAATAGGCAGCGATGATTGGACGAGGGAAGGTAAATCCAGTATAGGCACCAGACAATTATAAGTTTCTGTCCATGTGGTCGTCTGGAGTGGAGATCTGCGATACATCACAGTACGGATATCAAGGGCTGGGATATCGAGGGTGCTGCCAGTGGTCGTTGCCATCCTCGAACGCAACACTGAGCACGAGCGGCGTCGAGTATGTAGGTCCCTGCAGGTTGCTCCTTCATGTGCGCCCCGGAATGCAACTTATCCTGGCGGCCCGGCGCCACACCATACTGTGTACCCCGCTTTTTTACTTCGTTCCTCCATTGGCAGAAGGGAAATTTATTATAGCTATGGCGGTAGCCAGTCTTGTTCGCGTTCGAGGCGCTACAAACGCTACGGCGGTAACTCAGAATTTCTGAGACGACCCTCATGGTATCAGCGATTCCTAAGGCTGCCCAACCCGAGCTTCCCGACGAGTGAAGGGTGTCGAATGTTACTGGTCTTGTTACTTGTACTTGTACCGGTGGCGCTTTGATATGAGTATCATCGTCTGGATCGTGTAAGATTCGAGGTTCTGTGGGCGTTCCTGTGGGCTCAGCTATTGTTTCCACCTCGAATCTGATTCCGTGAAATTCGCGCTTTTGGCTTCCCTGTATAAGTGCGTTTCCTGCTGAGTCGGTGTAAGGGCTAGAACCATTACAAGATCCCGGATACTCGAAAATAAGGCGACTTGACCGACAGACTTTGTCTCTGAATTTTCTGTGGTCAAACTTACTGTAATTTATGTGGCTACACATCCCGAGTCTTCCTTCGAGTTTTAGTGACCGTCTTCGATGTGCCTAAGTCTAAAACGAAGTCACTGGTGATCTATGACGGCCATTATTAGCCATTATTATTATTTGTGCCTCACCTAAACCGTAAACTGGCGTCGGTGGGTGTGATTCGGCTGACCTATGGAAAAGTACACGGAAGTTCGAATTCAAATTGAAAGGCCCCTGAAATAGGGGCTATAATTCGTCTGGAATCACGATCACGTGACTGAAAAAAGGCACTCCGCCAGCGACGCTCACCATCGTCCTCGCTTTTTTTTTTGAAATCAATGGATTATCGTGCTACAAGTAATTCGCTACTAAGACGCACGGGCATGCCTGTGGGGGCATGCCATTCTCCTATTTACATTAAAATGTGTGGTCCGCTCTATGTACTCTAATGGGACAGATTTTGGGTTTATGGTTGTATAGCTGAAATGTTTCGAAGTGGAACAGGGTGGGGTGCATGAGGCCGTTGTGGCAGGTATCGTAATTTGGGAAAGAGAGAAGAGAAAGAGACAGTGGGGGCGGGTTGGGTTCAAATCTCGGGGCCGTCGTTGGCCTCTGGGACCTCGGGTTCATCGTCAAAGGTGGGCGGGTTACGGTCGTCACGGGGGCGGCCTAGCATGGTGAAAGCACCGCTTTCTTGCAGGAAAGTGGTTAATGCCTGGATCCCGTCTTCTGTGCCAAGTATTGTGGGCAGAAATACGTCCCGAGAGATTTTGTGGAGGTGGTTTCGGTGGGTAGCGAATCTGGGGCAATCAACCAGGATATGTTCCCGGGATTGGTATTCCTCCCCGCAAGGGCAGTCCTGGTCCTTATCAGGGAAAAATCGTCGGCGGAACTCGCCAGTGTACGCGTGGCCGGTCCTGCATTGGATGAGCCTGCCGAATACTTCCCGTTTGGTGCTTAGGAACCTTTTGGTGGGTTTCAGCGTGGGTTGCAGCATGTTGGCGATCGCAAAGCCGCCGATTTTTGGTGTGTTTTTCCATCGTTTTACCCAGGCCTTATCGTCCTCGCTTTCAACCAGAATTAAACCAACTCTTCCAACTCGCCCCTCAAAGTCTCCAGCCCGCAGGCTGATCTTCACTAATTTGCCCCGATCTCCTAGATCATGTTCGTTCCTCGAAGGGCCATATCTGGATGCCTCCATACGTCGGCACCGAAATATCAAATCTTGCGTCGTTACTCCAGATTCCAGAACATCGGCATCGGTCACTAGTGCTCACATTTTATAGGAGCCCCTCTGCCTTTTTTCTCGATATTGAATGAACATTCGCTAATTTGGCAGGGATACCTGAGGGTATGTATTCGCAGAGTGCTAGCACTCGGAAGGATTTTGGATCAACACAACCTGCACCCAGAGCAAAGCCAGATGGTGGCGCCTTTGACCTCCTATTCCATGCAGAGCGGCAGCTTCCGCTCGCTGTTTGCCTTGTGAACGTCAGCGGAACGGGCTCTCATCATGATCGATCATCGTCCAGCTTGTCGGTTGTTTTATGGGCAGATGTATTATAAGATTCAGACCTTCTGCTTGCCCATGAAAATCTAACCCCATTCACCTCCTGCCCGTGGCTCACACTGGCTGGCGTCTCTCCTTATGGATAATGTGCTCTTCTCTACATTGAAGGATTCGCAGATAGTTTCCTACCTGTGGGGTGAGCTTTCTTTCCTCCTCTTGGTGTGGTCGGGAATTGAACATGTTTTGGTCAGCTTCTTCGTTGACGGTTCTTTGTTACGATACGGTGCAAAACCTTCCTGAAGAGGTAAGTTATCGCATCGTTTGTGTTGAGTTACGCTTGACGTTTTATGCAGATTTCCTATATCTGGAGGCACGCTGCATGATTTACCTCCCAGTTGACCGGAATTGATATTCAGGACATCCAGATCGAAGTGGTCGACCCCAAAATTTCTCTACTTATTTCTTCGATACTGGTCAATATTTGTGATTATGTGAGTCGGATATCTCTGGTGAAGAAATGGGTTTAATCGTCCTTCAGAATTAACCTCGTCGGTCAGTGAGATTGAGTGAGGTTTCACCCATGTTCGGATGTTGAAACTTAGGTTATCAGCGGGCTTGGTCGTGCAACGTTCGATTCAGGTGCGTGGAGAATAATCAAAATCCGTCTTTTTGATGTTAAAACTCTCCCGTTAGAGGTACCGCGCCTTCATTCAGTCATGTTGCACTCTTTGTAACTGCGCCTCGTCTCGTCTTCAGATGCCGGCACTTTGGGTGGTTTTCTGCTACACTGTAGGTCGGCCTTGACTTCAAGCTTTGATCTTGTTAATGGCTTTTCGCAGTGCAGGGAGCATAATGTCCTCACTTGTCATCGACGTGATTCTTGCCGTGCGATTAGCCGCCTTGTACAATCACCAGCCAAAGTGTAAGTCGACCTTGAGTGATGCTGCCTTGTATTGACTGTTTGTTCTTAAGTCCTTTACGTTATATACTTTCTCCTTGCCGGTGTGTCTATGCCATGTTTAAACGTGTCCAGTCTCTTACCTGCTGGAACCTTACTAGCTGAATTTGCTGTGAGTTTCCGTTGTCTCTGACTGTCGTAGGGCCCTACTCTTATATCGTTGCAGGTACAATTCTACGTCGGAATCAGGATCAGTGTATTGGTTTGGGAAACTACCTTCCTCGCTCCGGAAGGTCTACCAGTGAAAGGCTGCCTTGCCAACCCCGATCTTGCCGTGACTATACCCAGCTGGTGAGAACATATATTCTTATCATGATGTCGGTACTGACACCTCGTCGACCTTCTTAGGATATCGAATCTGTTCATTTCCGGTACGTCTCGTCTTTAAACCAAGATAACTCGAACGAAAAACTGAGCGGAAAAAAAACAGTGTCTTACTTCTTAATGATGGCTAGAAAATCATGGCAGTCCTTGCAGAACGGTCGCCGCGCTGGACGTCGAGCGCGATTCTCGCCACTCATGGAGGCCTTTGTGAGAGATGGAAGCGTTTATTTTATGTTGTCAGTCATTCTGTTCTCTCTACAGAAGTCTGCCTGACCAGTACTTGATCTTGGCAGTAATGTTGGTAAGTCTGCTATTTTTGATTCTGAGCTCCAACATTGATTGACCTTCATGGAAAGTGGCCTTGATCGGTGGATCGATGAATAGCTACCTAGTGCATGGGCCGCTTCTTTCAGCGTATACGCCGTGAGTTCGACGTTTGCACTCTGAATTAGCTGCCTAAGAGATTTGACCTGTAGATGGGTTCTGAGTTTATACGCAGTCATGGTGCGTCCTCCTAATTAATTTTCTGGCGATGCTCCAAGGCCGACGTCACTCCAACTCAGGGCTCGCGTCTCGTCATCAATCTACGCGCAGCGGCCGCCTCTGGGACGCCTTTTAGCTCTTACTTGGGGTCTGGGTATCGGACTCGGGATGATCCTGCTTTTCACCACTCCGAAACCACTCGCTGAGCTTTCGCATCGCTGTAGCATCTGCAGAGTTAATAAAATCCACTTGATCGCCGCCGGAATTGAGGACAGATCGAACTCCATATGGGCACCGACTGAACCCCATGGGTCATATGCATTTTCATCACCGGGCACAGTTTCCCCAAAGCTCAATATGAACTTGAAGGAGGTTTCCTGAACCCAACTGTGAATCATGGGTACATGTCGTCGTGTCTCGACTCTCGAATGTTTGCTGCCCTTCGACCTCGCAACGATGTGCTTAATAAACAGTGGACAGGCTTGGACAGGCCAATCGGTCTGTCTCTTGAACCGTCGCTCTGACCCGATGTCGTTGACTGTGGTGCAGATCCAATTGAATACCCTTGTTCTTCTTTCGTCGAAGGCGCCGGCGGCTGCGCACTCGTATCTATTGTTGAGAAAGTGCTTCGGGAGTATCTCTGGCGATTCGATTCGAATAACTCCGAACGGCATATCCCTCTGCCCAAACCTTTCCTATTCTCGACCTCAAAATGGCTGCCGTCTCTCAGTTGTATCATGGAGATGAGGAAGAAACCTAACAGTCTCCAGCCGCCACCTGAAAAGTGATCATCACTGTCGAAGATCTCGTGTAAGCAAGCGTTTATCGAAGACATCATTAAATTCGCGGTTCACCGCAAGACGACCCAAAAGGCACCGAATGCGTCCGTGCCTTGAATGCAAGCCCCAAAAGGTTCTCGCAACCTCTCACGACGGCAGTTCAACAGTTCTCAACCCATACATTCAAACCTTGTGCCGCTGGAAGTGAATTCTGCGATGCCTTCGTGACGCATTGTGCTCTTCTTTCCACGGGCTGGGTTAAGTATCATTTGATCCTGCCCTGGAGTGGGTCCTGGGACCACTCGAGGCAGGGACTCGGATGAATAGAGTATATAGTTCAATGGGTTTGGAAAACATATGACCATTTTCCCACTTCCGACGACGAGCAACGGGTACAGCTGGGCCATTCTTCGCCTTATGGATGAGGGCGCCGCGCTCCTCAAGGCGGTCTGGGAGTCGCAGATAACGTCCTACGTTTGGGGTGAGTTTCGTGGTTGATTCTGGTCGTGAAGTTTCTGACACCGCCTTTTGTCCTTCGTGGGTTTGTTTCTTCTACGTCTGCAGTCTCTGGACTCGTGGTTCTAACATACGACACGGTATCCACGATACCGCGAGAGGTCTGTACTGTTCCTTCATCATGATTTTTCCCTGCTGACGAGTTCTACCTAGGTAGCCTATATTTGGAGGTGAACTCCGTTTCTCGATATGACCTCGACAGGTGGCTGATATTGAGGGCATGGGAAGGGCAAAGTGGTCTGTTCCAAAAGTGTTATACTTGTCGTTAAGATACCTGGGCCTTGTTCAAGCAATGTGAGGACCACATTCTCAACCCAATACTCATCTGAGGATTTTTTTACCGTAAATCTCATAGCATGTATGTCATGGGTAAGCCTCTGTCTCTCGCACCGTTGCTTATAGCGATTGAGACTCAATTTTTTTTCAATTTTAGCCTATTCGACTGTCCAAACTTCAGTGAAAGTAGGTACCATGATATAATGATTTACTCAAGTAATTCCGTTGACCGTCGGGTTTGCAGAGGTTTGGTAGTTCGCCTCGAGTTCGTCTATCTCTGATATGCGATTCATATCTTTTCATTCGACCAGATGTCGGGCCTTCTATTGGTTCGCAATGA
The DNA here is from genome assembly GCA_023014345.1 of Galerina sulciceps. NCBI lineage: Eukaryota > Fungi > Basidiomycota > Agaricomycetes > Agaricales > Galerinaceae > Galerina > Galerina sulciceps. Next base: position 717,480 of record JAEDXJ010000007.1, read on the forward strand.
CTATGTACGTGTAACTCTGATATTCAATATTCTGACTGAATTATTTGGCAGTGGTTCCAATATACCGCTCATATTGCTTGTGAATGGGATCCTTGGTATCCGACTTTACGCCCTATACTCACGAAACTTCAAAGGTATAAACCTGTCTGACTCCCTTTTTAACTTACGTTCACGTCCGTTTTGTCCTTTACAGTGCTCTGTTTCCTGTGGCTTATATTCTTGTGTGAGTAAAGCTCGGCCTCCGAACAGTCATTACTTTTGAAGCATCGGCTGATTCAACATTTTAGTAGAGTTCGGAGTAAGTAACACTTGCAACTTGACAGGGCGCCTTTTCACATCATCGTTTAGGTACAACTGTACATCATCGGCAAAGTAGGCCCGTCGACTGTGAACACGGCGTTTGTGCCTCCGCCTGGTGTCCCAATATTGGGTTGTTTGACTGAGCCAGATCTATCTCCCACAAAAATTGCCTGGTGAGTGTCTCGCCGCAAGTCACCGCGTACTCGCCATTTCTCAATTTATTTATTTCGCGTATAGGGCCGCTGGTATATCCGTCGCTGGTATGGACTTTTTCAGTGGATGTTCTGAGCAAAGTATTGATTTAAAAAAATTCTAGTGATTTGTTTCCTTATGACGGTCGCAAAATTCTTTCAGGCTGCCTATGAGGCATGGCGAGCCGGTTGGCGGATAAGGCTCCCCCCTCTAGCGAGTGCCTTCATCCGGGATGGAACGGTGTATTTTCTGGCGTGAGTAATCACTGGAAAATACCTAGAACTGAACTGTCGCTGAAATTTCTCCAGAATCCTCGGTGTGCAATTAATTCTGTCCACAAAACGTTTCGTTGGCGCTCATCTCTATCGAAGTGACACTAACAGGTGGTGCTGTGAATTCTTCACTTGTTCCTGGCCCTTTCGTCGTGTTATACGAGCCGTGCGTATTATTCCTATCATTTTCATCGACGCCACTCACGAGGACGCCTGTAAAAGGTGGATGGCTGTTTCCCTCGTTGTTGCTGTGAGTATTTCTCAGCCAGATCATATCTATCCCCTCGGTAATTATCTCCAAAAGGGTTCTCGTCTTGTCCTGAATCTGCGTGAAGCTGCTTTTCACAATTACTCTCTGAATTCCGAATCCATGTTTACTTCTGCTCTGAGGGACTAGAAACTTCTCCTGTCGCTGTCGATGTATGACCTACGGGTTAAATGTAGATTATTGTATTCTTCAAGGTGAATCTCCTATTTCCGTCCATTGTACTCCAGTACAGAAAACCTGTCGTTGATTCAGGGCATGGTGCTCTGTGTAGCTCGCTGTGTAATAGAGCTTGCGACTAATTACATGTCATGAGTTTGGACACTCTAAAGCCCCGGCAGCCGTTGCCTCTCGATTTCCAGATGGTGTTATCAAGTCCTAAATAGACGCGGGTTCTTCCAGAGGAATTTCCGAAACGGAGTCCGGACCCTTGACGATGACATCTTCTGTCCCGCGCTTTTTCCACCGCCTCCGAAATGTCATTTGATTCTCGCACGCGTCGTGCCTCAAAAACCCACTTCATTCATCCTTGAATGAAATGTCTGTTGCTGCTTTCAGAGGCCACTGGAACTGGCTCGAGCTACGCTATCTTCTGGCTTATGCGACACCCTGACCTTCTCGTATGGGCCACAGATACCAGAATAGCATCATATGTCTGGGGTGAGTGGTCGTCATAATATCCAGGCGCCTCGACCTCTACAATTAAACTACGTATACTCGACGCAGTCTCCGGGACGATGGTCTTGATTTATGATACGATACTGACACTTCCTCGAGAGGCAAGGACCCAGATCCTCTCGGTACCGTCATTCTACTAATCCTTTTGACTAGGTCACTTACATCTGGAGGTAATTCACTGATTCCTCTCTCAAAACGAATGATGATTGGTCATATTGACAACAACCCGGCAGAGGAAAATTGTCGCTTCCCTCCTCATTATATTTAATACTGAGGTACTGGGGTCTCGTTCAAATAGTGTGAGTGCTACTTTCCGATCGGATGCATGTCACTGAATGACACGTTCCAAAGGGCAAGCACCATCAGTGAGCAGTCTCAACCCGGCCATGTATTATCAATAAAGGCCTTTCTTTGAAGTATACTCGACCGTTCAAACCTCTGTTGAAGTGAGTACACTTGCCTGTCAGCGGACGAATGAAGCTCAGGTTAACAACGCCGCCGCCTCAGAGGTTTGATTCCTCTTTCTCCGACATTTAGGACCCCATGATTTACTGGTCAACCCTTTCTCCTTGGACCTCATAGATGCCAGTTGTTCCTCGGCTTCGTTGTTTCAATGTATGGGAGTTTACTGTTCAACTTTGGACGTGGTCTTTTTTTTCCCCTAACAGTCCTTGACAGCGGGTCAAACACAGTTCTTATAGTTCTCGTAAACTGTATTCTCGGCATCCGTTTGTACGCACTTTATAATCGGAGTTATAAAGGTATTTATCTATACCTTCACCCATTACTTGGTTGATCCTGAGTACATCACTTTCAGTGCTTTTCTTTCTATGGATCCTCTTCTCCGGTAGGTAACTTTTTGTGACATCTTGGGCAACTCTGAGGAGTGGCTTTGTTGGCTCTCTAGGGGAGTTTTCGGTTTGTCCAAGCGCTGAATGTAACTACCAAGAATTTTCCTTATAGTGTTGATATTCTAGATATTGACTTTTACGGCTGTGAAAATTGGGATCTCGACGGTGCGTACTGCGTCGTTAGCACCGCCTGGTATCCCAATCCTTGGCTGTCTCACTTCCCCTGGCAACACCTCCATGATAAAACTTGGTTGGTTAGTACTAGTGTTGACTTCCTTGCACCCACGGCTTATCCCATGTGTAGGATTACATCTATAATTGTCGCAGGTACGAACCTAAACAATTAGCGTGCTGAATAGTAATTAAAGATTACTCAGTGGTGTGCTTCGTCATGACATTGGTAAAATTTATTCAGTCAGGTCAAGAGATGCCAGAGTGTGGATTGTGGAGAAGGTTTCCTCCCCTAGCGAAAGCCTTCGTTCGAGATGGAACCATGTACTTTTTGGCGTGAGTTTTTTCAGGATTTTTTTGATACTTTAGATGTATTGAAATCTAATTTATAATAAGTGTTGTCGGTCCGTGTGCCTTATCCTGTCCTCTGTCGAAATTCTGAAGCTGTCTCTCAACTCTAATAATGTAGCAACACTGTCAGCTGGCGCTGCTATCACTTCCTTCGTCCATAACCCTCTCATTATCCTCTACGAACCGTATGTACCATTATTTATTCAGACTGTGTCCAACTGAAATCTGAGACGCTAGATGGGTGGCTGTCTCCCTTATTATTGCTGTAGGTTTACGGAAGGACTGGCCTCTTTCATTCTTCATGCTAACAATTTGAGCAGGGCTCTAGGCTGGTTCTCAATCTACGAGAAGCGGCGACTGTCGATTTTTCCAACGAGGTATTTGAATCTTTCGCAAGGGACCTTGAACTGGAAATATTACCTGCAACTGCATGACGACACAAGTTTTCCGTCGTGGATTTGCACCACCCCACAATGGGTAATTGCGATTGGATGTACCGAAGTTTGAGAAGGGTCCTTGATATGTCACCCGAAACCAGATGTCCGCGCGATTTTCTTTCTAAAACGGACAAGTACGTTGGGCTGATCATGAGGGATGAACGGGCGAATGAGGAACACAGGCTGCCTTGGTTCCATGGCTTATGCTTCGTAAGTCTGTTCCTGGGAGACGGGCGCTTAAAGCAATACGCAAGAACACTCAATAGATTTATCTATAGAAACCTTTCAGTATAAAAAACACCTTACATCTATTCTAATGGAAGTTCTTGGTCGTCTATCCAGAAATGTAGAAACTGATACCTTCTCTCATTTCATCCTCGCTATCCGTTTCCACGTGTTCCGTCTCCGTTAGGGGAATTACAAACCCCTGGGTGGGCTATGGATAGTCAAATTGAAAAACACTGCTCCAGTTCTAGAATATAGCAATTTGTCACCTTCAAAAAGTCGCCATGCGACTAGTGGCAAGCCTATGATGCTCGTGGTTGTCGTTGACGTTTTGAAGCGCCAAAATGCCACGGTCCATTCAAATGTGCATCAACTTGGTTCACGCCCGAACTGGTGTTTCAACAATTTGAATAATAGTGCATAGGAAATCCCTCCTCCCACTATGTGTACTTAGGGAGTTGATAGGAGAACTTGGAGTATACCCTTGTCTCCCCCTTGACCGGAAGGAAGTCCGGGTGCGTTTATGCCGTGCCGAGTTCCGTGCCGAGTTGATCATCACAACGCAAACACACATACTGGTTCATCAGAACCATTGTGTATCTCTCTCGTTCCCTCTTCATCTGGCCATGGGTAGCCCAGTAAAGTGGTTTTCATGTCTAGAAACCAAGTCTTCAGAAACTGCGAAGTCAGGGGGTAAGCATCTATGCATGATTGGGCCAAACGGTTAAAAATTTACCCACAGCAAATGATCCCCATGCCAGTCTTCCGAATCCATAAAGGATTTTCATTAAACTCAGGGAATTTTGCGCAAAGAGCTCCTGATACTCCTGTCGTTGGGCCGGGTGCTGTGCGAGACCCAATCTGCGGTTAAAACTTGAGGAGTTTACGCCAAGAGCGTATATAACCTCTAGGTTCTGCCACATGATGTTTAGCGAAGTGGAATTCCTCTACCCATCGTCGTCTCAACTATGGACCATCACCTCGGTCCTCCTCCGACCAGTATTATTTGGGACACGTATGTCGTGTCCTACGTCTGGTGTGAGTAATCGATTTTTGCTTGTTCTCCGTGTGTTCCTCTGAAATTCTCCTTATGCCAGTTTCTGGACTTACGATATTGATCTACGACATGATATTGACATTCCCTCGGGAGGTCTGTATATTCCTTCCAGTATAAGTTAAGTAGTGCTCAGTGCTTTTGATTAGGTGACCTATATATGGAGGTGATAATCAAAAAATCCACTGGGGGTTTGGGGTTTTCTGAGAGACGGTCGTACAACAGAAGGAAACGCTCGTTTCCTACAATACTATATCTCATATTACGATATTGGGGTCTCGTCGTAGCGGTGTGAGTGCCGGATTCCTACTCTTACGGTGATTCTTACCTAGAAGATTTTTGAGGTTTTCAGATTATGCACATTCGGTGAGCCAATCGGACTCTAACGCTTAGAAAGATAAACCAATGAACCCGTTCTAGTGTATTCAACTGTACAAACTTCATTATCAGTGAGTGATGACCTCTCCCCAGGTGTACTCGGTCACTGTTGAACCCTTGATTTAACAGAAGTACGGCCCAGTCCATCAATAATCGGAGTCTTGCGCTCACTGCAGTTATTTCTCAGTTGTCGCTTGTTCTTCGGTTTTGCTGCCTTGGTGTAAGGCTGAGGGGACGTCATCTCCAACCATTATCCCCCTGCTGAGAATAAATCTTCTAGAGGCGCAAATACAACACTCCTAACCTTCGTAAACGCCATACTTGGTATCCGACTTTACGCCTTGTATGGGAAGAGCTTTCTAGGTATGGAAACAACCTCGACCTTCGTACTCTCACTAATTTGGCTTCAATTCTAGTCCTCGGCGTTCTTTTAGTGCATTTCTTGGGTAAATCATACGTCCTTTGGGTACAAGTTCTCCTACTGGGATAATCGCTAATTTCTCTGATTTTTAGGAGAGTTTGCTGTGAGTCCACGTCAAACACCGTCAACCAAAGAGTGACCGCAGAGTTCGAAAACAGGTACAGCTGTATGTCGGTGTCAAAATCGGAATATCTACCGTGAAAGGGGCATTTGTCCCGCCAGCTAGTCTACATATCTTGGGATGCCTTACGTCCCCGCCAGATCTCTCTGGAGCACGGATTGCCTGGTGAGTATGGAAATTCTTAACTAACACGACCCATGACTCAACCCACGTCCCAGGGGTGTTTCCATTTTCGTTAGCTGTATGATTACGAACTCGTCTTCTGGATGGTTTCTTTTCGCTGAACAAATTTTCTTAGTGGTATGCTTCTCAATGACGACGATCAAGTTTACCCTATCCAGTCAAGAGGCACGACGAACGGAATGGAGGCGGCGGGCTGCATGGAGGGTTCAATTATCGCCGTTAGCGAAGGCATTTGTCCGTGATGGAGCTGTGTACTTTCTTGCGTGAGTTCCCAACCCTAAGAGGCGCTATAGATAGTGCTGACATCGAAATTTAAGTGTTCTTGGTTTGTGATCATTTTTTGCTTTACTCCGGGCGTTTCTGAGAGACCAATAGCGACGTTGATCGCTGGAACAATTAATTCCACAGTCGCCCATGGTCCACTTACAGTCGTGTATCAGCCGTGAGCAATGTTCATATTTTATGCTCATCTAAATCACGAACGAATTATCCAGATTTATGTCTGCTTCCCTTGTTGTTGCCGTACGTTATTCAAAACATTGGAGTCTTACGCTAAATAAACTTTCAAATAGGGCTCTCGGATGGTTCTCAATCTACGTGAAGTGGCCGCTGTTGGCTTCTCCGATTCCTCTGACACTTCGATCACGACGGACAGGAACGAGACCACCATCGGCTTTAGGAGTAGCAGACCAATTTAACATTCTGTATTTCTACTGCCGCTTTGGCGCGGGCGTTCTATCCGCTTTCCGTAGGGGCGCTCCGTTTGTAATTTACGATAGAGCAATCTGCGCTAGCGCTCCTTTGATTCTGTAATTTGGGGTCCCGACACTTTCCGCGAGTGCTTTTTTAACTCTTCTTCAACCATCGGAATGCTCCAGGAAGTGTGAAAACACTGGAAAAACGGATTCTCTCTCCTGGGTGTCTAAACCTCACTCCTGCATTTAGCCCATTGATGTACACTGCCATTGGATTTGGAATTTGGCAGACACAAACCCGAAAACGGTAATGTCAGGAAATGATCATTTTATCTTATCTTATCTCTTTCTAGAACCATTCCTTTCTCGCAGTATATAGGCTTCCGTCGTCCGTAGATACAATTCCAGTCTTGCGCTGGTCTATTCACCGCTATATTACCCTTTCTGCCTCGTCCATCGTGCGGCGCTGACACTTCCCTCAACAATCTGGTTCCACCCTTTCTTTTCTTAATTCCTTTACGTGTTTCAAGACTTCTTCAGCAGATGGGCGGCAGCTGGGTTCAGGTGCAGTCATCATATTTAGAAGGGCGGTGTGTTTTAAAGGAAGTAAATTTTCTTCATGCGAAGCCTAAAAATTTATGAGTTGGCATCTTTTTTATTCAAGAATACAAAGCGTTGAGACCGACCGCATATATCAAGACTTGACCAAGTCCGTATATATCTGCAGCAAACAAGTCAATCGTTTCTTCTGTTTCTGATTCGTATTCAGGAGCGCGAAATAGTAAAGGCGGAGTGTTTAAAGGGTACGGGATGTCATGATTTGAAGAACCTCTTGGGAACTGCACTGATGCTCCGAAGTCGATAAATGCAAAGCGAAGGTAGGAATCCCGTCGAATTTGTGTAAAATTCGGGGAATCTCGAGATATTCTTGTGTCATGATAATTCCAGACGATGTTCTCGGTGTAAATATCCTGCAGAAGGATATTTTAATTTTAAAAGGCAAAAATTATGGAAGCACTTGCTCCGTGACCAATCCCGTGTCGATGCATAAAAGCCAACCCTTCTGTTAGCTGAAAGGCTATTTCATACCATTCGTTCAAATCCTTAGGTTGCGGGTACAGCCAGCTTCCACCCCATCGTGCTTGAATGAGAAAAACGACCTCATGGTGATGTATAATGGAGACAATTGGGATAGTGTGGTTGGTGGGGCCCGTACGCACAGTTGGCGAGGTTAAGAATTCGAGAATTCGCCATTCATTCGAACTCTTTGGAACGGCCTTTACGTACAACTCGCGGCCTAGACTGTCTGTAGCGATTCTGCAAAAGGGGTGCTTTCGGCGGGTTAGCATTCTCCGTGTCTGCGTCGCAATTACTAATTGAATACCAGATCTCTGTATATTTTGCGTCTCCCTGCACATGGAAACGAACGATAAACGAAGTCCTCTCCATCCTTGGGCAGAAACGGTGAAGTAGCGGGTGTAGCGGCAGGAAACGGTGCCCTGTTATAACCTTCAGTACCAATGATATAAACCCCGCAGGATTCTAGGAAGGGGTGGAAGTTCTCCCAATATTTTGTAGAATCGTCCCATCCAGACAGAGTCCAATCGAAATTAACGCAATCGGTTTCGAGGACGCGTTGGGACGCGTACCAAAGTGGAAGAGGAGCAAAATGTTGAAAAATAGCTGAAGCCGAGGAAGTTCTGAACATAGTAGATTCGACGATGTCTCATGCTTCAGTGGGTTGGGTTGGGTAGTAACCGGCGGAGGACATTGGTTTTATAGTTCATCTCACGTGATGTAAGATTGTTGAGCGTCAATCAAGCTTCGAGATCTCGCATGATTCTCAACCTTCGTGAAGTGGCCGCCGTTGGCTTCTCCAATTCCTCTGACACTTCGATCACGACGGACAGGAACGAGACTACCATCGGCTTTAGGAGTAGCAGACCAATTTAACATTCTGTATTTTTTGGATGAATAGTGAACTAGAAGTAATGTACCGAGAGCCAACTACGCAGAACATTTTTCAATTCAGTGAACGACGAGTTGAACGTCCTCGCCAGACTTTTACCAGATCAGCTGCCCGCTATTAGGGTGATCAGTAAAAAGGCTACAGCCTGACCGGAGAAATGACGCACCCATCGACGAAGTATTCGCCACCCGTCATGTAAGACGCATGGTCAGAGAGCAACAAAAGAGCTTGACCCGTCATCTCTTCAGGCTAGAGATGTACAATTTAATATTGTCGACAGCGAGGCTGGTGTAAGAATGTGATATACCTTGGCGAAGCGGCCCAATGGGATGTTTTCAGTTTGGAAGTCACGGATAGATTTAGTCATATGATCTGTTTGATCAGTGGAGACTGAACAGAATATTATTTGGATTAGAGTAATGAAAAGGGTGCAAATGTATGGGCGCTTACCGTATCCAGGAGAAACGGCGTTAACTCGGATTCCGTATTCGGCCCATTCCGCTGCCAAACCCTTTGTAAGGTTGGATACAGCCGCCTTGGAGGAGTTGTAGAAAACCTATGAACATGCCATAAGTACACAAACGTGGCCGAAATTCTGACGTCTACATGCCTGTGTAAGGGGTTTTCTCGCTCCGGCTTGGTTGATGATTTGAGAGCTCATTGACGCCGTGATGACGATAGATCCCGTTTGATTGGACTCCTTCCAATGCCTATACATTTGCATTAATATCATCATGTTAAAAATTTAACTCCCATACTTGGCGGCGGCGCGTGCAGTGTTGAAAACGCCAAAGACATTAACTTGGCTAGTGTAAGCCAGTGCTATTCGCATGGCAAGGACGAGTCCAGACTATAATTAATTACCTAGTCTGTTTGTTGGAGTAGAAAGATAAATTACGTGGTTGACAATATTTCAGGTTCATTAATGTATATACCTACATAAATGATCTATAAAATAACACTCAAAAATCATGGGAAACGTAGATAAAAGGTTCGGTGTTCATACCACACCAGTGGCCATCTATTTGACAGAATGCATAAGGTCCTCAGTGGGTGCATATGGTTCAATGGGTGCATGCTGGCAAGGGTGCGAGATTCGGAAGGCTGGACGTTGGCTGACGGCAGTTCCGAAAAGGCGGCATGGGTGGTCGACGCACGGTTGGCGCGTCGTTAAATTCGAGCAGGTAGGCATTGAACCTTGACGGCGTGGATGCGTTGGTGTAGGAATCGCAAGTGAGCCCTGCGGTCCGAAAGAACATACCAAGCCCCCAGATAGGAGAGCTTGGGGGCGGGGGTCCCAGTGGTTGGGAATAGCACGGAACTACCACAGTACCTGCCGCGGAATGCTCGCCTAAACATGGCAGGGGACATGGGCGGTACTGCGATACAAAACGACGAGGGGAACAGTCGCTGGCCATTGGCGTCGACCTCGGGAGTCCCAACGGTTGAAAAGGGAGGCCGCATATAGTCCTTGACTCATTAATCACGAATGGAGGGTGTGGAAGGGCGCAGGCGGTGGCCATTGACAAGAAAACGGATGCCCGTAAGACATTGTAAGGCCGGGGGTGGGCATTGTGGGCACCCTGCAGCACAGTGCCACGCGAAAGGTTGGTTACGAATTTGCGACTAGTACCCGGGTGCTCGTCGCAATGAGAGCGAGATGGAAAAGCATGGGTTACTCGCTATCCATCGTGGCAGGAATGCAGGGACTGTAAACCTTGTAGACAGGTTAGACCAGAGGGTATGCATACCTGTTGCCGTTGGCCGTCTTCCTAGCTGCTTCTTCCTCACCCCTTGCTTCTTCCTTGCCGTCTACACCTGACGAGGTGCACACACCACCGCCTCTTTGCGTCCATGGGGACATTTTTGCAATTATTGTTGACCGTTTGCACTGGCCAAATCGACGGGACACGCAAATGCTCCTGGAGCCACGTTAATGTGGTGACATAGCCGACATGGTGGCATTATTCAGGTGATCAGGCTAGGTAGCTGGACGCAGACGACGGCGAGAGGTGAACGCGACGAAATCAACCAGAGCCGGCGATGTCGGAAAGAAGTCGCGACGCTTATGTAATACCATCACGGAAGTTACCGGCGTCTTAAACGTTCCCCTCGTCGAATTTTGGCCTGGTCTGGAGATTATGTAAACGAGTCCTCCTTCGTCGGACTCGTAACGTCATAGACTTTGGTAAAATCCTCCTGGGTGAGGTCGAAGGCTGGCTTCACCACCGACACCCCTGCGTTCTAGAACACAGTAAATTGGAGGTTGAGCTTGAACTGGGGAAATGTCTTACAGCAACGAGACCTGCAATTGGGCCAAGATCTTCGGCTATCTTTTTGAACGTGGCATTGACGAGCTCAGTGTTGGATACGTCGCATTGATAAGCCTACTTGTGTTATCGAACTGAAAGAACAATTGGTTGTGTGCAATACCTGAGTTTTTACACCGAATTCCTGTCCCACCTTACGCGTGACGTCTTGGGCGTCTTTGGAGGCCCTGACAACACAGGCTCCTGGGTTAGAACATAGGCGCCGCCGAAAGAAAGATATGTCACCAACCTATACAACACAGCAACTTTCGCTCCAGCTTGCGCGACTGCACGTGTGTAGGCGTATCCGATGCCGCGATTACCGCCGGTAACGACGATAACCTTGTCTGTACCTCGGTTAGCAAGTTGGGCGCCAAAAAGACGAGTGCTTACTGGACAGGTTGATAGTGAATCCACCGGGCATTTTAAATGTTAAATAAGAATAAATAAAGACGAATGTGAGGGTTTAGGACGAGGAGGGAAACGCGAGACAATTGGTAGACCTGCTTGTTATAAATGTCGGCCTTATGTACGTCATGTTTAACATGGATGATCCGAACTCCCTTCGATCTAGGAGTGCCAATGCGCTCATATTCCGAATGAGGGTGGATATTTTCAACGACCTAGGTCCCCACATTTCCGTAGGTCACATCCATAGGTCCCTGTTGAAGGTGTGGCACACTCATGGGCGCTTAATTGTGCACGTGCTCCTGCTAAATTTGGCACCACAAAGTATCTTGGCTCTGCAGTACGATCTGAGGAGCTGCCAAGGAATTTTTTGTGCGGTATTGGAACGAGCTTGCTACTACAACTATTTCTGTCGGAAGTTGCCAATAACATGTAGGCCGGTACAATTTTGAATTGTAACTCGATTGTAACCAGGTTCAAAGTGCTGGTTGATCCACTGAAATAATTGGAAGAGTTGCCTGGAGCGCCTCAGAGCCCTGTATCGTACAATTTGGGGGCCATTTGGGCTTGAATTTTCCTGCCAAGTTGTATATTTGAGCCCTTTCATTGTCGGCCTTTCTGTATATGTGGGGGTGAGGTCGGTTAGATTTGATTAGATAGTATGAAAAGCTGTGCCATTTTTGACACATCAGAACAAGTGACAAGCCAACGAGTTGACTCCTGCTACATATGTCGTGCGACTGGATACGACACGATGCTCAACGCCTGCTTGACCTCTACTTTCACTGGAATACTTCCATTGAACGGTTTTTCTTCAGCCCCAGCGATAGAGAAGAATGAGCGCTTCTAGCGTCTCTAGCATTTCTACTGAATCGGACATCGCGTCTGACTGGGACTCTGTCCTCGACAAGCCGTCTCCAACCGAAACCAGAGGCTATTTCAAAATGCCCCTTCAAGATCCAGTATCTCTGGGTCCTGGCGAAAGTCTAGCCACTCTAACTAACGATACTTCCGAATCTCTTCCACCATCAGACAAAACTACGCCAGACGTATTCGCAAATTCCGAACCACCTGAACCTTTGGAGGAAATAGATTCTTTCCTTCCAATTTTCCAACAGTTACCTCCTCATAACTTCGTTCTGGAGAAAAAAGTATATGTGAGCCACCATCCTGATTACAATGTAGCAACTGGATATTAATCTACTCCTAGCATATTTACGGTACCCTGTCGAAGGCAGATATCAGCCGTCTAACCGAGTACACAAGACGGGTTGGGAAAGTCACTCTTACAGATAAACACGCGAATCAAGTTCGAATATCCCCAGATGCATACCTCCGCCTCGCCCTCGCCCACGCACAGCATCCCGAGGTCCCGTTATTTCCTTCCATGCACACTCTCCGCATCGAAGATGCAGATGGATCCCTGGACCACCTTTCGCTTTGTCTTACGCCGTCGCTCAAATCCTTGGAGGTTTTGCGCATCCCAAATGAACGACAAATAGTCTTCGCGTCCTTTTTGACCATGCTCCTCGAGAAGGTACCTGGTCTCGTCGAACTGGCGCTTAAGCCTGGAAAGCCGCTCTCCCAAGATATTCTGCGAAGTTCCTTTGGCTTCAAATTCCTCCGTCGACTCGAATTTACGGGTGTAACAGGGCCAATTGAGTTTAGTCTTTTAAAAGACATAGGCGCCATGCCAGAGCTTGAAGAGCTGGTCATGGACATGCGCGATGCGCAGTATCTGCCATTTAAATTTGATTCTGAAACAAGCGCAGTGACCCCTGCCTTCCAGCAACTCAATAAACTGACAATAACGAGTGGCCTGTTGTTGATGGGAGACTTAATCTTCCATCTTCGCCCAAACTTGGGTCTAACGGAGCTCTCTCTCACTCTTGTCAAAGGCATTGGAGCATTTGGCGTCAACATGAAGGGAGCCCGTCCAAACTGGTACCCAGTCACACTCTCGTATCTGAATCCACAGACGAATAAATTGGAAAAGGCCACACCTCCTGGACCCGAATTGGCTTTCACTTGGGTGAATGACCAAATCCTGTCCCGCTATGAGCTAGAACTGCTCTCCATAAATCACGCAACACCCAATCCCTTCATCCTCCCCCGCACCACAATCGACAAGATGCTCTCCTGTCCAACCCTGACAACCCTCAAAGTCGGCTGGAAGGTGAAACCACTCGACGAGATCCTAAACAGCTTGACCTGCCCAATGCCGGCTCAGCTCGAAGTCCTGGAGTTCCCAATTGGACAACCCTTAGAATACGAGAGTAATGTCCATGTGTCTACCCTGCGTCACGTCGCAGAGTGCTATCCACACCTCACTCGTCTTCAATGTCCCATACTCCCTCATTCAGCGGTTGGCCCGCTATACAATCCGACGGTGGACCCATTGTCTCATGGGCTGAAGGTGCTTTCCGTTGGCGGTGCGTCGCCATCTCCGGAGCAGCAAATCCTGATCGCATCCTACCTCGACTATCTATTCCCAACCCTTGAGTCGATCGAAACGCACGACGGAGCAGCTGCAGCGCAATGGGACTATATCTACAGACTCTATAGGATGTGTAAGTCTGCCAGGCTAGTTTCTCGCTAGTAATGACAAGAGGAAAGAATTTTGTGGGAGATTGTTGTGATTAGAATAAGTAAACCAATACGAAAGCCATCGAAATATATGCATCCGCCACACCAACGGGGCAACACATACAGGTATTTAAGCAACCTCCCATCAAATCCTCCTTCTCTAGAATTCAACCAGAATATACTTCCTCTGAGCTAAGACCGCAGATCTCAGCCTCGAACAACACCAACCGTAACCTCCGGCCCGCCCTCCTCCCCAAGCTCCCTGAAGTCCTTCAAGCTCCCCAGCGCAGTCACACACCGCTCCCAAGCCCACTTCGTGAGCTGCAGCACGTCGTCGTCGCCGAGGTCCTCGCGCACGTGCAGCTGGAGTGTCACCACTAGCGCCTCGGACGGCGCGCTGGATTTGTATGAAGAGGAGTTGGCTGAGATGGACGAGGAGGAGGGTGCGGCGGCGGAGGCGTAGCTCGGTGTGAGCTGCCAGATGTGCGGAGCTGGGAGGTGGAGGACTTGGGGGTGTCGCTCGACCTGTTAGAATGAAGAGTGCGGGAGTTCAGGAATGAGAAAGACGAAAGGATGAGGAAATGCATACCTCGCGCATAGCACGCAAAAACGCCTCCATCTTCCCGTTTGACAACCCTCGCGGAGGCGATGTCTGGAGAAGGACGGTGCCGAGCACGACTGAAGCGCGGTATGCGACCTTGAAGGTCACAGCAGCAACGATGAAAGCTAGCATGAGGTCAGCCATTCGGTGTTGCGGGCTTTATACAAAACGTCATATCAGACTACGGTTGCGATGCCTGGGAAGAGAGAAGGAAGACGCACGCGGGTATAGCTAGAGCCACGAAAAGAATAGATAAACAAAAAAAGAGAGGACTTGAAATGAACGGGTTTGATAGTATGATAGCGAGTGTTGATGTCGGTGGCGGGTCGTGTATGTGTCGCGACGGCGACCATATTGAGCGAAGGAGGTAAATCGGTGACGGTATACGGTTTCCGGTGACTTGAGAGAGTTAGTGAAGTTAGTAAAAACCCCTAGAAGGGTACGGCAGTGGAATGACGTACTGTTGACGATTTTAGTGTTATTTTCGAACAGAAGTGCGGTTCCGAGAAGCGAAATGAAAGTGATAAAGGTCATAAAGATAGGAAAATCGATGCTGTAAAAATGTAGATGGATCATAAATCAGTGGTCGAAGAAAGATGTAGTGACCAAAAAACGCACCCCAAGCCCTCTTCCTCGTCTCCGTGGTGGTGATGATGCCCCTCTCCACTGCCCGCACTCAGCAAAAGATGCTCGACCGTTTCCTTGCACACATAGACAGACGAAAACAGTAGATAGACTGCCTGCGCGAACATCAGCACCGTCTCAAGACGCCCGTTCCTAGAGAAGCATGGCATCATCAGCCCAACCATCCTCCACACAAAACCATCCACGAAACATACCCATAAGGTCTCCTAATCTTCTCCTTCGCAGCCAGCCCACCTGCAGAGCCCGACGCCAGCCACCCAGGAACGACCCCCGCCAGCCCGATGCCAAACGAGTCAAACACCACCCAGTACCCAAGCCCCGTGCACGCTAGCGACCCGATCCGCTGCCCAGTCACCCAGAGCCACGCGCCGAGCACGAACTGCCCGACCGACGCAGCCAACGCAGCTAGCGAGATCGATATCGTCTCAGGCCCGACGTGTCGTGGATCCGCGTGCCCGTTCTTGGGCACCTGGGGTAGGTCGAAGCCGCTCTTTGTGGGCACAGACGAGTCCGGCGGGAAGGAAGAGATTGGGCCCCATGGGGACATTGGTGTCGGTGTTGGCTGCGTGTGCAGCTCTTCTGCATTCAAAGCCGACCCGTTCGAGCCTGGTTCTAAGAATGAGAAGAAGTTGTGCGATAAGGAGTGTTTGTGGTGGTGGCCCCGCTTCGTTGATGTTGACGACGACGAGGTGGCCGAACGAGGTCCTGTCATTAGCTCAGGCGTAGGCAGGCTCGAAGGCGGTTTCGCTCCGAACGTGAATCCTTGACCGAGAGGCGTGAGGGGTTGGTGTCCTCGTCGCAACCCAGGAAGACTGATGCTCGAGCCAGCCGAAGGGATGAGTGGCGCCTCCACATCCACGATCTCCACCTCCTGTACGCCATCCTCCGATATCGTGCTCGTAGGCAGCGAGCCAGGACGCGGAAAAAATACAGAGAGATTGCGCGAGTGCATCCTCGAGTGGCGCCGATTGTGTTTCGCTGACGGTGGTTGTTCGGCTTGCGACTGGTGCTGGTATGCCTCAGGCGCCGACTGCGACGTGGTCATCGTCGCTGAGTGGGGTGGAGAGGTTGAGTTCATGGGAAATGACGAAGAGAGTGGCGAAGGGGAAACAGGAGAAAACGGCGTCGATATCGACCTGGTGCGCGAATGTCCGTTCATGTGAGGAGTGAAAGTCGATCTGAGTGGCGAGGTAAGCCCATGGCCGTTCAAGGGCCGTGGTGGAACAAAATTCGTTCGGTAAGGACCAGCTGACGGTGGATTACCGTTCGACAACGAAGGCGCTCGGTTGTGCCCATATTGTGGTGTAGATTGCGTGCGGTTTCGCGGTGGCGGCAGGTCAATGGTCACCGACGGAAAATCACGCTCGTCAGGCACTGTTATCTCAACAGCAGGCGGCGCGCTGCTTTCAGCCCCATCTTTGCTCGACTTTCTTCTGTGAATTTGTTGTGTTTGGGTAGACATTTCGTTATCAAGGTGGGGTTTGTTCGGGTGAAGAAAGTCGCTGCAAGTCACCAGTTTTCAGCCCAAACCCCACATAGACATGCTAGAAACTCACAGTAGCTCGAATAGCTATAAGAAACGTCTTTTCAACAGAATATCATCACCTGGGTGTTCGCTACATAAATATCGTCATCAGTGTTTGAAATTGAGATGGTTGAAAAGCAATTACAGTTGAAAAGATGATAAGTAAGCTTGAACACACTCCCAACGACGTTGAGCCAGATGAATTGGCTGCAAAATGAAATAACAGCGGAGAGTAGAGATAAGGAGCGCTCCTCACCACTGGTGTCAACGTCAAAGGGTGGAGAAGAAGTTGACAGGTCGGTTCCAGCATATGAAAACGGGGCACGCGGACCGCGGATATATTCCCCGCAAGGGCCGTGCTGATCATGAGGTTGCAGACTTGCAGTCTTTCTAGAAATTTTTTCTTCATTTGTGGTCGATAAATACATTTTGGACTACTTCTTCTGTCTAGGATGGTTATTGACCTGAGAGTGCAGTGACTAAAGATATCATTCATCACGAGATTGGCACTATGACAAGAAAGGTTTCTCTGATGCTCGTCATGACAGAACAAGAAAAAATTTGACTATCGCATTGTAAATACTTGTTTAACTTCGCGAGGGAAACAAGGAAAATATATCCACAGCTTCATCAAACTTCAGTTGACTGAGCCATCTTGTCGCGTTCGATGGAGTCCAGATGAGCATTTTGACACAACTCAACGAGATTGCCAATATACTTCCACTGTTCATCGTTATGCCCTTCATGAGTCTCGATCTTCTTCAGGTTCGGAAAGAGAACATTGAGATGACGCGCAACCAGGAGTGGATGCTGAGGGTCTGGATGGGGAGCGGAGTTACCAACGGAAAGTACTTCTAGTCCATGAGCGAGGACGCCAGTAGCGGCCATCCGACTTGGATACTGTGGGACGTCGAGGTTTTCGATGTTACAGCGCAGATGAACGAGTTGGGGGCACGCTTCGGCTACTATTCTGAGGCTGCTTAGCGAAAATCTGGAGCTCTTTTTATCGATCGGTAGACGGAGGCTTTCAAGCTTGACGGAAGCCTTCGCAGCTAGTAATTGAAAGGCGTTGGAGGCAGAGGAATCTAGGGTCCAGCCAATGATTTCCAAGCTTCTTAGGGTGTGATGAAGCAGCAATTCTTCGAATGTTGCAACTGGAAGAACCAGAACGGTGATGGCAGAAGTCTCTTTCTTGCCAGTGTGTCCAATAAGTAGCTCTGTGAGTGTCTTGAACCATTTTTCATGTGCAAGTGTCAAGACCGTTGCAAATAACCTGACGACTGTGCCTTTTTTCTTCTGATTGTTCAGGAGGTTAGGATTGGGAGACCAAACGAGTGTCAATGCCAGGTTCGCGATCTCTTCAGATGCGATCATGCGACCATGCCAAAAAGATCTTTAATCAGCGCCAAACTTCCAACGACATGAAGTTTTTTCAATGTAGAGAAATAGTGTTTGACAGGCCCTTCAGCTGCAGGTGGCGAGTCGGTGGTAGACTGCGTGGGGTCGTCAACCGATGGATGTGGGATCTCAGGAACTTGACTGGCCACGGATGAAGCTTTTGTTTCTGTGGGCATACCCGTGGATATTGATGCCAAGTCGTCAACGTTATCAACCATGGAAGATGGGGGATGTGGAGAAGGAGGAGAGCAGCTCGTGTAAGTGGAAGAGGCAATAAGGCCGGGCTTAACTTCAATCACGTTAGGAACCGGTTCAGGCAGCTTGGGTTGGGCATAGAGTGAATGCCTTGCATGCAATACGAACGCCTCCAGCGAGGGCAAATTCCCAATGCTTTCCAAAAAGGCCAAGTCGAAAGATGAAACCAGCTCAATGAGTTCGAGCTGACAGAGCTGGTTGAACGTTGAAAATGTCCCTAATAAATTATCTGGCATTCGGCCAGGGCCAAGTCTCATTTGTGTAAGACCTGGGACCTCCTGTGATATTGCGTCCAGAAAGACCGACAAGACCGTGTTTTCGGCTTCAGGTATATTGACCACCTCCAATGACCTGAGAGTTGGTGTCAGGAAAAGGTTGACGTGGTCGAAAGACGCCTGAGCATCGACAATTCGAAGGCGATTGAGAGATGGGAACATTGGTCCAGGTGCGATGCGGCTGATAAGTTGTATAACACGCAGGAGGGTTCCAGGATGGACCCGATATTTTTCTCCTTCGATTTTGTCGGTGAGGGTGAACTCGTCAATTCTGCCAACATAGGCACATATACTTTGCAATTCCGCTTGCGAAACAGGTCCGCGATGGTGCTTAATATGACGTTTCAATGAGTATATAGTGAAGGTAGGTGGAAAGTATAAGCTCACGTAGGTCCCATCGATCAAAGTCAAGCCTGAAAGAAGTTTAAGTATTGGCAAGAAAGAGTCGATTTCCTTCACCAGAGGCTCTGTCTCGTTTCCTATAGAATCGGAATTATAAACTGACTCAAGAATTTATGTAGTCAAATTTACCGTTCGTGGCAGGGGCATTAGATTTAACCGTCACGTCGCCAACAACCAAGGACGTTGGTAAGGAACTACCTGGACTGATAGAGAATGGCTGGGGATTTGTCTGGCCACGAAGTTCTTCAAAACCGACCGACTCAAACTCCTCGCTGGAACTGCTGGAATTTCGCATTTCAGTTCAATGATAAGAGTAAGGATACAAGGAAGGACGTTGATTACCAGCCGTTTTGTCCTAATTTTAGGTTCGTGGTAGCTACGTGAGCCTTGGCCAATGGGCTAGAGCGTAAATTATCTCGTCCAAAGGTCCCACATAACGTGGCGGAAGCAGATTTCCAGGAACAATTAGGATGTTGTATTGGGCAAGATCAAGAGTTGGAGAGTCTGGGCGTTATTGGGGCATTATTTGAAAATACATAACTTATCAACAGAATGAAGATGGATGGAAGAAAGTTTGAAAGGAAGAGACAAGGAAGGCGTGAGAACAACTTCGGCACACATCCCTCTTCAAAATCACCGCCCAAAGTATATATCATTTATGCGACCCACCAGCTTGCTGGTCAGAAACATGATACCGGACACCCCTGGAAATTTGGTGGAGGCTTGCTGTGGAGTAAGCGAAGATCAAATTGCAACCTCCTCTGGGTCTCTAATATTCATTCGCAGTTCATTTTTTAGATGCAATCAACGTCCAAGGAGTAGCCAATGAACTGCTTCTCCTCTCTCTAGCCAAGAAAGAGTTTCTCTGATGCTCGTCACAATAAAATAACAAAAAATTTAACTATCACATTGTGAACTTGTTTGAACAAATATAGCAAGAAAATATGTCCACAATTTCATCAAATTTCACACCTTTTCTCGTTCAGTGGAGTCCAGAAAAGCATTTTGACACAATTCGACCAGATCGCCAATATAATTCCACTGTTCATCATTATGCCCTTTGTGAGTTTCAATCTTCTTAAGGTTCGGGAAGAGAACATGAAGGTGACGCGCGACGAGGAGAGGGCGTCGAGGGTCAGCATGGGGAGAAGAGTTGCCGACGGAAAGCACTTCCAGTTCATGGGCGAGGGCGTTAGTAGCGGGCATCCGACTCGGGTAGTTTGGGACATCCAATAGATTCTCGATGTTGCATCGCAGAGAGACGAGTTGTGGGCACGCCTTTGCTATGATTCCGAGGCTGGTTAGTGAAAATGCAGGGCTCATGTTGTCAATTGGTAGACGCAGGCTTTCAAGCTTTGAAGGAGCCTTTGCAGCCAGCAGTTGGAAAGCATTAGCATTGGAGGAATCTAGCCTCCAACCAGTGATCTCGAAGAATTTTAATGTGTGGTGAAGCAGGAATGATTCAAATGTTGAAGCAGGAAAAACAGGAGTTTGGATGTCAGTACCAGGGACCCGGACACCTTTAAATCCGATAAGTATTCCCTGAAGTGTTTTGAACCATTTTAGGCCTACAAGTTTAACGACAGTCATAAATGATTCAATGACGTTTGGTTGAATAATCGTGGATGTGATACGAGATGCAGCATTCCCTAGGCCTTTGAAGCGCTTGGGCGCAGCCACTGGAACCGGTTCAGAAGTACTTGGTGACCACACCAGTGTTAACGCGAGGTCCAGAATGTTCTCAGATGTGACCAGGCCAACTAGGTCTTTGGTCAGTGCTAAACACCCAATGACATGGAGTTTCTTCAACACTGCAAAATGGCTCATGGTAGGCCCGTCAGGAATTTCGGTTATGGGCGAAGAGTCGACAGGATGGATAGATTGAGAAGGGCTTTCAGAGGGACCTGGGCCCTTAGGTATCGGGTCAGCGATTAGAAATGGATTACGTGTTGATAAGATGGGCAATGGAGCCTTGCGGACTGGGGAGGGAATCGCGTCAGCCGGTTCCTCGCTTGAAGTCGAAGAGCAAGAAGTCGAGCGAGATCTAGGTTTTGGAAGCTTGGGCGAGATGGGTTGGGAATCCCGATTGATCTGATTGAAGATGCCCACGGGTGACCATGATGGCAGTTTGTCTTGCATGGCATTGAGATTTGAATCAGGCGAATTGGGTCCATAAGAAGAATCTGCTGCATGAAGCACAAATACCTCCAGTGCTGGCAAACTTCCGATCGTTTTCAGCAAGGCCAAATCAAAAGACGGAAGCAGCTCAATTAGTTCGAGCTGGACCAGGTGGTTGAACGTTGAAAGGGCCTGCAACAAATGTCCTGGCACTCGGCCAGGGCCAAGGGTTATTTGGGTAAGATTTGGTACTTCTTGAGCTATTTCATCCAGAAAGACGGACATGACCGTTTTTCGAGTGTCGGGTATGTTTACCACCTCCAGCGATCTAAGAGATGGCGTGAGGAAGAGATTGAGGTAGTCGAAAGATGATTGGACGTCGACAACGCGAAGGCGACGGAGAGATGGAAATATAGGTCCAAGTGCGATGCGACTATGAATTTGGACCACACGTAGAAGGGCTCCAAGATGAACCTGGGCCTTGACTTTCTTCGTGTCATCGGTAAGGGTGAATTCGCCAATTCTTCGGGTGTAAGCACAAAGCTTTTCCATATCTGCTTGCGAGACTGCCCCGTGGTGATACTTAAGATCAGAACACTATGAGTATATGTGGAAGGCAAATGAAAGATACAATCTTACATAGACGCCGTCGATCAGACTCAGACCTGGAAGAAGTTGAAGTATAGGCAAGAAGGAATCGATTGCCTCAAGCAGAGGCTCTGACTCGATCCCTAGAGAACTGCAGTTATAATCTGGCCCAAGAGTTTGAAGAATTGGATTCACCATTTATCTCGTTGGCATGAGCATCATGCTCAATCGATTCGCCGTCGTCAACAGACAAGGACGTCGATAAGGAATCCCTTGGTCCGACAGACGGTGGCTGGGGAGTCGTTTGGGCACGAGGCTCTTCAAAGTCAATGGGCTCGAACTCTTCGCTGGAAATGTTGGAAGGGGGCATTCTGGTTGGTTGGTGGGAGTAAGGACGCAGGAAAGAACGTTGAATGTCCGCCTTTTGTACCGACTTTAGGCGCCCATGCCTCGTGCACAACGTGACAGACTTCTTCCTTTTAAGAAGCTCTGAGTACAAGGACCTGATTGGTGCGGGTTGCGTCAAATTGGAAATCTGGGTCAATTTGCTTGCAATAGAACCAGCGGTTTCCTCTAAGAATTCAACCAATAAGGCCAGAGAAACCATAGTCGGATGGTGTACTGGTCCCTCAAAGGTCCGAATCTCGTCGAAAGGTCTCCATACTTGACTTGAATCGGTCTTCAACAATGAAGAGCGCAGGGTTTCAGACACAGAGATTAAATATGAGAATCTTGTAAGTATGTATCGAGAGCTGCAGAGATTTAAAGTACATGGCGGAAGGAAGACCCATGGAAGACTGTAGGCAATCGAAACTTGAAGGAGAAAAATGCGTGAGAAATATCACCCGAACCATCTCTCTTCAAAACCACAACTCAAATATCACCGGCTTGCCTGTCATCCCACCCGCCCCACTTCCCCAAGCCTGCTTCCCCCGTTAGGAGCACAACAGTCTGCACGACGACGACCGTGCTGCTCACCGACGTTGTCAAGCTGAGGGAGGTGATGATATACTCGGTTGAGGACTGTAGATGTTGGATGATGGGTCAAGTACATAGCAATTCTGCTGCGGGCTTGTGGGGATGCTGGGAGTGCGAATATGGATGCTGTGCTGGCCTTTGTCGCTGTGTGGTGGGGGTCGGCGTTAAGGTCGTGTTGTTTTAGGTGCAGGTGGAGGTGGTACTCCCGTGCGGCTGTCTCGCCGGCTTGGAATAACCTGGAAATGTTAAGAAGCTCGACGTTGAAGAGTAGACTGTGTAGTTGGGTGTATTTAAGTGTTAGAAAGGTGCTATACAAGCCTGAAAGCAAAAACGAATAATTGAACAGCATATTTCTGGGACACTAAACCGGATAAGTGGACTCTGTAACAATGCATGGAGAGTAGAACTGTCCTATTTCGACCAAGAAGTCTAGTCAGACACCACGATACTTCCTCATGCGCTATAAATCCTTTTCAGCTTTTATGTTCTTGATGCTCCAAAATACTTGTTTTTGACCGTTAATTGAAAAGAAACTTTGAACATAGGGGCACAGGAAATTGTACATTTTACTTGACCCGTTGAGCTAGCTAGAAATCAGACGTCGTGAAGGCTCTTGAAACACCCATGGCAAGGGTAAGCGGGACAGTCTTCGTGCCGCCCGCCAACCTCACCGATGTACTGGTTGCGTGAGTGATCGTAGCGGTAATGATTGCTTTGGTCAAGACTCCGTTGGACCAACTTAAATCAACACTATAACCACCTCTGGCCCGCAGCCCAGTGATTTGTCCTTGCGATAAATCGCTCGGCAAGGCAGGCAACAGGTGAATGCCGTTGTGTGATTGAACGAACATTTCAATCATCGCTCCGGCTCCTCCCAGGTTGGCATCGATCTGGAACTGTAAGAATTGCGGCATTGGATTTAAGGATGGAAGGCTGTAATGAAGAAAAAATGACTTACAATTTCATTTTTACCCAAAAGCGAAGAATAAACGCCTGTACTGGATAGGAGCAACCTTAACAGATTCTTCAGCTGATATAAACCTGATAGGTAGTTTAGCACTCACTTGATCTCAGTCATCGTGTGAGCCCCATCAAATAATCTAGCCCAGGTTCCAACGCGCCAGGCAATTGGCCTGGATGGATGAGAGAATTAGCAGGTAAGACACTGGATTTTAGGGGAAGAATTGTACACACCATCCATACATTCCATTACCATCACCACGGAAACCGAGGAATACCTTTGCAGCATTTGACAGTGTTATATTTTTCAATGGATCGATTTGGTTCCCAGGATACAAGCCGTACATTGGGGATATGTGTGCTGGAGGAAGCAGGGCATCAGTTAACGTTCGCTTGATTAAAAATTTCCGCCCACAAAATGTAGCCGGCTATCGGTAAAACATCAGTATGTGCAAAAGGATGACAAGGAAAGAACCAAACTGCAGAGTCCCAATCGATTAACCATTCTTGAATTTGACCACCAGAGCCAATAAGGAATGGTGGCAAACGCTTCGCTGTGTTAGTGACATTCGTCGCAAAAGCCGAGTCGAGGCCAAGGAGAGACGCGAGGGTCGCAGTTTGATTGAAGAGATCGCGGAGAAGCTGGAACATTTATTTAAGAAGGACACAAAACTCTCAGAACGAAGAACAAGAAACCTACCGAGTTATCCAATGTTGGTCCTGGAGCAATGGCTGAATTTCCTGTATGTGTTTTTTCCGGCGACATGCTTGGGTTTGTCACCAGCCAATCTTGGGACCCGAACTCAGTGGCACGCCACCAACTACGACTGCAGTGAACTTACTTGTGTTGTTTACATACGGCACTAAAGTCTCCAAAAAGAACTGGCTCGCGCCTGCAAATAGGGGATAAATGCGCTGAGCGAACGTGGTATTGGAAGGATCGAATCTGTACGATAGGAGCTTGGTCTCAGTGACACCAGGGTGTTCACGGTAAAAAACATACTGGTAGTGTTCCCAAAGGGTTTGAAGCTCCCAGACCGCACCTGTTGGCCAGTATCCGTAGACAGCCCCATCAACTAAGAATTTAAGAAAAACCGCATGTCACTAAATATTGAAAGATTGAAAGAGGACCAAATCTCACTTGGAGCAGTTGCCCGCCATTGATCCGTGCTGAGGACAGGTGAGCAACAGTGGAAACTTAAGCCATAAGCACATACTTGTGGTGCAGCACATAGGGAAGCGCTCCCGTCGACGACTTCGCAGAGCTACTGGCCCCCCACATGACTTGCGCTGTACGACGTCCAGTTATAGCTATGTCCTCGAGTAGGCGTGTGATCGGTTCCACGGTGTCTCCTAGTGCCGCAGTTTCTGCCGCCCAGCTACAAAGGACAATATCAGATCAGGTTTTCCACTGGGAGGATCATGAACGTACTAATTCATTTCAATGTTGATATTTACCGTAAATTTACTTATAAAAAAAATTATGATAGTAAGTAATTCAAGATGGAAATAACTGAGGACGACAGCGGCTCACCTCTCCCATACTGCATCCAAGTTCGGTTGCCAGATCCCTTGGAGGTTAGCAGGCTGTGAGCTTCCCATTGAGCTGGAGCTGATAAGGAGGTACCGGCCAAAGTTGATAAAAAGAGAAATAAGCCCAGGGTCAGTGGGGTTCATGCCTTTGGCAATTCGTTGATCGGTTGGGAGGGAGCTGAGAGAGGGGACCTGCCCTAGATCTACCGTGAACCGATTGAACATTGACTGGTAGTCAGCGATGTGCTGTGCAATAACACTGGCGTAGTTGAACGAGGGTGGTATATTGTTAAATATGGTGTCCAACTTAGTGGAAGGGTTGCCAGAAACGTCGTTGTAGTTTTGGAATGATGTTGCGACCCCTGTTATGAGTGTGGCGGATGTGGCTCCGGATATTTTGACGGTATTGCCTGAGGTAGTAATGGAACCACCATTCAGGATAATCCTGGTTCGAATCTGATATTTCAAGGCCCCGGCGATTCCATTGTCCGCCTGTGTGTTCTTTCCGTTCAGTGTAAGTTGCGTAGTAGTTGTAGTTTCGGATGTAATGTTCGTTTCACTACCGAGATAGGCTGTGAAAGTCAGAGAATTAGGAGTTGACGCGTTCAGTTGGAGAACCATTGCATTTAGCGGACGTGACACGAATGCAGTACGATAAAAGTCCACTCCGTTCTAATTCGTTCTGGATTAGCAATAGAATAAAACGCAAGAAACGACATACAGATGTGAAGGATGTAGTCGCGACTGCTTGGGACACGTCTAATTGCCGTCTGTAGTTACTGACAGTGCCAACCGAAAAATTTAAGTAAAGGGACCCTGGGCTTTGAAATTGGGCTGTTTGACGTAAATACGTTGGACATCGCTGTTAAAAGCAACTGAAATCTCATAACTCACCTTGAGAAGATGGGGTCCCCAATGAAAATGTGTCCAAAGAGCTTTGCGCAGTCGCATATTGTCCTGAGTTGACTAGCTGACGAATTGAGGCCAGGTGCTGCCCTGCACTTGGATTAGCAGGATCGTATGGACCACCAGCCCACATCTAACATGAGATTAATGGGAGAAAGGGATTAACTATTGGTTTGAACCAACCGTCTCCTGATTGAGTCCAAATCTATCACTGGATGGATTTCCCCAAATTGAAACACCAAGCTGCCCATTTCCGATGACGATTGTGTCCCTATAGTGGCGGTCAAAGGTTACACAGACAGCCTCAATAGCAAACAGACTTACGTAGAAGCGACAGCTGGCTGCTGGAACCAAAGAACGGTCTCACCATGGAGGGCGGATCCTGTGCTCGAAGGAGGTGCAGTGGCTGTACTGGTACTGGTCGCCGAAGGAAGGCCGGAGCTGCTGATGCCGGAATACCGGGTCAAAGTGACATCATTAAAAAAGTTCAGTGAACGAAAAAATCGTCAAAACTGACAGACACTGGGAGTAGTAATCGTTTTGGTAGATACAACTTAAGTCAGAGGCGCATGTTTTAGCACCGCCTATGAAAAGAACATCAGGCAAAACATCAACAGATACAATTTATGACTCGACTACTTACTCCATCCTATCCCACCACATTGCCCATAAATGGGAGATTGGGAGAGAACAAATGGTAGAGCTATGGATGCAAACGTAAAAGCAGCTAAAACCTTGCCCATAAGTGACGATGTAGTGAAACAGAGGGTGGGTGGGTGACATTATAAGTGCTACACGGAAAGAAATCGGGTAATCACTGCACCCGACTCGTTGACTTCTTGTGATCTTCAGCAAAGTGTTCTGACAGGATGACTAGAAGAAATGGCCTACTGACATAAATTCTCTTCAGGACTTTGGAGAACGAATGTCTGAGGTCGATCCTGTGTCGGAAATATGGCCCGGTAGATTGTAGGTAGTGCTTCGAGGAAGTATCGAAGCCGGCAAACCTAAAATAAACCCTTCTGCCTATACGATATATTCGGCAAGGCGATATATATGGGTGTCAATTTTGCTTTCCGCCTATTCTACTCATTATTAATCCATCTTTCTCTGCCTGGAAACCTGTAGGTTCATAATACGAAGTACCGATAAAAAAGTATGACCATTCAATTTCTTTTTTCTTCCTTTTTTTTTTAAAAAAAAAGGAGCGGACAGGGTGACCAGCTTGAACTTGAAGCGTGGTACAAACATAGAAATATGTACGATTTCTGTTCACTCGGGCGTTGACCCATCCAGCGAAGCAACATTTCTCGAAGACTTCCTTCAATATATTCATTCAAAGGGGAAGGCAAGAGACGTGCAAGCACTGGGTCCCTAACCCCTCGATTCGAATTCGGAGGATCCTGATACAAATTCTTCCGACATGAAGGCTCCGGTTATACATTTTACCTGGAACAAGAAGGGTAGCCCAGCATACTCCAAAACAACCAGTATCATGCGGAGCACAACATGGGATGCGAATGCCCAGTGATGGGCGAATTTACGAAAATATGCCTTACTATCTTCCCTGCCAGCGCTAATCTTGAAAATTCTCAGGAGCGAATTAGTCTCCTATACAGACGCATAAACAGATGACAATCGCACATTTTTCCTTAGTCAATAATAGACAGAGCTATACGGCTGAAAGGAATTGATATATATCTGCGGATGATTCACTCTCGTCCGATTGGACTCCACAGAGGATTGTAACAACAGCGTCAAGGACGAGCTCAAGATTTGGGGATTTTGTCTGATTCGACAGAGACCAGATTGCCACGGCAACAGTGCTGTAAATGGTCGGAGTAGAATATTCCTAGCACCGGTTACATACTTTTTCCCCTGATAATTGAGAATGCCTTTGTGGATCGGAAACTTTTAGCTTGAGGTCTCCTTGGCGGCACCGAACGAGGGTTGAAGAGCACGATAGCCATTAAAGTCAATGACGCCTCGCGAGGGATTAATTTGGGCCATGTGTGTGTAAACACTGATAGCGTTGAACCCCGCAGCTTTTATCTTCTGCAAGATATCTGGTCAGAGGGACGGTCCGGGGAGACGAAAGGTGTGGAAAGCCGAAAATTGATTATTCACTATATAAACACTCATTGACCGCGCATTATGAGACTGTACTTGTCCCACTGAACGTCAGGAGTAATTTTCCTGGGCTTGAAGATTGGCGGAACATTAGGGAGAGATGTCGAGTCTGAGTGGATACGGTCGGGTTGGTCAGCAGAAGGCGAGGTCAGTGAAAACGTCGTAGAAGTGTCAACGGTTTTTGCAAGAATAGAAATGGACATTAGAAGTAAAGCCGTGAAGCAGAGTCGTCCGGGACAAGCCTACGCCCCATGCCCTCAAAGCTCATCATCGATTCAGTAAGGAACCTATTGCGTTCGTGGCATGATTGGCGATTTATTTGCCTCCCCAAGAATGCAGTGTAGAGAGAAGAATGTGTAGAACGCCTTGTCGAGATTCTTGAACAACTCATGATCGTTCTCCATGTAATAGAAGTCGCGGGTCAACATATTTTCCTGCACCGAATTAGCTTCCCAGTCATCAAATGGTCACAGGAACTTACTGAAGGTGTCATGTTCTTGACAATACGTGTTTCCGAAGCAAGACCTAACGTACCGGGAATTTGTAGAATGTGGCTCGAGATGTTTTGAAGAGTTCTTTGCTCAAGGAGCAGCGCCAGCGAAAGATATATTGGAATCGATAATCAGGAAGCCCGCGCCAGACGCCTAAGTAACAGCTGAGAGAGATAGAGAAAGAAGGAATGGTCGTCCTCATCGTCGAATAGGACGGTAGTCTCAGGCTTCGGCGGTGCAAAGTCGCTCTGCCGGGTGGAAACGCCTCCGGAGGTGAATTCCGCGACCGTTCGTGAAGACAGTAGAATTCTGACTCTCTTAACAAAATCAAATTAATGTAAAGCTTGGAGCGAGAACTTGGAGCGAGAACTTCGGATAATAACTTACATGGCTTATTGTCACAAGGGAAAGCGAATCCGTCCGTGAAAACCGAAAGATGAGTATTCCAAAAAAAACTCGAAAAATTATTATAACTCGCATCATGTTTGCAGCTACTTACCTTTAGTCGTTGGTACAGCACCAAATATTATCAACTTCCATTGGAAGCTCAATGAGACAAGGTAAGTTGAAGTCTCGCCAAAGATAGCGGAGAATAAGCCGAACCGAATGGGAACTTCACTGAAGTGGCAACATGCGAAAGGCTGCGATGAACCCGACTAATTGTTCCTTGAAAAAACCGCAGGAAGGGGGTTGGAAGAGCAGACGAAAACACTGAGAACAATCAATTTTCGGCAACAACACAGAAGCGTAAAATGCTTTCGAAAAACCCCTTGACATCTCGCCCTTTCCCTCCTGACACACCTCCTATCCCCAAAGCATCGAACTGGAATTCTTTATTTTTGTTGCAGCGGTGAA
Organism: Galerina sulciceps; assembly: GCA_023014345.1. NCBI lineage: Eukaryota > Fungi > Basidiomycota > Agaricomycetes > Agaricales > Galerinaceae > Galerina > Galerina sulciceps. The sequence continues at coordinate 747,006 of JAEDXJ010000007.1, forward strand.
TCTAAAGGTTGATGGACTTGGAGCTGTGCATTGCAACGGCTCTCAGACCAAATCTATGGCTAGCAAGGACGACAAGGAACTGCTGTCAAATTTCAGTTGACCGAGGCATCTTGTCGCGTTCGGTGGAGTCCAGATGAGCATGTTGACACAACTCGACGAGATTGCCAATATGTGAGTTTCGATCATATATAAATACTATTACTGATCTGACCCAGTCAAAAATTGGCCAGTGTATCGCTCAACGAGCCGGCAAACGCCGTTTTCTATTTTTAGGTCTCCGCGGTCTTCGGCACCTCAATATCAACATTCACTTTTGTCTCCTCGTTCACCTTGTCCTCTGCGTCCCCCCTCCTTCCTTCATTGTCCGTCCTCATTTCTGATCGTGTCGGGCTCCTGTCCCTCACAAGCTGATATGTTCTTTCCCTTTTCTCCGTTCTCTTGCTTACATACTTTTTCTACCCCTCAGCTCCGCTACCCATCCCCATTTCAACGCTGCTCTGCTCTGCCCTCCTCTCTGCGACCCAGAGACTGTTTGCTCCGAATCTTGCCTCCTCAAAGGCTCTTCTTCGATACACTCTTCGCCTTTGCACCCCTTCTCTCTGCCGTGGTTGGGTCCATTTTGTCCGACATCTGTATCTCCAACCACGGTCTCGACGTCGCGGTTTCGGCGGTCTCCCGAGCTGACTTGGCCCCATCAAGTTGGCATCAACAGTGCTCGTCGAGGAAGACGAAGGAGGGTTTACGCGCATCTGCCAAGGCTCTCCGACACGTCGGGCGTGAGTTTTTGCATTGCGACCGTCGCGTCTACTTATTGACTAACCCAACATCCAGAACATAGCCCGTATTGGCCCCGTTGCCGTCTCATGTACCATCTAACCTCAATTCTCGAAAAGCGGACATCCCCCAACCCTCCGACCACCCGTAGGACCAGCTGCATCAGCCATGTTCTCAGGCCGATGCCTGCATCCACGACTACAACTGCCACACAACTGCTAGGACCTGTCAGCTCGGTGTTCGCTGCTTGACCAACAAAACGGATACAAGCGCAAGGGTTGCGAGAGGGTTGCGGGAAGTCAATGACCTGGCGCAGGTGGGTTTTTATTTCACGCTCCCCTTCGCATTCCTTACACCATCTTTCCATCTCAGAGATCTTCGCATAGCACGACACAACGTTTTGCCACCACAGCTCGCTGTTGGCCACTGCTACCTCAAGCTCCCAAATGATGCCTTGATCAAAGCCGGCATGTGCCCCTTCAAGGCACTTGAATTGTGCTCGCCGCCTGCTCGATAGGTGTGCGACACTTTCTCACCTGACCTTGCCCAACTCCCGCTCGCAATTGAACATCGGATGAGGCCTCGGCCCTCATTGCCGACCTCACGCACCCCCACGCTGCCATCGATGGATGTCGAAACCAACATTACCACCCCCCAGTGCACGAATTCCTCTTGTCGCCTGCTCGGTGGTGCAATGTTTGAGGGCAGGAATCTGGAAATTAACCAAGCCCGAACGTGAACAAAATCACGTTTGGCACAGCTTTCTGTGCGTTCAAGTTTTTCATTCACGTCAAATGCTTACCCTTGTTATTTTCTAGCACCCGAACGACCCCTGCCTAAAATTCAACCAGAACAGCTTATGTTTATTTTCTAGCTCCCGAATGTTCCCCGCCAAACGCTCAGCCACCACAGCTCATTAGGTTAACTAGGGAATGGCTGTGAAATCGGAGGTCGGTTTGCCGACAGATGTTCTATGGTCTTGACTACACTGTTCGTTGTCATCCTTGTTGTCATTGCTGCCTCCGCCTCCCGCCTCTACAAGCTGCATCCTATTCATTTACATGTTATTTCCTGTGTGAGTTTATAGTCAAATAATATCTAATTATGTTACATTCTGCGCAAGTAATTTTTAGTGTTGTACTGAACGTGAAAGATTTTAAAAAAGAAGTGGACTCGTATATGCCAGCAATGGCCTACAAAGCTAGTCCATATACATGTAACCACACATTATCCTGTGCCTGGCGAGAGATCACTTCCCATAGTGCACGAAGGGGACCCAGCGCAGAAGAGACATCCCTGGCTCTGCACGCAGTTTCGCAACAGCAAGGTGAAGTGCTTCAGCTGCCCTCGTTAAATCGGGCTGTGGTGCGGCCACATTCAAGTCACAGTCCTTGAAGAGATGTTTATAAAATGCATCGGCAATTTTAGGACCGTCGATGTCTGTCATTTGCCTGGCAGGGCCAACTGTCAGAAGTTATTGCTGGGAGTCGTGGGCAACTCGCACTCACCACAGGGTAGCAACGACCGACCGTGCACCCGCGAACATGAGTGTCGCTGCAAGGTGCATGGCCTCGTCTGGCATATCAGCATTGCCCTGTGCTGTTCCGCAGGCACTGAGGAAGGCGAGTGATATGTGGGCCTTCTTAGCTGGACCAAACTTGGGCTCAGGGGGCAGCGGGGCGTCTGGCGCCCCCACCATTGAAAATGGATGTTTCCATCGAAGAGAAAGCTTGTTTATCCCACCTTGGCCTACGGTTTCATCCAACTTTTCCGTCAGTTGCATGGCCATCGGCTTGCCATTCTCCTTTGCCTGCATGAACACATCCCCGATGTGCGCAACACGCCGCAGGTTAGCTTCGTGATCCGAGTTTTCAGTTTGCATCAGATTCGAAACCGTAAGTCGATTCCCCTTCCAAAGCACGAATCCGCTATGAAGTGGCTCCTTCACGTCTTGTACGCCATGGCAAGCAAAATGGACAATGGACGCTTGATTAAACTTTCCAGTAACCATCGCTCGGTTGAGGGCTAGAGGATACCTGATGGTCGTGATGTGGCGCATCGGGACAAGCGCGCAAATTTTCGACCATTCCTGCTCCGTGCCAGGGAGCCGTGCACAATTTGGAGCATCTGGGACAACAATCATAGTAAGGTGTAATGGTGGTGCTGCTTCGTCCGAGAAACAATCGAGTAGTGCCGTCAGGCTCGGCGTGTAAGATGAAATAACATAGTCGGAAACGCAATCCGTTTCCTCAGCCGTGTAAATCCCAGCAGCGTGGATTGGAACAAAGGAAAGGGCACCGGTGAGACACCACCACAGCCGTGAAGGAATACCGGCAGCCTTCTGCGAGAGACATAATTCAAATTCAAATCGCGGGATGTGAAAGTGCAACTCACCTTAATTCCAAGAGCGTTAAGCACTGGCTTGACAATGCCGTACCACAGATCAGCCAGATGGTGGGACAAGTTTTCCTCAGCTGATGTCTCCGAGTCACCTTCGCGGGACATGGTAGCACGACTGCGGAAAGTCGAGTCCGAGTCTAAATGATTGATTTGCCTTGAAAGACGTGGCGACACGTCTGGTAATGATAGATGTTTGACCTCCCCCGAGGAACATACAATGAGTGCTGTGTAAGGCTGTTTTGCTTCATTTCCTGCCAACAGAATAACGACGGGACCTTTGCTTGCAGCTTTGAGCAGGATGCTCTTGTCCGGGAGCGCATAGAATTTTTCGAAACCGGGCAACGCTTGAACAGCTGTCAACGCCTCAGCCCATTCGTCCTCAAGTTGGCGCGTGGCGCGAGTTATGACCTCTTCATCATACCTATGTGAACCCAACTGATCCACGCTGAAAACTTGACCTTGAGAGCGAAAGGACGCGGCGTCCAGGGCAGATGACAACACGGAGAGGATATTGGCGTGTTCAGGGCTGACTTCCTGCAGCCTGTCCAAAGGTAGTCGTAGCGCTAGACATTGCGCCCAGAATATTGTGCGAGTTGCCTCCAGAAACTTGACAGCAATGTCGTACTTCTCCTGCGTGACGGCGCACATTACTGAATTTTGCATCAGCCGCGAAACCGCATCGGACCTTAGAGCATCTCGGCGTGACTCGATGTCCAAATGGAAGGCTGCGCCCTTCTTGACGTTCTGGATAATACGGAGGTAGGTGTCCATCTGGGAGGCTGGAGGTGCATGTGTGGCGATTTCCGCCCACTCATTCGCAACTGCGAGCCGGGCATGGGGGGGGGACGATTCATAGGCCGCAGCCTGCTCCAAAGCTGCAAGGGCTTGGTCAAAGTAATCTGTATTTGGCTGCTCGCGAAATGCACGGTGACAAATCATTCCAAGGGTCCTCAGAAAGCCCCCGCGCATGCGATGAGGAGCTGAGCAAAGTGTAACGGCTTCTCTGCTGAACGCCATTGCTTGAAAAAGATCTTTGAGGTTTTTCTGTTGTTGATATCGCTTGTCGAGTGCGCGAGCCAACCCATCAAGACTGAGAGCACGGTCCAGGTCGGGTGCGAGGCACAGACCCAGGGCGCGCTCTTGATGAAGGACAGCATTGTCTAGATCCTGGGGGTTTTGGCTGGTCTGGAACCGCAATAAATGAGCCGAAGCGCAGTTGCGCAGAACAGAGTGCAAGTGGGGATCTGAGTCGGCAATGGTTTGAAGTGCTTTTTCGTGACGTTCAATAATCGCGTCAAAGTCCTCGGGGTTGTTACGAAAAGAGCTGATGAAAAGTTGTACACTTCCACCAACGGACGTGTACATCGCAGCCGAGGGAGCGGATGCCATCTGAAGACGTACCACCATATTCACGAGCTGAAGAATGTCATCCAGGCCAGCCGAATGTTGGGTGTAGTGAAAGCGCAGTTGATATGCCTCTGTGAGGCTGCCTGGCAGGTGAACGCATGCTGCGTGAACATCGAACTGATTGCGCAGATCATGCAGCGACGTCATGGTATTTTTCCCAGGGCTTGAGATCTTCAACCTCGTGAACATCAATTCGTTTACAGCCTCGACGCTCCAAGTCTTTGAGTGTGATTTTGCGCAGGCATCAAGCGCCTCTCGGAAGCTCATGATAGCTTTATCGAGATCGCGCAGACGCCCGAACCAATTGAACCGAAGAAAGAAGGCCTGTCCGAGATTATAGTGATTGTCGGAAGCACAGATTTCTTTGGTGGGTAGATTATCACGATCAACGTGGTCACCCATCATGAGCGCAGCCTTAATATATAAAGCCTGCTCGTCGTTGCCTTGAAGTTCTTGCAGACAAACGATGGCTTCATTATGAATTGTCGGTACGGATGTCGAATGGAAGTCCAGAAGAAGTGCTCGAGAGAGAATCCAAAGTAGCTCGTTGCGCTGCGGGCTGTCTTGTGAAAGTTTCTTCATCGCATTGCGGCATGGTGTTATCACGTTTTCCAACAATTTGGCGCCGAGATCGGCATGAAAATCGTCTAGTTGGGTAGTGGCAAAGGCAATGACATCCTGCAGGTCATCAACTGCGGAGACATCTGGGCACTGGACAGAATGTTAGTTGAGGAAAACGGCCACGGCTTACGATGACATACTAAAGGCAGCAAACGCGGAGAAAGTGGATGACCCATCGTCGCGGGACGCAAGTCAATGAACTGGTGACCATCCCTGTTACTGCCCGTGTAGAGGAACCTGGTAAGAACTGCGGTGGCAAGCTTTTGAAGACATTTCTGGTACTCCGATTCATCAGGAGGCAAGGTCAGAAAAGCGCATTCAAGGAGATATATGACAGTGTTCAGGAGATCTATGTTACCGGTTGCTTGATGCTCCTCCAATTTCTTTGAGGCGGTCTCCAGTACGGCAGCCACATCGCACTCGTCCTGTGATACAATCTATACCAATTGGAATATCTAATGAAGTCACGAAAACGCACTGAAACGGTGGAGGTCATGTTCTTGGCTGGTGGTTCCGCGTCGTCAGGACTCAAACCCTGTCCACAGTATTGGCCGTCAAAACAAAATGAGATGGGTTTCCAGACTCGTACAAGATTAAAATTCGATGAAGCCATTTTTCAATTAGGGCAGATTACTGAGTTACAAGCAGAACTCGAGAGTCAAGATAAGCAAGGAACTAATGGGAACTCCGTACTTACATCAGTCGAGTCGTTCTTGAGTGTCAGCTAGGCATGTATTGTCCGGATTGCAGTGCTGGCGGAGCTTTACATACAAGTATTGCGTCTATGTTCATGCACACTGGGCGCAAAAGATGTTTTTCGCACTCGAAAAAAGCGATTCTCAACCATTTAAAAATATTGACTGTTTGAAACTGAAAAAGCCATTACCTTATGGAGTACCGTCGGTACTCCATATATCTTTTCGGTACTCCATACGGTAATACTTTTATGAAGTTCAAACATTCATTATTTTTTATAGGTTGAGAAATACCTTTTTGTCTTCGGAAAATTGACTTTTGCGCCCAGTGTCAGTCCCGTTTCAAGTCAAGTAAGTTTTGTCCAATCGGTTCCAAATCTTTGGAACATCGCAAGGATGGCGACTCATGTCAGGCTTAACATCAATTGATCAAGCAAAAGCAACTTATTATGAGAACCTACTTCTCAGTGGTGGACACGAGTTTACTACTTTTAGAAGCTGATTGAGTGCTTGGAGCGTGCCGCAGTTTCATTTTGGCGGGTAGAAGTCGCCAAGAGACACATATTATGTACTTACAATAAGCGAGTGTATATGGGCTGTCAGCCTGTCTCCGTAGGGGACGGCGTCCTCCTGCCCAAATCGGGATTCGGAAGTCAGGAAAAAGATCTGGAATATGTATAGTCGCTCATTATTCCACATGTTAGGCTATGTCAGGACGTCAATTGCAAGCTGAAAGGACAGCCTTTCCACACGAGGCTGCTTCTAACTCCGAGCATCCCGGCCTAAGTACACGCCGACTTTGTAGTCTCCGCTCTTCATGACCCCCGGGACTAATCTGACAGCCTCATGATAAAGGACGTGCAAGTTGATTGCTAAACTAGGTAGAGGCCATTTCCTCGCCATGTACGAGACCCTTTTATCATTATGGGCATCGGAGAAGCCTTGTCATGACTTGGGTCTCGTGATGCGATTGCATATGCGCCACTGCTTGTTTTCCGATTAAAGTCCTACTGTACCTGTGAATCACAATCACAAAAGGGTCCCTGGCTCGGTTTTGACAAAGTAGGAAGGTGCTATATGGACAAGGTAAGTCGATTTCCGAGCTTCAGAAGGAGGGAATACTGACCTGATTCAATTGTACAGCACCCCACAACTTGGTTTTCCACCAGGACGCGAGATCCATGCGCAGCCAAGGCAGCAATCACCAAGTGGGAGTAGAGGAGGAGGAGGGTGTGTGCTCGCAGACGAATGCGAAGGCGACGAGGGGAGAGAGTGCAGCGGACCTGCGGGCATTGTTGTAGTTGCATCAAACAGCCGCGGGAAGGGACTCGACGAGGCGCGAAAGGAGCAAAGTCGAGTAAGAGAGGTAAGTTGATATCGTATCGTTGCAACGTTGAGCACCGACGATGACGGAAATAGAAGCCATTCTCGGGCGTAATGCAGGCCAAAGTTTGACTAGGTCAACCTTCAAACGATAAAAGATATGAGGGAGAAATTTGACTCATTGTCAAACTCCTGGAATCATCAAACTCCCGGAATGTGATAGTAAGCCAAACTCGAATCGGCTCCCAACTCAACTTAAACCACCTCTCATATCTAGCCTCAAGACTTGGATGTTCTGTCCGCCCACCCGTTCGAAGCCCATGGTTACCACCGACGTGCTTTCACGCTGTGCAAATATTAGCAAAGACCCCGTCGTTAACCCGCGACTTGTGGAGTCGCAGCAGCGGAAAGACGATGGGATTGGGCTCGCGAGTCTTCTAGGGTAATCAGGTGAGCAACAGTTGACATTGTCTTGGAACCCAAACTCACCTCGTTTCCAGCCCACGTCGAACCTGCGACTTGGACTTGGACTTGAACACCCCGCCATTCGCAAGCCCGCCCGCCTCCTCCTCGACTTGAACGTTCGAGGCCGCCTGCACTCCAATCCCATCCGCTGAGAGGATCAGCCGATACCCCGAGAACAAAGTCAAAGCAGCAAACTCATGATCACCGCGACACGAACAGCCTGCCCGCCACCTCAACGACACCACCCACCCCTCCCACTCTATCTCGCAGAAGTGCCGGAGGCCTTCCTGCTGTCGGCGTCACTGTCGCGGGCCGCGTTGACCCCCCTTGGACCGTCGTTCGTTTGTTCGTCCGACGGCTGGATTCGCAGCCGCGGGAGGGCATGACATGCGGGTTGTAGGTTGTGCCCCGAGGAGAAGCTGCGAGGCGAGGTGGGCCTCGGCCTCGCAGCCCACATTAGAGGTCGAGGTCGCAGGTTCGGGCAAGCAGGATGAGGATGAGGAGGCCGAGGCATCGCACCAACCTGCCCGCCGTTCGACTGTCCACAGTCGTCGGTGTCCTCGCTGCCTGTCGTTGCGCCTGCCTGCCTCCTCCTCTCGGCCGTTCGGCCGTTCGTTCGTTCGTGCGACGGTTAGAGCTGGAGCCGCGGGAGTCGGGGTGTGGATGAGTGCGGGTGCAGGCTCGGAGGCGAGCACTACAAAATGGGCGGCTGAGGGCCGGAATGGGGTCGGCCCTTGACTTTCGCGGTGATAACTGATCCGACTGGGCGTGTAGACATTTGCAGTAAAATAGAAAGTCTGTATTTCTTTTACTATTATTGAAAACGGGCATTCTTTTCTTAATTGGTACAAAAGCATCAAGAATGCCTTGGTATATGACCGTATATCACTGGCAGCCGTCAGCGACTATTCTTAAATGGGAGATCTCTCACGACCTCTGGGGAGATAGATAGATAGGTAGACTTCACAGGGGAGGTTGATCTTTCGAAATTCTCTGCCGGTGGCCCCTTGGTCTAGCCCTGGAAGCTGGAGTGCGAACACAGCAGTTGTCACAAAGAGGAAGGTCTCTTAACGTCTACATCGCTCCTTCAAGCCGCTTCACCCACCTCGAGTCCTCTCACTCCTACTGCCTCACAGTTTCAAACAGACTACCCTTTTCTCAACAGTGATGGAGGTGGCATCGAAGTCGCCCTTCGATGGTTCAGTATTGTTATCACCATCCACCCGGTACTCGGTTTACTTCCAATGTGCATTAGTTTCTCTCTGTGAGTTTTGACGAAGTAGGAGGTATAAAATGGCTGTGCTGACTGTATATACCAGTGTCTGTGCGGCTCCATACAGCGCAAAACCATTATTGGATCAAGCGTTTGATCTACACCCAAGTACACACATGGGTCATCTTCTGCGCCAACAGTCTCCTTTGGGTCACACTCAGAAATGCCGAAGTGGTTCACAAGGTCATCCTCTTGCAGATTATGAGTATCATGATCACAACGTCCTTCCTCGTCCAATATCTCATGGACCCCCCATTTCATTCTTCTTGGCTCAGACAAGTAACCTACTTCCTCCTTGCCTCTGCCATCGGCGTATATTTTCAATTACCCTGGAGGTGGAACACTGGGCTGCTCAGTGGGCCTTCAGACCAAGATATATTCCACCAAAGGTTTCCGCTCAGCCTCAACTTTCCCAGTCTACTTGTGGGAACAATTGCGCTGGTCATAACAATGCTCGTTATGCAAATTTATTCTCGTCGCTTGATTGGCGCGGTTGCAATTCTTTTTCCTATCGCCTCGGCATTTTTGATAGAAACTTGGATGGTTCGATCACAAGATCTGGTGCCAGATACATTTCAGCAACGTTGGGTGCGTTCTGGGGCATTTGTCTAAACCCCCTCTCTGACATAATTCACACAGGGCGTGCCGCTCGTTCTCACAATTTTGTCCTCCTTTGAAGTTTTGAGAGCGTTCGAACAGGGTCACATCCCTATACCGGAAACACCACATGAGACTAAAGGCAAGCATGCTGTTTCTGTTGTTGTAGCTCGATTTATTCAGAACTTAAATCACCGGAAGTAGACGCTGTGACACCGATAGAAATGGATACTCCAAATCCCAGGTAAGCCGATCAGATACTTTCATGCTCGGGTGCAAAATCGGACGTACCTTGCGTCCTGACGTGGCTCTGTTGGTCCTGCTCCTGGGACTCTTCCCAGAGTCGCTTCTTTTTCTGTGCGAGAAATTGGACGTATTTCCCGCCGCTCTGCTGATCCCGCCCTTCTTAGTAATGATATAACGCCCACCGCCGTTAGTGAAGCTCAAAGTCATCTCGGCCCTACAAACTTTGCCCATCGTCCTATGAAGTACTTCGCACTCATCATTGGAATCGACAAGGCATGTTATCCGTATCCATATTTGCTCTTTCTGACTTTGGTCCCAGTACGCAAGTCCTGACATCAAAGACCTCCAAGGCTGCGTGAACGATGCCAAAGCCTTTGAGGAATTTGTGAAGGAGAAGTTCGGAGCTGCCTCGGTAATCGAAGTCTTACACAATGCTCAAGCAACGCGCGCGAACATCCTTGCCAAGTTCAAATCATTTCTGATCTACAACGACAGCATCAAAGACAACGGGGACGCTATCATTTTCTTCTACGCAGGACACGGTAACAATCCAAAGGCAGACACTCCAAAAGGGAAAGTAGAAACCATCTGCCCACACGACGAGCGACTTGTGGATAATACAGGCTATATCCACGGCATTCCCGATTTCACCTTCTATCGACTATTCAACCAATTGGCGGCTGTCAAGGGGAGCAACATCGTGTGTTTAGCTTTCTCCGACACTTGCCTTTGCAAACTAATTACATAGACCGCTATTTTCGATTCGTGCCACTCCGGCGGAATTGGTCGTAACGACGTTGGGGTTCGATATGCGCCCGGGGGCGCTAAAATTCCTACCGACCTCGACAGCGACCTTTTCCCTGGGCGATCCATGACTCAGGAGGCTCCGTATGGCTTTGCGCACAAACACATGGAGTCCCATGTCCTCCTTGCTGCTTGTCACGAAACGCAGCTCGCCTATGAGAGCTCCTTTGATGGCAAATGCCGTGGCAATTTCTCCGAAAGCCTTGAACGCCAACTGAAGACCTGCTATCTTGAAATGACTACCAACGTTGATATTATCCACTTGACAGGTACTTTGGGGTCTCAACACCCACAGGTCGAGGGCATACACAAGAAACGCGTGCTGTTCAGCGAGACATATCCCAAGACTGGAGGGGTCCCGGTGTTCAAGGGGAAGGAATCCGGTCTTTTCGAACTCCGGATGGGGAGCACCAGTGCCGTGGTTATCGGAACCGAGTTCCTTGTCACAGATGGTAATACAACGATAGGCACCCTCAGGGCGCGCGATGTCTCATTCGACCATTGCATATGCGTTTTCACAGCGGAAAATCGTCCTACCAAGCCAGAGAGAGTATGGAAGGCAACAGTGTCGAAGTGGAACCGCACGATGATGAATATCTTCCTTTCCACAGGTTTCGACGCCGCTGTAGCGGCAGCCCTCTTTCCAGTTGACACATCTGTTGCCGGATCGGTTTCCGAGGGTAGGCTATTCTCCAAGGTTGAATCAGCTACTGATGGCGACATCGAGTTGCGTGTCCAGAAGGAGGGTCAGCTGCTTAACTTTACTGTTGTTGCGCTGAAAGGCATCGTCGCCGCTCTGAGACTTCCCGCGACTAAATTTTCCCTCAAGTCAGCCGATATTTCCCGTCTCCCTCTCGATATGGATGCTGTTGCGCGGTTTCACCACTTCCTCAACATGGAATCCAATATGGTCCCAGTCGAGAAGGTCGAACTCGAAATGCACAGGCTCCAGGATGCACCCGGAGCTGATCAACGCGCCCGTATCCGGAATCCCTCGCCAAACATATTTGTCCGAATGGAGGCAGGTGTACGGAAGGCAGAGGTGGCTACGACAGACAAACTCGGGTATACCTTTCTTAACAAATCGATGCTCAATCTTTTTCCTTACCTTTTTTACTTCGACCTTACAACGTTCTCCATCAATGTAAGTTGCGTAATCCGACGAGGAGCTATGACTGATGAATTGATAGACATGCTATGCGCCCGAGTCAACTGAAGAGGTCCCACCACTCTCTGCCTGGCGCGGGTCCGGAAATCCCTCGAAAAAAATTATCGGTTACGGTCCAGGCGAACAAGCCTTTGTTATGAACGATGCTAATCCCGGAGAGGTTGGCATCTTGAAGGTTTTCCTCTCGACTGAAAACCTCCAAATAGATTGGATCGAACAGGACAAACCCCTCACCTCCACTCCGTCCCGTGGTGGCATGGGTCGCGAGGCTCCTTTCGAAATCTCCACTTGGGACGCATTCCATGCTATAGTTGTGCTGAAATAGGCTTTTAAAATCGGTCTGTGTTTGCGTAGAGGCTTCCAGTAATCAGCGTAGGAGGCTTGTCACGCTCCTCCATACTCAACTTAGTTCCTGATGACTGTATGAATGCTTAGGAGCCTTACAACCTGTACATATATCATTTTTATGGGACACGTTCAATGTTAATACTATTGAGCGCAGTAGGGAATTAAAGACCTTGTATTCTCTATCTACACGTTGAATAGACGGTTTATACATATACAGTGTCCCGGTCCTTCGGACACCTGGTCCTATCTCACGCAAACATTCTTCACTCTTTGTCAAACTGTGTACATATCATTAAATAGATGTAGAGACCACGTATGTCGCAAAAGGCTATTTTTAATTGTCACGCGGGCAAACGCGTCACAACTCCCTTAACGCTCCCGGCATGTTGTAACGCGTTGGCACAAAAACGAAATGGTGTTGAAACATCGCAGAATCTCAATTTTTCTTGCATCACGTAAATTTAGAGCTCGTTTAATGTAATGCTACGCAATTTTTCTGGGTTCTAAACAGGAAGGAGGTCCGCAGATGCAGATACATTTTCCGTAACAATCTTGTAACGGCCATTGTAACGTCACCGGCGTTGTAACTCCGATTTAAATTCTGCGACATAGTATTTTCTTTGGGATAATTTGGTGAAGTTTCAAGGATGCTACTACGTTGATTACCCTGAAAAACATCGAATTGGTGAAATGTCGTGATGTGGAGACTTTTTTCGCTCGCATTGGGCCAGCTTCATATCCCAAAAAAATAACCCTTGATAGACAACCCTGCTAGGAGGAGAACTGCAAAAGAATGGAGACATTTCGAGGAAAAATGCGGGCATGAAAAATGTTGGACATCAAGTTCATCAACGACATAACATGTACTGCTTCTTCCGACCTTTCCAGCACCCACTCCCTCGCTTGACAAGCTTTGACAAGCTCACAAACCGGTTCACAAGGTCTATCTATGTGTTATTACCATGGTGGGACGTGCTTTTCCGAGCGCGTGAAGTTGCAAGACCGCCGACGCATCGATAACACGAAAATGCAGCAGGGAATCGACGAGTACCTGCATGAGCAGGAGATACCAGGCGGACAGGAAAAATGCGGATACCGACCTATTGCAGACAAATACGGGGTTAGCAGTAGCACCTTGCAAGCCCTAGTCAATGGTGGTACTTCGATGAGTGCATTTAACGCGACGAAAAGGAAGCTTACCCATGCAGAGGAGCGAGTTCTTGTGGAGAGGATTCTTGAGTCGTCAGACCGAGCAATGCCCCCAACCCTTACAAATATTGCTAGGCATGCAAATGAAATTCTGGCGGCAAGAAAGGAACCTGTTGAGCCTGTTGGAGAATCATGGGCGCCAAGGTTTTTTGGACCGATATCGCGATGAAATTCAGACTCACTCGTCAAGGCTTCTCGCCACGAAAAGGGCATGTTCACTCGATGAAGATGCTGTCAAACACTGGAATGAGCTTATCAAAGTGAATGTTATCGACAAAGGGATCAGGGAGCACAATATTTACGGCATGGACGAGAGCGGACTTCCGCCTGCAAACCAAAGTGTCCAGCGTATGGTCGGCCGAAGGGGAACCAAAGTCCAACACAAGACAGGATCTGCAAACCGGGAGAATGTCACTGTCCTGGTTACAATATGTGCCGACAGAACAGCTCTGCAACCTACAATTATTTTCAAGGCGAAACGGCTCCTAAAGAAGTGGGGCAACGATAATGTGTCTAATGCTTGGTTAGTTATAATAAATTTGCTTTGCCGATAGTAAAATGGACTGACCGAAAGCCTAAAGTCTCGTCTTGCTTTTGATTGGATGACAAAGGAATTTGATCCACAAACGAAGGAGAAGGCAGCTGGAGAAACTCGTGTACTTCTCATGGACGGCCACAGCTCCCATTTTACTGCCGATCTACTTGAGTATTGTCTCGCAAACAATATTGAAGTCTTCGGATACCCACCTCATTGCACCCATGCCCTTCAAGGCTTGGATGTCGTATGTTTTGCAAAGATGAATGCTGGAAGGAAGCGATTCACGAGCATGAGAACCTACATCACCGGGGAGTTAACAAAGAAGACTTTGGCAAAGTCTGGGAGGGTGCATACCTGAAAGCCCTTACCGAAGAAAACATCCGCTCAGCCTTCAAGAAGACAGGGATCTGGCCATACAATCCCGATGTAATTACCCCAGAGCAGGTGAAGCCAGCGGAGGCAACATCAACTCGGTCCACTTTCCCGCTCCCACAAACCAGCCAGGTTCGCGCAGTTATGGTGACATTCAACTCCTGCGACTTCACAGAGGCTGGGCTCCACCCCGATTCTCCGCCTCACACTGGTCCATCAAACGCGCCTGGATCAGCTGGAGCCGGGGTCAAATATCACACAGCCAGACTCACCTGAGAGGGAGAACAATCCGCGGAAGTGCCGAATCGATCCTGCTTCAAATCCGGACCTTGCAACACCATCAAAGCGTATGCAATGCTTGGGTGTAGGGCTGGCCAGCACATCGTCAGGATCTTTCTTGGTCAAAAAGGCACGAGTCACTCACCTTCAAATGAAGGAAATTTTCAATTTTCAAAGAGCCAGTAATCGAGCATATTCCGGACGAGCTTCCAGTGCCTGACTGGAGTTTACTTCGTTCCAAGGCCTCACCCTCTTCCTACTCCCGACCTGACCTTGAAGAACGGTGCAACGTGCTCACTGAGGCTTTGGGGCAAGCAAAAGACCGACTATCTGTGGCAGATGAGATAATGAGTGGTCAGAGCGGGCAATTAGTTGTGCAGAACATGAACCGCATTTTATTCGAGAAGGAGCAGCCAAAGACCAACGATAGGACAGCAACGTTCCCGAAAGGCTTTGGACGACATGCAACTGATCCTCAGTGGGTTGGGCGCAAGCGGACGCTGGAGGACGAGGGGAAGCAAAAGGAGGTGGATAAGGCCCAGAAGAAAGTCACAAAAGAAGGCAAGAAGGCGAAGAAGGTGGAATTAGAGGAAAGATGGAAAGCGGTCTGTGCTGCTCATGAGGAGGCAATTTCTGTGCATCGGCTCAAGGGCACACACAACAGATAATACTAAATCACCAAATGTAAGTTTTAAAGCACTATGTGTACATGTTGAGACGAGCTGTGCAAGCCCGAAGCCCGAGTCTCTATTATCCAAGGCATCCCTGATGACTCGCATACGAAAGTTCTCCTCACTGCTCATATGTTCTAGTATATTCTCTCATTGTAGTTACATGTATATAAGGAGCCCGAAATCCTGTAGTAGCTAATAAACTAATAATCCATTCTTCCTTTCCCACTACTTCGTGTGAACCTCAGTACTCAGTATTAAGTTACCCAGCTGTGCTGACTTCGTTCGTTACTCTAACTAGTAGCTATATACGATCTCAATAGGTTATGGGCCCCGGCTCAATACTTAACTAGCTTTGTAGGCCATTGCGTGGCATGGCATAAACGAGTCCCTTTTTTCATTTTTTTTACATAACACAGGCTAAATAGAAACATAGTTTACCAATAGTTTAGGGTAAAAAATACCTATTGCTTGCGCACTGAACAAATTCATGGCATTCGCTTCAGATGTAAACTAGCATGATGCCATGCGAGCCAGTTTGTGAGAGCTCTCATTCTTGGAGAGCAAGCGTCGGGAATCAGTCTTAGTCAGGCAGCTGCAGAGGAAAAGATATATTGTATAGTTTATGTATTGAATACCAAACCTGAGCACCAAAAGTTGAGTTGAAGAACTAAGCATCGTGGTTTAACTTGCTTACTTCGCGGAGGTCCCACTGCTCCATTCAATGTCATCCACCATTGCTGTCGAAAGTTAGCTACATTCTTCAGGTCGACGTTCACAAAGCTTACCCCTGGCGAAAGTGCCAGCAATCGGTAGTTTGTCCTTGGGGATAGTTAATAAGATTTTGCCCAGGTAACTCACAAAATAATCTAGTAAAACGTCAACATGAGGAAAGCTGATGAGATATTTTGACTGACTGGTACGCATGGCGTCTTCTGTAATGTGGAAAAGCTTGGCGCGATCTTCTTCGAAGGGCTCTACAAAACAGAATTCGGAAACGTACTTTACGAAGGTTATTGAGTCAGACAATTGGGACGTCATACACACTTGGGCATACCATCTTATTGGTCGGCCAGCAAATATGCAAGTCCTTCAAAGACTGCCTCACAAAGTTCAGTGTAGCCTGCAGCCACGAAGCACTCAACGGATCCGGAGATAGCTCCGCGGTCCATCCAGCATTTGAGTCGAATAATACAGTTGTATGGCATTCCACCACATCGGATGCGATGCATTAGACACGCAGCTGCAAGACCGTCCAGAGGAGCAGCTATGTACTGTGCTCTGTATGGGTCAATCGTGAAGAAGTCGTCAGTGCCCATGGCAGAGAAAGATAAACAGCCTTTCAGAGTTGAGTCTTGAAGAGGACTCACCTAGAATGTCTTTCTTCGCTTGCGCAGTGAAACGAGGTACGAAGGACAGAGGTAAGGTGTCCGTCATGATCTTCAGCCAGTCTCCAGTGGTGAAGACAGGATCTGAGAACGCACCAAAGAAGAATGAAGCGTGATGCTCGACTGCCATTGTGTCGTCGGTGTTGTTCGCCGAGAGACTGGATGCGGGCGTGGGCTGGGGGTGCCGAGCTTGACACTTCGTTGGCATGTGCGATGAGTTGTGGGCCGTTTCGTGCTGAAAATGTCTACTCGATGACTGCCAAACAAGGCCGGGCAGTCGCCTTGCTGTTCGTCGGTGCATATGATGGGTCCCGGGATCAAGGTCGCGCATGGGGTAAGCGTACACCGCAACATGTCGTGTACGGTTTGGATGAGCAAGGAGGTGGTCATATGATTCGATTCACCTCGTACCTGCTTGTTTCCCTGTACTAGGACCTTCCCTCGTGCTATTTAACCCCCCTTCTATACTCTAGGTATCCCCCTACCGGCCCACATCCCAAGGGAACTTGAAGAGGAGAGGCGCACGGTATCGTCAAGCTTATCCCAAAGGTGTGGGGCTTAGCCCCATTCCTGTCGGAGTTTGGTCAGATATAATACTTGGAGAAGGACTGTGTATATATGTAAACTGACCGAGCAAGTTCGAGGCTTCCGATTGAGACAGAAATGAGAGACTCAATGGAGGGAAGACAGAGACGACCGAGCATGTTGGACAAACACCGACGGACCACAGGTGGACTAAAAATAGCATTCGGCATCTGCCGGAAAGTTGAGCGTTACCCCGCCAAATTTTTGGTGGGTTCAGATCATAAAATATAAATAGGATGACTCGTAAATAATGGGTACATTGACCAAGGCAGGATTAATCCGATTGGTCTTGAAAAAGCAAGGATAGGATTAATCCAATAGGCTGCAAGAGTTGGAATAATAAGATCAAATTTAAATTTCTCGCCAACGGAAATTGATCTCAACTGTTGTAATCCTTATTCAAAAATATTGACGGCGGTGATAGGTTGTACCCGTTTCAAACAACATAGAATCAACGGCTTCCCCCCCGGTAGCATGGGGTCTCAAACTGCAATTTTGAACATTTTTTGATCTAAGAAAGGTCCATATGCACAGGGATTTTGCCTATTCACAGTTAAAAATTATGTCCTTGATGGTAGGTGGTCAAGGAACTTACCCTGGCAAAGGTTGGAGTTTTTCCATTAATTCGTTGTAGGTGATATTTGGCGGAAGCGGACGAGAATCAAGTATTCCGAGCAAGGCCCTTGTAAACGCGCCCCCGTTTCGACTCTCCAACACACGTCCACGCTTACTCGACGCTGTTAGCAGCACGTGATCAGTAGGTGAGACAAGAGGATCGAGGCGCGCATCAGCAATAACGGTCTAACAAGAAAAGTAAGTAACACTCCGATAGCGAAGGAGTTGAACATACGATGTTCTTCGTGTTTGCGTGTGCCAAGAGACTTGCGATTGTGGAGTAGCGGATACCCTGCACAGGACCTTGTGGTGTATCCATCCCATAATCCACAGGGGCCAGGACCGATTCTTCGACGTCTTCATAGACAGTAATCCCAGAAAAATATATTAAGATCGCATCATTAGCGCGGATCCTTTCATCGTGAGTGACATTGTCGAGGCAATTTATGATGTTGTCCCTGGTCGCACTGGCATTCAAGAGAGAAACTAAATTTCCGGCGGGTATGCCTGATCTGTCAAGGTAACGGATTATCGCCTCCCCATCCGTAACTGCACCTTCAAGTTTCTTAATCGACTGGTATTCGTCGATTGCAATGACGACACCATAGGTTAGTGCAGGTCCTGGTGGGTACAAACCAACAGGCGGAGGCTCGCTCTGACCGGGGAAACTTGTTTCATCGCCTAAAGGAGGGAGATCGGACGTTTTAGTAACCGGGACACGCCCGCGCGAGCCGGACATCTCAGTGTCTTGAGAGGAGAAACGTGCAATATTTGAGTCGGATGTTTCATCATCTAGAGGAGGGGAATGTCCAAGGCGCGAGTCACGTATTTCAGCGTCCCTAGTTGCAGGAGGGTCGCGAGGTGGGACAGGACGCATGTTGTATTGTGGCAGTAGATCACATCGGCTGGTTGGACGAAACCAGAGATATCTAGTAATTCGATTATGAGTAACGGAAATTATATGTATATAGATTTGACACTCGCAACACAAATGCCACACCGGATGCGCAAGTAAATGCTACTCCAAGGTAAAAGACATCTTGGCGATTGTACATCTCCGCACCTAATGCCATAGCAATACCAGAAGCCTCCATTAACAGTGGTATAACCCCAAAAATCCAATCAAGCAATGGAATATATGGATGGAGGACACGATCGGTTGCCGAGACTCCAAGATGACCATGGTGACGGTGAGTGAGATTCCTAATTGACGAGTTATTAGTGGCATTTATGCAAGCTCTTTCGAAAAAGGAACAAACATTATATTTGTAAACCCACCCACCAGTACGAGGACGGTGCCGGCTGTAAGAAGCTCTTTCCTGTGAAGTAGGTCTCCGAAATAACATGACACTGCACCGGCCGTAATACATGCTAGTTGGAATATCGCCAGTATCCAATCAGAGAAAGTTGGGGGGGTGGTCTCAAACTGTCGACCGGAAGGGTTGCGGAATGCTAAGTAGGAGATCGCCAGGCTGCTGAATATTTACAACAAGGATGAAATGGTACAATTAGATGAAAACAACCGAAGCTAAACTCACAGAATACGTGAAGAGGCACATAATGCAGTAAACGTTGCTCCA
Source organism: Galerina sulciceps (assembly GCA_023014345.1). Lineage (NCBI taxonomy): Eukaryota > Fungi > Basidiomycota > Agaricomycetes > Agaricales > Galerinaceae > Galerina > Galerina sulciceps. The sequence goes on from JAEDXJ010000007.1 coordinate 766,364, forward strand.
ACAGCAAGGAATGACCGACTATCGTAGAGTTGTCCCAAGTATGTTATGAGGACCGCAGCAACACTGAAAACTATGGCTGCTATTGCGCTTATCCAGTCGAACGATGGTATTGCCTTCCGGTTGGAAGAACCATCTCCGAGATCACGCGTCCTGCCAAGGGTAAGTGAACTGGCTTTGCTAATTTCATACAAAACCCTATTGACTCACTGGGATTGCTCATAAACCTCGTGGTGATTGAACAACACTTTGCTAACAATCTCTACGTGAGACAGGCGAAACAATCTCCAAAATTACCCACATAACAGGTGCGAACCCTGCAGTTGCTGCGAGAGCAGTGCCGGTGGCGAGGAGGTGTTTTTCGTGTCGCACATCCCCGAAGAGAGAAAACGAAGCTCCGGTCACATTGCATATCAGTACCCCAATGGCTAGGATCCAGTCATGGCACGTGGGATCTTGATGACTATGCATTCTGAGGCAGAATGTGAGATTACCTCCAACACTGTTCATGTCTCGCTTTTATATCTGAGGATTGGATTTTCCTGTCAAATTTGAGAAACGGGGAAACATCTCGATTATCGATAGATTTCAGAATTCCCAAGGAATGTCAAGTGTGAGTTATAATGAGTTCAGTTGACTGGTACGTGCTCGACGTGTGTAGGTTCCAGTGCCTTGAGGCGCACGCCGTGGGAAATCTTACACAGTGGCGTCCAAAAGTATTGCACCTATCTGTATCTCCACAACCACTTGACCACTTCACATAAAATAAAAACTGGTACTTAGTTTGTATGCTAGAGAATCGATTCCCAAAGATTAAAAATAAAATCTTTAAAATTGCCTTCAGAGGATGGAAAATACCACCCGAATTTTTTTTGAGCTCAATGGGGACACGTCAGAAAAATCTGAAAATATTTGAGGTGATAGGCCTTCTAAATCTAAGAAAAACGGTTTTTGGATCGCAAAAATTGATAGGCAGGTTCCCGAGATATTCAGCTCGGAAGTAGACCAATAATGCTATTTTAACGCTCACCTCGTCGAGTCGTCAGCACTCATCATTGCTCAAATTCGACCCGATGGAGGGCCGGAACATCATTGGTGAGCTTTTTTGTTTCTTAATCACTACCTTTTACACTAACCACTAAACTAAGATATAGGAACAATGTGATGACTCGTCGACATCGACCCTTCGCAGCCATCCAGATGTTCCACGTAGCCGCCGAACGTACAATGAGCCGTCGATTAGGCATCGAATCAGGCACTCACGCAGCAGATCTGCACCACCACCGACGTCTCTACCCTTGCTATGCACACCAACACACATCCAGCTACACCCAACGCCGCCGACAAGCACATTGAGGTCAACGACTGGAACCAGTCCTATGTCCACATTATGCAGGACATCATCCTGAGCGACAAGATCCGCGCCAAGCCCCAGCGGCTGGCCCAGCACTGATTCGGGATCACGCCATCACCCCCTTGCCCCATCCTCTCACTGCTCGTGCCCAACGGTTCCGCCTCTCAACGCGGCGTCTTTGTGCTCACCGCTGCACCACCTTAGAGCAGGCAAGGAGGTGATTCTCAGAAGATGATAATGCGATGCATAGCCTGCATGCGCTGTTGAATATCGCGGGATTGTACCTGTGGGTTTTTTCTTATGTATCTCTTTTTTTTTTGTTCATCACTCGTTTATTCACTTTATACTTAGCCCTTGGCCTCTTTTCCGACTTCACACCTCACTTCGCGCTCGCCCGACCATTCCCTAACACCAACGTTGGCAAATTCACCTCAATGTTAACTCAAATCCTACATACAACCTGCATACGCCTAGCCTGCAACACATCCTATACCTGCGTCATCAAATAGCGAACATCCTCCACGTCCTCTGCTCAACCTCCACCACCTACATGTTCGGCACCCGTGCAAAGCACTGCGCGCTCACGCAGATAGCCGCATTTGTAGGCATGCAGTTTCAAGATGTGGGAAAGGATCTTGTTCAGCGGGGTATGGTCGGGGCGCGGGCGGGCGGGGCGAGGAGGAGAGGAGGGGCGCGGGCGGGCAGTGTTGAACGGACGTTCCAAACTGAACAGCATCATCATTGCCAGTGGGAGGAAAGTGTCTCCTTCCTCGCCTCTCCCAAATATTTTGTTCTTACCGTCTCCAACTCCGACGCCTGCGAGCAGAAAGCTGCGGAGGAGGTGTAAGGTACGGAGAAGGTCGGTGAGCGGGCTGAGGATGTGGATACGCTTGGTGGGGCTGACAATCTGAGCGGGGGGTCGGGTTTTGTCAAAGGTGTGTTTTTTTTTTCCTTCTTTTTCTTTATCATTTTATAATTCATTTTTTTTCGTATTTCTTCTAGAGTATATAAAATTTCAACTCGCCATGCCAAAAAATTCTACAGTCCATGACCCTCATGCACCCTTGCCCCCCGACCCCGCGATCGAGATCGACGTCGCGACTTTGTCGACAGGAAGAAGCTGCGAGAGGAGATGACGCCGTTGAAGAGTGTGCAGGCGTCGCCGTTGAGCGTCAGCTCGGCTTTGGGGACGCATGAGAAAGGTGACGGAGATGTGGAGGGCGGTCGTGGTTTGACAGGTGCTAGCGCGGGGGTTGATGGGTTTTCGGGCGAGAAGGATGATGGGGGGTATTGAATCCTCAACAGCCGTCGTTTCCCGTTCCTCGATGAACGTAGAGGTAAAGATATATTATTATAAACTTCCGATAAATACTTCTAGACCCGACTCACCACTACAAACGGGGCTTGCTGCGAGGCGTGACCTTCCCGAACTACTAACAATAGTTATTTATACAAACACGGGCGCACAAAGTGATTTTTCGAAAACTGTCTACAATTTTGCATGCAGCTGTAAGGCTGGTCTCGGTCGTTGTAAGCTTAGGGGAAGTCCAAGCTTACATCTCTCTTTGAAAGCCTACTTTAGGGTAATTATAGCGTGCATTGTACCCCAGGTGTAGACCTCGAAAGGAGGCTTGCGATGTCTGGAAGCACGGAACGGAATGGTAGTGAGGGGTTTGTCCTGTTCGATCCAATCTATTTGGAGGTTTTCAGTCGAGAGGAAAACCTTCAAGATGCCAACCTCTCCGGGGTTAGCATCGTTCATAACAAAGGCTTGTTCGCCTGGACCGTAACCGATAATTTTTTTCGAGGGATTTCCGGACCCGCGCCAGGCAGAGAGTGGTGGGACCTTTTCAGTTGACTCGGGCGCATAGCAGGTCTATCAATTCATCAGTCATAGTTCCTCGTCGGATCACGCAACTTACATAGATGGAGAACGTTGTAAGGTCGAAGTAAAAAAGGTAGGGAAAAAGATCGATCTTCGATTTGTTAATGAAGGTATACCCGAATTTGTCTGTTGTGGCCAACTCCGCCTTCCGTACACCTGCCTCCGTTCGGACAAATATGTTTGGCGAGGGATTCCGGATACGGGCGCGTTGATCAGCTCCGGGTGCATCCTGGAGCCTGTGCATTTCGAGTTCGACCTTCTCGACTGGGATCATATTGGATTCCATGTTGAGGAAGTGGTGAAACCGCGCAACAGCATCCATATCGAGAGGGAGACGGGAAATATCGGCTGACTTGAGGGAAAATTTAGTCGCGGGAAGTCTCAGAGCGGCGACGATGCCTTTCAGCGCAACAACAGTAAAGTTAAGCAGCTGACCCTCCTTCTGGACACGCAACTCGATGTCGCCATCAGTGGCTGATTCAACCTTGGAGAATAGCCTACCCTCGGAAACCGATCCGGCAACAGCTGGAAAGAGGGCCGCCGCTACAGCGGCGTCGAAACCTGTGGAAAGAAAGATATTCATCATCGTACGGTTCCACTTCGACACCGTTGCCTTCCATACTCTCTCTGGCTTGGTAGGACGATTTTCCGCTGTGAAAACGCATATGCAATGGTCGAATGAGACATCGCGCGCCCTGAGGGTGCCTATCGTTGTATTACCATCCGTGACAAGGAACTCGGTTCCGATAACCACGGCGCTGGTGCTCCCCATCCGGAGTTCGAAAAGACCGGATTCCTTCCCCTCGAACACCAGGACCCCACCAGTCTTGGGATATGTCTCGCTGAACAGCACGCGTTTCTTGTGTATGCCCTCGACCTGTGGGTGTTGAAACTTCCAACTACCTGTCAAGTGGATAATATCAACGTTGGTAGTCATTTCAAGATAGCAGGTCTTCAGTTGGTGTTCAAGGCTTTCGGAGAAATAGCCATGCCATTTGCCATCAAAGGATTTCTCCTGGGCGAGCTGGGTTTCGTGACAGGCAGCAAGGAGGACATGGGACTCCATGTGTTTGTGCGCAAAGCCATACGGAGCCTCCTGAGTCATGGATCGCCCAGGGAAAAGGTCGCTGTCGAGGTCGGTAGGAATTTTAGCGCCCCCGGGCGCATATCGAACCCCAACGTCGTTACGACCAATTCCGCCGGAGTGGCACGAATCGAAAATAGCGGTCTATGTAATTAGTTTGCAAAGGCAAGTGTCAGAGAAAGCTAAACGCACGATGTTGCTCCCCTTGACAGCCGCCAATTGGTTGAATAGTCGATAGAAGGTGAAATCGGGAATGCCGTGGACATAGCCTGTTTTATTAGCAAGTCGCTCGTCGTGTGGGCAGATGGTTTCTACTTTCCCTTTTGGAGTGTATGCCTCTGGATTATTGCCGTGTCCTGCGTAGAAGAAAATGATAGCGTCCCCGTTGTCTTTGATGCTGACGTTGTCGATCAGAAATGATTTGAACTTGGCAAGGATGTTCGCGCGCGTTGCTTGAGCATTGTGTAAGACTTCGATTACCGAGGCAGCTCCGAACTTCTCCTTCACAAATTCCTCAAAGGCTTTGGCATCGTTCACGCAGCCTTGGAGGTCTTTGATGTCAGGACTTGCGTACTGGGACCAAAGTCAGAAAGAGCAAATATGGATACGGATAACATGCCTTGTCGATTCCAATGATGAGTGCGAAGTACTTCATAGGACGATGAGCAAAGTTTGCGGAACCAAGATGACTTTAAACCTTTCTTCCCCGCGACATCCGTTCCTATATACAAAAGCTTCTCTAACGGCTGTGAGCGTTGAATTGTTACTGAGAAGATATAGCCGTTTTCACGACGAAGGGCCTCCCGGCGTTTGCTTGTTCAGCCCTTGTTTGGCTCTATCGGAAGATCTTGCCCAGAAGAAGCCGCTGCCGATACAAAAAATATTCCGCAAAGAAAAAAGTGACATTCAAGCAAAGGCAGCTGGGTTACCTGCCTGGGTAGCTAGTGTGGCTACCAACTCGATACATTGTTTCTAGTGTGCAGAGTAAGTGATAATTGGACGTAAGAGAGACACACGCAGAGTTCAGAGAATGCTTAGGCTCATCCACCAGCCGAGGAGTTCAAGATCTTCCGATAGAGCCAAACACGGGCTAAACAAGCAAAAGTCGGAGGGGCCCTTCGTTGTAAAAACAGCTGTAACAGCGGGACCAGCAGAGCGGCGCGAGGTACGTCCAATTTCCCGTACAGAAATGGAAGCGACTCTGGGAAGAGTCCCACAGTGATGAGTCGATTGGTATAACTCGATTAACTTTGTTGATACAGGACTTACCCGCTCCTTCTTTCCACGAAGCGATGAGCTCGGAGTTCAGGCCTTCGTTGAGGAAGCCAGGTCTTGCTAAGTTAGAATAAACAATGATTTCACTTGACCTCCTGAGGCCGGCAACAAGGCAACGTCGGCGGGCTCTGAATAGCTCTAAATCACCTGGCAGATATATATTATGTACGGTCCGCCTATGTTTGTTTCTCGCCACTCTGGTCTCTCGAATCCGTTCTTCGTCAAGTCTTCAGTGCCTGTCCGCTGCTGTTTGCTCATTTATAATGCTGGTCTCGACTGCTATCTACTAACCATGGCCATACCAGCAACCTATCAGATGGTGGTTCTCCCAGAGGAGACCACGGCATTGACAGATACTTGTTCTCCTTCGAAGTTCTTGTTCCGGTGAGGGCATTTTGAGCTTTTGGATTTGGTTTTTTGCTTATGCAACGCGGGGGAGGTAATATACCACCCTTTTAATCTGACAGTAAAGGCTCTACTGGCCACTTGCGCCAGGTGGCGCTTTTCTCGCCACCTTCATACTCCTACGAAAACGACTCGATGCAGACATAGACAATGCGTATAGCGACAACAACTCGCTCAAAGAGGTAGATGCGACGATCAACATCCTCGACGATGATCTACGAAACCGAGAAGGCAGTCACAGAGCGGTTTGGCTCATGTTCCCCCGGCTCAACCACATTCTTTTCGCGTTCACGTCTACGGAGACTGACATGGGGTCCCCCTTGTTTGCGTCGTTGCCATCCTTCTCGCTGTGTCAGACGTTGTACCAGCCTGTGGACCTAGAGTGCAGTTGGGGAGGATTACAGAGAGGGCAGAGGTATCGAGGCGGAGTTCAATGTTTCCAGTTTCTGCTTCTCGTCCAGGGAAAATGACGACTAGCTCTATGCATGGCACCTACTCAACCTGTTTTTGTTTTTGTTTTTGTAGGACTTAGATAATAAACGAGTCTTGCCTCCACATTTCTGATTTGGCAATATTCTCCTGCATCCCCGGAGTCGGATCAACAAAAGCCGTCAACGTACGGACAGATTTCACCTTGACTCCTGACCACCACCTGCTCTCTCCGCATGCGTTCCTGGTCCACTCTGCGACCCATCAGCTGCAGAGTTCAGTTCTGCAAGGTAGGCTTTCAATCATGATCCATTTCTTTTTTCACTCACCACCTACTAATCCGACAGGAAAAATGTATGTACTGATTGCGATCCGCCTTCCGTTTTGAGATATGTCTGGCAATGTTCTGACAGGACAGGATGGGATAATGATCGAGGTTGATGACGATGACAGTGATACACAGGGCGGAGCGAAAGGCGTGCTGTTCGAGTGGGGTGGACCGTCAAAAGGCGGAACCGCATCGGGTCCAACATCCTCGTAAGCTTTCGCATTTCTTTCAGTAATACTGACCAAAACCTAACCATACCAGGTGGAAAACTACTCCCCCGTACAGCAAGACAATGAGCAGCAGCACCAGTGCTTTTCTCCTCCCTGTTGCTCCCGATACTGCATCCGTCGTCGCCAGTCGCACTTCTCGGATTTCTTGGCAAAACACTCGTACTCATGCGCGCCGAGCTTAGACCACGCTCTACGCCAGTGTTGCCGTGGTTCGGTCCTGAATCAACGTTCGAACCTGAACCGATCCCGAACCGGACGAAGTCCTCTAGAAAAATGGAGAACCGAATGCAACGTTCAGTTCAAGGTTCGGGCAAGGTCGAACATGAACCGGACCAAGGGCCAACACTACGGCTACGACAAGGGGCTGTGGTGTCGAAGCGAAGTCCGTTCTCACGACAGGTTTCCTCGAAACCTGAAGAAAACTTGGTCAGAAATCAATGGGCTGTCTTGGTTTCACAAAAAATAACTAACACGGCACTGGATGTTGATTTCAGAGAAGTTTTCGACCTTCAAGCCGTTCAAAAATTTTAGGCTTTCGAACCTGAACTGAACTCGACGTTCAGCGTCCAGAAAATTCGTTGAACCGAACCTATCGTCCAGTTCAGCGTTCACCTAAGTCAGGCAGAAAACCGAACGGAACTGGACCGAACACTAGCTGCACAAGCTTCCTTCGTCGTCAAAACAGACATTCCCGACAGCCATTCCGCACTGGCATCGAGCAACTAATCTACTTCAGGGTTACGGTGCATTCTGCGAGACTCAGCGAGAGATATCTCATGAAATCGCCATTGTGCACGAAATTCAGTTTCCTAAACACAACATAATCGAATATATACTGAATGAGCTTTCTCAATGTCAAAATATTGCATTCCACTACACTTTAGCAAGGGAAAGAACTATTTTTTTCCATTATAAGGCAATGATTTGCTGACGAGTACTTTGCGAGATGCATTTTATGACTATTTAGAGTGACTGGACTCCAAGAATAACACAAACTCGATTTAATGCTTCGGCCGGCGCAAGTGACGGCTGTCAAGCAGAAAACATTGCTAAGTGCTCTACTAAGTTATTTAATTTGTGATTTTGTCGAGGATACAGGCAGCTCCTTTGGAGGAACAGAAGGCGCGGGTATCGGCGATCTGGATCGAGTTATGACCTATAACTCCTCTCCGGTTCCCCTTCCGCAAGTTTGGTCATGACTCCCTTGAGGTTTACCTCCGTTGTTACAACCCAAACACGAGACTGGGCACAAGGGCTAATTTGCTATGTATACTGACATGAGAATCTGCATCATGTGGTCAGAAGGATGTCTTTTAGTGAGCGGTAAATCTCCGACAAGTACGGTTGGTTCTGTCCGTGCCATCCTAGTTAAAGCGATGCGAATTTTGAATTGAAATCGTTCGACCCACCCGAGTCTGTATTTACCCATGACTTTTGAAAGTGAAGATAAACTGCTTTTTACCAGCACTGCGGATTTACTGGGGATTGGAGTCCGAGTAGCCTTATACTTTACTGTTTTTTTCACTCGTACGTACCTATATTTCTGACCAATATTTCTACTACAACCACTTGTTTGATATAGCCTTCATCACCTGCTTGCATAATGAATGGCAAAACGAGTACCTCAAACATGGGTTTGAAGAAGCATTTAATTTCCAGCTAGTCATCTGGTGTTCACATGCGCTCGCAACTCCCGTCACGGTTTTTCTCCACCCTCCATCTCCCTTCCTGGCGTTGATGTTTATTCGGTATCAATGCCTCCTTTCAACTGCTCTATTTGCAGAAATTTTCTACGAGGTCGAGAAGGACAAACGGCATTACCGACGCAACTCTGTCATTTGTGCCTCTATACTCAGCGTCATTTGCGTCATCTGCACTTACGGATTGAGTGCCTCAGATGACAACGACACCACAATTTTATTCTGGTTTTTCAGATATAATACTCAAGGCAGAAGATCGTCGATTATGGCAAGCTTAGGTGTGATATTGGCATTCACCGTCTTAATTCTTGGTGCTGTATTGCACTCAGCTACTGGGCCACACCGGAAAACCAATCCAGCAACTCTGCCCCTGAATCAGCCTGTCGAGAATAAGCCTCATGTTCGAAGGGTTCTGAAACCTCTCCTTTATTATGGCCTGGTGCTTTTTTTCTTCTTGCTCTGCTTCGAAGGTTTCTGTGGGGTTGAGCGTTCAGTTAAGCCACATAATCTCAATGACTTCAGTTATGGACAGGCAAGCTTTTACATTCCGTTACATGGGTGCTGAACTAATTGTCCTAGGTGTTTGGCCTAACCTCTGTCTTTGGTTATGTCGGTTTACAATGGTGCTGGAGTGTTTTCGAAAGCAACCATACGCAGTCATCAAGCGCCGACAAACCCCTGCCTCCTCTACCCAACACAGAGGATTCGACCTGAAAACACGATGGTCGGTCCCCTTCACCTTATTGCCTCGCCTACACCTGCCACTTCCCTTCGCCAGGGTTCTATTTGCTACTCCTTTGTACCACAAAATTCAATGTTGTCACTTTTCAACTCTTTGGGTTATCTCCTTCCTTCTTGCCGTATTTCTTCTTTCTGTCATAAACGCACTGCCTGATAGTGATCCGGTTTGTTTACATACCACCTTTGTACCACCTCCTTGAATTTTACAGAGTGATACGTATATATATGTCTAACGTGCTGTTCAGGAGGAGTGTTGAGTTAGATAACTTGGGTTAAAGCCTATGCTTCGCACGGCAAAACTCGTCCCCAGTCGGGTTTGAACTTTTTGCTGGATTACCAATGAGTTCTGCCTACTGTCTGAATATATTTACAGTTATAGGTGTAGTATTCGATGGGTCGCTCGTCGCCAACCTGCGGTTGGCTCCTCGTGGCCCGTTATTGGCGCGCATTGGCCATATCGGTCAATTCATCAAGTTGACAACACAACTCCACACATTCTAATTTCTCCATAACATGTAAATAACGAGCAACCCCACCTATCTTGCAAGGACCTTTAACGGAGAAGATGTGCAGTGGATCAGCCTGTATTTAGCGGGTTTAGGAGCAAGCCTTGCGGTCAACACATACCGGACCCTTCGACCAGTGTTCCTCAGCATCACCGTCGTCGAAGATTACTGTACTACGACCCCCTCTGTCCTCTGTGGGCTCAACGATGAGCTCAGGCTTTTCTCGGGGAACAACACCCTCCAAGAATTTGATCTGGCGGTGCGGGTTGAGCCAGACGAACCCTGTCGACCAGATTCGGAAGACTAGACCGCCCTCGACTCACTGTTGACCGAACTTGGCGTGTTTCTAATGTTGCATCAAGTTTCTATTGGGATTTTGTGGGGGTTGAGGTGCAGAGAGGTATGCACTATTGAAGATATCTTGGGCGGTTCGACAGAGGAACAGTTCTCCCGACTGGTGCAAAGTGGCGTTTAATTTTTTTGCAGAGGACCAGTTTCCTACCAGTACTTAGCACCGCTACACAGCGCTGATAGTCTATGAATCAATCCCAACTGATGATGACTGTAGATTATAGAAAATGCACGACTCCCCTGCATCCGTTTAGTTGGAGCCTGATCACTGGTACTTTAGCATTGGCAGACTACTTACTCGGAAGTCCAGTCAAGGCAATAAAAATTAGTTGGGCATTGTTGACCTTTCTCGCACTTCAAATGCAATATCGAAGGGTCCTAGGTTACGGCTGGCGCTGGAGTCCGAGATGAAGATGCACATGCAAAGAGCTGCAAGAAAAAAATACGAACCAGCTGAATGAGCGAAATACATATCGACATATGAGGTGGGGATACCTGGCGGAATAACTAATCACCCTGAAGACGAGTCAAGCAAGCTAACGAGATTTTTATAAAGGTAATTTACAAACTCACGAATATGATGAACCCTCGCGTTCAAGTCAATGACGGTTCCAGTAAGGTCCTCGTATTCCAAAACGGCCGATATCCGTAATTCAAGATATTCATCCCCACCTGATGGAACTGCGAGTTTGGAGCTTAGATTTTAGACGCATCGACATCGAAATTGGGACTTTTTGCTTGACTTCGAGATATGTGGAAATGTGGAATGAGGTATCTAGTTAAGCAATACAGAGCGGGTATACACGCTCGAGTATGATTTAAAATACAACCTAGATCACCGTCCGCGTCAGTAACGTCGATACAAGAAACAAAGGAAACCCGAAAGTTGGACAACCACCTAAAATACACGGATCCACCCCGGAAAGCACGACACACTGGCACCGGGAACCCTAATGCAACTGTGTGGATGGTAGGTGTTGCTCATCGCCGATGGGTAGCCGAGGCGTTGCGAAGTTGAAGCATCGGGCCTGAGTGCAAGTGCACGGATGTTGGGTCCGTCACAAATTAGCGGCAGGCGGTTGTGGGTTCCTGGCGACATCAGGCAGGTGAGATGGCGTTGTGGTACTGCAAAAGCAAGCGTCGTCACAGTAGATTGGCAAGGGTGGTGAGCAGCCGTGCCATGAGATGTAGGCAGCCGGGACCACTCACCCCGTTGTCGATGAGGCAGCTGTGAGTGGCAAGGGGGCCTGTGGGCGATTAACGAAGCAATGGAGGGATGTTGTGCGGTGGGTCTGCTCACCTTCCGCCGCTGTCTTTACCTCGGGCTCCCATTCCTTATCTCCCATTGCCACTTCCATGCCGCTGCGCCTGCCATAGAGCTCAAGATACTGTCCTCTTGCTGCTGGCCTATATGCCTTGAAGGTGAGAGGCAAAGGTGAGAGGTAAAATGGCGGTTTTTGATGTTGTAGATCCCGGCTCAATTCAGTCATCATCAGTAAGAAATTATGGTGAGCGGGGAATGTAATTAAATAACTGGAGTGTGTTGGACAGCTCCTGAGCGACGCGAAGGATAGTGGCGAAGATGACTGAAGATAAAGTCGCGTGGTGACCCTTCCCGATCAAGGCTGTTATCAAAATCGCAAAGGCGGACTGGCGGATCGGCGGCAGTTCGGACTCTCGAAATACGGAACGTCCTCCAAAACCCCCTGATTTTTGCCTCGGAAAGGCAGGAGAACCCTGAAATCATTACCATCTTGGGGACCGTAATTTCCACGCTTCGAATCCTGTATTCGAACGACGACTTCCCCTAAATCGTAAACTTGGCTAGTGCTCCGCATGGCATATACGAGTCAATTCCGCTTTACAGTTTTAGTAACATATTCACCGTAAAACTTAGCTAAATATTCTATTTATCCACATCCATGAGAAACTCTGTCATATTCAGTACCAAAATTTAGATACAGTTTATAGCTAGACTAACTGTTCGAAAGGCTCAACTCGCAAGCCTCTGGGTCCTCAAATACGAAAACGGCGGGCCTGAGTCCCGGCGGTCACGGCTGAGGGGCGTGCAATCGGGTGAAGGGCAGGGTCAAATCCGGGGAATTGACACATCAGAAGGTCCCCGAATCCGAATGCATGATGAGTTTTCGGTGTTAGTAGCAGGTCGAATTCTGGAATTGACGCCCTCTTCACCTCTCGCAGTCAGTGTCACAAGAATTTAATTCCAAGTCAGTGGGATAATACAACATCAACAAATCAAATCACGCAGCAAGCCCAGTATGCTTCTTTTCATCATCAGCAGTTTCTTCGCCACTTTATTCAAATCTTGGCCCTCCAACCAAAATGATGTTTTCATCTGGCTAAAGGCCATCTTGCGTCATGGAGCTGTAACGCAGCCGATCAAGTGCACGAATATTTTGAAAAATCTTCACCACCTTGTGGACCTCCACCCAAAATTCAGCATCACATTGTTCATGAGTCTGAATCGTTTCGAGATCAGGAAAAATCGCATAGAGAGAGCTGGCAGTATGATAGACTTTGTCCATATTTTCAGAATTGTGTTTCCACTGAGTTTCAGGGAAACACTGAACGGACAGGTATTTAAGTGGATGAGAAATTGGCTCCTTGTCGAATCCAGTATGCAAGGTGTGGTCAGTTGCAAGGACGACAAAAGACTGGAGCGACGTGAGGTGTGGACATGACCGAGCGAGGTGTTTGAGAGTATTCAGTGACAACCCATAGGGTTCAGAGATTGGGCCACGGTTTCTACTCTTGGACAGTGAGAGATGAAGTGTTTGGATTTTGGGCCAAGGTTTGTTTGTTCCGGCGAGGGCATGATCCAGGCCAGATATGCCAACTCCTGAGATTTCTAATTGCTCAAGATTGGGTAGGGAGGAAAGGCGCGAAATGGCGCTGCCAGGAAGTTCGTCATTTGAGTCATACGAGATATCCAACCCCTTGTCGTTGAATATGACGACTAGGGATCGCAGAGTGAGTTGGCGAGAGATACTTGCCAGCAAATCACCGACAGGTGAGTATGACTGCAGTGTCGGCTTACGATGCTTTCCAGATGCGTCTTTATAAGGCTTAGCTTTCCTCTGAGAAATCATTGCATAATTCGTTAGTTCGATGTACACCTGTTTCAGATTGGCGGCAGATGCTAGGTCATCGAAGATGTTCGCCAACTTGGTCGCACTCCCAACAAATCTAAGCTCTTCAAGACTTTGGAAATTTGAACCGCTATCATCGAACTCGGCTGATGCACGAAGGAAAGTCATAGTCATGTTTGTCGCGTCTACTCTGAGGACTTTCAGGTGCGGCAAGTGGGCCATGGCCTGGAAAGAAAATGGGGCTATTCCCTTCAACTTCTTGAGCTCGAGAACTTCGAGATGGATGCATTGAGATAGTGCTTTCGCAACATCTGGTGCGAGATTTACGGAATTCATAATGAGGGTCGTCAACGACGCCTCTGCCGCCACTCGTCTCAGAAAGTAGGCAACTGCTTGTGGCGAGCTAATGCCGTTGATCGTGAGCGTTGTAAGGGATGGCGAGAAGAGCATGTCCAGATAAAACAGCGAGGAAGGCGTTGTGTTCGTGATATGGAGCCGGGATAAGGATGGGAACAGGGGGGTTCTTCCCTGGTGTTGACCAATGCGGAAGAAAGCTGAATTCGCAACTTTTGGAGATTGGTCTGGAGCATCAGAGACGGAAAGCTCTACGACACGGTTTGCATATGCCTGAAGGCTTTTCCATTCCGAGTCCTCTATATCGCCGACGAGGTCCTAGTGACGCCAGTCAATAAAGAGTCGAAGAACAGTGTAGAAGACGGCCGCACGTATTCCTTTGTTACATCGTCGAAGAGAACTGTGCTTTCGAGCTTTTGTAATAGTGGAACGAATGAGTCGAGGACGATAGGTTCTTCCGCTGTAGGAACAGGTGTACCGTCAGGCAGATAAACAGGCGAGAGTCAGTGCTTGTACCAGGTAGAGGATCAGGAGCCATCGTTTGATCTGGCAGTAAATCTGACTGCGTGTTACTCTTGTCGGGGTCCATATCATCATCCGGTTTGCGAATCTCATCAGATCCTGGGACAGGCACCTCCATCTCTTGCCAATCGTCGGTGGGGCTGCTTGATTTTTCGATTTCCATCTCTTGGACGTGGAAGGGGAGGAAGAGTTTTCCAGCGCTAATTTTGAGATTGACTTAAATATGCGGTGCCTCGTGGCGAACACATGATGTCCACGGTTCCAAGCTTGCAAATTCCTGTTTGACGACCAACTGCAACAGGTTTCTCAGTCGGGAGATAACAAGGCTTTTGTGAGGGTAAAGTCAGGAATGCAAAACACGTATGTCATAAGCTTCAATTGCCGCGTACCTCGACACTATTTGTTGTTGGTTTGTAACGTATTGGAGCCACGTACATCCAAGGCTTCTTTCAGAGAGTTTATATTGAAGTTGGAGGTTGTTTGAGAGTACATCGACATGCCCCGTGTCTGTAAGCTTCCCTAAAAAAATAAAAAAAGGACTGTCAAAAACGCTGCTCAGTAAATCAGTACCCATTCCACGAATACAGGTCCGTAATAACGACACACCTCGATAACAATATTTCTCTTGGTCGGTCCAAAGACACACACGCTACTTGCCCTTTCCGCTCGATGAACTCTTCCCCTTCCCAAACGCTTTACCCTCGAACCCCGGCCTTGCTTTCGCTTTCGCCTTCCCCACCCCCTTCTTCGTCGACCCACGCTTCTTCTCGTTTCTCCGCTCATTGCGCATATCGATATTGTCCGCACGCTTCTTCTGCTTCGCCGCCATGGACTGTGCGAGCTGGTCTTTCTTCTCCTCCCTACAAGTACGGTCATCAGCCACCAAATCTCGTCAAAGACAGAAAGAAAATAAACAAGCAACTAACCAATTCTTCTTTCCCCTCTCCTTTCCCCTCTCTTTCCGCTTTGCCGCCTTCTTCAACCTTGCCTCATCGTCTCGTACTTTCACACCCTCCAGCCGCGCCGCCGCCTTGGCCCACTTTTCTTTTTCTTCTACGGCGGTGCGCTTCTCGTCGGGCAGGGCGGCGAGCTTGGCTTTGCGCGATGCGAGCTGGTTCAGGGCTTGCGTGGGGTCGGAGGTAAGTTTGTGTTTGAGGTGGTGGGGTGTATGAGAAGAGCCAGATAAGGAGGAGTAGGCTACTGTTGCTAGTGTTGATTGGGGTCGGGGTGGGCGGGGTGTGGGTGGTCCGGGACGAGGAGCTGGGTCTTCAAAATTTTGTTTGTCAGTATACGTAGAGCAGAAAAAAAAGAAGAAAAGAACGCATACCTTCGTGGTATTCCCCTTGTCTCTGCTATCAGTCTTATCCTTATCCTTCTTCTTCCCCCTCATCTCCTCCTCCCTCTTGATCTTTTTCCTCGTCTCCTTCCGTCTCCGCTCGCGCATCGCCGCCCTTTGCCGTCTGCGCTCCTCCAAGAGACCGTCCTTGTCGCTCGGCTCGCCCTTGCCAGCACCCGAACCCCCGCGGCGGAGCAAAGCCATTTTTGTGTGCAGTTTCTCGCGAAGTGCTTCGATGCCTTGGGCGGCGGGCATGGGTTTGAGCTGTGTGTTGCTGTCCTCTCCATCTCCCTCGTCCTCGTCCATGCCTTGCTCATTGTCCAGGTCGTCCATATCGACATCGACGTTCATGGCCGAGCCATCATCGTCGCCGTCGTCCTCACTCCCGGATTCAGACGGAGGGTTCGAGGCTTCCCGCTTGCCCTTCGCTGTTTCTCTCTGTTTTAGGTAGTTCGCGTTTTGGATGTCGATGATTGTTTTGTGGTTTGCCGGGTCGAGCTGATTACATGCAAAAGTGTAGGATGAGCAAATTTCGACTTGAACGAACGGAACAAAAAAAGACCTTTTCGCGTTTTGCCTTCTTCGACGCCTCTTTGATGGCCTGCTTAGGCGCTTTTTGTTTCTTGCTATGTTTTTGGTATTTTGAAGCAGCCTTGAAACCGCAAAACAAAAATAAGAAATGGAGCGTCCAAAAAAAAATCACGACGAGAACTGACCTGCTCCTCCGTTTCGTCGTTGACAATGTAATATTGCGGGGGAATAAGCCGGAGCAGGGCCTCAAATGTATCGTTGTGCTTCTCGAGAGAGGCGCGGAGGACATCTGCTGGTGTGGACATTGTCCTGGACTCGGATGGTGGGGGTGAGAGACCAAGATAGGTCAGGGTCAAATCAGGTCACACTGGCAGCGGCCATCAGGAATTCATTTTCTCTTCTTCTCCACGAACATTCAATGGCATCTGGATGTTATACTCCAACAAAGTTTGGGCTTGCGCGGCGACCGAACCTTTTGACAGTCATGTCCAAGATGTATACAATGCGCTCGTATGCCCTAAAATAATGGCACTCAAATTCTGAATTTCAGTCAATTTTGTTGGTTTGAGTCGAACTTGACAGACAGACAGACAGATAGGATTATTTTGTGGATTTTACAGTATTCATACACCAAACATGGAGCTCGAGAATAAAGCTAATGTATGAAGCATACACACTCAATGCCATCAAATTTTCCTCCACACTCCTCAAGACCCCAAAATCTTATTCGCAAAGGGAACCAGCGCCCTCACAAACTCGTCCTCCGTCTCCACAAACACCGCATGCGCACCACCCTGTATCCTAACCACCTCAAAATTCGTAAAATGCGGCTCGATCTCCGCCGTAACATTATCATTCAGCGCAATCTTATCCCCCGTCCCACTAATCGAAAGGTACGGAAACCCTTGTGCACCAGCTTCGAAGAGCTTCGTCGGGTCCTGTGCCCGCCCGCCGACGACGGCCGTGATAGGTGGCAGCTGGAGGACCGCCGAGCCGAGCCACGACCAGATGATGTCGATGGCGATGTTGGAGGGGGTGCTGAAGCAGGCGTCGATGAAGGCGGATTTGGTGGCGATATCGAGTGCGACGTCGGTGGTGGAGGCGAAGCCTGGGAGGAGGGAGGTGACGAGTGGCGAGTTGATGATGAGCCCGGTGGAGGGTATGGCTGCGACGGCGACGATGCCTGAGATTGTGCGAGGAGGCAGGTGGCCGAATATGACTGAGGTGATGGTTCCTGGAAGTAGCAGATTATGAGTGAGCTGGATGTTTCGGGGCATAAATCGTTGTGCTTACCTCCATAGCTCCTAAGTACACGAGAAAGAAATTCTGTCGGCCAATGTCAACATCATTACTACCCAGACACACCATCCAACGAAGAGCGGGGATTTGACCTTGAAAGCTTTGATTACGGTCGCGAAGTCGTCAGCGAATAAGTTCGAAGGCGTATGCCAAGGCACCATTCTGAGCCACAAGCACTGTCGGCTTCCTTGACGTGTTTTCTCGCGTCAATTCAAACGACGCTAACTCCAGTCCAAGTCATCAAGCTTCCAATGTTGCCTAAGATGTTGCCTGCTCTAAAACAATCTAATCAGATTGGTCCATCTTTTCTCTTAGGATGGCAAAACTTTCAACTGACCGCTTCGGATGTGCGCAGTCCTTCGTAAACGCCACGTACACGATGTAGGACATGTCCAGAAAACCCAATCGCAAACCGTCCAGGTGGCAATGGCATGAGTAGCCTGTGAGTCTCTTCGCCATTGATTTCCGCTGCGTATAAATAAATGGTAGTTAGGAAAATAGATTTTCCAGCATAGTTCTGAGAGAATACCTGGTAGATTGCGAGGATATCCGGACCGCACCTCACCAATGTCGCTTTCTCTCGCCTCCCACCTCCCACCTCCCACCTCCAGCTTACCCCTTCGTCGTTTGGTGTGGGTTGAGATGCCATAGTCTTCATCATCCACTGCCACTGGTGTCCTGGTTGACCTATGGGTAGTGCTGATGGATTTGCTTCGCTGTTGAATCGACCCACATCTCTTGAAGTAGGCGCACGGGAATGGGTATGGTTGGAAATCGTCTGTGATGGTGACTTCATCTACTATTCGTCTCTTGTCGTGCCAACTTTGGGGCATTTGTAGCGACGGGGTTCCGATTCCACCCTGATAAGCTATTGTTGACCCAAGTCGCCGACCTTACCACCTGCCAGTGGTTGTAGTCTCACCACCTCCCACCTCCCACCTTATCTCTTCGCGAGTGGGCCGTGCTGCAATCTCACATCGCCTCCGTCAGCTACTGCCACTGGTGTCCTGGTTGATATCCTGGTCAGTGCTGATGGATATATTGTATAATGAGGTCCAGCTCACATCTCTTGGAAGGGCGCACGGGAATGGGTACTTATGGTCGGAAATCGTTTGTGATGATGACCTCATCTGTTCTTCTCTGGCGGTGATGGGGCCTCACCTTAGATAGAGCTCGCAGTGGTTCTTGTTGACCTTGACCCAAGTCATCGCCATGAACACTGTGGGCAGTGGGCGCGTGAGTCGCCGGCCTTCCCACCAGGTTGTAGTATCACTGCCAGTCCGCCTGCATCTCATCCCTCCGTCATTTTCGTCGGCCGTGTTACAGTCTATCCAGTCCTCTCCATCGGCTGCTGCTACTGGGATCCGGTTGATATCCATAGTAGTGCTGATGGAGTAGCAAGGCAAGTTTACTTCCCGCATCTCTTGAAGGAGGGTAACACAGGAATGGGTGTGGTGTAAATCGTTTGTGAGGTGAATGGTTACCTCACCCGTTCTTTGTGCTTTCGCCGAATGGTACTAGTAGTATTGGTGATGTGGGTTCCATCTTGGCTGATTTGACCCAAGTGGTCGCCGACCTTGATACCCACTTGGGTTGTCACCAATCCCCACCTTCGCTCCGTCCTTTCGTCTTTTCGATGTTTTGGGCTGGTTGAGCTGCCATTTCCCCCATCGTCTACTGCCACTGGGGCCTGGTTGACCTCTGGGGTGGTGCTGATGATCATAAATTAGCTGGGTGATTAAACCGGCCCACATCTCTTGAAAGAACCGGATGGCACGGGAATGGGTGCAATATAGGATGCTTGTGGTGGGGGTGACAGAGAACCCAGTTGTCCTTCTAATCGTGCATAGGTGGTGATATTTGTGGTGGTTCTCCACCTTAGATGGTCGAGTCGCCATGAAAATAGTCGGCGCGTTAGGGCCTCCTGCTCATTTCGGCACTAAGACGTAGGGCGGTTGGGTAGTAAGGCATGCTGGTGTACCGCGCTGCCAGTGGGCCGTGGAACCGCCATTATGCGGTAGACATCCCGTCGGGACCGTTGGCGCGTCGCCAGCCTGAGTCCCAGTCTTTACGATGATGGTTTGGTTTAGTTGTCGGCTTCAGCGTGGGCGGGTAAGGGAATTGTGGTTTAGCTGGTCATCCGAATCGTGATGGCGCGGCCCTGAGTATACGCCATCGATGGTTTCGAGAATCGACAACAACGACGTTCAAGGAGACGTTCCGTTCAAAGTGAGTGGTGGTCTCTTAGGTAAGCATCGCGGTCAGCATTTGAGCAGCGGACTCGCGGTCCGAGTCAGGCTTTTGCCTCTAACCACCACCACCACCACCACGATGTCGTACCAAGTCCCGCGCAAAGCCATCCTATCCAAAGAACAACTCGAACACTTCCAGCAATCCAAAACCCACCAAGACATCGTATCGTACATCGAAACTCTGAACAACGCAGTCGTCGGGTCGAAGCTGACAGACGAGTGCGGTGCATCGAACGTGAGCATCCCCATCCATCCTTCGGCGGTCGGCGGTGGTTCGAGAGAAAATGCATAAAAGGCATATGGATGATTGATGATTAGGAATAGGGTGTCACAGCTGTCCTAGCCCTGCTCGACGACGTGGAGAAGACCGCGAGGGAGACGCCGCCCGTGGATAACTCCGCGTCAAGGTTTGGGAACCCTGCGTTTCGGACGTTCTATGATAGGATCGAGGAGGTGAGCTGTGCTTGTGCTTGTGGTTCGATGTCTTGTGGTAGCGGATCGCTGATGGTGGGTGAGATAGAGATCCGCTTCGCTCCATGCAGAGTTGCCTGGGTTGCCTGCGGAGAGTGTGCAGGAGATTTCGGTGTATTTTAATGAGGCATGGGGGAATCGCACGAGGATTGATTATGGGAGTGGGATGGAGCTGAATTTTCTGTGTTGGCTGTGCGTTTTTTCATTCTGCAATCACACATTTGGCTGCTAATCCGGCCTGCTCAGGATATGCTTGGAGAGACTAGGAGTCCTTCAGGAGAGCGATCACAAAGCTATCGTTCTCCGGATTTTCTGGAGGTAAAACGTGTACCCCCCCCCCTCGACGATTTGCCAGAGCCTCACAACTGCACCAGATACATCCAGATCATGCGCGTGCTCCAATCATCCTACTGGCTCGAACCCGCAGGATCGCATGGCGTTTGGGGCTTGGACGACTACCATTTCCTGCCTTTCCTCTTTGGAGCCGCACAACTACGAGGCGAGTCCTTGCATGCTTCAATAGAGCTGGGCTATAGCTTCATTTTTCAGGACACAAATACATCAGGCCCAAATCGATCCACGATCCTGAAATCGTCGAAGAGTATTCACAGCACTACATGTACTTCGCATGCATCGCGTTCATCAATTCGGTGCGGCCCATCTTCTTCTCCTTCTCCTCCTGCTGCTGGTACAGCGCTGGCTTACTACGTTTTGATCCCAAAGATAAAAACCGCCTCGCTCCGATGGCACTCGCCCATGCTCGACGATATCTCTGCCGTACGTCCTACAACACCCTCTATATGTATCAATCTCATTCTCAATGACCTTCGACAGGTCAAAACATGGGACAAAGTAAACTCCGGGATGATCAAGATGTACCTCGCAGAGGTCCTCGGGAAACTCCCCGTCATCCAACACTTCTTGTTCGGCTCTATCCTCGCATACCATGGGCCAGAGACGCCGAGGGCCGACGAGCCTCTGGACGACGCCCATCGTGGGCACGCTCATAACCATGCTCATCCCCACGCTCATAACCATGCACACGCTGATTTGGGAGGGGCGGCCCGGGCGGGGCAGAGGGAGGTCGGGTGGGGGGACTGTTGTGGGATTCCGGTGCCTTCGGTGTTTGCTGCTGCACAGGTGGAGAAGTTGAAGGAGGCGGGATTGGGGGCGGGGCAGCATAAGTTGGTTGGGCCTGGGATACGGCCTGTGCCGTTTGATTAGGTTTAGGTTCGAAGAAGGCGCAGCCAATGGAATCTGGATGATGCAAACACAGCTGTTGGGGTGTCTGGTGGGTGGTGGAAATTTTAAAAGAGGCTCGACATGAAAATCAGAATGTCGGATTGGACCCAACAGATGCTTAGTACTTGCATGCGCAGTGGCAAGTATATTATATAACGGCCTGCCTGACTTTCCATATGCATGGCCAACTCGAATTTCGAACTTTGACCTTCTCCGGGACGCGTGACTGGGGACGGCTACAATACAATATCGCTTCCTTCTATTGACATAAATTCTATCATATTGCATTCTCTTTCTTCCCCTGAAACCCTCCGAGCTGCCCATTAGCACATTAGCATACAGATATGCTTCCTCGGACCTCCAGACGATGGTCCTCATTTCTTGAACATCATCCTAACATCGAAGCCACCAGGCCAAATAAAATAGTTACATACGTTACATTAACTGAAAAAGAGCCACGTCTTGACAGTGAGAGTGCACTGACTACAGATATCATTCATACCATATGATCATCGCAAGATTGGACTGGGCCTATCACAACTTGAAGGAATTTCTCAGTTGATCGTCATGATAAAACCACAAAAAAAAAGATTATCACTATCACAATGTAAATACATACATGTTTGACATTTCAAGGGCACCAAAAAAAATATACATATCCACAATTTCATCAAACGTCAGTTGACTGAGGCGCCTTTTCTCGTTCAGTGGAGTCCAGAAAAGCATTTTGACACAACTCAACAAGCTTGCCAATATACATCCACTGTTCATC
The DNA here is from genome assembly GCA_023014345.1 of Galerina sulciceps. Taxonomy (NCBI): domain Eukaryota; kingdom Fungi; phylum Basidiomycota; class Agaricomycetes; order Agaricales; family Galerinaceae; genus Galerina; species Galerina sulciceps. The sequence goes on from JAEDXJ010000007.1 coordinate 788,538, forward strand.
ATTATGCCCTTTGTGAGTTTCGATCTTCTTCAAGTTTGGAAAAAGAACGTTCAGGTGACGCGCAACCAGGAGAGGGTGATGAGGGTCGGGATGGGGCCCAGAAGAGTTGCCGACGGAAAGCACTTGCAGTCCATGGGCAAGGACGCTTGTAGCAGGAAGCCGACTAGGATACTCCGGAACGTCCAGGTCTTTGATATTACACTGCAAAGAGATGAGCTGCGGCCAGGTTTCTGCTATTGTCCTGAGGCTGGCCAGCGATATTCCAGGACTGGGGTCGTCAATTGGGAGAAGCAGGCTCTCGAGCTTCAAAGGGGCTTTCTCCGATAGAAATTGGGAGCTGTCAGAAATGGAGGTGTCCAGTATCCACCCAGTGACTTCGAAGCTTTTCAATTTGTGATGAAGGAGGAATGATTGGAATGATGAAGCTGGAAAAACTGGAGTGGGGATATTGCTATTGGAATTGGCGTAATCATTGATGACCAAGGAATGGTTGAGCCCTTCCACGCGTCCGATGTGTATCTTCGTAAGAGTCTCAAACCAGTTGTGGTGTACAAGTTCAAAGACGGCCGCGAAGGACTCAATGACACTTGGCTGAGCAGTGGCTTTGATAGTCGAGTAGCCTGCTTTCTTCTTCTTCATGGCGGGTTTAGCTTTGGGAATAGGAGCAGGCGGGCTGGGAGACCAGACGAGTGTCAATGCCAAGTCCGTGATCTCCTCAGATGCGACTACACCGATAAGGTTTTCGATGAGCGCCAGACTTCCAATGACGTGAAGTTTCTTCAAAACAAAGAAACAGCGCTTGACAGACCCTTCAGAGGGTCCAGCTGCAGATGAGGAGTCGACGTCAGGTTGCTTTGGCCCATCGGCAAATAAACCGGGGATCTCGGGAACTTGATCAGCTACAGAAGATTGCGGTATTGTGGGTGGCGGGAGCCAACCTGATCCCCAGCCAAACGGTGGAGGAGAAAACGCGATTTCGGTGCAAGGGGTATCAAGGAAAGGTTCGATGTCAATAGCGGCGGGAGATGGCTCAGGCGGCTTAGGCCTACCATACGAAGAATTTCGAGCATGCAATACGAACCCCTGCAGGCAGGGCAAATTCCCGATGCTTTCTAAAAAGGCGAAGTCGAAAGACGGAACCAGCTCGATCAGTTCGAGCTGAGAGAGATGGTTGAACGTTGAACACATCCCTAACATATGACTCGGCACTCGACCAGGGCCAAGTCTCATGTGCATGAGATCTGGGGCCTCCTGTGATATTGCGTCCAGAAAGACCGACAAGACCTCAGCTTCAGGTATATTGATCACTTCCAATGATCTAAGAGATGGCGTGAGGAAGAGGTTCAGGAGGTCGAAAGACGCCTGGGGATCGACAATTCGAAGGCGATTGAGAGATGGGAACAATGGCCCTGGTGTGACGCGGCTGATAAGTGGGATAACACGCAGGAAGATTCCAGGATGAACACGATGTGGTTGGCCTCCGATTTTGTCAGTGAGGGTGAACTCGCCAATTCTGCGAATGTAGGCACATAAATTTTGCAATTCTGCTTGCGAAACATGTCCGCGATGATGCTTAGTATAAGTCATAATCAGTGTATATACTGGAGGTAGGTAGCAAGTATAAGCTTACGTAGGTCCCATCGATCAAAGTCAAGCCTGAAAAAAGTTGAAGTATTGGCAAGAAAGAATCGATTGCCTCCAGGGGAGGCTCTGACTCGATCCCTAGAGATTGCAGTTATAAATTGACCCAAGAGTTAGAAGAATTGGACTCACCGTTTATCTCACTAGCATGGGCATCATGCTCAATCGATTCGCCATCGTCAACAGACAAGGACGTCGATAAGGGTTCCCTTAGTCCGACAGACGGTGGCTGGGGTGTCGTTTGGGCACGAGCATCTTCAAAGTCAATAGGCTCGAACTCTTCGCTGGAAATGCTGGAAGAGCGCATTTTGGTTGGGTGGTGGGAGTAAGGACGCAGGAAAGGACGTTGAATGTCCGCCTTTTTGTACCGACTTTAGGCGCCCATGCCTCGTGCACAACGTGACAACGTTCTTCCTTTTGAGAAGCTCTGAGTACAAGGACCTGATCGGTGCGGGTTGCGTCAAACTAGGTATCTGGCCAATGAAGTCAGAGAAACCATAGTCGGATGGTGTACTGGTCCTTCAATGGTCCGAGTCTCGTCGAAAGGACCCCAAACATGACTTGAATTGGTCTTGAAGAGAGCAGGTTTTCAGCCAGACACAGTTACTAAATATCAGAATCCTGTAGGTATGGTTCGAAAGCTGCAGAGATTTCAAATACATGGCAGAAGGGAGACCTATGAAGACTGCAGCCTTCGAAAGGTAATCAGGGAAGAGAAAGAAAAGGCGTGAGAAATAGTACGCCCACCATTTCTCTTCAAAACCACGATTCAAGAATATCAGTCGTACCCTTGGAAATTTGGTGGACAATTATCAGGCATGCTGTGGGAGAACACACTGGCGAGGATCAACTGGCAACGTCCTCCGGGGCTCTAAAATTCATTTGCGGAGAGGATGGGCAGGAGATCAAAGCATTCAGGGCCTCTTTGGTGCGTCCATACATAATTTCAAAGCTATTGACGAGTAATGATCAATGCCATTGCCATCATAGATTACATCTCGGTCGCTTGTACGGGTCAACAAAGCCTGGTATCAAATGGCAGCACCTTTCTTATATGAATACATTCTTCTCGGTAGAGGCAGAGTTGTTGTTCATCTTTTAGATGCAATGAAGAGGTCGCAGCTAATGGGTGATGAAAATGCGTCTGGTCATCCGATTGGGTGGTGGACAAAGAGGCTCGACGTAAAGATGCGGGATTCGAACTACAAACCCCTGCCTATACTTACCGCAGTGGCAGGTATCATGGCCTGTCTTCCCAACCTCCGAGTTTTGACCTTCTCTGTGTCCGGGGACGGCTACGATATTATATCGCTTCCTTCTATCGTATTGCGTTCTCTTTCTTGCCCAGAAACCCTCAGAGCTGTCCATTGGCATACAGATATGCTTTACCCCGAGACAGACGACTGGACCTCATTTCTTCAATGTCACCCGAACATCGAATCCCTTCGAAGCAGATTTACAGTTACGCCAGGAAATACAGTCAGGTTACATGCGCTGAAAACAATCGCCTTCTTGCGGAGTTCCGACGATGATTTCACTTGCTTGGACCTTCCAGCAGTCCAGTCTGCTGTTTGCCGCGAATATGAGTTCAGCGGTCGCTTTTTCCCTATGCTGGGTCCTACACTCACAACCATCCAATTCCATACTGACGAGGACCTTGTCAATTTCTATGGATATAAGTCCCTTTGCCCCAACCTTCTGCAAGTCAATCTTGACCTTTCGAACTGGCACGAACTCTACAAACTTGCACATAGTGACTTCGCCCGTCAGGAGTTTCCTCCATCACTCAATGCGCTCGGTATTCGAATTTATCCAGGCCAATTGCCAAAAAAGCAGGCAAAGGATCTGTGGGGTGATACCTTGCCAAGGATTCTCAGGTCGAAACCAACCCTAAAAGTCATCAAATTTCTGGGGAGATCGACAGTTTGTTGCTTGAGGAAGTGCCCAGTTGCATTGAGAGAAGGAGTACAGCTAATGAAGGCTCTGGGTGTGGTTATACTCGACAACCAGGAAAACCCATTGCTGTAGGCACTGTCATATATATGTTCTCAAACCTTGATTAATTCAGAAACATCAGAAAACCGAGTGCTGGATAAGTAAGGGCTCTCTGCTAGCTATCTACGTGGTACTCAGAATTCTAGATTTGCCTCAGACAAGAGTTTGAGAGTTATTCAATAAAAAAGATCCTGCACAATTCCAGTCAAAATGGCAGGATCTACTTATGCAATTAAGCTTAAACATGACGTGCTGGGTCCGAGTGTAAAGATGGTAGTACTTGTAGGTGTGGCTATATTAATGTTCTTCAGAGGGAGCAAGGTCCGATGTACTGATAGGTGTTCAACGACTAAACGAAAGGCATGGAGAAGTTCGTGACGTTATGGTTCCAAGAAGGGAGGGTGAATAAGGAACGGTAAAGGAAGTGTGTCCACAAGAGAGCAAACAATTGTCATCTAATTTTGGTTGAGCAGGATTCGGTCGATAGATGCGTTAATGACCGATTTGCGCGAAGTCAGGTCCATTCCGAAATGGTCCTCCAGCTGCCGCCGAATCTCGCGTTTGGTGATGGAGTTGAGGTCGGCTGAACGCAGTACTTGCTGAACGGCGAGGTCAATGTCCATGTCCGACGGTCCACCGCCGAGGTCGCCGTCCTCAGGACTGTGCGTCCTGGGAATGGGGATATCCAAGTAGTTTGTGATTGGACGTGAAGGCGTGGGTTGAAGGAGTGCTGTCTCTGGTGAAACATGGAATGGTGATTGCGGCGTATTACGGCCAGACTGATATCCAGGTGGAGGGTGCATTCCAAACTGTGATGGTGCTGGCGAGAAACTCCGTGGTTCATAGTAAGTTTCACGGCCATAGATCGATGCTGTATGCGACTCGGGATAACCTTCATTCTTCATCTTGTTTGGAGGTACCCAAGATCCAATGCTGTGATTCGATTCTTTGTCCCAAAGTTCGTTTTCCTGCGACAAATCTCAGGCGCAGAATCAATTGGATATGAAGTGCACTTACGTAGTCACTCCATGACTTCAAGGGAATAGATCGAGGATCGAATTTCCCTTCATCCTAAAGAAGGGTTGAGAATTCATGATGATCGTCGATAAACAAGTTGCACTTACATGGACAATCATTTTCTTTCCGGATTCTCCCAAGACAACACGAGTCTGACCCCAGGAGAAATCGTCCATCTTCCAGAATGAATAAAGGGGCAGGAAGAAAGAGAAGGCAGGAATGGCAAGGATGTAGAAGATCATCCACCCAATCATGTCCCACTTGCGCCTCATTACGAAGACAAGAGCTTGGACACCATAGACAGCCGCAATCATGATCAACGACAGCGTTGGGATGGATTTGCCCAGTCCAGCAACGAGGTAAATGAGGTATGCGATCTAAAAGGTCACCAATCATCAGTAAGTATCTTGAGATAACATCGACAGAAAACATACGTAGGCAACGGTGACAGGCTGGATGAGAGTGGATAAAAGATCGATCATGACGACAAAGCGCATCGAGAAACAACAGAAACCACAAAGTTGGTCAAGGAAAATAAGTTCTCCAAGATTGTGAACCGTTGAATTGATCCATCGTCGACGTTGCGATAACAAAACTTGCCAGTCGTCAGGGGCCACGGTATAAGCATGAGCATCGCGGATGAACTGCGTCTTGAACCGAGGGAAGTGCTTGAGAAGTAGAGTCGTCAGGTATCGATCTTCACCGAGATGCAGAAGATTCTTCATGTGGAGGGTATCGACGCGGTTCTCAGAGTAGTCGGTTATCAGCTGGTTCGCGATGAGCAGTGGCTTGTGAGTGTCGGGTGTCCGCAGCCGATAGAGCGTGAAACAACCAGGCAAACAGGTGACGGAGCCGAAAAGACTTTCGAATGCCTTGGCCATATGATGTGAGATGAAGTACTCGTAAACCTAGGTGCAGAGAGTCAGCTTGGGTGACAGTTGAAAGAAGTTTGAGTTCCTCACCTGCATCATCGTAATCAAAGATTGTTTCGCGTTGGCCAGCTCTGTTTCTCCACAAGCACCCAATAGCTTCTTGTCGTGGATCATGCTATGGGAAAAAAGATGAAGCGAAGAAAGTTAAAAGAAAACAATTGTACTTACGCAGATATGAGGCGGTTCACTGATAGAGGATCGACGGTCGTATCGGCATCCACCATGAAAAGATACTCATAGAAAGTCGGGTTGACACCAATGACGTTCTTGATTTGATGATACATCTCGAGTTCCAGAGGGTTCATTGGCGAGTTGAAGTGCACCTAAAGAACTTATTAACAAGGCCAAAATGAGCAAAGGAACAAGAAAACGGACCTTGTTCAGGAAGTGCATCAATAGCATCTGCGAATCTCGTTTACCACGATTACCAGGACGAGAACGTTCCGTTGGCTTTCCAATCTTGACAATGACGAGGTATGGAACGACATGACCCGAACATTCATAGAGACCAGAATAAACCTTGCCCATGTTGTGCTGCTTGGCTCCTTCACCTAGCGACATAAAGCTGAGAGGTTCAGGATCCAAATTGGGGTCGGCTCCGAGGATATCCAACACAATACGAGGTGTAGGGCGATCGTTACCCGAACCAACGATCATACCATCGCAAATGACAACCAGGAGCTTGCGCTTGTCATCATACTTCATCTGCGCAAGCGAATCGATAGTCCTGCGCAACGAGACGTCGCCTTCGGTATAACACGGAACCTGGCAGATAACGAATTTGTCATGGTCCTCAGGTGCGCGAGCAGCACCGAAATTGATGGATGCCAAAAACTTGAAGCCGATGATGGACACCATGATGACCGACAGAATGAGCAGGATGTAGTTCGCGAACAGGCATTGAGGCGACTGCCGATTGTCGACCTTGCCAACCAGGAACAGGTTCCGCAAGCACACCTTTTGGCGGGCTAAAACATCTCTGTCGATGTTGAGCGAGTTCAGCTTCTTCGTGATATCCGTCCCGGCATTGAACTTGAACAGGTCCAGGATATCGCCGGACATGAAATTCACGTCTGTTCCGCCAGGTGCTTGTGTACCCTGTGGCGTATGGATCGCAGGCGGACTCGTTAAGTACGTAGAAACGTCGTAAATCAATCCATTGTAGATGGCGATGGATTGGCCAGCACTGGCATGGTTGCGAATTTCCCGAGGCGTCATTCCGACAAAGCCAACACGAGCCTGGTACCGCATCTCGACCATCCGTTCAAAGTACCAGTCAGGACGAGAGTCGTTCGTGAAAACACGGAAGTCATGATATACAGCATTGACATCGGTGTTGTTCTTCGAGTCCAAAACGACGTATGGGCTGACTGAGCCTGTGATACCGTTGCAGAGGGCACTGACCTGTAAGAACATCAGTCAATAAGTATACCAGGTCGTCTGTGGCACGAAAAAACATACCTGCACAGGGAAAATGCTATCCGCCGATTGACCACCATATTTCAAGATAGACTTGACAGGCACAACACCGACAACACGATGATGCGTCTCCGCAACCGACGTCAAATCAAACACCTCTCCACGAATCGAAGTGAGCACATTATTCGGACTAAGCACACTAGAATGCGAAGCCAGTTCCGCAGAGTTGAAAATATGCTCCGTGGGGCAGATAACAACGCCAAGCACAGCAATGACGAACACCGCACAACCACAGATGAACCAGATAATCAAGTTGAGCGCCAGCTTCTCGCGCCACGCCTGGCGTACGTCCATGCGCTTCATCCTCCCGACGTACGTCAGGAGCGGCGTCGGGACCCACCACGTTAGCATCCAGCACATCGCCACCCAGCGCCGACGGGCAGAGCTCTCCTTCAGGACCTCGGTCGTCTCGCCTTCCTGAATCTCGCCAGCCAGGGCCTCCTTCTCCATCAAGCCCCGCTTGTCGGTGTTCTGGAACATGTTGCGAGAAGGAGCGTACGACTCAGACCCGAAATGGGATACCGAGTCGTCCCGCTGGCTCGTGAACTTGCTGCGAGCATCAAAGTCGTCGCTGCGGACAGACTTGTTCTCTTCGTAGTCATCGTCGTACAGGTCGGCTCTTTGGAATGGAGAGGCGTTGGCAACGAGAGGAAGTTGTTGGTTGGAGGCACCGTAAGCCTCTGAGTAGTTGTTGTTGCCCCAAGGTGACGGTTCCAGGTCTTCATTTGGTGATCGGTAAGGTGCATAAGGGTCACTGATAGACCGTGGATCGAGCCCTGCCTCGGCTTCAGCATCGCGCAAACGGTTCCTCTTCTGCTCGTCGACATCGCGCGACCGAAGTTGATCCTCAAATTTATGGAAGGCCCGTTGTGATAAGAAAACCTAAACCAACATGATCAACACAAAACATCCCAATGAATTTAAAAGTCTCGTACCTTATGCACACCAAGAACCAAATCCTTCTCACTTAAGCCAAACGCAGTCCTCGCCTGACCAATGATCTCCCTATCATCGCCCTCCGAAATACCGCCAGCCACCAACCCCTCACTATACCGATCGCAGAACTCCTCCGGGGTCATCCCAACCTCAAAGAAATTAACAGAGCGTCTCGCAACCTCCGTCAAACCGACACCCTTCACCTGACCCTTGACGCTCCGGCCTTCAAGTTGGTTGGGCAGTTGGGAATCATTAGGGTTGATGCAGAAGATATACCAAGGCTGCGTCTCGTCAATGGTCTCGAATAGCGTATCAAGAGCCGCCTTGAACTCGCCAGCTACACACGGGCTGGAGCCAGTGAGGTTTCCTGCGCCGTGGGTGTCTTCGTCGTCTCTGTCCTTCTCCTCAATGTCAACGCCTTCTTTCACAGTCGGCATGCGCTTGACGGCACTCTTTCTCCTCGTCGAGGGTGCTCTCATGGGTTTGACGGCCTGCTGAGCCGCCACGATGGTATCTTCGTTCCGTGGATGCGCCTGGGTGGCAATAGCCTTGGCTGAAAAGAGACCCTTAACGAAGGGGTTGATAGACCCAGTACCCTCAAGCCCATCCGCAACGCCGCGCAACAACGACACAAAATCAGGATTAATAGCATCCAAATTCCGATCAAGGAAGCCCTCCGACGAATAGGTAACCGAACCATTATAATGGTTAACCGTAAAAGACGGGTAGCCCGACCTGTCAAGCGTGCCTGTCTTGAACGACGAGTGGTTGCCCCATCGCTTCGTGAACGCCTCCACCATCGTGTGGTCGGTCTTCTTCGGCTGGCGGCGCGCCTGGTCGTCCATGATGTGGATGAGCCCGCCCGGCGTGTTCTGCAGCAGCCGAATGCACTCCGTGTTGTCGAAATACGGGATCTGGGGCACGAAGCGCGATACCCCCTCGGCGTTGTACTCGTTGACGTGCTTCTCGAAGAGGCTGCGCTGGATCCAGTTCTGGAGACGTTCGTTGGCAAAGTTGATGCAGAATTGATCAAGGGAGTTGGGGCGGCTGGACATGTTTTGTGGTCCGGGCAGGTCGAATAGACCGATAAAGGTAGAGAAGTCGTCCTTGCATAGGCGTTGGTTGATGTGCTCATTGAGCCAGGCGAAGAGGAGGGAGTATAGAGTCTTCGCAAGATCATCTCTGTTATCCGAAGCACCGTCGGGGTCAAGGAAAACGGTACACAACTCCTTTTTGACAAGCTTCGTCTTGTATGACAAAGCCGCTTCTAGCGCGACCGGCTGTATACCCAGGAAATCCGACACGATCTCCAAGATGTCGATATTGCGGACAACAGCAGCATCTTCATTTCTATGGCGGTCAATAGTGAACTCGAGATTGCCCAGATGGAGAATCGCAGCGACCAGCTGGCACGTCTGCGCAACGTGACGTTTCGAGAAACCAATCGTCTTGAGTGCTAATTTAAGCTGATCGAATCGCTGTCCATCATCATCGTGGCCTCCAGTTGGCCTGGCTGTGCTTGTCCCACGCTGCCCTAGGTAGCGGTACGCCGTCTTTTCGAGCAAATGGAGATGCTGCCGCTCTTCTGGCGATGCTCCGGCGACGAGGTAGTAGAAAATGTGGAAATTGCGCTCGCCAGAGGGCACGGCGGCGACACGGTTCCTCTCGAGGTAGTAGTCGAGCGTCTTGACACCACTGAGCCTGCCCTTGTCTGAGAACTGCAGCTCGGTGTATTTCCCGAAGCGGGAGGCGTTGGGGTTGAATAGGGTACGGGCATTCCCAAAGGACTCGAGCACGAATTCAGCAGCAGGGACTTGGTTGGCGAGTTTGGCGCCCTTTTTGCCGGGGTTGCTAACGCTGAGCTCCAGCAGTGATTTGATGGCCAATCGTCGATTTTCCGATTTGCCGCTACTCGTTTCTCCACTAGGCCAGGGATGAGCAACAACGCTAGCTCCACATCACGAACCATGCTCACCTGAACACTAGACACTGATCCTGCGTCGTCCGCCGCATGTGGTAATAGGCGTTGTTCGCAATCTGGAATATGTGCGGCGGCAGACGGTCCCTCGCCTCTGACGAGTCCCGGTATTCCGCGGCATACTTGTGCAAGACGGCATCCGCATTAGAGGCGACGTATTTGTGGGGGTTGAGGGCGACGAGTCCAGAGGTTCCAATGTTGGTATAGATGGTATCTGTCATAAACCTTTCACGGAGGCAGGCGACGATGATGTCGTCAGAGATGGGGGAGAGCCTGGCCAGGTCGGTGGCGGCTTCCAGGCGCTGGTGGGCACTCATCGATGCCGAGGACTGCCTGTTCATCGTTGAAAATGCCCAGCGGGCAGCTAAGACCGCTCAATAAGCCTTTTGCTGTGGTTTTGGGGTAGGAAAAGAGGGAGGGAGCGTCGTCGTGGTCGTGGTGTAAGAAACTGTTGCCAAACTTCCCACGTGTTTCCTGGACCCTAACTGACGTACACAAACTGGGATTTCTGTTTCTCTCAATTTCTTTTACAAATACAAGGCAATCAGATGTAACAGGCTGGCCGTCATGTAAATTAATAAATCATGGGTAGGCCCATCTAATATTCTTCCAAATTTTATGAATTATAAACGATCTTTTGACGGTCGTGTTTTCGTTATTTATACCCTTGGGTGAATTTTGGGCCAGATCGCCGTTCTGTGAATGAACTTGAGGAATGTTCTGCCCTCGGCTGTCAAGCATGTCAAGTATTACATAGCCCATGGAACTAGCCTCGCCCCGAGCTGCGTTTTGTATAGCTATTCGTCGCTTTGTCACTGAATGATGGAGATGAAGATGGGAATGGGGTCCAAAAATGTCGGCAAACAGGACGTGATCCAGGGCCCTGCCATAGATACGCGTGCTCACTAATAATAACATGAGAAGAGAAGAGGCAGGAGTCCGTCGACATTGCTCGCAAGCGAGCTCACGGATGGACGGATGGAAGGCCCAGTTGAGTTCCACCCGGCATCAGCAAAAGTTTGGCAAAAGTGCACAACTATGATAGTTGATGACAGCAAATAATGAGTGACCAATCTTTGTCATCCATTAAATGACTTGTCTGCCCGAGTGAAGATCACGGAGTGAAGTGGACAGCACAAATAACAGCTGCTGGGCCAACAAGCCTATTTTGTTGGTCAAGCCCACGCGCTGATGGACAGTGGTCTTGACTCTTGACTACTTCCAGTCTCGATATAGTCTCGGTAAGTAAATCGTGAAGACTATCATTACAACACTCACCCATTCAATACCAATGCAGACCAGTTTCCTATGAGGGTCCTTACATCCGTTCCAGGTGACAATGACCGACGGGTTTGGGCAAATCGGTTGATCAGCTTCTCCACTTCTGTCTGTTGCGGTGAGAGAACCCATAAGACGAGCCTATTAAATCCTTTGTTCACCGGATTCACTGAACAAGCTGTTTGGCGAAGCAAGAATCCCCTAACCAGAGGGGTCGAAAACGTGTCCATTTTCCCTTAAATAACTTACCAATCCGCAAACGAGAAAGGTCCGTCTTGAATCTGCAAACTCCAAACAAGTCGTAGGAAAGGCTTTGCAGATCTCCTCTAAACCTCGTCTATGACTTATCTAAGAACTATTGATTGTGAATAAACAAACCTGGAAGACTCACACAGAATCCGCCAACGGAGCAGGCAACAATTTGAGCAGCAATGCAGTGAGCATAGCGGAGTCGCGTACGGTGGATAAGAGAAATATGCAGTAGACCAGATTTTTGATAAGAAGTTTGAGTACCACAATACGGCGAAGGAAAGGGGGATTGCCATTGCATGACCTATGGAAGGAGCTATGTCAAGGAGCAGCGCTGCTGCAGTCGTGGAGTCGGGAAAAAGAATAAAGTCGATGCAAGTCTAGAGCTACGAGGGTATAAGAAAACAAAAGACAAGAGAGTGCCTCGTAAACAAGGACACCCTCTGCACAGCGAGATCGCGGTTCGAGCGGACACATATGATGGTGTTCTCGGACGCTAGCTAGTGCGGTCACTCATGAGCAGGCTGCGAAGGCGAAGGGAAGCGAGCTGTAGGCTAAGACCACCACGAAAGAATAGACCATCAGATATACATGGACCAAGACACTGCCCTGGCAAGCAGCGGCTGGTGACGAGAAAAAAGTTTAAAGCCTTCACTCACTTGGACGTTGACCTCTCGATGAACGCCTTGAGGAGCGATTCTCCTTACCAGGTCCTAAATTCGTCGGTAAATGCGAAAAAGTATCCGAGAATCTATAAGTTCCGTGTCGGGACACACCCCCGGGTCGTAGAATTCAAGCTGAGAGTGTACGAAGGTGCATATATGCACCCATTAGGTGGATGAAATGGAGAACTGCTGGTTCCAGGTAAGTATATGCATGATAATAGAGAGTTTGGGCCTACCTGAGCCAGTGGCACGCCCTTGTGAGCTATAATCCATGCTCGCGGTAAATCTTAGAGTACATTGTCGTAAATTGGGACAGACTTACTTCAAACAGTCTTAAGTGGTCACCAGCGAAAATGCGCTGAGAAGCACGAGAACACACTAGAAAGATGACGGGTGTGCGTGTATACAAGGGAAGGGGGTACAGCGAAGGCGCCAGAACGAAGGAAATAGGAGCGATGGTGGTGGTTGAGGAGAAAGGGACGACATCTCTAAAATTCGCGTGAAGCGATCCTAAATCGGCAACATCACATGACGTCATTCGCACAACCTTCTTGAAGTTCTTCAACAACGCCATCATGGTCAATTACTTCGAATATCGGCGGTATGTTCTTTCGCCTTTTCGTTCTTGGTCTTGTTTTTCTGTCTAAATTATCGTCCTTTTGTATTACATGAATAGAATCAATTTATGGCATTTTTGTGGATTTACAACGAGTCCTTAAGTTATTTACAAAAGGTCAGTTATATGCCCTCGTCCCGATGACCGAGGATCATATCCACACATATGAAATTATATTATTCCTAGGCTTTTGCTGATGCCGTCCATCTGACCAAGAGTAAGTTTATCAAAATGTTGTCAAAAAGTACAACAATTACAGTCTCGTATGGATAAAATACCTATAATAAGATAGGCGTGCCAAAGCGAAGCAGCAAGTGGGATATTCACTGGTGTATCGAAGCTTGAAGCCCTCGGAAATGACAAAATGATAATGATAAATCTAATTTCCAGCCAAAAAAGGCGACGGTCACTATGACGCACCCACAACAACCCCCGCCCACGCCCGCGCCCTGACCTTCGCTCTCTCAAAAGCGACCGCCTCCTGCCTCACCGTCTGATACATCTGTATCATCTCATGCACCTGCACCCACCTCTCCTCATCATGCCCCTCAAACGGGCACACCGACCGCAACTTCGGGAACAAATAATCAATATGCCTTGCCAGATGCAACAAATCCCTCAACTCCCACGGATCGTCCGCACTCGCAATCGTCAGCGCCTGCAGATCATGTGCAGGCGCATGCGGGGCCCCGGTGGAGACGAAGGACAGCGCGTCGCTCGTGTTGAGTGGGATGCGGAGGTGCCTGAGCTTCGGGGACAGCTGTGCGAGGGTGCGCAGGGATGTTATCGTCGGGCGCGGGGTACCGGTGCCGATGAACGGGAGGAGGAGGGTGGTCATGTCCGGCCATGCGCGGGCGATGTCCGCGATGTTCTCGTCCGTGAGCTCCATGCGGTATCCTTCCAGCCGGAGGTACGTCAGCTTCCGCAGGGGGAGGAGGGGAGAGAGCACGGCCATGCTCAGCTGCTCGGTGTTTTCGTCTACCTGCTGGTGCACCAGCGCAATACGCCGGAGGGTGTCCTTCCACCGCGACACGACCTCCTCTATGAAGACTTTCTTGTCGACTGGCGGGTTCGCAGGGGAGACAGCTACGAATGTCTCCAAGTGGGGAGTCGCGATATGCGGAAGGAAGGCCTGGATAAACGGCACCGGAGCGGTAATCATAAAACTCTTGAGGTCCTTCAGCCCGATATCCTTGTCCAGCGGTGCCATAGTCGAGTCCGTAAAATCCACCGCAAGGTCCACCAACCACGGAAGCGTGCCAATAATCTCCACAACCCCCAAATCCAGCGCGGGGCCCATGCCCGCAAGCTCAAGCTCCCTCAAATGCTCAAACCTGATCGCCATCGACACCGTATCCCTCGACAAGCCCCTTCCCCTCAAAATTATCTTCTCCATCTGCGCCCCATCCGACAGCAGGGTATACAGAACCGTCCCACAGAGCTTGTCCTCGACGTTCGATATGTTCTCGAACTCGAGCGTCTGCAGGGACGGGGTGAGGAAGAGACAGATCCCGGAGATGAGGAAGTCGTTTTGGCTTGTGGAGGGACAGTGCAGGTGCCGGAGGGCGGGGAGGATGGGCGTGGCGCGCAGCTGCGCGAGGCGGAAGTAGACGTGCATTGCTATGTCTAGGCTGTCTGGGTCTCGTGTATACGAGAATTTTCGTATTCTCCTCGCGTACCAGTCGAACCGGGCCCATTCCTGTTCGGATATTGGCCCTCTGAGAACCTAGCATACCGTTCAGAAAAAATAACACATAGTCCAAAAGCCCAAAAAACTCACATAAGTCCCGTCGCTCTTGATAAAAGCAGGCAAAATCTTAAGCAGCGGGAACAGCGACTCCAACGACCTCCACAGCCTGTCCAGCGCCGGCTCAAGGAAAGCCTTGCACGTCAGCGCAGCCCAGAGCAAATTTCTCCTACTAACCCCAACCTCTTCCGGGTCCAGATCGTCATCATATGCCAGATACTCGCATATCTCGTCTATAATATCCGGATTGCTGTGGAAGGGCAGCCGCGGTTCGATAAGTTTTGGAGTCCCTGTCAATGTCGACGCAGATGCCGCCGCCGCTGGTGCCGCCGCATCAGGAACCTGCGAGTCCATCTGATCTGTTTTCTCTACGAGAGGCGAGAGCAGGCATAAGTTTTCACTCACTGTCGATGGTTGACGAGCGCCCAGGGGGCTCTGGCTCTGCAAGATGTGTTACTCATCAAACTCTGTTTTTTGACGCGCGTATCACAGACTGATTATGTAATCCGGACAGAAAATACTGGCATCTCGACCTGCTGCTGTTTGGCTGGCCAAGGACATTTTTTAGATGGTAAGATATAAATAAAATTCATTCTAGCTTGTTTAAGTTTTTAGGAAAGCTTGACAGCAAATTTTGAATGGAGTTATTATGTGCCAAAAAGTGTAAATAAAATTACAGTGATTTCTGCCGTGACCCCTTCAAATTGGAGGAACATCTCCATCACTAAAAGAATTCACACTGTTATAATAAGTCCATCATTTAATACGATAAAAAACTCACCTTTCCCTCCAAAGTATCTGCTCCTTAAGCTTCAAAGTCAACCAAAACAAAACCTTCGACTCCTCCGAAAGCTGGTCCCATGGATGCAGGCCCCCAGGTTCATTGCAAGTATCACTTGGAAGCTCCCTAAAAGAATCAAAAGCATACGCCGCATGCAACACAAGCAAAAAAACATTAAACTTGTCACACTCCTCGCGCTCGCCATCCTTGCGCAGGAAAGGGGGGAATGGGGCCCCGGGGTGGGGGAGCTCGCAGAGGTGTAGGTTTGCGTTAGGGTCGGGCGCGTAGCGTTTGGTCTTTTTTTCTTTGGAGTCCCAGATGTAGAGTTCGTCGGTGGTTGAGATGAAGTGTCGGGGATGCAGGACGACTAGTTCGAGTTGGGGATTGAGGAAGTCTGGGTGGTTGAACTGCATTTTTTATTATCAGTCGCTGATTTTTACCGCAAGGTGGATAGGTTTAAAGAAAAACTCACATCTAGGTTTCTACGACGGGACTCGGAGGATTCTGGGTCCAAGAGAAACTCCTTCCTGCATCGAACGTTGTCTTCATACACCATATCGATCAGATTTTGAAGCGACTCTCGTCCAGCTGTTATCGCTATATATCCCCAGGAGCCAAACGACTTATGAATATGCGGTTGCACTAAGCAGAACAAGATCGCTATTTTCACTCGTCCAAAACAAAGATGTAGAACGGCAGACTCACGCAGAACAACATTCGAAGCCGACTCAAACGTGAACTCCCCATTCCACGGCTCTGGAATGACCTTCCAGTCTCGAACTTTATGTTCCTAGCACCAGCTTTGGTCAAAAAAACGTCAACGCAACACAAACCAATTACCTCTTTCGCTCGACGCACTTTCGCCCTGTATCCAGATCCAGGGTATGCATAGCAAATCCTTGAAGCCCGCAGAGAGTTGCTCCAGACCTCCGTCACCAGGCACGGCTCCGCGAGAGGAACGCCGGGCGTTGGATCTCTCAGCGGCTCCCCATTGGCGATCCGAGCTGCGGTCCGAGCCATTGATTCGCGGCGTCGACCAAAAACTATCTCAAGCGCGCTGTCGCTTGTCCGCTCCGGGTCAGGGAGCTCGGTGTCGCTTGCTAACTCCAGGCGGGAAGAGCGGTGCCGTTGAAAAATGGTGTTTTCAGGGTGTGAGAGCTTGGGAGGAAATTTTTCGTTGCTTTTGTTGAGTGTCAGAAGAAGCGACAGTTTTGAGGAGTTTGCCAATGAGCGCAGCAAGAGGTTGAACTTGCTTCCAGGCGAGAACGAACGAGAAGTAGTGCCAGTGAGAAATCGACTTGGTCTGGCCAGTACATTCAACGAGACTCGGAATGGCCTGAACATTGTGAAGGGCGAGCTGTGGGGGGTATCCTTGGTTGTAGATAAGACTCAGAGGAAGGGAGAGCAATGGGCGAATTTTCGAAATTGATCAAACTTCAAAGAAGGCGGGATGGCGGCGCTTCGAAGCTGATCGATGGCCATGGAGCGCGTTGCTTCATTTTGACAACGTATCCTGTTCAGAGAGAAAGTGCAGACCGTAAATCCAAGATTGCAATTCCTCAAGCCCGAGTTCGAGAGAAGACTGTTTCAGTAACAGTAAGATACAAAAAGCAGACAAGTTGAAGCTGGAACAGTGACCGAAATTGCCTTACGTAAAAAAAGACATCAACAATCACAGCACAAAAATAGAAATAGTCATACTCAAAAAATCCACAGCAAAAAGACCTAATCAAACGGCACAGGCCGCCGTATCCCAGGCCCAACCAACTTATGCTGCCCCAATACTGCCTCCTGTGCATCGCTGGACCAGGACATTTTTTGATGGAGTAAAATATAAATAAAAATTTATTCTAACTTGTTTAAATTTTGGGCAATCTCGACAGCAAAGTTTGAACAAAATTTATCATCTACAAAAAATATAAATGAAGCTACAGCCATTCGCGAACTGAGCACTGATTTCTGCCGTTATCCGAGTCTCTTCAAATTGGAGGAACATCCCCATCACTGTCAAAATTCAACCCATTACAACAAACTCTTTATTTTATCATAACCAGCCACTCACCTCTCCCTCCAAAGTATCTGCTCCTTAAGCCTCAACGTCAACCAAAACAAAACCTTGTCCTCCCCAGAAAGCTGATCCCACGGATGCGGGCCCCCCGGTACATTGCACGTATCAGCTGGGAGCTCCCTAAAGCAGTCAAACTTGTACGCCGCATGCAACACAAGGAGGAAGACATTGTACTTGTCACACTCCTCCCGCTCGCCATCCCTTCGGAGGAAAGGGGGAAAGGGGGGTCCGGGGTGGGGGAGGTGCAGGTCGGCGTTGGGGTCTGGGGCGTAATGTCTGAACGTTTTTTCTTTGTCGTCCCATGTGGTGAGGACGCCGGTGGTAGGTATGAAGTGGCGGGGGTGCAGGACGACGAGTTCGAATTGGGGGTTGAGGAAGTCTGGGTGGGTGAACTGTGTTTTTTATCAGTCGCCGATTATTACCGCGAGGTGGATAGGCCAATAAAAGACTCACGTCCAAATTTCTCCGACGGGACTCAGAGCCTTTCGGATCCAAAAGGAACTCCTTCCTGCATCGAACATTATCCTCATACACCATATCAATCAAATTTTCGAGCGACTTCCTTCCAAGCGTTATCGCTATGTATCCTGCACGGCCAAACGCCATACGAATACGCGGTGACACTAATCAAAAAGTCTCTCATCTCCCCTATCCAAAACAAGTAGTAGTAGCACAGCACACTCACGCGTAATGATATTCGAAGCCGACCCAAACCTAAACCTCCTATTCCACGCCCTCGGGATGATCCTCAACGCTCGAATCCCTCGTTCCTAAATAGCACCAACTACATTCAGAAAAGAGGTCAAGGAAACACGAAGCACAAATCAAACAATCACCCCCTCCAATCTGCGCTCTCTCGCCCCGGGTCCGGGGTCAACATCGCAAATTCGTGTAAGCCACGAAGAGTGGCACTGGCAGTCATGATCAGGGAGCTCGGTGTCGCTTGGAGTCAGCTCCTGGCGGGAGGAGGAGCGCGGACGTTGGGGGATGGTGCTTCCGTGGTGTGAGGGGTTATGAGGAAATTTTTCGTTGCTTTTGCTGAGTGCCAGTCCTAGTGTAACCGACAGTTTTGGGGAGCCCGAGCTCAAGCGCAGCACGAGCTTGGTTCCAGAGAAAGAACGAAAGGGATTGTGAGATTGAGACCGAATTGGTCTTGTCAGCCCGTTCAACGAGACTCGGAATGGCCTGAACATCGTGAAGAGTGAGCAGTAGGGACTATCCTTCGTTGTAGACAAGAGAGAAAAAAAGGGAGAGCAGTCTTGGTGGAAGAATTATCGAAATTGATCAAACTTCAAACTTCAAAAGAAGGCAGGATGGTGCTTCGAGAAATTAATCGATGGCCATATGCATGGCCATCGAGTGTATCGTTTCATTTCGATAGTCTAAGTAATGTGTCCTGTTCAGAGAGTAAGTGCAGGGCGTAAATTAGTTTGCGATCCTGTTTGTGTAAGATTTAAAAAGCAGACAAGCTGGAACATTGACCGAAATTGCCTTACGTAAAAAAACATATCCACAATCACAACCCAAAAATAGTACTAGCCACACTCAAACCACCTCCACCCTCCACACCTCTCCATCTAAAAAGCAAAAACTGAAAAGGACATGTATAAACCCTTCGTGAGCATGCTACTCAGTTGTTGCCATCGTGTTTTCTTACTAAACTTGTATATACAGGTCGAAGCTGTAGAACCGTTTACGAACGGACTTACGTTCCTCGACACCCATACAAAACCCGATGTTGCGCGAGACAGGCTTGCGCCTGATGATGCTGGCTATGACGCCGATAACACTGGGACTGTTAACAACGTCAAGGACCATGCCACCGTCACGCAGACGTTGAGAAAGGAGGCCTGGGCCTGTTGGACCTCTGAAATTGTTTTTCTGCGTCAATACTGCATGACGTTGAATGCTATTGGTCGCAGATTAACCGAATTTTCGTCCACATGGGAATTACTAAGAGCCATCGCCGATGCCATGGAAGGTGAGACTTGCACGATGTTATTGGCACAAAGCTCATATCAGACTTGAATAGCCCATGACAGTGCCTTTTTCGATGCTGAAATTCTTCATCGGGACATCAGCGTTGGGAACATCCTTATCACTGACGACGGAAGGGGCCTATTAATCGATTGGGATCTCAGCGCAATAATTAATCCAGATATATTAACTGACCGGCGTCCCTCACGAACAGCAAGTCTCGATATCTATATCTATACTAGCTCTCTAACTTTGCACTGTAGGGAACATGGCAATTCATGTCCTCTTTCCTCCTTCAGCACCCATCGGCAACCCATCGGCTGGAGGACGATCGAGAATCATGTTTTTACGTCTTGGTTTGGACAGCGCTGAAGTATAGCAAGCATTACACTCTTGAACCCATTTACTGGCCATCTTCAGGCGAAAATCCACCACCAAAAAATGACGATATTACCAAATTTCTAAGGGCCTTCGACGAGGTTTATGCCGACGCTGCAGGTACACTCAAAGGCGGAGACCTCAAGTCTGAGGTTTTGGTGAGCGGCGCTCTTTGCCGCGTAGTTCGATTCGACAAGCGACCGCTTCTAGATAAGCTTGTTGACGATCTTAACAGAGTTTTTCAAGTCCGATACGAAAATCCTCCGCCGAAGGACCAATTCGATCTGCTGGAAAAGCTGAAAGCAAAAAGAGCCACCGAAGAGGATCTGCAAGGTAGTTGGGCATACAATTATCTCACCCGCCAGGAAAATCTCAAGGCGAGAGGGTGGTTGGTTGACACCATCAGGTCCTCCCTTACTACACCAGATGAGTGGACATGAGTGCAGACTCGGAGTTGAGACTGAAATAGCCTTACGTAAAAAAAACATATCCACAATCACAGCCCAAAAATAGCCATGGTCAAAAATTCTACTCAAGTACAGCTCAAAGCCCAAAAACCTAATCAAACGGCACAGGCCGTATCCCAGGCCCAACCAACCCATGCTTCCCCACCCCCGCCCCCGCCCCCGCCTCCTTCAGCTTCTCCACCTGTGCAGCAGCAAACACCGACGGCACCGGAATCCCACAACAGTCTCCCCACCCCATCTCCCTCTGCCCTGCCCCTCCCAAATCCGCGTTTGCATTTGCATTCGGATAGGCATGCGCGTGCCCGCGATGCGCATCATCGAGAGGCTCATAGGACTTGGGGGTTTCGGGGCCGTTGTATGTGAGGATCGAGCCGAAGAGAAAGTGTTGCATGACGGGGAGTTTGCCTAGGACTTCTGCGAGGTACATTTTGATCATGCCTGAGTTTACTTTGTCCCATGATTTTACCTGTTGGTGAGGGTGAGAATGGGGGTGATGTGATAGGAGAGGGGAGGGGAGGGAGGGAGGGGACGTACGGCTGAGATGTCGTCGAGCATGGGCGAGTGCCATCTGAGTGAGGCTGTTTTTATCTTTGGTGGTCAAATCAAAACGTAAGCTGGCGCTGTATCAGCAACAGGAGAAGGAAGGGTGAGGCAAACCGAATTGATAAACGCGATACACGCAAAGTACATGTAGTGCTGCGAATACTCTTCGACGATTTCAGGATCGTGGATCGATTTGGGTCTGATGTATTTGTGTCCTGAAAAATAAAGCTTTAACCTAGCTCTATTGAGGCATGGAAGGACTCGCCTCGTAGCTGTGCGGCTCCAAAGAGGAACGGCAGGAAGTGGTAGTCGTCCAAGCCCCAAACGCCGTGCGAGCCTGCCGGTTCGAGCCAGTACGATGACTGGAGCACGCGCATGATCTGGATGTACCTGGTGCAGCTGTGAGGTTCTGCCAAATCGGGGGGGGGGAGGGGGTACACGCTTTACCTCCAGAAAATCCGTAGAACGATAGCTTTATGATCGCTCTCCTGAAGGACTCCCAGTCTCTCCAAGCATATCCTGAGTAGACGCAGCCCGGATCAGCAGCCAAATGTGAAATGTGTGATTGCAGAATGAAAAAAACGCACAGCCAACACAGAAAATTCAGCTCCATCCCACTCCCATAATCAATCCTCGTGCGATTCCCCCATGCTTCATTGAAATAAATCGATATCTCCTGTACGCTCTCCGCTGGCAGACCGGGCAACGCAGCGTGCAGCGAAGCAGATCTCTGTTTCGCACCCATCATCAATCAATCCGCCGCCTTAAGAGACCCAAGAACAAGCACGAGCACAGCTCACCTCCTCGATCCTATCATAAAACGTCCGAAACGCAGGGTTCCCAAAGCGCGACGCGGAGTTATCCACGGGCGGGGTGTCCTTCGCGGTCTTCTCCACTGAGTCGAGCAGGGATAGGATAGCTGTGACACCCTAATCCTAATCATCAATCATCCATATGCCTTTCACTTTTTTTCCCCCGGGCCTCCGCCCATGGCCGGGAAATTGGGGGGATGGGGGACGGGGAACGGGGACGGGGAACGGGGGATGTGGGACGGGGGAAGGGAGATGGGAGATGCTCACGTTCGATGCACCACACTCATCCGTCAACTTCGACCCTACGACTGCTTCGTTCAACGTCTCGATGTACGTTACGATGTCTTGGTGGGTCTTGGATTGCTGGAAGTACTCGAGCTGCTCTTTGGATAGGATGGCTTTGCGCGGGAGTTGGTATGACATCGTGGTTGTGGGTGGTGGTGGTTGGAGGCAGCTTGCAAGAGACTCTTGACTCGGACCGCGAGTCCGCTGCTCAAAGCTGACCATGATGCTTATGTAAGAAACAACCACTCCTTGAAGGCTTGATTCGCTTGAACATCACCTTGAACATCGTTGTTGTCGATTCTCGAAGCCATCGATGGCGTACTCATCACTCAGTGGCCCGCCTTCACGACGAGGATGACATACTAACTATAACTCCCTCACTGGCCGACGCCGACGCCGACAACACCAACCGTAAACCAAATCATTATCGTAAGGACTGGAGCTGGCGACGCGCCGATGGGTCCTGGCAGGATGTGTACCATATACATCGGCAGCCCCGCTGGCTGCAGCTCAGTGCACTAGCGTACCATGCTCCCCACCTGTCCTATGCCTTAGTGCCGAAATGAGCAGGAGGCCATAGCACGCCGACTATTTTCACGTCGACTCGGACGTCTGGGGTCAACCAGTGCCTCGACTACCGTAGGTGGAACCCTACCACCACATCACCATAAACGCCACCATCCAGGCAGGACAGGACGTCCAACGGAGGGCTCTGTCACCACCACTACAAACATCTCATACCCCTCTCACTCCTGTGATGTTCCTTCGAGAGATATGGGCCGGTTTATTTTGCCAACCAGTCTATGATCATCAGCACCACTCCAGAGGTCGACAAGACCCCAGTGGCAGAGATGATGAATGAAGTGGCAGCTCAACCCGCCCAAAACGACGAAGGAACGAAGGAACGAGGCGGGGTGGGGGTTGGGGACAACACAACTGGGTAGCGAAGTCGGCGACCACTTGTGTCAAATCAGCTAAGGTGGAACCCACATCACCAATATAAATGCTACCATTCGGCGAGAGCACAAAGGATGAGTTAGGTCGCCATTCACCATCACTAAAATATGGGCCGGTCAACTTTTGACATCCTTATCCATCGGCAATCCACCGGATATCAACCATGACACCAGTGGCGGACGATGCGGTAGATTGCAGCACGGCCCATCTATATCGACGACGGAGGGATGAGGCGGGAGGCGGGAGGTGGGAGGTGGGGGCAATGGCACTACAACGACTGTCCTGTCAGCAAATGACGTGCCGACTACGTTTAATGGCAGCGATTTGGGTCGACCAGAGCCAGTGGGGGCCTTATCTAAGGTGGAACCCCAGCAACACCTTCATAAACGATTTACACCACACCCATCCCCGACCATCTTCCATATGGGCCGAATGGAGTCTAGCAAAACCACCAGCACAACCCCAGAGGTCAAGCAGGACTCCAGTGGCTGTAGCTGACGGGGGGAATAAATAGACTGCAACACGGCCCATAAAATGACGAAGGCGGAAGTGGGAGGTGGTGACAACACAACTGGTTAGCAAGGTCGGTTGCTTCTTGGGTCGGCAAGAGTCAGTATGGACGACATGCCAGATGAAACTCCACATCGCCAAACGCTGCTATTCGGCAAGAGCTGGAAGGACAAGTAAGGTCAGGCTCACTATCACAATCGCAAACGTTTTACATCACACCCATTCCCGTGCGCCTACTTCAAGAGATGTGGATCGTTTTAACCACAAAGCCAATCCATCAGAACTACCTCATAGGTCAACTTGGACACCAGTGGTAGTAGACGATGAAGACGATGCAGGACAACCCACACCAAACAACGAAGGCGTAAGCTGGGAGATGGGAGATGGGAGATGGGAAGTGGGAGGAAGGCATAGGACATGGGTGCGGTCCGGACATCTATCAGGTATTTTCTCAGAACGATGCTGGAAAATATATTTTCTCACCTTTTATTTATACGCAGCGGAAACCCACGGCAAAGCTGAGACTCGCCTGCCACTTATGCTAACCAGTTCATGAGGACGTGGACTGGCGATGCAGACGCCGACACCCCGACGGGTCCTGGCGGGATATGTACCACATAATGCCAACCCCACTAGCATCAGCGCGATACACCAGCATACCGTGCTGCCTTCATTTTAGTGCCTGAACGAGAATGAGGCCAACTCAACAGGAGTGCCGACAATTTTTACGGCGACTCGGATGTCAACCAGTGCTTCGACCATCTAAAGTGGTACCCCACCACCACCGCCACAAATGCGACCATCCAGGCAGGACAGGACGGACGAGTGAGCTCGCTGGCCACCACCACTACAAACGATTGACACCACACCCATTCCCGTGCGCCCCTCCAAGAGATGTGGGCCGGACCTAATTACACAACACATCCACCAGCACCACCCAGGATATCAACCAGGACACCAGTGGCAGTAACCGACGGAGGCGATGTGAGATTGCAGCACGGCCCATCCAAAACTTGAACGACTAAGGGACGAGGGGTACTGGAGTCAACGGTGGCGACTGTGGGTTTCACCCCACCATCATCAATGCTACCATTTGGCGAGGCCAGGAAGGACGAGACCCCTACAAAAGTCGTATACGCCCCCTTCAAGAGATGTGGGCAGGTTCAATCACAAGGCCTATCCAACATACCCATCAGCACTACCCTATAGGTCAACTCGGACACCAGTGGCAGTAGATGATGAAGACGATGGTAGTTCAACCCGCCCGAAACAACGAATGGACGAAAGGACGAGACGGAGTGGGGGTTGGCGACAATACAATCAAGTAGCAAGGTTGGCGACCACTTGAGTCAAATCAGCTAAGGCGGAACTTGGATCACTAAATGCTACAATTCAGCGAGAGCACAAAGGATGAGCGAGGTCTCCATCACCGCTTCAAACATTTTCCACTGCATCATTCCTGTGTGGTTCCTTCATGAGATGTGGGCCAGGCAATTAAGATCGTTCTGCATCTATCGGCAATCCACCAGATATCAACCAGGACACCAGTGGCAGTAATCGGCGGAGGCGATGTGAGATTGCAGCACAGCCCACTCGAAGTCGAAGGGATGAGGTGGGAAGAGGGAGGTGATGAGACTACGACCACTGGCAGGTGCTAAGGTCGGCGACTTGGGTCAACAATAGCTCATCAAGGTGGAACCCCGTCACCACAAATGCCCCAACGTTAGCACGACAAGAGAGGAATAGATGAGGTCACCATCACAAACGATTTACAACCGCACCCATTCCCGTGCGCCTACTTCAAGAGATGTGGGCAGGTTTAACCATAACGCAAATCCATCAGAACTACCCCATAGGCCAACTTGGACACCAGTGGTAGTAGACGGTGGAGACGGTGGCAGCTCGACCCACACAACACGACGAAGGGGTAAGCTGGGAGGTGAGAAGTGGGAGGTGGGAGGAAGCAACATAAGTGCAAGTGCGGTCCGGATTCCCTCGCAATCTACCAGGTATTTTCTCAGAACTATGCTGGAAAATCTATTTTCCTAATTACCATTTATTTATACGCAGCGGAAATCAACGGCGAAGAGACTCACAGGCTGCTCATGCCATTGCCACCTGGACGGTTTGCGATTGGTTTTCCTGGACATGTCCTACATCCCATGCATGGCGTTTACGAAGTACTGCGCACATTCGAAGCGGTCAGTTGAAAGTTTTTCCATTTGTGAGAGAAAAAGTGGACCGATCTGATTAGATTGTTTTAGAGCAGGCAACATTGGATACTTGAAGATACCTGCTGACTTGGACTGGAGTTAGCGTCGTTTGCATTGATGGGGGAAAACACGTCAAGGAAGACGAAAGTTTTCGTAACGCGGAATTCCTTAAATACGACTTCGAGTTGTCAGCACCCATCTTTCATAATTCGTTCCTCGCAATGAAGCTCTCGTTTTTATCATGCCTCAGCCTAGGGTTGCTCCCAGCAGTAAAAGGAATCATACTCCAATCAAGCGATGGGACGGATATTTTTGCTGATGCAGTAGGCAACCTGAGAAACCCACCTATCGTGTTTGTCCATGGAATCGCTCTGAGCGCGTTGGTGTGGAAGGACCTCTTTCAGGATAAGCGGTTGTTGGACCACTTTTACCTGGTGTGTGAAAATTTTTCCTCCAATTTTGTCGATGTTCATTTCCGTGTGTGTCACTAGGTGTCTTACGATTTGAGAGGTCATGGAAGAAGTGGGAAGCCCAACACGACGGAGGCGTATGCCTCGAACTTGTTTGCTGACGACTTCGCGACTGTGATCAAAGCTTTCAAAGTCAAGTCTCCGCTCTTCGTTGGATGGTACTGTTGGTTCAATTGTGACTTGACAATGAGCTAACGGGATTTATTTCATCATGCAGGAGCTACGGAGGTAAGAACGAACCTTTCTACCTGAAACATCCAGTATACTTATATGATCTGCTACCTCCAGGAACCATCACCTCAGATATCTTCGCCCACTTGCCCCCTCGCACAATCTCAGGCATCGTCGCTGTCGCCGCCGTACCCTCCACCGGGCTCATCATCAACTCGCCCCTCATCAACGCCCTCCTCCCAGGCTTCGCCTCCACCGACGACGTCGCACTGGACATCGCCACTAAATCCGCCTTCATCGACGCCTGCTTCACCACCCCCTCCAACATCGCCATCGACATCATCTGGTCGTGGCTCGGCTCGACCGTCCTCCAGCTGCCACCTATCACGGCCCTCGTCGGCGGGCGCGCACAGGACCCGACGAAGCTGTTCGAGGCTGGTGCACAGGGGTTTCCGTACCTTTCGATTAGCGGGACGGGGGATAAGATTGCGTTGAATGATAATGTTACGGCGGAGATCGAGCCGCATTTCACGAATTTTGAGGTGGTTAGGATACAGGGTGGTGCGCATGCGGTGTTTGTGGAGACTGAGGACGAGTTTGTGAGGGCGCTGGTTCCGTTTGCGAATAAGATTTTGGGGACCTGAAGAGTGCGGAGGGGAATTGGGTGTGCATGCTTCATACATTAGCTTTATTCTTGAGCTCCATGTTTGATATATGAATGCTTTAAAAACCACAAAACTATCCTGTCTGTCTGTCTGTCTGTCGAGTTCAACTCAGACCAATAAAAGTGACTGGAGTTCAGAATTTGAGTGCCATTACTTTAGGACATGGCTATCAAGAGGTTCGGTCGTCGCGCAAGTCCAAACTTTGTTGGAGCATAAGCATCCAGATGCCATTGAATGTTCGTGGAGAGGAAGAGAAAACGAAGTGATGACCACCGACGGTCCACCGTGACCTGATTTGGCCCTGACCTATCTTGGTCTCTCACCTCCACCATCCAAATCCAGGACAATGTCCACACCAGCAGATGTCCTCCGCGCCTCTCTCGAGAAGCACAACGACACATTTGAAGCCTTGCTCCGGCTCATTCCCCCGCAATACTATATTGTCAACGACGAAACGGAGGAGCAGGTCAGTTCTTGTCGTTTTTTTTTTGGACGGTCCCTTTCTTATTTTTGTTTTGTTTTACGATTTGAAGGCTGCTTCAAAATACCAAAAACACAGCAAGAAACAAAAAGCGCCTAAGCAGGCTATCAAAGAGGCGTCGAAGAAGGCAAAACGGGAAAAGGTCTTTTTTTGTTCCCGGTTCGTTCAAGTCGAAATTTGCTCATCCTACACTTTTGCATGAAATCAGCTCGACCCGGCGAACCACAAATCAATCATCGATATCCAAAACGCGAACTACCTAAAACAGAGAGAAACGGCGAAGGGCAAGCGGAAAGCCTCGAACCCTCCATCTGAATCTGGGAGTGAGGACGACGACGACGACGACGGCTCGGCTATGAACGTCGATGTCGATATGGACGACCTGGACAATGAACAAGCCATGGACGAGGACGAGGGAGATGGTGAGGACGCAGACACACAGCTCAAACCCATGCCCGCCGCCCAAGGCATCGAAGCGCTCCGCGAGAGACTACACACAAAAATGGCTTTGCTCCGCCACGGGGGCGCAGGTGCTGGCAAGGGCGAGCCGAGCGACAAGGACGGACTCTTGGAGGAGCGCAGACGGCAAAGAGCCGCGATGCGCGAGCGGAGACGGAAGGAGACGAGGGAAAAGATCAAGAGGGAGGAGGAGATGAGGGGGAAGAAGAAGGATAAGGATAAGACTGATAGCAGAGACAAGGGGAATACTACGAAGGTATGCGTTCTTTTTTATTTTTTTCTACTCTACCTATACTGACAAACAAATTTTTGAAGGCCCAGCTCCTCGTCCCAGACCACCCACACCCCGCCCATCACCCCGACCCCCAATCAACACTAGCAACAGTCGCCTACTCCTCCTTATCTGGCTCTTCTCATACATCCCACAGCCTCAAACACAAACTCACCTCCGACCCCACACAAGCCCTGAACCAGCTCGCATCGCGCAAAGCCAAGCTCGCCGCCCTACCCGACGAGCAGCGCACCGCCGCGGAAGAAAAAGAAAAGTGGGCCAAGGCGGAGGCGCGGCTGGAAGGCGTGAAAGTACGAGACGATGAGGCAAGGTTGAAGAAGGCGGCAAAGCGGAAAGAAAGGGGGAAGGAAAGGGGAAAGAAAACCTGGTGAGTTGGCTTGGCTTTTTTTTTGTGCTTTCACATGTATTCGCGTTTTTCTTTGCTTTTATCTGTTTTTTGGAGAGAGAGAGTTGACTGATTGACTGACGACACACGACAGGGAGGAGAAGAAAGAACAGCTCGCACAGTCTATGGCGGCAAAGCAGAAGAAGCGTGCGGACAATATTGCCATGCGCAATGAGCGGAGAAACGAGAAGAAGCGTGGGTCGACGAAGAAGGGGGCAGGGAAGGCAAAGGCAAAAGCAAGGCCGGGGTTTGAGGGTAAGTCGTTTGGGAAGGGGAAGAGTGCATCGAGCGGGAAGGGCAAGTAGCGTGTGTTAGATGTTCTGCTTTTGTACCACCGTACTGACGTGGAATTGAATCTTTGTGATTTTCGAAAGGTGAACATTGGAAGTCTCTGGACCCACTGAGAGATATATTGAGGTGTGTCGTTAATACGGACCTGTATTCATGGAATTGAGTGCTGATTTATTGTGCAGTTCTTTTGACAGGCCTTTTCTATTTTTTTTAGTGAAGCTTGCGGGCATGGGGCATGTTGATGTACCCTCAATCGACCTCCGACCTCAAAAAAAAAAAGAAACTCTGCGAGAAACCTCGGATGCACGCAGCTCCAATATGTTACTGACCAACCATAAAAAGTGAGGTACGCGGCAAGTAGAGTTTGTTACAATCGTGTTTTGCATTTCTAATTTTACCCTCACAGAAGTCTTCTTATGGCCCGACTGAAAGACCTGTTGTGCAGGAACTTGCAAGCTTGGAACCGTAGACATCATGTGTTCGCCACGAGGCACTGCATATATAAGTCAATTTCAAAATTAGCGCTGGAAACCCCTTCCTTCCTTTCCACGTTCAAGAGATGGAAATCGAAAAACCAAGCAGCCCCACCGACGATTGGCAAGAGATGGAGGCACCTGTCCCTGGATCTGATGAGATTCACAAACCGGTTGATGATATGGACCCCGACAAGAGTATCACGCAGTCAGATTTACTGCCAGACCAAACGATTACTCCTGATCCTCTACCTGGTACGAGCACTGGCTCTCGCCTGTTTATCTGCCTGACGGTACACCTGTTCTTACAGCGGAAGAACCTGTTGTCCTCGACTCTTTCGTTCCACTATTACAAAAGCTCGAAAGCACCGTTCTCTTCGACGATGTAGCAAAGGAATACGTACGGCCATCTTCTACATTGTTCTTTGACTCATTCTTAACTGGCATCACTAGGATCTCATCGGCGATATAGAAGACTCGGAATGGAAAAGCCTTCAGGCTTATGCAAACCGTGTCATAGAGCTTTCCGTCTCTGATGCTGCAGACCAATCTCCAAAAGTTGCGAATTCGGCTTTCTTCCGCATCGGTCAACACCAGGGAAGAACCCCCCTGTTTCCATCCTTATCCCGGCTCCATATCACGAACACAACGCCATCCTCGTTGTTTTATCTGGGCATGCTCTTCTCGCCATCGCTTACAACACTTACGATCAACGGCATCAGCTCGCCACAAACAGTTGCCTACTTTCTGAGACGAGTGGCGGCAGAGGCGTCGTTGACGACCCTCGTTCTGGATTCCGTAAACATTGCGTCAGACGTTGCCAAAGCACTATCTCAATGCATTCACCTCGAAGTTCTTGAACTCAAGAAGTTGATGAAAACAGCTCCATTTTCTTTCAAGGCCATGGCACACCTGCCACGCCTGCAAGTTCTCAAAGTAGATGCGACAGGCCTCACTGTCCTTCGTACGTCGGCCGAGTTCGACGAAACTGGTCCAATGTTCCAAAGCATTGAAGAGCTTCGATTTGTTGGAAGTGCGGCCACGTTGGCGGACATCGTCGATGACCTGGCATCTCCCACCAATCTGCAACATATGCACATCGAACTAACGAGTTATACAATGAATGCTCGCAGAAAGATTGGGGGAGGACTTGGAAAGGGTGGCAAGAAAGCTTCATTCTATTCACCTGTCGGTGATCTACTGGCAAACGTCTCTCGCCAACTCTCTCTGTTATCCCTAGTCATCATATTCAACGATGGGTTAGATTACTCGTATGATCAGCTTCCTGGCAGTGTCGTTTCGTGCCTTTCCTCTCTGCCCAATCTTGAACAATTAGAAATCTCGGGAGCCAGCATATCTGACCTTGATCATACTCTCGCCAGAACAAATAAACCTTGGCCCAAAATCCAAACACTTCGTCTCTCACTGTCCATTAACCACCATGTCTTTGGAGCCCGTGGGCTGTCATTGCCTACCCTCAAACACCTCGCCAGATCATGTCCACACCTCACGTCGTTCCAGTCCTTTGTCAAACTCCCAAGCGATCACAGTTCACTTACTGGATTCGACGTGAAACCCATTTCTCATCCACTCAAATTCCTGTCTGTTGGGTGTTTCCCTGAAATTCAGTGGAAACACGATTCTGAAAATATGGACAAAGTATACCATACCGCCAGCTCTCTCTATGCGATTTTTCCTGATCTCGAAACAATTCAAACTCATGAACAATGTGCTGCTGAATTTTGGATGGAGGTCCACAAGGTTGTGAAGATTTTTCAAAATATTCGTGCACTCGATCGGCTGCGTTACAGCTCCATGGCGCAAGATGGCCTTCAGCCAGATGATAATATCGTTTTGGTTGGAGGGCCAAGATTTGAACAAAGTGGCGAAGAAACTGCTGATGATGAAAAGAAGCATACTGAGCTTGCTGCGTGATTTGATTTGTTGATGTTGTATGTATTATCCCACTAACTGCGAGAGGTGGAGAGGGCGTCAAAGAAACTGCAACATTTATTTTAATATGGTTCCAGAATTCGACCTGCTACTAACACCGAAAACCCATCATGCATTCGTCCGCAACAATTTTGAGGTGAGTCGCTTGGAAAAACTTCACCACCATGGAAGAATGTCTGAGACAATTCTCTACTCATCAGCAACTCTCTTTTACGTCTTATCCGGACGCTTGCTTTTTAACCAAGAAAGAAGCATCGAATATAAATATAAGAATTTCCCAGCTCGCCACGAGGCCCAGCATATTTAACCACACGTTGAAATGGGCAAAAGAACTCGTTCTTTCATTCTGTTCAAGAAAATACGATCTATGAGAGTTCTTAGCATTATCTTTGGCGAGAACCACGCCGAAGATAGAGTCTGCTCTCCGCTTCTTGACGAAGAGGAAGTGTCTGAAGTGGCACAAGGTATTTCTTTCACCCCACCGTGACTGTACATTCATTCATCCAATCCTTCCTTTGTTTGTTCGCAGCCAATGAAATGGTTGTTCTCGATTCTTTTCGTCCGTTGTTACAGACGCTAGGAACTGCATTAATTGTGGAAGGAAATGAATATGTACGAATTTCCTTTGTTGTTCACCCTTGTATGAGAACCCTGACTTGCCATCCCTCCAGTGTCTTATTGGCGACGTGACTGAGGCAGCCTGGAAAAATCTACAGGAATATGCTAGCGCCATCGAAGTACTATGTGTCTCCGATAACAGTGATAGCGGCGCCCAGGTTTCCGACGCGACATACTTCCGTCTAGGTCAACTGCAAGGAATGGCTGCTCCTATGTTTCCGAAATTGACTTTACTTCACATCAGCAACATAGTCTCCACTTCCTTACCCCACATGCCCCTGATGTTCTCGCCATCACTCCAATCGATCGAAGTAACAGGACTCGCTGACAAGGCTACGCTGACGTTTGCTTCTTTTCTGAGACGGGCAGGAACAGAGGCTTTGCTGACAAGACTTGTCTTGGATTCCGTGAACCTTACGCCCGAGGTCGTGAAAGGGGTTGCTCATTGTCAGGAGCTGGAAGTCCTGGAGCTACGAAATGTTAAGACACAGAACTCCAACTTTCTGAGTGCTCTGATTTATTTGCCTCGACTCAAATTCCTCAAAGTCGACGTAGATGAGAGAAATCTCCCCCCATCTCGTCCACCAATTGATGCAGCCATGCAACCCCAAGCCCAGAAATTCCCCTCTCTTTCAGAATTACGGTTCAAAGGCAGTTTTTCCACACTACATACTGTAGCCAATGATCTTATTCATGCTCATTATCTTCGGTGCATACACGTCGAGCTGACGAAGTACCCGACATCGGTTACCCATACCAAAAGTTATCAACCCTACCACAACAACCTATGCTTCTCGATCAGTGATCTCCTCACGCCTTTGTCTAGTACCTCGTCAGCAGCCATCGAATCCCTGGCTATAACATTCAACGGAAATGACAAGCAGGCTAATGAATCGTTGCCCCGCCATGCTGTCTCTGTCCTTTCGGGATTAAGCAATCTTCGACACCTAGAAATTTCCGGGATAGGAATGTATGCCCTCAATGATGCCTTCAATGACTCCTTTTCAGAACTGGCTTCGCTCTGGCCACAAATTCAGACTCTCCATCTCCCCCTGACCGACAACTGCTTCCAAACTGGCTTTAAAGTCGGACATTCATTGGCACTGTCCACTGTGCAACGTATCGCACAGTCCTGCCCAGAACTTTTATCATTCAGAGCTCCCATTGCAATTCCAGAGAACTTAACTCAGTTCACGGCCAAAGTCCTCTCGCATCCATTAACTTCGTTATCTGTGGGCAGTCGACAATTTTACTTGTTTCCTGTAGACAAGGTCACCACGGCGAAATACTTCGCTCGATGCTTGTGCGCCATGTTTCCTCATCTGCGAAATATCTACGTGCATCAAGATTACAACCCGGATTTCTGGAGCGAGGTCAAGAGACTCGTAGAATTGTGCAACGACATTCGAGGATTCGACCGTGTACGTGCTAAGCCACTTCGTTAGAGGACGGTCGAGGTTAATTGCAAGGCTGTTGATGACATCCAGAAGAGGTTGTTGAGCCAACAAAGCATCGCGCGTTTTTTGACAAAATCTCCACCATTGCTCGCAAACCGTTAACGATTGAAAACTGAAAGCTTGTTCAGCGAGTCAATGTGCTCTTCATTGCAGCCTTGCGCAAGCGGATTGAAGTTGTACAAAAAAGGCATAAATGCACGACAGGTTGAGGTCATGCAGAGCATATCGAGGATCACGAAATTCTGTTATGGATAACACAGTAACATAGCTGAACATATCTTCAGAAATAAATATAACAATCAACACAATGGTACATACAATTCCTACATAATCAAACAATCACTTTTCTTCTTTTTGTTCTTCTTTTCCTGGTCTGGTCTTCCGCCATTGGTTTGCTGCTGCTGACCCCCCTGGGCGCGTTGTTGTTGCTCTCGTAGATACGCTTCGTGCTCTTGACGCGCCATATGTTCTTCCTCGGCTTGTAGCTGATGAGCAAGAGCAAGACTGAAAAGATAAATTTACGTTCATAATTCAGCAAAGCTCACAACAAATCAAAAACTCACTCATTGGGGTCGACTACTCCCGTATAGGCATTGGCAGCAGCCTCTGCAGCACGCAAAGCTTCTTCTGCGGTTTGACCAGCGAAGTCGCCCCCAGCCGGACTGGATCTGATGAAGTCGGAATCAACGAATGTAGACCAACCACCATCGACGTCTTCGAGTCGTTCCCAAACGACGGAAGGTTCGTTTAGAAAGACTTGGTCGGTTACAAGGGTATATATGGCAGAATCTTCGGTGCTTGTTGGCAGGTCATTTTCAATTTGGGTTGGTGCATCAAGATTGGTGGAAGAAGAGGTGGCGAGGACTTGCGAGGAAGAACCAGCACTGTTAGGTGTAGACTTTGTCGACGAAGGTGAATGTTTATACAGGACGGAGAGATGGGAATTTCTGAACAGCGCACAAGGCGTATCTGGCGGCAGCGTTGTGGCAAGATGGAACAGCCCGTGATATGTTAGTTGCGATTGGGTCGAGTCCAAAAATCGGCGGACCACCGTCGCTGGATATAAGAATGAGTGGTTATGAAGGCACATATGTGAGTTAAAGTGGAGTAAACACACCGTCCTGAACCTTTTTCAACTCTTCCTCTGACCAGTTACGGGTGGGGCTTACAGGACCACTGCCCGCAGCCTGCAGTTGTGATGCCTCCTCGTCGATGACGAACCGGCCATTTGTCAAGTGGTCCACCTCGGCAATCAGCCCCACGGCGGTGTCGTAATCTCGTACTCGTTGTAGAACAGGAGCTTCAGCGCTGTCTGGGTCGACCAGCCAACCATGCAGAAGAGGAATGTTTACTTGCTCGAAGAGCTTGAGTTCACCGCCGGCAGTTGAGCCTGAAGGTCGGAACGAGGTAGCCGCAGTAAATGTTGGGTTTAAATCCATCCCTTCTGTTAGTGGAACGAATGGTCAGTAATTACTGCGGAATTGCTTTAAAATTGTGGTAGAACGTACTCTGTGTGTAGGGCATTATCGAGAGTGCAGCAGATATATCAACATCAGGAGATGTGGTGAGGAGATACTCGGCCACTAACTGGGAGAGGAACTCGTACGAGACGTTTTGGCGAGATGGAGGTTGGATGTCGATGTTACCTCGCAAGATGAGAATATTACCTGCGGTTCAGAGGGTGCCAGTCAGAACATACGCTTTGGAATTACCGTACTGGCAACGTATCTAGCCCCTAGATATCTCGAAGAAACTCACATATTGCGATAAAGGAGCAAGGTCTGCAAAATTGTGACTTGTCGTTAGGGTCGAAATATCTGAATCGGCATGAAACACACCCGTTAAAGTTTTGGGTAATAATCCTCAGATCTCGACCACGAAACTTGATATACTTGAGGTGCCAGACCTCGGCGATTGAAGACTGGACAGTTTGTGCTTCCCCGGACATGGAGGTTGTGGAATAAGATCGTGAACAGAGATCCTCCGACATGCCGGACAACTACCAGCTGATCACGTGCATGACTGCGTGTAATATCCTCTCGGTCCGAAGAGACTCAGACAACAACTGAACAACCAATGAACAACGTCTCTTCGTTTTCAGACTCCCTCGAAAACGTTTCATGTACAACTTCACCGACTGAATTCCGTGGAATTCAAACCGAAATATATCAAGATTTATGTGAAAATTTCTCATCAGGTCTGCTTTCTTGACCAGTCCCTTGCCACTGGTTCCTCAAGCGCCCAAGATGGCAGGGCGGGAAACATACCGATTTCCGGAATGAATAGACCTTTGAATATAACCACTGGCAGTAATCTACATTTATTCAAACCGATCGGAGTTAGCGAACGACATTGCTGTATGCCAAGGATGTTTCCATTCCACGCAGATCTGAATTGAATACAGAATCATTTGTCAAGCTGTCGCGAACAGCTGCTTCGCGCAAGTTGAGGATCAGACGAGAACCCTGGAAAATTTTTGTTGAATGAGAAAGATGGAAATGTTGACCAATGACAACTCACAGCAACAACCAACGAAACTGCGATCCACCTTCATGGGAAGACAATTTCGCCAATACTAGTAGTTAGCAGGCAATAGGAACAAAAATAGCGCTGACGCACGGCTCGTAAAGGACCACGAGGGGGCCAACAACGACGGAACAAACGATAGCGCCAGCAATTAGTGTAACTATACCGAGAGAACTCCTCAGGAACACGAGGGAATATCTGAGTGAAAGACGCGCACCAGCGATTCTAAAACGAGGCGTTATTATCTTTCTCAATGCCTGAATTAAGCAAGCAAACTTACGCAAGGAAGTAGATCGTTCCATCTCGGACGAAGGCTTTCGCCAGAGGAGGGATTCGGACCTGCCATCCAGTGCGCCGGGCTTCTATGGCGGACTGGACAAATTTCGCGATTGTCATCATGAAGCATATCACTGAGAATAATTATGAATCAATTCATTTTCAAACGGTTACTGCGTACCAGCAACAACAATAGAATAAGCCCTGTCGGAATGCACGACTACAGTGAGTCAAAGTGACACGCAAAAATTTATGATCAAGATACTAACCAGCCAACCATTATCCCCCCAGAAAGTTGAGGTGCTGATAAGCAACCTAAGATAGGCGCGTCCGGTGGAGCAAGAAACGCAGCTTCCACAATTGGTCCCCCGAACGCGATTGCGGTGAAGATTTGCACCTGGCAGAATTACATATGAAAGGCGTCCTTCCTTAACTTAAAAGCGACATACAGCAAGTTCACCTGTTTAAACCTGAGGTGTTAGATGGTATTGATTACTTATAACTAACACCGACCGAAAAACATTATCAACAGAAAGATAAGCACTAGCAGAGTGACATTCAAGATTTGCAATGGAGCAAGGAACGCATCGTAAATACCTCTGGTGCTCCGCCCATATAAGGCGTACAACCGTAATACCATGATCCCATTTACAGTCAGTAAAAGGGCAGTATTTGACCCTCTATAAAGTAGTTAGTTGGCGGGACATAATGAGGAGACTGTATACGTACACGGACACGCTAAAGACGAAAAACAGCTGACATCTAAAGAGTTAAAGAAATAGTTGACGTTGAGCGGTAAGCCGGAGAAAATTGGATAGATGATAACGGTGACACCTCTGGAAAGGATGTCAGACAGATTGAATTCAATAAGCCAATGCGGATCCTTACTTTCACTGAGGATTGAACCGTCGAATACGCTGGAAGTCGTGAGCCAAACGAGGGCGGCGTATTGGCGCCAACTTACTTGTGGTATATATTCTACGACGACGTCAATGAAGGCTTTACCGGAGATAAGAAGCGCTACCCACATTGCCTGGAAGAGACCTAGGTATCTGAGCAATAAGTAGAGCGCCTTAGGAAGCGACCATGCCCTCTTCCTAATAAACCGATGTTAGCCTCGACATTATTCGCATTGGACAAGGGTATTCACCTCCAGATGTGAGTAACCTAGCCGAAGAATAATGAGCGAAATCTGTCACAATGAATTATGAAAGACTATTAACTAACTTCACGCGGAAATGTCGAGATTGTGTCGTAGGTCAAGACCACAAGCCCAGAAACTGTCATATCCGAAAGTTCATATCAATATCCGCTGCTATAACATAAGCTCCGCTGGATAGGACGAACTCACCCCAAACATAGGACGCTATCCGTGATGCCCAAATTTCCTTGAGGACAGCATCCTGTGGCCAATTCATCGCTGAAGCAAGGAACAGCTCAGTAGCCCCAGATGATCAAAGTAGAGTGCACAAAGTTATCGGTCCCTACTTCCTCGAGCGTCGCTGAGTATATATACGGTTCCTGGCATGCCTTTTGGCATATAATATATAACCTGGCAAGCCCGGCTGCAGGCAGAATGAAGAAGACATGTCAAAACTAGATTCCCACCTACACAACCACTAGTGCACCGATCAGGCCTTTACGGCATACTTTGAAGCCTGCTCAAGGTTGTTTGCGAGTCGTTCCATTTAGTAAAATCACGTTTAGCTCACCCTTAAACCATCCCTGCACGGTGAAGTCACTATCAATTATTTTCGTTACGGAAATCGAGTGCCCGTGCTAGCTGTATTGATCTAAAAGCCTGGACCATAATGAAAAAAATTCATGTCGTTAATAGCAACAATT
The DNA here is from genome assembly GCA_023014345.1 of Galerina sulciceps. NCBI lineage: Eukaryota > Fungi > Basidiomycota > Agaricomycetes > Agaricales > Galerinaceae > Galerina > Galerina sulciceps. The sequence continues at coordinate 826,424 of JAEDXJ010000007.1, forward strand.
CGGTATAAGACGTATAGAGTGAGTAATAGCCGGTTATGACGGCCTGCCGCCTTGAATCTATCGTTGGGATGTCGCTGTAAATACCCCCAGGTGTATTGACACAGAAGGGGGTTGAAGGACCGAGCCTCCGGTCTGGAGAAGACTCGTGAAAGATTTCTGGGAACGACAACTTCTTGGCCTACAAGAGTGTATGCGGGGAAACTTGAGTGGGGTTAAGTGTCTGTTAGCTTTTAGGGTTTGAGATCTAGAGCCGGCTATCGATTATTTGGTCGCGCAAGCTGCACAAATAACGGACATTTCTCCGTGTGTACGTTAGAGATCTGCAATTGAGTTCGAAGACGGGTTTGGTCTCATCGACGACAAAATGTTACTTAGCCTTATGCAACTCGCAATTTATGTCACAAGAGAATTTCCCCGAAATCGAGTTTTCAGTCTTCATTGAAAGAGAAAGGTCTGTGACGCATAAACTGTAATAGGTGGCTGCTTTTGATTAGTGACTGTCGGGAGAGAATTTTATATAAATCACGACACTACATTGGTCCATGGAACAGGTTATTCAATCTCGGACGATGGCCCAGTTACTATCCCCGTTTCCAGCTCTCGTAGAACTGAATTGAATGTAGAATCGCCGGGGAGTCCGTCGCGAAGAGCAGCTTCACGCAAGTTGAGAATCAGACGAGACCCCTATCAGAATTTATTGAAAATGAGGACACCGGCGGATTACGAACAACCTACAGCAATGACATAAGACACAACGATCCACCTTGAGATATAATTGAGTTAATGAGTTGGTATGATGAAGAAAACTAAGATACGGACGGTTCGTATAGCACGATATAAGGACCCACGACGAGGGAACAGTTGATAGCCCCGGCGATTTGTGATACTATTCTCAGGGACGCACTAGTGAGCTCCGATGGAAGGAGGGCATCTCGAAAAAGGGGTACAAACCAGCAACTCTAAATCAAAAATCAGCAAACCTTTCAAAATAACGTCATTCTAAGATAACATACGCTAGGAAATAAACTGTGCCATCTCGGACGAAGGCCTTCACAAGGGGCGGAAATCGTATTCGCCATCCAGCTCTTCGCGCCTCCAGAGTAGACTCAACAAATTTTGCAATTGTCATGAGAAAACATATGACTGAGGAGGTTCAGAAAACAATACACAACATGTAAGATTATTATTTCATACCAGAAACGATTATTGAGTATGACCTATCATTATATACGGATTGACAGAGATACACAATAAATTCAAGAGCAACACTTACCAGGCAAAGTATACTGCCCGGGGAACATCGGGGGCTGTCAAGCAACCCAAGATCGGTGTGTCCGGGGGTGCGAGAAATGCGGCATGCACCACAGACACCCCAACTACGATACCGACGTATAATATGGCCTAGGAATCATAAGAGATATCGTTCGTGAAAATTCGGTTCAACCCACCATTAATTCTACTGTAAAGTGCGCTCAATGCATCGAGTAAAATTGTTGCCAACATATGAACATCACGAACCAGAAAATAATAGGGACAAAAATAGTACAACTGAAGAGCCAAGTTCAGAATATCACATTCTCAGGAGTTACACTGCAACCATACCTTTAGGGCTTTTGTTATAGAGAGCGTAGAGTCGCAGGCCGAGAATGCCATTAACAATCAGTAAAAGAACGTTATTTGAGCCGCTGAGAACGAAATTTGTTTAAAACCGGATTCGGTATCGATTGTGATACCCACAGAGACATGCTAAACACAAAGAAAATTTGACATCTGATGTTGGAAGGGAGGTGCAACGCCGGAAATCAATCACAAAACCAGGGCGGGAAAAAACGATGACACCTCTAGCGAGAAGGTCAGACATGATTTACAAGATTGAAAAAAGGTTTACTTTTATGGAAGTTTGGACCGTTGAATACGCTGTGAGTAAGTAGTTGAGAAGGATTTACTGAGATACCTCGGTGGCCAACTCACCAGTGGTGTAGACTCTACAAACATCACTTCAAATTTGGGAACGATGGCGAAAAACATAGAACTCACATTGCTTGGAAAAGACCCAAAAATCTCACAAGCAAATATAGTGTATCAGGAACCGACCAGCCCTTCGTCCTGATGCTACGATATCAGAATTAAGGATCGTCTTCTGCAACCAAACCGAAATCACCTCCAAATGTGAGTGAGCTGAATGTAGATGGATGAGCATATCTTATCATAGCAGCATAATAGTTGCAAACCTCTCGTGGAAACGTCGAAATCGTGTCGTAGATCAAAACCACCAGGCCAGAGACTGTCGTAACCCGGAACCAGACTGAGAAAAGTACGGGGCCTGGGCCTGATTAGGAACTCACGCCAAACATAGGACGCTATTCGTGACGCCCAAATTTCCTTGAGGATAGCATCCGGTGGCCAAGGCTGATTCATTACCCAGGAGAAGTACCGCCCAGTTGGGCGTCCGGTTCGTCGAGGCGGAGATGGCCAAAGTTACCGACCCTCGGTCTTAAGATCCAGCCCCAACAACTCTTGATAATAGTTCTTGGCGTAGTTGTCTGGTAGGCACAAAAAGTAAGTGGTCAACAGAGAATGAACCAGGGTTCCCACCTGTTCAACCTTCACATTCGAAATCGTGGAAATTTGCGAACGTTGGCAGCTTCAGCATCGACAGAGCTCACCCCTGCGTGTGAGCCCCGACCCTGTTAAATGACCGTCTTTGGTTAAAGTGGCTGGTTGTCCAAGTTTTGCCAACTTACAGACGACAGACGACAGAATTCCTTCTGTGATCACGCCAACTCCAAAAAACGGAAACATAAATTAGCACAAAACTAAGGCTAGATTTAAGTGAGTGTCGTTCCAGATTATCCCTGTGTCGATGTTGATCAAGAGACTCCGCCAACGGACGTTGATCCTCGGTTTTTGAAATCGTTATCAGATGATGGTGATTGTCAAGATAAAAATAGAGACGCTGACTCTAGAAACTCGCTAATTGATAAAATCGTCGTGAGGTGGACGTGTTTAGTATTTCGAGGATCCAAGGAAATTCACGTCTAATATTCGCAGATGCGAAAGTTCGAAAGTGCGTTGGGTAGATGGTAAAGCCTTTGGGGCGTACTCATCCAGATCGGCGGTGTGCGAAGGCACCGTATGCCAGCCCTGAAATGCGTCTGTTAACGCAGGAAAGCGCAGAAAAACGGAGAGGCACAAACTCTTCATTCAGGAGGTATTTGTGAATATAACGCTTGCTAGAATGGGTTGTAAGATACAAAGCACGAGCGTGCATACATACACCAGGAAAGGCAAGGGATGACCACCGTGCAATAACATAACAATTGAGAGTTGAAAGGACGACATATTCTCCTGAACCTTGGAAAAGCTTAGCATTGCAGTGCTTGGCAAATATAAACGAAGAAAGAAAAGACGTCCTAGGGCAATTTGCGAGCATTGACAAGTGGGTGCTTTCAAGACCCGGAGGTATGGAATTTCGTCGACTATTGGGTTTTCATCTGGAGTTAGCTAATAACCCAGGCACTAACCGAGGCCGCTCCGATTCAGAGGCGAGGAAGGCGTCAGTCAACTCGTCTATCATCCTGAACAGTACCAGAAATTGGGAGCCCATTTCCATTTACCCACACCAAAAGGCTGGTGAAGAAGTTGGTGTGGAGATCGGAGGGAGTTCGATATCGGCGGATAATACAGGCTGCCTAGAAACTTTTAACAATGAAACCATTGTTGAATAAATTTGAATTCGATCGCCTGGAAACTTGAATGGTGATTTCTTCCTGAAGCCATCGAACCGAAGCGAATACGAGAGCAAAGGCAAAATCGCCACTTGATTGCGTGTTCGAAAGCCACCAGAAAATCCATACCAAAGCCGTGTATGTATTTTTTTTGATACTTACTGCCACGAAAGCCCTGTCGTCAATTTAGCCATATTTTCTGTGGGTAACGAAAAGGCAAGAGTTGAGAGCAGTGCCTCACGCGAGGTGGCTCTCTTTCCTAGTACTTTGAGAGTAAGAGTAGACCTCGATAGGCTTGACCTTTGAAAGATGGCCATGGATGGGTTCGAGGACAAGTCCACTGGCAGGCTCATGCCGGTCGCTGATGGTTGCAAGCCCAGGCACGATCAACTGATGAGCAAAACTTTCAGCTGACCCAAGGAATTATCTTCGCCAGAAAGCCACCATCCTCAACAACGTTTGCTGCTGCCAACAAGTCCTTTGATAAATGGGAAGAGTCCAATGTGGTGTACGGGATCTGCTCCGGCGGGATTTGTCTGAGGTTCTTTCTCATGGCTAGATCGAGCGATCTCTCCTTCGTCCAAACGTCCAGAGTACCTACAACTGCCTGCCATACACTCTGGAGGCACTACTGGGTGTCGTGAATGAGCGGGGTAATGACACTCTCATATCGCAACTTGTGCGATGACACTCGGCAAAAATCCAGAAAACCAGAGCAGCCAGCAGCTCCCAGTCACTGTTGAAGAAGCAGACAAAGGGCCTAGATTTTCACGACAGACGAGCCATACAATTTCGAAGTCGAGCAATTCTTCTGGTGAAGCAGGTCACTCAGGACTTGTCAGGTCTGAAGTTGCACGCGACGGGGATCCAGGGCAACAGTTTGAGATGGAGTTCGAAAAGGAGTTACGATATCATCTCAAGAAGTTGGTATTTCCCAATCATATATTTCGTGTTTATTCTGAACATTCTGCTGGCGTATAGGCGAGACGAAGAAGGTATTAAATCGCGGAAGCTCGGTGTCGCATTTGAAGACCTAAAAGTCGTTGGGCCTGGTACCGCAGCGAGCTTTCAGCCAACTATAGGTAGCATCCTCAATCCCCTCGACATCGTCTCAAAAATACGTGCCATTCGTCACCCACCCCTTCGTGACATATTGAGCGGTTTTGAAGGCGTTGTTCGACCTGGAGAGATGCTTCGTCCGTATCGTCATTCGTTTCATACCTGGAATGAGCATACTTATTCATCCTGCAGTCGTTCTCGGTCGCCCAAATTCCGGTTGTTGCACCCTACTCAAGGCACTTGCCTGTCAATGCGAAGAATTTCACGCGATCGATGGCCATATTTACTACGATTCCCTCACCGCTGAGCAGATCTCGAAGCATTGCCGTGGGGATGTCCAGTATTGCCCCGAAGATGACATTCATTTCCCCACACTGACGGCTCATCAGACCGTGCATTTTGCATCGAAAGCACGAGCCCCTCGAACGCGGGTTGCTGGTGTTTCAAGGAAAGAATACAGTCGAAATATAGCCGATATGTACTCCACCCTTTTCGGTCTCGAGCGTGTCAAAGACACCCCAGTCGGAGATGCTTTGATTCGCGGTCTAAGTGGAGGCGAAAAGAAACGCGTTTCGTGAGTTACGACCTTCTCGCGCTTTTCCTTGATTGCACTAAGATCAGCGAATAGAATAAGTGAGATACTCGCCACAAGAAGCCTTATCACGTCTTGGGACAAGTAAGTTGGAGTCTATATTTGTTTCCAAGGAACTTTATTATAACATTGGAACCCTCGTAGTCCTACTCGTGGCCTGGACTCTAGAACAGCTCATGAAGTAATTCGCGCCTTTCGAGTCACTACCGATCTCCTCAGAAACTCGACCATGGTTTCTATATGTCAAGCAGGCGAACCGCTCTTCCAGATGTTCGACAAAGTCTGCGTCATATATGAAGGAAGGATGGCGTACTTTGGCCCTGCCAACCTTGCCCGACAATATTTTATCGACATGGGTTATGCTCCAGCGAACCGGCAGACCACATCCGACTTCCTCGTTTCTGTTACCGATCCTCTAAACAGGACCTTGGTCAGCCAGACGACCGACACGAGAAGCGAAGATAAGCGACATCCAATTCCGAAGACTGCGATTGAATTCGAAGAGTACTACAAGAACTCGGAAGTCAGGAAGTTGAACCAAAATGACATCGCGATGTACAAGAGAGACAACGCGGATAATCAGGAATTGGCTCAATTATTCATGGAAACTGCGAAGGAGGAGCACGCTCAACATACTCGTCGTCAGGTATTATTTCATTCTCGTCCTTTTGAACATTATAGCTGAGGTAGTGTTTTATTTTCTAGGCTCCTTATATGATTTCCATCCCGATGCAGATACGAATAGTCATGACCCGTAGGATGGAAATTGTGAGGGCCAACTTTGCCAGTCAAGCACTCTCGACAACGTCAGTGGGCCGGCAACTCTGGCTTTACTTGTCCTAACAGGTTTTCTCAGGAGCTTCGTTTTACAGGCCATCATTGTTGGCACGACATTTATCAAAATTCCTGATTCAACTGCAGCCTACCCTGCTCGATGTGGCATACTCTTCTTGTAAGGTCTACTTTAAGTTTGGATTTATGGCGCTTACTGGAACTTGGCTAGGTCCGTTCTCATCCCAATGCTTTTCACCCTGTCGGAAATCCCTGCCCTATATGCACAACGCCCAGTCATCATGCGACATAAAAAGGCAGCAATGTACCGGCCCATGGTTGAAGCAATCGCCGTGACCTTGGTTGATATCCCGTTTACATTAGGGACTATCCTCGTCTTTACCATCATCATATATTTTATCGTCCAACTACAGCAGTCTGCTGCTCAGTACTTGTAAGTTGTTCTCTGCTTTCCACAGGGCATCAAACTTATTTGGACTAGCACATATTTTGTGTTCGTTTTGGCGTTTACCCTCACTATGAAAGCATTCTTTCGAGCGACTGCCGCCGCATTTCGAACAGAAGCATCAGCCCAAGGTCTCGCTGGTATTGTTCTTCTGGTGTTGTCCTTGTACACTGGCTGTCAGATACCCCGAGCCAGTGTGATTGGCGCACTTCGTTGGATCGCCTATGTCACTGTGCGTCTTCATACACAACCTTGACCGATGGCTCTTAGCTGACCCTTGTTTCTAGCCAATCTTCTACACGATTGAAGGTCTGATGGTCAATGAATTCCATACTCTAAATGGGACGTGTTCCACTGTTGTACCCTCGGGCCCTGGTTATGAAGACATTTCTTCAAGCAACCAAGTGTGTGCTGTTCCTGGATCGGAACCAGGGAAAGCCACAGTACCCGGAGATGCCTATGTCGCACTTTCAGAAGGGTACCTTTACAAACACCTATGGCGGGTAAGTGCCGTTTTTTCTATATGAATTTTCACTTGGACCAACCTACCCTTTCGTAGGATTTTGGAATCGTAGTGGGCTTCGGAGTTGCTTTTTTGATCTGCTTCATCCTATTTTCGGAAATCCATACTGGTTATCCTAGCGAGGGCCCGGCATTATTGTTCAAGCGCGGAGCCCAGTCTCTGACGGACGCCAAGGCTCCACATCGCGATGAAGAAGACAACGCTGGGACTAATTCTCCTGCAATCGTCGAACTGGAACACAATGCAACTGATGTGAACGAGAAGCCGATCAAGCAACCGAAACCAACCAATACTTTTACATGGCGGCATATCAGCTACACTGTGACTGTCTCTGGCGAGAAGCGTCGGGTGCTGGATGATGTTTCTGGTTTTGTTGCACCCGGAAAATTGACTGCTCTCATGGGAGAGTCTGGTGTCGGAAAGGCATGCACGATCTATCTCGTCCACCATTTTAATTAATCGTAGTTATGTCTTAACAGACCTCTCTCCTCAACGTCTTGGCGGATCGAGTCGATACTGGCATCATCATGGGCCAGCGGTTCTTCAATGGACAGGCACTTCCTCTCGACTTCCAAGCTCAAACTGGTTACTGTCAGCAAATGGACATTCACGTGCCCACCACGACTGTTCGAGAAGCATTGCAATTTTCGGCACGACTACGCCAACCGTTTTCGGTACCTACTTCCGAGAAAGATGCTTAGTAGGTCGTCTTACTTATAGCCTTTCAGTCGACCTGTCGATTAACCATGGCATAGTGTCGAACAGTGCTTAAAATTGTGTGGCCTTAAGGCACTCGGCGACGCTATGGTAGGATCGTTGAATGTCGAACAAAAAAAGCGGACGACAATTGGCGTTGAATTGGCTGCTAAGGTATGTTTAATGTCCCAACCTTCTGTCTCCTGGACAGCTTATTCAACTTGGCTTTAGCCCAAACATCTGCTTTTCCTAGACGAACCGACTTCTGGGTTAGATTGTCAAAGTGCCTTGGTCATCATTTCTTTTCTTCGCAGTCTAGCGGACAGCGGCCAGGCTATCTTCTGCAGGTAAGCCATTATAGAGTTTTTGCCCTTCTACTCATAATTGATTATCCAACTTAAGCATCCACCAGGTATTTTGTTCGTCTGAGGTTCATGACTGTGACTCATGTTTGGGCTTTTGTTTTGTTCAGCCCTCCGCCAAAATATTCTCAGTATGTCAATGCGACAATCTTTTGAATCTACCTGACGTCGTTCCTCAGGCTTTTGACAGACTGTTATTACTTCGGAAGAGTGGGCAAACTGTTTACTTCGGAGATGTCGGACAGGATGCCCACAACGTCATCGATTACTTCGAAGCATGCGGTGGTCGAAAGTGCGGCACGGAAGAAAACCCGTACGTTGGTATTTTGGCTTCCGTCCCAGGAGCTGACCATCTCTTAGGGCCGAGTATATCATGGATATCATCGGAGCTGGAGCCGCGGCAGTTAGCAATCGCGATTGGCATAAGGCGTGGCTCGAATCCTCAAAATGTAAAGAACTTGAGGACACTATTGAAGACATTCATGAAGAAGGCCGCAAATGCCCGCCTGTCGGAGTATCTGTCAAAACTGAGTTCTCCACATCCTGGGCTTTCCAAACTCGGACCCTTCTCCAGAGGCAGAGTTTGGCCTACTGGCGCGAGCCGGTGTATCTCCTGTCGAAATTGGGTTTAAACGTTATTTCAGCTCTGATAATTGGCTTCACGTTTTTCAAATCCAAGGATTCCATTCAGGAAAATCACAATAAGCTCTTCGTGCGCCTTAGTTTGCTTTTCTGTTTTCGTGACCGTTATTGACTGCTTGTCTTCAGGCTATCTTTATTGCAACAATTATTGTGCGAAAACCAGTTCTCCGCTCGTCTACTTCTGTTAACAAAGTTGTTTTGTTTTGTTCAGAGTGCACCTCTTGGAGCACAACTTCATGTTCCGTACATGAAGGTATGTATGTAAAAGTATCAATTTCATTGCTGAAAACTGACTGTATCAAGCTACGGGATGTGTATGAAATCCGAGAACGTTCTACAAGAATGTACCATTGGTCGGCTTTAGCCACCATCCAAGTTGTTATGGAGCTTCCTTGGAACATTTTGGGCTCGTCTCTGTTCTTCCTGTGCTGGTTCTGGACTGTTGGCTTTCCGACATCCAGAGCGGGGTTTACCTACCTCGTATACGGTGTTTGTTTTCCAATTTACTACACTACCATTGCTTTGGCTATTGCGTCCACGAGTCCGACGGCTGATATTGCTGGACTGATGTTCTCATTCTTGTGTGCATTCAACTTCACATTGTACGTATTTTCTGCTCCATCGTGCGTTGCTGCACCGTTGCTTAGCTGTTTCGTTTCCAGTAATGGAATAATACAGCCCTTCGCCCAGCTTGGTTGGTGGAAGTGGATGTACCATCTTTCGCCATTTACCTATCTTCTTGGAGCTCTCGTAGAGCAAGGTGGGTTACAATTATCTTGTAGAAGCTTATAAACTGACTCCTTGTTATAGCTATTGGACACCAGCCAATCATCTGTTCTCCCAAAGAGATGCTCGTCGTTCAACCACCCTCTGGACGCACCTGCATTGACTTCATGGCTCAATATATTTCCACGAATGGAGGCTATCTCAACAATCTAAGTGCGACCTCCGACTGTCAATTTTGCCCATTCAGGACGACAGATCAGTGGCTGGGTCCTGCGTTGAACATTTACTACGGCCATCGCTGGCGGGACTTTGGTATCTTCTGCGGATTTATTGGGTTTAATGTAAGAATCTCCCTGCTACGAGAGACTGTTGACTTACTCTGAACTGTGCCACTAGGTTTTCCTCTTCTATCTCTTTACCTACCTTGTCCGCGTTAGGTACCACAGGCACATATCTCATGCCTGTTGGCGAACCAATGCTGAATAAATCTCTATATTTTGTAATGATTTTGTTACGAGTGATCCATATTAATTAGTGACTTTTTCTCTGGTGTTACTTTTTTCTTTGCCCAATGGATTTCTTTTTACGCTCATTTACTCAACTTGAGGTCCATTTGCGTTGACTGATTTTTTGCTATACCTACGTGAACAGTGAGGGTTTGTGCACTGCCAGTGTAAGTCCGCAGCTAGAGTTTTACTGCAGAGCGGACCGAGGTCCCCGGATGGTTAAAGCCACAAACACCAACTTTTTTTCCCTTTCTTCTGTACTCCAACCTCTGTCCAAAAAATGCTAGAAGATGTACCTTATCTTCTAGTACATTCGCCTATAGGGCTCACAGGAGAGTTTCCAGTTCCTTCAACGAGTCGCCCTCTTGGTCCTAGATCTCGTGCAACCTCTTTGGCTCGCTCGGAGGCGCGAGTTGCGTCCGGCTCACGGCCAGGCTCTCGTGCCAGTTCTACGCGTTCGAGGACATCGTCTAGCTCCAGACCAAGACTGACGGATGCGATGTCACAATCACAGGTGTATTCGATGCCTCCGAGTTCGATGGGGGATGGTTTCGCTTGGGATGGTGAGCAAGGGCTGGAATCTGTTCCAGGATCCTCAAGGTACCTGACACCAGAAGATACTACCAGCAGCAGAAATTTCTCGCAAGAAGAATTGAACTGGGGAGGGATGTCAGACTATAATGCCACTTATGACCTGGGTGGTTTTGCCAGTGTTCAGGACTTCGATCAGTTGCCACCAAATGGCAACGAGGTGTCGAACTGGCAGACGAGTTACGATTTTGCGGCATTCCCTGAGCCTACAGCAAGCAGTTCCTCGCTTGGGCAGGAAGACTCATTAAATCATTTTGGCACCAACTTCAACTTTCATAACAGTCTCCATTCAAATCCATGGTCAGCTCCTATCACCGACTCTCACAGCCAACTTAGCCAAGGGGGTAGCGGCGATTTTTTCCCATCTTACTCTTTTGGCCTGGATATCGGAGAAGCTTCTGGCTCGGGTTCTGGGACAGGCGGCTCGAATTCTAAACGGAAGAGATCGCCATCCGATCCTCCTGCAGAACCACCTTCACAACGGTCGTTTACAGACACAGATGCTGAGCGTGAGGTTGCCAGCCAGCTTTTAGTCGACATTGGGACGCTAAATTCTCAGTCACAACCCTCATCTGGTATGTTTGTTTGATTGCGTTCTCAATGTACGCTTACCCCGGAAATTATTTTATAGACACTTCATCGCAAGAAATCTCATCCAGAGACCGGAAAGGAAAGGGGAAGGCCAGAGAACGAGGACCAACCCCCGATCCTGCATCCGTCATTGTCATACCCGACACGCCGCCTTCGTCGCATAAAAAAGTCTCAGCCAAACTGCCTAGCAAACCAACGCCTGATCCACTTTCGTCGTACACCTGCCCGATTTGCTTCTCTCCACCGACAAACGCGACGCTGACGCCATGTGGTCACATATGTTGTGGTGCATGTTTATTTGCTGCTGTCAAGACCACGATGCAGCGGGCGTCACTGGTAGGTATGACACAATCGTTAAACGAGGCAAAGTGAGTTTATGTCTCTGCTCAAGGATTTTTTTAGTTTGAATTGACAACCTGTATGCCTGTAGGTGTCCTGTTTGTCGCGCTACAATTCCTGGCTGGGATGGAAAAGGTGCAGGAGTAATTGGTTTGAAGGCGAGGGCTATTTTCCGCCTTTGATCTCGTGTCTTTTCCTGGATGATATGCATATCCTCGTACCTCAGTACAAGGAGACTTGCAATATGAATCCTGAATAACCTTGACGTCGAACTTATAACAAATTGATTGTTCAATTTCACATCCGAATGTTGATGTAGTCGTGGTGGTCCTGGCTTATATTTTGCTCAGAAGCATTGTCTAATTCCATGAACGAGTTTTCTCAATAAATTTACATTTTTGAAAAGAATCGATGTTGAAGTGATAGAGTGGTGGGACCACCCAGCACATTTGATTGTGTCTTGAACACCCTTCTGACTCTCACCTCAGCATTTGGAAACCCTTGTCTTGCCCAAGCGATCTCTCCACTATCGAGACATGATACATGGCGCGTCCACCATCGTTTTACAGTTCAGTCTCTGCATAACTCGGCCAAGGACGTAGTAGGCGGTCTTTGACACTTCACGCAAAACTCCAGGCGAATTTTCAAGTTTGCAGAGCACGATCTGTTACTTCGACAGAAAGAAACATCCAACAATCAAATGGATGCTTGGGAAATCAACGGTGCAATGGTTAGTTCTCTAGGTGGACTGGTTTCTTGGAGTTATATATTTTGACGCTGAAGGCCATCTTTACAGTGAGATCTCGCCAAGTTGACCTCGACGGGTTCCGAACATTATGGGTCAGCACAATTTACATCCAAGCCTTTCGTGGTTACAATATCCGAGCCTTTGTCAACGAAGATGACAAAAAAATGGCGCGCATTCGCAAGCATAGGCCGTTCCGCTCGATCCTGGAAGTTGTATGACACATGTCTGACCTCGATCTCGTCTCTAAATCTCTAAATCGGGTTCATTCTCCTCTTCGATGTTTAGACATCTGGATGGATATAGGGAGTGGCCTTCAGCTCTGTGGGCAGGAATTCAGCTCATTCGATCACCGCCATGACTGTCCCATTTGAATTGTTGCCAGGCATCGCAGAAGAAAGAAGCTCTGGCACGACGTCGACCACGACGACGACAACTCTCAACCAAACCCCGCATGGCGACCATGAACAACCACATTCTCCACTTATTGTCGAAGAGCCCCGTACTCCTCCTAAACGACCCGAACTTCCTCAAGTAAAGAAGCAATCTTCAGTTTCCGTTGCCTATTTCGATCCCAAAGGTGTATCGGCTCTTTCCAGAACACTGAGCCACTCATCTCCTTCAGCCTCGAGCTCCGGTCAGGCATATTCCGAAACGACATTAGATGAAGACAATGGAAAACCGATGGATTTTGAGAAGGTGTTGCGGTACTATCTCAAAAGGTGTGTTTTTTCGAATCGTTCCTGTCGTTTTTGTCACATCAACCTCCTCAAACTTTAGACGGGACGAGGAAGACATCAAATCACGTCAACTTGGTGTTGCATTTGAAGACCTCACTGTCGTGGGGCTCGGTACATCAGCTAGTTTCCAGCCAACCTTGGGCAGCCTCCTAAATCCCCTGAACATCATTTCAAAAATCCGCTCCATCCGACATCCACCACTAAGAAATATTCTCAGCGACTTTGAGGGTGCCGTTCGGCCAGGAGAAATGCTCCGTTCGTGTCAATGTCCGCCTTCTATCTGACTCGAGCTCATTTGTTACCTTTCAGTGGTCCTCGGCCGCCCCGGCTCAGGCTGTACCACCTTGCTTAAGACGCTTGCCAACCAACGCGAAGAATTTCACTCAATAAAAGGCCAAGTTTACTACGACTCTCTCACCCCTCAGCAAGTCTCCAAACACTATCGAGGCGACGTTCAGTATTGCCCTGAAGACGACGTGCATTTCCCTACCCTGACAGTGAACCAAACTATACATTTCGCAGCCACGACGCGAGCTCCTCAAACTCGCATTGCCGGCATATCTAGAAAGGACTACACTCGCAAGGTTACAGAGATCTACACCACTATTTTTGGTCTTGAACATGTCAAGGACACCCCAGTTGGAGATGCCTCTGTTCGGGGTGTTAGTGGAGGCGAGAAGAAACGAGTTTCGTCAGTGGATACTTTCGTTACGCTCTGTCATTCTTATCTGACATGCGATAATAGCATAAGCGAAACTCTTGCCACAAGGAGTCTTATCACTTCGTGGGACAAGTGAGCGTCCATTTGTATCACGTTTGGCAGGACATATCTTGACCGTTGGCTTAGTTCCACTCGAGGTTTGGACTCCAGCACTGCCCTTGAGTTTGTCCGGGCTTTGCGCATTGCAACCGATCTCGTCAGAGATTCCACCATCGTTTCGATATATCAAGCTGGCGAATCCCTCTTCCAGATCTTCGACAAGGTCTGCGTTATCTATGAAGGAAGGATGGTCTACTTCGGACCTGCTACCCTTGCTCGGCAATACTTTATCGACATGGGTTACGTTCCAGCTAATCGGCAGACCACACCTGATTTCCTGGTCGCTGTTACGGACCCGCTGGGAAGGACTATGGTTAGCAAGGAAAACGATACGAGAAGCGAGGGGTTGAGGAACCGCCCCATCCCTCAGACGGCCATTGAGTTCGAGGAGTATTATAAAAACTCAGGAATGAAGAAGATGAACAGACGAGATATCGCGTTATATAAGAGAGATAATGTGGACAAGAGAGAGATGGTTCGGTCCTTCAAGGAGATTGCTAAGGCAGAACATGCTCAACACACTCGTCGTCAGGTATGTTTCTTTTTCTGAGCCTTTAAATTCGAATATCTTCAATCTTTTTTTCCAGAGTCCCTACATGATCTCTATCCCAATGCAAGTACGGATTGTCATGATCCGCCGTATGGAAATTATGAAAGGAAATTTCACCGCTCAGGCCCTCTCAACGATGTTCGTAAATCGACAACTATCTGATGCTTTAGTCTCAATTTTTTTCAGTACCTTCGTATTGCAAGCTATCATCATTGGCACAACTTTCATCAAGATTTCTGACTCGACTGCAGCATACTTTTCTCGAGGCGGTGTCCTATTCTTGTGAGCATACCTATGCTATTTCAGGCGTCTTGAGCGTCTAAACAAACTCCATGCAGCTCAGTCTTCGTTCCAGCACTCTTCAGCATGTCAGAAATACCTGCTTTATTTTCACAACGACCCATTGTCCTACGACATCAAAAGGCGGCCATGTACCACCCTATGGTCGAGGCTCTCGCCATGACGTTGGTTGACATCCCATTCACTTTGGGCACCATCATTCTCTTCACTATCATCGTTTACTTCATTGTCAAACTTCAACAGTCTGCTGCCCAATTCTTGTGTGTCAATTATCTATTCTCCTTTCGTGCCCGACTGAAGTTAAAACAGTACTTATTTTGCATTCATCGTCGTCGTTGCTCTTGCCATGAAGGCTTTCTTCCGAGGGCTAGCCTCGGCTTTTCCAAAGGAAGCCCCGGCGCAAGCTCTGGCCGGCGTACTCC
This sequence comes from Galerina sulciceps, assembly GCA_023014345.1. NCBI lineage: Eukaryota > Fungi > Basidiomycota > Agaricomycetes > Agaricales > Galerinaceae > Galerina > Galerina sulciceps. The sequence continues at coordinate 841,593 of JAEDXJ010000007.1, forward strand.
TACTCGTGCTGTCTCTGTACACTGGCTACCAGATCCCACGACCCAGCATGATTGGTGCTCTTCGTTGGCTCTCATACATAAACGTGCGTCTTTCATTTTGAAATTATTTATCTAGCTTGACAATATATTTCTAGCCCATCTTTTACGCATTCGAAGGACTCATGGTTAATGAATTTCATACGTTGAATGGCGTGTGTTCTACTCTTTTGCCATCAGGGCCAGGCTACGAAGGCGTTTCTCTGAACAACCAAGTCTGTACTGTCGTTGGGTCAGAAGCAGGACAAGCCAATGTGAGCGGCAGTACTTATGTTGCACTCTCGTTCGGGTACCTTTACCAACACCTCTGGCGGGTAAGTCCTAATATATTTTCCGACTGAACATCAACAAACCAATGCAACTTAGAATTTTGGCATCATCATATCTTTTGGTGTCGGATTCTTGATCTGCCTCTTAATCTTCACGGAAATCAACACTGGCCGTTCTGGTGAAGGTTCCACTTTGATGTTCAAGCACGGATCATCAGCCCAAGTCCTAAAACAGACAAGGTCCACTGCTGGAGATGACGAAGAAAAGGTCGGGACCGCCGTCGCTGTAACTGCTGGACAGGAAGAGCGGTTTGTCGAAGAGGAAAAGAAAGCACTCCAAGAACAGCCGAAGATGACGAATACGTTCTCGTGGCAGCATCTTACTTACACTGTCCCTGTTTCTCATGACAAACGTCGATTGCTGGACGATGTCTCCGGGTTTGTGGCACCCGGAAAACTCACTGCTTTGATGGGAGAATCTGGTGCTGGCAAGGTAGGCATGATTGAAGAACTTTGCAGTGTTTGCTGAGTTTGAGTTCCTTTCTTGTCAGACTACTCTTCTGAACGTCTTGGCGGAACGTGTTAGCACTGGCGTGGTCACAGGCAATCGGTTCTTCAACGGGCAGGCACTGCCGATAGACTTTCAGGCTCAAACTGGGTACTGCCAGCAGATGGACACTCACGTTCCGACGACTACGGTTAGAGAGGCGTTGCAATTTTCTGCTAGATTACGTCAGCCACCTTCGGTACCTATCTCTGAGAAGGATGCTTAGTGCGTTGGACCAGTACTTCTACCAGGAACTCTTGCTAATTCGTTTTACTAGTGCCGAGCAATGCTTGAAGATGTGTGGCCTCGAGGCCTTTGGCGATGCCATGGTTGGGTCGTTGGGCGTTGAACAGAGGAAGCGGACTACAATTGGTGTGGAATTAGCTGCTAAAGTATGCTTACAACATTGGTTGTCAATGTTGACTGATCGTCCCAACTCTAGCCTCAACTCTTACTTTTCCTCGACGAACCAACTTCCGGATTAGACTCTCAGAGTGCTTGGGCTATTGTCTCATTTCTTCGGGATTTAGCTGACAATGGTCAAGCCATCTTATGCACGTGAGATAGTTCCTTTCACAGCCCTTCTACATTCTTACCTGCTGTGATGTCCTTAGTATTCACCAGGTATGCATATCTATATCAAACATCCTAGATTTGCTAACCCTGCGTTTTGAACTTAGCCATCTGCTGAATTATTCTCAGTACGTCGACATTTGTGCCTCTTGAAATATTCGTAACACTTTGGTCAAGGCTTTCGATAAACTGTTGCTACTTCGCAAAGGTGGACAGACGGTGTACTTTGGGGACGTCGGAGAGGATGCACAGACCATCATTGACTACTTTGAAGCAGGTGGCGCGCGAAAGTGCAGAACAGGAGAAAACCCGTGGGTTGTTTATCTCGCCACTGTTGAAGGGGACTTACAATTTACTAGAGCTGAATACATGCTGGATATCATTGGAGCCGGAGCCACAGCGGTCAGCGACAGAGATTGGCATAACATCTGGCTCAACTCCAATGAGTTCAAAGTGCTTGAGACTGTTATTGAGGAAATTCACAGAGAAGGACGAAACCATCCGCCTGTTGGAGCAACTGTCAAAACCGAGTTCGCCACACCTTGGGCCTTTCAAGCACGAACACTTTTAAGAGACAATATCTGGCCTACTGGCGTGACCCAATATATATGTCAAAACTCAGTCTCAACATCATCGGGGGACTTTTGATCGGCTTTACATTCTTTAAATCCAAGAATTCTATCCAAGGAAATCAAAACAAGCTTTTCGTACGTCGGTGTTAGTGTTGAGGTGTCTATCACTGACGAAAACTTCTCAGGCAATTTTTATGGGAACAATTCTGGTGAGGTTGAACTGGATTGCCTTTGATTTACTAGAACTGACTGGTTTGCCGTAGAGTGCCCCTCTTGGTGGTCAACTTCATGTTCCCTATATCAAGGTCTGTACACTCAAGCTCGGGTACGCATTTCATTGCTAAAGACTGGATGAATCAAGATGCGGAATATATACGAGATTCGAGAGCGTTCCAGCAAGATGTACCACTGGGCCGCCTTGACTACAGTCCAAGTTTTGATAGAACTCCCTTGGAACATCTTAGGCTCTTCCTTGTTCTTTATGCTGGTTTTGGACAGTTGGTTTTCCGACTTCTAGAGCTGGGTTTACTTACCTCATGTACGGCGTTTGTTTTCCTATCTACTACACTACAATCGCCCTAGCTATTGCATCTATGAGTCCGACTGCAGAGATTGCCGGGCTCATGTACTCGTTCTTGTTCACATTTGTCCTGACGTTGTACGTCCATCTTATACCTCTTGAGTTTGCTAGATTCTCACTCTTCACGACATTAGCAACGGTGTACTACAGCCTTTCAGACAACTTGGTTGGTGGAAGTGGATGTACTATCTTTCGCCATTTACCTACCTCATCGAAGCTCTCGTTGGCCAAGGTAGGTTATAGTTACCTGGAACGATATCAGGCTGACGCCTCTTTCTAGCCATTGGGCGGGAATCGATTATTTGTGCTTCAAAAGAGCTCCTTAGTCTTCAACCTCCATCTGGACAAACATGCTTCACCTACCTGACTCAGTACATATTGGCAAATGGAGGATATCTCGACAATCTGGGTGCCACGTCTGATTGTCGAATTTGCCCGTTCAGAACAACAGACCAGTGGCTGGGTCCATCTTTCAACATCTACTACAGTCGCCACTGGCGCGATTTCGGGATATTCTGCGGATATATTGTGTTCAATGTAAGAGCCTCTCTGCAGAAATTTTCTATGATTGACTGTGATAATTAGGTTTTTCTTGTCTATTTATTCACATACGTCGTACGCGTCCGGTCTCACAGCAAAATTGGCAACTTTTCAAAGAAGGTCATGACCATTGTCCATAAATTCAAGAAATCTGCTTCGTAGTTTTTTTTTATCGTTGTATGATTATTTGTATCTATAATTACAGAAATTGCTACTCGAATATCATAAGAAAGGATTTGCAAATATGTCACCAACTGATAAGCATAGTTTGCCGAGGGAAATAGAAATTCGGGCTATGATAGAAGGAGAATCCATAGGCACCTAATCCAGACCCCACTGGATAAATGTGCCCCGTTATCACACAGATGACGAAGGCTTGCAAGCATGCCAACCTAGGAAGACAAAGGAGACCAACAAGTTGTGACCTAGAGAGAAAGAGCATTGCGCGCGTCAACAAAAATGACTCGCCCGAAATACCTTTACAGGCCACCAATCCCTTAGCTTTCAACTTTCTGCAAGACAATCGTCTGCAAGACACCTTGGAGGGAATTAATAAATTTAATTAGAGCTGAAATGCAGTTTGTTGATCAATGGATTCTATATACAAAAACAGTTCACGCGAAAGCAGCTTGAGAGCCCTTGCCCACTTGGCTAAAGGCAAGATTTTCACCCTTTACAAACGCACGGGTGCATTGCGCCATTGTGACAGACCTAGCCCAGTCATCGTTCAGTCAGCATCAATAACTAAGCGAAATGCGGGTCGAAAACTCACGCTCTTGATATAGGATCTGTTTGGTAGAAGTTGGCGATGGGTTTCTGCAGAGGAGTACCAGTGGCTTTCGCCCCGGCTGTTTTATTGGCGATTGACTTCAGACCAAGGAGTGCGATGTCGTGCGACGTAGGCTCCGTCACGTCGTAGCGTACGAGTGTAGGCGAGATCTCCCACAAGCGGTCTCGTACTTCGAGAATGTCATCGTAAGGAAGAGGAGTACCGACGACTTCAGACAGAGCACTATAAGCACGGCAGGTTAGAATGCAACGAAACAGGGTGTCAACAATAAGAATAAAACACCAACCGGACGATCTTCCAGTCCTCTCTAGAAGCTCCAGGTGACGAAACAGCAGCACGTCCCATCTGTGACCTGCCTTCAGTGTTTACCCATGTCATGCCCTTCTCAGTGTATGCTGCACCAGGAAGGCAAACATCAGCTAGTTGGGCGCCAAGGTCACCGTGATGGCCTTGGTATACGACGAATGCGTCCTGAGGAATTGATTTGGGGTCAATTTCGTCTGCATTGAGGAGGTAAACGAATTTGGGTTTTGTTTTTGAGGCGTTAGCGGAAGGAACAAAGCCGATTTCGAAAGCTGCTGGTCGTGAAGCCACCTGGATAAAATTTAGCCAGACGAGCAATTTATTAGCAGAAGTATCATACCCGTTGCAAAACACTGAAGCCATTCCATTCAGGTGTCACCAGCCTGTCTTTGTTCTTCTCCACGAACTTGGCTAGGTCGTTATACATGGCCTTGCCATCAGGGTGTTCAGAGAGGGCGCTGCCGACAATGATCAGCGGTCGTTTCGCGTTCTTGAACTTCTCCGCGAAAGGACCCTTGCCGGCGACAAAGCTGCTCAGTGCCTTGGCATCTGCGCCGATGAAATCATAGCCATAGGCCGTGTCTGCGCGCTCGCCAATCAAACCAACCTCGAGACCGGTGTGTAGCCAGCTCTTCCGGATCCGCGAATTCAGGACAGCAGCTTCGTGACGTGGGTTGGTGCCAACGAGAAGGATGGCGTCTGCCTTTTCGACTCCGGGAATTGTGGCGTTGAAAAGGTAGTTGGACCGGATGTCGACGCCGTGTATGGGTGCTGTGCTTCCTCCGGGTTGATCGAGGGTCAGGTTGTCAGAACCTAGGCGATTGACTAGGTCCTTCAGTGCCACCATCGATTCCGTATCAGCTAGATGACCAGCAACAGCTTGAATTTGGTCTCCAGTTGCGCCAGACGCGGCCAGGCCCTCAGAAATGGCGGCCAGAGCATCCTCCCAGGTTGTCGAAACGAACTTGTCCCCTCTCTTGACTAAAGGCGTTGTCAACCGCTGGAACTTCAATCCGTCATATGCATAACGTGTCTTGTCGCTGATCCATTCCTCGTTAACGTCGTCATTCGTCTTTGGCTGAATCCGCATCACTTGCACACCTCGCGAATCGATCCGGATATTTGAACCAAGGGCGTCCATAACATCCACCGACTCTGTGTTCTTCAACTCCCATGGACGGGCATGGAATGCGTACGGTTTGCTCGTCAGCGCTCCAACAGGGCAAAGGTCGACAATGTTGCCTGACAGTTCCGAGTCCATTGTCTTCTCCACGTAAGTGCCAATCTGCATATCATTCCCACGCCCTGTCGAACCCAGCTCCTCCACACCTGCAACTTCATTGGCAAAACGTATGCAACGCGTGCATTGAATACAGCGGTTCATGGAGGTCTTGACGAGGGGTCCGAGATCCTTGTTCTCGACAGCACGCTTGCCAGTGATTTCGTGGAATCGTGTACGGTCTGATCCGTAACGCATTGACTGGTCTTGAAGGTCGCATTCACCACCTTGATCACAAATAGGACAATCTAGAGGGTGGTTGGCTAATAGGAATTCCATTACTCCTTCCCTGAGAAAATGGGACGGATTAATATTGTCGTCAATCAGAGAAAGAGTAACACGAAATTATATACCTTGCTTCATGGACAAGGGGTGTATTCGTGAAAACTTTAGATCCTGGCATAGCGGGCATTGCACTGATAAAACATATCAGTCGTGCTGTCAGCAAAAAAAAGATAAAAGATAAAGAAGTCTACCATGAAGCAACGGGTTTGGGAGAACGCTCCACCTCCACTAGGCACATTCTATTCCAATACTAAATTAGATACATATCCTGCATGCTCGTTCCGCAGACCACACTTACCGGCAGTTACCAGCGATAGCCAGCCTTTATAGGAAAAAAAAATTGGACAAAGTAAGAGGCTTGGACGTGAAGAACGGGACATAGGAAACCCACCTATCATGGTAACAGAATCTAATAATGGCTCAAGTTACGATGGCTCAACAAAACAAAAATCCACTACATACCTGGGTATTGTTGCTCCAGCAGCCTCGCATGCTTGAATCAAAGCGGAACCTATTGCAAGAGGCCTCCATCACAGAACTACCTTCCTGGAAACACGAACTGGCTCACCCTGGGGAACAGTGACCTCCTTCCCGTCAACCGTAAGTGTGATGTCGGCGGCGCGACTGGATGTCGAAGAAAACGACCTGCGACCTGGATTAAAAGGCCATCGTTGAGCCACAGTATAGCTAGAATATCCTGGAAGGTACGAACTGCTCTGCGGTGTGTGTGCTGAAATGGCGACCTTTCCGAGTAATCCCGTCGACGTAGGTCGCGACACACTGGATACGATGCGTAACATGGCAGCACCGCTAAACGATAATGTCAGATAAAATAAAGGAGTCCCCGGGTTGTGGGCGGCAAGCCCGCAGAATGGTATCAGTGGGGAATAAAAAGAAAAGAGGCGCTGCTCGTCGTTTGGCTCAGCGACCAACCACGACCTGCCAATTTCCCACATTTCCCACGATGGCGGAGTTTCAAATCCGATACAGCCATCATTTGTGCAGGGTCAACGACCAAAAACCTGCTTTCGAAGTTTGAACACTCCACAAAAATTGCAGTAAAATTAGTTTAGTTACATAAATGTAATGTCCTTTCATTATTCCAATCTGCAGTTTGATTTTTGGGTTCAGTTGAGCTTTGACCGTAAAAACCTAATAAAATCGTTCTATAAATTACAAGGTGATGTACATTTATTGTCCTCTTATGTGCTGAGCCCCTAGCGCATGTATGAAAAGCTGTTGTAAAAATGTGAATGAGGATGCCGAAGGATCGTGATACTCCCTGAAGCCGACGGGAATAAATGGTAAAAATAGTGTCAGTCAGAAAGGAAGAGAGAAGGAAATAAATTTAGGCGGAAGGTTCTGGCAGAAGGTCCAAAACAAGAAAAATCCTCGTAGCTGGCCGGGCTGTCCGCAGACCTCACCCAATCATAGAAAGCCGTGGGTGGGGGGTCGTAATCCAGCTTGGGGTCAGTAGGCCAGACACCCTCTGTCGAAATCGTTGGATACGTCTCTTGACTGCCTGCAAGACGAAATTAGTTCCATCCAGGGCCTCCACGGACAACATCAGGGAGTGGAAATAGACAATTTACCTTCATCTGCCGCCGCCACGCCGCAATGTGTTGATTTGGAGTATCAAATCTAACCCTCATCGACTCGTATGTATATGTCGTTGTTGTCACAGGACTTTTGGGAACTGTCGAAACGGTTGAAGAAGCACTGAAGGCCTTGTAATGATCTGTTCTAAAACTCGTCGGCGGCGGAAGGTGAGGGGCCGATACGAATCGTTGCCCAGAAGACTACCGTGTAAAAATCATCAGTCCCAACTGGTCATATGGTGTGAGTAAACAGAAAGACGAACGCGAAGTGGAAATTGAGCTGGTGGCGATATGCGAGTGGGAGAAGGAACTGGCACCCATTCGGCTTGACGGTAGTAGTAACTTCTTGGGATGGGTTGATTGTCCTCCTCCAGATACTATTCAAGTTAAAAGAATATAGTCAGTCTTGAGAATGCGGGTCAACAGAGCATAAAACGTACCTCGTTGGCGTAAATGTAGCCCGCTGATCCACTGTAGGGATGGCTCATCGCGTTTGACTCTCAGACAGAAGTATTCCGGTGCCGAGCCCGAACAGTTGTGGAGAGAACCAAGAAAAACAGACTCCAAATGTCCGTTAAGAACGTCTGAGAAAGAGGTGAACAGTGAACAGTTTGCGAATAGATTTCAGATAAGGAATATGCAGAACAAGGGGACGTTCAGAAAAGCTGGCTGTAAGAATTCTTGGTTATGGTCACGAATAGGGTTTATCCATCCAAATCCACAATCGTCGCCCAGCAAGGTGAAAGAGGGTAGGAAAGAACGGGGGCGCATGGGAAAAGACTATGAAGCCTCAAGTATTCCCTGGGGATTACCGTATCCAGAAACTCTTGGAAGGTAGCGACACTTCGGAATCAGAAAGCCCGTCATTGCACGAGTCAAGCATGCCAGTCTGAGGAAAAGAGTAAACAGATTCTCCGCTTCGAGGTACCAGGCCAGAAACCGAATTCGCATGCACCTGCCAGGCGTTGATTCCGTTATCAACGATCAACGGCAAAGGTGCTATAATTACAGTGCATCTCCACACGCAACAGCAGTTCTTTCGTCATTCAAAGCCTTCGTCTGAACAGATTGCTGATGCAAGTGGCCCTTGATTGATTGATCAGAAACCTCAATGTGGAGATCGATACCAAAGACAGGAAACGACGGCAGAGTTTTGTGTGGAACCCCCTGTCGAAGCTGAGGTCCACTTTATCTTTGTCCAGCTACTCAGGCGATCAAGTTCCGAGAGAACCCACAAATCAATGGTACCCAGAGAACACATCTCCTGCTTCCTAAATTTTGTCAGCTGCAACGTCGCAGTAGAATGCTGGACCCAACGCTTGCTCACTGCAATCTCTCCTTGATCTCTCCACAGACCATGTCAAAGTTGAAAGACCATGTTGGCCCGCTGCGGTCTGGGAATTCAAGGTGTCAAGCAAATCCAGGAACTCTGCGTAAAGTCTGTTGTCGAGGAGTTGGTGACACGAGGTGTTAGTCTCATTACCGCCGCTGAGACATGAACCCTCTATCAAGAGGGAGAAACGAGAAAATAAAAAGACAGAGTCGGACGCAGTGTGACTACACGCCGGCCGGAAAGACGGACCGGGCGGAGTTGGAAGAATTTTAGCCCCTATTTTAGCAGCGAACTGTGCTCAAGCGATGCTCAAGACCTATTGGACGCCTTACCAGTGTATGGAAGCCATGCTACATAATCAATACTAAGGTCATAATTGAAACCAGGTGCGCCGTAAGAGACGAAAAATTTGGTTGAACGCTTAATTTTCCTTGACTCTTCATTCAGGAAGTAACTACATGATGTCCAAGTTATTCACAAAATATATAACTAGGAGTCGCTATTGCAGGTGACATGACTTGGGTAGGACGGGTGGGTTTTCGATACTCGGGATCTCCAGGCTGCCAGTGTAAGTGGTGCACGCCTGCAGAGCTGGTGAACCCCAGGTCTTGACAACTTCAGGGAAAACAGCACGGTGATTGACGACCAATTTCGTGTTAGGAATGGGCAGAGGTGCAAGTTGTCCAGGGTCAGTGTTAAATATGCCTGGATAAGACCCATTCAAAAACGTTTGATCCAAAGGCGGATTTTTGAGTGTGCGCAAAACGTCACCAGTCCTCTCTGCCACAAAGCTGAAAACGTTGGCGCCAACGTCAAAGCGGCCGAGAGTGTCGAGGTGCCAGTTAGCTTCTTCTACTAGCCAATTCGGAATAATGATTATAAAACCAGGTGTCTTTGGTGCCAACAAGTTTCTTTGGAACCGCATTTCCAAGTAGAATGGAATCGATTCGGTTTTGTGCGCCGTCGTCTTCCGTTTCGTCGAAAGCTGTAAAGAAATTAAAAGATATATCAAACGTTGTACAGCAACCGTGAAACGTACTGAGAAGAATGAGTGTTTTCGGACTATTGAACTTTGGATTCTTCAGCAGGGGTTCTAAGAAACCCTTTGCCCACTTGCTGGCAAAGGTAACATTCGTGTCATGTCCGTCATTCGCTGAAATTTCGAAAGAGCGTCAATGGTTGTAAACGATCTGCAAAAAAGAGAACTCACTCATATTCGGAGTAATGAAAGCCCACTGAGGAATATTGTCACTCTCGAGATCTTTCTGGAACAGGGTGAAGTTCTTAATTTGCGCGCTCCGACCTGGGCTGTTTGCCACTGAGTCAAAAATGATCAATGGACTGGGAATAAATTAAATCGGACTCCATTTGTAAGCGAGCAGCATGCTTACTTGTGCTTGCGAACATAATCATTGGCGCCAGAGGGGTTGAGAAACTGGAAACCCTGAAAGCCAGAGGAAGGCATGTCTTCCTGATATTCCGCCCAAGATATACCTCTCGCCTCCAACAAGTCAACGATGGTAGAAACGTTTTCCGGGACACGATTCAGGTTGTCATTCTGCATTCCAAAGTATTCTCCGCCAACGCTTGCAATATAATTTGGCTCAGAAGGGTGAGTGACGGCAAAGTAGTTGGTTAACTGTATGCCTTGCTTGGTCAACGCAGAGAAATTTGCTTTAAAAATAGTTGTCGTTTAGCATTCTCGTTTCGACGATTGGACTGGAAAATAAAGTCAACACTCACGATCGGCAGCAGCCCCAGCAAAGTCGGTATTCTCAAGCCATATCGTGATGAAACGGTCAAACACCAAACCTGGCACAATCTTTTTGGGTCTAGGAAACATGAACATATTCAGTGTCTGTCTCTTAGGATTGACGCTAAAGACTCACGGCACAGGAAAACCTGGAAAAGGTGAGCCACTTACGCCTAAGATAAGCGCAGCAGAGATCAGGCTGGGTAGAAACATTCTTGTGTGCAGAAACCAAGGAAAGAGGGGTAAATGTAAACTTGCCACGAAGCACGAGAGGCCAAATCATGGCAAGCAGATTTTATACCCTCAGGCTCTTCAAACCCTTTAACAAGTTGTGCCCTGCACCCTATTGCAGTGACCGCGAATAAGGACAAACGTTTGCGTGTCAAACTCACCAGCGCCGGGAAACCGCAACCCCTTCGAGCTGGTGGTGAGCGCATGGGAGGAGAGACGAAGGGTAGACGACAATATGCCTCACTCCTAAAAATAGATATGACCTGCTGTCAGATTACAAAAATAGCGACGACTTACTCTGTCACTGTAAACAGTAGGCGCCATGTGAGCACGAAGCCGAGTCGAGGTTTTCTCCTGTCTCCTTCACGGGCATAAAACAGCTCAATCACCACAGATACAGGGCTGAGGGTACTTACATTTAAAGTAAGGCCTGGGGCCCAGGGCGAATCAGCTATGAATTGATCCCATACTGCAGACGTCACTACCAATGACTTTGGCCCCGAGCCCGAGCTCCTTGTGGACCTCAAGATACTGTCACAGGCGTCTTTAGGCAAAGCTGCTGGTCAGAAATCTATACGTGAAGGATTGAATAAATGTGCGATAACTTCATTTCTGGAAATTTAAAGGTATGGTAAGAAACGTCAGCAATGGCATTTTTGCAATGGAAGAATTAGTAGACGTCCTCGATAGCTTTCGCGTGCGATGGGAAGAGGAGATAGACACGCAATTGTGACGCCGAGCTGCACGTTCGTCTTGCAATGTATTTTTATTTTTCCAATTTCCGGACCGAAAGTTTCCGTTTTAGATACTGCATACTCAACAAAACAAGCTACTCAGCCCGTTACTTGAGTTGGTTGAACGAATGCACACCACTATAAGTGACAGAACTTCGGAAGGACTGGAGGATTTGCAATACTTGGGATCTCCAAACTACCAGTGTACGTGGTACACGCCTGTAATGCAGGCGAACCCCAAATTCTGACGACTTCAGGATGAACAAAACGACCATTTACAACCAATCGGGTGTTGGGAATAGGCAAGGGTGCAAGCTCGCCCGGAACGGTGTTGAAAACACCTGGGTAAGACCCGTTCAAAAATGTTTGGGCCAAAGGAGGGTTTGTAAGCGTGCGCATTTTATCGCCGGTTTTCTCTGCGACGAAACTAAACACATTTGCGCCTACGTCGAAGCGGCCGAGGGTATCGAGATGCCAGTTGGCTTCGACAGTGGCCAATTCAGAGTAGTGATTGTAGAACCAAGTGTCTTGTGTTCCAACGAGCTTCTTGGGAACCGCACTACCAAGAAGGATGGAATTGACACGATTCTGTGCGTTGTCTGTACCTGTCTCGTCGAAGGCTAGCAATACAAAATAAATATTCAGAAACTGTTATTTGGCAGACATATTAAAGCATGGACTTACTCAAAAGAATGAGGGTTTTTGGGGCATTAAATTTCGGGTTTTTGAGCAAGGGCTCTAGGAAACCCCGAGACCACCTTCCGGCAACGGTAATGTTCGTATCATGTCCATCGTTGGCTAGAATGATTTGAGATCATTGGTTCACACTTTTGTGTAAGAAATCAATACGTACTCATGTTCGGCGTGATAAACGCCCACTGAGGAAGATTCCCAGTGTTGAGGTCTCTTTCGAACAGAGTAAAATTTTTGATGAGTGAACTTCGAGCCGTGCTATTGGCTACCGAATCGTAGATAATCAGTGGGCTGCATGAGGTGGAATTAGTACCACATCTTCGTTATCAAAATCAGCTTGAAAAACCAACATACTTGTGTTTCCGAACGTAATCATTAGCGCCTGAAGGATTAAGAAATTGGAATCCCTGGAATCCAGAGGACGGCATATCCTCCTGGTATTCTGCCCAAGAAATGCCTCTCGACTCGAGCAGGTCTACAATGGTGGATATGTTCCCTGGAACGCGGTTCAGGTTGTCATTCTGCATCCCAAAGTACTCTCCGCCGACACTCGCAATGTAGTTGGGCTCCGAAGGATGGGTGACGGCGAAGTAGTTAGTTAGTTGGATGCCTTGCTTGATCAGAGCGCTAAAATTGGCTGCAAACAATAACGACTTCAGTGTGAGAAGATTTCTTGAAACGTTAGATGAGATACAATACTGACGATCGGCTTGGGCTCCAGAGAAATCGGTATTTTCTAGCCATATGGTGAAAAAGCGGTCAAACACCAGTCCGGGGACGATGCGTTTGGGACTATAAATGAAGACAGTGAGTTTTTGTCCGAGAAAATCATGGGAAGGACAAACAAAAATCCAGAGGGGGAAGCATTTGTGCACAAGGCAAGAGCAACAGAGATCAGGCTAGTAAAAAGCATTTTCAGGAGTGGAGGATGCCAAGTTCCAGCTTTTCAAGGAGGAAAATAGTACCACAGTGCTCTATCCGACTCATTGACCGCCTTTATATCTTCGCCATTTCTATTCCTTCGGGACGACTACGAACGTTTGCACGTCAAACTTATCAACGGCAGTGTTCCTCTTTCCCAAGCACACAGCTCTGGGGCGACGAAGAGACTCATGAGAAGGATTGTAAAATCTGGACCACAATGGGGTACACAAGGAAGACGTACAAGTCCGGCGTACAGAACTCGGAAAGTTAAAATTAGAGGACATTAACCAAACCGGGACCGGAATGGCGGGTGTCCACAGCCGCTGTCATCGAACACCGTAGGCGCAAGATGACAGAGGTCGTTAATTACGGCTAAAGGAACCATGTGAGCAAAGAGAACCATGCTGTATGACTATCTTACCTGCCAACTAAAACGATAGTGGGAACGACCAGGAGTCCCGTTAGCGCTGCAGAACTCTCACGAAGTCCAGCTTTCTTTCCGCAATTTACAAAGCAGGCTATAGCTACAATGCCGAGGGCTACGGCGACAACGCTTCTGAAGCCCGATATAAAACCTCTGTTCACAGGAACGATGCATTTAGCAAAATGGGCATGAGTATGCAGCAGCAGGAATTGCATTTGTCGATAGATAGTGTTGCGAATGCGATAAAAATGTACAGTTACACGTTGGTGGTTCGGGTATTGGGTATGGACATGATGCTGCAATATGATGACAATGGAAGAGGAGAGAGCTTGATCCTAGAGACAAAGTACATGTTGAAAGGTTCTGGGGCTGCCAAGGGCAGTGAACAATTAAGGGAAACCGAATCCACCTATCGCAAGTCCACGATTTCTAAAGTGGCATCCTTCATTTGCACATGACCTTTATCTGCATCCTATACACAAGGTCCACGAGGATTGAAAGTTCATAAGTCAGCTCCAGTGAGAAAAAAGTTATGAATAACATACAGTGTATATCGGTTCATCGGGGTGCGGGTGGAAGGCTTCCTTCGCGTCGCAGTTGAGGATGATGTTCAGACCCGGGGGATCTGTCAAGCGGAAGATACCGAAGCTGGGAGCACGGGTCAGCAAGAGGCACACTTTTAAGAAATGGAAGATAGTTAACGGACTTAGGACTCGACTTCGGCGCGCAAACGACCGCGAACGACTCTGGAAGCATGCGTTGGAAGCCAGAGTGGGTGTGCAGATCGACAGAGGACATAAAACATGACTGTGACGGATGTGTGTGTATCTATAATCGTCAATCAGCATCGACAATACAAAGCATAGACACAGAACCAAAACACGGAGCCACTAACCCAGCCGAGCGTTATCAGACTCCGCTCCTCCGTGAACTGCAGGACAAGCTCTTCTTCCTCCATCGTACATGTATCGCTCGTCGAACGTTGTTTCGGTATGAGCAAGGTCGTGACTGCGTATTTGTGCCCTTTGTCCTTGCCCAACAACAACCCACATGTCTCCTTGTTCATCTCGGTATTGACCTTTGCGATGGCAAGGAAACGAGGCAGACATTCCCGTGGAAGGTTGACTGTCTTGAGGGGCACATTAGGGTCGAAAACGGCATCTGGAGGTTTTGGCATCCTCGCGACTTCTGCTTGCGTTGGAGGAGCTATTTGAATAGGCAAGGCGCCGCTTGGAGGTGCCTGCGGAGGTCGGCCATGGACATTGTTGGGCCCGTTTGAGTATGGATGAGGAACTTGCGACGCTGAGGCTGGAGGTGCGCCGGGATAAAAAGCATTATTTCTTGCATCATTCGCGTTTGCACCGAAGAGCATGGAATTGGCACCATGGTGGCGGTCTCCTATTTCTGAGAACATTGAATTGAGAGAAGGGAAATATCCTTGTGTTCTCTGGTGCTGGGACATAAGTGCAGGAAGTGCAGGATAGCCGATAACGGGGGGCGGAGAGGTTGTTGTTATAGGCGGTGGGTATGAAGGACTGCGCGTGAATGACAAGTCATAGCAAGTCAGTATCCAGTCGTTCGAGAAATAGCAAAGGAAAGGAAAGGGCACTGCGCAATGCGGACCCCCACGCTTGAACATACCTTCGTATAGGCCGCGTTGGTGTCTTGTATTCGACAACCCCGTGCGGTCTACCGATCTTTCGGTAGTCGTGGTGCACCGACTCCGAGTCCGTTGACTCCCCATCGTATCTTGACGGGCTTTCAAGCGGCATTGGCCTTAATGCAGTTGCATACGGGTCCAAATAACCCATTTGTCGATCTGGAGGGGCAGATGGAACTGGTAGTGGCATCCCTGCAGGAGGATGGATTGTTGGGTATTCGATCGGACCAGGATGAGGAGGAGGAGGTTGGAAATAAGTTGATGACGGTGTCGTGGCTGCGGATGAGCCGTTGTAAGTCGGAAACATGGAGGACGTTGAGGGAGCTAGTGACACCGTTGACGATGGCGTTGGTGGCTGCCCGTTCATAATATTCTGGCGAGCAGCCCGAGCAGCATCTTCAGCTTCCTGTTGTCGTCGCGCAATGCCCTCGGGCCCTCCCTCCAGCCTCCTCTTTTGCTCCGCCTGTCGTCGTGTGATTTCTTCTTCTCGCAGCCTCATCTGTTCTTGTTGCTGCTGATGCTGCTGCTGGCGTGCGACCTCATCTGGTGGACGTCCATCCGCAAGTATCACCGTATTTTGAGATCCAAGTGCGTTATTTTGCATAGGCGTTCTCGCGAATGTGTAATTAGGTGCGTTGGCTGCCTGACGCGCCGCTGCCTGTGCAGCTTCCTTGCGTCGGGCCTTTTCCGCCTCGTCGCGAGCCAACATCTGTTGTCGCTGTTGTTTCCACTTGGCCGCTTCTTCTGCCGCCAGTCGTTGTTGCTCCCTAGCTCGCTCCTCTTCTTGGAACTGCTCGCGTTGAACTTGCGCCCGAGCCTCGTCATTCGCAATCTTCTGCGTCCGAGCATTCGGCGTTCGTTCCTGGTCCACCCCATCGGCTCCATGTCTTTGCAACCACTTCTCGTACCGGTCAACCAGGGCAGGCTTAAGGTCGCTAAGGTTGTCTAGTATATCTTGACCATTCTGTTAAATATGTGGCGTCAGATAACGGAAATGAAGGGTTATAAGCAAGTGATCGGAAGACGGGTGTTCGTCACAACAAAATCAGCTGAATGATAATAAAATGGTATTCACCAATGAGAGATTGTGGCGCTGGTTTGCATTCAGCATGGTGTTGTAGTCCCGATGTGAAGGCAGTCGTTCGAGCACAAGGGTGGCTGCTCGGGCAAGCTCGACAAAAGCGCCTTCCAAATCGCCCCTCTTCAAGCACTCCTTTCCCTCCTTCCGGTACTTCTCGGCAATTCTGAGGTGTTGTTTAAACTCTTTCGTCTCATCCCAGCCGTCGTCTTTCGCCCTCTCTGCGAGTTCTGCTATTGATGACGGTCGTTTCGCGGGTCCGTTTCTGTGATTGTGGCGTCCATGATTTGTATGCAACGATGAATGGCTCATAGTTGCTCGCGAATATCCTTAAATCAAGAGCTCGTAGGTAGAGGTTCGAGCTCAAAGAGTACAGTATTCACAACTGCTCTGCTGCTGCGCTGTTCTCGATGACTGCTCTGCG
Organism: Galerina sulciceps; assembly: GCA_023014345.1. Lineage (NCBI taxonomy): Eukaryota > Fungi > Basidiomycota > Agaricomycetes > Agaricales > Galerinaceae > Galerina > Galerina sulciceps. The sequence continues at coordinate 858,219 of JAEDXJ010000007.1, forward strand.
ACGCAGGTCACGTGTATATTCAATCACCGCGCTGCTTGATGCTGTGCACACTGTACAATGCACAAAGTCCGCTATTACTATATAACTTATTATAAGAACATTCAAGATTATAAAAACTCGCAGGAGCTCAAAAAATCCACGAGCCTGGCTCATTTTTTAGATTTTTCCCCCTTTTTTGGAAACTATGATTTACATTTGCGCTCTTGTGGCCCTCAACTCGGAGGGTGGTGTAGTTCAGAGAATTGCCGCTGCTCAAGCAATTACATTATCTGCCGTAAAAGAGCCGATACTCTTATCTATCTCACTGAGACACTGTAAAAGCTTTGGAGATCAATTTTATTGCCAGTGCAATGCACTTTGAATTGTTTCTTTGAACTGAGGATTTCACGTACTTGCAATCATCCAGCTATCATCTATCAAATACTAAAGCTCAGAAAATAACTCACACAGAGCCCCAACGTCAATTAAAGGGAGACTTGAAGTATAAGTTATTGTCCGGGATAACCTGACGTTAGAGACGTAGTGGCAACCATTTTGCAATCCAACGACGGGCGAGGATGTGACTAAATAGACTGAAAATTGATATGTAAAAATTGGGCCCGGTTTGATCAGGCAGAATTTATTGAATAGATTGTCCTGCAATCAAAGGGAGTAGTGGAACTGCTCGACCCATTTGATAAATAAAAACGTAATCAATTGAACATGGGCGCTTGTTTAAGGCGTCTATTTTTCTCATGTGCTTTGAGCATTGTAGGCTGCATTATTATGGGAAAATTTATATAATAGCCGTCAAGCGTTATTGCTTGGTCGCTGGATATCACTCCCACATTGAACTTGTTGACGATAATAGGCTCGAGATCGCATGGATCTTACAATATAACCGCATTGCTCTCCGTTAGCGTCAGGTTCCAGGCTTGGTCTAATCCATCGGCCAAATGGCTTTGTAATCACTTTTTGCATTGGACCGCGAGCCTGGGAGCAGGCTTTCAGAGGTCGCTGAGATTGTTGACTATAATAATACTTTACCTTGTGCAGTTACGCGGAGTCAACAAGATAATAAATCCGCAGTAACTATAGATAGTAAAATAAAGTACCATGGCAATATTTGGCGCTGGCTTTTATTTGTCAGAGTGGATCTAGAATGGCTAGCTGTTGTATAGAGCATCCGTACGAAGACTTGACTCTTATTTCGAGAAAAGTGACACAGCTTTCTATAGCTGGACTGCGTTCGGTGAGATTAAACCCCATACTCGAGGCTATACCACCGCAAGTAGTACTTCATACTCTACCTGGATTAATTTAGACCTCGTCAAACTCTGGTCAGTTCCTATCGTCAGGAACCAGCGCAACCGGTGTCGATCTCACGACTCTGACCCGCCGGCTGTCCTAATCCGGGTGGGCGGTCGCCGAAATGTAATTATGGCTGCGGAGTCAAAACCAAAAAATACTCTGCGTCTTCTGTGCTAGCGCAGCTCTTTTATTAGACGACTCAGTCAGTTAGCCTTTTGGACTTAGTAGTCCTGCCGAGTGCGGAGCACTCGTTTCGAGCTGATTTCCGTTTTAGCTGACATGTCAGCGTCAATAAACTCAAAAAACGAGCACATCAACACGTCTTCCTAACCTTCCATCTAATTTGTGGGTTCCGGCCTACATCGTCAGACCTTTTCTACTACGCACAAGCAGACAAAATATAGTCGGATTCGTATGGATGGTGATTTATGGAATAAGGGGATCACAAAACAGGCACAAATAAAGGTCTTGACACCGTTGCGACCGTCATCCAGGTTCTTCCCCGCCACCCTCGACGACCAACGACAAAACGGCGCCGACCCAGAGAAGGCGACGGCCGAACCCATAGCCAACATGCTCCCTCGAAGGCGAGTATCATGCTTTGGCTTTCTCCGGCGGAATAGCGGCTACATTTTCATGTTCTGCGTCCTCCTCGTATTCATGCAGCTGGGTTTCCACAACGGGCGGCGGAATCACCCCAAGTTCGAGCATATGGCCGTCGTGGAGGACCCTAACGATACTTGGATGCCAAACCGAGGCAATATCCTGCCCTTTGCCGATGACGAGATGAAGAGTGTTATTAGAGAACACCCCATACCACGTCTGATGGAGGAGGCAGAGGCAAAATATAGGAAGAAGCTAGGTGGCCAGAGCAAAACACTCAAGGCGGCGGTTGCAGAGTACAGGAGAAGATACCGACGCGCGCCTCCTAAGGGATTCGACGACTGGTGGAAGTTCGCCCAGAAATACGACGTGAAGATGGTAGACGAGTATGACGGACTCGTGGAGGATCTAAGGCCCTTCTGGGAGCTCTCAGGCCGAGAAATTCGACGTCGCGCAGTGCAAGTTGGAGAATTGCCCTCTATTAATTTAGTGCGGATACGAGACGGCGAAGCAACTGTCATCAACTTGAACCCCGGCTTTCTTGATACTGAAGTCGGTGCACGCGCTCGCGGATTCAGCACTATGATTTCCAAGTTTGTGCAGCATGTATGTTTTCAGTCACTCTCAGTTATCTCTATCTAACGCTATTTTAAGCTTCCAGACATGGATTTTCCAATAAACACAAAGGCAGAGGGACGCGTATTAGTACCTTGGGAGCACCGCGCGTATCCCAACTCCACAATACAGGACTCGTCAGGTGCGTTCTCTCTCTTTTAATCATATCCTTATGTTCATTCCATTACAGAAGGTGTCGCGGCTATGCTCGGCGGCCCATTCAGACCAGACTGGGACGAAAACGGCAACATCTGGGACGCCTGGAGACGAACATGTTCACTCGACAGCCCCGCTCGCCGCCTATTCTCATCTCTCAGGCCCTCTGCCAGCGCTCAGGCACGAAATCGGTTAGGGTCAAAAGAAACCCACCCTGGCTCGGATTTTGATTTTTCCAAGACGACAGCAGCCACCGACGATTACTGCAACACACCGCATGCTCATTACAACCAAGGCCACTTTTTCTCGGACTGGCGGTCAATACCTGTTCTTTATCCCGTCTTCAGCCCGGCCAAAGCGAAAGGCTTCATGGACATTCGTATTCCTAGCCATTATTACTATGGAAGCACAAAACGGTATACATACGGATGGGACTCGATCAATTTGGAGCTTGTGGACGTTGATCCCATGGAGGTTCCTTGGGAGGAAAAGATCGACAAGATCTTTTGGCGCGGTGCGACGACAGGAGGCGGAAGTCATCCCTTTGGGTTTACACCGCAGTACCAACGACACAGGTTCCTTCGCATGGCATCCGACACGTCAAATGCGACTCGCGTCGTCACTTTCGCTGACCCGCCGACGTCGGCTGCACACTGGGTTGCAGCAGCTGTCCCAGTGAAAACCCTGAACGAAGAAATTATGGATGCGGCCTTCGTCAAGATCGTTTCTCCTGGTAGTTATCCCGGTGGTCAACCTGCATTGGAAGCTGCACATCGGTTCGGTGATACTGTGCCGCTTGGCCGTCATTGGGCATATAAATACCTCATTGACATGGACGGTATGAGCTATAGCGGCCGTTTCATGGCTTTCCTCGCTAGCGATAGCGTGCCTCTCAAAGCCACGGTGTATGAGGAGTTCTACACTGACTGGATCCAGCCTTGGTACGTTTCTTTCTGTACCGACCAATTGCCTGTGCTTATCATGATCTTCGACTACAAGGGTCCATTTCATCCCTCTCTCCTCATCGTACAAGGAGATTTACAACATCCACGCATACTTTTCGGGCGCTACGCAAGCCACTCTAGAGATTGCCAACTCAACGTCGGCCAATCTTCCTTCAGAACAGCGGAAATCGGCTGAAGGTGATAAACGCCTACGGCGGATCGCACGTGCTGGAAAGCGTTGGAAACAGACGATAGGACGGGCTGTGGATATGGAAGGTAAGTTTTGGTCTTTCTGTATGCCCGGTTTTACTGGATAATGCTTACGCTCTATCCAGCTTATGTATATAGACTCTGCCTGGAGTGGGCACGATTATGGTCCGACGACCGAGATTCGATGAACTTCACCTTCTGAACTTTGCAAGAACCACCACAACCACAGTAGAGTAATTACCCGACACCACACTTCAGTTATTCTTCGCACTATAGTAGCATACCAAGCGCCAGGTGCCCTCTTCCTCTCGTTTTATTTACAATTCTGCGGGGGCATCTCGGGCTACATTTTTTTCATCATCCTGTCGACTTCTTTATTCTTTGCTAGTGTCGCTCATCATGTGTATAATTATCGTAACACACTCATGTCAGTTATAGTAATAGAGTAACATTATTTATCCTACCTGCATAAACGAATTCTGTCTGCTTTCTTTCCTTTGCATTTTGCTGGTTGTTGCGACTGCTTAGATTTAGACAGTGAGTTCTAAAAATTTCCCCATTGCTTGTACTGATTGGATTCATCTTTCAGCTACTTCGCAATAAAACGCACTTTTGTACTGAGTCAAGCCATGTCAAGCCCAAGCCAATAGCAACTCTCACCATAACGTCAAGAGTGACGTTTAATCCACGGTCGTCGGTGCGGTTATTGTGAGCTGTTCAATATTTTTTGTCCATGGCCAATAACGGCAGACTGAATGCTCCTTCTTTCAGACTGATGCAAGTTTTCCCAGATGCCTGGCTCTGTCTAGACTTCACAGATAGGCCAAAACCGAGCTTTATCGATTTCTTCAAAACACGTTGCAGGGTGCGTGCCACTCTTTCCCCGGATGCTTACTTCCTCCGATAGGAAGATGCTTTCGTCGATCATGGATCATAGATTGCACCTTTGAACAGATTTTGCCTGCCGTCAACGCATTTGCCAGTACAAAAGCTTCACTGAAAGTGATTTAGTCGTTGTGCATCGCTCAAGAAGGACCGACTCACCAAGCCCTTTCCGACTAATACAAACCAACAATGTACGCCCCAGCACCTCGTATGCCAATCAGCCGGAGCTCGTCGCCTGTTCCAGGCAGCGGACAATATTACGGCCAGCCTCCCATCGGTCGACCCATCAGCAGAGGCCCATCTCCCGTCCCGCCTGGCGCTACAGCTGGACAGAACTATTATACCTATGGTGCCCCTTCGATCCCCAGGCCGATTAGCAGAGGACCATCACCTGCCCCAGGCGTCGGTCGCACCTCAGGCTCTGGGTTCCAGGTCGAAAAGAGGGCCAAGTCGCCAAATCCTTATGGTCGACCCCCCACTGCTCAGCCGGAGCCTGGAGTATATAGGGACGAGATGATGTATCGCGAGCACGTCTCAAACCTCATCGGAGCCAAAGATCGCCAGATCGCAGTCAGTGGACGGATCCCTGTAGATCCTGCTCAACTTTCTCTGTTCTTCCGAGCCAAGGTGAGTGTTACATCTGCAGCTTTCTAAGATCTGTTGGCTCAATGATGTCCATCGTGCACAGACAGGCATTACTTACTCTCTCGATTTTCCAGTCGATCTAGGGTATACGACACCTCCGGCCTTCGATGTGCTCGTCGCAGCCTGCAGGCCGAGGCCACGCCAGATGTCGGACTACGACGGATATGGCGACCGAGAAGCCGTTTCCTACCCACCAAACCTTCCTCTGACTGCTTCTTTGGAAATTGCCAACTACCCCATCCTGGACGCCGTGCGCAGTGCATTATTCCCCATTCTTCCTCCTGGCCAATACCTTACAGCCGTGAGAGATGGTCTGGACGTCATAGAACATGGCAGTTACATTTCGACACATTCTCCTGCCCAGTTGCGCAAAGACCAGAGGGCCGCCACGATCCTAGTTACCCTACCAGTTCGCTACCGTGGCGGAGTCACGGTTGTCAGCGACGCTGAGGGACGAGAAGAGAAGTTCCAAGGCTCTGGTGGAAAGAGCGGCGAAATCGACTGGTTGGCATTCCGTTCTGATTGTGCCTATGCTGTCGAACCGGTGCAAAACGGTTGCTTGCTGACGATCTCCTACGCCATCTACATCAAGTCGTTTGGCCCATCTAGTCCTACTGCGGATACCTTGATTACGCCCACCGATAACTTTTTCGACCTCCTTTCGCCTATCTTGAACCTGTCGCGTGGACGAAGCATCGCATTCCATTTGAATTATGACTACAACATCAATCCTGCCGAGGTCCAAGCTAATGCTATTGTTCCTCAGGTGTGTATGACTCAAAGTTGCATGATTGGTGATTTCTGACGCCATTCGCTTTTTTAGCTCAAAGGTGCAGATGCCCTCTTGTACGACGCCTTCAAGTTCCATAAACTCGTTCCAGAGTTACACTGGACGGCTGGCGGTTTTATCTGGCCAGCGGACCACAATCTCGAGCTCTTCGGAGAAGACATTAACCGTATCAGCAACCCAGTCAAGAACAGTCCGAATCTGGGACGGACGCCATTCGGCAGCATCAATGGCCCACGGGGGTCCGTCCCACCTGTGCGAGGGGCATTCGGTGGCTACCCAGATCCCAACTCGAATGAAGAAGAGGTGGACGCCATTCGGTCGAGGGTGCAAGCCAGTGGCGGAGTGTCTCTTGCCGAAGCCAACATTACTTTGCTGACAGATTACAAGAACACCGCACCCAGTGTTGGACGCGAACGTGTTTATTTCGTTTCGAACGGCGAATTGGAGAAACTTGTAGTCAATATTTTGCTTGTGGTTTACATTCCTTGAACATCAACTGTCATTTTCCTCCGACATTTTTCAACTTCCTGTGCTCCGCACCCTGTAACAACATCTTGGGCCTTCAATCTTCTTGTACAATAGTTTAAAATCAAACCTTTGAACCTGGTCGTAATCACTGCTGTAATTAAAACTTGGATCTTGCTCCAATTCGATGAGCTCTCCATTGTCCTTGACCCTAAGCTTGACAGGACGGCAATTCAACCACGACAGCTCTCGTAGCAGAGGACAGACTTGAAGAATTTCTCGTGCAACTGACAATGCAGCCGGAGAGGAAAGGTCAGGCGTTTGGTCTACAGGCCAAAGACAAATGCCGGTGCAGGATATAAGCTTCTTCCATCCTGATAAATATGGCAACAGCTGTGTGTGCATGTCATTCGACTGAAAACGTATTCCTGGTTAGTATCTAGGCAAATGAAAAAAGAAGTAAAGTGCCGACCTTGGTCCTCATGAGATTCCCTTCGAAGGAGATATGTTGGAGATTCGGGGTGGATTTGACCAATTTATCCAACTGCCTGAAATCCACTACATCTCGTACGACAAGTTTGTTCAAGTCAGGCATCCCAAAGAGAAGATTGGGAAAGTCACGTCCATGTAGTGGTCCGTCCTCCGCATCCGTAAAACTTTCTAAAGACGAGCCCCAAACATCGTCCAGGGAGGAAACAATGTTGTCATCGTCATCCGCATACCAATCATGAGGTTCGAGATAGGCGATAGATTGAAGAGAGGTAGGTCGTCGCATGGCTCGTAATATTGGGCGGATGGCCATGGGTGGAAGGCTGAGGTGTTCGAGTCTTGGGAGAGTATCTGGGATGCAGCTCTCGTATGATTCCAGGTTAAAAGGTACATCAGGCAGGTCATTCTTGGTGAGAGACAAATATGCTGAGAGTACTCTGAGATTTGGATGTAGTCGGAGGAAATTTGCCATCGCCCCGTCATCAACTAGAATGTCTTCCAGTTTGAGGGAAGCTAGCTGGGGCCAATGAGCATTGGATATAATAGGAGTGATATCTGTGAACGGGTTTCCTTCTATATAATAGAATTCCTTGTCAATGATAGCTAAAGAAAGGCTCTATAAGTTACATTAGTTTGAAAGTTTACGGAAGGCCTTTGACAACAATTACCTCAAGATTGGGGCAGCGACTAAGAAGGTCTTGGAGACGTTCAATTTTGACTCTTCCCGGAATAAGATCTTCATTGCCGTCGTCATCGTCAAGCCCTAGGGTACCTTCAAATTCATCGTCAGGGGTATAATATATTCTCAGATCAAGATGTGTGAGATTCCTCAGTGTAAAAATCTGGTAGTTTCATTAGCAAACATCTCGGATGTCGAGATTCGACCACTCACGGTGCTGTTGAAAATGGGTCTCGATTCCGGGTATGGAGCCCGCCCAAAATCTACCACCTCGAGTGCCTTTATTTGAGTGTAATCACGGAGCACTGTCCATATATCCTCCTTATACATCGGCGGTATTCCTTCTTCATCTGAGTAGGGAAAAACCTCTTCGCCTTGATTGATAATAGGCATCCAGCGATCCCAGGTGAAGCTTTCAAGATTGACCATTTTCTGAAGGGCTCGCACCAAAAGGCGTTCGGAGTACTCGGCATTTTTGCGTCCATAATTCGGTTGTTTAGGATCGAGTTGAACAGAGCTACCTTCCGGAATCCGCTCCTCTTGAATCAAAGTAGTATTCCGTGGGACGATGATCTCTCGCTGGATCACAAGTTCGCGCACCCGTGAAGCCTGCAAAGGTTTAGAAATTAAGTGCTCCCAGACCGCATCGTTATTGAGCTGGCACCGAATTGACCTATAGATCAATTCCGGTTCTGCTAAAGTCAATAGCTCCTTATTGGCGAGGCAGACAGCAAGAAGGTCGCTCGGAGATGATACAAACGATAGGAGGTGCGTGTAGACGTCGGCATTGAGCTTGACGTTGGCCATCTTGCATGTAAGCGTCACTGAAAGCGATGGGATCTAAGGCTGAAATGCAGATATTCGAGAATCTGAAAAAAAAAACTTTCGGAGCAGCAAATGGGTCAACGAAGAGCAATTGTTCTTCAAATTTCTCGATTGCGATCATGATAGTCAGTGTCAGTGGTTCGTGTTGGAAAACGGAGGGTTTGACCCAAATGTTCGGCGATAACCGACAAGGACCGTTGCAAAACAACAACCCCACATTCTTTTCTCATTTTTCTTAGCGTGTTTTTAAATTCCAGGTTGTTTCGGGACAGAAAAATCAGCCCAAGAATCATGAATCCATTGACCAAACGTAAAGTTCAAGACTCAATCCGCCATCAGTTCACAACGAAGAAAAAAATATGGAGTCGTAAACACTTTCGACCTCAGGTGAAATCACATACTATGTGGTGTCCAAAACTTCACTGTGAAACAGCCAGGTTCTCCAACTTGTCCAGACATTCAAAAACCACACCCAAAGCTATGATTCCAAAGCTGTGCGCCCCGAACTCGTTCCGCCGTCGAAGGCCAAGGTTCCAAGCATTCCAGGCAAGTTCGAGAGCCTGCACGCAGTCAAAAGGTGTTTCCATGTCGGCGTCTACAAGTCGTCCTCGAACATCCTCTACGAGCTCCCTGGAGTGGTGTCGCATCCGTTCAATGCGGTCTTTCCTCCACCTCACTTGCGAACTTCTAGCAAGAATAGTGCCGACAACGATTTCGGCTTCGAGAAGTTTGATTTCGGGGCTGTCTGATAGTGTGTGGGTGCCGCTGATGTATTGCATTTCTTCCGAGTAGTATTGGAAAAGGGTCAAGAGCTTATTGCGAATATGAGTTGGGCAGTGGTCGTCGACCGTGAAGGCACTGTCTCCAAGATGTTTTTGTACGTCTGGCAAAAGGACTGTTGATATAGGATCTGAGAGGGTATCTAGAAGAGGTTTTGCAAGGATTGGAGGTGTTTCGTTTATGATGAGTTCCTTAGAACGAAATAGAACGCCGAGAGCTCTAGGTGATACGTAGTAATCAGTATTTCGGGATGATACTACTTCGTCTGAACACCAGTCGGGCTTGCAACGCATCTCTGATACCGGAAGCTGGTTGGGCTTTATCTTGGGTGGAATCCCTCGTTTTGGATAGTCGACGGCCTGCACTTCTTTATATGAGCTTCATAGTCAAGTAGCAATATTAATTTAAATGGATCGACCTGGGAGCAGAATTCAGCGAGCCTTTTGCAATCTTTATCCCGCATGCCTTCAGTGGAATTATCTAGAAGAATGTTTATTTCATGTCATGGAAGGTCATCTAGATTTGTACATACCAGCTATCACCAAAAGTCGAGTTGACAATAGACCCTAAAGCAACCTGAGTGACTCCAGAAAGGGAATGAACGAAGTCTAGGAACACAAACCAAAATATCCGACTGGAAGTATTCCACTATAAAGTCACATACATCATCTATGGTACAACTCGTCTTCTTGGGTGAATTTGAATCCTTTTTTTCTTCAGAATCATATAGAGCGGGGTTTTCGATTGTCCGAGGGAGAAGTGGCTTGTAACAGATAATTGAAAACTGATCACTGTAGGAAAGGATGTCATATACGGAACAGAATTGTGAGTGTTGGTTTACACACCCGTCAACGTCACCTCCAGCAAGGCACGACGCCAGTGATCGCGGTCCTATGATAGGGTTAGATAAAAACATGTAAGTGTTCGGTTAAGCTACCTTGAGACGGCAGGACAACGACATTCTTCAAGTGACTGAACAAGCAGAGCTTGCCTTCTGGAGGTTTTCCAATAGCATAGACAAGTTGGACTTATTAAAAGATGAGAAAAATAAATTTCGGGTCATCAATGACGAGCATACCATCGCCGGGGTGGGCAACAGGGCTTCTTGAAATGCTAACGCTGCCGGATATCCAGGTTGGCTCTGAATCGCCTCGGCTTTGTATGCACGCTGAAGAATCGCGGTAAATCGTCACCCATCCATTCATTGATAGCTTTTACAGATTGGCCTCACCATATATTTCTCCCTCCTTGAGACAGTAAACATTGTCGTGCCCAGCTGCTGCATACGCAGGTCCTTCGTCTGCGACGCCAACCAAAAGGTAACTTTCAGGAACTGGGATGCTTGCCCTGTACTTGATATCCCTGAGAACAGCCATCATCATCACTTGCCGCATTTCTTGAAGAAAAGGAGTATCCAGCGCAGTGGAGGTCCAGTTAGAAGTAAGGTCCATATTGTACTTGTCTCTAAGACGGGGAAACATATCGCGAAGCCGGTACGAAGAGCCGAAGTTGTGAGATATCAGGAATTCGCAAAATTGAGTGATAGATTCATGTATGGTCTTTGCGTCGGCAATAGCTTTGTTTTGTAATTCTAAAAAAGCGTCGTGTCGCACACCCAGGTCTTCAAGAAGCATAACTAACGGACTGCTCAGAATTAGCGATAAGAAAATGTGTTGCTTCCTGAGAAATGAACTCGACACACCGATTCAGGGAGCATTGTCCAGGTTTCCCAAAGGCTTGCGCTATTTCAAGAGGTGCTATGCTGTCATCCTTCGCGTCAAACTTCTTCATAGAGGGTCGTAGTCGCATTTCAATTCCACTCTGGTCGTTGTCCAGCTGTTCATCGATAGCCACAACGCCCTTATATCCCATAAACCTAATTTGGTACTGTCCAATATACGTGTTATTAACCACAAACACCCAAGTAACGCACTATGGCTTACCGCAGAGGGCTTTATCGCACCTGGATCGTTCTTGGACTGGGGTAACGCCTCCCATATCCTATCACCTAATGACCTGGATATCGTGCCAACGCCATCGGTAAATTGACCAATATCAGGCATTTCGTTCCATTTTTCCCTTGGAATATACACTGAGGTATTGCTATCTGTGAATGCTTGCCCCAGGCGAGCGGCGTATAGAGAGGGATATGGTTGATTGAGGAGAGGCGTAAAATCCCCAAGAGAGTCACGTATAGAGGCGGCAGTGACTTCAACTCTCTGACCTTCGACGAGATGCTGAAAAGGGTTTACAAACCAAAAGGAGTGCTCGCGCAAGGCAGAATTCGAATATGCCAGAAACTCAAACCGCCGTCCTGCGAGTTCAAACCCGTGTTTGAGAGTGTGCCCTACACGATCTTCCAGGAAGGCACTCCCATCCACCTCTTTGCTCCAGCGGTATTGCAAACGATCCTCGTCACGAAATTCAGCGCGAATGAAGTGATCCTCCCAGCCTTCGTACTTCCGAATGACGCTGTTGGACCGAGAAGGATACGGGCCTTCCAAAATCATCCTTGAAGGTGTAAAAGTAACGTGGTAACACCGAAATGTATGGCGCGGAGTCGAGAATTTGAATTCTTGGAGGACCCGTTCAAAACAATCCATTGGGCTCTGTTCCTTTGGTCGGATTCTTAACGACTTATTGTAATGCCTCAGGAGGTCACCGACATACGAGGCACCCTTCCGTTTGGACAGTGCACGGACACGAGAAAAGAGTGGATGAGACGGCTCGTGACCTAGTTGGTCGGGATTTGTGTGCAGGAGCCCGTTGTGGAGTAGTGACTCCAATTGAAAAGCAATCGGCCACTCGAATGTAGCTAAAATCTTGTCGAGCTTGTAAAGTCGTTTTTCGTGAAAGAAGCCATTCTTTGATGCTTCGATTTGTAACCTCAGGCCAGTGAGATTTATGATCTTTCTCTTTGGGAGGCCAATGATTGAACAAGCTTTGCTGAATTCTTCGCCCAAGTCCTTTCCCGGTTCATTGAAGAGCACGAGACGAAGTTGTGGGGCATAAGGTGCCACAACGGCATGTCCTGGGTGAATCGAACCGATACGTTCTTTGAATTTCCTTTGATCCTTTGACGTTCCCGTCAAAGAACGATGAAATTTGGTTCTTTCCATGACAGGTGGAGTGTGGCTATCAAAGCAAATATCTCAAGTACTATGAATACGAATACAGGGTTCATCATGAGTTGAGTGGCGTACGTACAGGGATTGCCATCATAGCCAACGCCGATTTTCTCGATGTTTGAGACGCCTAGAGAAATCAAGGTTTTATAAGTATCAGAACCTTGCAACTCGTTGCCAGCCTATTTTTGAGCGTTAAAGAAGTTGCTGAAAAAGAAAAGAGAGATTCTACCTCAATTCGAAATTTTTGATGGTCGTAATCAAAATTTAGTGTTCCATTATTATTGTCACTTCTACAGTCCCATTCCCATTCAACGGAGAACGCACGAGATGGGGATGGATTGCTATTTTTCACTTCAGGTACTTGGTAGTAAACCCCAAATTGAATTGAAATGATTCGGAAGCGAAACTCTTCCAAGGCCCGAACATTGCGCTGTCGTCTTCCTCGATATCCGGATTCACATAACGCGTTTTTAATAAGGTCGAAACTAGTTTGGGTAGAAGAAGAGGATGACCACTTCCACTATTGGCAGAGAACTTGAGCTTCTTGTGGCCAATTGATATAGGTTGGTTTGAGACATAGTCCAGAAATTTATTGCCGATCTTTTCGGTTGGCAAAATCAGGAGTCCAAAACCACTGTGCAACCATCCCTTCTGACTTTCTTTCAACATGACTCGAAAGTTGATCAGCCTTCCATCCACAACTGGGCCGAAGTCTTCAGCGTGCAGGATAGCAGCAATTTTGCGAGTTACTGTCCAGGTGTCGGTATCAAAAGGAACATTCCGTATGTTAACCTCCATGGAAGGAACGATAACAGGCAAGCCTTAGCCAGACTGGCAGTTGAGGAGTTTGGCTGTTATCAGAGAACTATCGACATTGATCGATATCCAGTTACAATAACGGCATGTCATCAGTTCAGCCATTATTGTGGGTGTGATATTGGATGATTGGGGTGCTCATCAGCAAGATATGCCAGATAAAGTTGGCAGCCTGTGGTCAACATTTGAGTGGTCCGTGTGACAGGGTAACGACTCTACATTTCCTCCTTTGACCACTTCGCCTACTTTCAATGACGCCTTCTGGCTGTGGCGAATGTCGCGATGTCTTCAACAAGTTTCTATTCCTGCATGCTATAGCCTGAGAAGGCATATGAAACAACATGCCAGAAGACCCGGGAAGAAGGCTTCAAATTGGAAAAGCCAAATTTATCACTCACGGTCATCGGGAACGGGCTCCATGGCCACAAGAACTTTTTCAGTTTTATATCCGTGAATTTACTCCAGCGGACCTGAACAGCTCAAAGATGACAGTACCATCTCGAACTTTCAGTCTTGAGGTTGGAGTAGACATCCGTAAAGCAACACTTCGCGTGGAACCATCTTCATCAAACGGTTATTTTTAAAAATTTCTTGCATCCCTTCTCGAATGACCGAATACCGTTTCTTAGCTTCGGAGTCGTTTTCCTGATCTCCTTTCCCAGCCAGTCTTGCTCCTATGACCCTATTAAACTCACGTCAACCTGGTTTTTTGTTGTTCTGCTGTTCCTTTCCCCCGAGTCAAGAAATTTGACGCTTCAAAACCAGCACGACCAGGCATGATCGACGAAGAAACGAATGAAATCCATTACGATTCTAAACGGACGACGGAAGGTAGTGAGGGCGAGGTTGACTCTCTGAAAGACGTCATTCGCGACATTGACTCTGGGGAAATCAACGAACTCGCTGTCATAGCCGAAGGGGAAGAACGGACGACTTGGTTTGTATGGATTTTAGTGATGTGTTCAACGATATCCGGACTACTTTTTGGTGCGTTTAGAACTTGGAGTCGGACATTCATGCCAGCCAAACTAAAATGATTTTTCTTGTAGGCTACGACACAGGCGTCATTTCTGGTGCACTTGTGACCATCGGCTCCGATCTGGGTCCTGAAGCTCTCTCGAACGGTCAGAAGGTTTGTTGCTGTCCTTTAATGTCTAGAGCTCTCCCCTGCGTCGATGGCTTATGATGATTTATCGCGACTTGTCTAATGTCTTTTCTGTTTTCTGATGCTTATTCTCAGGAATTTATCACCTCTGCTACAACGCTTGGAGCCCTGCTAGGCGGCCTCGTTGCCGGGGTTCTTTCCGACTGGACAGGTCGGCGGCCCGTCTTGGGAATTGCAGACGTGATTTTTATCGGCGGAGCTATCGCCCAAGCTTCGTGCCACGATGTTTGGAGTATGGTCTGTAATTAGCATTCGTCTGTTTGTAAAGTTTACTGACAATTTGGGACATGGCTATCAGATCGGAGGACGGTTTCTCATTGGAGTAGGTGTTGGCCTCGCAGCATGCATCGCCCCATTGTACATCCAGGAATTGTCACCCACGCGCCTTCGCGGACGTATGGTCGTTCTCAAGTTCGTTTATTCGTGTGTAGAGAAGCCTGAGTAAAAGTCTGAAGAACATCTGTACAGTGTTGTCATGATCACGCTCGGTCAAGTGATCGCATATGGCATTGGGGCAGGATTTTTCCATGTTCACAGCGGATGGCGTTGGATGGTCGGTTTGGGAGCTGTACCCGCAGGACTTCAAGCTATCTTCCTGTTCTTCCTCCCGGAAAGCCGTAGGCGTCTTTTTTTATTTTTTTGACGACCTCGAAATCATTTTATTTCCTAGCAAGAATTCTTCTTCGAAGAGGAGACAAGGCCGCCGCACATGCGGTCATGAGCAAGATATACGCATTTGCAAAACCCGAAGAAGTTGACCTGAAGGTAAAACACACAATAGTTTGCATTTCGGGCATTGTAGATTTGCTTATGAAATCTAAAGGTCAAGGTTCTTCATGCAGCCGTCCGCAAGAGCATAGAAATCACTGAATCAACTACCTTTATCCAACGTTTTAAATCTATGATTTTCGACCCAGTCAATCGAAGAGCTCTGAGTAAGCACACAACCTTCATATCCCAATCCGTCACAGCTAATTTATACTTCTCGATAATTTAGTCATTGGGTGTGGAATGCAGGCCTTCCAGCAACTCTGCGGGTTTAACACCCTCATGTACTATTCCGCTACATTGTTCAAAGAAATCGGTTTCAACCAGCCTACAGCCGTTGGACTCATCATATCCGGAACGAACTTCATATTCACCCTCGTCGCCCTCAAATGGATTGATAGGATCGGTCGCAGGAACATTATGATCTGGAGTGCGCCAGGTATGGTAATTGGCTTGACACTCGCAAGTATTGCCTTCTTCTGTAAGTGACGGTGTCGTTGAATTATAACAGATTTACAAATTTAAATTTATTTGTTGTAGACATGACAAAGAAGACGGGCGAAAATCTTGTTGACGGAACTCAATACTCAACAGCTTGGTCTGCAATCCTTCTCTTGTCGATGATCCTCTTTGTCGCCTCGTATGCTACTGGCTTGGGCAATGTGCCGTGGCAGCAGGGCGAGCTGTTCTCTCTTGAAGGTTCACATTTGATCATCTCATTCACTCATTCGAAATCTCACTATCCAAATCTGTTTAGTCCGAGGCATTGGCACATCGCTATCCACGGCCACCAACTGGGCCGGAAACCTCCTCATAGGATCAACATATCTTTCCCTCATGGCGACTATCACGCCTTCAGGGGCTTTTGGGTTTTACGCGGGATTATGTCTCCTCGGGTGGATCTTCATACTGGCATGCTTCCCGGAAACTGCTGGGCTTAGTCTGGAAGAGGTGAAGATGGTCTTCAAGACTGGATTTGGGATCAAAGAGAGCCAGCGGTTGCGTTCGAGAAAACAAGAAATTAGGACGGAAGAGAAGGTTAGGCGAGATGGAATGGTTGCAAGCCAGGGAGAGAAGTCTGTTTGACGAGTTTATCCAGTTTTAAAGTTGATGTCAACCCTAAAAAAATCTGACAATGAAATAAACATTGCAGAGCAATATTGATGCTGGGTAGCTTGCATTCGTCGGAGATACATTAACCGCTTATACCACTATCGTCGTCGTTGTACGATAGGTAAGGTAAGCATGTTCAAGAAGATATGTACATGACATATAGCCTATCGTATTTTGGTAGCCGTCCAAAATTCAGCATGGTAGACATAACCGAGCATGCTCTGGGCGTTATTAGTGTAGGTTGTGTCGATAGTCATTTCATTCTGTGACGAACAAACATTACTACTACTCAGAAGGACCACTAACGAACTTACCGATATCTCAAACCCTATAGTTTTGGCAAGCGTCTTCAACTCCTCCATATCTAGCTCTACAGATGGATCACTGGTGTTGTTGTTTTCCCAATGCCACAAAAGTGGCCCTAGAGTCAAAGATCATCAGGAACGAGCTGTGACTAGAACGATTTCTATTTACCAAGATTAATCCAAACGCCACCAGGAGCTAAAATCCTATGTAGGATACGCAAGTAGTTCACAATATTTTTTGCCTTTCGAAATCGTTATGACTAGCAAAAACTCGAGGTTGATGACTTACGGTGTCAATGAAAAAACATGTTAAAATCGCATCCCATACCCCATCTTGATCTGTATTGCCAAATATCTCTTCAAAATCTCCTAAAAGAGCGAGCAAATGTTAAATGGACACTTAACACCCGCTTTCCAGAGAAAGGACGGACCAGCGACCAAAGAAAAATCAGAGCCAGGTGGCAGGTCTGAAGGATTAACATCGGGGATGGAGATCGCTTGCAGTATCGATTGTTTGTTAGGCGCATTGGAAAACGAGTGCACGTAAGGGTAGAAAGTGTGTTGCTTGACTTGGGTGGTTCTGGCGCTAAACGTAAGATTGGTTGGTGTGGATCACCAGAAGTGTGTGCTTACTTGTTCAGAATAAAGTAGGATGTAAGGAGCATATAGTGCGAAAACTCGTTTGCCTGACATGCAAAGCCTAATGGGGTCGGTTTTATTTTTGTCAAAAGCAAGACTATGAACTTACCCATGGAGGCAACATCCCACGATAGACGACCAAGCCCAGAGCCAGGTACGAGAACTTTCAGTTTACGCCTGGTAGCGGATATATAAATCCCAGAAGCAATAATCGGCGGTTAGACATGAAGGAAGGAACAGAGACCTTTCTTCGACCGGAACGTTGGAGAAATGTTGCACCAGCGCATCTTTCATCGGCTTGTAGCATGCTTCGCGTTCTGCCTTTCCCTGTAGTTTCTAAGTGAGCGAATAGCTGAATGTTAAGAAAAATGAACGAACCTCTTCACTCCAGTCACGAACTAGTTGCTTCAGGGTGCTCCTAAGTTTGTCCATATCAGACTCTGATGGTCTATTTCCTCTTGGTTTCCTGCCACCTCTAGAATCCCTGTTGTGTTGGTGTTGATGATGATCCCCTGAGTGCGAGTGCGAGTGGCTATGGGACGACCCTGTGATACCATGAGCAAGGTAGGACCGAGATAACGAGGACAGGCGCGCCTTGGTCATGGCTATGAGAGTGGGTCACATCTGATTGTTCCGCGTCTAGCTCATCATCTTCCACGTCATGTCCGAATATCTGCGGATCGTTCGCGATTTCAGCCAGAAAATCAGAGTTGGCGATGATGGCATCGTCAACAGCATCAAGTTTTCGTTTGTAGCCCAAGTTTTCCAAGAGTTCCTGATCGGCCCTTGGAAGCGTATACACGTCTTTTCTTCGACGATTATTGGCGGATAGCTAAACTGACAGTTCAGACATTAAATTGACTACGAGTATACTGCACTGACTGTATATTGCTGATAATTTTTGAATGCGCTGATCACTTTGGCAAAGACCCTTTGCTCTTAAATCATTGAGCTGACAGGTATAATTTGTATTTAGACGGCTAAGACATACCTTCTTCAATGTCTTCTATGCTTGGGTCCATAGCGCACGATCTGGCTGGAGTTGGTTAGTCCAGAACGACGATTTTGCGATTTTGGTGCATGCTAAATTTGTATTTGGCCCTATTGTCCGGAGGCTTTCACTTTGATTGCATTCCAGGACCGCCTTGAGAGGCAACTGTATTTCTCGGTGTACACATCTAGCAAAATATCGTCAAAATGGTGAGTTTTTAGTTTTGTATCTGGAGGTTGCACCTGAATTTTTTGTTGCCCAGGCTCGTAATGAGGAGAAAGCCCAGTCAATGTTATACCGGTTCAGAGAGGCTCAAGCCGCTGAGCTTGGTCTTGGAACAAGAGCAGATCGTAGACCTCGTATGGCGAGTGCTTGTAAGAGTTTGAGAGATTGTGAGCGATGGAGAGGAGAGATTTTGAGGGAAATCAGCAGGAAAGTGTCAAAGATACAAGACGGTATATTGTAATGTTCGCTCGCACAACTCTGAAGCTAATGGGATTCTGTTTAGCTGGTTTGACTGACTATGAAGTTCGAGACCTCAATGACGAGATCAACAAGCTCATGCGGGAGAAACGGCATTGGGAAAATCAAATTGTCGCCTTGGGAGGTGCAAATTATCGCCGCAATGTGGCAATGTTGGACGATGACGGAAAGGAAGTACCTGGGACCAAAGGGTATAAGTGAGTATTTTTCGTTATGAACTTTGCTTCATTTGTTTATATCGCGATCACAGATACTTTGGACGCGCCAAAGACCTACCAGGTGTTCGCGAATTGTTCCAAAGTCGCAAGAACGAAGAGGAAGAAGACAATCAGGCCCTTGCTTACTACAAAAAATTCATGAACCAAGGGCCAGCGTATTATGGCGACTTGGACGAAGTAGATGGGAAACTGTTGGCATACGAACAAGAAGCAGAGGACGATGGTAAGAAAGTCCTTTCTTTGTTTTGCAACGCAAAATTCACGTAGTCGTAGATTGGGAAGAGGCCTTTGTTAATTTACGGGAGACTCTCGGACTTCCATCTGATACACCGACGCCTAAAATTCCCCGCCCAGATGCAACGACACAAGTCACCAAGTCTGAATCACAAAACGGTCCTCCTTCATCAAAACGGAAAGCTGCCTCTCAAGATGAGGATGCAGACATGGATACAGGCGGGGATGACACGAAAAAACCTAAAACCACGACGGCTGCAACAGCTGTAGTAGCCGTCTCTGAGACACCTGGGGCAGATACCTCTAGGTTGCATGCCCAGGCCGCTGCGGCGTATATCCCCTTCCTTGACGTTGAACACCTTCTACCTCCTCAGCTACCAACACATGCCGAGATGGAGGGGGTTCTTCTGGCTCTCCGGAAAAAAGCATTGGTAGAAGAATATTTCGGCGAAGAGAAATGATCCATGTACTTAGGGGACCTGAAATGGATTTCCAAACAGGCTCACATTAATCGTCCATCGTGTTGAACCACCTTTCTTCGCCTTTTAAGCGTGTAATGTTATTGACATTTTAGGCACCGGACGTGCGTATTATCATTCTATTGTAGAATTCCTGATGCTCTATAACAGTCGCACTGGGATCATTTTTGGATACTGTAGGTATACCTCGAGCTTTCTTTGCAAATCGAAAGACAGGAGACTAATATATATACTTTTTCCTGCCATGTCACGACAGATATCCACTTACCCAGGATCGCGTATGGAATAACTGCCTCGTAAACTCGCATAGACGATCATAATTTTCATGCGGTTCCCAAAGGTGTCTTGTATGTTGTCCCCAATAATCGGCAGCCCGAGGGATAAGGCCTCTACACGGATCCGCAGATTTCGGGATTTTCTACGCGCCTCGCTGCTCCTAATGGACAGTATGGCTTTCGGTGACACCTAGAAGCTCTTTATGAAACGCCCTGCCAGAGCAACATCAAGTACAAATCAACTCCGGGAAATGCGCATTGCTGTATCTGTTTCCTGGGTCCTGCGTTGTGGCAGCAAAGTTTTTCAATTGCCTTCTACTGGCGGAGAGCTTTATAACCTTCACCTCACCTCGCAGACTTTCGATTTCCTCCCTCTTACTTGAAAGCTGTCCCACAAAGATAATTCACCCAACTTCGCCGTTTCAGTTTTTTCGGATTTGGCCAGCGATCGAAAGGCGCTGCTCCATCTTGACTACCTAAGGATCATCTTCGAGGTTATAAGTATGGGGTAGACAGATCCGACTCTCGAGGCGTATCTAGCACCATCACGTCGTCCGAGATCCCCGGGCGTCAACAGGCTGAGAAAATGGTGCAAATCGCCTTCCGAAAAAAACACTTAGGTATTGACACGCACAAGCTTCGCTTACCTCTGTACTCCGTAGATTACGGAGTGCGGACTCATGGCACTGGCCTACAACTCTGTTCATAGTCGCAACGCTGCCTTGTTGAGCGAAATATGTCGGCACGAGCGGCTTAGATGATCGCGCCATGCCCTTGGAAACTCAAGGCGTCGAACTTTTAAGGACTTTCCGCGGGTACCTTGTAGCTGCCGGCGAAGTGGTAGTCGACATGTCCAGTGCCTCCCGAGGCGAACTTTTGACCTGTCCCTCTTGAATCACGAGTCCTGGTACGCCAACAGCAACGTCACATTGACAGTCATTCAGAAGGTCAGTCCCGCTGGATATCTGAATTTCCAGGTGGTTCACACCTATATACGACAGAGATTGACTATTTCTGTTGGATTTTGTCAAACCCTCCAGGAAACCTTAACTCGAGACCAAGACAAGCCTATCAAAAGTTTCAAAACCAATATAAAACCCTTTGGTTCATCTCTCGCCCACCTTGATTGGAATCTGACCTTACTAAACCCAATCTTACAGCACCTTAAGCATACACACAGAGTCACCGACGCTAACCGCGATCGTTTTAAATAGAATTTGTCCCTGGCGTGCATTGGGTGCTGTCAATAGATTCCTCGAAGGCATGTATCATCTAACTGCGTATCTTGCGATGGTCAGGACATCCGCTCAGATCAAGAAGTTATATTCTAGTCTGCGTCTACGAGACATTCAATTGAAACCAAATTTCTTCGAAGATGCTCGACGGAAAGAACCAACTTTTGCAACCACGCAATCTCTAGGGTGTCCAACGCGTGTGAGTCATTGGAAACATTTAAAACAGGCGGATTTCTGTGTCCGCTTTGAAAACACTTGCCCTTCCTCCTTTCTCGATCCAGCTGTCTATTACAGCCATGGACTGCAAGCTTGAGAACGATGCTCTTCTACTCCCTTCTCATACGGCATCGGCCCCTTCAAAATCTCCACTAGACTCGGTCCCTGCATCCATAAGACCCTATCTGGAGCTTATCAGACTTCACAAGGTCAGTTTACTGCGCTACAAGGACCGGGCGTCCCTAAATCATTTTAATAAAAGCCGACTGGGACGATTCTTATGTTTTGGCCGTTCGGTAAATATTCCAGCCAGCTCGTGCTTTACATTACATTTTGATACTTGCGTGGAATTTAGCCTGGGGCCTTACCATGGCGGCGTTTAGTATAGGTCTTCCTCTCAAAACTTACGCCATCGAGCTCCTCAAGTGCTTCATCGGGGCATTTATTTTACGAAGTTCTGCGTGTACTGTCAATGATATTTTTGACCGTCATGTAGACGCAGGTGTCGGTACGTAAAACCATATCCCTAAAAAACGAAGTAATTTATTTCTTTATTGGCAGAACGGACACGAAACAGGCCACTTCCAAGTGGCCGCATATCTGTCTTCAGGGCGACCACTTTCCTATTTGTGCAGTATATCATCGGCATTATATTTTTCTACCATGCCTTTGATCAACTCGCGTAAGTCCTACACTGAGCCCGTAATTCTCCACAGCAATAATGTTTTTCATAAGACTTTGGGTGGCCATTTTTCAATTGCTGCCATTGTGAGTACCCGCCTGGGTCGGTGTTGACAATCCGTTGATCGTTCATACCTGCCAGATTTGCGATCTATCCCCTCTTGAAACGGTATACACATTGGCCGCAAGCGTGGCTCGGCTTTGCTATGAACTTTGGTCTTATTACTGCGTGGACGGAAACGACCCGATCCTTTGATGTGCCGCTTCTTTCTTCGTCAATCACCGCGTGCTGGTGGTGAGTACATGTTGAGCTCTTAGTTACTACTGTTGAAAACGCAATTTGAACAGTTGGACAATGCTTTATGGTTGGTCTTTATTATACCTACCTGCACCAAACTCACACCTTTATTCAGACACAGTTTATGCGTGTCAAGACATTCAAGATGATCTGAAAATGGGAGTTCGATCAACTGCCATATTATTCGGAGATTGGATCCGTCCTCTTCTGATAGGTTGCGGATTGACATTCTTAACCTTGCTGACAATTGCTGGGTATCTCAACCGACATGGCTTTGTCTATTTTGTTTTCTCGGTTGGAGGGACAGGTGTCCACCTTGTGTGGCAGTACATGACGGTTAGGCTAGATACCCCCAAGAGTTGCTGGAGTACGTTCATTTACCTTTTGAGAAGAGCTGCAGATTAACACCGGACCTCAGTTAATTTTAAGCGCAATGGACAACTTGGTTGGATAATTTGGGCCGGTCTAATGGCAGATTATTTAAGGTCTGCAGGGGTTATAGTCCAGTGGTGATAATTCATGACCTGGAGTGGTCGTCTTTTTGATAGAGCAATTATCTCGACAGCTTTGAGTAAAATTGGACATTGGGAATTGATTGTGGCAATGGACAAAATTTACTCGCTTGAACATGCGCGCTACCCTTGTGCCAAGATGGGCCAGTAAGGCTGGTATATAGCTTGCTACCCTACTCGTAACTCGCATATCAGCTCAATGTTGGAAACCATTTTCCCTTTCGCCGTATGTTGCCAATGTTTTCAAATAAGGAGCTAAAGTGGAAAAAGTCTAGTTTACCACACCACAGACAAATATTACATGTTTCGACACCAACAGCTTCAGGAATCACACCGCCCTACTTTCGACGCCAACATCTTCAACTCGAAGGCCTGCCTCCACACTCGAGATTCCGGGTCTTTGGTTGACTGGTTCAGCAGCCCCACTCGTATGATTCTGGTCATGAGTGGCAAATTGAATGGCGCCGTCAACCATTTGTGTGGTTGTGTTCTCATACGAAGTACTCATTGACACCCTAACAATGACAACTGTAGGTGTAATTCCCTATTAAAAAGTCAAAATCAGTAACCGTCACTTCGATGGGGAGAACAACTCGTAAGGGCTCACATAAATGATGATAACAGATTCACTAGTCACAGAAAACGCATGGCTTATGGTTTGAAGTCTAAAGAAGACAACCCAAACAAGCTGAGCAATGAGCGTAAACATTCCCGACTCGACTAGCATGGCTATGAGCGGCCGCAGATTAAGTCTCTGCATTTGGTCACCACCCATCAACTGTACAAGTTCCCGATGTATGAGAGCAAGCCTGAGAACAAGAAGGCTGGTGACTATGGCATTGATAACCAAGGAAAGGATGAATGATGCAAGCCCCAATGCATAATACGTTTCGATTAAATTTTCTGAGAATTCGCGGACTTCAAACAAAAGCTCTGCTGCAGTAGTTATGGAGAAAACTGCATCAGGTCAGGATGAATATTCGGGTATGCACGATAAATATATATGAAAACTGACCAAATGACACGAACGACAAAATTGAGGGTAGAATCACGAAATGCAACTTCCTACCCCACATCGTCCAGCAACGGTAAATCTTTGATCGATTCTTCATGTTTAGGTAGACAGAT
Organism: Galerina sulciceps; assembly: GCA_023014345.1. Taxonomy (NCBI): domain Eukaryota; kingdom Fungi; phylum Basidiomycota; class Agaricomycetes; order Agaricales; family Galerinaceae; genus Galerina; species Galerina sulciceps. The sequence continues at coordinate 882,279 of JAEDXJ010000007.1, forward strand.
AAACTTGTTGGAAGTTACGTACCAGGACACCTTGGGAGATCATGTCAACACAGGAATACAATATAGTTACGATGGCCGACATAATAAAGCTCAATTTGGGCGGAGCAGTGTTCAACTGGCAAGTAAATTGTGAATTATGCCGCGGTCAGTGGCGAGGATACGGCTTACCACGATCGAAAAGAGTTGAAAATTGTCGGCGATGAAGAAAATAGTGCATAGCAGGAAGAGAGTTGACAGAACATATGTCAGTGGGTGAAATTTTCCACCAGAACGTTTGTTGATCTGTAGTTGAAGGTAAGTAGCAAATATCATGCAGTATGCACCTGTGAAGAAGGTCCAAGATAAAAAATGTATAGCGAGTAACATGGCAAACAACATTACCATAAAAAACCCCTCCAAGGATCGACCCAAGATTGAGTGCTGCAAAGTTGTTAAAGACTGGCATGAGGAAGGACCCTGGTCGGACGACTTCTCCAAAGAAGCAGTCATTTATATACTGCGCACGCCGAGACTCGGAGCAAACCAAACCACTGACTTTTCAAGATACCCCATTGGCACTAGTAGTAGTCGGCATGTCCATCATTGACCCGAGTACTGAGTCGATTTGCTGGTCGCGTTTTGTAACATAGCATCGAGGGGCAAAGTTAGTCAACCGGAGGACGTGGAAAGCGCAAGTAGCGTTGTTCATAATACTTAAGTGCTGAGCCAAAATCTCAATCCTCTCGAAACCACGAGGTTCAATAAGTCGCGGATCACCGCACAAGAAAACGAGTGTAGCAGTGTTGCAAGAAAAGTTGCGCTTGTGGCACAGAGACAAGTCATATTCGGTTCGCAGAGAAAGTTTGACAGTCCTTCAGCAGCCGACACAGCCATAGGACTAGTTCAACTGATGAAATGTGATTCGACATTTCGAAAGTCAGTAAAGCCTAGGGACAACAATTTTCTCACTGGCAGTTTGGAAGACAGCAGAGGACGGGAAAAAAATCCGCGTAGAGGACAACGGCAGAATAGTGGGCAAGGATTTCGAAAAGAGGCCGATGACAATACAAATTGAACGGGAGCTAACTGGAGGTCAGAGGATGGAGCCCGATGGAGCCATTGACAAAGGGTGTGGTGTTACATATAATTGAGCCGTCCAAAGTAAAGATTGAATATTGAGGGCTCAAAGACAACGACTCGGATGACAGACCCGGAGGCAAGCCTGGCACAGAATTTGGTTGCCAGAAAGCACTCTGGGTAACACTCGACATCTATTTCGCTGAGGAGTTCAGATAATCTAGCAAATGGTGCGGGACTACTTATCATGCTGGCGAGGCGAATGAGGACTTGTCCAAGAAAATGTTGGCGAGGGAACTTGAAAGGTCAGTCAAAGTCGCTGGTAATTATAACTCCCGTGATAGAATTACGTAAGTTTTCCCATTTCCGTCCCTCGTCGGTAACTCGGTGTTGGCTCTTTCTTCGCGCTTGCCATTATATACTCACCCCCAATCTGTCTTCAACTCCTCGTCATTTCGTTGTGCATCATCTACTTACAAAAGGTTCAAAAACACTCAAAACAATTGGTAAGTCTCAAGTTTAAATAATGTAACTTTTATGCAACAACCTGAATACCCTCAATTAACCCAAAGCTTTGCGTCACTAGTGGGTAAATTTTGCGGACGGTCAAAAGATGAGTCACAACGCTAAGATTTTGTTCTATCGTTTTGCTCTCACAATCGAGTAGACCATGGGACGGCAAAAAGACAGAGCAAAACTCAAGCGACGTGCCCAGGTGTTTTGACCAGAGTCAAAACAATCCGACCCCAGCAGTGCGCGTTCCAGTGCTTTGTCCTCGTACATTACGATGAAAAGGAAACCGAGAATGCCATATTGGCAGCAGCCAGTCTCCATGCACAACACCAATTTGCCTAACACAAACCGTTACTTTCTCAGATAAGACTGCAGCAAGCATGAGACGTGCTAATTTATCTCGACAATTGCAAGCGCACGATGCTCGACGAATTTGCAGCGGGTTGAGGAAAAAGCAATCCGAAAGACGACCAACGACATCAGGTACGTACGACCGCTGTATCGTTCCAACCACCGCGTCGTTAACCCATCTACAGCGTTTATATGGCTCGCATTCCTACAATGACGAAGACAGACAGCAAGTAACCAAGCTCATTCGCTTTCCTCTCGTTGCGGTGAGCGTGCGGATAGTCGCGATATCATCACTGCTTTGTCTTGCACGGGCAGCCGTTTCGTTGTCGACGGCCACCATCTTGCGCCCTGCGACCTCCGGGGCCCTCGTACGCGATCGCTGGGACCTGACCGCCAATCACTTCTGCCACCACATCACAATAGCAGGGGCCAGCGATAGCCACGTCGCTCAGATATCTGACCGACGCAAACCCGCTACGATGACCACAAATAACGGGATCACAGCGCGCTGGCACCGGGGTGTCGGCGGCTGAGACCCTATCCTCATTTTTTTGCGTTCCGGGACTTGATACATAGGTGTTGACTCCTGCGACCTCACCTTCTCCTCATCTTTTCATACCGCGGGCTCATGTCATTATACCCACGCACTCGGATTCGAGGACCCGACGTGTCAATCCCCCCTTTTGACCTTGCCCGTTTGCATTCGCGACGTACTGCTCGCAAGTTAGGTCTCTAAGAACAGCTTGTCTGTATCTAAATTTCAGTCGTGCATATGGTGGTCTAATGCAGATTATCTAAGGTCTACAGACGTTACTATCGAGTCATCATAATTGCAGGCAACATCCACTTGGTAAAATAAATATATCTCTATAGCTTTGCGTGAGACTAGACACTGGCAAATATTCAACCCATGGACTTGCGCAGAGAGTTGAGTTTCTAGTGACAACACGAAGGCATGCCTACACACTCGAGATTCCGAGTCTTTGGCTGACTGGCTCAGCAGCAGCACTCGTATGATTCTGGTCATGAGTGGCAAATTGAATGGCGCCGTCAACCATTTGTGTGGTTGTGTTCTCATATGAAGTACTCATTGACACCCTCACAATGACAATTGTAGGTGTGATTCCCTATCAAAAATTCAAAATCAGTAACCGTCACTTTGATGGTCTAGTAAGGGCTCACATAAATAATGACCACAGAATCGCTAATCACAGAAAACCCATGACTTACACTTGTGGCCTGAAGTCTGAAGAAGACAAGCCAAACAAGTTGAGCAATGAATGTAAACATTCCTGACTCCACCAACATGGCTATGAGCGGCCGAAGATTAAGCCTCTGCTTTTGGTTACCGCCCAACAACTGCACAAGTTCCCGATGTATGAGAGCAAGCCTGAGAACAAGAAGGCTGGTGACTATGGCGTTGACAACCAAGGAAAGGATGAATGATGCAAGGCCCAATGCATAAAACGATACGATTAATTTTTCTGAGAGTCCTCGGACTTGAAGCGGAAGCTCTGCAGCAATAGTTATTGAGAAAACTGCATCAGGTCAGGATAAATAATCGAGTATGCACGATAAAATATATGAAAACTGACCAAATGATACGAACGACAAGATTGAGGGTAGAATCACGAAATGCAACTTCCTCCCCCACATCGTCCAGCAGCGGTAAATCTTTAATTGATCCTTCATGTTTGGGTAGACAGATAAACTAGCTGGAAGTTACGTACCAGGACACCTTGGGAGATCATGTCAACACAGGAATATAATATACTTACGACGGCAGACATAATAAAGCTAAACTTGGGCGTAGCAGCGTCGTCAAACTGGCAAGTAAATTGTGAATTATGCCGTGGCCAGCGGCGAGGATTATGGCTTACCACTATCAAAAAGAGTTGAACATTGTCGGTGATGAAGAAAATGGTGCAAAGCAGGAAGAGAGTTGACAGAACATATGTCAGTGGGTTAAGTTTTCCACCAGAACGTTTGTTGATCTGTAGTTGCAGGTAAGTAGCAAATATTACGCAGTATGCACCTGTGAAGAGGGTCTAAGATAAATGTATGGCGAGAAATTTGGCAAACAACTTACCATAAAAAACCCCTCCAAGGATTGACCCAAGATTGAGTGCTGCAAAGTCGTCAAAGATCGTCATGAGGAAAGACCTGGTCAGAGGACCTTTTCGAAGAAGCAATCGTTTATATACTCCCCCGTCGGTGCGCACACATAGGGTATACGAAATTACTGACTTTTCAAGATACCCAATTGTCACTAGTGGTCGGCGTGTCCATCATTGACCCGAGTACTGAGTCGATTTACTGGTCGCGTTTTGTAACATAGCAGCGAGGGGCAAAGTTAGTCGACCGGAGGACGTGGAAAGCGTGAGTGGCCTTGTTCGCAACACTTACTGAGCTTATATCGCGTTTCTTTCGATTCCACGAGGTTCAGAAAGTCGCAGATAAGTATTGACCGAGCCCAAAGGCCCTGACAGTTGACAACGTTGACAATGAACTGACAGAGATTCTAAATTACGGATTGCTCAGCGACCGCGTGTCGCCGCAACAAGAAAGCCGGTGTCGCAGTGCTTGCAAGGACGTTTTTTCGAGTTTGTGGCACAAAGACGAGTTGTAATCGGTTCGCAGAGAGAATTCGTCACCTCTTCGGCAGCCGACACACAGCCACAGGACCAACTCTACGTGACTGATAAGTCCCCTTTATCGCGTTAATTTGAAGATCGAGCCTAAACTCTCGAAATTCAAGATCGGTGATCGTGGTTGAGCCCTGAAATCGCTCAGGACCTCCGGAGGGCAACGGACAGGGTCGTCCTGCTTTCGGTTTGCGAAGCGTTTGGTCGCCGGAAATGGAGCTTCGCAGATGGGGGGTCAGGAAACGCTCACACTCACAATGCAGGCTGACTGCCGACGCGCTGACGAGGGATGTAGAATGTTAGTACACCGTAACAATGACTTTAGGCAACCCTAATCTATTTTTTATTTGCATTGCCATGTATCAAAATAAACTACTATTGAAATGTAGTTCAGTCTTTATCTACCTGAACTCACCTCAATTGATTTTCTACGAGCAAGAGCAGGGAAGACACGTCAGTCAAACTTGCATGCACTAGGCTCGGAGGCGACACTTTCTAACTCCGGTTTATGTGGGAGAGGGTGGACATCACCGCGTCACGATCAATGCGCCTGAGAACTGGTTTTCCCAAATTGCAGGGATAGGCGAGGTCTTTAGAGCTGCACGGGATGGATGAAACCAAGTTTGTTTCCCTTCAGCCTATAGATTATTGTCTACATGTAAGCCGTAGCAGTGGACACCAAGTACTGCTGAATTTGAGATGGTTCTCACCGAGAGTGTTTAAATTCTTGACAGACGGGGCGTTGTAAAATAGGACACCTTCGCTCCGTGATCCGCTCGGGAATTTGGAAAATTTGGAGAATTTGGAGAATTTGGAGAATTTAGATTAATCCCTCAGTTATCTCGACTTTTCTTTGCTTATGTGTGGTATATTACAGTGAGTTTCTCATCTGACAGTGGTCCATGTAGTAATTTTCATGCGTTATAGCTCTGTTATTGTGACTTTATACTTCATTGAATATTTTAACCGTGGTGACTCATTTTTTACTCTTGCTTTACGCGTAGCTTGTCCTGATGAGGGAGTTGGCGCGCAATGCTCAATTTGACCGACGCGTTGGATCACGTGATTCACATCTTTGCATTTGCTCGCACTCACTCCCAACGTTCCATTCCATTCTTAAGCTCAGCATCTGGTGAATTTCCTTTTACTGTGGCTCTGTAGCCTTCATAGCAGTCTATGTCCTCTACTGGTATGTGTTATCACACTGTTTTTGCTCATATCAAGCCTAATCAGCAACAGGGTGCCCAGAACCTGACAAGAGCAAGACAAGGCGGAAGTGAGAGACATGGAGTCGTCTCAAAAGCCTCCCTCGCATATACAACCTCTTCCTTCTTCTCCACCATCATGGGCATCAAAAACCTTTGGAAAGTAAGTCTCCAGGCTTCCCCCCCAAATCCTCCGTGCTGATATTGATTGCAGATCTTGGAACCGGTTGCAGAGACAAAGTCTCTCTTAGAAGTATCCGTTCGCGAAGGCTTTGAAACTCAGCGCCATGGTACCGGTGCAATTGTGGTTGGTGTGGACGTTAGGTGGGTAACAGAATGGCTTGTACACCGGTCAGTTCTAATCTACTGTGAAGCGGATGGTTCTATGCCTGCCAGGGTGTCTTTGCGGGTAGAGGTCATTCCCATGCTCAGGCCGGTCAAAACCCTGAGTTACGCACTTTGTTTTTCCGCCTAGCGTGGCTTTCTCGTTCAGCCGTTAGTGCTGTTTTTGTGTTCGACGGACCCGACCGACCCAAGCAAAAGCGGAACAGGGCTGTGCGGTCTATGCCCCATTGGATGACAAGGTCTTTTCAAGAACTCGTTGCTGCCTTCGGCTTTCATTCCCATACCGTTCGTTAAGCATAACTTCAAATGTAATCTAATAAATCTGATTTTTTTTGACAGGCTCCTGGCGAGGCTGAAGCCGAACTGGCTTATCTCAATAAAATACAAGCAATCGATGTCATTTTGACAAATGATAGTGATGTTTTTCTCTTTGGCGCAACCCAAGTCATACGAAGGTGAGTTGCTTTTCTTCTTTGAACTCAAATAAAATATACAAGATATATTCAGCCCCCAGGATTCGTCAAACCTCGACTCAGTTGCTGTTTACACGGCAGAAGCAATCTCTGTTCAGCCTGGGCGGGTCTTTTCAATCGAAGGCTTCTTATCCCTGGCTTTATTTGGTGGCGGCGATTACAATACAGTGCGTAATTAATCTACAACGGCGCTTTGTCATCTAACTAATGGTCTTGATGTAGTCCGGCTTGCAGGGCTGTGGTCCAGTCACTGCAACAGCACTGGCATCTAGCCCACTTGCACTTTCTCTCTATAATGCCGGGATGTCCCTTTCAGGTGAAGACCTGTGCGCCTTTTTGGAGGGATGGCGTAATGCGCTTCGAGACGAGTTGTTGAATGATCCAAGCGGAAGGTTTGGACGGAAATATCCAAATCTTGCCGTCAACATCCCAGACACCTTCCCTGATCCGAATCTTCTTCGGCTCTATTGTCACCCCCTCACATCACAGATGACCGGTGGCCTGCATCATGCCGCATCTCTCTGGCTTGTCCCAGGGTTACCCTGCACATCGACGTTAGCACGTCTTTGTAACCGACTCTTTGGCTGGGGACCCAATATCTTGGGTCGTTTCATTAATAACTTATGGGATGGATGTATCATCCGACAACTCATTCGGGTAGGCGATGTTTACTTTCTTTCAATCATGGACTCAAAGTTGGAGCCACTAGGCCTCAATTCCAAATATGACTTCCGAACCCCTTCCTATTCGGTATATTCGGAAGGTGGAATACCGCTCAAATTCTCAGTCATGCTTTCCGTCGTATAGGGTCGAGTTTTGGATCCCGACTTTGGCAACTCAGGCTATCACTGCCATCACTGACGATGGTGTGCCTGCTACCGAAATCCAAGGGTGTGGTTCAACAACCAGCATGTTGGTATGGGTCCCTGCACCGATCCTAAAGGCGACAGAAGATGTCAGGGTTCGGGATTTTCATAGAAGCCATGCCGTACCTCCTGCTGTGCCGAATTTATATTCGCAAGTGAGTGTCGAAATGTTGAGTTTGTCGTACACAGGTTTATCTTGAATACAGGTCCTTGAGCATGATTTTGAAGTTATAGCACCCTCTTCTACCTCAACCACTCGTTCATCTGATGCTCCGACATCTGGTAGAATCTACATTGACCTTACCGGGGATGATTAGCAGCGAGGAAAATGATGACGGCAACATAGCCGTTGATGTAAAATTTCAGTATTTAAACCCGACTCAGTTCCAAGCTGCTATTTTATAATGTATTTGTATTTCTATAGTCCTGTTTATTTAGCATGTATTCAAAAAAATCGGCGATTACAATTTCTAGAGCGACAGGTGATCGGAATATCGTGTCTGAGCTGTGCTTGACTTTAAGCAACACTGTTTCAGCCTTCAAACCTCCCGTCTTCTCATCCTGGTCCCATTTAACGATGGGGAAAGCTCCTAAACCAAAACGCAGCAGGAAATCTGGCAATATCATTCCTGCTCAAACATATGCAAAAGCTCGTGACGCAGTCAAGGAGGGCATCGAGAAGCATGGCCAGGCAGAGAACACGAACAATAACTATGCCGGACACATTCGACGCGGCAGGGAATTCCTCGAGAGCTTTGCTGCAGAGCAAGCTGAAGCTGAAACTCGGTGGAAGGCAGAACAAAATTCAAGGAATGACTCCACTGCCGATGGTGACTGCGAATTTCCATTGGACTACGAGGACAACAATGAAATGGGACCGGAGTTTCGCACTGCATTTACTGGGCCACCTGTAAAGTGTACGCCAATGGCCATTGCAACATTCCTCGCCCACAAGTGTATGGTTGAAGAATGTGGCAAATCAACCGCTTCGCAAATTCATGCCTCCTTTCTAAAGCACTATGACCGTCTGTAAGTCTGCAATTTACACCATTCTGTTGAGAATTCAGCTTACCTTTTACTAGGGCTGGAGATACCTACCGAGGTCACTGGCACTTTCATGATGCCCACAAAAGATGGGAGGGGAACCCTGTACGTTCTGCAGTGGTAATTGATATGCTTGCGGCGTGTCAGAACAAAGATGGTGAAGGAGAGCGTAATCACTCACGCGCGATGTCCTTGGAGGATATGCGTAAGCTCTATAAAGTTTGTCAGCGTGACTGCCCTGTCTTCGACGAATCCCGCAGCTATGCAGAACAACCAGATGTGATTGCTCAGCGTGGGACCTACCTTCTCTTCAATGCCTTATCGTCATCAGCCTGGACAATTTGGATGAGGTATGTGCTTTGGTTACCTTAAAGGTACTTGAAAGATAATTAGCATCGCTTTTCTGTAGAATTAGTGAAGCAACCTCACTGAAATACAAGAACTTCAAGTTTCGTAATAAGCGACGCCGGCCAACAGAAGAAGATCTGCGCGAATCCCAGAAACCGCCTTCATTCACGTTGAATCTACATGACAGGAAGAATTGGCAGAAAAGAATGAAAAAGGGAGAGCACCAGATGCGTGGTAAGTCACATCCAACATAAATCAGAGAGAAGAAATACCTAACATACCAAATAGGCCATCTCTATGGAGTTTATCCACAACCGGACAAACCTGAAGCTGACATGTATACGCATGTGCTAGACTGGCTCGATTTCTATGAACAGGTTCTTCTTGGTCGCCCGTTAGGACCTGAGGATCATGTCTTCCCAACCATCGGCGTCAATGGAATGTCGGTCCAACCAGATCGCCCTATGTCAGCGGCTGTCGCACAGAAAAAAATAGTTGAAATGGCAAAGAAAGCTGGCATTGACGAAGCTGAGGGTTACACCACCCACTGTTTCCGGAGAGGAGGTGCGCAGTACCGCTTCATAACTGGACCTGCCGAAGAGAAGTGGCACTTGAAACATATTCGGTGGTGGGGGGGATGGTCTCCTGGAGAACATGTGAGTGATACATCTATTATGATTATCACGAATTGCTACCTGACTTCCTTTTCAACTTCAGAATGACACTCTCATTCGATATCTCTTGGATGAACTGCATACTTACGAAGAAGACCACAGCGATGCACTCTGCCCCACTAATCGGAAGACAATTGACTTGAATGGCCTGCCGCCTGCCGCCGCAGCTGAGCTGCATGAAATCCGTCAACTAACCCATACTATTGAAGCCGGGCTTACCGAATGCCGAAACATCCTCCAGACCTCCCTGGTTGGTAACCGTGGCCATGCAGCAATAGCAACTGCATCCTTTGAGGTATGTTGAACCCAGCCTGTCATTTTTCTTGGTCTGAACCGTTCCTTCCAAACTTGAGAAGACCACAACCCATTTTCCTCTGAGTCATGGTGTCAGAACCGAAGTTACATCAATCCCACTGCCTCATAAAAACCTCATACCTGTCCCATTTCGCCAAGAAACTTCCCAGCAGCAGTTTGATCAGCAAAGACCAGCAGCACCACGTCCAGTTCAAAGAGAGCGTGTCCACCTTATTCCCGGATTTACTCAAAGGCTGAGTTCGAAGGCATGGGAACAGGTTGTCAACGACTGGGAGCATGCTGACCCCAGCCGTTCCCTTTATGTCGCCATGAAGGATTGGGACCCCCAGTGGCACAAAGATACATGCCAAACCCAGAAATATGGGCAACGACAGATGGTTGCTCTTGAATTCATTAATTAGTAAGTTCCAAATTGACGAGTTCCGCTTCATTGACTAATGCAACACTTTCAAGCTACAATCGGGATGTAGCTCGTTTTACTGCTGCATACCCAAGCTATAAGAGGGGATTTTCGCCACTCCTCAAAGATATCCGCGCTGCACAACAGGCGCGAGGTGACTGTGAAATTCGCCATTCAAGACGAAAGGCATTTGATGAGTAGGGCACAAGTCGGGTACTACGTTATTCAGTATCTTAATTTGATCTATAATCCTCTATAATCTATGTTTATACACGGTTAAAACAAAAATGGATTAAATAAAATACAGGAATATACACAATGATAATATACAATGTTTTCAACGAATCATCCCTGGGTTAGTGATACAAAAAGAGAGGTCCCTGGAGCACATGTGTTTCCTTTTAAACTTTCTTTGAATTGGTCGTAAAGGCGCGAAGGGTTGTTCAACGAGTACGTCTCCTTTCGGACCTTCTTTCACTTCGTTACTGAAAGTCAGATCAAGAAATCAAGAGGTTCAATTAACGACGTACCTTGTAGATGTATGAGGAGTATGTCTCCTTTCGGACCTTCTTTCGCTTCGTCGTTAATTTTGGACCTTCTTTCGCTTTGTTACTGAAAAGTCAGATCAAAGCAATTGAGAGGTCTAATTAATGACGTACCTTGTAGATGTATGAGGAGTATGTCTCCTTTCGGACCTTCTTTCGCTTCGTCGTTAACGTGCGGAGGGTTGTACAACGAGAGTGTCTCTTTTCTGATGTTCTTTCGCTTCGTTACTCAAAGTCAGATCAAAGAAATTGAGAAGGTCCAACTAACGACGTACCTTGTAGATGTATGAGGAGTATGTCTCCTTTCGGACCTTCTTTCGCTCGTCGTTAATGTGCGGAGGGTTGTACGACGAGTGTGTCCCCTTTCGAACGTTCTTTCGCTTCGTAACTGAAAGTCAGACTAAGAAATAGAGAGACCGAATTAACATACCTTGTAGATGTATGAGGAGTATGTCTCCTTTCGGACCTTCTTTCGCTTCGTCGTTAACGTGCGGAGGGTTGTACGACGAGTGTGTCCCCCTTTCAAACGTTCTTTCGCTTCGTAACTGAAAGTCAGACTAAGAAATAGAGAGACCGAATTAACATACCTTGTAGATATGTGATGAGTAGGTTTGAAATGAGAAGAAATGACTTGATTTGAGTGTTAGTGAAGTAAAAAGGCAGCTGAGGACTTCACAATCTCACTTGAGTGATGTACATGATGCTGGCTTTGCCGGCGGTGGTGGCAAGTGTTGGAAAACGAGCAACATCAAACGAGATATGGATGAAGAACTAAGGGAGCAAGTAAGCTTCAGGACACCCACGCAATTAGAGGCTTGAAGAGAGTTATGATCATACCTTGCAGCTTGAGCCTGGGGACGGAGTTATCTCACAGAATAGGTGGGCCAACAGGCCAACAGCCGCCCTCGTAGTACGAAATGCCCCGGGTAACCGGGCATTTCCATTGGAAAGCTGGGAGCGAGCGGAAAGCTGGGGAGCGAGCGGTGGGGAAGAGAGAGCAGGACGCGAAGGAAAGGCAAGGAGGGGGAAGGGCGAGAGGAAAAACGAACGGTGCGATAACAACGATCACCATCAAGGACGGCTTTCGGCGTGGAAGCCCCGGGCAGGCTAGCCAAAAGAGGAGAGATGCCTCAAGCGGATACGGAGGGCAGGCGGCGAGAGCCGATGACGCTGCCACGATCACTCAGTTACCCGATCTGTGCCCATGACATAAGCAGCTGCCTTTCAGGGCCTAAATTCCTGGAGATAAGTGTGAATTCGACAGCTCGAAACTCAGTAAAGCCCACTGGAAGCCTTGACAGCTATTTTCTTAACGATAGATCCCTTGAGCTTTTTCGCGCTTAGGGTCCTTTTTGATGGTATCACCGCAAAACAGGGCAACGAACACCAGCCGCTGTTGCCGCCGACGTTTTCAAGTTAGCCGACCTCAAATGTATTGTCAGATTTGAAGATACGAACAAACAAATCATAAACACAGGAAAGTCGGAGGGATCTATCGTTATGAAAATAGCTGGAAGAGAGCAGAAAAGAGAAAAATAGGCTGCGAAGAGGACGAAGATTGAGGAACACTGGCCGAGAATTTCGCAAGGACGTCAATGACGACGAAAATTGACCTGAAGGTCAGGACAAAGGGCAATACAGCCGCTGAAAAAGGGACTGATGGTACTGACACTAGAGTTGTCAAAGTAGAAATTGGGGCTCGAAAAAAATTACGCAGAGGTAAGCACAGAGCACCAGAGATTGGTGAATCCAGGCGAAGGAGTGTGAAAGACTGTAGTAGTCAACACCCTGGGTTGGGTCGCAACACTATGTAGCGGGATAGCAGCATCCGTCGTCAACTCGGAACCGATAGACGGAATTAGAGTGTTTACGAGTCCTATTTATAGGGCTCGTTCTTTTACCGTTTTTCAGACTCACCTTTCCAGGGCGTTAGTGCGCCTATATGATACGCTATACTAGCCGGCAAACCCCGTTTATTTATATCTAATTTGGTTGATCCCATCAAAACAAAATATCGTCCTTACTGTCACTGTCAATCGATCATATCTCATCGTGCCTTCCTTGACTTATCTATTTTTTCTCGTTCCTTCTCCCTCGCCATTATGTTGTAATTTTACTGTAATCAATGAGCTCAAATTCACCAACAATGTTAATTTACACCACTATGCATCATACTTTTCCTAGTCTACTTTGTCCAGCCCCGTCCCCTTTGATTGTTCTGCCTCTACTCCTGCCTTCTCAACCTCTGAATCCTTGTCCTCCATCTCCCTGTCACTGTTCTCCGCCCTCGCCCTCCTGGCTGAATCCCCTTCATCAATTTCCATATGGCTAAATTTCGCTCTGGTGGCTGACACATGTTCTTCATGATATCCTACACGCCGCTTCAGAGTAACCCGCACCGTTGCTGGCCCTTGCATCTTCCACGTCATCCTCTGAACTGATGCCCCCTACGCTTCCATGCTTCAGTACTGTGAAAATCCTCTCCAATGATGGTCTTACCTGTGTTTCACTCCCGTCCAAGAGTGATATACTTCGCAGTATTATACTGCTCTTCAACTTCCCCTCTCGCTGAGGAAGAAGGACAAAAGAAACCTGCGCTTCCACTATATCTCCCACCTGAAACCTGACTGGTGGCACAGCGACAAATCTTCTCGTCAAATTCTGTACTGTCAGCTTGTGTCTATAATTCGCAGATATCACGCTTACCTGTAGTCGTCGTCCTCTTTGCCTTGCCGTTCGAAGTAGTAGACCTCATTCTCCTCGGTGTGTATGTATTCCCCGCCAGCCGCTTTCAAAAGAATTCCCTGTGGATCAATATCTGCCCCGAGTGCTTTTGCTGCCGCACCCCCTGCCTCCTTTCGCGGCGTGAAGTACCTGTTCGACATCTCCAATGCCGCATGTTCTTCAAACTTGGTAAAGGCCGTGCATTCTTGAACACGATCACTTCCAACAATGCGTCCAAATAAGGTGTGCACCTCTGCCACCGCCGCTCCAACTCTGTCAAATACCGCATCGCCCAATCCTGTGAGCGTAACACCTTGTCGCACGTACTTTACCTGTCTGGAGTTTCTGTACTTTCCTTTCAGTAACGTCGAATACAATTTAGATCAAACTTCAAGCATTCACCTCAAAGCGTCCTTGAATGGTGGAAGGTCTGACTTGCAGACTATTCCCTGCAAAGACGCTACTACTTCTTCCGTGCCACTTGTACTGCTATCGTGCCCTGCATAAAGCAGTCTCCAGGCTGAGTCCACCTCGACTGCGATATAGCTTCCTCGATGCATTTCACCCTAAATTCAAGTATTATAAGCCTTTCTTTTTCTCTACGTCTGTGTTCAGACTTACCTCAAACATTTTGTGGACCTGTAGCCCACCGTAAACGTTATCGGCCCTCTCCTGAGTCACCCTTTTTAGTCCTTCGACTAAACGCTTTGTCAGTTCCATCGTATTTTTAAAAAAAAAATCAAAGTGTTAGCCACAAACCTGCATTTGCTTTGCTATAGAACTGATCCATTTTTTGGCGCTAACTTGTTCGAGATGAAAGGTTTCAATGGTCTGCGATGCGAGACTGTGAGTCGAAGGTAACGATTATAGACTCAGCCCTGGTGCCCCTCAATCCTGCCCTTTCCCCCCTCAATCCCCATTCCTCAATCGCGATCCACCATGCACTTCGCTTTCTTGATCTTGCAACTTGTAACCTGTTCCTTCACTTGACATGCCCCACTTTGGTTCGCAATGCCCTCCTTTGGGTACTTATTCGCCACTTTTGTCCATTTCTTCGAACCGAGCAGATCTCTAACAAATATGAGTGCCCCCGTCAACTTTGCTGTTCCTTGTCAAATTTTTCCTTGCTGCTCAAGTTATCACACACTTTTTGCCCATCCCTCTCTCTTACCCTCTCTCTGACCGAGATATACAAATAAAAAAAGGGGGGATATCCTTTGTTCTTGGCAACCCGTTCCGCGGAAAACGCTTTAATCTTTTGCACACCATCGTTTTCGGTCTTCTATGTTGCTTGTGCAACACCTTCGATATGCGACTCCCACCTCTTTTTGCGCTGGCGAGAACGAGCTGTCAAATGGTTGCTCTGTTTCGATCTGCTTTTGAGTGTTACCCTTCCCAACTTGGTGAGATGAGTGAACATCTCTTTCAGCAAGGGCTGACTGTCACTATGGCTTCCTTTCCGTCCCTTGGCCTTCTTGTTGTCCTCCAAATTTCTTAAGAACGCTCCCCTGTTTCTGCCAACCTTGTCCTCATTTTCGACACCCCACTGAACGATACTTGCTTTTACTTGTAACCATGCCTCACAAACGTGCTCCTGCATCTCGTCGCTCGTCTGTTTCTTTTCATGCTGCTTGTCTCTTCTCTGAATTCATTACCCTTCTCCCTTAGCCCGTCCACCGCTAGCGATGTTCCTAGCCTCCCTGCTCCCAAACAAACGTTGACCAGGTATTCCTTTCTCTTTTCTGTATTCCTGTCTGCTTCTCATATTTTGTCTTGAATTTTAGGAAGCGTTCCTTCATTGCACCAACAGACGAGGAGGACAGTGCAATGTAACGCATTTTCCACCCTACCTTTTTTCATCGCATGTATAATTTTCTTCTTTCAGTGAATGGTCTCCTTCTCCAAAGATTGCTCAAGAGGCTTCTGGTCGCTCTCTTGCGTTTGAAACGCCTACTTCTGACCGTGACGTCGAGCCTGAGTATGTCCTTTTCTTACTTTTTATCTCGGTCTGACTTGTCATTGTGTCATTAGGTCCAAAAAACGCCGTGCCCGCTCTCCTGCTGCTACGTGCGTTCCTTGCCACTTGATGTGTTTTGTTTCCAATGACGTACTTCCTTGCTTTAGGGACCTTACTCGCCAAAAAAAGGCACGATGGGCAAGGCCCGGTTCCCCCCTTTTTGATAACTTGCCCCCAGTGACAATAACGTGCGTATTACTTTTTTGCGTGTGCTACTTTCTCATTGTCAGGGCCCTTTATTATATCAGCGCCCCCATCCCCTCCCACACCGTTGGAAAGTCTCTGACGTTTGGCTCCTTGTCGTAATTTCATTTCTTTGATTTCTGCAACCATCGCCTCATCTCATTTGTTAGCCCTGTTTCTCCACACGAGGACAAAGGAATCTCTCCAGTCAACCAAGGATCTCCTCTTCAGGCGATGAGGGAAAAAAGGACGTATGTCTCCTTTCTCGCTTATAAATGTTGACGTCCTCCTTACTCGATGGCTTAGTCCCAAGTTGTCCGCAAAGGCGGCCTACATGGCCGGTGCACAGTTGGATACTGTCTTACCAAAGGTTGAACGCAAGTAAGTTCTGTCTTTTACAATTTCTTTGTAACCCCTGTTTTATTCTGCTTCCATTCACTAGGCCGAAGAGCGCTTCTCAGCCTCTTGTTAAGAAGGTAGCCACCCCGTCAAAAGGCAAAGCACGTCAAGTTGATGTTGAAGAGTCTCCTTCCCATTCGCTTGACAAGATGCTTTCTGCTCCAAGCTCTCCTCCTCCTCCGCCACCACTTTCACACAAGAAAATTAGAAAAGCAAAGGCTAGACAAGTAATCTCGTCCCCTGTAGTCGCTTCTACGGATGATGAGGACACGCCCAATCAAAACTCGTGTGTTATTCCTATATATTCTTCTGTAATTCCCCGACATTCTTTCTCTTCAAGCCACTATTCAAAAAAACCACGGTCTACACATATCTCAGAGACTACGACTGACGTTCCTAGCTCTCTAACCCCTTCCAAACAACGGATGAAGTAAGTCTGCTGTTAATTATTCTCATTAACCGACTTATTAACCATGCTACATTCCAAGACCCATCGCTTCTGAAACTGTGACGATGTCCAATAAGAAAAACCAGAACATCGGTAACCGCTCTCCGGATGTCATCAACATCTCCTCAGATTCTGATGCGCTCGCGAAAAAGTGTGTTCATTTCCTCTGTATCATTTTATGCTTATTGTTATAATTAATGTTAACATCCTACAAGGCCTGTCTCCTCGAAGAGCCCACTGAAGAAGCCTGTCGTGCTTCCCAGCGATCGACATTCCGACTTCAACCCTGAATCAGCACTCAGACCTGTCTTTCGACAAAAGGCTATTCATCAACTGCTCAGTGGATCCAAGTATGTCTTCCTATTGAGACTCAACTGGTTTTGCATATTGACAGCTCCCCAGAACACCTGCGCAGCCTTCACAACGTGACACAGGCCACAGCGACTCTGACCCTGGTTCTGTTGACAGTTCTGGAGTCTCAAGCGACGATGACCTGCCACGATACCCGATTCTTTCCCAAAATAAGTCGGCCGTAAAGGTCACGCCGTATGTCTTTTCTTGTAACCCAATGCTTTTGTAATGCTCCACTGACTAGTCCGCTAGGTCCCCTGTTAGCCGCACTTCCAAACGTGGCAAAGATGATGTCAAGTCGTCAAGTTCACGCTTGAACGCAACGAACAGTCCCTCCCGCAAAGACGTTGCTTTGTATGTTTTAGTACTCCTTTCACAGTCTTGTTCTCATCACGGCCCTCACAGAAGCGATCTTGAGACACCTACGTCTAAGGCTCTCAAAAAAGCAGACCCGGAGTAGGTACTATTCTTTGTTCTTATATTCACAATTCCTGAAGGTCTTTTCTAGTATTACTATGTCAACGCCTACAGGAGAATCGTTAGAGTCCCACGTACCAGACAGGCCCGAGTTGCAGTACGAATTCCTTTTCTTTCCAACGCCTATACCTGACTCTGCATTGACACAAAGGCCTTACGAACTCATGCCCTACTCCAACAAGGACCAGAAGGCCGAAAGTTATATGTCAGACATGCAGACAATATATGACATACTTGACGAGAACGCCTCCCGGTTTGTCTTTTGTGTATTGGGTTTTACTTCCGTCTCACATTGTGACAGCTCGTTCTCATCGGCCCTTGAGTTCGTAAACTTTGGACCGTTTGTAAACCTCTCGCGCGCACCTCTAGATGCCGTGGATAACACATACCGCGGCCTCGTTACTCGTCGACAAAAGGATCCTGCTGTGGCTCTCTTGACAGGTATAGTGATGTCGTGCAATATCATCTCTCCAAAACCACCGTATCAGGATGGCGCACCTACCACCAAGTGTATAGGTGTCATTCCCATTGTCGAAGAATACTCCCAGTATATGGCTTATATTGGCCATAAAATGGGTAACGAGCCCATGCGTGGACCAATCTATGACTCCTGTTACTTGGTCTTTAGTACAGGAAAATCTGACAAGGAGAGAGAAACTGGCACTTCCTGTACGTGTTCATTTCTCGATCGTTTACATCCTCTCACTTTAGTTACCAGCCGCACCTTCAACACCTCAACGCGTGTCAAAATTCATGACCAAACGGGTGGTTAATACCTCATCCACTTGGCACTCCTCACCATTCCCTTGGACCGTGCCCTTTACTGAGAATGGCAGGTCATTTCTTCTTTCTGAGCTTCCTTTCACTTATCAGTATTGCTTAGTGCCCATATATGACATTCGCAACACAGATTTTGCCTTTACCCCCGACGACTTCGGTCGACTTAAAGACCTTCCGCTGTATTCCAAGCTGAGTGGAAAAGGTAGTACCCAGTCCTTGAATGATCTCCCACCTGACTCTCTCGTCACGGTCGGCCATACCATCAGCTCTTTTAGAGTGGATGATAGAAAGGTTTTATTGCTGGGTGTCCAATTCATTCTCTTTCACGTGTATCTCGGCTAGTACATGAAGTACTGTACAAATCTTTATTCATAGTAAATGTTCATATCGTCAAATATGTATCGAGTTTGACTTGTAGTATTCCTCTCGCAATGCATTCTTCGTTTGACGATCGACTTCGTGTTCTTATGGGGTAATTGTATGCATGCCTCATCAGTATCGAGTTCATCGATGGTACGCTAAACTGACTTTGTTTGATTTCGATTGTTGCATATAGACCTTACTTTCTGTTGTTCGAGTTCTTACTATAAGAATCTTGGTCAACGAATACCTTGAATTAGAAAAGCGGTGACTCACTCCACTTGGTTGTCGTGTGAAGCCCCTCCTCCAATGGCGGAATTATGACTTATAGCCTCGGCGTTTGTGTTGCTGGCTGAATCGCCCGAACGAATGTGATCGTTGGGTAAGCTTCCTGTGTGGACGTGCAGGCCCGAAAATCGCATTGCAACAGTACTATTGTCCCATTGGTCTCTGTGCGCTATGCCAAGAAGCAGTGCATCGGTATCAGCGAACTCCATGGTCAATTCTTTGGTTGAGATATTTTCTTGGACGCTGCAGAACCGCTCCATATCTTTGATCGAATCAGCAGCTGTCTTTCGATCTTCTCCTTCGAGTCGCACATTGACATCGGGTGCTGTCAATGCCTGCTTTTGGTCCTCAGAGCTCTCCATGCTTTCGACACCCAGTGTTTGCTTTCGGTGTGCGGCTGTCCTTGTTTTGTTATCGATGATGGTTTGGGGTTTGAAAGACAATAAGGTGATGACTCATATGAAAGTCGGTCATTGAATTCACTTTACGATGATGTCATCGTCGTGCTTCCTCAACTGCCACATTTGAAAAGCCTTCTGTGATAGATACACTGGTTTCAAAGGCGTTAGTCGAAGCTCCTGAAAGAACTGCCTCAAGATCTCATTACCTGTATAGTTATATTCTTCATTATCCCCATAGGCTCCCGTGCTCTGTTAAATACGCTATGGCATCGAATGCCCCTCCACAGCGCCCTCCATGACTTCCGTTACGAATTCGCACGAGCATCAGTACAAAATTGCATCCGTTGTTGCCTTTATCAAAGCTGTTGAGGCTATGGGCTTCGGCCCATTTCTAATTCCTCAAGTCAAAGGCGTGAAATGTAAGTTCCTTCTGCATGTCGAGCGAGTACTAATCGCCATCTTGGTCAGTGCATGTGATCCAGGAGTTTGTCAACAACGCGACTGACAAAGACACTAAAATTGACAATGATCTCAATCATGCGTATTGGCTCTTCCGATTGCGCCGCACCCGTGTTTTGCAGGTTCAAGCAAACCGTTCGCAAAATCCTGCAGGTAAATCCCACTCTCAAAGACGTATCTAACCCTCTGAACATTTCCTTGGTCCTAGAGCATGTGGCCGGTACCTCTCCTTCAAACATCCCTGTCAACCCAAACACGGCGCCTGTCGCAAGCACTTCGTCAGCAGCTGGCATGCCAGTCCACCACAACGACGACAGTGATTCCGGTAACGCATTTACCTTTCAATTACGAATGCCGCATCACCTGACGCTTGCACGGCATTCTAGATGGGAATTTTGAAAGCGACTCCGATCTCGACGAATACGAAGGGTACGGGTATACTTTCTGCAATTGTGAGTCTAAGTATGGGCTCAACGACGACCACGAAGTACAACACTGGATTGACGGCTGTGAGGTGAAAGATAGGCGCCCTGAATATCTCCGCGATGATTACTATTAGACGTATATTTTGTACTTCCTTGATGGTATCTACAAATTCAGATACCGCCTCGACAAGTCTTCCAGCTTCTTGCTATCGGTTAGCAATCATTTCTGGTCTGAGAATCCCAACAACCTTCGGGGGTATCCGACTGCTGTATAGTTCAATTCCCACTCTCGGCCGCCAAAAAGCAGTGAACTTTGAGTCGGTCAGGTAAACTTGAACCGCTACTATCAAAAATCCTCAAGCATTAATATCAACAATGAACGACTTGCTCCCGTCCGCTTCAGCCCCAGGCGACTTGCCCTCATCTACTTCAAGCGATGTGCCCTCTACTACCCCGACTGACTTGCCCTCGTCTGCCCAAGGTGACATGTCGTCGTCCCCTCCCACCAGCTTGCCCTCGTCTGCCCAAAGCGACTTGCCCTCATCTTCTCAAAGTGACTTGCCCTCAACTGCAGAACATGTTTCCTCCCAGATCGCCAATATAACGGCCATGATCAGTGTTATGAATCACTTGGGCTTTTCAGAGTTTTTACTTCCAAACTTTCGTGTCGACGATGGTATGCATTGTCCTGCGTGTCATTTCAACCTGCTAACTTGCACTCTGTATAGTTAATGTTATACTCTCTCGAGTCGAGCGTGAATTGAACGAAGGAGTATTTGAAAATTTCGAGTTTGATATTCATCGTGGTCTGGAAGAGTCCAACGAAGCGTTTGCTTTTCTCTTGCAAACCATAACCCCAAACATTATGTGTAGGTCTTCCAATATGTGACTTTCGACGTTTTGTTGATCTGTTAATCGCAGCGACTCCATGGGCGAATGAGGCCATTTTTGCTAAATGGGAAAGTTAGAGAGTATTTCCTTGCTATCGATCTCGACATATAACCATAAATAACTCCTAAAAATTTTTTTGGCTTTCATAAACGACCTTTTATCTACTCGAAATCATGTTGAAAGACTTGACATCCAATCTGTCAAGTTTACATAATGCGTGTTCCACAAAAAATACTCTGAATCGCTCAAAGCTAATTTGAAGTTGCCGACAAACAGGCATGCGTGCTTTCAGCTCACGATGAACAGCCTTTAAAGCTTGTGAAATCGCCAATTTATCGGTGGGTTTTAGGTTTCGCCATCCAAGCTTCTGCAATCCACCTAACCCTCCTGCATCAATTTGCCCGACAATGTTGCCCATTTCTGTAAATGTTGGTATTGTCGCTTTTCCTGCTATTGCATAGTCGACAGCCAAGAGGTATGCTGTAAGCTTGCCAAATGCTGGAAGTGTCTGGAAAAGCTTGAAAAGGCGACAAAAGTCGTACGGTTCCTGACTTTCGATAAAGTCCATGAACGTTGGCAATGCGGTGGCCTCCCAATACTCCCTCGCATTGGCAACAGTCCGCCATCTGCAGTAGTTTTATTTTAGCAATCTGCACATGTGCGACGGTCGGACAGTGATTGTATTATTAGGCAGAGCACCGTCAACTTTGCGTGAATCAGAATATTTTTGAGACTTGAATCGACGTACTGGTCCCAACACCATGAGAAATATGCTTCGCCTCTATCACTCAGATAATCGCATAACGCGTTCCATTCATCCAAGTTTCGAAATACAGTTTGTTGCTGTTGGTGAAATTCCGTGTTGTGAGTAATGCCTCGATGAAGTATGGCACTAAAAACACCATGACGGGTTGACAAGCATTCCGGAGAAAATGGACCACCAAGCTCAAGTATGCGTCTCCGTGAGATTGCATGGTCGCGGAACGGCAGTTTTTTGTCGCTGTTGAGTTCTACGTGCTGACGGTAAACTGCTGTCCAGTAAGTTGCGCCATCCACAGATCCTTTCTTTGGAACCATGATCGAGAGCGAGGGGTTGTCCAGAAAGCAATACAACAGCTCAATCTCTTGATAGAACTTGTCAAATGCAGAGCCATCAGGTATTTCCACGCGTTCCTCCCCCAGAAGGATGTCCTCTGTTACAACTTGATCTGACATATCACCATCTTCGACTTCCTTAGAGTGTTCATCCCCTTGATCCGACATATCCACATCATCCACATTTTCGCTTTGGAGTGTGAGAGGGGGATCTAACGTCCGTAGCAGCTGGAACATGGGATCTGTTCCAGATGACATGGAAATCGCCTGAATTTCGGTATCGATCGAGCATAGTATTTGGTAGTCCGCGCTATTCCGGTTTGTCAATATATGCCCAGACAGTGTTTTCTCGGACCATTCTTGGATACTAGCCTTATCGATGCGACTGCTCTTGTGCTGGCCGAGAACATGTGTATTGATATTGTGTGCCGCTTTCCATACGTCGTTGAGGAGAAGAACCTGAGGGCCAATATGATCTGAAAGCTTGCGAACAAACCATGCTTGGGTTTGGTACTTTTGAGCATCAGGAAAATCAAGCCACTTCTGAAGAATAGAGGACGCAAGGGCTAATGTGGAGGCCTTGTTAACAGTAACGTATCGCTTGATCGCTTGTTTTTGCTCGAAGACAGCTTGCTCAGGTTTGAAAGACGAAAGGAAGTCGGACGCATCAAGGCAGATGTAAGAAGGTTGCGTCTCCAGAATAGTCTCCACCCTTCGAAGTAGGCCTCCCAATTCGCTTGTCAACTGTTGCCGCTCTCGATCATACGCTTCCTCCAAAAGGCTCTCAAGCCATTCCCAAATTGTCATATTGATGAGCAGCAGCAGCTTCTGCCTGATTCAGATGCCGATATTTGATGTGCAACGCTCAAGTGATAGATTTCGAAACATCGACCACAGTTCACGTCCTCTTGTTAAAATAGGTTGAGTAAGGATTCTCTCCATTTCTTTGAGATCTGTATCCATCGTTCCATTTGTTTCCACACCGGTTGCGATCGCCTGGACAACTCTGAGCGTCTTCAGTAACCGATCCGAAGAAAGATTCGCCAGAAGTTTGCAGTCGTGCACTACTTACGTTTTCTTCAGATATGTCGCGTCATGTAAAATGCAACGTACTTACCTGCTTTATTTGTGGTCGATCGTGTTTGTATCAAATTTAAGTTTCCAAGCCCCATGTCTGCACGAAAACGTATATTAATTCAATGAAATTATGCTATGATACACCATTGCCAACCTTCAGGATTAACTTGAACTTGGGCTTCCTCTGGTTCAAGGACGAAATCTTGCAGCAAGTTATCTATTCCTTGCATCTCGACCTCCTCGTCATCGAAGTCCAAGGGCTCATGTGAACTTGAATGCTCGTTCCGCTCACGTTTCTCTTTCTGAAGCTTTGCTTTCTTGCGAGACTTAACGGACCTATTCCCTAAACCAAAATGAGACACAATTCGTCCTGCTGCAGAAGTAAAATCCGTACCAGCTGGGTTCGGACGTTTTTTACTATTGGTATTTTTTTGATTTCGAGCTACTTTGACTGCCGCTGGATCGAAGATCAGCATGTGCAACTTTTGCCAAGACATTTCAATTCTACTAACCTTTTCTTGCCTGAATTACAATTCGTCCCCCCATGATCGCCTCGTCCTCCAACCCATCTGCTACAATACAAACCGGGATGCTCTCCTTGGCCTTCGAAAGACTTTTGGACCAATCTGCGGCAGCCGCTTGGAGAGTTGCATTGTTGAAAGGGGCTTCACTCATGGTATCCGAGTTGCATAGGAGGGCCAGCTCCCTGGGACGCAGCTCCTGAGGATGTTTGACACCTAACATAGCAAGAAGTTCTGAATAGTCCTTTCCAATCTTAACGTCATCGCCTGTCCACCCAGGTCCAAGCTCCCAGTCATCAGCTGTTATTCGCTTGTTGTCCACAACAACAGATACAAGCTTCATTGCTAGGGATTTATCGACCCGCGGGAGCATTCCTGGAGGTAGCTGCTGCGCAAAATAAACAATGGCCTCTGTAAGTAGGCGACTAAAGTGGTTTATATGCGCTTTAGGTGTCAAGACGGAGCCCCCATCAGCAGCCCACGTAGCTTGAGTACAGTGTCCTTGTTGAGAAAGTTGATGAGACCTTTCGATAACTTTCAGCAAATGTTTAAAATGTCAAAAGGTCTCACTCACGAAGGGTTCCGCATCTCGATGCCCACTCTAAAAGGTGTTCCATCTGGTAATGCTGCGAGCGCTACTGAATCCTGAGCATTCAAGATTTGGGTGGGTGGGTATGCGATGAGAGTCAGTCGATAGTACAGTGCGTCGTCGTCCCTCAAGGTTTTCTTGTACCGCGGTGAACTACCACCGTGGAAGTGAAGCCCTGAGAAGAATGTAGTGGCAAATTCTTCCATTTCCCAAGCGAGCCCTAGGTCAAGAACGCTGAAATATTCTTGTTCAACATTCGGATGGGGTTTGCTAAGATTGGTCATTGCCGTGGGCGGCACTGCATGATTGCCTGCATCGAGATGCGGTTTTCCAAAGACACCCAGCGATCCATCCAACTTTTGACCTACATGAGTTGGGTCTCAGGTGGGTTTTGCTCCGTATACAAAACACAACAACATACCAGAATTTTTGGCAACAGCCGCTGCGATATTGAGCTGCATTGCGGCCCATGCTACGTTTTCATCGTCCCCAACTGGAGGGAGAGCCGTAACCTCTGCTTGACGACGAAGGTTCTCATACAATCCTGGTGGTCCTTTCTTTACGCCTTTTATAGCAGCTCGTGCTCCGATCTTCCGAGTTTACCATGAGTGTTAAAGATGCCATAGGATAAGTCGGAAACAAACCTTAACAACATCGTAGCGCATCTGGGCATCCTTGTCCTTTACAAGCTGACAAACTTTTCCTTGTAGACCCGGTGAGCTCATGACCTTCTGCGCCTGCACTGTCGCTGCCAGCTGGTAGCAACGAGGACCAGTCTTGATGTTGATGGCCCGATCATGCCTCTCAAACTGAAGGCCTCCTTTGTATCCTTCGCTCGTCTTTACAGCCTTTGTGCTAGTCATGAGCTCTGGGGGTCCCTGAATATCGCTGCGAAGCGTTTCGTACTCAGAGATTTCCCCATCCTCGAGTTCTTTCCTGTAAGATAATCCATGAGCCAAAACCGTCCGCCAGGAACATGAGACGTACTTGGATCGCGCCCAAGATACAACACGATCATCTTCCGCCCTTCCGGAACCAAAGCGATTACGCAGGAGGAAGTAATCGTTTCTACTTGGTCGGAGGATCACAAAGCCTCGATAAAGAGTCAGAATAATGTCATAAATGTTTGAAAGGAAACACACCTAATGCTTTGAGCTCTCTGAAGCCATTGGGCAAGTCCATATTGGCCGCGGTTATGAATAATTTACCCATTGCTTTCCGATCGAAGTCGAGAACGCCGATATAGATTTTTCCATGTGCTTTTGGAACTAGCGGATGGTCATCAACTTCGTAGATAACAGGTTGAAGAGGGTGCCTTCTAGGTAGAGGGATCAGTCGTCCATTATATGGAGGAGGCGCCTCTATGCGGTTGTCCTGCAATTCATGGGGCCTCGACGCCTCTGCTGTGCGTGCCGTTTGGCCTGAGGTCCCACGAGCAGGAATGCCTGATATACGACGCCCTACAGCTGCGTTGCCAATTCCATCCTGCTGGAGGTTACGAGTCGCCGAGCGTGTCAATCGCTTCGTTTCGTTCATAGTTCTGTGGGATTGCGACGATTCACGATAAAGGTGGGTCGAACTCCGCACAATTCATATCCGACTGTGAACAATGACAACATTCCGGGACCCAATTCTGAAATGGCTTTACTATGACGTCACATAGGCGAAGGGGGATTCAGTGAAGGCCTTTGCCATAGCATGGACCTCGCAGCGCTCCATGTGATAGATAGTCTCCTGACCATAATGCCCCAACCATATTGGGTGCATTTGCCGAAATCAAGACTACTGGAAACGATGAGATCGTGTTACACAAATCAATATAGAGACCACGCCCTTTTATTGAAAGTGACCGCCTGACATGTCGGAAGTTTTCAGCTGTTTTCGCAATGTGCAATTCAATGGCGGAATCCGAGCGGAATCATTGAGTATCACCAACCTCCAGACCAAGCAAGAGTATTGGTTCGATCGTTCAGGCCAAGGAAATACGATGTTCGTCAATCTGAGGACCAGGCCCCTGTATTGATGATCGTCGAAGTCGAAGGAAAGTGATGGAGTTCGCGATGGACAAATACGGATCCTTCTGATAGCAACAAAGCCAAACAAATGCTTCGGGGCTTCATCCATCATTCTAATCGCAATAAACCTGACCGAGTTCATCCGTCCACAATACATTCCAACCACCCGATCAAGTCGTCCTTCTTTTCACGTTTGATTTGGAACTTTTCTAAACAAACACCTGTACTATCTATCAAAATCATCGTACATATTCACCTTCGGGGTTTCCGGGTTGAACGTTGATTTGGAACATCTCTAAACAACGTGCTATCCTAGCGTTGTAAGATCTTTGGGCTTCCTTTGTTGTTTTAGACCTGTCTCTCAACAACGCCGTTATCCTGTCCTGGAATCGATTCCGCAGTCATGTCCACCTCGATGAAATTAAACTGGACGTTGAGGTCAGCAAATGTTTATTTATAACCTACTACGTCTCTAACTAATATGAAGTGACTCTGACAAGGTTAACGGGCGGGTTCAAATAATCAATGGGGATATCTACTACTCCCCTAACTGCACCAAAGAGCTCAAGTCCGTTCCCGATCGCGATGTCCACAATATCCTGCGTCCTTACCCGTCGTACGAAGGCGTCAGGAAGGCGACAAACTTCAGCTCAATTAGCCTTGCTGACTATCAGTGTCCGCGATGGTGGAGTGTTCCGTTTGGCTGGATTGCTTTTTTGCCACGTACACTAGACTTTTCTGGGACAGTTCTCAGGAAATTGGATCGATTGCCTCGTCGGGAGGAGTTGCGATACGAGGACGGAAAGGGGTATGCAATCCCAAGCTATATTCTGCACGATTGGTGGAACCTCGAACGTGACATTGTTCATGCTGTCGAGTTGCTTATCACTCATACCCAGTCAACGCCTCTCCTTCCGGCTTTCCCTACCGTTTTCGGTTACCGACACCAGCACAAATCGTGGCGTACTGCATTGATTGCAATTGATCGCTCACGAAAGTGGTTCGTTATGTGGATTGCCGTCTTGTCATATCTCATTGCCGTTGCGGATACAGAGACCGCTGCAAGAAGAAATTATCCCTTAATTGCGCTTACCGATTGGTATTCGCATCTGGTGAATTCAGGGTGTTCGGAGGTGTGGCTTGACGGTCTTACGATGTCCTCAATGGTGTGCGACTTCTCTCTCTTTGCTGAGAAAGCGGGTACTTTTGTTTCGCTGGAGAGCATATTCGACGATAATAGGTTTCCCAAGGTGGAGTGGCTCTGCGCTTTTGGAATTTATAATTGGTATATGTGGAAGCCAGAGTGGACAAAAAATTCAAAGTTTGCATGCTACGCGCCTTTAACCCACCAATTACAAGACGTATTCAACACCATACATCCTCCGCTGTCTGAACAAAGGGAGTTTGTAGAGCTTCAACTGCCTGCCCCTCCGGACGACGTTCAGCGGAAGGCGAAGAAAATGACATGGGCTGAATTCAAAGCTGAAAGAGATGCCATTAATGCTCAGAGGGTGCGGGTGGAGTCTAAAATGTCCCGAAATGAAAGACTGGACCGCGAAAGAAAGCGTCATGTTACAAATGCCACTGTTTACGAATGGATCCCAGATGCTGATGGAGACCTCATCCGAACCAAGGTCGTTAAAACTATGAACGAGTACATTCTCGAGCGCTATGAGGACGGGCATAAACATTATGATGCCTTCTGGCATGAATGGGATTGCTGTACCGACATGGGGGAAGGAGGCAGGTACTATGGGGAACCTGATGATGATGAGGACGCCCCTGACTTTTACGAAGAGATGAACGCACTAATTTCAGAACCAGACGTATTCACATCTGTGGATTCGACTAGTTGCTGCCAGGACTGGGCTCATAAATCCCACCGTCAGACTGCTGATAGTGACTGTTCGTTCTTAGAGACAGGGTTGGTACTCAACAACAGTCTTGAAAAGACTGACGACCAATTTATCGAGGACCTGGAGATGGAGATTTTCCGTGTGCTTTTTGTGTATTTTGGATTCACTGGAACACTTCCAGTGGCAGCTTTTCCCCCTGTTGAAAACGTAAAACAGCAGAACCGTTTCTTGAGAGTAATTGGCATTAAATTGCCTGATGAACGGAGAGCCGAACCTCTTTTCCTGAGGGTAAACGTTGCAGCGGCTTGCAATTTCATCCATAGATTACAATCAAACGCAGAACTCTTTGAAGATGAGTGGGATCTTGGAAGACGGAACCGGATGGCTGTACACTTTACTCACAGGATGGCTTGTATTCGGCTCCTCAAGGTCAAGCTTAGCAACAAGCGCACGGTGACATGGTACATGTTTGACTTTGGTTCCGCAAGAACACAACGTTGGATGTTCACCGTTATGTCTGCTTCAACTGCTTTGACTGTTTGTAGACTGGATAGCAGTTACACCGACACGGACCTCGCCATGTACTTCTTGCAATGTGGGATGGAATTTAGAACTATGCAATTATCGACATCTGTTACACGCGCGCCGTATTCCACCAGATCGACTGCTCAGCGCGCATCACGAAAGCAAGGTTATCGATTCCTCACGGATGACTTTGCCACTTTTGAAGCTCGTGCTTCTCAATTCTTAAAAGAAAATCGACGTGCGCGTGTTGCCTGTATGAGGGGGGGTGTGCTGTGGAGAGTTTCCTGCTCTGTTGTTAACTGGTCTTTTGTGCTGCGCGGTCCCTCAGGATGGTCGTCAAATCATAGTGAATTTGTGGTCGGCATTCAAGATGCCACTTCAATGGAATTTATTGACGACGCCCTTACAGAAGATGAAGTATCTGATCTATGTGGGATGTATTATGTTCTAACAGGTATGTATGATTGCCTTATTTGATTGTATTCTTCCTAACTCCACCTGTAGGTGCTGGCTATCAGTGGGAAAACCCTTCATGGTACCCCACACCTGAGTCATTTGAGAGATCTGGGTTTGATTATAGCTATTGGTCCACCTTCTGCGAAGGCCAATTTGACAATTGGAAAAAAAAAGGTTCGCTGCCATCTGCAAGCAATGCAGAACAGCCGCAACGCCCTCCAATAAACAAAGTGCATTGGGCTTCGAACTTGAAAGGCTCTGCTGAACTGCGTCGGGCAAGGTCGAGGATGGAGAAGATAGCAGCAGAGCTCATCAAGAAGCAAATTCAGAATATGCAGAACCACGCGCGGTAGAATGTAGAAAATTATGTAGGCGAATGTATTAGTCGTTTTTCCCAATATTGAAATTCTTTGATGCTGAAATGATGACCTGGCCCGACCACTTTCAAGAAACTGTCTTAATATAATATATGATATTCCTGTATTTTTCAACTGATTGAGTGCAAATCAAAATGACAATATCTGAGCGCACGAGCATTGCACCTGACGCACTTGATGACTTTGTTGATTTGATCCCTCCTGCCACGGCACACTTTTCTCACGCTGTGGTTCAACTTTCGTCGCGCTGCCGTTTGCTATCTCTGACCTTTGACACCACAATGCTTGCGAGATACATCCTTCCAGGCGCTTTTCTTGCTGTTCAATTCCTGACTGATACATATCTTCATCAAAATTGTCAGCCTTTCTCCCTTGCCTCGCTCTGAATTCACTGACATCGGTCCGTCAGTTACAACTTTGCAGGATGCAAGAACGACGATTGATCCAGCCGCGTTGTGTATGTTATCCGTACACAAAATGAAACTCGAATATCAACAAACTTATCTTATATCCATCTAGTCTCGATCGTGGAAGTCACAAAGCCCAGTCCTTCCGTCTTTGGGAACTATGTCGGGCCAAACAGTAAGTTACTTGCATGTTCTTTTCCTTCTTGTTTTCTCAATGAACCATGCCAATGATAGCACACCGTCCTTCTGTAATTTTGCCAAGTTTTGATATTAGCAAACCCTGTATGTCTTGTATCTGTGTACCATGCACAGCACTTACGACCTTTATCTCAGTCTTGTCTTCCTTGTATATCAAGCTCCACGGAAGCACTCCCTGTTGTAAGTTTATATGTATAATTGTCAGCTCCTTTTTTATTGAAAACCATGTAGATTCCTGCTTGCCAACACTCTCTGCCCGGCTGTCTTGGTTGGCTGTTGCTTTCCGGGAGTTATTGACAGTAACTAGAAGCCACTGTATGCTGTGTGACTTATCTTTTTCTATTGTCTTTCTGATGCTTTATTCCACCTTTAGCATTTCCTTCTTTGCCAATATGCTTAGACCTTGAGAACAAGGCAGGAACTAGGCCTTGTGAGTTTATTTTTTACTTTTTTTATCAGGTGTGTCGCACATGGCCTTATAATTCAACAAATAGTCTTCTTTTCTACATCCTTTTCATCCTCATGGACAAACCTCAGCTATAGGTTATTTGGTATGTTCTCAATACAAATTGCAAAGATCATAAATTAATGTTGGCTCAATAGATGGATTGGCTATTACATCAGAAAAAATTCTTCTGACCTGTGTTCAGAAATGCCCTACTTTGACCAATGTTCAATGTAACACTGTATCTCCACATTCCAATGAAAATCACACTCCTACTCTCCACCTGACCCATGCTCAGTGTGGCACCAATTTGACAAGTGCTCAAAATGGTACTGTGTTACTGCTTTCCAATGAAATGCAGTCTTCTGTGCAAAGTCAACACTTGTTCAGTGATAATTTGCCTCTGGCCTATGTTCAGAATGGCTCTGCTTTGATCAAAGCTAAATTTCACTTTGTACCTGCTTTCTCCAATAAAATGTGTTACCATCCTTCAGCCTCAATCCAATGTCGTCCCATCTTTATATTTGCCAAAGATGTTGTCTCCTTATTGTCCAATCTTGTTCCACATATTACACAAATGACAGTCACTATTTCTTATAAACTGTGTATATTTGGAAAATATCTGCAGCGTATATTGCTATTGGTACTTGATAAGTGTCTTGAGTGGCACATAACTTCATTGCAAAGAAAAATATTAGCACAAATGGTGCATCTATTTCTAAGCCGAAGCATGTATTTAAAGCATGACTTTAGAACTGCTGTAACAAAACTCCAGATGTCAGAGTATATATCTGAGATTCATGCTTTACCTCAGATCTTAAAGCGTAGATTTTATTTTCACTTTTTCCATCATAAATATTCCAGGTTTCAGTCACTGCAGCGTTTCAAAAAAGGACGACAGTTATGTCCAAGTCTGCGACATTTTTTTTTAGCTCACTCCATGTGTTTTTCAAAGCCGACAAGGTCCAAAGCACCAAAACGACAATATGGTGGTTCTCGCTTACGTATTTTCACTTATGAATTTCTTGAGCCATACTTTGTTACAAAAATGGAAGATGTTGCCAAATCCACTGAATTTATATATGTAGATCATGTTGATGAAATTGGAATTTTAAGGTATCCTCCTGATAAGTACATTTATGCTAATATTCCAATATCTTCACTTTTTGAAATTTTGCCTTTGGTACATGCCAGAAAAATAGCATTGATGCATGGGATATCTGCTGGCTCACGCTGTAATGCTGCTCAACTTCAAATGAATACTGCAAATCATTCTTGTCTTGTATGTGCCTCTCATTTAACAATATTTACTTTTAAAAAAAATGTTCCTAAAACAGCAAATGAGAGATTGATTAAATCAAGAAAAAATAAAGCAGATGAAAAAATTAAAATCCAAAAACAATTACCAGTCCAGCCAACTCCTATTGCTCAGACAACCCCTCTGAATGGTGTCCACTCAATCCATGTCCAAACAACCAATGCTAAATCAAATCCAGTTCAAAATAATTCTGCCACTTCAAGTTGTACTCAGTCCTCGATAAACCATGTCCAATCAGAAATGCCTGAAGCTGGTCCTCAATTTCCACCATTACCTGCAAATAATGAATGTATGCAGTCAATTATATCAAGTGCTTGCACCAGGATGTTGCCTAAAAATATAGAAGAAGCTGGATGTGGTGTATGTGGTGAGCTTAAACCTTTGAAAAATTTGAGTCGATTAAAAAATATTAAAAATCACCTGCATGTTTTGACTGCATCAGGTGTTAGCCGAATAGAACAAAAAGATAAATCTTCTCCTATACGAGAGTATACAGGCCCTATTTTGGATTATTCTTGTAACCGTGTTTGTGATAATTGCAGAGCTCTTTTACGTAAAGGCAAAATACCTCGCCTTGCCCTTGCAAATGGTCTCTGGCTAGGTCAGGTACCTGAAGAGCTTAAATCTTTACGGTTTGTTGAAAAACTTTTAATTGCCAAAGTGCGACACACCTGCTCCTATGTTAAAGTTGCATCTGGAATGCGGAAAATGAAAGCAAACATTGTTGCATTTGAATCACCTATTCCCAAAATTTATAATATTCTACCTCCACCTCGTGAAGATATGGATGATGTTTTAGCAATATTATTTACAGGACCTTGTAAACCTACACAGGATGATTTAAACAGAACTCCATTTCTTGTCCGTAGAAATCATGTTGCTAAAGCTCTAGAATGGCTGAAATTGAATCATTCAGATTATGCTGATATTGAAATATCTACTGACAACTTAAAACAGTATAGTGAAGACTCTCCACCAGTCTCTATTGAATATCGTGAGGCCACTACCAATAAGGTTGCTGAAGGTACTAGTGTTTTTGATATGGAACTGGAAGATGGTGTAGAAGAGGGTGATTGTCCTTTTTCTGTACATGGTCTTACTGGTGAATCTCTTGATACAATGACTACTAATAAAATTAAAGCAATGGCAATTCGTCATTTGAACAGCGGTGGAAAAATGCTTGCAGTTGGTCACAGTGATAAATTTGAATCAATGTGGAATAATCCTCAGCTATACCCTCAAATGTTTCCATGGTTGTTTCCATATGGACTTGGTGGTATTGGTTCTACAAAGCTTTCTGATAAAGCTCATAAGCAACACTTGCTTATGTACCATGACAAACGGTTTCAAGTTGATATAAATTTTCCATTTGTTGCTTTTAGTCATGAGCAAATAAAAGCAAGTACGACTCAGAGTTTTTTGCTTGTAGACCAGCGGCGCTTTGGTGATATAACTCAACGTTTATTAAATTTAAATCAAAATGTCCTGAATAGTCTAGTTCAAAAATTAGAAAATGGTGAACATATACAGCCAGAATCAGATGCAGAAAAAGCCTGTTTTCAGGTAATCAAAGATCTGGATCATGTTGCTGGTAAGATGCATGGCTCAACAACAAGTAAAAAGTATATGAGAAATGAAATTTGGTCATTAATTAATTATATTGGTGCTCCATCCTGGTATATTACATTATCGCCAGCTGATATTCAACATCCAATATGTATTTACTTTGCAGATTTTAATGAAGAATTTAAACCAACTTTTTTATCTTATAATAAAAGATTAAGTTTAATTTGTCAGAATCCTGTTGCAGGTGCTCGTTTTTTTCATTTTATGGTTGAAAGTTTCATTACAGATGTTTTAGGAATAGATGCAAAGCACAGAGGACTTTATGGTGATACTCAAGCATATTATGGTACTGTTGAACAACAAGGTCGATTGACCTTGCACTTACATATGCTTATTTGGATTAAAAGTTGTTTAAATCCAAAAGAAATGAGAAGCAAGCTTCTTGATGGTAATTCTAAATGGATCCAGAGTGTTATTGACTATCTTGAAAATTGTCATACTGGAGATTTTCAAGCTGGTAGCCATGAAGAAATTAGTAAAAAGGTTGCTGAAAATTCAAAAGCTGATGACTATCGTGACCCTACACAAACTATTCCAGATCAACCACCTAAAAATTGCAAAAAAAAACATGACTCCAATAGTAAAGCTTGTGAAACTTGTTTACAAAAAGTTACTTGGTGGCAAAATTTTAAAATTACTGTTGATGATTTGCTATTAAAGTCAAATGTGCATAACTGTGAAAGAGGTCAGAAAAAAGATGGTACTAGACGTAAAAATAAATCATTTACTGGATGTAGAGACAATAAATGGAATCGTTGTAAAGCACGCTTTCCAAGACCTATTGTTGAAAAATCACATGTTGATGATACAGGTGCTATTCATCTTAAAAAAAGTGAGCCATGGATTAATACATTTAGTCCAGTAGTAACATATTTATATCGATGTAATACTGATGTAACAAGTCTTGCTTCTGGAACAGCAATCAAAGCTGTTGTTTTATATGTATCTGATTATATTACAAAGTCAACATTAAAAACCCATACTATTTTTGATTCAATTAAATCTGTTTTTCATAAAAGTAGTGAAATGATTAGTGGGTCTCTTCCTTCACAGGAAAAAGCACGTCGGATAATGACAAAAGTTGTTAATTTACTAAGTGCAAAAGCTGAGATGGGGGCTCCAATGATTTGTATGTATCTTTTAGGAAATCCAGATCATTATACAAATTATACCTTTGTACCATTTTACTGGCAGTCATTTGTTACAGAAGCACGTAAGGATTTTGAAACTGCTGATACTGCTGAAATTCAAAAAATTGCTCTTATTAAAAAAAATGGAAAAATTCTAGGACTTTCACCTGTATATGATTATATTTACCGTTCATCTGCTCTGGAAAATATTTGTCTTTATGACTGGATTCAGTGTTATGAAAGGAAAAAAATTAAAAAATCTAAGATTGTCAATGCTGCAGATGAAGTAAATGAGACTTTCATTGAAAATGAAGCCATGGATAAAAGTAATATTTCATTTGAGTCATGTATAGAAAATGCAGAAGATGAAGATGCACATTCAACAGGTAAAAATGTATTTAGATTTATACAAAAGCATCCTTTACAAGATTCACATGCTTCACAATATATTACAAACTCAGTAAAATGTATTCCAAACTTTATTGGTGCAACCCTTCCTCGCTGTGATCAAGGTGACAGGAATTACTACTGTTCTACAATGCTTACTTTGTTTAAACCTTGGAGAAGAGGATATGATTTAAAATCTAGTGAAGCTGAATCTTGGGATGAATGTTTTAATAATTATAAATTTTCTATTCAGCAGGAAAAATTAATGAAGAATTTTAATATAAAATATGAGTGTTTGGATGCAAGAGATGACTATCGTGCACAGTTAAAAAAAGGATTAGATAAGGGTTTGATTGGAAGCTGGGATTTGTTACAAGATGAAAATACTGATGAAGTTAATGCAGATGTTTCCTTGGATTCTAATATTGTGTATGATGATCTTCCATTTGATCCTACTGCAAATGGAAAAAATGAATTTTTACGCCAAAAAAATATAAGTATGATACGTATGATTATGGACAAAATTGGATGGACAGATCCAAAAATAACAACTGTTAATAATATGCCAACTATCAATACATTCAAACCTGAATTGATATTGACAGGTGCAGAATGGGAGACACAAGTCTTGCAAAAAAAACAAGATATATATGATGAACGTAAAAAACATAAAAAAACAAGTACTTTAGTTGTGAATGAATCAAAGTCTGATACAAATACAAGTCTTTCTAAGCCAAATATTGTAAAAATTGTTGATAAATCATATTTGGACAAAAATTTTAATCCTGGTGTTAACAAAATCCAAATAGATCAAGTTGTTACAAAATTTTCATTAAACAGTGAACAGGAAAGAGCATTTCGATTAATTGCCAATCATGCTGTCAGTCAAAATCCTGAACAATTGAAAATGTATCTTGGAGGTATGGGAGGTACAGGCAAATCAAGAATCATTGAAGCTCTTTCTGAGTTTTTTGCAATACGAAAAGAAACCCATCGATTCGTTATTGTAGCTCCAACCGGTACTGCTGCTGCTTTACTAGGTGGTTCAACCTATCATGCTATGTTTGGAGTTTATGATTTCATCAATGCTTCTGGTCTTTCAAAGGTTATGGAACGGCTTTCTGGAGTTGAATATGTATTTTTTGATGAAGTTTCAATGCTTTCTTGTAGAGATTTATATCGCATTAGTAATCAACTATCAATGGTTTTAAATATTGGAGATAAAGCTTTTGGTGGACTTAATATGGTATTCTCAGGTGATTTTGCACAACTTCCACCAGCTGTTGGAGGAGAAAATGTTTCTTTATATTCAAGATCAATTGGATCAATTGCCAGCAGTAAAAAATGTCAAGAAGAATCAATTGGCAAGGCATTATGGCATCAAATTACCACTGTTGTTATTTTACGTGAAAATATGAGACAAAAAGAACAGAGTCAGGAGGATGATCGACTGAGGTTGGCTCTTGAAAATATGCGATATAAAGCATGCACACCTGAAGATATTAGTTTTTTAAGAACACTGGTATCTTCTAATTTGCCAGGCCGATCATCAGTATGTGATGATAAGTTCAGAAATATTTCAATTATAACTGCAAGAAATTTGCATAAAGATGAAATAAATCGGCTGGGTGCATTGCGATTTGCACAGGAAACTGGTCAAGTCTTGACTGATTTTTTTTCTGATGATTCTTGTAATGTCAATACAAAGGATACAGAAGTAGCAAGCAGACTCAGAGAAATTACACCTGATATTCAACATTCTTTATGGTTTCAACCACCATCCTGCAATAATAAAAACATTGCAGGTAAATTAAGTCTATGTATTGGTTTGCCTATTATGATCCGAAATAATTTTGCTACTGAGCTTTGCATGACAAGAGGTCAAGAGGGCTGGGTTGCTGGTTGGCAGTCTAAAATTGGAAAGCAGGGTCAGCTTACACTAGATACATTGTTTATTAAACTGAAAAAACCACCTTCAAAAATAAAATTTGATGGTCTTCCTGAAAATGTTGTTCCTATATATCCAACATCAAATAATATTATTACACAGCTTCCTGATGACCGCAAGGTATCTATTTTACGTACACAAATAGAAGTACTCATAAATTTTGCTATGACTGATTTTGCTTCTCAAGGAAAAACACGTGATGAAAATGTAGTTGATTTGAATAATTTACAAACACATCAGGCATATTATACTGCATTGTCACGGAGTTCAACAGCTAATGGTACTTTGATACTACAAGGCTTTGATCCAAAAAAAATTACTGGAGGATGCTCAGGTGCATTACGTCAAGAATTCCGAGAATTAGAACTTTTGGATGAAATTACAACTTTACAATATAACTGCAAGCTACCTAAAAATGTTTATGGTGATATAAGAAATGTGCTAATTAAAACATATCGAGAGTCAAAAGGTTTGCAATATGTTCCAAAATTGGTTCATCCTGCAATTCGCTGGTCAAAGTGTGATCCTTTAAAAGAGTCTGAAATTTTTGACATCAGATTATTTGATTTGGATAAATTTAATAAGAAACGCAAGTGTAAAGATACTGATAGCTATGGAAAATTATCTACAAAAATTGAAACAGAAAATAAACCATCTGTATCCAAAAAATATTGCTTAAATCATTCATCTTCACTAAATGTCAATCATTATATAGTTCCTCAAGGTCTAATCTGGAGTAATAACAGTTGTGCATATGATGCAAGTTTCACAATTTTATTTAATTTATGGTGTTCAGATAAGAATTTATGGACAGAAAATTTACGTAATATTGGAAATCAGTTTGTAAGTCATTTAGTAAATGGTTTTATTGAAGTAGATTCTCAAAACAAAACCTTAGAAAGGGTTCGTGATGATATACGAAGGATGCTTGAAATTTTTCACCCTCAGAATTTACAATTTGGTCATTTTGCAGCAATAGATGACATTTTCAAAGTAATTTTAGAGTCAAATGTCCCTGTATACACATCTTTATACACTTGTGCTAATAATCATATACACCGATTAAATAATCATACTGCTTTTCTTTTGTTGTCTGGTGCAAGAAACTTCCTATCTACATCATTATGGGCATCTCTGCCAAATGAAGAAACTGTTCATTTATGTCACAGATGTGGATATGAAATTTATACTGAACACAAGTTTTTAGTATTGCCTTCTTTACTAGCTTTTGAATTTTCAGGTCTTCACTTAGATATAGATCCAAATATTAAGATTACTTACAATGGATCAGACTATCAATTTAGACTTGTAGGAGTTATATACTTTGGTCAAGCTCATTTTACTACACAAATAATTCTCAAGGATGGCCAAGTTTGGCAACATGATGGAATTACAACAGGCAGAAATATGATATACAAGGGATTAATTACATCTAATCAAGCTAATTTATTTATTTCTGAAAACAAGACCGCTGTGTGTACACTATATGCCAGAGACTAAAAATAATTAAGGACTCGTATATGCCATGCTTGCAATGGCTTACAAAACAAGTGAGTGAAAAGAAGAAGCGCCAGTCGGAGACTTGTGAGATATCGGCTGCTCGGGGTAAGAGCCCAGGTGTCAGAATAATGTCTTTCTGTTGCAGACATGGAGCTGCGGAAGAATACCAGGAGATTGACAGTCTGCGAGGGAAGGACAGGAGAATAATGAATGCTGGAGACGAGCTGGCGGTTGAACCTTCCATCTTCTCGCCTCATTCTTGATTAGATAAACAACATAACGATAAGTGCATATTCGAAAGATTTTTAATACGTTCCACTGTACTCCCCCATTAGTGGCAATAGGCGGGGTCCTGCGGGGAGATCTTTGAGTGCAATAGCCTTGACATGGATTCCACAGCGTTGCATTTGGTCTAGCCCGACATAATACGTGAAGCTTGAAAGGATGATAGTCAAAAGGGTTTGGGTATACTTGAAGATTACACGAGCAGTTGATGGAGCGAGATGGAGCTCAATTGAAATCATCGAAGAGTCAGGCGGACTTGGGGACAAATTTGCGGCCGGGCCGGCTTCTCGTGGAGTACTGGGACCTTGTCATGAACGCAGCGTCACAGTAAACATTAAAACAATAAAGTGGGACTGCAGAGTTTGGAGTTTCCAGCTGGCCAAATTTGTCCGCTGTATATATACAAGGACCCAAAGGAAAAGGCAATCAAATTTATGAAAGTGCCATGGTGGAGCAGTCGCCAATTGAAAGCACTGCCAACTCGATGCCAGCTCCATTCACATCTCAACTTCCCAAAGAGCATGCAAAACGTATTCAAAAGGGAAAAAAATGAAAGGAATAAGTATAAAAGTAATTATGTCTCTGGCCATTGTATGTAAATTACAGATCAGTCGCGCAGGTATTTTTTATTACCCCCAGCTCATCCTAGCTAACCTAATTGGAGGCGGACACCCATTTTCTTCTAGACCCAATTGCAGTGTCTCCAGCTGAGGGAGTGCGTACCAAATGAGGCGCTCCACTATCTGATGTTCCCTGGAATTTGGTGAGTTGTAATCTCCTGGCCGTTTTTTGATCAGAAAATAATACGTGTCGCCGGGAAGCCACTTGAACAGTCGGTGCATCATTTCGCCCATTATTGCAAGGCTCTTGTCAGCTATAATCAACTTCTGTATACCGTAAAGCTGGCGTAGTTGAGCCGTACCAGATGTTTCCTCGCCCTCGGTGGTGTGCAGTAGCCATTCAATTAGACCACTGGTGGCTAAGGTGTCCAGCGTGAGGCATACATCTGATGAGGGCTCTTGACAAAGCAGGTCGTAGACCGGATGATTTTGATGCGCCGTGTAAGGGTATAACTCAATCGAAGGTGCGCTGACGCTCCTTGGACTCTGGAGGTAGAAATTTTGTAAGTGGGGGAAGTAGTCAAGCTTTTTGTGTTCAAGGAATGGAGCGATGTATTCCGAGTTTGCGGTGAGCAGGTTGAGATTAGGTAGAAGGTCAGTGAGTGGTAGTCTCACAACCCCGACGACGTCGTTGTCCGTTAGGTCCAGGGTTTCTATGGAGGGGTGACATTCCAAAAATGCTAGAAGGTCTGGGAATGCAATGGAAAGATTGCCGATGAAGAGGTTCACAAGAGTCGGCATTGCTATTGAGGGGAGTATCTGTGACCAGACAAATGAAGTGAAGGATATTCGTGATAGCGAGAGGACCTTGATTGGGGCTCGGTTCAAGATGGCAAGCGTCAAAGGGTATAATGACGGTATAAACAGTGCGCTGCTGTTGATGTTTAGGGACGACAAAACAAGTTGAGGGGGGACAGCAATGTCGAATTCTGGCGTTCTTGGGACTGCACGAACTTTGTGCTCTGGACAGATATTCAACTTGGTTGTAAAACGGAGGGCTGTTGAGGGCGTGGGCTTTTTCTTTGAGAAAATCTTGGACAGAAAATCGGAAACCTTGCGAAGCAGCCTGGGACGACTTTTCACCTTGGAAGTCCCGATTGTGGGTTTTTTCCCTTTTGGGGACCATATAAGCAGAGATTCGCTGCTGTGGAAATAAATAGAAAACGGTCCATCCCTTTCCCTTCCAAGAATCGTTCCCGACATCGTGAGTTGGAGCCCTTGTCGAACGGCACAGGCAATTATGATGGCAGCCAGCTTTGGAAGGCTGCAAGGCTGGGCAAGGTGTAGAATAACATCCTGCAGATATAAAGCGCGTGTGATTAAACTTTTTATGCACCAGAGGTCCTTCTCTATCCCAGAAACGCGGAATACAAGCATGCGATAAGGCGTTTGGAATAACTCGGATGCAAATGTCTTCCTGGATACTAGTCGGCGTGCTTCTAAATCTCTGTAAAGCATAACTTTTGACTCCTCGATGAGATTTCCGACATGTTCAACCTGGTCTTTGAGAATGTCAGGCATGAAGGCGTCGTAGAACCGCTGGCAAGTTATGGCAAGGTTGACCCGAGATGGGTCTTCGAAACTGAAATAGGAAACGACCTCTAACAGGAGTTCATTTGGAAGGTTTGCAATAGACATATCAGGTTGTATCCGACGCCTGAATGCATTCAGAGCCGACGTTGAAGATGGTGATGGTAAGCGACCAACCGAAATTCTCTCAGGCCAAAATGAAGAAAACCCACGGCTCGGCTATAAATTGCAACTCACAATTTCGCAGCATATTTAAAGGAGGACATACTTCACGGGGCATAAAGAAAGCCACTTTTTGTACAGGAGTAATAAAGTACGATTCTAAGATAATCATAGGAGATATGTTTTTTCACCTGTTTGAAGTAAATTCATTGTTAGTTTCTCATCACGAGCAAATGAGAAAAGTTGACTGACCTAAGGTAAGTATCTCTAATTGCGGGGATGCAGACCGAATCAGCATCTCAATGAATGGTATCAAACCTTCTTTTTCCCGAGACAAGGACCTCGTTGTGCTACCTCCAAGTTGAGGTGATGAATTATGACACGACATCCATTTTTCTACCGACTCCGAGGAGAGATAGATATCTTGACACGCCGCGACTATAGAACGTACGCCTAAGAGTTGGCGTTCGGCGACCTTGGTTTCGGGAGGATCTATTAGCCAGTCAATTAAGCCGGCAGTGGACAAGTTTAGTGTGATGGATAAATCTGTAAATCGTCCCTGGGATATCAAGTTGTAGACTGCATGCAGTTGGTGTTCTGGATAAGGGTATCGAGCCGCAGACGGAGAACTGATACCCCCGGGATTCAGAATGCCAAGTTTCTGTAGGACTGGGAAATATCCTAGGCTCTTATGTTGGAGGACGGGGACGAGGTATTCATGATTTGCTGTCAACGAATTGAGGCGGGGTAAAATGGGCTTCAATGGCAGCCTAACGATGCCAATCACATTGTTTCCTGTTAAATCTATGGATTCAATCGAGTCGTGACGCTCCAGGAATAGTAAAAAATCTGGGAAGCCAAGCGAAAGGTTTCCAATCACGAGATTTTGTAAACAAGGCATTGTGATAGAAGGAAGAATTTGTGCCCAGTCAAAAATTGAAAGCGTTAGATTCGAAAGCGAAAGTGTTTGGATTGGCGAATTGTTCAAAGCATTAAGCGTGACCGGGTATATGGAAGGCAGGAAAAGGGACTCGCTGTTAATAAAAAGGGATACGAGCTGCGGTCGGGGAGGAGTAGAAATGCTAAAACGGGGCTTTCTAAGAGTGGCGATAACCGAAATTTCGTGAGAGGCTGGTGCCAAAGGCATTCCCGCTTCTTTTCTTGTTGGTGGAATAACCTGCCCTTGAGGAGCGCCCAATAACGGCCGCAATACCCGGAGGAAAGACCAAAAGTAGTGTTTGGCAGTTTCGGTAATCGGAGGAGGAGGAGGAGGAGGAGGAGGCGTTACAAGCTCCTGCAAAAGGATTGGTTTCCCGCTGGATCGAAAATCAAACGTAAAGGGGCCTCTTTCGGTGCTGGGTACTGTTCCCGACACACTAAGGCGTAGACCTGGCCTACCAATGCAGGAATTTATGACAGCAGTTACTTCTCTAAGGGCGCAAACATCTCCAAGCTGCAAATCGACTTCCTGCAGGTGCTCTGAGCGAATGATAAGCCCATGGACACAGCGAAAATCCTTTTCGACACCACCAACACGGAATACGAGTCGTCTGAAGGATCCTTGGAAGGGTACTGCAATGGAATGAACGGTAGCCTTGTCAGTAGTTACGAGTCCTATTTATAGGGCTCGTTCTTTTATCGTCTTGACCCACCCAAATTTTGGGCTGCGTTACGCTCATTTAGCCGGCAAATTCCGTTATTATATAAGCTCCCCTTCTATTCCCGTTCTCCTCGGCCTTCATAGCTTTCGAAGACTCTCCCACCGCTCCCAACGCTCTCCACAACATTCCCTGCTCTTGTGCCACTCCTTCTCTGGCCCTCTCATTGCTGCGGCTCCGATATGCAGCATCTCTGATATGTTGCCCTATTGAACAACTTCTGCACTGCACGTGTCATTCGCCTGTATGTCTTTAAAGTCAATACTCCCCTCTATCGAATTAACTACTTTGTCTCTTCCCAGCCCAGCGACTCCACTATTTATTGCTTTTGTCCTTTCTTCCTCCTTGTTCATACCCTGCGATTCCTCGACTTACTTGATCTCACGAAGCGACGAGCCAACTTCAACTCGTTAGGATAAGGCTGCAAATCGGCCAGGTAAGTTGTTTTTTAGTCTCCTTGTGGTTCGTACGACTTACCGTGCACGAACGACAAGGTTTTGCGTCTCTCTTCACCCGCA
The DNA here is from genome assembly GCA_023014345.1 of Galerina sulciceps. NCBI lineage: Eukaryota > Fungi > Basidiomycota > Agaricomycetes > Agaricales > Galerinaceae > Galerina > Galerina sulciceps. The sequence goes on from JAEDXJ010000007.1 coordinate 925,505, forward strand.
TAAACGCTACTCCAACGAGAGCGCCAAGTTTGAGTTGGGAGGGTTTCGGGACTATTTATGAAGAGGCCTAGGGTTGAATGCCCTAATAAGATTGGTGAGTCGTCTTAGCTTTTCGTTCGATTACCTCGACTTACCGGGCCACTAGGCCGTCGTAAACCCCTCTGCAAGTCCACCGCCCCCGACCTGTCCCCCTTGACCGCCTACTTTCCTTGAACCTTTCATAGTCTCACAATCCGGCCCCCATAGTGTGTTACCTCTACCCACACTTACTGCTCAATGTCGTCCTGCCTGCCTCGTCTGCCCCTGCATCTCACCACTACTACATATCTACGCCGCCTGCTCTATCACAATGCACGGCCTTTCCCCCCCCCTCTTCCTCAACCATCCTGAATAACATTCCTCTTTCGCCACCCGTTGCACCCACCTCTCAACAAATTTGATTCTTATTCATGCACATTTTCCACAACAGATTGTACCCATCTCTTATACTGGACGGGGTTGAGTAGCGTATTTTATAGCATAGCGCGTGTATATACCTTAATTAGTCAATATTTACCGTCTACGTATTTACTTTTTTATGACAACATTATTCTCTTCGTTCCAAAGTGAGCCAGACAATGATATCATTGAAATTTAAACTTTAAACATAGCCCTGTTTTCCTACCCTCAGTCTACGTTATTGATCCCCATACCCTTCTTTTCCAATCCCTGCCTGCTTATGCTCTCCTCCTCCTCTTTGTCATCAACTGCCATACGTGTAAACTTTGCTCGCGTTGCGGATATCTCCTCTTCATAATATCCCACACGACGCTTTAAGGTCAGTCTAGGCGCTTCTACCTTCATCTTCGAGGATATTTTCTGGACGGCTGCCGCCTGCATTCTGACTATGAGTCGAAATAAAACCATCAATATAAGGTGCAACTGACCTGGGATAACGACCCATCCAAAAGTGTAATGCTCCGCAGTGTCATGCTAGTTTTCCACTTTTTTTCACGAAGGGGCAAAAGTGTAAACGAAACCTGCACTTCGACGATGTCCCCTACCTGGAATACCACTGGCGGTGCAGCCACAAATCTAACAACAGAATCCATAAGCCTTATCCGCAGGATTGTAGATTACTTACCGAGAATCCGCTCCATTTACCTGCCGTTCAAAGTAGCAAACCTGGTTGTCTTCTGTATGGACATATCCACCTCCTGCCGCCTTGTTAAGAGTGCCATACGGGTCAATGTCCTCTGTTAGGTCTACTTCTAACGCGCCCAATGCCTCATTCTTTGGCGTAAAGTACCTGTTGGACATTTCAACGGCTGCTTCTCCCTCGAAGGTCGTAAAGGTCGAGCATTCTTGGAGCCGATCCGCTCCAACGATGCGCCCAAATAACGCATGAACTTCTGCAATATTAGACGCGACTACATCGAACATCCCATCGCCGAATGCTGTCAGCGTCACGCTCTGTCGAAGGTATTTGATCTGCTTGCTGCCAGTGCTGCATGGTTTTTGTTACCAGCTGTAACCCTTGCAAGCGCTAAGAAAAACCCACCTGATACGTTCTCGGAATGGGGGAAGGTCTGCCTTGCAAATTATACCTTGAAGCGACGCGACAACTTCTTCAGGTGCGCTGGGCTCTTGAGCTGCATGCGTATACACCAGACGCCAGAGTGCTCCGACCTGCATGGCCGTGTAGCAGCCTCTGTGCATGTTTTCCTTTATCATACCATGTCAGTTTTGGGTTGGGTCAGAGGGAGTGTTTTACTTACGTTAAACATCTTCGCGACCTGAAGACCACCGTGGATATTTTCAAGCCTTTCCTGGGTTATTTTTTTAAGCGCAATCACTGCAAGTCAAACTGTTGATAGTCAACGCTGTGATAAAATTGAATGTCCAACCTCCTCTATCTTTGCTGTAGAATGGGTCCATATTCGACTCAAGACTTGATGGTTGCGACAGAGGGAATGGCAAGGCCGATTATTGGGGCGTCCTTCACCATAGAACGCACACCCAAATATTGACCTGCCTGATTTCGGGGTACACTGATTTAGCTTTTGCGGAAGTCCATATTTGGCATCCCCGTCCGCCTTCATATAACTTACTTATATTTCTTTTCGATTCTATCAGTCCTACCGTCATATCTTTCATGCACAAGGCCATGGTTTTTAGTAAGATTGTGTATGTTAGCCCTGTTATTTCTTCACTGTGTCTCTGATAAAATCTGGACTGGCCACTTCAGTAAATTGGGCTTTGGATGCCAGGAAAAAGTTAGAATCCACCACTCGAAACAACACCCGCCCAGAGATGCGTAGCCAATACATTTTCAAAATTCTCTTCGATCCTAATTGAGGCACACTGAAGCAACATCCGGCTCTGTGCTGCACCGGCCACCAAGGGACGTCAAATAATGCTCAGATTCGTCCACTTATTTGCCAAACCTGGTGAAAAAAAAAACTTCCATCTCCTTCCTCGTCTTTCTGCAGTGTTGCCCAGGCATCAACAATCCCGGTCTGTCTTCTTCGGCCGATCCAACTTTCCCATCCTTTCCTTTGAAAATATATATAAGACGCGTCGTCTTGCACTCCCGAGCAACCCTCCCCAATAACCAGCTTACAACTCGATCTTTTTACTAGTTACAACATGCCCAACAAACGTGGTCCCAAGTCTCGTCGCTCGTCCGTCTTCCTTTATTACCCTTCCTTCATCTTTACTTATCATCGATCCTCTTAGCACCTCACTTGAAAGCCAAGCTTCCGCTGGCTCTCCTTCCCCAGTTGCCAAAAAGTTTTTCACGTCCACTTGTTTTTAAATTCAAGTTTGACCATTTGTTCAATGCAGGTCTCCTTCCAAAAAACGGCCGGCCGCTTCTCTCAGCGAAGAGGATTCGAGCGTCGTGTATGTATTCTCATACTTACTTGAATTTTTGTTTTGACAATACTTACACGTTTGTAACAGCGAAATATCTCCCCCCCCTAAAAAGAAGGTCAAGAAGGTTGCCCCAGGGTCCCCGGAATTCGAGTCCTTGCCAGCAGTATCTATGACTGTGACGTCCGTTTTTTTCTATATCTTTCTTGATCGTTTCTTGATCCTCCTTCAGCCCACCCAGCAAGTCTTACAGCTCGACTGGGAAGCGTCTTTCTTTTGGTTCAATCAAGTACGTTGTTCCCCTCTTTTATTCTTAGTGCTAACTAAAATTTCCAGGCCCGACGCATCTAGCTCCGCGGTGAATCAGGGTGACCTACGTTCCCCTGCTGCTATCATGAAAGGCAAGAGGCTGTATGTAGTGTTTTGTGTCATCCATTATGGTTGTTCTCATAACTTGGACAGTCGTAAGCCATCCGCCAAAGCTGCATATATGGCTGAAGGCTCTGATGACCAGTCTTCTGACTCTGATGCGAAGTAAGTCGTGTTCTAAGCCTAGTTCGCTCGATAACTTATACGGTTCCATCTTGTAGATCCATGTCGCCATCCAAAAAGACCTCCACTCCCGCTAGAGCTGCAGCTTCTTCTCCACCTTCCAGCATTCGACTCAAAAAAGGAAAGAATAAAGCAGTTGCTGCACGTTCCCCTACTCCTTCTTCTCAGGAAGATGATCATGACCGCACGCCCAAAGCAAAGTCGTGAGTGTATTCTTTCATAACGGTATTTATGGTGTTGACTTGTTAGTAGTTCGATGAAGTCCTTGTCTCAAGGTGTTGCAATGCCTGACCATCGACAGCTTGAGGTAGTCTCTGAGTCGGAACCGGAGTGAGTACCATTCCTGGACATTGTGTTTTGCATTGCATGTAACAACTCATATCAGTCCGCCCGCTCCATCTCAATTTTCTAAAACCAGGAAATCTGTGAAGCAGACAACCACCTCTGACGACGACGGCGCTCTGAAGCAGACCACCACCTCTGACGACGACGGCGAAATTTCTGAGCCACTCTCGAAGCGCACCAAAAGCAAAAAGGCCACAACGACCTCTCAATCAGCCGCTGTCCCGGTTCCTCGATCCTCAGATTTTATGCGACGAAGCAGGGATTCAGATGCCTGTTCCACCGACGACGACGACAGCGGGATATCGGATGGCCTGCCCAGATACCCAATCATGAGTGCAAAGAAAACTTCCAAGAAACCAACAACGACCGGCGAAAATTTGTATGTTGTTTTATTTACCTTTTTTAATCGACGCCTTTAACATTGTCCAGCTCCCCTTCCAAGAAAGAAACCGTCAAGCCAGCCAAGTTGGCAACAACAAGGGCAGAGAGTGTGACGTGGGACATAGAAGAAGAGTCTTCGTACGCAGTTTTTTCACTTTCATCAAACTGCATGCTGATTTCTCGAATAGAGCTACAACAACGAAGCCAAAGGCTGCTAAATCATCGCAGAAAAATAAGGAGTCTGAAGATCTTGAGGAGCTTCCGTGCGTATTCATCACTGATCTCTTTCTTGCTTGACATGTTTTTTGATCGCAGTCCCTTTAATCTTTTACCCTACACGGACAAGGTGCTGGGTCCTCTTGTTCTGTTGGATGGTGAAGCTGTATTAGAGGTGCTTCAGGGCAAGGTTAGGAAGTAAGCAATTTCTACTTATCTCTTCGATCTGTTGCCTGTTTCTCATTTGCTGGCAGATCCATCGCGGCTGCATTGGACTTTGTCCAACTCGGGCCTTTTGTGAATCTTGCACGAGCACCTCTCAGCGCTGTCGACGTTCGATATCAACGTCTCACAATTGCTGGACAGAGATGCCCCGCTGTTGCTTTGTTGACCGGCTCTGTTATGTCTTGCAATATCGCCACACCTAAACCGTCCGCTCGCGAAAACGTCGGGGATTCTAGGAGCATAGGGATTACCCCCATCACGGCCCAATACGAGCGCTATATCGCTTACATTGCCTCCAAGTTTGCCTTCAAGTCCGCCCATGGTCCAATCCAAGACACATCTACGCTCCTGTTCAGTACGAAAAAAGAAGGTGCAGCCGAACTTGGCCCTTCGGGTATGTCTCCATCTATTAAACTCTGTATATCACTCTTCTTATGCTTCTCTTCAGGCGAACCAGGAACTCCTTTAGCCCCCAGCAAGTTCTATACAAAGTGCGCCGCTCCTCAGGGTGCCTCATCCGAATGGTACTCAAAGCCATTTCCCACCGTCTTGTCCTTTGGAGATGACGGTAAGTCCACTTTAATTTGGTGTTCATTTGCGCTTATACTCCTATTTAGTTCCGATATACGACGTTCGTGGCTTGGACTTCTACTACAAGAAGGACGAATTCGATGCTCTGCAGCAGTTTCCGCTGTACAGGACTAGGGGTACCAAGTCTTCTCCTAAGGATCTTCCAGCTCATTCTCTCGTTACCGTTGCTCACACGGTTGGTTCTTTCAACGGGGATGGAAGGACGCTACTTTCTCTTAGCGTTCAGTTCATCCTCTACCATGGAAAACTTATCTAGTAGACCTCCTAGCCCGTAGCCGTCTCGAGTCTTGAATGGTTGATCTTTGGACAAAAAAATATTTACTCGCTTTTCAATATAAATACAACCTTTGTGCGCTATTTTAGCCCTTGCAAATCAATCCACATATTGCCATCTTTCCAAGCAAAGCACAATCACTGAACACAAAGTCTGCACAAACAGGCTAAGATTTTGAACCTTTGTCACTGGTACTGAATAAGACGTGAGGATCAATCTGTCACTTGAAAATAGAACTTACAATGCTGAGTCGATCTGACTATTCTTCACTTCTGTAGAGTGATGGGTCTCTGTGCTACTTCGGCACCCATTATTCAACCTGTGTTCTGGGTGGGTTGAGGTGTCATGGTGTGCATCCGAGCTTCCCCTGTGGAAAGCAGCACCGGCGAAGTACAAGGTTGCTCGGTCTTCACATAAAAAACGTCCAGGTGGGTTGGTGATCATAAATACATTTGATAAGCCCGCCCTGTTGTCGGTATTATCAATGTGCAGCACACCCAAGTTGTCGCTGGGTCGTCGTCGGTTGTCAGACATTGGTTCTGAAATGATGATGAATGGGGGACGGAAGAAACTAATGACGACGTTCTAAGGCTGGTTTCATATACCGCCCAACTATGACATCATGGCTCAATGCCCGCCATTCTCAAAACAGGCGGGTATTACACAACAGTCTCGAAGCATTATCGGCCACCTCCGACGACTGTATAGTTGTCGATTAACATTATTCCCATGAAGCAGGAGTCAGCTACACAGCGTGAAGACTCTGACCATACAGAATTGACTTATCAACACCACCATGAACGTGCAACCAAATAGATTTGTACCTGCTCTCCAATCTAAATTCATAGTTAGCCTACTTCAGGCGGCTGAAAAGATGGACTTATCAGCTTTCATATTGCCCGAATTCAAGGGCGATAATCGTACGTTGACATTTATTTATTGGGGCCTATTTTCTGAATCACGCAAGGACAGTCGCAGAAATACTGGCTCGGGTCGCGCGTGAAGTAAATGAAGGCGGCGCTGGCACAATTCAACTTGATCTCCAAGATGCGATATTTAATTTCAAGCTGGTATGCCGACAGTTGGTGGAAAATGCAGAAGAGTTTCCAGGCAAGCTATTGCTTAATCTTTCCATTAGTGCCGCTATTTTATATTTGTACATCAGATACTACAACCGCTCTCGGTGCTGGGTTTGCCCAGTTAACCATAGAGGACACGCTAAGCCATCAGAATGACTCGGGCGCACAATCTTCATCAGAAACCACGCCTGCAGACAGTACAAACATCTCGGATGACATCGGTACGTAACTTTGCGGTATTCATACTATGTCCCACTGATTTTGGCTTGACCAGACTTTGACGATTACCCCGAGGTATTTTGTAACTGCGAAGCAACATACGGGCTGAGCAACGAAGGCGAAGTACAGCATTGGATTGATGGTTGCAAAGTAGAGGATCTTCGTCCTGCTCATCGTCAGCACGATGAATATTAGATTGAGCGTGATAGATTACATATTCTTGAACCAATGAAATTCAATTGCCAACCCTGCGTTTCCACAACCAATAACCAGTTGAAACTCCAACTATTCAGCCCAATTCGCATTCCTATTGAGAATTCATCGGACAAAGCCGACAGCTATACAGTTGTTCAATTTGACTTATTCCCATACTTCTAGTGCCACAAAAGAGTTTGACTGTATCTTACAACCGTAAAGCATTTCCACAAGATGAACGATCAAAGCAGCAGCCAACAGCCATCCTCTTCTCCTATCAGTCAAGTCGACAAAATCGTCGCCATACTAGTGGTTATGAACGAAATGGGCCTGTCGAACTTCTTAATTCCGGCGGTTCGTGGCTCCAATAGTATGGACTTACATTGCTGCATCCTCTCCACGACAAACTAAAGTTGCTTTTTCGACAGTACAAGATCTGGTTGAGCTTGTTACGGAACAAGTGATCGAAGAAAATGCTGGAAAGGTTGAGCTCAAACTTACCGATGCCATTAAGGCCTTCAATGACGTATGTCTACGTCTGCTCAAAGCAAACAATTTAGAAGATACAATCCACCCCTGTATGTTCCAATCTGTAATGTCCACCCTGTAATTAACCTGTCAATTTCACTCCCAGTTCTCTCCGTTGCCACCGACGTAGAACACAACCAATAAGAAGACAAAATGTTCACTATCGCGTGTAATATGGCTTTCTATTCATACCCGGCTAGACTACTAGTACCTGACCTCTGCCTATTGTTTTCAAAGCCATGTATTCGTTTATTCTTCCTAGTTTTTAGAAAATAACAATAGTGAAAGAGAACAAAGCTGTTTAGACACTACTTGATATCGTGCTACATATGTTCAGGTTTGGATAGTCAAATTTGCATTGGTCGTCGAATCTGTTTTGAGAGACGAAATTGCCTTGATTTCGGCCTCGATTGACAAAAGGATCCTGTAATCGCTGCTATTCCGGTTTGTCAAAACATGGCTGGCAAGATATCTCTCCGACCATCGCTGAATGTCGGACTTCATGATGCGACTATTTTTGCTGATGCCCAGAACGTGTGTGTTGATGTTATGTGCCGCTTTCCAAATATCGTTGAGAAAAAGGACCTCAGGCCCAATATAATTTGTGAGTTGACGAACGAGCCAAGCCTGAGATTGATACTTTTGAGCATTGGGAAATTCAAGCCATTTTTGAAGAATGGTCGACGCTAGGGCTAATGTGGTGGTCTTGTCAACAGTTACATATCGTTTCTTGCGTTGCTTTTGCTCGAAAACAGCTTCGTTCGGTTTGAAGAAAGAAAGGACATCCGATGCATCCAAACAGATATGGAGAGGCTGTGTTTCGAGCATGATTTCCACACGTCGAAGTAGACATCCCACTTCATTTGATGGATCATGACGTCCTCGTTCATATGCATCCTCCAAGAGGTTGTCAAGCCATTCCCAAATAGTCATGTTGATAAGGAGCAGATGTTTTTGTCTGAGCCAGAGGCCCAAAGTCGATGTGCATCGTTCAATAGAAAACCTTCGAAAGATAGCCCAGAGTTCTCGTGCGCCATTGACGACAGGTTGGCGAAGAATCTGCTCGATTTTCTCCAAGCCAATGTTTTGCAACGACTGTGCCTCTACTCCACCAGAAATGGCTCGGACCGTCCTAAGCGTCTTTTTGAGATGGCTTGAGGAAAGGTTGACTAGAACCTTGAAGTCATACGCTAGTCCAAACCTGGTCAGGACCTACAGTCTCCGTTGAAGAATACAATACTTACCTCGATCCTTCGTCAAACGTCGAGTCTCTCTCCTAAGTGCAGTGCCAGAATCTAGTTAATATTTCAACTTGAGTTTCATTACGCTATGATACACCATCGCGAACCTCTAGGGATACAAAGGTCCTCCGTTTCCTCCCTTCTAAACGTTGTAACATCCTGAAGTAAATTTTCTATCCCTTGCATCTCGAGGTCATCGTCATCGCTTTCGACGTCGTCCATGCGTGCTTGATGGTCATCGTTAACTTGTGGTTCTTGTTGAAGCTTGACTTTTTTGCGAGTTTTCGGGCCAGTATTTTCTGTGAAAATATTAAGACACGTTGCAAGCAGTGAAGTAATTGAAACGCACTTGAAGGATTAGGCCGTTTCTTGGTGTTAATATTCTTCTCCTTCCGAGCAGTCTTGACAGCCGCTAAGACGTTCAGTATATCAGGTTTCACTTTTGAAAGTTAGTTGGGAAGCTACATACACTTTCGAGCCTGCACAACGATTCTGCCTCCTATAATTGCCTCATCATCTAGGCCATCTGCAACTGCACACAAAGGTATTCCTTCTTTTGCCTTTGAGAGGTGTTTCGACCATTCGGTGGTGGCTTCTTGGAGTTCCGAGTTATTGTAAGGAACGTCGGTCATCGAGTCAGAGTTACATAAGAGTGCCAACTCCTTGGCCGGTAGATCCTGAGGGTATTCGACCCCTAAGTCGCTAAGAAGCTCGGTGTAATCTTTCCCAATTTCAACATCCTCGCCTGTCCAGCCAGGGCCAAGGTCCCAGTCATCGGCTGTGATACGCTTGTTATCGACAACAATGGAAACAAGCTTCATCGCCATAGATTTATCGACGCGTGGCAGTACTCCGGGGGGTAGTTGTTGTGCGAAGTAAACAATTGCTTGGGTGAGGAGACGGTTGAAGTGCGTTAAATGAGCCTTGGGCGACAGCAGAGAGCTGCCGTCCGCTGCCCATGTTGCTTGGGTACAATGCCCTTGTTCAGATAGCTGATGAGACCTTCAAAGAAAGATGAGCGGATGAAATGATGCCAATGACCAAGGACTTACGATGGGTTTCGCATCTCAATTCCAACCCTGAAAGGCGTGCCATCAGGTAATGCAGCAAGAGCCACAGAATCTTGAGCATTTATTATCTGGGTAGGCGGATATGCGATGAGAGTAAGGCGATAATGTATCGGATCTCCTTCCCTCATGGTCTTCTTGTAGCGGGCAGAGCTACCGCCGTGGAAGTGAAGCCCTGAGAAGAAGATTGTAGAGAACTCTTCCATCTCCCATGCAATCCCAAAATCGAGAACGTTGAAAAACTCTTCTTCAACATCTCGATGGGATTCGCTAAGGATTGTCATTGCCGTGGGAGGAACCGCGTTATCGCCAGCGTCGAGGTGCGGCGTTCCAAAAACCCCAAGCGACCCGTCCAATTTTTGGGCTACAAATGTCCCACTATCAGTTATATATGATGCTTCAAAACAGTGTAACTCACTTGAATCCTTCTCGATAGCTGCTGCAACATTGAGTTGCATTCCAGCCCAAGCAACATTATCATCGACACCAACGGGTGGTAGGGCTGTCACTTCTGCCTGCCGACGAAGGTTTTCTTGCAATCCAGGTGGGCCTTTTCCAACTCCGTTCACTGCCGCTCGCGCCCCAATCTTTCAAGGGTACAAGCGTAGTGAGTGCAGGCAACAGTCTAAACCTGTTCTTTTACTCACCTTGACAATATTGAAGCGCATTTGGGCATCCTTGTCTTTCGCAAGGTGACAAACCTTTCCTTGCGAGCCTGGGGCGCTCATAACCTTTTGTGCCTGAACAGTTGTTGCGAGTTGATAGCAACGCGGCCCTTTCTTGATGTTGACCGCCCGGTCGTGTCTCTCAAATTGAATGCCTCCACTATACGTATCGCCATTCTTCACCGCTTTTGTACTGGTTACGAGTTCCCGAGGTCCTTCAATATCATTCCGAAGCATCTCGTAATCAGTCACTTCTTGCTTATCTAGTTCCTTTCTTCGATTTGGCTATGAGACAATCGAGAAGAAAGATAAGAAAAACCAACAAACCTTGCGCGTGCCCACGACACAAGACGATCATCCTCAGGCTGCCCCGAGCCAAACCGGTCGCGCAAGAGAAAATAGTCATTATTTTTGGGTCGAAGGATAACGAAAGCTGAAGGAAGAGGTGAGAATGAATCGCTTGATAGATTTAAAAAAGTACCTTTAGATTTTAATTGCTTGCGATTATTCGGTAGCTCCATATTGGCTGCCGCGACAAACAACCTCGCCATTGCTTTTTTAGAGAAATCCAAAACACCGATGTAAAGTTTTCCGTGAGCCTTCCGAACTAATACATGTTCGTCCACCTCATAGACAACGGGGAGAAGCGGGTGTCTCCCTGGAAGTGGAACCAGCTGACCACCAGCTGGAGGCGGAACTTCTATGCGGGTCTCTGGTTCTTCGAGTGCCTGCGCCGGGGAAATTGAAGGCACGCTGGTATTTTCGAGAGTACGCGGTGGCTGCGGTTCCATGGTCTTGGTTGGTCGCGCCCTTGCGGGCAATGCTGCAAATATCCTGGATCCAGAGTCTTCAGACCCCATGTCCCCGTGCTGCTGGAGAGTCCGCGCTGCTGAGCGTGTGAGTCTGTTCGACTGCGATAGAGTGTTCATGGTTGTCCTGTAGGAGGAGCGGAAAGAAAGGTTTAGGTGAAATCATAGCCCGTAGGTTTCAGAAAGTACGACTTACTATGATGTCATCCCAACTCTCTTGGCTTACTGCAAACGGTGCTCCGATCGGATTTCAATATCAATGGAATCTGAAATGAAAGTGAACTTGAAATTTAAGGAAAGAAAAGTATGTGATACGCACCGCCCTCAATGAGAATGTTCGAACAGGTCCGCTACGTCCGAATCCACTAGACAACATCGTGTTGTGATACCCATACTCGATGAAATATCCTCGTTGACTGATATCCTACACGCCTTTTACATCTTCGTCGGGCGTACTTCGATTTCGGCGTCGCGTAAGTCGGGATATCTGGGATCCTGCGTTGGGTGACTTGATTGAAGTCGATTCAAAACCTCCAGAAGATCTTCAACCTCAAGACATTGCCTGAGTATTGACAAAAAACAAGAAGACTTCCGGCTCAATCAACCAGAAGACATTGCCTCTGTATTGACGAAGCTGGACAGCGGAAAGAGGGAGGGCAGTGAAAGACGCGACTCATGCGTCACATGTGTCACACAAGTCAACCGCATAACGCGTGTTGCACATTCCCACACCGCTTCCTTTTCAGTGCGACCCAACTTCGGACACCAACGCGACATTTGACCTCTGGGTTTGATTTGGAACTTATCTGAACAAACGCGACGTCTTTTTATATTACGCACGTCGCTCTTTCCATCACTCGTTCTGAGCTTTACACCTACGACACTCAGTGGCAAGGGTCGGTGACTACGTAGTTGATTCGGAACCTCTCTGAACAACGTATCCGTACACCATAGAACAACTGACCGGGTTTGCATTGGGATATTGAAGTTCGGGATCACTTGGCAGTTCCTCAACCTCCAAAAATGTCTGCGTCTATGAAAGTTTCGAATACCTTATGGTAAGTGGTTACCCGTGCAAATTACGACAATATTTTGATAACTGTGCAAAGTGATGCCGACAAACGATATGGGCGGGCTCAAATTGTGAACGGTGACATTTTCTATTCGCCAAATTGCTCGAGGGGTCTTGCGAATATCCCAGATCGAGATTCGCACAATATCCTCCTTCCTTATGCTCACCCGAAAGACATACGCGCGCCAAGGAACTTCAGTCGGGTCAACTTAGTAGACTATCAGTCTCCCCGATGGTGGAGCATCCCATTTGGTTGGGTAGCTTTTGTTCCAAAGAGACCTGACTTTTTAGGACCTGTTCTTGGCACGCTGGATCGGCTACCCCAACGTAAGGAGCTGCATTTCGAAGAGGGACTGGGCTATTCGATGCCTGAAGATATTTTGACGGTGTGGCGAGGTTTTGAGCTTGATATTATACATGCAGTTGGACTACTCGCCGTTCATACCAAATCATCCCCTCTTCTTCCTGCCTATCCCTCCGTCTTCGGATATCGCAATCATCATAAATCGTGGCGCGCGGCGCTCATTGCCTTCGAAAGATCGAGGGATTGGTTAGTCATGTGGGTTAGTGTCCTTGCATACCTTATCGCTGTGGCAGATACCGAGACTTCTGCGCGAAGGAATTACCCCTTAATCGCGCTCACTGATTGGTACTCGCATTTCGTTAAAAGCGGGTGTTCAGAATCGTGGCTTGAGGCTCTAACCTTGTCGTCAATGGTGTGCGACTTTTCACTTCACGCAGAAAGGGCTGGGACATTCGTGTCATTGACAGAGTTGTGGGAGGACAATAGGTTACCTAGGGTCGAATGGCTGTGCGCGTTTGGTATTCCCAACTGGTACCAATGGAAACTTGAGTGGTCAAAGGATTCGAAATACGCAGCCTATGCGCCCCTAGCACATCAATTACAGGATATGTCGAATGGTATTCCTTCTCAGCTTTTAGCAAGTCGAAATGAGATTGTTTGCCAAGCAGCCATGAATACCCATATCCCTTCTGAAAACAATTCTCCGTCCAGTAAACCAATAACCTGGGCTGAATTTAAGGCACAAAGAGATCAGATAAATGCACAGAGGGAACTAGTGGAGACAAAGCAACAACGCAATGAACGGTTAGCACGTGCCAGGAATCGGACCTCCACAACAGCCAGGGTCTTTGAGTGGCTTCCAGATGGTCATGGAAATCTAGTTCGAACAATGATCCCCCTGACTGAAAATCAAGCTGCGCTCGATCACTACGAAAAGGGACATATTCAGTACGACGCGTTTTGGCACGAATGGGATTGCTGTGAGGATATGGGTGAAGGAGGGGGATACGATGACGACGATGACGACGAAGACGACTATTTCGATGATGCAGACCATTCATATGATTTGAAGTTTGACGAGCCGTTCATTAACTTCAAAGAATACTCGAAGCAAACCCCTACATCAACCGTCGAGGACAACGCTTGGGCACATCAAACGCGCTCTCGCAAATGTTCAACTCCGAGCAATGAGAACGACATGAGTTCAGCGCTAGAGGACAGCAGTACTGAAACTTCAATGGATGACTATCCCGATAACTTGGCGAGAGAAATAATGGAAGTACTGCGAGTACACTTTGGTTATACTGGGTTGCTCCCGCTGGGTCCTACCTGCTCTGTGGATAACGAGAAAGACCAAAAAAAATTTATGAGAGTGATTGGCATACGCTGGGTCCCGCGTGCTGCTCTCGTGTTTGACAGGAAATCGATACAGGCTGCTTATGCATTTCTTCACCGACTACAGTCCAATGCTGAAATCCTTGCGGATGAATGGGACCTTAGCAAAGGGCATCGGGAGTCTGTCTATTTGACTAGGAGAATGGCCTGCATTCGATTGCTCGAAGTCAAGCCCTGCGGACATGATCCCAATCTTCAACGTACGCTTACCTGGTATATGTTTGACTTTGGGTCTTCAAGAACGAAAAAGTGGATGTTTACCGTTACTTCTGCTGCTGTCGCATTGTCTGTTTGCCGCCTCGACAACTCTTACACCGATTCTGACCTCGCCGTGTATTTTCTGCAATGTGGAATGTCGTTTAGGACAATGCAACTGTCCTCTTCGCTTCCACGAGCTCCTTATTCTGCAAAGTCTGTCACCCAGCGGTCATCTCGAAGGCAAGGATATAAATTTTTAGTAGATGACTACACGACCTTTGAAGAACGTGCACAAACATTCCTCAAAACCAATCGGCGTGCGCGAACTGCGTGCATGATGGGCGGAGTAACTTGGAGGGTTGCTTCCTCTGTTGTTGACTGGAATACTGTGCTCAACGGACCGTCAGGCTGGTCCCCTTCTTGTTGTGAATATGTTATAGGAATTGAAGCAAGTACTTTCTTGGAATACGCTGATGACGCCCTGACAAAGAATGAGGTCAGCGCTTTATCTGGAATGTACTACGTCCTTACAGGTATTTAATGCTCTAACATGACTTTGCGACAGCACTGACCCTTTTGTAGGCAAAGGCGAACAATATGAAAATCCATCCTGGTATCCGACGCCTGACACCTTTTCTGGTTCTGGTTATGATTATGGTTATTGGGCGGAGAGTTGTGAAAAGGAATTTGAAGGCTGGGTGAGGAAAGGTTCTAGGCCAGCTTCAACAAGTCTTCCAGAGGTGCCAATGCGAAATCCTATCAACAAGGTGCGCTGGGTGGCTAATTTGAAAGGTTCTGCTGAACTGCGTCGCGCGCGTTCAAGAATTGAGCAATTAGCAAGAGACCTTATTGATACGCGATGACTAGCTGGTAGTTTGCATTCGTTTTTACTCCATGAATACTCTCAGTGTTAGGTTGACTTTGTAATATATTTCTTGGTAGTATCTCAGCCGCAGATTCACGGTAATGTCTTTTAGAAATTGATATATAGTTTGAAGTGACAACAATGTCGGTCTTGATTCTCGAAAGCATCACACATAGTTCTGAACTGAAACATTTGAAAAATACCCCTTTTATCTGGGCAGTCAGTAGATCATGTCAGCATTCTGCAGGAGCTGCGGGATGCAGAGCGGGTCGGCACTTGAATCTCAGCCCAACGTTCTCACGTCCAATTCAACCAAAGATCCACGCGTCCAACTTTCAACCTCCTCGTCGCGACGATGCTGCTTTCAAATCCCCTTTTCCTCCTGCTCGCGCTTTTCACTTCGTCTAACGTTCTGATCGAACATTACTCAGGTTAGTCCCTCGTTCATTGTGGAGCAATGCTTGGCTGACCATCTGATTGCGTCGTTCAGCTGATCTCTTACAACTAAAAAACTCAGGCAACTCTTACCTGTTACCAAACATCGTACCCGGTATGTCTGGTTTTACAGTACTGCTGTGACTTATGTTACTTACTACTTCTTCATCCAGGTTTAGACACCTTCTCGTATCCTATCACGCAAACCCCTCTGTTGGCTCCGGTGTTTAAGGCTGATGGTGCGCTCTTACCCGACTTCAATGTACTTCCTTGCTGACAGCCTGTCTTTGGGATGGCTCTGTGCAGCCTTGAATATTGACACCTTCTCGTATCCTATCACGCAAACCCCTCTGTTGGCACCGGTGTTTAAGGCTGATGGTGCGCTCTTACCCGACTTCAATGTTCTTCCTTGCTGACAGCCTGTCTTTGGGATGGCTCTGTGCAGCCTTGAATATTGCCACTGCCCCAAGACTTCTGACCTTCTTGAATAGGCCTCAAAGGATTGGTGTGTCTCCTCATTGCCAATCTTCTGCCTTGACCAATCCTCTCTCATAGGCTCAAATGTAACTACAGAGGAGAGTTTGGTTGGGGTTTCTGCTTTGGTAGGCATGGAGCATAGGGATGGAGGATATTCTGGTTTGTCTTTCTTTTATCCCTTGTGGCTATTCTTCTGACACCCTCACCTGGCCAGTAGGTTATGAAGTCATGCAGGGCATGATATTGAATGCCTCTACTTTGGCCAATGTCCAAAGAGTTACTGTACCAGCACTTTCCCATGAAATGTGTAAATATTATAGCTGTCATACCAGTGCAATAACTTCTTATGAACCAACAATTTTGTTTCCACACCTTTTTGAATCAAAGCTCCCTGGCATATTGGAAAGTAAATTTATAATAATCAAATACAAGATCTTCATGCCCTTCTGGAGAATCATACAGCCCTATATGCTTCTTCTGGAATGTCTGATATATCAAACATTTGATGCATTGAGAGAGTGGTATGTCACTTCATTTAGACGGAAAGTTGGTATCCGAACAATTTATTTGTTCCTTGCCAAGAACACTTATCGGAAGCATGATTTTGTGGTTGCTCTTGCAAAGCTGCATGCATCTGGCTATACTTCTGATGTTTGTTTCCTTTCTCGCTTTGTTTATTCATTACTCTGGAAGCACCGCCATTTCAAATTTCAGTCACAGAGACGATTCAGAAATGGAAGAAAATTTATATTTGCCCTCTATGTGAAACCATTTCCACTGCATCCTTCAACTGTACCAAAAAAATTTACCAAAAAGATGAAACGCCAGTATGGTGGTCGGTATAATCCACCTTCATTTACATATGAGTCATTAGAACCACACTTTCTAACTGACAAAAAAAAAATTCCAACTACAGCTCAATTTCAATATATTGACCATGTTGATGATGTTGGAATTTTGGCATATCCACCTGATGAGTATATTTATACAAATATTCCTATTGGTTATCTTTTTGAAACAATACCTGTGACAAAAGCTAGAAAAATTGCCTCCATGCATGGAATATCTGCAGGATCACGCTGTAGTTCTGCTCAGCTCATTGTAAATACTGCTGGTCATTCATGTCGTGTATGTGCCACTCATTTATCAATTTTTTCTATCAAAAAAAATAGTTCTGAACTTGCTCGAGACAGGATGAAAGAATTTCGAAAAAGAAAAACAACTGAGCCAGATGTTTCCAAGTCTGCATTGCATTCAAGAGCACCTAAAACTCAAACTAATAATGAAACTCAGTCAAACATTTCATTTCCTCCTGATCCTTTAGATATCAATCTATCTCATAAAATTCTTTCTAGTGCTTGCAACCGAATGTTACCTAAAAATATTGAAGAGGCTGGGTGTGCTATTTGTGGGGAATTGAAACCAATGAAAAATATGAGCCGTTTAAAAAATATAAAAAATCAACTTCATGTCTTGATAGCTCCTGGTGTTACAAGAATTGAACGAAAGGATAGCAAGAATTCTGCAAAAGAATACAAAGGCCCTGTATTAGATTATTCTTGTAAACACGTATGCGAAAGTTGCCGAAGTACTGTAAGAAAAGGAAAAGTTCCTCGACTGGCGCTTGCAAATGGACTATGGCTAGGAAAAGTACCAGATGAATTAAAATGTCTTCGTTTTGTTGAAAAACTTCTTATTGCTAGAGTCCGACACACTTGTTCATATGTCAAAGTTGCTTCTGGTATGCGAAAAATGAAAGCAAATATTGTTGCTTTTGAATCACCTATTCCAAAAATTTATAGTGTTCTTCCACCACCTCGTGAGGATATGGATGATGTTTTAGCAATACTGTTCACTGGTCCTTGTAAACCTACACAAGATGATTTAAATAGAACACCATTTTTAGTACGTAGAAATCATGTTGCCAAGGCTCTTGAGTGGCTAAAACTAAATCATTCTGATTATTTTGATATTGAAATTTCTGCTGACAACTTAAATCAATATGATGAAAATTCTCCACCTGTTTCAATTGAATACCGCGAAGCTCAAACCAATAAAGTTGCTGAGGGAACTAGTGTCTTTGATAATGATATCGATGATGGAGCAGAAGAAGGAGACTGTCCTTTTTCAGTCCATGGACTTACTGGTGAAACACTGGATACCATGTCAACAAATAAAATCAAAGCTATGGCAATTCGCCACTTGAATAGTGGTGGTAAAATGCTTGCTGTTGGCCATAGTGATAAATTTGAATCTATGTGGAATAATCCACAATTGTATCCACAAATGTTTCCTTGGCTGTTTCCCTATGGATTAGGTGGAATTGGTTCCACAAAACTTTCAGATACAACTCACAAGCAGCATTTATTAATGTATCATGATAAAAGATTTCAAGTTGATATCAATTTTCCATTTGTTGCATTTAGTCATGAGCAAATAAAAGCAAGTACAACACAGAGTTTTTTATTGGTAGATCAACGTCGTTTCGGTGATATTACCAAAAGGCTATTAAATTTGGATCAAGGTGTTTTAAATGAACTTGTCCAAAAAATGGAAAAAGGTGAGCATATTAAACCTGAATCAGATGCAGAAAAGGCTTGTTTCCAAGTAATTAAAGACCTTGATCATGTTGCAGGAAAAATGCATGGTTCAACAACAAGCAAAAAATATATGCGGAATGAAATTTGGTCTTTAATTAATTATATTGGTGCACCATCCTGGTATATTACTCTATCTCCTGCTGATATTCAACATCCATTATGTATATATTTTGCAGATACAAAAGAGGAATTCAAACCTAATTTTTTGCCTTATGATCAAAGAGTAAGATTAGTTTGTAAGAATCCTGTCGCAGGTGCTCGTTTTTTCCATTTTATTATTGAAAGCTTCATTACAGATGTATTAGGTGTAAATTCTAAGCATCGTGGGCTGTATGGTGATACTGAAGCATACTATGGAACAGTTGAACAACAAGGTCGATTAACTTTGCATTTACATATGTTGCTTTGGATTAAAGGATGTCTAAATCCCAAAGACATGCGAGATAAAATTATTAACAGCAATTCAGAATGGCACAAAAAGGTGATTGATTATCTTGAAAGTTGTCACACCGGTGATTTCCAAACTGGAAGCCAACAAGAAGTTGCGACAAAGGTAGCTGAAAACTCAAAGCTTAAAGAATATTGTGATCCTACACAAACAATTCCAGAAGGACCTCCTCAAGAATGTAGAAAAAAACATGATGAATCTGAAAAAAATTGCAAAATCTGTTTAAAAAACTCTACATGGTGGGAAAAATTTAAAAATATTGTAGATGATTTGATATTTAAATCAAATGTTCATAGTTGTGAGAGAGGATTAAAAAAAGATGGCACTCGAAGAAAAAATAAATCATTTGCTGGTTGCAGGGATAATAAATGGAATCAATGTAAGGCCCGTTTTCCTAGAACTATTGTTAAAGAATCATTTGTTGATGAAACAGGTGCTATTCATCTTAAAAAGCATGAGTCATGGATTAATACATTTACTCCTATTGTTACTTACATTTATCAATGCAATACTGATGTAACAAGTCTTTCCTCTGGAACTGCAATCAAAGGTGTAGTTTTATATATTTCTGATTATATTACAAAATCAACTCTAAAGACTCATACAATTTTTGATTCAATCAAGTCAGTTTTTCATAAAAGTGGTGAGATGATTAGTGGTTCTCTTCCTTCACAAGAAAAAGCACGCCGAATCATGACAAAAGTTGTAAATTTATTAAGTGCCAAGGCAGAGATGGGAGCTCCAATGATTTGTATGTATTTATTAGGCAATCCAGATCATTATACAAATTATACATTTGTACCTTTTTACTGGCAGTCATTTGTTACTGAAGCACGGAAAGATATTGACTCATCTACAAATGAAGAAGTCCAGAAAATAGCTCTCATTAAGAAAAAAGGTAAAATTTATGGTCTTTCACCTGTATATGATTATATTTACCGTTCACCTTCTCTTGAAAATCTCTGTCTTTATGATTGGGTTCAATGCTATGAAAGAAAAAAGGCTAAAAAATCTAAAGTTGTAGATACTGCAGATGACATTAGTCCTGATATTATTGAAACTGAAGCAAATATTAGTCATAATTCTATTGAGTCTATTAATGAAGATGAATTTGAAGATGAAAAGCCAAATTTCTCCGGTAAAAATATATTTCGGTTTACTCAAAATCATCCACTATATGATTCACATGCTTCAAATTATATTCTAAATCATGACAAGCGCATTCCTAATTTTATTGGGGCAACTCTTCCTCGATGTGACCAAGGTGATAGAAATTATTACTGTTTAACAATGCTTACTTTATTTAAGCCATGGCGAAAAGGACATGACTTAAAATCAAATATGTCTGAATCATGGGATGAATGTTTTAATAGTCATAAATTTACAAGCCATCAGGAAAAATTAATGAAAAACTTCAATATTAAATATGAGTGTCTTGATGCAAGAGATGATTTCCGTGCACAACTTATAAAAGGGGCTAATAAATCTTTAATAGGAAGCTGGGAACTATTACAAAGAGAAGATACAGAGGAAATAAATTGTGGAAATGCTGTTCTAGATCAAAATATTGAATATGATGATCTTCCATATGATCCTAATGCTAATGGAAAAAATCATTTCCTTCGCTTAAAAAATATGAGTATGGTACGTATGATTATGGAAAATCTTGGTTGGACAAATCCACAAAAAATTACACCAGTAAATAGTTCTAATATATTTAAACCAGGTGTAATTTTATCTGGATCTCAATGGGCAGAACAAGTTGAAAAAAAGAAACAAGATATATATGATAAACGGAATCAACATAATAGTGCAAGTAAGTCGGTAGAAAAAACCAATCAAATATTTAATTCTGAATTGAAAGATACAAACCTTGTTAAAATTGTTGATCGGTCATATCTAGAAAAATCTTTTAATGTTGGTGAAAACAAAAAACAAGTTGAAGAAACAGTCTCTAAATTTGAGCTAAATGTAGAACAAGAAAAAGCATTTCGTATTATTTCAAGTCATGCACTAAGTCAACAGCCTGAACAATTAAAAATGTATCTTGGTGGGATGGGTGGAACAGGAAAATCTAGAGTAATAGAAGCTCTTTCAGATTTTTTTTCAGCTCGAAATGAAGCCCATCGCTTTATTATTGTAGCACCAACTGGCACAGCTGCAGCTTTATTAGGTGGAAATACATATCATTTTATGTTCGGTATATATGACTTTATTAATGAAACAGGACTATCAAAAATTAAAACTCGGCTGTCAGGTGTAGATTATGTATTTTTTGATGAAGTTTCTATGCTATCTGCAAGAGATTTATATCGAATTAGCTATCAATTATCTTTGGTACTAAATGCACCAGACATGGCTTTTGGTGGCCTTAATATGGTTTTTTCTGGTGATTTTGCCCAACTTCCACCTGCAGTTGGAGGTGAAAATGTCTCTTTATATTCAAGATCCATTGGTGCAATTGCAAGTAATAAAAAATCTCAGGAAGAATCTATTGGAAAGGCCTTATGGCATCAAATTACAACAGTTGTTATTCTTCGGGAAAATATGAGACAGAAAAATCAAACACCTCAGGATGATCAATTACGATCTGCTCTTGAAAATATGCGATATAAAGCTTGCACTCCTGAAAATATCAGCTTTTTAAGAACACTTATATCATCAAACCTACCAGGTCGTTCATCTGTATGCGACGAACAATTCAGAGATGTTTCAATTATAACTGCTAGAAATTTACATAAAGATGAAATAAACCGACTTGGTGCTTTAAGATTTGCACAAGAAACTGGTCAAACTTTAGTGGATTTTTATTCCGAGGATTCATGTAATGTTAATTCTAAAGACACTGAAAGCAAATCTACAACAAGGCTTCGAGAAATTACATCTGAAGTTCAAAATTGCTTGTGGTCTCAACCTCCATCTTGTAATAACAAAAATATTTCTGGTAAATTAAGTTTATGCATTGGTTTACCTGTAATGATTCGGAATAATTTTGCAACTGAACTTTGTATGACTAGAGGCCAAGAAGGTTTTGTTTTTGGTTGGCAGTCCAAAACTGGAAAACAAGGTCAAATTGTTCTTGACACTTTGTTTATAAAATTAAAAAAACCACCTTCAGTAGTAAAATTTAATGGACTTCCTGAAAATGTTGTTCCTATTTATCCAACTTCTAATAATATTCTTGTACAGCTTGCAGATGACAGAAAAGTACTTATTTCACGTACACAAGTAGAAGTACTTGTTAACTTTGCCATGACAGATTTTGCATCTCAAGGTAAAACTCGACCAGAAAATGTTGCAGATTTAAATAATTTGCAAACTCATCAAGCATATTATACTGCACTTTCTCGAAGTTCAACAGCCAAAGGAACATTAATATTACAAGGATTTGATCCTAAAAAAATTACTGGCGGTTGCTCGGGTGCACTACGACAAGAATTCCGAGAGCTAGAAATTTTAGATGAAATTACAACACTGAGATACAATGCAAAGCTATCAGTAAAAGTACATGGTGAAACTCGTAACATTTTAATTAAGACCTATAGAGAGTCAAAAGGTCAACAATATGTTCCAAGATTGGTTCATCCTGCAATTCGTTGGTCAAAGCGTGACCCACTAAATGAATCTGAAATTATTGATATTAAATCAATAAATTTGAATAAATTCAACAAAAAACGTAAATTTGGAGACGATGCATCCAACTCTACTGTTTTAGCTAAAAAAAATTCTAAATCTGAAATTGAGGATAAGCAACCAGCCTCAAAGAAACATTGCTCTAGTCAAATGTCTGTTCAAAGTGGTAATCACTATATAAACCCTCAGGGCTTTATTTGGAGCAATAATAGTTGTGGATATGATACATTTTTACTCTGTTTTTTAATCTTTGGTGTTCCAATAAAAATCTATGGACTGATGAATTGCAATCTCTTGGGAATCCATTTATGTTAGATTTAGTCAATGGCTTTATAAATGTTGACCAAAATTTAAAATCCTTAGAAGGAATTAGAGATGATTTACGAAGAAAACTGGAGATATTTTTTCCTCACACAGTTTGGTCATTTTGTTGCTTTGGATGAACTTGTTCAAATAATGGTTAAATCTGATGTCCTGTTAGAACTTCTTCATATATGTCATAATCACACCCGCGATTAAATACTTACTCAAATATCTTATATTGGCTGGGGCAAAGGAATATCCCTCTACATCATCCTGGGCATTAATGTCTGATGAAGAAACCAATCATGTTTGTCACAGATGTGGGTATGAGGTTTTTCAGACATACAAATTTTTGGTTTTGCCTTCTATACTAGCTTTTGATTTTTCTGGCCATAAATTGACTATTGACCATGAAATACAAATATCACACAATACAATACTTCATAAATTTAGACTAGCAGGTGTAATATATTTTGGTCATGCTCACTTTTGTGCACGAGTTGTTCTCACAGATGGACAAATTTGGTTTAATGATGGCATTACAACTGGTAGGAATATGATATACCAAGGATTACTGACTAACAATCCTCCTGATTTGTCAACTTGTGATAACAAACAAGCTGTCATGGCATTGTATGCCATGAAGTAAGAAAAAAAAAGGACTCGTATATGCCATGCGACAAGCAATGGCCTACAAAGCAAGTAATTCGTTCTTTGGCCAGGTGAATTCGGGAAGCCGCTATAAGTTTGTCGGCATGTCTAATCTGGTCTTCTAAGATCTGGGGTATCAACATTTCGTAGAAACGTCGGCAGGTTAGTGCTAAGCGAACTTGTGAAGTACTTTCGAAGCCAAGGTAGGAGGTGATTTCCAGGAGAAGTTCTGTGGGCAGCTCTGTGATCGGGGACATCCTTCGCTCCTGCTCAGTTGAGAAAACCTATTGATTATCGTTAGCACAAGATAATTCGAGGACGATATCCAGGATGTTAGCCGCTTATGCCCTAGACTCTGATATCTTGATAGTTGACTCTTGAGAGTTGCGACTGTCGTGGAAGACTTCGAAGATCTTGTTTGGGTTTGTTTACGCGTATGTCCATGGGCGGATCAGTGTATTACGTCACTGCCCGGGCGCGCTTGACGACCAACTGCAATCTACCAGTGCAAGAAAACCCAGCATCACTGATCTAAGGAAGAGAAAAGGCCAGAAATATAGTGAGCGAAATCTTGTCACTTTTGATTTTTTTTCAGTTTTACTGAACACGCGTTGGGCAAAAATCGGGTTTGTTTATCAGGAGCATTTGGCACAGAGCGGTCAGTGAACATGGAGATTGTTAGCCTGTGCGAGGACTGAGTCTAGTGCACTGACTATGTATAATGTAAAAGCTATTTACGACGATGGCTCCGATCACTGGCATGTCTTGTCCGAAACCAAAGACCATCATGATTTATCTCGAAAAATTCAGATCACCAAGAGAAAAGCAGGGAAACCATCTTGTGTGGGTGGATTGGAATTTTATTCCCATCCATCGGTACCCCTTTCATAGGTTTTCGCCAAAAACAGGTTTCTCTTGAAGATTTATATTATCTGATTTGAGACTTTGACTTTCCAAGTCTCTTTGGAAGTGGTCGCTTCAACTTCAATTGGGTCAGCCAAGTTCCAACAAAAAAAAAGGAACTGTCTGCTATAAAATCACTGGCGTATTATGCATTTGGTTCCCTTCCCATTTTTTTCCCCGTTAATAGTTTCAGGATTCCTTGACCCCTGAGGGAAGCTACGACGGAGTCAGCAAGCCTCTCGGACACTATCTTCGCTAACGGGTAATAGGCGCTGAACCAGCGCCGTTTGATAAAATCTCACTGTCAGCTCACTTCCGATGTCTCGGGGCTCCGAATTCTCTACTGTTTAGATGTTAAAAAATTATTTCAAGTACGAGCGTTCCGGGATTATTATGATTCATCGTGTCTGCTTAAAACGCCATGGAGAGTCGATTTTGCGACTGGATCGCTCTAGGAAGCGTGTTCGTCCCTGTGCTTTGAGAAGGATTTTCCTGAGACAACGTAAAAATTTCCCCTCGAGTCGTAAATTAACAGGGCCCTGGTTACAACCTGTGCCCTTCTAAAATGACTGATCTTCCTCCCTGAAGTTGTTGGGCTTATGTTGGGATTTTGAAAGGAAGGCCAGAGATCAACAATTCTACGGATAGAAAATTAACCGCCTGGTCACTCGCGGGGGACACACGAGTTCGAACCCTGGTCAGAAGGCGAACAGCATGCAGTGCATCGCTCAATCTTTGGATCAAAAATGGCGACGGCCCAATTATCCATTCCAATTAAGGATAGCTCAGGCGGGTTTCTCAACGCCCCAAGCGAAAAACGTGTTCTGATCAATATGGACGTTTCTTTGATGGTGGGCTTCATTTAGTATCAATAATTGGTGAATTCGATGGTCGAAGATATCTAGACCTCAGTTTTCTGATCAATTCAATTTTACGAACAAAAGATTTAACCATAGATATTTTTGGTCGAGCTTCATTTCATGTTATGAGCGGAAATGAAGAAAAGCTCAGGTCGTTGAAGAAGCTGGCTTGTCAAATAGCAAGCTAGAACGAGCAAAAGCCCACTGGAACGTGCCAGCTTTTGTTCTTATTTCATTCATTAGACTCTAGAGCGTTGGGGGAGGAGCAAAATCAATGAGGCTGTCGAATCAATCACACCCCTGTGTCACTGTCATTGTGCTGTCTTCACCAATCCCAGCCAGAAGCTTATTAATATCGGCCAGGTATAATCATAGACATCGCCGCCCTTCGCCTAAACAGATGGACAGTATCTGAGGGAGAAAGATAAACTGGAGCGGCAGGTTTTAATAGATCCATAATCGTGTTCGGCTTTGCGCCACAACTTGAATTGGCAACTGTTCGACGCTTGAACTCGGGGATTCCTGACCACGCGTATGGTAACCGTGGTGCATCAAGCTAGCCCGCTTTATCTTCGAGATCAATTAAAAAAAGGGGGACCAACATTCCATGGTATACGGAGACACAAGCATCGTTGGACTGTATTGGTATTGATGAGAATCGATCTGAGAGAGCAGCTTGATTCGCTGACAGTAAAGATAGCAGATAGGCTAAGGAGATGGAATGCTGCCTCCGAGTTTTTTCAAGAAAGTCGACAGGCCGCAGGACAGACGCGAGGTATGGCGGCTGGGAGACGACATGCGGGCGATCATGACGAAGATATCATGAAATTGAAGCCTAAAAAAATTTGGACAGCTGGGGTAATCACTGGAATGCGTCATTCTGGAATTTGCCTTTCCCCGTTCATAGTTATCTGATCTGTTGATTCTGGAACCTGGACAAATCTATCAGAACACACATTCTACTTGAATCGGGAGCGTGCACACAAGAAGGCCAAAGCCCCAAAGGCAAGATGTAACCAGACAGGAGGCAAGGCGACTTACCGCTTAAGGTTGCCTCTATACCCACTAGTTTTGTTGATGTAGGAGTTATGACTCGGGAGACGGGTGTGTACAGGCCAAAGTCCCGGAAATTTTTCAGAGTAGACCGAATACGCGACAAGAGAATCCCAGAAAAGAATTCAAAAATGCCTTATCCGCAGCCATATAATTCGGTGGCTAGCCAATGGCATCCGTTGCTCTAAGACTTAGAGGAAACTGAAGGGGAACGAGGCTTGCGTGCATGCAGTGACCGCGTCGAGTGGGCGGAGTTTCATTCTCAGCTGGATTACATCAGCAAGATTTCAATGACTGACGTTGCTTCACTTCAAGTCTCCGCTCCTCATGCCATGACCAACAGCAAGAAGGCCAAAGGAAAGGCACCAAAACCACTGTCAAATGTATCCAGCACTACCCCAATCTTTCAGGGTCCAGGCTTTCATTCAAATCCGCAAACTTTATCAATGACTTCGTACATCTCCGTCGTCGGTGTACATACCACCCTTTGGGCCTTTGTAGCCCTCTACCTCCCACGTACACAACTTTTGGGAGACTCGACGGGTTTTAAATGGGCCGAGACACAGATCTCGTCGCGTGATCGTCCGCAGCATCCGTTCCTTGAAGCGTTGACGGTTAATCCCACATCGACGTTGTTTTATATCTGTATCGGTGCAGCTGTCCTGCAGAGCTGGTGGGGTGGATGGATAAGGGACTGGTGGCTTAAACTCGGTGTTCGCGGTACGGAGGACGAAAGGAGGACCGAGATAGCTTTCCTTGACCGTCAAAAGTTGTCAGTGCGTAATTCCACACAAACACATTAACCTCCGAAATGAGAAATGGCCTGAATAGATCTCCCTGTTTGCCTGGACGGCGACCCTCGCGGCATCTATCATAGCCCACTGTATCTTGGTGTTGTTTGGGGCACCCATCACAAGGTCATATGAGGTATTTTTAATTTTTGCGAATTGATACTAACCCGCGGATGTTTGTAGCCTCTGCCTCAAAACATATCTTCTGGCTCTTCTAATTTCTATAATGACCGTCTATTCTCCGGCATACGCCCTTGGCGTACCTACTCTGGGTAACGACTCCGCGTCTATCGTCAAACGGTGGACTTGGGTCAGATTATTCGCTGAGTTCTCGTGCGTCGTCTAAAGCGTAACTATTTGTATTCTGATTCACTCTGAATTCATAGAACTCGGAATCTGGTCGAGCGCGCATTGGTTTACCCTGCGATTGGGACGGTCGTTGGTTGCTGGATTGGAATTATTCCTATTGCCCTTGACTGGGACCGCCCGTGGCAGGTCAGTTCCGGTAATTAATCAATTCTCTTATTTGAAGCTTAAATTGAATCAGGCTTGGCCATTAACTCCTTGCTTTGGAGCCATCGGGGGATACATTCTATCTTCCATGTTGGCCCTCACTGTCAGCACAGTAATTCACTTGGCTGAAGAGCACTCACAGTCACAAGAGAGCATTGCAGAGAAAAAAAACGATTAATTCATGTCCGGTAGATCTATTTTCCTGGAAAACTTTAATTTCGTCTATAATGCCGTCTTTGACCCGCTGACAGTTTCACTGTCGTCTATGGGATATTCTGTACGATCCGGAAGTCTCCTAATTCGGGTGTAACAAAGTCTGGGATGATGGGAGAGGCATTTGGTCCTGTAATCTCGTCTTCACTTGTGATACCTATTCAGGAACAAATCACTCCCTGACATAGTTTACAAAGTGAATAGGAAAACCAACCGGTAAGCACAAGGAGCGTGGCTAACCCGCCGTTCCTTCCGAATAGGATATCCGTGTTCAGTCTATCACCGACCATGATGGTTCGGTCTGGATCAAAATGCACTCTACCGACGAGGATTAATTTGTCACTTTCAATTAATGGCGAGTCATTACGAACTTGGCTTTGACACAATCTAGCATGGTGTTTGCCGGTTTGCCCGTACAGATTGGGTCTTTCCCGAGGGCGTAGCGCAGAGGAGCGCTGATGGCTCCCGCTCCTGGCAGCAACCCATGCGCGCTGGGATATGTGCTATCTTCATTTGTGGCGATGAAATGACAGCCTGGATTCCGTGTTAAATATTGAAAGGCCTTTGAGAGCTTCGTGTAATTTATCTGGGTATCCAGGCCGCAAACGACGGCGGCTACATCGGGATCAAGAGTAAAATCTTTGAGACTGAACGGCTCAAGTGTGTTATCCGCGGGATCCTGTGCAATGGATATGAGGGTCAGTCTGTGAATTCCAGATAGAATGTAAACTTGATAGGCACCGTTCCACCGATGAATGTTAGGCCTTCATCACGAAGCTCTTCCTCTAAACCACTCTGTCCAATCACATATACCTTTTTCGTCTTGGGAAGGTTAATGACTGAAGACAGGTAAACGGCTGCTGCGTACGCCGATCCATAAATTTCATCCTGCCATGTATGCATTCTATATTATAACTTCACCAGCGGATCGCTCCCACACTCACCACATGAGCCTCGACCCCTAGTAGGTCAAATTTGGTCTTGTAACTCTTTCTGGACTTCGTGGCGTTGTTCGTGACGAATATCACTTTCTTATCTTGCTTACACGGGTGATCAGCGGTCATCAGAGGTCTAGAACCTATTGACTTACTTAGACGCCTGAGTATTGCAAGGACTTCGATTACGCCGTCTATCAGACTGTCACCACGCCATAGAACGCCGTCGCAGTCGAACAACCAAGTATCATAGCTGTCCAGCAGTTTCTGGTAGTCACCAGGGGTAGAAAGACGAGCGCTCATCGCAAGATTCAACCTTACTAATCGCAGATATCTCGAGACCGTGGTATGTGTGGAGTACTCAGAGGAGCGGGAGAGCTCTGATCGCATATCGACATCGCGATCCGAACTCCGATGGCGAAATCATCCCGTCTCCGGCGACACTCCGCTTTCTCATTGCTTTCTAATAAATTGTTCGAGGGAGCCAAGTTTCGACATCGAGCCTTACTGAGCTCAATCCTAAGACGGCTAAGTAAATTAGTAGACCCCTGGAATTTCTTTAAGCCCCACAAGAGTGAATTCAAGAGCGCTTAAGCTGCGACGGAGCCGAAGTTGCCGAGCGCCGGCGGCTTGTAATCCGCATTCCCGCCATACAGCAACTTGGACAGAACCATGTTTCCTGGTCCTCAGCACTCTCATTTCCCTTTTCATTGACCTCTCACAGCAAATGCGGTCAAGTTCGGAGGCATTCCAGACCAAATCCGATAGCCTTTCTATCTCAGCTTTCGTCAAGATTGGATCTCTTCAATCCGGGTACGAAGGTTTACTGGTGACTCAGTCCGCTGAACTTCTCCAGGGAAAACTGGTCACTGCCTTCTTCGCTGTTTTTCAGAACTTGGGGTTGGTCGTTAGGCCTCGGGAAATATTATCTGGGTACATGTTCCGTTACAGACACTTCTAATTTGGAGTCTGGTCATGGGCAGCCGGACTATACTTATCTATTTCTATTACCACCGGCAAACTTGCAAGACGGACACGCGCGTGGCTATTTTCGTTTCGACAGTGACTATGTTTGCCAAGGCCGCGGAAACTGTGGTCAAAGAAGTAATTTAGCCTTTGTTGACAAGTCAAGCAATAGTTCACAACAGTTATACCGCCCCTTTCTACCCGACTTATGTCTGTGGCGACGTCAGAGTGATCGCACAATTTCCCCTGGAGAGAACGCGTTTACCCTCGTCTATTATCGTTCCTATCGACCGACAAACCGGCTATATCACGTATTTTCACACTGCTGCCAACTATCTCGCAGGACACCGACGAGCGAATAGGTCCTCCGATATTCCGCTTCAAATTGGAAGAAAATACTGCTTTGTTAATTCTCCGACGGCGAGTTATGGTCAATTTTATATTTTAAAGGCTTTCTTATATTTAGCCGGATAATTCACCGAATACATTAGGGTAAAATGACATCAAGAGCGACACTCCGCGGGACCTAGAAAACATCATCGAGGTCCTGGTCAGGTACAGACACATATGGCGTCTCGGAGCCCCTTCCCTGCGGAATCCCGAAACTTTCGTCCTGTTTAAGAATATCTTCGTATCGAGACGACTCGCGTCTAGTGGCAGGGTCTTTTTTCTTTGTGTCTTCCCAATATTTATCGTAGAGGTCATTTATACTCATCAGCCTTAGGTCAAACTGGCGCTTGACCTCCAACGCCACGAGATATTCAATGGTGTCCATGTGGCTTCGCATAGAGTCAATCGCCCCACGTAGAACACGAGTGGTTAATTTCCGTGATTCTGGGGAAAACCAAGTCGAAAATCCACCCTTCCTGGTCAGCAGATCCGTTGGGTACTTGGCCTGTCGAGCTCGGAACGTAGCTGGGGCTGCCGGATCCTCAAACTCCAAAGTGGTGACGGGGAGTCGACTCCACCTCAATCTATCAGCCTGCGCCGGTGAAACGCACACAGCGTCGAAATCGCTTAACAGGCCTATTTCTGCCAGCTATATGCCAAATCAATCAGAGATCTGACATGTACACTCTTTCTGGCAAGTGACGTGGGGTCGAATTTTTTACTTACATTCCTGAATGAGGTTCCAATGAGCCTTGACCTGATGTTGTTCTTCTTGAAGTACGCCAAGATCGTCTGGATGGCAGTAACTCCGGGGTGGGCAGACATATTTTTTGGTTTCCTTCGACCTTGCTCATACGCGTCGAGTACCTAGTTCGTAAAATAGAAAATTCGGGAAGATGTTTAGTCGTTCGCCTGCAGAGGTGTAGAAATACTCACTGGTCCAACTGGAACCGAGATGATTGCAGCCTTTGCTTCCGCGCAAGCGGCGGCGTGCATCAAGCTCGTTACCAGATACAGGTTGACATTAATGTTGTCCTTCTCAAGGCACTGCGCGGCGTGTATCCCTGCTTCGGTAGCGGGGATCTGATGATAACACGAGTTAGCGTCGAAGGTGCGGTTAGTTCGGTGTCATGTTCTCAGTGGAGTTCGATACACACGCTGACACAGATATTATCTTCTTCCAGGCCTTCTTTTCTGAGCATGGCGTGCATTCGTTGTGCGTTTTTTACCATCGCGTTCGAGTCGTCGTGATTGCGAGGGTCGAGTAAGGCAGAATACGGTCCCTTCACGCAATTTCCTATGGCACACGCCAGCTCCAGCATCTAAGCATTCGAATTGTAGAAAAATATGAAGATTTTTTGCACAAGGAAATCGGACCGATGCCACTCACAAATTGGTCGACCACCCTAGAAACACGTTCTTGCTGTGTCAACTCTGGGCTTTCCCTGAATACAAAACATTCAGCCTATCCGTTCGGAGACATTCGACCGAAGATTAAGATTAGAGCTCACTTGAGCCACACGTCGAGGACCTTCCGCGTCGCCAGCCAAATATAATAATCCAATTTTCCTGAAGCAAGCTTTTTGGCCAGTTTGTCAAGCCTGAGCATCGTGCCACTGAAGTCGTGAAGCATGAGACCTAAAAATAGACGCGACAATATACGGCAGTCAAGATCGAGCGTCCTCTCCGTGCACAAAGATCATTAGCTCACTTTCGAAATCAACGGTATCGGCCAGTATGACGGTGTTTTTGTTCTTTAACTTCTGGGTTAGACCGTCTTCGTCGGTGGCTTGAACTGGAAGCGGTCCTGGCATGTCGGGGCGCTGAAAGCAGTCTTCGAAGTGTAGGAGTCTGGATTCTTGATTCGATAACAGGCAGGATTTATATCTGAAATTATCTGTGGCCCATGGCCCCAGTGTTGAATAGAGTCCATGAACAATGGCCGGTAGCCACTCAGTACGCAGTGGTAATGGCCTTTTGTGGTAGCAAGGTCCATATTCAGAATCATTGCCTATTTTGGACTCATCCATGTGGTAGCCACATTTCCAATGCAACCAAGACCGCCGGGAACTATAAGACCAGGACTCAAAGTGACTTGCTCGATAACAGTAGTACGCGGTGAATGTTTGGCTTATTTTGTCAAAGATTTCTGGTGACACCAACGACTTGCACAGACGGTGACCCACTTTTATTATCAAGACGTCTGTCCACGCTGCCGTTACGCAAATCCGGACCTTGCATCGCTTCTCATCTTCTCTGTCGCACGGTCACTTAGACTTTGTATGGCGTTTCGTAAATGAAGTTACGAAAGCGGCAATTGTATTGGAAAGCTAATCAGAAAACGACGACTGTGGGGTGCGAAGCAAGATATCATCGGTACAACAACAACGAAAGGACGGAGACGATATGTTATACGCGGAAAGCAAGGAGGAAAGGGTATATTCTAACGATAGCAAAGACGAAATTTGAGTTATCATAAAATTGATCATTACCGGTGAAGAGGCGCTCTCTCTGACGAGTACGCGTTATGTTGCCAATCCATACCGTTGTGACTCTGACTGTTTGAATAAGAATATTGCATTGATGAATGATGGGTGGGATGCCCCGCAGCACCCTACAGACCGAAGTAGCCGCATCAATCAACGGGTTCAAACGCCAGACCTCAGAGGAAGGGGGACTTACGTTATAATGGTCATCTTCCACCTTTACAGAACTGTAGTGGGACGGTGCCGGCTGCGGGTAGCTAGGCATTGCGTGGTGGTCTGAAATATGTGGCCGGTGGTGTTCCATAGGCAGGTGCGAAGGAGCTTGCATTTGAACAGGCTACAAGAAAGAAAGACACGCTGGTTACTAGGATCCATGTCCATGATAGGAAGCACCTCTCAAGAGCTCGTAAGAGGTTTCATAAGGGAAAAATACTCGCCGAGAACGGAGGGCTTGAGGTAGCGCTCGACCCCGACGGTGTATTGGGCATTTGGAAAGCGGGTGCATGCAGGTTGAATAGACCACCTTGATTATTATTATTACCATGAGTGACTGAACTCGAGCTCATATTTCCGTAGTGGTGGGAAATTGGTTGCGGGATGGTCAATGGTGGGGGTGGTCGAGAAGACTCGCCTCCATGCGGTGGCGTGTCACTGGGGCTCTAAGATAAGAACAACGAACAGCGTCAGCACTTTAAGAGGGCCTGGAGCTGGGGACACGTACGATGTAAACCCCATCCTGATGTCCGGATTTGCGACGTTTTAGGTTGTAGTCGCGGTCGCTGCCTCGTGTGTCCTGGTAGCCGCCGATAGAGGTGCGACGCGCAGAGTCCGACGACAAGGTTCTGGAACTGGGATCGGTGAGTAGTCGGCGAAGCTCATCGTTCTCCTTCTGCAACCGCGCGTTATCTTGCTCAAGCTCGCGAATCTTCAACAACGGTGGCGGCAGAGCAGAGATTTGCTCGGATGAGTAGCCAACCGCTATCTGGAGCTTGGTGACGGTTTGTTCCAGCTGCGGGAGGAGGTTCGCGTCGTTAGGGAAGGTAGACATTTGTTGTACCGTTGAAAATGGCTACCTGGTCAATGTAAGCCTTTCGCTTTGCTCGATGTCGAGCTTGGGCTTTAGCATTACGGCTACGCTCAGGGCGTTCAGAGTGTGCCGTATGGTTGGTAACAGACGACGACATAATAACGTAAGGATATGCGGGGGAATGGGGATCGGGGTTGGAAAAAGATATAGAGGACGACTCGACCTTATATCGCGGTCTCTAATGCAGCGCCCGTTCTTGGGTTTTATGAATTCCATTTTGAATGCGTTTCGAGGGTTGGCTTCCCGAGCTGTTCGCCATCCTCGATCTGGATGGAGGGCTCTGAATTAGTCTGACCCTGCACGTTAGCCGAACCAGAACAATGGGTCGCCATACGCTAAATCTTGGATAGTTTTTATTGAGTAAAATCCAAAGATCTCAGTTCTGTCTATCTCCAACGCCATTTTAAATCGACGTGCAGTGAGGAAGCACACGCATATAAGCTAATTCGGCCTTGCCAATTTGCTCTGCTTGCCACAGTAAATTCATGAAGTTATCTGGCACATTACTGCCATGGCATCGGCAGCGGCAAATTGCGGCAATTGGGATCGTTCTCTGTAACACGAGCGCTGTGCCTGAGGTCAGAGGAGATTTGTGTTGATCCCCGATCAAGGGAGAAAATACTTCCGTGAGGTCTGTCCAAAAAGGGATATAACTGAGTTGTTTCATACTCCGCGAGCAAATATTTTGTCCTTTAGTCCTTCTTTTCCCGACAAGAATTCCAAGCCAAATGGTTTAGTGGCGCACGTCTTTCTACAAATAACTTACGCTGAGCTACAATATCCATGTGAGTATACTCAACAGCGCGTCGTTAATATCCCTCGGAAACCATGGGAAATGCAAATCCACCAATCGCACATAACCGACCGTCTTGTCAGGTGAGCTTGGCACCTTGATGCTCCTCCATTCTCAATAGCCCGAGCCTTGCGGTGAAAGTGGGTAGGTAGAATTCACGATACGAGTCATTTCAATTGTATTGCTGATTAGAAGGCCTTGCAATTTCCAGAGCCGTTCTGCAGGATAACTATTGGCGACTTCGGCATAGCAGCCATCGGTACCACAACCGCAACCAAAGTTACGATTAAGGTAAAGTGGATATTGTAAGTCGTCGGGTGAAGCATACCTACGCCCTCTTTTCTGGCGGAATACAAAGCTTTTAAGACCTTGCGGCTCGAACTTCATAGCAAAATCTTCCTAACAAAATCTGCCCTCGGTAATCTACGAGTAATTATGTATAAGGAGCAAGAGGCCGTTTTATCTATTTTTTCCAAAGTTCATGAACCAAACATGTGTGCAGCGTCCGGGCATCACGGCACTGCGGAGAGCAATCCTGGCCATAAATTCCACATGGTGTGAACGGATTGCAGTCTGTACTGAGAACGATATTGAAAGCTTTAGAAGCGCCCACCGATGTACTGTTCGGGAATAGATGATTGTAGAACTGAGGTGGTCGCGCTGGCCATGATGAATTGATGGATGGCAAGGCTAAACGATAGTGCAGGAAGAATAATCACCCAAGCTTGTACTAATCGAACAGCATAAAGTTTAAGAAGCGTAAACCGGAGGAAACAAGCCCTTGTCAGAACATGTCCAGAATATAAATATTTCAGGTAACGAGAATGACAGTCCCCGAGATGGTCCAAAGTCATTCGGAGAACGGAACGACGCAACTAAATGTGCGTTGCGAAGCAGTCGACTCAGACTGAATGGCCGCCGATAGTGAAGGGCCAAATCGATGTGCAAAAAAATGAGGCTGAAAAATACAACGAAGATTTTGAGTCTTATCTTCCAAATTTGAGCGCTTACAGTATGGCAACAGGGACTGACCAGCTCGGTTTTCCAGGAGCTAACCGGTATTTGGCTTGATCCGAAGACTGTGCCGAGGTTAGATAATGTAAAATATATTTCCATTACGAAAATCGTAAGATAAATATCATTATGTAATATCAGTGTCGGGGTGTTACCCTGAAATACAGGCCAGCGGGAGGGGACGGCGCTATTCGGGCACCCACACAACCGACGCCCAATGCGGCCAAGACCGACCGTCACCATCAATACCGTGACGGGACGGGTGGTAATGGCAGTTGTCGGCACTGTTCGGGCGCACGCCGCGCCGCGCCCGCTCGTTGTCGGTCCATGTTTTAAACTCTGTCGACTAATGATATGTTATAATATTAGAAATAGTTACTCCTTTTAAAATATATTCATCGCTCCGCTTCGCGAAATGCAAAAGCAATCCGGTAGGAGTAATACTGGTGATGACGGATAAGACTCGTAAAAGTACGAGGGTTGATTTGCGTACATACAACCTTGAAAACGAGCCCAAAAACATGTTTTTTAGTGGAGAATTTGTCAAGATATGTCTGATTTCATCAAAATTAAGAGCATCTAAGCGGCATCTGCTTCAACTCACCGCTGCTTTCAAATTTCTTGGCCCCGTCTCAATGGAAGAACTGAATACATTGAATTAAATGGCTGATGTATATTTCGAAAAAGCGGCTGCAGATATTGACGAGCGCTTAATCAAAGGCACTTGATGATATCCTTATTGACAATGACAATGACAAAACCCGTGGGTGTCTGGGTGCATACCCGTACCCACACTCGCTGACACCCTTATCTGACCCGCACGGGTTTACCCTTCGAAATGAGCCCAATAATATCAAAATCAGCCAAGAAATAAGTAAGATACTTCTGATTTCGATGTTTTTCACGGAATCAAGGGTATCTCGCTTGTTTCTGAACCAAAAATTTGGTTTCTGGGCTCGTTTGAAAGATTGCGGGTATGTGCATCCGTAACTATACCCAATCTATGCATACTTTTCTTACCTGCGAGCCGTGCTGGTACGGCCAACCCGTGCTATTGTTGCAAATTGTTGTGCACGGCGTAGTACACAAAACGCAAGAAATACGACCACAATGAACGGTTTCTAAGGACAATAAAATATACCAGCGAGATGCTAGTGACGCAGAACAAATTTGGGAGAGATAGCGATTCGCTTTGTGAGCGTGCGATGCGTGAGACGCGCGCCTAGTGCGTGTGGTAAAGTCCGAATTTGAGTGCGGAGAGAGTCGCGGTGCGCCTCATCGTCATAAATACTGGTACTGTACAGGTTACATACTATTTTATGTAGTTCTACGTATCAAAAACATTGTAAATTAAAGTAATAGAGTCCAAAATATACTTATTTATCATCTTTGAGCTACTTCAACCATGTTTCTGACCTTTCCCATCCTATCTTATGAACAAAATCTTACCAGAGGCACGTTTAAAAAGTGCCTCCGGTAACAAAATCTTCGCTTAGAACACCTAATAGGCGCCGAATTTGAGCTTGGCGCCTGACCCGCCAACCCGTGTGGGGGTACGGGTTTTTGGAGGGTACAAGATCGCTTACCCGTACCCGTACCCCAGAAAAACCCGTACCCATGCCAATCCCTATTAATTAGTGTATAAACATCAGAATTTCAAGTAAAATATGAACGGAGAAAGGAAAAAGATTTCATGAGGGAGAAACAATTATATTGATGCAGGAAAAGAATTACAATGGGACTTTGAGGAGGAATGTCGGGGCAACCTTGTGCGATGCATTTGACAAGAAGTCGGAGTGGTAAATGTTGGATGAGTTGAACACTTCAAAAATTCAGTGAAAGTGAGGTGCAGTAGATGGGTGAATGACTAAATTCGTCGTCGGCTTAGCTGAGGCGATTTTGAAAAGGACTCAGTATGTGACCCGCTTTATCTGGGAGGCGGGACGCGCACTTAACGCGTGCAGTTTACAAAATCCGCGGTTGGAGCGCCAAGAAAGTACGATGTCTATCATTGAATAACTGGAACAATATTAATGCAAAGTGTCGGGGGAAAATGACCCCCAGCAGTGCGAGTGGCTCTGACCAGGACACAACTTGAATGCTTAATGCGTCAAATCCAAGTGCAGTAAGTAGCAGCACGTATCATTGAACTCACTGAGACTACAAAAACAGACAGAAATAGGCAAGGATAATATACTGAAACTGCTAAATGCATATAAAAACACTCGTACTGAGAGGTTGCTCACTGTGTCGGGCAGCGAGTGGGCGCACGGCGCTGGCGCGGCGCGCGCTCGAACAGTGCCGACAACTGCCATTACCACCCGTCCCGTCACGGTATTGATGGTGACGGTCGGTCTTGGCCGCATTGGGCGTCGGTTCGGTTGTATGGGTGCCCGAATAGCGCCGTCCCCTCCCGCTGGCCTGTATTTCAGGGTAACACCCCGACACTGATATTACATAATGATATTTATCTTACGATTCTCGTAATGGAAATATATTTTACATTATCTAACCTCGGCACAGTCTTCGGATCAAGCCAAATACCGGTTAGCTCCTGGAAAACCGAGCTGGTCAGTCCCTGTTGCCATATTACAGGGTTGACGGCTTTGTGACCACATAGCAGCTCCTTTTTGAGAAGAATTCTTAAATTTGCTTCCGTTCCAAGACGATCTCTGTTGTTCCTCAATTGGTAAGTTCAGGTACACGCTCCTGCCAGGGCGCAGTCCAACATATGCGAATTAAGAATCGGTGATCCAGAACAATTGTTCTAACAAAGCAGAGCTGTAAATGGTTTGACCTTGTCATACTTCATCCAGATGTGACACTTGGGCTCTATTCGCCTCACAGAAAGGAAAGGAATCCTCAGCGAAGAAGCGAGGACTTTTTCTCTGCAGAAGTTATGAGAGCTGAATTTAGAAAGGCTTCAATTGCAAGCTTTTCAGCCGAGTGCAAAAAAGCGAAATCAAACTTTCGAAAACATCAATCGCGATGTGATCCTGCAGGCATGTCATGCTGTCAACACGCGGAATTCAACTCGAAGTTAATTTCTGACTCAGCGAATGATTCATCGCAACAGTGTCAGACGAATTCGTATCCTTGGAACAGAATACCCATCGAACCACTTGGGTAGAGATAAGAGAAAGTTCTATGAATTCGCAATCGGCCTCGTTCATAGGGCACGCGAGAGGGCGAAGGCCATTCCCCAAATGGTCTGTTATAACTAGCGGTTTTCCGAATGGAAGCATGTCGACCCCCAAGGTTCCCTCGTTGCCATCTACACGTTCTTTCACACAGGAAAGGGTGATGGCTCTGCCAGAAAGCACGCACCGAGGTACAAGCAAGTCCATGTCAGCAAAGTCACTCCATTGGTCAGGAAAAACGGAAGGTACATGTTGTGAACAGCAGAAGGAAAAAAAAGGAAGTTCAAATAACAGAAATGAATTAAAACATACTGTTCGTCCGTCACCACGTTCCAGGGGAGTCTCGAAGTCCGAAGTCGGATGGCAAAAGATAACATCCGTCGTGACATGAGAGGCGAAGTTCCTAATACTACTCGTCGTCTGAAAGAATAAGCCGTTGGCTACGGTGTCTGTGCAATTTCGCTGAGGTTGAGTCGGGCACATCATTCAGACTCCGTGGCGACGGCGAATTAAACCGGCTACCTTGTTCAGAGGAGGCAGCAGGGGATGAGGGAACCACATGCGCCGTCGGTCGAGGGCGTGGGCGCGGACGGGGACGAGGAACGGACTTCGGTTGCTGGCTCCCTGACCCACCGTTGGCACCTTGAATGTCAGATGCATCGACAATCTCCACATCACCGTCGCCGGACTTGTCGAGATCTGCGTCGGAAAGATGCCCAGCATCACCTGAAATTTTGGACGACTCGTCACCCTTGCGCTTTTTGGTCTTCGATGTCTGTTCCCCTGCTTTTCTTCGGCGCTTTTTGGTTCCAGTCGGCTTCATGTTCGGTAGTCGACTAGGGCCCTCCAAACCTGCAGCAAGACTTGCTTTTTCTCGCTGTAGTTTTTCTTTCTCCAGGAATGCGTCCATGTCACCGTATTCCTCATCGCTGTCCTCGATGAACTGAGCCGACTTGTATTGTTCCTTTTCCTTTGTCTTCT
Organism: Galerina sulciceps; assembly: GCA_023014345.1. Taxonomy (NCBI): domain Eukaryota; kingdom Fungi; phylum Basidiomycota; class Agaricomycetes; order Agaricales; family Galerinaceae; genus Galerina; species Galerina sulciceps. Next base: position 965,251 of record JAEDXJ010000007.1, read on the forward strand.
TTTCCTTTCGCTTCTTTCTCCGGGGTTCGTCACCAGAAAGCAAAGCGTCGTCCTCAGAGCCTGGCGATGGCGAGCGCCGTCTCCGGCGACGGCGCTTCTTAGTCAAGAGCTCGGAGGCCCTTTTTCCTTGTAAGTCAAATGGCGTTTGCAGGAATTGATTGATGACGTTGAGGGTTCTTTGGAGTTCAACTACTGCTATTGTAGAAGGAACGTACCACTCCAATTCATCGGCATCTATTCATCGGGAATGAATTGACATGACCTACGAATCTAGAAAATAAGACAAACCTTGATCCAGAATATAAAACTTGCATAGTCGGAACACAAGCTTTAGATTCGCATTTTTGGTGGCAGCGTCGGCCTGTTCATCACTTGTATACGGGATTACTGATTTCGGAAGGGTAATATAAGTAAAACGACAAGACGGCACCACAAACTCTCACAGTAGTCTGTAATCTTGGCTAGTGCTTCCGCTGAAGGTTCTTTCAAGCGTAGCGTGGTGGAACCTTCCTCTTCGGGTTCCGGTGAGTTGTCATCCTCCTTCTTGTCTGTATCTTCAATAATACGAGAACGTTGGCTTATGACTATGGTCAAAATCTGCAAAGGAGGCTATGTTAGAATATCCCAGAACCTGAGTGGTGCTCAAATGTGGCGTACGTCTTTTGTCCAATTGATAAGCTCTTCTTGACTTGCTTCGAGGAGAGATGCGATGGCGATTCCCAGCTGATCACTCCAGGAATAGCCTTTCTTCACCTCCACATCCGGCGGGAATCGGTTATCCTCAACGAGTTTCCTCTCTTTCTTTGATTTTTCTTCTGGCTGCCAGCTGGAATACTGCTTCCAATGCCCACGATTCTTCGGAAACAATGCCTAACGGTGGAATAGTGGTCTTATGATATTTTGACGGACGGAAGACAGATCGTACCTCGATAGCCAAGAAAGGCTCTTTTTCCAATGCCTTGAAAAATTGGCGTAATATGAAGCTGACTAGATTTATAAGGTCTTTGTATGGTTGGTCTCGTGGTAGGGCCTTCTGATCTGCAAGGATCGACTTGAAAAGGTCTAAAGTCGAGACCTACGTAAATTAAAAAAAGTCACAATGAGCTTAAGACCACGTTAACGCCGCAGTCAAACAAGCGCGCATCACGGACCTTGAAGAACAGGCCTTCTGCTTTGGCTTTGACGGCTTGACGATGAAGTAAGCTCACTACTCGTCGCATGTTTTCGGACGAGGAAAACTCGCGATATCGAGCCAGATATGTCAGAAGCGTATGAGTTATTTCGGCTTGAGCAAATTTCTGGTTTTAGATTCAGCGGAGGAATCACGGACGGATTGAATAGCAACTTACACCCTCAAATGCCTCAAAAGTAAAGAGGGTCTCGTTGATGACCTCCTCTTCCTCGTCAGCCTCGTCTTCGACGTCAGGAATACCGTCTTCTTCAGAGACACCTTTTCCCAATTTAGAGTTCGTAAAATCGGAGCAAAAGATCAATTACCTTTGCGTTTTCGTCTTTTCTTCGTAACCTTTTGTCTCACATAAGTCTCGCTACCTTTTTCCTTACCCCATCTTTCCAGCATCCGCAGTAATGCGTACGCGAGGTAAACGCTTGAATCAAGGTAAGCCAATGACTGGGTTCCTGGCTTGTATGACCGAAGACTCTCTAAGGCGATATCAAGCACCTCCCCGTTGTATACCAATTGCTCCTGTAACACTTCCGCGGATTCCTTCAACGTGGGGTCAGTTATCTCCGAAGACGACATTTTATCGATGAGGAGGAGTAGCTGAGTCAAACACTCTATGCCCGCTTGAAGTTCATTCCATAGTTTGGGCTAAATGATGATTGTCAGCTCAGAGAGAGGCGTCATGATAGAAATCATTGTTTGACAAGGTACCTTTTCCTCTACAGCCCCCCGCATGCGCTTTAAGACCCAAATGATCAACGGTCGTTCTGTGACTTCCGCAACCAGACCGAAATTCCATTTCTCTGGCCCAGCTTTTGCCTGCTGTTCCTTGGAACGCATGGCGAGGAAAAACTCTAGAAACCATTTAGTCACATAGAGCAAGCGGAGATTATCTTTCTCCGTTATCTTTGGCCGTTCAGATCTAATGTCTTTCAAAAGGCCCGAAAGGAAACCTAATGCCAGTCAGTATGGCAGTGTAACTAGAGTGGACAAGTATAACTTACGATTGTAACACGACCCAACGAATTCGTCAGCCAAATTTTGCAGGATGACCCTGGCCTCCATGGAAAGATTATCCTGTATCCCCAGATCGTCTAATTTAGTGACCTTCCTGTTCTTCTGGCGTTTGGTCATATCCATGATGCTTCCCGCCTCACCATGGATTCCTTGCTGTCGATGCAGGACGAACGTTCGGGATGACGAGGCTGTGGGTTGAGAATCAGCCGCATTACCGTCCTCAGTTGGTGGTGGCCGCTTATTGGGATTAAGCTTGACGGAGATGGTGGTTCCAAAACGCGAGTGGCGAGAAGTAGCCTTTCGGGCGAGGTCGCGACGCGTCCGATCCTCTAGTGCGAGAAGGCGTTGCAAATTTTCTGCTGGTTGCTGCAGATCGAAATCAGCATGGTACGAAGAATGAGCTTTGTATAATGTGGAAGTACCTTCGCTTGATCGGCAGCTAGGGAATTCGGTTTGACTCCTCGGAAAAGAAGGTAGAGTATCTCGAGAACGAGGGTGTTCCAGCCGTTGAAGAGAGGGTCATTGTCGGAATTGGCTGCGATGGTAAGGAGCAGATCAAGAGTATTCGTTTCGGAGAGGGCCCTGATGAGCTTCGATTGTAGATTCGAGAATTCTGCTTGGTCAGAGCTGAGGTGTGAATTGGACGGTAGGTCCCTGATGAATGCCAGGTTTCGGATGAGATGGAGGACAACGTTGATGACCTGGCCATCACGCTCTACCCTCTCCTTGATGCTCTTCGCCAAAGGAGGGAGGATAATCCCAAATAAAGCTTGAATAACACCGGGTTTCAATAGAGCCAACTTGTAGTATAGATGACTTTGTAGGAGTTGCGTGTAGTCCGTGCCTTTGTCGAGTTCTTCGTCCAGCTCCTTCAACTCCTCAGCCATATCGATAGGCCAAGTCATGGCCGTCATCAAATCAACGCACGAAATCGCTCGTTTGTCCTCGACCAAGCCTTTCCCAGCTGTCTCAAGAAGGATAGGAACTAGATCGTTCGGGAGCACACGCATCTCCCAGAACAATCGAGCAACAGTACGTTCGTCGTCGGTATCGTCTTTTCGCCAGAGTTTCTTCAGGTCCCTTAGGCATCCATGGACTTCGTCGCCCATGACGTAGGCATCCCCCTCGCGGCCACCAAGTGCATCCACGACGCGTCCCACCACAGGTTCCAAAAGTGCGCGTCTATCCAAATAGGCATCTTCCTCTCTCTCCCGGTCGGATTCGTCTGATATCTCGATAACTTCTGGCGCCATTCTGGTGGCCTGAGCACTAAGGATTCAGCTTGGAAGGAGGACAGTCGCGAAACTGTCAGGCAATGAATTCCAACATGTAGTGTCGTCACACTGGCGGATGCCGTGACCCAGCGTGGTCGTGACACTGAAGCTAATCTTATCTTATCATCGCAAAAATAGAGTTGTCGACAAGTGCAGCCGACCGGTTTCGAAATTTGAAATAGGGCTCTCTCGTAAGTCATAATGTCTATTTCTGCGGTACCGTAAGACCAAGAGAACTTATGTATTCAGTTAGCCTACGGCAACGGTGAATTATCCTGAGGGAAGGGAATGTCTGATTCCAGCTCCGGGCTATCCTTTGATCCCCCGTGCTCCTTCCCGAAACCGAAAGCCACCAAATACTCCGCAAAAACCGCACATATACAGCCTCCATTCAGGCTAGGAATTCTATGTGATTTTGTAGAGTTCTGGGCTTCAATACAGAAGGACGAAGATCCCGTCGTCCCTAAGGAGTTGTTGCCTTGAACATTCTGTTTTTGCGCCACAGATGTCTCCCCTCAAACGGCAAAACCCCCGCAACTGAATCGTTGATTCGTTCGGTAACTTCGGTTATGATTCGGGCAGGGCATTCCGTTGGTTTATCACATTCCGGTTTGATAAGGCTGGGAAGGGAGAGCCGTTTGTCCAAATACTTGTATAGCAGATAACAGCAAAATGTGGTAGATACGCGTAAAATTCCTAAAAGCACCTTTCTTCTTTTTTAAAGTTTTAAAGTCACGAGGGGTAACTTGGCCGGCGGAAAAAGTGGAGGTTGGACAGGGATAAATCATCCGACGCCCGAGCCGCACATTTATGACGCACGCACGGTCCATTTCAATGTCAGCGCTTATGCTGTGGCAGGGGGAGAAGGTCTCCATTGCCGAACATGCATGTCCTGACAAGAGTTCTCCAAGTCAGAATGAATCTAAAAAAGTTGAATCAACACGGTGTCCGTGCTGTTTGTTCAAAGGAGGTCGTCTGACTGGAGCCAAACGTCGACGTACTATATTTATAATCCACACCGAGTTCTAAGAGGGAGAGAGAATAACTTGGCGGATAATGTCCGATCGAGATGGATGCGACGCTCGAAATAAACGTGTTGCTTGTGTGGTCAGCGCTGATGATCAATAAGCATCTGCACCGGGAGGGAAAACAATCCAAATGGTAAACGATCGCTAGGGGATCTCCGTTGCAATGGAATTGTTACCGGCAGCCAAGGACCAGGATATTGTAGCCACAAGCCTTCTTAAAGAAAGTTGGAAGTCGGGTCGGACCGCAGACATTGGACAAAGAGGGGTGACATGGACAGCGAAGCCGAGTAAGAGAAATTTTCTAGGAGCAAACACCAACGTTCCTGAGGACGACGCTGTCGGTTGCAGGCAGCAAGGCAATGGAGAAAAGAAGGTTTTTGTTTGCCGCTGATCGTGGTTGAGCGGGGTTCTTCGGTCTCATATCTGAGGAACCAGAAACCGTCAAAGGAAAGCTGAACAAATATGAACCTGGATGATGCCATAAGATTAAGGCATCAGCTAGAACAAGTTCAATGAACGTCATGTATTATTGCATAAAGACTAACTTTGCCATTTTATGCCAGAAGACTCCACTCGCATTAGTAAAAAATTAGAACATATCTTTTGATGTCGATATTTGATGGCTAACCTTCAATTTGTCTTGATTGTTTTTGGCGGAAGAGGTCCGATCACGTCGACACTTGCATGGTCATTCGAGAAAGTTGGCCATTCCACCTTCAGGAATCCGAGGAGATTGCATTGTCAAGGACAAGCACGGCGTGGTGTGATATGACCGCTGACAAGGGTAAAGAAGAGAAGAGTAGAGACTATCCCCCATTGAACCCCCATGCACATATATTATGTCTGCAATTGGAAAACGGGCGATAAGCTGGACATCGTGCCGGAAAAAAAATAGACACATTGTAGAGCCCGCGAATGTGAATGCTGCGGTACCGCGATAAGTACAGTATAGTGACGTTCCTTGGGACAACATTTTGTAACTATGAATCTGGTGGTACATTCGGTAAAAAAAACTATCTAGAACTAATTGATACATCTTAAATAACATTAAAACCAAAGATTAGAGTACGAAGGGGTGTAGAAGGTTTACAAGAAGGTATATATTTGAGAAATGTCGAATGTCACATTTGACGTTCCTTGGGACAGTGTGACGACAGGCGGACCGGCGCTCCGTGGCACAATCTCACGCAATCAATCATCCTCCTCCTCCTCCTCTTCACCGTCGTCGTCGTCGGCAACAGCGTCAAGGGTGGCTGGGAGCGCCGGTTTCCTTGGGCGGATCGGTGCCTTTGGCCGATGCTTCTTCGGAACACCCTCGGATGCGAGTTTGTCGGACTCTGCTTGCCAATTCTTGTAGGCTTCTTCGTACAATATCTTGAGTCTCGCCCATTCCTCGTTAACTTTTGCCTGCGCTTCTTTTTTTGCAGCTCTCCCATCCGCCTTCGATTTCTTTTCAGCTGCTATTGCCTTCTTCTTCTCCTCCTGCTCAAAAATTCCCTGTCGGATTGCATCTCCTGAATAGACCTGGCCTTTGCTTGAGTCAATAAAAAGGTACGTTTTGACGTCTTCTCTGTTTCTTTGCCATGTAACGCGCCATTTAGCTTGATCAGGTGCATATTCTGGATGACCATCGTTGCACGGGAGCTCTCAATGATGCCATCCTGAGCTTGAGATACCAGGTGTGCGTGCTGGAGGTGAAGTCTTAGCAATTTGTTTTCCTCTTCCAACTCCTGACGTGTCTTTTGTCTACTGGCAGGACTTTTGTGGGCCAAAGACCAGTCGGGACATGGGAAGGGGGGTACCGCCTCAATAACAGGTGGAATGATGGGTGTTGATGATGTGAGTGGTGTTTTTGATACCAAAAATGAGCCGGAAGAAGTTGAGGCCAACGCAGAATACAGCGTTCGCATCCGCTTTGATGGTGTATAAAGCGACGGGTCGATATCAATATCCCGTCTTCTGCGAGATGGTGTGACTGGAGCCAGGTTCTCGTCAGCCGCCGACTCGATTGGTTGGTGCCGGGTATGCGTGGATGGAGAAGTTGCAAAGGCAGTGGGAGGGTTGGCATTGAACGCTGCCATTACCGCTCGGACGGGGCTCGGCTGTGGAAGCGGGAAACTTCCTTTGACTGAAGTCGTCAAGCTGGGCTTCATTTGTGCCTCCGTGATAACTTCACGCGAGAAAGGGTGGACACCTGTGACACGAAATGCAGACAAGATTGTTTCCTGCGTAAAGGCCAGTTTGTATGCACGACTCCAGAGAGAGGTAAAGTCTGATTTCAAAACCTTTCGCATCTTCTCCTCTTCAAAACTGATGATCTCTTGCTTCCAGGCCTCCTTCATCTTTGCGAAACAGACAACATCGAGACCTTGAAGTGCGTGGGTACAATGTGCTGGATATCCGAGGAGGATAATGTTGTTTTCTCGTGCGTAGTCAATGAAATCGAGCGTGTAATGTGAGCTGTGCCCATCCAGAAGAAGTACACGAGGTTTTCCCTCTGCTTTTTCCTTTGTTTCTGGATCAAAGACGTGTTCAAGCCAATTTCGGCCAATGTTTCCGTCCGTCCACCCTCTGTCAGAGGTGGTAATACTAATAACTGTGAGTCAAGTCTTTTAAATTGCAGAAACCCTTTGTGCTTACAATGCATTGACATCGTTTCCTTCAATCCAGCTTTCCTTGATATTTTTCCCCTTGAATATCAGCAATGGCCGCACACTAGTCCCATCTGCGCAGATTGTAACAACGGCGGTAACATTTTCTCGATCGGCTCCGCCTTGCTTGTGTTGGGTCTTCGTTCCCCGTGCACCGATAACACGGTCTTTGCCGCCATAAGCTGTCGGGAACCCGCTCTCATCCATGCCATAGATATTCTTCGGATCAACCCCAGCATCAACAATAAACTTTTCAATAATATCCTGCCATGACTTGACGGCCTCGGGATTGAGTGACTTTGCCCGTTGCATATCGAGGGATTTACTCCAGTAAGTGGATAACTTTTCGTGATGCCGAGTCAAAAACTTAAAGACCCAGTAGTGGCTAAGAGGCGTGCACCCCGTCCCAAGTCGGCTTTGCTGGATAGCATTTGCAAAGTGAAGAAACTCGCGATGCAGGAATGGGAAGCCGCGTGCGGCAGATTCCAAGGCAAGGTTTACAAGAAGTTCTTCTTCCCTTTCGCTGAGCTTCTGTTTTGTAGCATTAAACTCTAGCATGGTCTTTCCCTTCTTGTTGACAAAGCGCTCTAGTGTGGACCGTCTTACACCAGGAAACCTTTCCTCGATTTGACGAAAGGACAGTTTATTCGGGCCATTCTGTGCAGCAAGGTAAGCCTGCGCGGCTTCATGGAGGCGTGCTTCATTAGCATGACTAGCTTTGTGCTTCTTGACGCGATCTGACAGCGGCTTCGAAGGCATTCCCAGACTGTCAAAGAGACTGGCGAGGAAAGAAGGAACCGGGAGAATGGTTTTTCCTCACGCTCGTGCAGCAGTCAACAAAGTTGTATGTCACGCGTTTATTAGAATACTATTTAAACAGTCAAATTTGCTCCAATTTTTGTCATTAAAAGTGCATTTTAAAGCGAAGATCAGCAGCTTCAAGATGATCTAAAATTTATGGCCAGAATGACACCTAAATCAAGCAAGATTTTGCAAAAGAAATGTGGGACACCCAAAAATAGCTAGTTTTTTGATGTAATTCTGTCGTGTAGCCTCTTCCGATTTTCCAATTGTCCTGAAATTTGGACAGAACATGCGTTATTATAGTTACTCTGGGTCTACCAAAAATCGTGTTCATAGATAAAGAATTGCATTCAAAATTTGGATTTGTCCCAAGGAACATCACTGTCCCAAGGAACGTCACTATACTGTACGCGTGTCCAAGTATGTGATTATCCCATGGCTTGAAACAACCGTCGCCTGCAATGACGAAAAGGTCTGGATCACCGGCAGAAGCACTACGCCGAGTGGAGCACAGCATCAATCGACCACAAAGTCATTTGCATAATTGTTCGCAGCTACCGAGCCATTTATGTCAATATTTAAAGAAAGAAAATCCGTCGACTTTTCTCTCTGACGGCGGTGGTATTAGGAATGAAACCTATTTCCTGTCTCTGTGAGAGTTCATCGGACAATGCGCGGCAGGGTGGCCGGACAAGTGTCGAAAGAGGGTCGAAAGAATATGCTGACCCAAGACGAGGAAGTTCTCTCGAACTGCCCACCTTTCCTTGATATTGAGTCAGCCCATGTGGTGTGAGTAACGAATTTTTTCACCTTTTTGGGTTGGTTCAGAGCTCACATTATCCACCATCCATCGATAGGGGCTGGAGGACCCCATCGCAGATGCCATCCTGCCCTTATTCTTAGGCTGACCCTAGCCTGCCATCGAAGCTCGAGTCCAAGATGGCAGGAGTGATCCAGCGAATAAGGAGGTCCAGAGCCAACAGAGAATCCCAGTCCAGTCTAGGCTATCTCCTCGTGCAACGTTCCCAGCCATCCAGCGCATGAGGCAAAACAGTCCAAGCACGTCACGGTCAGCGCTCATGAGAGATCAAGTCCAAGTCATTGTCAAGCAAGAGATCTAAGGCCAAATACGAGCAGGATGGTTTGAGAGAACCGTGCGTGAGAAAACGGGTCCGGCACCGCGACAGGAAAATCGAACTCTCTGAAATCTTATATAGACATTGGCCCATCTATCTTGATACCTACTTCAATGACTCCCCAGGACCACCACCAATGGATGATCATCGCGCCCAGACGTTCGTTTCTGTGTCTTTTTTTGAAATGCGACCCTAATATGCTTATTTTCCAAATAGATTGCAGGCGCTCGAAACTTTCATACAATTTCAGAGAAACTTGCTTGCTCGTCAACAGTCAGACTTGGACCGGCTGCATAGACTGAGGGTTGATTTCATTCAACGGCCGGCGGAGATTTTGAAGAAATTGGACCAGGAAGTATGTCCTGTCCTAACTATTGACCTTGCAGTGATTCCTGACTCGTACGGTTCAGCTCGACGACAATGCCTTCAAAATCAGTGAGCAGGCTGACTGCCGCCTTAATCTACCCAAAGACATAAACTGGTCTGCCTTTCCGAAGTCAGGTAAGACCATACAGGACTCTGTTTCCTTTGTTCTAACCTTTCTTTCTTTCTTGCAGATGTTGGGCCTCTGCAAGCATTTTCTCAGAGGCACAAAAACGAAATCAATCAGCGCAGCCGACCATCCCTGGTCCAACGCTCCGAACTCTCCGAGCTACAGCGGTTCGTCAAGCAAGCCAAACGCACCATCCTCGACCCTATCCTCTCTCGCTTTGCGGACATGTCCTCGCCGGAACCAGAGAGTGAAGAGGAGATTGACCCTGTTGAACTCAAACGACAGCAGGAACAACAGAAAATCCGGGAGCTGAAGAAACGTCAAATCAGGAGCTGCGGGCTCAGCTTACCGTTATCGAGCATCTCAGGTTCAAAGGGCGTGTTCATCCGTCCGGACGTGGAAGATGAGGCTATGAACGTCGACATCTCGATCGACGATGACGACGAAATTGCGAACAATGAATCATCCATGCCCGCAGCCAACATTGACAGCGATACACCTCCAACCTCTCAAGCACCCTCATTGGTCAATCATTCTCCCTCGACTGCGCCTCGAGTCAAGACCGCAGTATCTGGTTCTCGCGCCAGGGTTCGCCGCCCGTCCAAGAAGGCCATGGAACAGTCAATTGATGACGAGAGCGTAGCTACCTTGACACCCCTGTCCGCCAGCCCGCGGCCTCGCAAGAAAGTCAAACTAAAACTGCCTAGCAGACCGGTCCTCAGCGACGACGATGACTCGCTGCCCGAACTACCCGAGGAACCCAAAGCGAAGACAAGGCGAGCCGAAAAACCCAAGCCGGAAACTTACAAACAAGCTTGGTCGGAATCGGAACAGAATTTACTTGAACAGCTGCTGGACGAAATCCCTGATGGAGAAAAGAATCGGTACGCTTTGTCGGTTTCTCTGACCAATGCCATTTGACACCAAACCCGTTTTTTATTTTACAGGTGGCAGCAAATTTCGAGAGCCATGGGAGGAAGGCGAACACCGCGCCAGGTGGCGAGTCGAGTACAAAAATATTTTGAGAAGCTGAAGAGGTTTGGTATTAGCGTGGATGGCGGGGCAGGTTGACTATATATCAATGCTCATTTTTTCCACCGCAAAACGAGGCTTCATGTCAACTTGTTCCAGTCTGCCTTCAAGCATGGGCATCCTTCAACCCGAGTCCACCGTCGCAGAAAAAGTGAACCCTAACCCTAAGGCAACCCTGATCATGGGTTTGTCGTCACATGGACAGAAATCATTCTCGATCATGCTTAGCCCGGCTTTCTTGCACTTGTAACAAAACTCCCAGAGACCCATCCGACGCCTTCTAGACTGCCACATCATCACAGAACGAACAAGGAAACGGTCCCCCCTCGCCATTTGCTGTCTTAAACACGTCAGAGCCGCCAGAGACGATTTCAGATACCACCCACAGCTTTCGTAGATCAACGCACCGTAAGACTGCAGAATGTCAGCCCAGTTCGACCCAAATAACGCACAGAATCTCATGGAGGTGCGTGGAATGATGTCTGTAGAGATTGGGAAGATAAGTGGCTGATATGTGCGACGTAGATCGAGAAACAGTACGTTTAGATTGCTTGCATTCATGGCACCCGGGTCCCTGTGTGTCGTCGAACGACGTAACCCGTTCTCAAGACTTCACTTTTGCTTAGGTTCGCAGTAAAAGCCGTCGAACAAGCTCAGGTGCGTCATCGCTCAATTAATTGTCATAAGCGCCAACATTTCCACATCTGTTAGACGTACTGGAATCTCCTTGAGAAAGTCAATCCTAAAGACCTGAAGCTCACCAAGTGAGCGTCCCAACCACCCTTTGTCGGATAGCTGTCCTAATTATTGCCATACAGGATCGACGACGAGATCTTCGAGCACACAATGAAGCTGTTCCCAGAGCTCAACGAGCCGCCTCACGACAAAGTCGTCAAAATAGACGAGGACTGGATGAAGAGCGCTGACGGGAAGAAGCGTTGGCGCGAGTTCAGCGAGAGGTTCACCGTGGATGCCCCTTTTTAATTTGCTTTACGGTGTGCTAATGGCTCGTGTATAGCTACAAGGATAAAGTCGCGGACTACAACTTTGGGTCGCTGATCCGAACAGATGCGAGGGACGAGTATGGGGAGGCTAACACGATTTTTGGTGGGTGTTTCTGTTATCTTTCATTCATTGTTGGGATATTAACCTTTGTTCAGTTACACGGATACAGGTACACTTCTTATTGTTCTTTCTCCATCCTCCAAATGCTATATGCTAAATATTTTTCCGCGGGATTTTATTTTAGTTTTACGCTTTCGAAGTATGTATCTTACTTTCTTTCTTAATGTCCGATATTAGCGTCTCCTAATGTTCGCCCCCAATTCTAGATTGCCCGAAACAAGCTTGGTCTGAACGAAAAGGCACACCAGATTGCCATCGAAGAGGCTGCGAAGGAAAAGGCCAAGAAGGAGAAAGAGGCGAAGGCTGCTGCCAAAAAGAAGTCGTCCAAGTCATAACATAGTAGCGAACGAATCGACCCGTGTGTATATCGCGTGTGTTTGTACAAAGATTGTGAGTAGACTTTGGTCGTCGTCCGGCTCCTCGTTTTGGGGGTGTTACTAAAACGCTAGTCTCAATAGAAACTTATCGAGATGTCGAATTGAATACCCTATTATCACGGAGTTATCCTTCCAATGAGGAGCCTAGGTTAATTAATGGAACGCAACGCCTTCAAGAGTCAAAAAGATTTAATTTTAAGCCTTCAATTCAAAATTCAAACTCAAACTATTGACACGTTCATTCGAGTATCCAATTCATTATTATGTATTAACAACGCTGAACGCATAGCGTAGACAAGAACAGCGTGAGAGGTAACGCAGCGGTATGTATGTATGTATGTATATGTGTGTGCAAGATGTATTATTGATATGTGCCAGCGATAAATGAGTGACGGTGGCGCGTTCTGCGGGCAAGAACAAAAAAGACGAGCAAGAAAAAGCGGGATAATAACATCGCGGAAATGGGAAGAACAAGATTAGGAAGAGATTCGTGACGATCGGGACATTTTTTTACCGCAGCCACACCCATCACCCCAACCCTACTCGACTGTGTTCGTGATATCAAAACGGGAATAGGGTATCTGGTCGTTGTCGTTAGCGCCGTCAGTGCGTGCTCGTGGATATGCTGACTTATGGCGCTCCGTAGTCCATCTCGAGCTCGCGTTTGCCTATTTGCGCTACGTTGACGGAAAGCCCGGCGCCAGAGGATGAGGAGGACTTGTAGATGACGATGGCGGCACCCAATGCTGGAAAACGAAAAGAATTAGGTTCGGTCAGTAAATTTTCAGAATCCATGTGGGTTGACACTGTCATGACGTGCGAAGCTCGAAGAAGTCAACGACGCATGGCGCGTCCAACTCTATTAGACGAATCTGAGAAGAGCGACTCGAGGAAGAAAGGAAGACGAGGTTGCATCTCTGTCAAGTGCTCCTTCCATGCTTTCAGGGGGGTGGGAGGGTAAAAGAAGGATAGCAATGCAACGACACTCACACAGGAAACTCGTGCAGAACGCGAGGGCGCTGGAGAAGCTGGCCGCTGCACACCAGAGGGTTTTGGCGCCGCACTCCCATGGCATCTGCGTCGCGAGCATGATCCCGACGGCTTTTGAAATTTCGAGTTGCCAGTGCGATGCAATGCCAGGGCCAGGACGTCGTGTTGGTGATGCGTGATGGCGGCAGAAGCAGAAGCAGAAGCGACGACGGGGTTAATTTAATAATTATCGGACGGTGCGTCGAGAAGGATCAGAAAGGTGGGGAAGGCAATGTCAAGCGGGAATTAGCCTCTGAGCAGATGAGTAAGTTGTTGGGAAAAAGGACTGACCTAGCCAGACGATGGCGAATACGGTGAAGGACGCGAAGTGGGCATAGGAACGGCACAGGAAGTGGCTTGATTCTGGTTTGTGGTTAAATCTGAACCTGTTTGATGTCGAGCAAGTCAGAGGCCAGGTCAGACAGGCTACAAAGGGCAGAGCCACGCACAGAATCGAAATCCATATCCATGTAACGACCGACAAGCCTCCAGCGAGTTTCCCGAAGATGTCTGCGACGAGACTCCGTCAGTACAGAGTCAATTTCGACGCGACGTCTCTGGCTCAAAGTACTGCTCACAAAGGTAGGGTGATCTCCCATTCACGAAACCCGCCAAAATCCCAAACACGCTCTGCAGAACAGCAGTGAAAAGCGCGAGACCTGTGTGGCGTTCACGAATATCAACCATGGTCAGGTTTTTTTTGCAAATAGCTATTATTAGCCGGCTCACTGTAGAAAGGGGTGCGGTTCACGGCCATTGTCGATGATATTTGATGAAGAGTGGGACGAAAGGAAACTCTAAAAGGATGAACGACGCCGACGACGAAAAGACCAAGGCGGGATGAGTGGGGAGGGTGAAGGAAGGAGAGAAAGAGTGATGAAATGAAAAAAGGGGTACCGCTCAAGGAAGCTTAGGCGGATTTTGAAGGCGGGTCGTCCCTTCAAGTTTACGTTGCGAAGACAACTATTCTCTTAGCCGCGGATCCTTTGACTTTCACCCACATTTCGATCATAATTTGGGGTGACTGTGGGTGATGAGAATCATGCGCATATGCTGCTTCCTCTCGCGTTGTCTCTGATATTGGTTCTACTTTCAAGTTCAAGTTGCACCTGTCGCAAGTCACTTCTTCTAGGTTCCTTCTCGTTGAAGTATGTGAAAGTAATTTCGACATTGACCTCTAAGTTGAATGGCACACACTCGCATGTAACGCGTCGAATTTTATCAGTTATGTACACCATCCGTTATATGTTCAAACAAGTGTTGAAAACTCTTCACAAGGTCCGGCGACTCAACGTTCAAATACTTTGACAGTCGACTGCGTGCGATGCGGGTTCAAGTATACGTGACGGTTATAAAACTGAAGGTATGAGGACTCGCATTCCTCGCATTGAGACGATTTCGTGATCGTCCAGCATAGAATCAGTCCGCTTTTCATTGTATCAGAGCCTCCTGTTTTTGAGTCCGTTGGGTGTCGGAGGACAAGCCAAATTCGGAGGTGCAGTCGATCGTGATTTTTCCTCCGTCGATCATCTCGATCGCGCCCGCGGTCAACATCCAATTTTGCTCTCTTCTTCCGTTATCTCAGACGACAGTGCTGCCGTGAATTGAGACACGCAATGACAACGCCTGCCATGTATCCTGAGGATGTTGTGGAGTGCCCAAGCATGGTTGCTGTTGGGAACTCGACGTTCAGCCGTAAGGAACTTAAAACGCAAAGCCTTGGATATTTGATGCACCCGACACGAAAAAGACGCTTCCAAACCTGTTCATTCATAAGTATTTAACGCTGAGAACCAATGAACTGAATATAATTAAATTTTGTCAAAAGCATTCACGACTTTATCGGCTAGAAACTTACAGCCCACAGCGTACTCAAAGGTCCGAAGATCGTTGAAGAGTACGAGGAAAAGGATCATCTTCAGAACCTATCTCTGTTCCGTACCCCTTTCCAATTTTCACATCGTAGACCTCTCCATCTGGATGCCTTCGTATTTGAGCCCTCATATAAGGCACTCTCGAATCACTGACGTCGGTTACTGTCTGGATGGATTTACACGCCAGTGCGAGCGCCAGACTGGCATCCCGGTGCAGAATCTGAAAGTTTGTCGAGGCATAAAGCTTGAGACCCCCGTAATAAAAACGCTCCAGACGCGTAAATTCTGAAAAGCGTTGGACAAATTGGACCTGCGCAATTATTTTAAAATGATTGCCAAAGTTTGAAAATACGAAAACTACACATACGTCACGGATTGTCGAGCTGAGAGGGTTGGAGCCATGTAGCACCAGCTCCTCAAGGTTTGGCGCTCCTTTCGCGATCGAGTGTATATAGTCGCCTGTGAATTTTCTTGAAGCTCGCTCAAGGTTCATCACCTGCTGAAATATTCCACTGGCATCATAAGTTTCGCACCAAGTGGCGCCAACGTATTGACTGATGCCGGGCAGTGAAGACGACACTTGGACGATTTCCAGACTTTTGAGACGAGGAAGACCTTCCGGGATGACCGCTCGCAAGAGATAGGGTACTTGGCAGTTGACACTTTGCTCAATCGAAAGGCTTGTGAGTTGACGTAAAAGGCGTGCAAGAGGGAGAACATTAGAGAAGTCAGCCTAGGAGAACCGTATTCAAGCATTGCTTCGTTTATCGGAAAAAGTAAAAAATTACTTACTCGAAAATGCACGAGGTTGGGTAAGAACCCCGGTTCGATGTGCTCGTCAAACCAGAAATTACTTTGGAGACCATTCCCTAGTCTCAGTTTTTCGAGGGAGGCGTGTTTACGCCAGAACGCCATAGCCTCCGATGTATCATGAACTCGAAATCCGTTTAGTGTGAGAGACTTTAAACGAGGAAAATTGAGAGTCAGAATCGGGGACCCTGAGGCAAAACCTGCCGTAGATTCAAGGAAAAGAGTGTGTAATGAAGGAGAGAAGTGGGTTAAGCCCTTGAGTAAATTTCCTCCTCCTCCTCCTCCTCCTCCTCCTCTGGTATCACTCTGAAGTGAGTTTTGAATGTCAAACGCCAGGTGGGATAGTGCTGGCTGTAAAAATATAGAGCAACGATTAGCAAGCGCCTAGTGACAGAACAAGCAGACAAACTCGTGAGTTATTCGATTGGCAAGCTTCGAAAAGCTTATCCCAACCACCAATTTGCCCATATTCTAAGCCAGAGACAACGATTCCGCTAAGACGTGGACAATTGCTTCGTAGCTCCTTCCAAAACGCAACGTTCTCTTTCGTGAGGCTTTTCAGCCGCCAAGGATTCCGAAGCAGATAAAGGCCTAGAGTATGTACATAGGGAAGAAGACCTCCTTGTACCACCTCCGTCAGCCCTGTAAGCACGTCAAAGGGATCACCGTCGTCCGTGGGGACGGGGTGTTCTGACATGATGTGCAACTCTCTGACAAGGCGACCAAGTTGTCGGTCAACAAGCATCCTCTGTAAGACAACCATTGCGTCTTTCCCATTTCGGAGCACCACGCACGAGTATAATAGCGGGGAGACGATTTCGTGTAGATCATGATTTACGAGCGCTAAGCAGAGTAAGGTCGTCGGCCTTGCGAACAGTGGTAGGTGAGCGGCTACGACAGGAAATAACTCAAGTGGGAGCTTGGTAAATGGAGAGTCTAAGGTCATCATATGGTACAAAGCAAGTGCGCAGGTAAAATAAAGCTGACCTCAATGTAAGTAGGAAACAGTGCAGTTCATAGTTTATCTAACAGGAATTGGTCATGAACTCTGCCTATTTTTCCAGGCACGTGACAGAGGCGCGCTTCAGACGCGCTCATGAGAACTCTGACTATCACTATACAAGTGTGAAATATCCTTACAATGGGTACTAGATCCATTAAAAACTATACTAAAATTGTGGAATTAAAAGGAGGCCACAGTTGCCCACAGTCAGAAAATAAGAAGCTAATCATGCTTTCGGAATTCAAATTGCTTTGCTGCTCTTACCCATAATTCTTTCACCCCTGCCTTGTAATTAGGAGTAACAAAACAGCGGGGATTACTCATATGGACATGTGTTAAAGAGTGACACTGAACAATATTGTGCAGGCATCTGCCATGGAACTCACATCTCGATCGCGCATGTTGTCAATTTCCAATTTTGCTTTCGTCTTCCGTTATCTCAGAGGACGACATCGACTGTCCTGGCATGGCTGCTACTCGGAATGCGCCCCGTATGTGAAAGGCGTTATAAAACCCATTCAATCATGACTATTGATACTAATTAAAGTCTGTCAAAGGCCTTCACAATTTTATCGGGTAGAAACCTACAACCCAAATGTTATTCAAAGGTCCGAAGATCGTTGAAAAGTACGAGGGAAAGGATCATTTTCAGAACCTATCTCCATTCCATATCCCTTGCCAATTATCACATCGTCGACCTCTCCATCCGAGTTCCTTCGTATTTGAGCCCTCAAATAAGGCAGTCTCGATTGACTGACGTCGGTGACTGTCTTGATGGATTTACATGCCTTTGCGAGAGCCAGACTCGCTTCCCGGTGCACAATCTGAAGGCGTGCAGAACTATGAAGCTTGAGACCCCCGTAGTACAAACGTTCCAGATGCGTAAATTCGGAAAAGCTTTCGACAAATTGGTCCTGCATAAATATGTCACAAAGATTGCCAAAGTTTGAAAGTACAAAAACAACACATACGTTACAAATGGTCCAACTGAGAGGCTCGGAGCCATGCAGCACCAGTTCCTCCAGGTTAGGCGCTCCTTTCGCAATCGAGCGTATGTAGTCACCTGTAAATTTTCTTGCAGCTTTCCCAAGGTCACTTCCCTCAAGGAATATTCCACTGGCATCTGAGGTTTCGTACCATATGGCGCCAGCGTATAGACTAATGTGAGGTATTGAAGACGACATTTGGACGATTTCCAGACTTTTGAGATGGGGAAGGCCTTCCGGGATGACTGCTCGCAAGAGATAGGGTACCTGGAAATTGATACTTTGCTCAATCGAAAGACTCGTGAGTTGACATAAAAGGTGTGCCAAAGGAAGAACGTTGGAGAAGTCAGACTAGGAGAATCATTTTCAAGCATTGCTTCGTTAATTGGAAAAAGTAAAAAGTCGCTTACTCGAAAATCCACGAGGTTAGGTAAGAACCCCGGTTCGATATGCTCGAACCAGCAATTACTTTGAACGCCATTTCCAAGTCTTAGTCTTTCGAGAGAAGTGTGTTTACGCCAGAACGTCATAGCCTCCGATGTATGACCAACTCGAAACCCGTCCAGCGTAAGGCACTTCAAACGAGGAAATTCAAGAGTCAGAATGACTGATGGTGAGGCAAAACCTTCCATAGATTGAAGGACAAGAGTGTGTAATGAAGGAGAGAGATGGGTTATGCCCCTGACTAAATTTCCTCCTCCACTGGTGTTACTGTAAAGTGTGCTTTGAATGTCAAAGGCCAGGTGGGACAGTGCTTGCTGTAAATATAAAGCAATGATGAAAAAGCGCCCAGCGACAAGTAAGGAGAAGACAAACTCGCGATTTATTCATTTGGCAATTTTGAAAAAGCATATCCCATCCCCCAACCTGCCTATCTTCTAGACCGGAGACAACGATTCCGCGAAGTCGTGGACAATTGCTCCGCAGCTCCCTCCAAAATGCAGTGACTTCCCTTGTGAGGTCTTTTGGTTCCCACCAGTGGTTCCGAAGCAGGTAAAGGCTTAAAGTGTGGATGTAGGGAAGAAGATCTCCTTGAACCGCCTCCTTCAGACTATCGAAGGGATCGCTGTCTTCCGTTTCTACAGGGTGTTCTGACATGATATGCAGCTCTCTGACAAGGCAGCCAAGATGTCGATCAACAAGCATCCTCTTTAACACAGCAACTGCGTCTCTCCCGTTTCGGAGCACCACGCACGAGTATAAGAGTGGAGAGATGATTTCGTGTAGATCATGATTCACGAGCGCTAATGAGTATAAAGTTGTCGGGGTTGCGTGCAGTGGTAGGTAAGCGGCCACGACGGGAAATAACTCGGGTGGTAGCTGAGTAAACAGGGAATTTGAGGTTATCATATTGTGCAAAATGAAGCCGACCTCGATGGCAGATATTGACGGGATTGGGAAGATTGGGAAGAGCCAAATGTTCCAGGCACGTGACAAAGACGCGCCTCCTGACGTGCTCACCAGGACTTGAAATTGTAAATAATACACTGAATACAGATTTCGTGCAATAGGTACTAGATCCGTAAAGGTTATACTAAAAGCGCTGGAATTAAAAGGGAACCCACAATTCAAAGAAAAAAAAATGTAGCCGATCATGCCTTCTCATTCCCCATTGCCTTGTTGCTTCCCTGAACAATGTTTTCGCCCAGTGCATGGCCCCCTCTCCAAATGACAATGGCAGAAATTGCAGCTGTAGTAATACACATGGACAAAATTCAGTCATCCGATTTGAGGGCTCGTACTTCAAAAACTTACACATCATGCTGAGTGACAGAGATATTACACCTGCTGCAATCGAAACTCCACACCCCCCGGGAGCTTCCCAACCAAAGGAACGCACAGGATCACACTGATATGGGCACATGGTAAAGATCATAATTCCAAGAGCTAATTAATTCAAGTTGAGACTGGACTGACGAGACAACTTCCAGCTTGTCTGCTTACCTAGCCATATCGGAACCAAAGAAATGAAAAAGTATAGGTGCGTTGAGACTCTGGCCAGTCTGTGGGTAGAATTTGGTCGATTGTTGTAGGACAACCTTCAAACGGTCAAGTAGGGGTAGCTGTTAGCCAAAACGTATGAATCGGAATGTCACTCTTACAAAACAGACATCCATATCCATGTCAAAACGGAAAAATAGGTTGCTATTCTCTCGAAGATGCCTAAACAAAATAAAGATTTAAGGTCGATTAAGGTTGACCGCTATATAGACTTTTGTTGACATACGAAGGTTGGGAACGAAACCACGCGTCAGAGCGAAGTAACATCCGAGAGCGGTCTGACTCAAAGCCAGAACGAAAACAAGACCTGAGGAGATTGACAAAATAAGAAATATATCAATATTGTTCGATAATATGACGGAATCGAAAACTTTTGCTTACAGTAGAGCGTCGTACGCATCTTGATTCTTGAAAAGACGACGGTGTCGAAAAAAGGCGTGAGGGGCGAGAGAATAAATTGTAGGTTCTCTCAGACTCCTTTTAACTTTTCCGGAGGTAACCCTAGGAGAGGTCTGCTAGGCTTGGTACGCGCACACATATGTTTCGAAGGTCGCTCAGGAAGCAATCGCGAAGAACGAGCACAGCCCGAGTTCGACGCTACCGCCGTACAGCAGTGCAGTTACTGAGAAATTGGTGCAAATTGACCGCATCACACAACACGCGCACACAGCCGCACGAAATTGTTCGTCCTTCAACTTGGATCCTACAGTGATAGCTACCTGAAGGCAACTCAGAGGCTCGTTGGATCCATGAAACCGTGATAAGAAGTCAACCCCAGGGAGAGGTCAACAGGTGTTGGTTCTCGTTGGGTGCGCGTATCGGAGACTCGTGACCAGCCGGAGAATGGGGGAGAGGAGGAGAACCTAACGAGGGCCTTCGGCGTCACCTCTTAGAGGGAGCGGTCACCGATCTACGCGTATCACACTTTCTCTGGACGTCTCAAAGGTCGACACTGGGAAACCCCGGTCCCTCGTTACGGTTTGAGTGAAAATTATGATTATCGACAGATCTCAATCGACAGCATGCCAGCCCGTGCAAAACGATTCACAAATAATAATTCGTTTGCCGAAAAGCCAGGCTTCCTACGATGATGGTCTATTGCGTGAGTCTATGCTTTTCGAAAGCCGAATTTGTCCAACTCAACTATAGGTGTAGCCTTTTCTAGCTCGTCGGTCAAATGGGCCACTCGCAGGAAATGAAAGGACCGACGGTATGTGCAGAAAACAACATATGTGCCGACGATGGCGGGAGGTTTCTTTTAAGGAAACCAGATCTCAGATACCCGCATTTCTTACCATCACCTCCATCATCCATGGATCCAGCCTATTCAGACAAGAGTGAGTGGCACTCGTCGTTCTCCTTCGCAACGAATACTGAGTGTTTCCCGCAGAGATCGTTGACCTGAGCGAAGACGAGCTCATTGCCCTCGGGTTCATGGGCGAAGGTGAGCCCCTCCGTCATGAGACATGTCTGTCTCTCCCTCATTATTCACCTTTTTAGACGTTCATCCGGAGGTCAAAGAATTTGTTAGCGAGGTGAGGGCCAATCCTGAACATCTAGGCTGTAAGTCACTCTTCATCTTCATTTTCTAGTTACTCACACCTTTCGGTTTTCAGCCGTGAACTGCTTCACGATGGAAAGTGTCAAAAATTCAGTTAGTAAACGGGCACTCGCCCCTCCCACTCTCACCCCTGTCGAAACCCTCTACTCAGAGCTCGTCAACGACCCGGAGGCCCGCACCGTCGTCCCTCCCGACCTGATCTCCAAGTATGAGATGAACTTGTGGTACAATGGCCTCTCCGGCAACCCTCCACCGCTTTTGTGGCGATCTGATCTTGAGACGAATCCCTTCCCCATTCCCCCGCCTGGAACCGAATACTCCAAGATTCCTGGCAAGCTTGCCGGTGGCATCTTCAACACGCCGCTCAAAGACGTATGGGAAACCGTCGCTCCTCGGATCCTGGCGTCGGTAAAGGCGCACGGCTTCAAGCTCTCCGCACTCTCGGCGGTTCGCTTCACGACTGTCGAGGACGACAAGGACGATATTCGCGGCCCCGCCGTTGTTTGGATTGCTGTTCATCCCGACACCACCACTGCCAGTGCTGTTCGTGATGCCACCCCAGACATCCTCAACATCCTCGCTGATGTCGGCATTACCGATGTCCCTGTTGAGTGGTATGAGGGAAAGGTCGTCAGACTGGTCGATGAGGTACCAAAGAAAGGGAATGTGAAAGCAGAATAAGCACTAGTGACACAGTCCGTCAACTACATGGTTTGTGGGCCATTGCCAGTACAACATTCTACGCTGTTCTTGTATTAACAAGTTACTTGGAGCTCAACAACCTGGACTTCCACACCGTCGCTCTCTACCTGACCTCCGAGTAGGAGACAAACCTCTGGTGCAATGGCATCTCGGACACTGTCCAATGCTCATGTGGCAATCCAGTATTGGGACTTCGCTGACGTCTAGGTCAGCTACAACCCAAACTGAGTGCAAGTACATCCAAAGGCATGCTCTCCTTGTCCTTGTCCTTCCCCTCTTCCTCTCCTGTTGTATTTTGTTCATTTGACATCTGTTTCTTGTCTTACAAGTAGTGGCTCAGGTGCATGCCTGACTTTGAACCTCAGCTTCACTGTGGAATGTTTTTTCTTTCAGGTGCAAGGGACAGAGGGGGTGGTAGGATCTCTAACACTTGGCTTTGCCTGATATTTTTCAGCTTAGTTTTTCAATTTATCCGGCAGAAGCATTTTTTGTAGGGAGGAAAAAATTGGGCATTCTGTTTCATCATAGTGCAGCTCCTGCTCAAGTAGTCAGTACCATTTAAAATTTGACATACCCAGTCCAGTCTCAAAATACTTTGAGATACCCTCAATACCACTTGAAATTGGGAATTTTTGGAACAAACCTTTCTCAGTCTGCACCTGGTGCCTGGTGTCATACAGTTACGTAATCCAACATTTATTTCCTCGGAAATTCCTCCTTTTTGAACGGTGACCACAACCTACCACAGTCCGCAGTGAACGGTCCAGGCTAGGTTTCCAAGATGAACACCACCTCCGCCTCTCTTGCGCCTCTTTTTTCTTTCCTGGAGTATTCCTTGACCACAGCCCAAACCACTTTTGACAAACTTCCCGGTTCAGCGGTCATCCAGCGATATGTGAAGAGTTCGCACCAAAATGACCCAGGACGCACCTTGTTGGAACTTATTCTTGTGATATTCGCCATTCGAACGCTTTTGCAGTCGCGTACGAGGGCAGACAGGAACGGGAAACATTTTATTCAGTTCAGTGACAAGGTACGGCTTGCCGTGTTCTCTTCTACAACCTCAACCTAGAAGCCTTTGTTCACACAACGTTGCCAGGAAATCGACGAGCTAGTAGACGAGTGGATCCCAGAACCGCTAGGCCAGCCTTTGACACCGACAGAGGCATCCGACCTCGCCGCAGTTCCTGTCATCGCTGGTCCGAACGGGCCTAAACCGAGACTGCTCGCGACGGGGAAGACTGCTGTCAATCTTGCGAGCTACAACTTTACGGGCCTTGCTGGAAACGAGCATATCAAGCAGCGTGCCGTGGAGACGCTCAGGAAGTATGGCCTGGGCAGCTGTGGTCCGCCTGGGTTTTATGGTACTCTGGGTACGTCAGGGCTGCTTTTATTTAGAAAGATAATATCGTTGACGCCTACAACAACAGATGTTCATATGGACTTGGAGAACGACATTGCAGACTTTTTGGGCACGGAGGCTGCTATTCTGTACTCTCAGGGGTTCTCTACCATCTCCTCCGTCATCCCAGCTTTTTGTAAACGCGGTGACATAATCGTCGCTGACCGCGCCGTCAACTTTGCCATCCAGAAGGGTATCCAAATCTCGCGCTCGACTGTGCGCTGGTTCGACCATAATGACCTGGCTAGTCTTGAGGAGGTCCTGCTTGGTATTGAGAAGGAAAGAAAGAAACGCCGTGGCCCGCTTACACGTCGGTTCATCATTACCGAGGGTATTTTCCAGAAGGATGGTGCAATGGTTGACTTGCCAAAACTTGTTCGTATTTTTTGCTCGCGATTCATTGTGCAATGAACTAACATTTTGTGAAGATTGAGCTCAAATACAAGTACAAATATCGTCTGATTTTGGATGAGACCTACTCGTTTGGAGTTGTTGGTAGAACTGGTCGTGGCCTTACAGAACTCTACAACGTACCTGTACGTACCCTCCTGCTAACATTTTTGAGTTGAAGCTAATCTCTCAACAGGCTTCGAAAGTCGACATGCTCCTCGGCTCATGTGCAACCGGGCTCGCCTCCGCTGGTGGTTTCTGCGCCGGCTCACGGACAGTTGTCGATCATCAACGGATTAATGGGCCCTCCTTTGTCTTCTCCGCCTCTATGCCTGCACTCCTCGCTGTCAGCGCGTCAGAAGGAATCAACATCCTGCGCAACACACCCTCGATCTTCGAAACGCTCCAGGAAAATGTCCGCGCCGCTCGTGCAATCCTCGACAAGGTGGACTGCATTACCATCCCATCGCACGCCGTCTCGCCCGTCATCCACATCTACGTCAAGCAGCAACAGCAACAGTTCCTCGCGCCGCCGCCTATGTCGGCGTCTGTCTCAGCATCATCGCATTCGAGCTCGTCCAAGCACCACCGCTCGCCGCATTCTGCGAAAGACGCGGTACGCGAGTCGGAGTACGAGGCCGAAGAGAGGCTGCTGCAGGAGGTGGTGGAGGAGACGTTGGCGCAGGGTGTGATGGTCACGAGGGCGAAGAGACTGAAAGGCCAGGAGATCGTGGAACCTAAGCCGAGTATTAGGCTGGCGCTTTCGAGTGCACTGACGAGGAAGGAGACGGAGAAGGCTGTTGGGGTGTTGAAAGGGGTACTTGTGAAGGTTTTGGGGAAGAAAAGGTGATTTTATAATTTAGAGACTAGAATGGATGGATATTTGGGTTGTTGATATCTTACTTTTTATCTATATTCTTCTATAATCTGTTATCCGATTACTTGTCATTATACCCTGCTTTTGAGGCTTTACCGCACTCATCCTTTATCCTTATGTTTTTTTAAAAATTTCTCTTCTATTACCGTCGTTGACCTGATCAAAAACGTTGTGTGATCAGGTGGTTATGTAATTAGACATCTTGGTCCCTACCACCACCATCCACGACGACCATGGACATCGATCGCATAGAAGAAAGCCAAAGCCAACCACAGGCAACGACGTCGACAAGAAGAGTTGTGCTTCCAGTAGACGATGCCCATCCATTTGATCTCGACGGTTACATTTCAAACTACCAAGGTACTTTACAATCCATCTACAACATAAAATCGAGTTGAGACAATAAAACACAGGGCGCACGGCCATCGACAGGCTCATCTACATCATGGTGCTCTGCCCATCGATAGCGCCCGAGGCATTCCAGCTCTGTGTGCAGCACATCCACCAGTCGCGCGACCCGGCGCTGTACCAGAATCTGTACCAGGCGTACGAGCAGCTCTCTACGAACCCGGATGTCGCGGTGCCGAACATGCTGGACCTCGCTGGGTTGGATACGAAGTGGGCGGACGAGATGATGGCGAAGAACCAGGCGGATCGGGTGAAGCTTGAGGTTGAGCTGAAGACGTATAGCAATAACATGATCAAGGAGAGCATTCGTGTACGTGCTTTTTTCTCGTTGGTTTGGTTTTTATCTGATCGGAGAGGATGCTGTTAGATGGCCCATCGCGATCTGGGGGATTTTTATCGCGCGACAGGGGACTACGGGACGTCGTTGAAACATTACACAAAATCACGCGAGTTTTGCACGACGAGCCAGCATGTTCTCGATATGTGCATGTCCATTTTGGAGGTACGATGAACAATACGCGCTTTTGAAATTTCACTGACCTTGTTCCAGCTTTTGATCGAACAAAGAAACTACTCGCACCTCACAACATACGTTTTCAAAGCTGATGCTGCACTTGATGCTGCAACTGCTGCCACTGCACCACCACCTGGAAACACCACGGGCACTGGTGCACCCACCCCAACCGCCACTGCCACAGCTGGTGCCAAAAAGAAGTCAGCCGAGCGCGAAAACGTGCAGGCCAAGCTCGACCTCGCCACTGCGCTCTCCCATCTTGGGCAAGGGAACTATGAGAAGGCGGCGCATTCGTTCTTGAAGATCGGGCCTACTAAGGATCTTGGGGAGTGGGCTGGGAAGGTCTGTCCCTTTCTACTTTGTCGGATGAATGATGATTTCATTGTTACAATTCCAGCTCATAGCTCCAGGCGATATCGCGATCTATGGAACACTCTGCGCGCTAGCCACCTTCTCCCGCTCGGCGGTCAAGTCTCGGATCCTCGAAAACTCGAATTTCGGGGCGTACATCGAGCAGGAACCCTACATCCGCGAGCTCATCGAGGCATACATGAACAGCAACTTCAAAATCGTGCTCGAGCTCCTCAACCGGTACTCCGTTAGTTCCTATCCTTAAACTCTCCTCAATAAAATTAACCAACGACTTTTGATTGATTGACCACCAGACCCGACACTATGCTGACATCCACATCTCCCCACACGTGCACGACCTCACGTCTCTGATCAGGAACAGCGCCGTCGTGCTGTACTTCCAGCCGTTCGCGTCGATCAAGCTCGAACGCATGAGCGCGGCGTTCGGGTGGTCTCTCGAGGAGGTCGAGTACCATGTCGTCAACCTCATCCAAGCGGGCGATATCCAGGGGCGCGTGGACAGTCAGAATAAGGTGGGTGGATTTTGGTTGGAATTACATCATTGCTTATGTTTTGAGGGGGATAGATATTGAAAGCGAAGAAGACAGACTACCGCGACGAGCTGTTCGCGCGAACTATCAAGACTGGGTCCGAGATACAGGCTGCGAATCGGAAGCTGCTCTTGCGGATGAGGTTGTCAGTGTTCCTCTTTCATCTTGTTGTCTATCTACATCCCACTCATATTCGTTTTCGGATGTGCAGACAACAGGCCGACCTGATCGTGAAGCCTCCCAAGGGGTCGCAGCACGCTATGATGTCAGAGTTCTACGCAGGCGGAGAGTAATTTTTTCCGTCTACCTGCGTTTTTTTGTCGATCACGATGTATGTTTGCCGTCTCTTGCAATCTGGAACCATGCTTCTGGAGTTTCCGGCCGTCCTACCAACACCTTTGTATCAGCCATTGCAACACTCAATTGACTTTTGATCTTTTGCTACTTAGAGTGAGGATTGTGAGCTGTTCCTCGATTATGACTCAATTTGATCGTGCCATCGTGCTGCACTCATGCTGAAACTAGCGATGAAGAAAAGAATCATTGCATGAAAACATCCACACTCTGCAGTCCTGGTATATACAATTCTTATAGTACATCGTCAGAAACTCCATAATTGACATCCGAGTTCATTTAATCAACCAAAAATTTCTCCGACCTTGGCTCCAAGAAATAAGATACCGCACCCTTTATCCAGTCTTGGTACGAGTACGCATCACCCTCGTGGCCCTCGCCCTGCCCGTGCCAACAGCAGGAGCCAGCTCTTCGTCCTCGTCGTCCTGTTCAGCTTTAACCGTCGCCTTAGCTCTCATCTTTCCAGTCGTAGCAGCCTTCGCCATCTTGCCAGAGCCAGCGGTGTTCGCAGGACCTGCACGTCCAGACACGCGTACCTTCACCACCGCGATGTCCTCCTGCGCATCGTCGCTGCCGTTCGCGGACCCTGATGCGTTGCCGGGAGTATTTTCTTTCTCTGCACTGCCGCTGGCAGCAGCGTTTGAAGGAGCCGCAGCACCTGCAGAAGCAGAAGCAGGTGTCTTGGGCCGGCCACGCGGTTTGCTCGCGGCTGTGGCTGGGGCCTTGGCTTTTGCCGTCCCTGAAGCTGGCGTTTTGGTCGTGGTACCAGCAGTAGGAGCACCAGCACCCGAGTTGGAACGACCACTTCTTCCTCCACGAGTCGCTGCTAACGGAGCTGGCTCGTCGTTCTCCTCACCAACTGGCTCTTGTTTGACTGCAGCACCAGCTGCGGGGGTGGCTTTCTTCCGCCCTCTGACCTGAGTGGGCGGCTGTATCTGGCTTTTGGTCGTCTTTTTCGAGGATTCGGCAGCAGGGGATTGGTCCTCGTATGAATCCAGTTCGTCGTCGTCGTTACCATTCTCCTCTGCTGCTTCTGGTACAACGCTGGGTTCGGGCTCCTTGACCTTCTTTGGCCGCCCTCTCTTCGCAGGTACAGGCGCAACAGGCGGTTCCTCTGCCTCTTCGACGACCGCAGCCACAGCTCGAGGCTTTCGGCCACGTTTCGCAGGAGCCGGCTGAACTTCCTCCTCTTCGTCTATCCGTTCGGGCTCGGGTTGGGGATCAGCCTTTCTTCCTTTCCTCTTGGTTGCAGGGGCTTCTGCGACCAGTTCTTCAGGTTCTTCGGTGACTTTCCGCGTTTTTCTCGCAGCACCAGACCGCGTTGCAGCTGGTTGTTCGGTTTCCACTTCTGGTTCGACTTCAGGACGAGGCTGAGGGGTCCTAGACCGTTGCCTCCTTGGTCCTGAGCCAGATGGTTCCGCTGCTAATCCCTTAGCCGCAGGAATGGCTGGAGCGGGCGATTTGGCAGTTCTTGACCTTGGTTTGGACTCGGATGGAGGCTTGATTCTCGAATTAGGTTTGCCTGAGGATTTATTTTTGGTCTGGGTTGTCTGAACAGCAGCAGGTCAGTACAGGTTGAAAAACGAAGGCAAAGATAATATTAGACAGGCCAAAGCGATAACGCTGGCACCTAGAGGGAACTATATACGAAGGCATCAAGACAAGGAAATTGCCCACCTCTTCAACTTCTTCTTCGTCAGCATGAGTAGGTTCTTCCTCGTCCTTGGGAGCTCTGAGCATTCTTGGTCGACCTCTTCCTCGTGCCTTTGTTTTCGCTTCTGTCCGTTCATCTTCCTGGTCATCATGAACAGTGTCGACGACGATAACAGGAGGAGGCGACGGTACAGCACAAACTTCGTCCTCGACAGCCGAAGGCTTTTCAATCACCTTTGCTGCCAGAGAGTGGCGGGCACCAGGCCGGAGAAGGCTGAAGGTTTCTGGTTCTTCACCAATATCTTCATCCGGAGCAGGTTGTACCGCTTTAGATAGAGACGAAGAGAAATCGGTCTGGGATGCAACCTTAGGTGTTGCCTCCAAAACACTAGGTGTAACCATGTCCCTCCTCACGGCTGCGGGTGTGATACGCGTAAAGTCGATCTTCTTGATAGTTCCTCCAACAGATTTGTCGTCCATCCCAAGACCAGAGTTGACCTCTTCAATCATAGTTGCCTTCGGAGTGGCAGGAGCCACGACACTGCGGCGCCGCTTCATGTTTTCGACAGTCTCGCGCATGCGCTCCAGCAAGACGTGGCCATCGAGAGATTCGTCATCGTCATCAACTCTCTTTGCAGGCTCTCTTGGTGTCGCCTTTCCATTGGCGTTAGATTTCAAGAAGGGAGATTCGCCTTCTTCGGCCTCTGCGATAGAGTAACTCAGAGACCTTCCTTTAGTTGGCGAAGTATGTGCAAGTCTTTTGGGGGTCATGCCGACGCCCATTGCACCTGCACCCAGCTTCGCAGGCGACGCCATTACCGAAGGCCTCGATGACCCTTGGCCGACCCCAAGCCCAGGATTAGGTTTAGCAGGCGATGGTTGAACTTTAGCTGGGCTCATTCCAGGAGCACCATCCTTCCAGAAAGGGTTCTCCCTAAACTCGCGCGCGGCACTGCGACGACGCTCTTGTATCGCACGGCGCTCTTCTTCTGTAACTGGAGGTTTGGCTGCACTCATGCCAGCACCAGGCAAGAATTGGGCTCCTCCAGGTGTGGTTGGAGGATCCACAGGACGCAGAGAGGCAGCAGGGGGAGCAGGGGGAGCAGCGGATGCTTGAGGTAAAGGAGGTACCACAAGATCCCGGACTCGCCATGGCTGTTGCACGACTACACGCCGGGCTTCACCACCGCCGAGTGAGTACCTGCCCGGGCCAATAGCAGGGCCAGTAGTCGAGCTAGTGGATGTCTCTGGATTGCCAGTGGCGGTCGAAGGGAAAATGTCCCTCTTTGGTTGTTGAGCTGCTTGTCGAGCCTGTGGTTGTGGAGTCATGAAGGATCCTAGAACCCTTCGTGCTGGAGTTTGTTGAGGCATGGTGGGCAAAGGGGTTGGTGCGTCCCCGTCTTCCTCCTGGTCATCCTTGTCAGCATTGTCATCGTGCTCTTCTTCCCCGTCCTATCACAAATTATGCGTCAGCCCAAAAATTATACAGGAGTCATATACTCGGCTTACTTCTTTTTTACCGAAAGGCCAAGGAATAATGCGCTCGAGGCTCTTCCTCCAAAGCGGCTTCTGTTCAGCTTTATTGTCGTGGTCGTGATCTTCGTCTTCCTCGTCAGTGTATTCCTCTTCGTCGTCGCTTGCACTTCGCATTTCTACGTCTTCGTCCTCGTACTCCTCGATTTCGTCATCCATTTTTTCTGCCTCATCACCCTCGACAGCGCCGACAACAGCACCTAACACCTCCATTTCCTCCTCCTTTTCTTCTTCTTCCTCTCGTTCCTTCTCAGCTTTCCAAACAGCACGTTGCGCACTGCGAATAAGCACGGCACGGTGCAATGCCGTGCCACCTATGGATTTACGCCGTGGTGGCGTCCGTGGGGGCTGAGCTTGAGGTAGTGCACGTTGTGGCTGCGGTGCAACTATCGCTGGTCTTCCTGAATGCTGCATAGGAGTAGGAGTCCCAGGCGCTGCGGATTGCTGGACTCCAGGACGGGCTGGCGAACTTGCCGAGTAAACAGATGGCGATGGTAAAATAAGATGTAGAGGAACGTCCTCCAAAATAACGAGATCGCGTTCTTCCTCCACTACACGTGGATGATTCGTGTGCACAAGCACTATGGATTCCTCAGAGTCTTCTCGTCCTCGTCCTTCAGCCTCGTTGTGTTCGTCTTCCGCGTCATCGTCGCTGTCTGATTCGTCTGCAGCAACTCCAAATTTGAGAGGCGAAACTGCTCGCGGCTTGGACGGGCTCTGGCTTCTGCTCCTTGCAGGTCCATCGCCACTCGAGCCACTGCTGAAGATACTAGCTTTAATCGGACTCTGCAGGATCTTCAGGTTTTCACGGGGATCGTGAGATGGCCTCGGAGAAAATACTTGGGCAGACTGGATCATTGACAGACGAAGCTTCCGATTTCTCTGAGCTATAAACGACGTAAATAAATGGTGCGGGCGGATAAGACAAGCAAGATAAAGACTTACCGACCGGTGTAGCTAGCAAGACCTTGCGCACTTCTTTTGGCGGGTAAGTAAACTGGAATCGTTTACCATGAATTTCAAATTCGCAGTTGTTGGTAAGTGGGATGATGGACTGCTGTTGCTCGTTTGATCCACTATTTGATGGTGGTGAAGATGCAGAGTGGGGATACACCCAGCATCCGTCCACCAGAGCTCCTGCTTTCCCTTGAACTACAAGGAATGCCTAGGTAATTTGAGCCAGAAATTAGTGGCCGAATTACGTTCAAAAGCTAGAGAACGCACTTTTCCATCTTCATTAATGACCCTGCAATGCACTGGGTCGACGGCGGAGTAATACAGCCTAACATCACATGTAGGAGCACGTCCGAATGTAAGGTTGGCAGAATCGATTCCAAATGAGGTTACAACCTGGGGTTGTTCAGGACTTGGGTTAGTGTCCTTGGACGCGCTATTCGAAACAGGTCTTGCGATGGGTCCATTTCGCCTCTTAAGTAGGCTGAGGGTGCCGTATCGTCCAACCTGGCTAAACCCGGACGTGTCCATTGCTTTCCGGTTCGTGATATGAAGCTAGCTGTAAAATAGGTTCAAAAGTGAAGTTTTCGCAGCCGCAATGCCTCAGCTCGTACTGTTCGTTGACTTTTGGAAGTTCAACCCCGTTGTTGATGACCTTGATCGACAGTTTTACTGCTATCGAGTCGTAATCGGTGAATATATGGTCGCTTTTTACACTGAAAATTGAGGAAGTGTATGATCAAGGGGTGCTCCTGCCAAACAAAAAGGGGGGCAGTTGGTTGAAAAAAGTCAAGTTCAACAATCAAAAATCAGACGCGTCTGGTTCTCCCATCACGTGGTCGTAGTGATTGCCATTGTTTGGCTAAACGAACAGGTCATCCAAACTCCGCCACTGCAATCATTATGTATGACTCTGAGCGCTGCACTGCAGCTGCAGCGAGCGCCAAACGGGTCCTCTCGCCCACTCTAGCCATTCTAACGACTCTACGACTGCTATATAGATGCTTGTTATTGACCTGCCTACGGAGATTCTCTTAGAGATTGGATCTCACCTCGGTTTCGAAGATTTATCTTCCACCCATCTCTCAATGACCTGCAAGCGTTTCTATACCGTCTTCACTCCTGGAATCCTCGAAGAACAGGTCAAACACATCGGTGAACTTATAGCGGACTCTCGAGTTACTATCTATAAGAATTTTGGGGCACAACAACTGGCCATGGTTTCCCAGAAGGAGTTCATTAGGGTACGACCACCCTTCAAGCCTCGAATATCCTACAGCAAAATCGTGATACACATTTCCAACACTCAGAAGGACCTTTGGTGCGTGAAAAGTTTAATAGCACGCGCATCTTATCTCCACGATGTCGTCCTGTACCCCTCACAGACCTTCAGCCTTCGACAATTGGCTCTCATCCTTATCGCCTGTGCTGTCCGGAGTGACATCCGCCTTACAGTTTCAGGAACAATTACTGACAGTGACAGTGAGCCCCCTTTCGTCGTCCAATTAGAGAGTGCAGACTCTCTAGTCGCTGCCGAAGAGGAGAAGGTCGTAGCCCCAGCGAAGACCGTAGGTCCGGCTTCTAGGGAACAAAGGCATTCCGGCTCCTCGTTGCACAAGGTCCCTCGTCTACTTTCGAAATTTGTTTCCAAAAGACGCAGAGAGCGATCTCCTTTGACGATCACCAGAATTGCGACGCCCCCAGCGCTTTCCTCGGAAGATAAAGTTGATGACGTCGTGATAAAGCCCAAATTTATTGTGACCCTTCCGTCTCAACTTCGAATATCTACGCTCACAATTGACGGTGGGACGTTGTTCTTGCCGCTTCTATACCCTCTCACCCTCAATATCTTGAACTGCGGCTCTGTTACGAATCTCTCTATATCTCACGCATCCACTTCGCTTGAATGGTCCCAGATCCTTCCCTCAATCACCATGCTTAACCTAACGAAGCTCTCCATTAGCAATCCACCCGTTACCTTTCCTGATCTTTTAGCCTTTTTGGAACGTCACCCCTCCTTAGAAACCCTGGATTTAACATTCTATAAAGCCGTCGGGGCTATGAAGTTGCCGTCCACAGGCTTTCTACCCAATCTCAATTTATTGATCGCAACCTCGGAGTACATAGTCCTGTTTTTGGAACACAAGAAACTCGGACACCTCTTAGCCCTACAACACATCTATCTAAAGACACCTAGCGACGTTAGCTATACACGGACATATCCATACCCTAAGCACCCAAATCACTCAGTTTACGACCTGCTTTGTCGTGGGCACTTCACCAATCTATGCCTCACCCTTGAGCACTTCTCCATGAGCGGCATACTTGAATGGCTATTACGCGGTGCTGATGCCGAAGATGTGCCTCGTATACACCAGCTTCCTTGCCTCCAAAAGCTGGTCATAGCGAAGGGGCACCTGTGGATTGGCACGACAAGCCAAATAATGCCAAAATTGTTGCAATGGGTTTGTATCCTCTTGAACGATACCTATTTCCTCATCAAAAAGCGATCAGGCGCACTAGATTCCCCCCTTTCAGGAGATCATCAAGTTATTGAACGATTTCTTTGGCTTACGTGCCCACACCTGGAACTCATACAGTTGGACATTGAAGAACCTGGACGATCTCCAATTTGGCTAACGAGAATAAAGCTAGGAGTGACTCCAAAACATGCCCCATCCATCCATTCATCCAAGCTCAATGTATATAATAAATAAAGTTCCGAGAATTTTATTTAACCGCTTCCTTAGGTCATGTCTATTTTACAGGCACCTACGACGATAATTGAAAGGGCTTTAATCACAGTTGGGTCTGATTATTTGGACTCGATTCCAAACAGCAGCGGCAAGTGGGCGGAGGCGTTAGCAAATTATAAGGACAAAAATTCAAGAGACTCACTCTCAGCCTCCATTTCGAACGCCTGGTAAAATATTCCAGAGCCAGTTCAGTTGTAAAAATGATATTCGAGGAAAACCTGAAACAGAAAAAGGATACATGCCTCTCACCAAAGGTTACGGAGGCTACGGAGGTCACGCGGCCTACGGGGTCAGGGACTTGTCCACCTGGCTACCACGGCTCTGGGGACTACCATAGCTCAACATAGCCATGTGTTTTTTTCCTGAGGCGACTACTTCCTCAACGTCCTTATTGGAAGCCGTCCCATATGAACTATTTTCTGCCTTCGCGTCCCATCTTCCACTCCATGCCACTCCATCGACCCTTCTTTCTTTAGCACTAGTAAATCGGTGGCTCTCAGGAATTGCTTTGCGCCTCATTCACTCATGCATCGTCCTCAAGTGCGAAAGCGACGCCACGAAGATGATTCTGAGACTATTGAAGGACCGTGATCTTGGAAGAACAGTCCAAGAGTTGCACATCATGTGCCAGCCCATGTTCCACCCTGTCAATACTTCTCCTAGCGTCGTGGCTGGGCTACAGGATGTAATTGAGCTTGGTTTATTGCCCAACCTGCACACCCTGGGCATCAAACTCGTTCCTTCAAGGGTCGACTTGAGCCAGTACAGCAAACTTAAACCTGGGTTTTTCAGGAACCTGCGAATAAAATGCCTTCGAATCAAATGTCTGCTATTGGAGAACGTTGGTGACGCCGCCGAAGATCGTTGGTTGGATGGAACTGGGCTATTTGAGATTCACGTACGCCTGGCGTCTTTCCTTTTTTAAAAAAAAAAACAATTGAGGGTCTTGTAGGACTTAAATTGCCTTGGCCTTGTTTTTCCACCCTCCTGCATGGCTTCTAAGCGGGAATTTGGAAAGATTCAAAATAGCTTACGTCTTTTCTCCTCCACTTTGCATACATTAGCGATCTCCAGGCAATCTAGTGCGATATCCACCTCCTGCATTTTTTCTCTCAATTTCCCCAATTTAAGATCCCTCAGCCTCACCAATTACGTCGTGGATGACACTACTGAAGCTATGAATTTTTGGAATCGTCATCCGGCACTTGAATTCGTACAGTGCACGATTGGAGGACAGAAATCCAGCTTCTTCAACGACACATATTCTCCCCAGTTCTTGCCCAATCTCCAGCATCTTAAGGTTTGTCGTCTTTTTCGTTTAACAGTCCGTATTTACAATTAAGTTTACAGGCAGAATTTTCCGAAGTGCTAACTCTTGCCAGACTTCTTCACCGCTTGGTCAGCCTCGAAATATACAATAGCATCAGTGCTCAAGTCCCATACCTTCTCCAGTCCATCCTGCCAGGTGGTTTACCAAAGCTCAAAAGTCTCTTCATTCATCAACATCCTTTGCTATATTCCATAGAAGACGACGAATTGGAAGGCCGCCCCGAATTGGAAGGTATCGAAATGAAGGGCCTTTATTACGAAACAAAAGAGTGGAAAACTGACGGATATGCAAAGTATTCAAGAATTGAGGACATGTCTTTTTCAGATGGCTACATGCCCTCCATTGTTCGAGGAGCCCCAAATCTAGAAGAACTTGGACTTCATAGCTCGGCAAGAAGCTTCTTGTCATTGTCATCTTTTGTAAGAGATATTTATCAGTTAATTATTACCAAGACCTCTAAATTAATTCCAATGACCCAACTCTCGCACTTTATTATCTAGGAGATGATTGGATCCTCGTTAGGGCCATTGAACCGCCTCGAGAAAATATCATTTGTAGCTCTGGGGGTCAAGGATGGTACTCTCTTGCGCTATGGTCGTATTCTAGCCGAAAGATGCAAGTTGCTGAAAACTCTGACTAATATTGGTCGTCTTTCCTTGCCATGTCTGGCGGCGAGAGTTCGACGAGGAAATGCTGGGGAGGTGGAGGATATAGTCCTGACTAAAGGTTTTGGCATGGAGGTTGCACATGCAGATCAGGCCTTTCCTGAGTTATGCTGGTATTAACAAAGTCCCTAGTCATTTACACCTGGTGTAAATGAAGTTCAAAATTTTTTTGATGTCAGCTTTGGGCGTCTGGCGCCAACCATTTAAGTAAATTAGGAGAGGTTCAACGAAACACATGTACATGTGGCTGTGCAATATTTCTGATCCATAACCACCTCGATGACACTGGAAGACATCCCTCCTGAACTTTTTGAGGTATTCGCGTCCTATCTTCCACTTCATGCGACTCCGCCAGCCCTCCTCTCCTTGGCCCTTGTAAACCGGCGGATCTCCACGCTCGTATTACCTCTCATCCATTCATGTATAGTCCTCAGATACAAAACCGATGCCGCGAAAATGATACAGAAAATATTAGGGGATCCCACTCTTGGACTGGCCATCAGAGAGTTACATATGATGACCGAAAGCTTTCCTGGGGCTTGCAATGACTGGATCTTTCCCTTTGATATCGTTGGCGGTCTACAAGACGCAATTGACCGGGGCTTATTACCCAACCTTCGCACTCTGAGCCTTGAATTACTCGGTAAAGCCAAACTACGAAACGGATTTTTTAAGAACCTGCGCAGTAAATGTCCTCGACTGAAGGGATTCTTGTTGGATAATGTGGGCGACACTTGGGGAGATCGTTGGCTTGACGAAACAGGGTTGGACGAAATCAAGGTGCTTTCAATTCTTCGGCAGCCGCTTTGAAATTGACCTCTTATTAGGATCTAACAAGCCTCGAATTGACTTTTCAGATCAAGTTCCCAGAGGAAGAAGGGTGTCTCGATAAATTGGAAAAATATCTGAGTACTTTGACTGGCACCCTTCATACTCTGTCCCTATCGAAAGATTTAGAGATAACATACGCTTCCGACCTTCTCACCCTCTATTTCCCTCACCTGAGATGTTTGAAGCTGTTCAATTTCTACGTCGAAGATACTACTGAAGCCATGAACTTCTGGAACCGCCACCCTTCTCTTGAACTCATAGAGTGCACGATCGGCGAGGGTCAAAACTTCTTTGACAGAACATTTACGCCCGATTTCTTACCCAACCTTCTACACCTCAAGGTTTATCTCTTGGCGCCTATTTCTTGAAATGCGCTCACATGTACTTATGCAGGCAGAGTTCTGCGATGTGCTAACCCTCGCCCCAATACTTCATCGCATGGTTAGCCTTGAAGTATACTTTAATTACAATGCACAACTCCCGTATCTTCTTCAATCCGTTCTGCCAGGGGGTTTACCGAACCTCAGAAGTCTTTATTTCGACCAATCTCCGTCTTCTGCGGCAAGGGCATACATATCGACGGTGAGTGTGGAAGGACTCTGGTACAAAACAGAGGAGTGGGAGTCCGGAAAATTTGGAGCCCACAAGAAGATGAAGGATATGTCCATTTTTGATGGTTACATGCCCTCGATTGTTCGAGGAGCACCCAAGCTGGAAGAGCTTTCAATACACGGGGTATTGAACGAGTTCTCATCCTTGTCATCCTTTGTAAGTAGATCACTGATAACTTTCTTTTGTCAATGAACACGTCTACCCAGGAGTCCATCGGGTCTTCTCTGGAGCCTCTAGAATGTCTTCAGAGAGTATATTTCTCAGCACCAGATATTGAAGACGATATTTTTCTTTGCGGTGCTCACGTCCTAGCCAAGAAGTGCAGAAACCTAGAGCTTGTGACCGACATAAGCTACGTTTTCTGGCCATATCGGAATGCAAAGATTAGCAGGAGCGACACAGGCGACGTAGAAGACATTGTTATGGGAAGAGGTTTCGGCACACAAATTGGGAAAGAAAATCAGCCTTTTCCATTTCCTTAGCTAGGTGCGCAACAGAGCCTTCCTTTTGCCAGTTCTCGTCATATCTGAGGAGACGTCATATACCCACCCGTAAGTTATGTTTTCTAATTACATCTTTGCCTTTGGAACATTGCATGCAATCAATTCTTATATTTTATTACCTTCGAAGTGCGATCCATAAATATTTGAAGATTAGATTAGATTGGTTTTGTCACTGCGACGCGTACACATGTCCAAATAATTATAGTTCACTTTCAACCACCGTCTTCAACGAACTCAATCCACAGGATCAAGGCATGAAAGTCATCGTCAAGCAATGGAACGCAGTCGCGCAATGGCGCTGGGACACAGGCCACGCGGAGCAAGACGACGACGGCGAAGGCGATGTTTGTGGTATCTGCCGCGTACCCTACGAGGGGTGCTGTCCGTCTTGCAAGATGCCAGGGGAAGATTGCCCTCTGAGTGCGTGAATTAGTTTCTTCCGGTTTTTCTGTGTCTGATTTTTCTTCTTACTCTTCAGTCTGGGGACAATGCACGCACGTTTTTCATATGCATTGCTTGCTAAAGTGGATCGGAACTTCAGCATCGAAACAACAGTGTCCCATGGACCGCAAAGCTTGGGGTATGCCGTTCTTTCCTGATGCTTTACATGTCTTCGAACTGACCCTCTCCTTTGGTTTAGTGACTGCGGAACGCAAAGTCGGAGCGACTGACTTGGCGACTGACTCAACATGACCGCCAGACTCAACTTGTATACCTGACTGAATCGATCTCGGTTTGTATTTTGGATTTTGCCATGATTTGCCCAGCTGATTTCCTCGCCAATGAAAGGACGAATCCGAGTCTACGTTTCCACCTTGATATATCGGACACTAGCTGTGTGATGCAATGGTGTCACCCTTGGAGTCTTTTCTATTGTCTTCATACCCGAGGACAATGAGCTGTCGACAGCAAACAGACTCCCATCTGGTTGATATTGAGATCTTGCTTCTGGTGGTCAAAATACGAAGATCCTATAATTTTTCCAGTTTTCTCGAACCCTTGACAATCTTGCTTAAGTTTTTCAGTTTCAGAAAGCTCAGGCATTATCTAGGGAGCTTCGTGTCGCCTTAGGTGCCCTATGTACCTACTCATTACCAACCAAATATATCTCTATATTCTACGCCTTTTTACGTCCCCCATAGCATCGTGCCAGTCTCCAGAGGAAACACGAACATATTCGCTGATTACCTAATGTCTTTTATCTCTCTTCCTGACCTTGACACTTCGACGGAACATTTGTGTTTCTTGTCTTTCATTTCACCTTCGTTACAGGACTACTACACTCCTTCGACCCCCATCAGATGCATCATTGCTTTCAAATTCAAGAAATCCTAGTGATTATATTCGAGTTTGTGATCAGCAATGTCGAGAACAACAAACCGGCCTTGGACAGGCAAAGCGTCGTAGCACTCTTGAAAACGTGCCAAACATTCCACGGACCTGCAGTGCAGATACTATGGAGAGAGCTCTACACACCAGTGCCTCTGCTTCTTACCATGCCGGATGATCTTTGGGAGGTGGAAAAGATAAACAGTGGGGCTTACCGCTACTTTGGCCGACCTCGGACCCTCGTGAGTGGATATATGTGATAATCCAGCGTTCGCAGAACTCCAACGAGGTTTACAGACTTTCAAAAGAGACGTGGTGCCCAGTGATTGGCAGAGATTCGATTTCTACGCGCAATTCGTGAAAAGGCTCGGTGTCATGGGCCCAAACGAACGATTGTCCGTGAACTTCATCGTCGTCGACGACGCGGTGTGCCGCGCGCTCGAGCAGCGTAAAAGAACCCTCCTCCCCGCCCTAACGTCTATTGCATCAGCCTCGAACGATCTCATATACATCACGCATTTCCTGACACCGGCCGTTCGCCGACTGAAACTCACCATGCATTCCAGACAGCTCGAGCTGCTGATCAGTCTCGCGAGAGCTATTCCCTGCCGCGCGCCGATGATCAAAGTCCTGCACCTCACGGAGAGCCACACCTGGAGAAAGGAGGAGATAACCCACTTCTCACAAATCCTGCAGCAGCTGCTCTGGGACCTTGATCTGGAAGAGTTCAATTGCGAGTGGTTCCCGCTTACCAGCGGAATGGTGGAGGCACTCTTCTGTATGCGCTCTCTGCGTGTCGTGAACATCCGCACCATACTGCCACACCTCGTGGAGGACCTGCAAATTTATCCCTTAAAAAGGCCCCGTCTAACAGAGTTCAAATTATCGACCGACGTCTTAGGGAGCGATAGCCTCTCCAAGCTAGTCCCCCTGCTTCTGCCCTCCAAGCTGTCCGTGTTCAGCGTCACTTCCTCTATGACCATCGGCGCAGAGAAAGACGTCACCGACTTCGTTCTCGCTATCGCAGCACACTGCTCTCCGATTGCGCTTACTGAGCTCACATTCGAGCCGAACCCCAAAGGCGGGCAGCAAGCTCAGATCCCCGGGCTCGGACCTACCGCCGTCACATTTGCGATGCTGCGGCCGCTCCTCCCATTTTGCAACCTCCGCGAACTTAAATTGAACGCACAACCGTTCGACCTCGCAGATGACGAAGTCAAACAGATGGCCATGGCATGGCCCCGCCTCGAGGGCCTGTACTTCGGCACCTCAGACTATCACCCATGTCCACGGCCATCGCTCAAGAGCCTCTCATGGTTCGCGACATACTGCAAGAAGCTGGTTAGTCTCGAATTCGAGCTCAGCGAGACCCCTGGTGATCTGGCTGAGCCGACGTCTGAGGAAATGGCGTTGGCGGAGGGTCATGACCTCCAGTTCTTGAGCGTTGGCGCGTCTATGATACAGAATCCAGACAGGGTTGCTGGTTTTCTAAATCGCGTGTTCCCCAATTTGATACTCCTTATGTGGACGTCTCTAA
The DNA here is from genome assembly GCA_023014345.1 of Galerina sulciceps. Taxonomy (NCBI): domain Eukaryota; kingdom Fungi; phylum Basidiomycota; class Agaricomycetes; order Agaricales; family Galerinaceae; genus Galerina; species Galerina sulciceps. The sequence continues at coordinate 1,005,887 of JAEDXJ010000007.1, forward strand.
GGCCCATTAATCCAGACGAGGATAACCCTAATAACGAGCGATGGAAAGAAGTACAGGCGCAGATTCAGAGGGTGGACTACTCAGATTGATTGGATACTTCTAACATTATACTATTAAATTAGAGTCCTTTATGTAGACTAAATACCCGTCGACTTCTCGATGTCAGTCATAGCTCAACACTAAAATGAGGCTAGAAAGTCCATCAATATTGATTCAGGAATGGCTAATATACGTTATAATACAACGAGTAGATCATATTACGGGTACAAGATCTCGGGCATGACACCTACAACAAGCGCAGTAAAGTTATCATATCATCAAACAAGCCTAGTGGAACGGCCGACTCGTCGGCACAATATCCCGCTCACTCGGGCCATCATCAAAGTCGCCCTTCTGCGTCTCCCCATAAGTGCCCTTGAAGTCGTCTCCGCGGATGTAGCCAGGAGGCTTCCCAGTACCATCGTACGGCGGCACGAAGGCGTCTGTGCTCTGGTTGGGGGGAGGACCAGCGGGGGCGGGATAGGAGGGATAATACCCTGGCCCACCGCCGTAGGGCATGTTCGTGGGGTTGTAGGGTGGGTTGTAGTGCGAGGGGAAGTTGCCCATGCGGTGCGAGGCCGGCCCGCGGAGGACGTTAGCTGGGTGCGCGGGGTCGAGCACTTGGCGGAGGTAGGCGAAGGCCATCATGGCGAAGAAGGCGGCGAGGACTGGGATGGTGTTAGATGGATGAAAGATGAGGTGTGAGGAGTACGCACAGGTTGTTATTAGGAAGGCAACGATGTTTGACCATGACCCACGATTCCATTCGCTGTTGCACCCTGGAGAAGTAATTTTAGTTTGAATGGATTTGGGTTAGCGGAGTGCACAAGCAGGCTTACAGTCTCTGGCGGCCGCGGGACTTAGTGTGCCGCCATGAACAGGACCGAAGATGCTTCCCTAGGAAAATGTTAGCACTCTCCTAAGCGTCATGACGAGAAAAGAACTAACATAGATCACAGTATCGCCTTCTGTCACATCGGTACATGTGTTGATTATCGTTGTCTTTGAAAGGTGTCAGCAAGTGCAGTCTAGTGAATGGGAGGTATGGAAGACACAAACCTTAAGAGTAAAGTGAATCACGACCTGCAGCAAACCAATGGCCGCCATCACCAAGGTGACTAGGCCTGATAGGTAGGCGAACAGTCGGACGAATTGTAGTTTTTGCTGCGGCGATGAGTAAGTTAAATTGTGTCAGATTATGACGGCAGACGCACTGAGGATGCGGCGAAGATTCCGAAAACCTGCGAAAAGGAATAGGAGATTATGAGGGGGGCTAAGACTTTGGTGGTAGGAGCTCACCTCAATGAGGAAGACACCCATGTAAAGTGCTCCGAGTACTATTGAAAACGTTGCCAGTTTACTGGCATTGTCTAGTGGATATTTTAGTAAGAATGATTTAACTAACTGGAAAGTCACTCACGTGTATTGTAGAATGATACATTGCGGAAGAAGCCAATCTTTAGTCATCTTTGAGTAAAGTCGATTGAAAGAACAAGGCGAGGAAAACATACGCCACTGGAGAGGAAAACATACATCAGCTCAAAAACAAGTCCATAGATACTCGAACACTCACGAGAAAAGAGCCCAAATGCCGCCAATGAAAGCCACTGTGGAGCAGGACAATAAGTCTCATATTGAGCAGAAACTTAGCTGATACTCACGAGAAATGACTATTGGCCGTAGATTTCTTCGATACACTCTCGTCACGAATGCGTATGAGGGAGGTGCTCCTGAAAAAATGAACATCCGAGATCAGCACCGCCAAGATTCCGGTTATCAAGCGCTCCTCACCTAATTTCGAAAACGTGCGATAAGTACGTCACTTTCAGCAGAAGCCAGGCCAGAGAAACGACGGACGTACCTTGGGGTGGTGGTGGCCTGCTATCCATAGTGTGTTGAAGGTGAGTTTCTGTTCAGAAAAGGGCACGCAGTGCTGAGGGAAGATATAATAAGGTGGTCGTTGCGGACAGAGGCTGTTCGAGCCGCCTTCTCAGTGCGACATGTGTTTGTACTTGTTGTGCTACCGCCTCATTGTTGTCCGCAGCCACTGTCATGGTCCCGGCTTAAACCACGCAGGCTTGAGAAGGCAGATGATTATGCACACAATAGTGCGTGGACCAGGCTGTTATTATTATTATATTTTGTCAGAATTTCTGACCAGAAAGCTGTGATGAAGGTTACGGTGGGCTGGCGTTGATTTGACGATTGGCGCCGGTGCTCCGAAGATCGCCGTGTTCGTCCCTCAAAGGTCCAAAAAATCCTGAATGTTTCCAGAACCTCTGTAGTGACATAAAACTGAATTTCCTGCGCGGGCTTGGCCCTTCAAAAGATCTGTTTGAAGGTCAATCTGAAGGATGTCGGGAGCTTGCTGAGCACCGCCTCAGCCCGACTGTGCCGAAGCCGACGTGACCGGATCAGGGAACATAACAATCCCCCATCACGCTTTCCTGTTCCTTGTCCGGTACCACCACTACGTTCAACTGCCAGCCAGTATGATACGTCCTCCTCCGCTTCAACTAAAGCGTAAGCCTGATCTTTTCTACTTGGGTTTCTTTTGCTAACCTATAAATAACAAATCTCATCTCAAATATGAAGTTGACAACAGGTTTCCACGTCAGTACTGCCCTCATTCCGTGCTCTGGGTCACTAGTTCATTTTCGACATTGCAGATCCCGTGCAGACTCCGAGCAAACCGAAATCAAAGTCGTTTGTCTCGCAGCTCTACAAGGCTAGTTGGAAGAACCCTATCATCGCCGGTATGTCTCGGTCGTTTTGCAACACGTTTTGTGATTAAGCTTACCTGACTTCAGTTGCTGGTCTCAACGGTTTACGATACGTCTTTGCGTATGTTCTATTCTTTCCTTTCTTCGAGTGCTTTGTTGATCTGACTGTAATTTTTGGACATCTGTAGTGCTGTAAGTCGCCCTCACAACACGTGTATCAAAATTTGACCTCGCCTCCTGTTCATTTGTACCACCAGCACAACGCATTCGAAGATGCTATCGTTGATGATGCGGGTGCGTACCTACCTTCAGCTTCCGTTCCTACCCTAACATCTTGCTCCAGAGGCAGCTGAAAACCTCGCAAAGGTTTCCATCGCGCTGGGCGTGATGTACTCGATATGTTTCTTAATCGAGATATACGGCATCATTGGCGTTTTGCAGGTGAGTCCATTCTAATTCTCCTTACTGCTTATACTGCTCTTCCGTTTAACAAGCTAATTTGCACCTTTTTTCTCTTTCATGTAGCAACGTCTGAGCTTGGTCCGCGCTTACGTCTACCTCACGTTGCTCGCGTCTGTGCTCATCACCAGTGCTGGTATCCTAAACGGCATCTCATATTTCGCTTTTGGTGTACGTTAATTATGCTCTCCTTGTTGACACTCCTTCCATCCCTACTTACTTGATTGTTCCATTGTTTTAGAATGACCTGATGATGGAATGCGTGTCACTGGCCGTCGAAGGTCGCGGGTACGAGAAATCGATATTCGTAAGGTCTTCTCTTCATCCAGAACGTCCGCAAATTAATTCGTAGTACCACGACAGCGCAACCGACCTTGGCCCGGGTCTGTGTTCGCTCTCCCAGCGAAAGCTGCTCGAAAACGTATGCTCGCACCCTCCTTGCCAAGCCCAAGGCACACCAACTAACCATCAATCCAAACAGAATGTGTCTACGCCTGGGTCCACGGAGCCTACCCTCAAGTCGCCTCCGTCTTCCTTTTCTCCCTCATCCCAGCAGTGATATACTACGTGATGGTCCACACGTACTACCGGCAAACCACCGACCCCTCGCACCACGCCAACCTCCTGCAGAACAAGCGGATGGGCACGGCGCGCCAAGCTTCCTACTCCCGAGTGCGTGATCGGAGCAGAGCCAACCGGGACACGGAGGGAACATCCACCAGCCGCCTCCTACCTGGTGCAGGCCCCTCTGCCCGCCTCCGCGCAGGTCGGTCTCAAGTACAAGCCAACCGCTCCGTCCGGGGGATCTTCAACTCAAGCACCTACACCAGCGGGTCGCCCCCGAAGCGGAAGTACACCCCGCGCAGCCTCGTCCGATCGCATCGGCCGCCTCCGCTGATGCAGAGCCCGTCGCCTGTCGGGTTCACGTTCGCCGGCAGCACGCAAGCTGTAGGCCTGTCGATCACCCCTGGGCCGCCGTCGTACCGTCCGTCGAGGGTGTATGCCGCGTTCGCTGCTCCTGTGCCTTCTGACGACCGAAGAGAGTACGATAAGTTTGTATGATTCTGTACGATGATCTCGTACTGTTTTCGAGAACTTGGACCGATGGGGTACCCGGACATACACCATGGGCATGGACTGGATGTGCTAGCTTAGCTTAGCTTACGACGTTCTTTACAAATGCATTACGCCTTTGATCAAACTGCCTGAAGCTTGAACCCATGAACTTGACTGAAGCTCTTTCGGATTGAACAGATGTTGGGAAGTTTGTAGTTTGGGTAAGTCAATGACTTTAAATGGTAGATTGTATGCCCATTAACTACGATTCCAGTTGCTCGAAGTTTTGGTGCGTTATTATAATTCACAGCCCATAAACACTAGGGACTAGCACGGTCCGGCCATTTCCGTGGTAAAATCCGTATTTTAGTTACCGGTCCAATTCGGTCCAGTTCCACGGTTATTAATAGAAATCCGTGGTTTTCCGGACCAGCCGGGGTAATATGCTATATAAGTAAATGATTTGTAATAATAAAATACTACATATATTAGGATTTCGTTAATTATTTTATTAATATCAGTCAATCATCCTGCCAAAACGCGATTGCTCGGTGCTCAAGTTTCAAAGCCGCGATCTCGACGACAAAAAAAAGTGCGCCTCTCTCGTTTCACCACTACGGCGCCGACCACCAGGAAAAAGAAGGGTCCACAACCCCTTGAACCGTAGAGAACTGTCCGGCTGAGCCAGCAAATGCTACTTCATCTAACTGGCCAACAATGCCGGTTGACCAAATAATTACCTCGACTTCTGCAGGGTTATTTTTTGTAGCTGCGTACGTTACATAGCCTCTTACAATGCGCCAGATCCTTTGTGTGGTGCAAACGCGACGTTGAAACCGTGCTAATGCCTGGGTGGCTTAAAATAGGCACGGTTTCACGGTAACCGTGATAACCGAACCGGACCGCACCGTATTTGGACATAACCGCGGTTTTGTTACCGGTCCGCTCCGGAACGTACCATGCTAGTCCCTAATAAACACCGAGGAATTACATTTCAAATGAGAGCCAAGCGACCTTTTCTTCTGAGAATTTAGCGGGGTCGAGACAACGGAATTGGGAAAGGTTAAGTGGAAGAATTTGCGTCCTCCAGCTTATTTGGAGGCTTGCTCGTCTTTATGGCGGCGAGTTTTGCAGGCGGGGACCAAAGCATTACTCAGGCTTACTTAGGCCTGTCTATGAGTTCAAAAAATTTCGTCCCAATGCCTTAATGTTCAGTAATTCGTCTACTTCCAGTGCGCCAATCTGCATATCTACGTCTCATGGTCCTGACGTCACGAAATTCGGCCTCTGGAACGCTTCTGTCAATAAATAATCCACCAATTTGTGGGGCCTCTCGTGGGCCTTCAGGCACACGAATCCTGCTATCGCCTACTCGGTACGGTTGTAAGTTAAATTCTTTGCTCGGGGTATGCTGGACCTGTTCGTCGAAAGCTGATGACATGGCATGAACATCATCAGGTTGGTTTAATGATAGGTAGATAGCTCACCTGACCACGCTTCCAGAATATGTCGGACTAGTAGGAAGTGAAGATTGCTTCAAAATCCTATAGAATTAATCTAAACTTTGTATCCATCAAATCTGTTGTCCGCAGTTGCCCGAACTTCATTTGAGCCGTCCCTTCTTGAGTTTTTTTGACCAGCACGTTTGAAAGTTCATTGGACTCGCCGTTCAAAGTGGGTACCAATATTAATGGTAAAATATGTGGATACCAGGAACATGAGAGACAAGCTCCACAACACCACCGAACGTCGAGTGGCATGCGAAAGCTAGTACAATTTCTTCGTGAGACAAGGTGTTAACGGTGGAGTGAGCGTTTTATCCTGCTCTGACTCGGATTAGTGATTACTGGTAGCAACAAGTGGATTGAACAAAATTTGAGTGCAGGTAATTCAGCATCCCAGCCGTACGCGTAGTTCGAGGACGACATGTAATTCAAGTATTTTCGATTGTACAGATTACTGAGCCTCGTGAAGCATAGTACTTGAATATCGAGAGCGCTTCATCTGTTCTATTATTACTTTTGAGAGCGCCAATTTTAGATGATCATTTTCTATTCTTAGCCCCACGTTCTATTATTGAACGCAAATTGAAATTCAATTTGAAATCCCACAGGACCTCAAAACTGTATAAATTACGCAGAATTGACAATCTTTGACCTCTTCATCCCATTCTTCCAGCCTTCTTGGTGAGTGAGTGGAAAACGGCCAAAGCAGTGGCATGTACTGATTCGATTACAATGCTAGGTCTTTCGACGACGCATATCACGGAGCCAGCCTCAGAGAAATAGAGAAATACTTGAGTAGCACCAGTGAGTAATCCCAGTTTTAACTTCTTATTTTCTCTGCGTGTAAAGTCTGACGGATAACCGTTGAAGTTTATTCAAAGATGAAGACGTTCTTCTCTACTGCCATTGTAGCCTTATCGCTCATTGCGAGCGCCCATGCGGTCCCACAAGCTACCGTCCCTTGTCTCTCGGACGTATGCCTCGTCAATAAACCGGATTGCCCTGTAGGCGAATCACCGACTGGTGGTCCAGGCTGCTGGGGCTGCTGCCAGCCAATTTGCAGGCCGAGTATTTGCGCTTCCGCCAGGCCAATCTGCCTGACGGCAGAGACCCTCACAGCGCCATCCGTAGGCTGCTGGAGATGCTGCAGGCCGGTGTGCGGCATCGAGTGCTCCATCGAAAAACCGATTTGCGTCGATGGATACGCAGTCAGTGGGGCGGATGGCTGTTGGAGCTGCTGCCCCATCGTCGCCTCTGACTGACCACTAAATGAAAAGACGGCCTTTCCATAATATCCGCTTTAAAAACTGTCTCGTTAACAAGTACAAAAATCGAGAACCCACTTTGATATTCGAAGTTTACCAGGATAAGTTTGACATGCGAAATCAGAGGTTGAGAGCATCAATGAGCTTAAAAAAATTATGGTAAAAGCGTCGCAGATAGTTCGACCTTTTCCCCTTTTGAAGAACGTTACTTGAGCGTCCGTATGACCTTTGCAAAACAAAAAATCCGTACCGGACAAATGACCTAGCACCAGCAGAACACTTGGCATTCTATTTATAAATTCGTTTGTCCTATACTTGCTTTCCCTGTCATGTTCGACTTTCAAGGGTCTGTTTTCAATGTATAAAAGGGATGGAATCGACTATCGCTAACGGGAGGCCCCACTCTGGAAATTACCTTGGTAAGTACTAGTCCTTACCACCATCGTCACTCCGTTGAGGTAAAATTAGCTTCGGCGTCAGGTCTCGAATCAAAACCACAAACCAGCGAGAATTATTTCTCTCCAATAAACAGAGTGAGTAAACTCATCATCCGTCCATCAGTGTCTGATATTAATGTCCTCCCAATTTGTAGCGAGTTCTTCGAAAAATGAAGTTATTCCTTGCCGCCGCCGCCCTCGCATCGCTCGTCGCGAGCGCTTATGCAACTCCCCAAACAGACCCTGATATCGCTATCGCCTGCACAGATGTATGCTACCTCACGAAGCCAAACTGCCCCGCCGGTGAATTTGCGTCCGGGGGTCCAAACTGCTGGACTTGCTGCCGCGGCACACTCCCCACACCAGTGCCAATCTGCAGCAAAGTCTGCACTGTAGACAAGCCTATTTGTCTCGAGACCGAGACCCTCACCGGATCCGAAGGGTGTTGGGGATGTTGCACGCCAACTTGCGGAGGCGTCTGTTCCAAACTGAGGCCTATTTGCCTTGATGGATATACGTCTAGTGGAGTAGCAGGGTGCTGGGGGTGCTGCCCAATTGTCGTGTCGCCACTGGGTACGGATGTGTGACGATCCACATTGAAAGGAACTGAACACGGAGAAAGTTGACACGATAAATTCTACACAAGAATGACCCGGTCTGTAAAGTACAGTTGCTACGCGAATGGAGAATTCTGGAATTTTGACATTAACGGAAATCATGTGGAGTGAGCCAGCGCTATGTAGAATTCACTTAACACCCTTACATAACAAGGTGTGGCTAAAAAAGAGAAAGGACTCCAGACCAATCACCAAACCTCCGGTCCGAAGTCCGTGGGCGCCAAATTAAAGGGACTCATGATAAGTGCATGAAGAATGATGAGCGCTGAGGACGCGAAGCCTCGCGAACCGGATTTGCTATGTAGATGTCGTGATCAATTCAATGACTGATCTTACACTGTAATGTGGTTCAAAGTCTCCTATTGTTTGCGATATATTCAGCATCTCTCAAATGAAAGAGGCCTGCTCCTGTATCCTGCAGGAATAATGTGAATCTGCATACTTTTTAGTAGGGCAATGAAAAAACGGGGAAATTCCACACACGTTCGATTTTAATGGGCGCTGTAATTGGACGGTTAGTGATTCACAAAGCCGATAGAATTGCTGGGAGCATCGAGGAGACCTGGGAATAAGTTATTTTAGTGCCCGTATAACCATATGCAAGGAAGCACTGCTAAATATATTGGCGGTTTCGTCCATAAAAAACGTTTCATAACTGTACGATGTACGTCTGAACACGGGAAAAAGAAACTTACAAGAGGACCTTCGAATCTTCACCGCATGTCAATTATTTCTACAGGGGGAACGTTTACTCAGATGAGAACTGGGCTGTTATATTTATGGGTATTGAAACAATTTAAAACGAACCTTTCGATGCTGGTGCACTTGCCAGGGTTAATTGACCCGGCGTTGTAGGTACCGTCATTATCTGCTCATATGCTCGCACTCAGCACAATGACGACCTTCAGACTGATCTTCACTCTCGCCCTCCTCCTCCCTATTATCCACGCAAACCCTAAACCTCCATCCGGAGCACCTCCCTTCGATGCTGCGACCGCCGCCGCCGCCCTTGCCGCTCTGGGTCGCTCACCTTCCACTCTCCGTGGTCCCGGTTCCCTACCAAACCCGCGTCTACCCGCTGGCACCGATACGATGCCGGAAATCGAACACATTGTGTTGGTAATGTATGAGAACCACTCGTTCGACAACGTATTCGGTCTTCTTGGACGCGGCGACGGTCTTCCTGTCTCCCGCAGCGGCACTGTCACAGCGTCGAACCCATATGCGAACGGGAGTGTGCAACACGCCTTTGAAATGCCGAATACGTGCCAAGGCGGGCACATTTCGCAGGAGTGGAATGTGTCGCATGTGGCCTTTAATAATGGGTCTATGGATGGCTTCGTCCGTGGGATTGACTCGCCAATGTCGATGGGGTATTTGAGGGCGAGGCATTTGCCCTTTACGTGGGACTTGGCGAGCCACTTCCCAATTAGTGATAGATGGTTTTCGTCGGTAATGGGCCAGACTTGGCCGAATCGCATGTATCTGTACGTGATCTTCTGGTGTTTGAGTAGGGACTAGGAACTGATCAACCGTCGACGTCAGGATTGCGGGCACGAGCATGGGGATTGTCAACACTAACCAAAATATCACAGGGCTTATCCCACCCTCCGGCACAATCTTCAATACGTTTGACCGCTTTAACATCAGCTGGACCGACTACCTTTCTCCAGGTGCATTCCCTTTCGGCGCCACACCAGAACTCTTCACTATTAGCGACAATGAAACCGTCACGAACAACCACGCCACTCTCGACGACTTCTTCGCTGGTCTCGCGTCCGGCACTTTACCACAATTCTCTTTCTTCGAGCAGAACGGCCAAACACAAAGCCAAGAAGACCCACAGAACATCGTTGTAGGTGAAGGCCTTTTTGCCTCGGTCATCAATGCGTTAGGCGAATCTTCGTTGTGGAATAAAACCGCCCTAATCTTCGTCTACGATGAGCATGGTGGATATTATGACCATGTTCCACCGCCCGTCGCCCTTGCACCAGATGACATCCAGCCTGTCGTGCCCGCAGGCGAATTCACGTACGACGGGTACCACCGCTACGGATTCAGAGTTCCAGCCTTAATGGTGTCGCCGTATGCCAAGACGGGAGGGTATGTGTCGCACGTTCTGCACGATCATACGTCGATACTGGCATTCTTGCAACGCAAGTGGAATCTGCCAGCATTGACCTGGCGGGATGCAAACGCAAACGACATGACCGATTTCTTGGATATGGAGGCGCTGGCAGGGAAAAGACCGACGTTCCCCAAGCTGCCGGCGTTGAAGCCAGCAGGTAACACCACTGCAAATTTGGAGTGTAGTGTTACGGGTCCAGGGGTGATTCCGCCAGTCGGAAGTGTCACTGAGCCACGAAACGGGACAGGGCAAGGAAAATGAAATGATTGGCCGAGGTAGGGACAATCGGGCATACCAGCATGCAATGAGCGTCCTGAAGATGCCATTTCTTCAATATTCTGTAATTAGTAAATATTAGCCTTCATGTCTTTCTGAGTTTTCGGAAAATAAGTCAGATAGCACTTACTTTCAGTACTGAGTCAGGTGCAAGTACACAGGTCCGCTTTCCTTTGGGCATGTCAGCGCCATTATAACATCTGTGTATAAATCTGTTGGTCGTATTCAAAGAAGTGGAAGGTATTGGGAACGTGGTGACACTGTGAAGAAGAAAGGGAACCAGGAAAACCGAAAGTTGAGATTAACTCTGATGATCTGATCGATCATTCTGCCTTTCAGACCTCCCATGTCATAAATATTATGTTATGCGACAAGCTACACTTCCGAACCCCCAACCCAAGCACGAACCCTATCCTGAACATCCGCCTCTTCCACACAGGAAAGAGGAAGTTCCCCTAAAAAAATTCAATGACTCACATGAAAGGCTCAGCTACTCAGGAACAGACCTGTGTGTAACTCTTCAATAAATTCATTATCTTCTTTGCTTCGTGGCAAATCTAGAACAAGAGAGAGTAATTAGTCATACAAATGCTGCTCTAGGGGACATGCACACCGTGACCAGACAGTAGATATTGCATGTAATCCTGGCGCTTTTCTGCATCATCAGGAAGAATAAGCCGACGATGTTGAGTGGGTCTAGCAGCGCTGCCTTCAATGTCCTGGTTGTCGAGGGATCCAGACTCAGACATGTCAGCGGGATCAGCAGAGGAAACGGATGACTCGTCGACAGCCATTCTGTCAATTAAGATAGACCGCCATATGCCTTGTGGATTTGGATCCTCCACAGGTCGCCAGTAGATCAGCTGAACCAGCTCGCATGTTTTGTGCATGAGCGCCTGTATGTCAGGCGCCAGACTAGTGTGACGTCCCTCCCTAATGAGACGCCGAAACTTAATTTCGGCGTTCAAAATAACTAGGAAGGGATTGAGGTTGATGGCGTCAACTCCACGAGAGTCGAATGTAAAGGGAGGTAAGCGAGGGGAGTCAGCAGTTCCTGGGGTTTCCCGTAGGACACGGTCGGGTCCAACCATGTAATTCTTTTTCTCGATGGTGTCACCGACCCGATGATAGAAGGGGAGGTCCATGCCATCTGGCAGAAGGTGTTCGGGAAGGAGAAGAACTAGCTCATACTCGAGCCCAGTAAACGAGTCTCCGAGCGTCTATCAGACAGGTTAGCATATGCAAATGAGAGGAAGCATGAGGTCCTCGCATCAAATCGACGATAATATCCACAGCATTCATCGAAGAGTTCTTGCCAGATTTTATTCTGGGCCTTGACTTTTTCAATGAGAAAATCGAGCGATTGAAGCGTGCCCGTGACCGCAATAGCAGCATATTTATTAAGAGCAGCATGGAGCATGGGATCGACTTGAATTGAAGGTCAGTCAGAGATACGGCAGATGCCACAGAAGTGTACGTACGGTTTGAGAGGTTAACCAAGCTGTTCAGATGAAAGTCAGTAGTGACAATTCCGAGGGAAATGAGAGCTTTTTCCTGCGTCGCATGAGCATGAGATGAGGGTCTTGAGCAAGCTTAGTTGTAGAATACTTACAACCGATCTCATTGTTTCCGGATCGTCCCGGACAGCGCTGATCCAGTGAACGCGCTCGTGTGTGATCCCCAAGCGTTTGGTAATAAAGCATGGCTCCGTGCGTGGAAGCCTGCTCTTAGCAGCCCTTGCATTCGCGCTGTTTGCAGAGGTAACGGACCTCGCTTGGCCACTGTGGCTTCCGGGCTTGACTTCCTCCAGGTCCCATTCACCTGTGCGGAGAGCCTCAATTTTATAAAATGGGAGTTTCGTCGAAAGGCGACCGTCAGGAAGGAGGATGCTCATGAAGGGTTGTGGTTCGAATCAAATCTGAAATCAGGCATTTTTTTCAAAACGCGTGACGTACCTCATTTCCCTTTTAGGAATTGTCTTTTTCTCAATACGCGTCGCCTCGCCTTTTGCCAGAATTCCAGAAGTAGGAACAGGAGGATCTAACGTTGTTCCTGGTATATCAGTAGGTCGGACGCATTTTCATTCGTTTGGTCATTTGGAGTAGTTTAAAACTGGGCAAAATGGAGAGATATCCCGCGAGTGCTCAATGTTCTGTACAAGTTCAACGCGTTGGTTCGGGGCAAAGGGGAATGTGATGGCAAGGTTAAATATTGTAGTGTTCAATACAGGGAACTATATCAGCACTGTACACCTTACGTGAAAAAAAAATTAAAAAGAATGCTACAGATCCACATTTTCTACACCAGCCCTAGCTCGGAACTCATCCAAATTGACCGCAGGTTCACACGATAAAAAGCCTATGCGGACCCATTTTACACCTTTACACTTCTCTGCAACCTGTTCAACAAACTGGTCCTTGTCCCCTGAAATACGTCCCAGAGATGTGAGTTCGACCACTCTTAGCTCGGACCACTGGCATGTTCTGGACCCCGTTTCTGCAGGCGTCCTACCGCGTTGATTCGGACGTGCTGGGTTCGACGAAGGGCCAGCATTTGAAATGAGGGCGAGCCAGTTGGGAAGGACGTTGAGTGTTCCCTCTTGAAGTGTAGCGGGAAACAGGGTGGATAACGAGAGCGTCTGGACACAGGTGAGTCGGGTGAGGATGGAAGGCGGCGCTTCCCCTACGGCAGGGGGAAGATGGCTAGCGAACCACTCGGGTATGCCATGCGGGCAGATGAACGTGAGGGTCAGGTCAATCGTCCTCCGTGACAGAAATAAAAACTCATTCTTGGACCTGTACCGCGTTTCATATACCCTCCTCCCATTTCCAAGGGAATTCTGCCATCTAACCAACGCTTCGAGGGCCTTGTCGAACAGCGGATAGTCGAAATGCTGCGTGGAGACCAGCTGAATACACCCACAGTCCTCCGACTTGACATCAATCTTCCTTAGACTCCCCAGAGTCGACTCGCCCTTGGGATGCGAATGGACTGCGAGATCAAGAATCCACACGACGTACGCGGGATGTGCAGCGAACTTCTCGACGCTGGGTAGAATAGGCTTGTTGCGACTGAAAGCGGATCGGGGTTTGAGTCCATTAGATGTTGGGGGAGGAAACTCGGCGCCATACAAGGATACCATCTTCAACCAATCGTTGTGCGTTGCCAAAAATATACAAATGTCCTCAAATTTCGCAAATGAGCTTGTTCGATCATGGGGAAGAGTTGAACGCACGGCCTGCATCTCGAACTCGACCAAGTTGGGAAGGTTGAGGGAGACGAAAAGTGAAGAGGGTAGGGATACCGAGTGGGGCCGTATCGAGAGGCGTGTTAGATTCTTTGCACAGCCTGGGGAGTTAAGAAGAGACAAAAGCCAGTCAGAGCATGGCGGATTCAGGAGTAGGTCGCAATGGACGGTCAAGTTCCGCAGATTCAGGTTTTTCCGCTTTGAAGTTGCAGTCAATGCCAAATGCCGCGAATCCTGGTCGGAAAATAACTTTTGCAACCCCTCTCCATTGCTAATGGCCAATGTATGGCATCCGCTATCCACAATCTTGCCCAGAAGGTCTACAAACGCCTTCCAAAAACCCGCCGAGTCCAGAGGCCAACTTTTTATCCCCGGGTGTGTCCAAAGCAGGTTCATGTTCAACCATGCATCCATACTTCCGAAGTTAAGGTCTACGTTTTCGACCCTTAACATGCGAGAAAAAATCGTCCGCAGGTTGGCCATTTCGTTGAATGTTCGCCAGACGGCGCCATTCCTACCGATGACCGCCCTTTCCTTGCATGCCTCGGGCCTTGAAAGACGAAAAGAACAAGGGGGATGCGTCTGAGACCCACCGATCTTGCATTCGCAGCCCGCCTTGAAACTCCAATTTACGTAGCGTAGTTGCTGCACGGCAAGCGCGATTCTGGTCGCATCCAGCATCTCGTCAGGGGTCCGTGTAAAATACAGCTCTCCCTCTGTGGGTGCTTTGAACTGCCCTCTCCCACGGGCGAAGAAGGCTTGTAAAGCCAGGGTGTTGAATGTCTTGCATGTTTGTGCCAGTATTACAAGCATGGCGTTTGAGCAGGACGAGAGGATGAGGAAGATGAGTTCCGGAGGGAGCAAGAGGAGCCATGAGACTTGTACTGAGTTTTTTGCTACTTTTCCTGGGCCTTTTTTTCGTCCGGAAAGTTTCCTTCGCTTCGTCATTTGAAGTAGATCTGAGAGTGGAAAATGAGAGAGGTTGGTTGGTTGGTTGTGTATAACCGGCGTGGTCCCAATATAGTGAACTTCCGGCCCAAAGGCACACACGCTGAGACCTGGAAACTCAGAGGTGCCAGTGAGACGCCGAAGAGAGGTTTTTCAGGAATCAAACAAACATGAAATATCGGCCCGCCTTCCGGGCTCTTGGCACGAACCACAAAATCATTGGTCCAAGCATGGTCGGTCAGAAAACGATTTGCAGCAGCCTTGGAACCTCGCGATCGCCAACCCAGTTGTCGAGTTTCCATGTTTTTACATCAAATATTTTCCACGTTCTTCGTCCAAATTCCTGGCGTCCTAACCACAAGGTACTCTGCACCTAATTTTTCATCTTGTGCGTCGTTTGAATTCCTTCGCCATTCTTCCAGATAACCAACGCTTCAAGCTTCAAGAGGGCCATGATAAATGACGGATAGCCAAAACCCAGCTCAAGGACTGAGTGTAAAAGGACGCAGTCCTCCGACTCTGTCCTGATTGTTGTCAGACTCTTCAAAGTCAACTTGCTCTGCGTATGGACTGCAAGATCAAGGACTGGAGACTACTGCTGTCTGGAAAGCATCTAGTGGCTGTGGATTTGAGATATAGGTGTGAGTCTATAGGGAAGGCATTGCTGTGTCGCTCTGGCAGATTGTCACAGCTGCCACCGTGGGTCATCTCAGGCTGTTCTCTTGGTAAGGTCTATAATTGGAGTCCAAGTACGGCATCTAACCTTTCGAAGCTGACCAGTACTTCTTTTCTCTTCCTTGTTATTCGACTGCATCATGCGAGTAGCAAAGCTACGACTAAAATCTCAAAGTCCTTCGGTATCGAGGCTCACCAACCTTCCGACAGAGTTGGTTCTGCAAATACTTGAGGATCTCGACGACGAGTCACTTGTCCAACTGAGCTTGACCTGCCGGAGTCTCCACTTCCTCGCACTCGACTTATTCTTCTCGAAAACAGGTATTGATACATCAAGAGGATACCTCTCGGTGGTGGAGGATTATCCAGCCCCAACCGTACGAGCTCTCCGATGCTCATTGAGGTTGCAAGACCTGCAAAAAGTTTACTTCTCTTTTACCCCGGATTTTCAAAGCCTGTTCAGGGACATGGATGAATTGCGTGGTCTCCTGGCACGCTTACCATCGATCCAATCTGTCACCCTGCATTTCGTCGGGGTTGACAACTGGGCACACGACCTACTGCACTCGAAAACTCTCTGTATAGAAGAAACAACAATGAAACGAGTTCTTACCGGCCTGCTGGATGTGATATTGAAGAAGTCTTGTGCAAAGTTAACTGTTCTGGGCTTGATAAAGTTATCGCAACTCTATACTAGGCCCATTTCTGTGCGACCGGGATCAGACGGTTTGTCTTAACCACATATACTTTGTTCTGACGATGCTTATGCTACTTGAAGGAGCCACGTATAAGATCTCGTCTCAGAATACAACCACGGAGCTACATATTTCTAGTCCCACTGCGCGAGATCACAAAGGCTCGGATCAAGAAGCTAGGCGCCCGCCACATGCCACCAAGAAGGATAGAAAGAAAACTTCCATCGTTCTTCCTATTAAGTCATTCTTTTGGAAAGTTTTCCTATCACTTCGCGGAAAACAGTCGAAAGCCGTTAAATCCAATCATCCACCGTTATTAAACACCGTTCCAAGCTCAAATGATGCAAACAGCGCAGTTCAATCCGATTTACCACCGTTAATAAATATTACTGCAAGCTCAAGCGGTGCAGATAGCGCCGTTCAATCCGACCATCCATTGTTATTAAACGCTATTCCAAGCTCAAGCGAAGCAAACAGCACAACAATAACACATAATGAACAACCTCTCACCCCTCCACGACCCATGCCGAGGGAAATCTATCTTTCGCAGTGCAACATTCTCTTCGAACCGCCGCTTCTCAACTGGACACTCTCAACATTCAAGGCAGAGTGTC
The DNA here is from genome assembly GCA_023014345.1 of Galerina sulciceps. Lineage (NCBI taxonomy): Eukaryota > Fungi > Basidiomycota > Agaricomycetes > Agaricales > Galerinaceae > Galerina > Galerina sulciceps. Next base: position 1,022,571 of record JAEDXJ010000007.1, read on the forward strand.
TCAACATAAATACTCTTTCCCTTGAGTCTTTGGTACTACCTAGGGAAGTTTGGGCAACAATATTGCGTTCCCTGGCTCTGCCAAACTTGAAGAAATTTGAGATTTATTCTACCTGGCTAGGGAGAAATGTGGATGCTTACTTTTTCGACGTCTATGATTTCCTGCTGCGCCATCACGGTATCATCGACCTGCATTTTCATACCTCAGAACTCCGTCCCACATATGGTGTGGTAAAACCCCCAGTCCTTCCTCTCTTGCGCAAGTTCACAGCACATCCGTTCTATATCAATTGGATGCTACAGCGTTCTGCTGTGGAAAATCACGCTCTTCAGCATTTGGACTCAGTAGCAATATCCGCCGAACATAGCTCGATCGCGTTCGATTATGACCTATTCGACGACGCTCTTCAGACTGTCGGAAATACTCCATGCACCGTTCTTATCCTGGGATTGGTCTCCAATCAAGTCGGTGTTGAACACTGGTTCGCAAAGCACATCAATCTCGGCGTGGAAAACTCTGTAATATCGACGTTAACAAAGATCGCTTCGTTGGAAATATCTCTTTCTTTCAGCATGGAATTCAACGACGACACCCTTTCTCTCTTCCCAGGATGGCTCCTCTTGTTCCCGAAATTAGAAGGAGTAAAATTTAGCACAACTCCCTTGGATACTCAGCATCGACTAACAGAACAACAATTTGTCAGAAGACTTGCTACGGGATGTCCACACTTGCGGACACTCTCCGTGCGTGGGGAAGATTTCAAACTTGATTCTTTCCGGCCTTCATATAAGTAATCAAATAGCGACGTTCCTTGGCGTCACCCAGTTATTGAAACTCGGAATCGGGATCGTCTATGCAGTAAATAAATCTTTAATTTTTTGTCGATAAACTTGAAGCTTTGTACAATGGAAAGGTGTAGGTTATGTTGCAAGAGGAAACTGCCCCCAAAGCGGTCCATTCAGACATATCCTATTTTCAACCTCGATTTCATCGAAACGCGATCAGTTTTTTTTATTTCTGTATAGTAGAATGAGGTAAACTACTGGTGCCAGCCCATTACAAGTCTCGACATTCTCTCGCAACTTGAAAATCGTAGTGGGGACTCGGGGAGGTAATCTACGTGACACTGACCAGGGGAGTACCAGCGGGGATTGCCGAGCACTCACTTCAAACGAATCCTGGTTGACGTTTCACTTGGGGTCCTGTCTTAAATAAGAGGTGCCATCAGTCCTGCTCTTCACTCATGCCAGTGATACTTACTGTTATCGTTTCGACGCTGAGCTATCTATCATGTTGAGTTCTCGTGATCCTCCATCTTCGCCCGTCCAGCGTCTGAAACTTCTGAGTTTATCCTCGCGAAAGATATAAACCCAGGCTGCTTTATTTGCCGTCATTTCACTACCCTTATCCATAATCCGAGTCTCTTTGTATTCCAATGCTCCCACTGTCCTTTTCTGACCGCCGCTCAGACTGCTAAACTGGGTGTAGTTATATCCTTTATTTTACAACATATTTTCAGCTTCATCTTCAGGAAAAATCTATCTTCAACTTGGGTATAATAAATTGATAATAAATGACTCGGAAACATGCCAGTTCGAATACTTGGCAGGTAATAAATAGTGTTCACAGTACTTCATATGAAACTAGGTACGCATTGAGATAGGTAATACAGAGATAGGCAAGAGATAGATAGAGAGGCGGTCATCTGGATTCTGCTACAACGACGGCAGGATTGATGGCACCTCTTATTTAAGGCAGGACCCCAAGTGAAACGTCAACCAGGATTCGTTTGAAGTGAGTGCTCGGCAATCCCCGCTGGTACTCCCCTGACACTGACGGTGCACAGCGAAGTCTTCACATTCGATTCTTTCTCTGCGGACGAGGCTTTGCTACTTTTCCTGGGGCTTTTTTCGCTCGAAAAGTTTCCTTCGCTTCGTCATTTGAAGTAGACCTGAGAGTAGAAAGTTTCTCGGTCAAACAAAGCCCATGAATAATCGGCCCGCCTTCCGCGCTCTTTGATTGTGAACCTCAGCAGCCTTGGAACCTCGAGCTCCCCAATCTTCCAGCTAACCAGCACTTCAAGAGCCTTTTTACATGACGGATATCCAAAATACTACTCCGGGGCTCAAGCTGAGCTCAGCGTAACAGTATGCGATCCTCCGACTCGGCCCTGATTGTTGTCAGACTCTCCAACTTGAGACCTGAACCTGCCCAGTACTTCGTTCCCTCTTCCTCGGCATCCGAACTGCGTCATGCGAGGAGCGAAGCTACGACTAATATCTCGAAGTCCTTCGGTGTCGAGGCTCACCGACCTTCCAACAGAGTTGGTTCTGCTAATACTTCAGGATCTCGATGACGAGTCACTAGTTCAACTGAGCTTGACTTGCCGGAGCCTGCACTTCCTCGCACTCGACTTATTCTTCTCGAAAACAGAAATTGATATAACAAGAGGATACCTCTCGGTGGCGAAGGATTATCCAGCTCCAACTGTACGAGCTCTGCGCTGCGCATTAAGGTTACAAGACCTGCAAAAGATATTCTTCTCTTTCTCCCCGGATTTTCGAAGACTGTTTGGAGACATGGACGGATTGCGGGGTCTCCTAGCACGCTTACCATCGATCCAATCTGTCACCCTGCATTTTGTCGGGGTTGACAACTGGGCAAACGACCTATTACGTTCGAAAACCCTTTGTATCAAGGCAACCACAATGAAACGCGTCCTGACCGGCCTGCTGGATGTGATATTAGAGAAGTCATGTACAAAGTTGGAGGTTCTGGGCTTGATAGAGCTATCACAACTCTATACCGAGGCTAGTTTAGTGCGTGCAGGATCAGACGGTTTGTCTCAATCACATATACTTTCTGCTGTCGATGCTCACTTGCCACGCCAGATGCCCCAAAGCAGGATAGAAAGAAAATTTCCATCGCTCTTCGCATTAAATATTTTTTTCGGGAGATACTCCTTTCATTTCGCGAGAAAAAGTCGAAAGCCTTTCGATCCGGCCATCCACCATTATCAAACACCGTTCCCAGCTCACTCAAAGCGGACGGCACAATAAGACATGATGAACAACCTCTCGCCCCTCGACGACGCATGCCGAGGGAAATCTATCTTTCGCAGTGCAACTTACTCTTCGAAGCACCACTTCTCAACTGGACACTCTCAACATTCAAGGCAGAGTGTCTCAACATAAACACTCTTTACTTCGAGTCTTTGGTTCTACCGACGGCAGTTTGGGCAAAAATATTGCGTTCCCTCGCTCTGCCAAACTTGAAGACGTTTGCGATTTACTCTACCTGGCTGGGGAGAAATGTGGACGCTTCCTTTCACGACGTCTATGATTTCCTGCTGCGTCATCGCAGTATTACCGACCTGCATTTTCACACCACAAAGCTTCCTTCCTCGAACAATTTGGTTAAACCCCCGGTCCTTCCTCTCTTGCGCAAGCTCACTGCGCATCCATTTTATATCAACTGGATGTTACAACCTTCTGTTGGGGGGAGTCACAATCTTAAACATCTGGATTCAGTTGCGATTTCCGCCGAACATAGCTCGATCACTTTCGATTATGACCTTTTCGACGACGCTCTTCAGACAGTTGCCAATACTCCAAGCACCGTTCTCATCCTGGTATTTGTCTCCCATCGACCTGGTGTTGAACGGTGGTTCGCGAAGCACGTCGACCTCGGCGCGAAAGACTCTGTGATATCTCAACTAACGAAGATCGTTTCGCTGGAAATATCAGTGTCGTTCAGCATGGAATTTGACAACGACACCCTTGCTCTCTTCCCAAGATGGCTCCTTCTGTTCCCGAAACTGGAACACCTCGAATTTAACACAATACCTTTACAGACTATGTACCGTCTAAAAGAAGATCAATTCGTCGGAAGACTTGCGTTAGAGTGTCCAAACTTGAAGACACTCACGGTGCACGGCCAAGTCTTCAAACTTAATTCTTTCGCTGCCTATGGTAAGTAATACCAATTAAATAAACACTCCTTGCCATCATCCAGTTTTTGAAACATGTAAATAACGCTTCGATTTTATCGAATACACATTGTATGGGTTCAACAGCACCCTTTGCTGGAACCTGAAAGGAGAGAAGTTTAGGGTGTCTACCAACAGACACTGACCCGTCCGTCAGCGCATCAGCATCGAGGGGCCATACAAAATGCCAGTGGTGCATTAAACATTTTTCATTACGGATCATGAAGGATTGAGCCGCCAGCAGACTGTTAGCGTCAAAGCGAGGTCGAAGACACAGCTGCAAGAATAGTCACTTCAATCTATAGGGGTAAAGTCAAAACAACTACCACTCCTCAATATCCATCGAACATCGGATATTTTCCGTGTTATAACGTTCATCAGTCTCTGTAGCTGGCTGAAGGCAAGACAAATCTTGGTACAAGTATACTACGCGAAAACCTAACTCGGTCCTGAGTATTGTCAACTTGCTCCGCGTATGGAGTCCAAGTTCAAGGACTGGAGGCAATGATGGTCTATAGTCATTGCTGTGTCCTGCTGTGTCGCTCTGGCAGATTGTCACAGCCGCCATTTGTGGTTCACCATCAGCAAGGTCTATAATTGGACTCAGATAACGGTACCTGACCTGAAGCTGACTGGTGCTTCTTCTTTCCCTCTTACTCGTATTCGAACTTCATCATGCGAGCAGCAAAGCCCCAACCAATTTCTCGAATTTCTCTGGTTTCGATGTTCTCCGACCTTCCAACAGAATTGGTTATGCAAATACTGCAGGATCTCGACGACGAGTCACTGGTCCAACTGAGCTTGACCTGCAGGAGTCTGCATTTCCTCGCACTCGACTTATTCTTCTCGAAAATAGGCATCGATACGTCAAGAAGATACCTCTCGGTGGCGAAGGACTATCCAGCCCCAACCGTACGAGCTCTCCGCTGCTCATTGAGGTTGCAAGACTTGCAAAACATTTACTTCTCTTTCAAACCGGATTCAATTCAAAGCCTGTTCGCGGACATGGTTGAATTGCGTGGTCTCCTGGCACGCTTGCCATCGATCCAATCTGTCACCTTGCATTTCGTCGGGGTTGACAACTGGGCACACGACCTACTGCGCTCGAAAACTCTCTGTATAGAGGCAACGACAATGGAACGAGTCCTTACAGGCCTGCTGGATGTGATATTGGAGAAGTCTTGTGCAAAGTTGGACGTTCGGGGCTTGATAGAGTTATCGCAACTCTATACTAAGTCCATTTTAGTGCAACCGGGATCAGACGGTTTGTCTCAACCACATATCCTTTGTTCTGACGATGCTTATGTTACTTGAAGGAGACACTTATGAAATCTCGTCTCGCAAGACAACCATGGAGCCACGGATTTCTAGTCTCACTACGCGAGACCACAAGGGCTCGGGTCAAGATGTTAGACGCGTGCCAGATACCACAAAGAAGGATAGAAAGAAAGTTTCCGTCGTTCTTCCTGTTAAGTTATTCTTTTTGAAGGTTTTCCTATCTCTTCGCGGGAAGCAGTCGAAAGCAGTTCAATCCGATCATCCACCGTTATTAAACACTATTCCAAGCTCATGTGAAGCAAACAACACAACAATAACGCGTAATGAACAACCTCTCACCCCTCCACGACAAATGTCGAGGGAAATATATCTCTCCCAGTGCAACATACTCTTCGAACCACCAATTTTCAACTGGACAATCTCAACATTCAAGGCAGAGTGTTTTAACATAAACACTCTTTCCTTCGAGTCTTTGGTACTGCCGACGGCAAGTTGGGCAAAAATATTGCGTTCCCTCGCTCTGCCAAACTTGAAGAAATTTGAGATTTATTCCAAATTTTACGGGAGAAAAGTAGACGCTTCCTTTCTCGACGTTTATGATTTCCTGCTGCGTCATCGCAGCATCATCGACCTGCATTTTCACACCAAAGAACTTCGTCCCTCAAATAATTTGGTGAAACCCCCGGTCCTTCCTCTCTTGCGCAAGTTGACAGCACATCCGTTCTATATCAACTGGATCCTACAACCTTCTGTTGTGGAAAGTCACGATCTTAAACATCTGGATTCGGTTGGGATTTCCGCCGAGCATACCTCAATCACATTCGATTATGACCTATTCGATGACGCTCTTCAGACTGTCGGAAATACTCCAAGCACCGTTCTCATCCTGGGATTTGCCTCCAATCAACCCAGTGTTGAACAGTGGTTCACAAAGCACGTCAACCTCGGCGCAAAAAACTCAGTGATATCTAAATTAACAAAGATTGCTTCGCTAGAAATATCCTTATCATTCAGCATGGAATTTACGGACGACACCCTTCTTCTCTTCCCAAGATGGCTCCTCTTGTTTCCAAAACTAGAACACATCAGATTCAGCACAACACCTTTAGAGACCGAGTACCGTCTACAAAGTCATCAATTCCTCGGAAGACTTGCTATAGAGTGCCCAAACTTACGGACACTCAATGTGGACAACGAAGACCTCAAACTTGATTCTTTCCGGCCTAACGGGAAGGAAATCCATCCTCTTTCATCGCCGTCACCCAGTTTTTGAAACTCGAAGTCCGTGCTGTGTATGTAAATAAATCTTTGAATATTTATCGAATGCATATTACCGGCACAGTGTTCCGTTTATGGATTGAGACTCGAGAGTGCCTAGCTTGGCTTATTACTTCACTGCAATTCTTGAGAACTCGACGCCCTCGTGGTCCTGTACTCATTCTGTGGATCGGGCTCAAGTGTCTTTGAAGCTCCGAGACTGGGTCGTCTACGTAAATTAAATCTTTCAAGGGTTCGCGCTCTTCTGATGATTGTAGTAAATTATAGATACACCGGGAGTGACAAGGATATTAGTTCACCAGCACCTTTGCTTGACCTTGAAAGGGGAGAGAGGCTTGGGATGAAAGCGCTGATACTGAGTGATTATTTGAATTCTCCTCAAATAGAGGAACGAAAGGTGGACCCTCGGGTCTGCCAACAGACGCGGCTGTCAGCTGGCATGGAAAGCACAGTTGAAGCATCAGACTTTTTTCATTGCTGAAGGTATGAGCTGTTGACGTCCAGTCATTGTGAGTTGACGTATACTATTACGACACATCGTCAAAAATCATCTTTTCGTTGAGGGTGAAATCAACACCTCAAAAACTCTGCCACATCCATCGAACATTGAAAATGTCCCATGCCCCAATAATTTAATATGAAACCGTTCATCGATCTCTTTGTCTAGCTGGTACCAGACAGAAAGGTAAGACAAATCTTGGTACAAGTGAAAGAAAATTTACTACGCGAAAACCCGACTCCGTGCTCTCTTTCCTTTACTCATAAACTACCCCAAGCAGTGCTCGTTCGTCAAGTACGCAACCAAGCCGTTTTCGCGATCTTCTTCTGCTTCTTCTGCTCCTTGAAGCGCTCCTGAGCCACAACCAAAAAGTCAACAATCACACCCAAAAGAACCAACCAAACCAAAAAGGAACAAAGAAGAAACTCACGATATCCTTCTTCGTAGGCCTCTTCCTCTTCTTTCCCGCCTCTGCGCCTGGCTCCACTCCTTCCTCGCCCATTAGTCTCCCTCCGCGGCGCGCGAGGTCCTCCTCCCACTTTCCGACGTCAAAGTAGAACTCGCTCATACGCTTCGCGCGCTCGTGCTCTGAAAGGTGCCCCGGTGTGCGTGAGTTGGCGGGGGCGAACTGCCCCGTGCGAGCATTGAATTTCGCGGTAAATGTTGGGAGGTCTGGGGAATACAAGACGTGTAAGAGACAGAGCAGAGGAAAGTGAAGTTAATAAGTAGGAGAGCAAGGAGAAACGAGTATGAACGAGTATGAATGGAAGAAAGCACTTACCGCCAGGACCAGCCGTGCTTCCTGGAACAGTAGACGCGAGAAGCGTCGGGTCAAGATGCGCAAGGAGCGGGTCGATGCCCTGCGCGATCGCCGCGGCCTGCAGCGCTGCGTGGTGCGCTGCTGCAGCCGACATCGTCGGTTCCGCTATTCCATAGCTCGAGGCCATCCCCGGGTCGCCGCCTGCTCCTCCTTCAAAAGTGGCTGCAGCTGCGTCGGGTGCTAGGTACGAGGAAGACGCCTCGGGCTGGGGCTGGAGAGGGTTCGTCCACGTCGTTTCTTGCGTGTTGGGGTTGTAGAAGTAGTACGCGTTGTACTGCGGTGCCCAGATCGCTTGCCATTGGGAGGGTGTGTGTACTGGAGTGGGTTCTGCTTTGGTTGCAGCAGAGACGGAAGCAGAAACATCCGGCGTCGCTGACGAAGACGACGACGACGGTTCGGGAGACTTCGAAGCAGACGCTGAGTCTTGTTGGTCTTCCTTATCTTGCTGGTCTACTTTCTCCTGTTCGACTTTCTCCGGTGTCCCTTCCTTTTTCTCTGCTTTGCTTCCAGCTCCAGCTCCAGTTTCAGGCGCCATTGTTTTTGGAGTGCTCTCGTCGTTTCAGAGGTGCAGGAAGAAATACAGGTGGAGACACAGACGGAACCGTGGATGTCACTCGGTCACTAACCCGACCGTCACAGTGCCTCAGTGCGCCCACTTTTGAGTTTCCGCCGAAAACTTTAATTCTAGAATTGGAAGGTCATCACATGATGGCCCAAAATGCCAAATGACGCCACGCTCCGACTTCAGTTTCTCTCGCGTTTTCCCTTTCTCCCGTTTGACACGCCGCCTAGATTTTCCACAAGATGATAGCTGACGACCTACCCCAACTACACGAAATGGCAAGCGGCTACGCGAGCACGCCGATGTCTAAATAGATTTCACCAAAAGGTAAACGCCGCATCTGTGAACCTTCAGATGTGGGTGTCTATTCCCAGACATTATTCAAGCTGTTTTGTTTTGGCAGTACAGCTTGAAGAAGCTGTTTGGATCTCTGAGGTACGATGAAACGACACGTGGACGGACAATTTCCTTCGATCAGCCGAGGGCTCGGAAGCTAGAACAAGACACGCCGAGTTCACGGGTCAGCGCTGACCCATGAACTCGGCGTGTCTTGTTCTAGCTTCCATTCAAATCTGTATATAGCCTTACTCCTGTTGGCTAAGCCATGACAAAGTGACGAGATCTCTTTGCACCCTGACCCTTTATCGGTATGGCTCCCGAATAACTGATATTAAACTGCCTCGAGCGGATATCTGTCCAGTCCGTACAAGAGGTCCGAAAGATATAAACCAAAAGGATCCGTTGAAACTTCACTCGTGTTTTCGCTCGGAATTTTGTCAGCCAATTTTGGAGAGTTGGTTGAACTTAATATTCCTTAGATCATCGACCTGCTTCGTCACAGCGAACGCGGTGTTCGTATGGCAGGTGCAAAGGGATTGTTGATACTATCAGAGCATGGTAAGATATTTTTTAAAAATTATCTGAATGTCACAGATTGATATGCGCGTAGCTAAGGTCCGAGAAGCAATCCAGCCAGCTGTTCCACTGATTGGCAACTTTCTGACCGACAATGACTTGCCTGTTCTTGAAATGGGGGTGGAGGTATTGTCAAAATTCTCGTCGCATGGTAAGGTATCAGATTTGTGGTTGGGATGTTGTTGATGCGCTGGTTCGTAGTCGAGTTTCGAGAAGCAATTCAGTCTATCATTCCACTGGTCATCCATCTTCTGACTGATAACGAGCCATCTGTTCGCGAAACAGGGGCTGACGGATTGTTCAAGCTCTCCAGACACGGTAAGGTTTTAAAAAAACTTTTGACTTCAATACCACTCATGTACTTATAGCCGAGTTTCGACCATCATTAATTCCATTAATTATCCGCTTTCTTACTGACGGCGACTCCTCTCTTCTTGAAGTGGGAGAAAATGTATTGTTGTGGCTCTCGGAGCACGGTAAGCAATCAGGTTCTCATCTGAATGGTTTTTTAAAATATAATTGCAGCCGAGTTTCAACAATTGATTCTGCCTGCTATTCCACTGATCATCAACTCTCTTGGTGACAGTGACCTCTCTGTTCTTGAGGTTGGGGTGGATGTATTATCAGGACCCTCCAAGAAAGGTATTACATCACATTCCTTGACTTGACCGGTTTTGAGTCACTGACGTCTTTCTAGTCCTGTTTCGAGGTTCTGCTTATCCTGCCATCCCGGCGGTCATCACCCTGCTCAGTCACAGTGAATATGGTGTTCGTATAGCAGCAGCAAAAGGGTTATTGACACTCTCAGGGAATGGTGACCATCACTTTTCTGGCCCCAATTTTGGTCGTTGATGTACATTTAGCTGAGTTTCGACACTCCATTGAACCCGCTATTCCGTCGGTCATTCCCCTTCTTGCCGATAGTGACCTCACTGCACTCGAAACTGGGGTTGATTTATTATCGAGGCTATCTCAGTCAAAGGAAGGTAATATATCCAATTTTCTTACTTGAACCTTACTTATTACTTTGTAGTTAAATTTCGAACGTTGATTGGATCGACCATTCCGCGCATAATCACGCTGCTCGATCACAGCAACAATGATATTCGCAGGGCAAGCGTAAAAGGATTACTTACGCTTGCAGAACAAGGTGACAATCAAACCTTCTGACCTCAACATTCATTGACGTACCTCTAGCCGAGTTCCGAGACTTGATTCCACTTAAAATTTATGTTTACCTTCTTTCCAGCAACAACTTTAATTTCGAGTTTCTCAATGATAAATCGAAGGCGATTATGTTGGCAGCTTTATCAAGAGAAAGTTAGATCTTAGTTTTTCTCTCCTGAACGTTGCTGATAGTAATAGCCTGGCTTCGAGACTTCATCGAGTCCACAATCCCCTTGATCATTTCTTTCCTCAACCATATCGACCCCGTTGTTCGTGAAGTAAGCATAGAAGCATTGTCGAATCTCCCGCAGAAAGGTAGGATATTAAACTGCCCGACCCAAATGCCATTAACGTACTGGTAACAGAAGCTCTGATCCAATCTGCCATTCCACGAATAACAGAACTCCTTAACGATATGGATGAGGGCGTTCGTAAGGCGGCTGCCCATGCATTAGAAAAATTCAATGAGCAAAGTAAGATATCAATTTCTATTTTGAATATTACTGACCTTAATTTAGCTCAGCTTCCCCAGTACAGCAGCCTCTTGGAAAACATTAACGAAGGTGCTAGCACGGCAAGCGCCACAATAGCATTACCGGAACAATTAATAAATAATGGCAAGTCTGAATATCTAGGTGAGCGTCTCCACTACCAACCGTTTACATTTCCATCTCAAATTGTACTGCATAGAAACCACAGCATGCTGGATTGCAGCAGAGCATGCGTTACAACATGCGAGAAGCAATATCTTGTTGATTTCCGAGGTTTTCGATAGGTGGAATATTCAAAAATCCGAATACGCCATTTATGCTGGATTCGACGAGTGTGTCATAAAAGCTGGCATAGGCTATCTCGAACAGATACACATTTTTGTTTCCGCGGAAGTGGACGCTGCCTCTCCTCTGTTGTCTGAACTGGGAAAGTTATGTTCCCCGTTCTCTTCTATCCTTTTCACAGAATCTTCCTTTTATCATCTTCCGGTGTTCAACGATGACGGCAGTGTTTGGGAGTTTAATGAGCTCGTTTATTTCACTGCTTCAAAATTCGCCGACAGTGGATCGAGCGCGACGTCCCCTCTGACTGTGGTCAGCCTTTCTTCGAATCTGGACCCCGCTGAAGCTCCGACAAGTTTCTCAGACGGCGAATCTAGGAGCAGGAATGACAATGGGTCGGAGCGCAAGTCGGGTAAAGGCAAAGAAAGGGACAGAGGAGACGAAGATGAAGATGCAGAGGGAAGAGGCGAAAAGAACAATGAACGTCCATCTGATGACCCAACTGAAAGTAAAACCATGGGGGGGCTAGCGGAGATTTCGTTCGAGATTGTCGCCAGGATTTACCCAGTCGCCGGAGATGAACAGGACCCTTTGCAAACTCTCACCATGCATGGCAATTTCGCTATAAAGGTACTCTGAATTCTCATTGTGAATTCAAAGACCTGATGGAAATCTCAACCTGTAGACGACACCACTGGCTTGGGGCTATGGGTTGTGCCAGTTTTCAAAACGTCATGTCCAATTCATGGAATTAACATTTGACACTGAGTCGACCACAGACACTGAATACAAGCAATTCCATGTCAGGGTTGTCGTCGATTCGCAACAGGAGAACGCCCGCGTTAGCGTCGTAAAACCAAGAAGAACACGGCATTCCGATGGGAAGGAAAAGTGGCTTTCATCGACTAAAACCAGCCGCATTCGTGGTATAACGGCAGGGCTCACCTTGGGACCGCAATCTCTGGGAGCGATATCAGGTACTTCAACGAAGACAAATGAGATAGCTACAGGCTTGGAGAGGAAGCAATACAGCTCTGGGATTACCGAACATCACCGCGACGGCATTGTTCATTGGGGCTTCAATATCGACGATGAAAATTTGCAGAAACGGGGAATTGACATGCAAGAAGATATTCTCCCCGCTGCATCATTCGAGTTCGTTGGCGACTCTGCTGTTCCGGCACCTCCTCCGGAATCGATGGACATTATCATATCGTCGCATTGGTCGATGATTCTCCCGAGCGAACCGAAGGGCACCTGGATTCACAGGTTACTTCCACGTCGCATCGGGTCTTCTGGCAGTATCCCAGCCATATCATACTCGAATCTCTTCCAAATAGTGGTTTTAAGAACTGTACCGTCCAGCTCGTCAGAGCCGTCTCACTATAAAGCGAACATGAAAGTTAGATCTGGCGTTAGTGACCAACCCGAGGTGAAACGATCTGCGGCGGGTTCGGTCGATGTGACACCTGCAATCGTCAGCGGTAGGCATTCAACTTCACCAACAGCTGGACTGGAATTTGACATTGATATTCTCAGATCAGCGCAAGTTAAGCCATTTCGACCTTCCGACGATTGCCAATTTCAAGCTCTCGGACAATTGCATCCAAATTTTGGGAAATTCTAGTCGTGATAGCAAAAGTCACTAGATTTTTGCTCCGGGTTTTTCTGTTTTTGATTCTGACTTTCGAATAGCGTTTCAAGCCAGTGTGTTCATACACCTGCAGCTTTTCTGCCTTTCCTAACTGTTGACTCCTTGCACTAAAGTTCACATCTTATATAAACTTAAATACCTGTAGATAGTGCTTGCCTCGCATAGCATAGACTCTGCGCCTATTTGTGAATCGGACATCACTACTCCTGATTCTGGCATCAAATACAGAGCTGTGGTAAGCTGTGTGGTATGGCATGCTAACACAAGCGCTTATGACTTCCATACCTGACTCGGCAAATTTCGTGATGCGCATTTTCAAACAGCTCCACAGGTAATAAGGTATACCTAAATTGCTTATTTGTCTAACCAATTGGATCAACACGGATAACCGGTGATAAGCGCTAGGCACTAGAATAACGAATGCTGCCGAATAGGCGCCGTACCGCTTCTCTGGCATTCCCGCCGGCCACATCCATCCGATCATTTTAGTTCTTACTTACCAGAGGTCAGTTCGAAAACGCCCCTGCTAAGCCGCTCGATACCTCGACGTTCCTCCTCGAAATCCCACTGCAATTTACGGAGCCGTCGCAGTCGTTTCGCACTCATAATCACGAGCACTCGCCAAGTTTACCATCGACATTAGTCTTAATCATCTACATATTCACTACCTCTGGGTTATTGTCATTCTCCGTACGAACCCTATTAGCTCTGAGCTCATCCAGATTGACCGTTGGGCTGTTCGGTTTACGGCCCACCTGGACCCATTTTAGACCCATACAAGTCTCTGCGATCTTCTTAATAAAATTGTTCTTATCACCTTGGAAATCTACCAGTTCAACCTTCTGTAATCTGGAGGGGGTGCCAGATGCCGTCTCTGGAAGGGTCCCTCCACGTTGACTCGAACTCGGTACACTTGAAAAAAGAGCCAGCCAGTCGGGAAGAATATTGACCGTTTCCTCAGAGAGGTTAGCGGCAAAGACAGCAGAAAAGGATAAGATAAGGGTTTTGATACAGGTAAGCTGGGTGAGGATAGAAGGTGCAAGTGAGTTGGAGTTCATGCCGACATTCGGAGCGTGCTCTTGCGCGGGAGGAAGATGACTGGTTAACCACTTGTCTACGCCATGGTGACAGGCAAACATAAGATCGAGGTCAATCGCCCTCCTATTGGTATGCTTGGTGTTCTCGTTCTTGCTTCTGAAACGAGTCTCGTTTACCTTCTCCCCACTTCTATAGCCAGTCTCCCAGATGACGAGGGCTTCAAAAGCCTTGTCGAACAACGCGTAGTCGAAGTGTCGTTTGGTGGGGTTGTTGTATAAGCAGTCGTCTGATTTCATTTTGATTGTCGTCAGACTCCCTAAAGTCATTTCGCTCTGAGAACGGACTGCAAAATCAAAGACCCATGCAACGTATGTGGGATGGGCGGTGAAGCTCTCTAATTTGGGAAAGATGGGCTCTGTGAAATCGAAAGACGAAAGAGCGGGTGTGTCCACCAGAGTTCGGAGAGGTGGCTCAACACCATCCAAAGAAACGATTGTCAGCGAATTGCTGTGTGTTGCCAAAAATGCAGAGACTTCCTCAAATTTTGCAAATATACTTCTTTGATTATTGGTAATAAGTTGAGATACCACAAAAATCTCAAACCTAGCCAGGTTGGGAAGGTTGAGCGAGACGAGGAGTGAAGACGGTAAGGGCGTTATGCCGGACCAGAACGAAAGGTGGGTCAGGCTGTGTGCACAAGCTGAGGAGGTTAGAAGAGACAGAAGCCAGTCGAAAGTCGGGGGCCGCAGGAGTATTTCAGAATAAACCCTCAAGCTCTGCAGATTGAAGTATTTCCATTTTGAAGTTGTGGTCAACGCTGAATCATTTGCGCCGTTTTCGGGAAGCAGTCTTAATAACTCCTCGCCATTTCTAATGACCAGCTCCTTGCACCCACTACCCACAATGTTGTCCAGAAGCTCGATGAAAATGTTCCAAAAATCTGGGTCCACGGGCGAGCTCCAAATTTCTGGATGTGTCTGTTCGAGTGAACCCAACCATTCATCCACCCAGCTGAAGTCGAGGGTAACCCATCCGACTTTCTGCATGCGACCAAAGATCGCCCGAAGGTTGGCCAATTCGTCAAATGTTTGCGAGAGTGGGCCAGATCTGGTGACTAAGTTTGCGATATCCGTGCTTGTGCGGCTCTCCGAAGGTCGAAACGGACACTCTGGATCTTCCTGACATTCAGATTCAAAGATTTCGCAGTCACATCCCGCCCGAAAGGACCAATCCACGCAGCGTAGCCGCTTCACGAAGAGTGCTACTCTGGTTGCATCCAGAAACTCCAGAGGGGTCCGGAATGATGTTAGCCAACCCTCTATGGGTGTCCGGAATTTCTCTTTCCATCGCTTGAAGAAGAGATGCAGAGCGATGGTGTTGAATGGCTTGCATGTCTGTGCCAGTGCCACAAGCATTGCGTCTGAGCACAACTCGAGGATGAGTAAGATGAGCTCCGCAGGGAGCAAGAGAAATGGGGCATGTACTGGGAGTTTTTCTACTTCTTCTGACCCAGTTTCGTGTCGGACGCCCTTCTTTTGTCTCGTCATTGGAGTAGAGCTCATTGACGCGGGGTCCGGGTAGAGAGCAGGATGAGCAATTGAACATCTGCTATGAGGTGAAATCAACCTGCGCAAATTTCACACACTCGATTCTACCAACAAACCTGCCCTTGAAAATTCGCAGTCAATCCATGTCCAATGCTCGCCGCGGTGAGATAGCCTTGGCTGTTCCCCTTTCAGGAACTTGAACAATGGTTGGACCTTCAAACTCATGGATGACTTCGAAGTGTGCGTGATTTGGGATAGCTCGTCCCGAGACGAATGCGGCGTCCAATCGTCACACGTGAAACCTTTTTCTGAAACAAGACCCAGTCAAACTTTTGCTCAGCTTTAGCAATGAGCGCTGATACTGCATCATACGAGGTCGATAACGGCAAGTCTGAATATCTACGTGAGCCATCTACCCTACCAAATGCCGTTTACAATTTCCATCTCAAACTATGCTGCGTAGAAACCACAGCATGCTGGATTGCGGCAGAGCATGCGTTACAACATGCGAAAAGAAACATCTCGATGATCTCCAAGGTATTCAACAGGTGGAATATTCAAGAATCCGAATACGCCATTTACGCCGGATTCGACGAGGAAGTCGTAAATTGTGGCGTTGGCTATCTCGAACAGATACACTTTTTCGTTTCCGCGAAAGTAAAGGCTACCTCTCCTCTGTTGACTGAACTGGGAAAACTGTGTTCCCCGTTCTCTTCAATCCTTTTCACAGAATTTTCCTCTCATCACCTTCCGGTGTTCAAAGATGACGGAAGGGTTTGGGAGTTTGATGATCTCGTTTATTTCACTGCTTCAAAATTCGCTGACGATGGATCGCGCGCGAAGTTCCCTCTGACTGTGGTCAGCCTTTCCTCAAATCTGGACCCTGGTAAAGGTCCGACCAGTTTCTCAGACGGCGGATCTAGTAGCAGGAATAGCGATGGTTCGGAGCGCAAGGACGACGACGGAGGCGCAGTGGGAAGAGGCGAAAAGGACAATGAACGTCCTCCTCATGACCCGACTGAAAGTAAAACCATTGGGGGTCCGGCGGAGTTTTCCTTCGAAATTGTTTCCAGGATTTACCCAGTCGCTGGCGATGACCAGAACCCTTTACAAACTCTCACCACGCATGGAAATTTCGCCATAAAGGTACTTCAAGTTCTTCGTGATTTTGAAAACGACTGCCTAATAAAATGCTCTACCTGTAGACGACGCCATTCTCTCTGAGATCCATTCCATACCAGTATTCGGAACGTCATATGCAATTCACAGAGTTAACATTTGACACCGAGTCGACCACAGACACGGAATTATACAAGCAATTCTATGTTAGAGTTGTCGTTGATTCGCAACAGAAGTTCACCTGCATTAATGTCATAAAACCAAAAAGGACCCCGTTTTGCGATGGTGAGCAAAAGTGGTCTTTAACGACAAAAACAGACACTTCAACGACGACTACTGAGATAACTATAGCTGCAGGCTCAGAGGGGAAGCAGCACAGGCCTAGAATTACCGAACTCCACCACGACGGCGTCGTTTATTGGGACTTCAAAATCGACGACGAAAATACGCAGAAACAGGGGATTGACATGCAAGAACGTATTCTCCCGACTGCATCCTTCGAGTTCCTTGGCAAGGATGCTGTACCGGCACCTCCGCCGAAGTCGATGGACATTATCATTTCGTCGCATTGGTCGATGGACCTCCAAGCCCGAGTCCCGAGCGAAGCCCATTCGAAGGGCAGCTGGATTCGCAGGTTGCTAGCGCCGCTCCGACTGCCACGTCGTCGTCCAAGTCAGAGCGAGTCGTCTGGTAGGATCAAGGCCATATCATACTCGAATCTCTTCCAAGTGGTGGTTTTGAGAACCGTGCCGTCCGACGGCGACTTGTCAGAGCCGTCTCACTATAAAGCGAATATGAAAGTTAGATCTGGCGTCACGGTTAGCGACCTACCCCCGGTCGATATCGATGTGGCACCTGCGATTGTTAATGGTAGTAGCAGTAGTATAACCGGCATGGTTCAATGGCTGGACACCGGGTTTCCGAGAGTGTCAACAGGTAATGGTAGGCATTCAACTTCATTAACTGGTGGATTTGAATTTGACGTTGATATTCAATATTCGATATCAGATCAGCGCAAGTCGAGCGGTTTCGAACTCCCGACGATCGATAAATTCAAGCTCTCGGACAATTGCATCCAAAGTTTTGGGCCAAAGTGATAGCGACTAGATTTGTGCTCCGAGTTTTTGATTCTGACTTCTGAACGACGCCTAAAGCCAGGTGGCCCACATTCCAATCGATGGTGGTCGCCTCGCATTGCATTAATTTTCTACCTGTTTGAGAACCGAGATCTACTGCCTTAGGCACTGAGGAGCAGGGAAAGATATTTCATTTGTTGCTTATGCCTTAATGCAAGCCGTATTCTACGAAAAAACCCCAGTAAGTAAACTATGGTTTAAAAGACCGACGAAAGAAAGAAAAAAACACAACCCCGTTTAACCCAGTATCAATAAAACAACCAATGCACCCAATAACTTATAACCCACCCCCCCTATTCAAAATGCCTCCCCCTCTTGGGGTCCGCCCTCCTCTTCTCGACCGCCTTCTTCAGCTTCCTCCCAGGCCTAACCACAATAACCGGCACGGGCGAATGCGACAAGCAATACTTGCTTACGCTCCCTATCCCCATGCTCGCGCCCACCCCGCCCAGACTCAAGCCCTGTACGAGTCCGAGACCAAGGCCAGCGCCGAACCGCCGCCCGCGCGTGCCGACGACGAGCGAGTCAGGGCGGTATAAAGCGATGAGCCGGTCGATGGTGTCTGTGATTTTGCCGGGGATGAATTCGAGGATGAGGGAGAGCTTGCGGGTTGGGTCGTGTGAGATGGATTTGGATTGGAGGGAGAGCATGAGTGCGCGTGCTTCGGCGCGGAGGGTGTCGTGTGGTTTATCTGTGGTTTGATCAGAAACGTGCAAAAGAAAATACCCGCACGCACTCACCCAATGCATCCTCATCCAACCCCCTAAACACAATCAACTCATCCCCATCCTGCACCAGCGCCTCAAGACACCAATCCAACGCCTCCCGCCCGCTCTCGTCAGGGCTCGCTGCGCACAGGAACACCCGCGTGTGCCGCGTCCGCCGGTACCCCGCCGATTTGACCTGCAGCGTGAAGCTGAACATACTCGCGACCGGGTTCTCGAACGTGTCGAAGGACACTTTCGGGGTGTAGGTTGGCGAGGCAAAGGGGCTGGAGGGGTGGTGGTGATCTCCGTGGGACATGGAGGAGGGGAGTGGCGGGGATTGAGAGAGCGACTGGGAGGGGGAGTGGGAGAGCGACTGGGATTGGGAGACAGAGGCAGAGGCGGATGCGGAGACGGGGGAGGGCGAGCTAGACTGCGCGCTGCTCAGCGAGTCCGCAGTGGACTGCGAGAATGGAAAAAACTGCGTTTGCGTGGGTGTGGGCGTCGATATGCCGCCAGGGCTCATAGTGAGCGGGCTGGCCGAGATCGAGGTTGGAGAGCTCGATGGGAGCGGCACGCGCGTGATCTGCGGTGAGAGGATGGTGCCGGGGCTGTCGGGCGAGCTGGGCCGGGAGGGTTGCTTGAGCGCGCTGCGCAGAGGAGGAGAGAGGGCGCCTGACATGGATGGGATGGTGGGAGGGAGCAAGAGGTGAGGGCAATGACAACGGATCTGGACGCAGGCGGAGTTTCAATTAGTTTTCACTCTTCTCTTGGCACGAAGGCGCCCGACTGGAAAAAAGGCTGCTCACGGAACCTGGAAATCATCCAAAGAAATATCCATGACCCAACCTTGGGGCGATCTTTGCTAGCGCCCTTCCAGAAGGTCGGGGGCCCTTGCCGCTCGCGGTGGACACTGCGGCCCTAGGCTCCATCACATCCCTCACGGCTGGACTTATAACTGAACATCCGCAGGTTTGGAGCGCACCCATGGGCCCGGATTGATATCTGTGGATCGTGTTCGTCGATCTTCGGGACGAAATTGTGCGTGCTACGTCCAGGTTGGCCATTGGAATTGGCGAAGAGTTACTGGACCTGCTTTCTGGCGTTGACAAGCATGACGTACCTCAATCCGCATGCTTGAAACCCAGTGAGAATCAATTCTGGGCTCCGTCACGTTAATCCGTTCTGAACCGAAAGCGCGGAACAGCGAATCTTTGATTGGAAATGACTAAAGGCATCGATTAGCATGCAGGAAGTAGGATATATGCGTCACAATAATAGAGGGCGTACCATTTCTGACGATTCTGAATATCAAGAAGGCCTCTGTATTGGATGTCGTTTAGTAGAGCTCGATAAATTGTAAATTGCAGCTCACCAGAGCCCAATCCACCACCCATCCGACTTTCTTCACTCTCAGGCTGTGTGTGGTGGCTCTCTTGACGGCAAAGATGGTTTACGCATATACTGAGTGCAGTGTACAGCTCTGCGAGCCGCGAGCGCAGAGGAGATGGGAGAAGAGGATAGCCAAAGCGGCGAAGAACTGTGGAGGTGATGGCGGTGGTTCGGAAGAAAGAGTGAAGCGATGAAAGTGGGAAGCGAAGTAAAATGACTAAAGGCATCGATTAGCATGTAGGGAGTAGGATATATGCGTCGTAATAAACGAGGGCGTACCATTTAAATTTCTGACGGTTCTGAGTATCGTCGCTGTATTGGCAGGGCCTCTGTATTGGATGTCGTTCAGCAGATCTCGATGAATTCTGAATAGTAGCCTACCAGAGCCCAATCTACCGCCCATAAACAACATCCGACTTCCTTCACTCTCAGTTTACGCATATACTGAGTGCAGTGTACAGCTCTGGGAGCGAGCAGAGGAAATGGGACTCGCAGTAGTGTCGCTGACCCGGGTCAGCCGGGATCAGTCAAAGAAAGGTCAAAAAAAGGTCAAAACGGACTGACCAGGCCAAAGAAGCGTCGCGAGAACTGACCTATGCGAGAGAAATCGACGAGTGAGTGGGTTGTTTCACGGAGAAAGTTGTCCTACTTTGATTCTAACACTCCTGCAAGCTCATGCATTTCGGCCTGACCTTTTCGGCCAGGGTCAAGACACCACTGGATAATGGGAGCAGAGGATAGCGAATGCGGCGACAAACTGTGGAGGTGGTGGTGGTGGTTCGGAAGAAAGAGTGAGGCAATGAAAATGGGAAGCCAAGTCGATAGTGGGCGACTTATGTCACAAAACGAGCGCGACGCATCCAGAGAGAAATCAAGGATGGACGTCATCATGAGTTCTATTTTTATGCCCAAGTCACCTGATTCTGGAAGCCTTCGGATTTGCTCGACGGCTCGGCTCTGCACACTTTTCCTCCACCCTTTTCAGAAAACAGCAGAATCGATATTCTGTCACTGGGCTTTCCATCATAGTCATGCACCCCCCATCCCGCTGGCTTTATCACCTATCACCTCCTCAGCCCGTAAACACAGCCTAACGAACCTCTCAATCCTTTGCACCATGACATACACGTCACTTCTTCAGGATCAAGAGAGTACATTTGTTGTAAAATCCTGAGGACGCGTCTGTATTTCTGTTTTGACTCAGAAATTGGATGAGGCTCGTTTATTCAGATTGTGGAAGGCGAAGAGGTGTCTGTCCTCACACCGGCAGACAATACATACGACCACAGTTGACAGTTTGTCTTTTCTTGTGCTTTGTCTTCCCAAAACTACTTAGAGCGTGGTTTCTTGACCTCGTCGCAGTCCGTTCGCAGCTCAAAATGACGTCGAGATGCCTGCCAACACTAAAATGGAATCGAAGGAGCAGTCTACCCCTTCCGATCTAGTCTCTCCTAGCCAGACTTCGGTATATGTGATGTGCCCTATGGATCACGATATATGCTTCCAATCGCCGTACTCTTATTCTTCATCAAAGTGAGGCTCCTATTTCCCTTGTATCACGCCAAGCTCCCTTGTCCTCCGTCTGCTGCAGCTTCTGTCCTCGTCAAAAAGCTCTCTTCGCCCTCGTGAGTCGTCTTCGTTCCTTCTTTCGTTGTTGGCGTCGAATCGCGTTCCGCTCTACCTCTTCGGGTTGAAATGATTCTGACTATCGTACGTCACCTTCGAATAATGATTAATATCGACAGAATCAACATTTTAAGTAACATCGGTGGGTCAACCAAGCCGGCGGGCTTGGCCATGGGATGGCAAGTGAAGATGGAGTTGCGAAACGATGTCGGTGTTTGGTGAGTAATCGAAGTAATCTATCGCGCTATCCTCAGGCTGACAGACCAGCGTAACTACCTCCAAGTCAATCTGCAGCGCTTGAAGCTTGTAGCTTGATCAATTGAGCATCCATTCAGACATACTCCTGCGCTCCCCATCCCGCTGGCTTTATCACCTATCACCTCCTCTCCTCAGCCCGTACACACAGCCTAACGAGCCTCTCGATCCGGTGCGCCATGACATGACATACATGACACTTCTCCAGGATCAAGACAAGTACAGTTGTTGTAAATCTTGAGGACATGTCTGTATTTCTAATCGGTTGACCGCGAATGAATGAGGCTCGTTTCGTTGAAGTGCGGAGGGCGAAGAGGTGCCTCTCCTCACATCAATGGATATTACCTCGAACCGCATTTCATCTTTGGTTTCTACGAAGCCCATCTTTAGAACGAGTAAAGCTAGTGCTCATCCCGCATACATCGCGGTGTTTCTTGGCCTCGCCTTCCGGTCGCAGCATCAGTCGAGTTTGGGGGGAGCTTCACGACAATCAAGATTATTGATTTCAAACGAAGGACTGTTTTTTTCTGGACGCCTTGTAAGAGCGACTTTTTGGCCCCCTAAGAATGAACCCGACCTCTCATGGACTCCTTCGTTCTCTCTCTCCCAAGTATCCTCCTGTGTTTCCAAAGCACCTTGTACCGCGAAATACACTAGTGAGTCCTGAAGAGTGGCTCTGAACCATAAGGCGCTTATCAAGTTTTATTTCTGTCGACACTTGCCTTCATGTAAGTTATTCAGTTCTCTCGAGCTCGCCTCTCCTCTACATCTTTTTCTCCACAATCTCAACGGCGTCGCTCAGAGCGCTAGAACCAGCCCAATCCCTCTCTGACGGAGCAGATCCGTAGATGATGCTCGTCGGCCTTTTGGAATATAGACGACAATGTGCATAGTGGACACTTGAAGATGGTCAATGGCTTCTACTCTACTAGATAAGCATTCGATGGATTCGCTGCTGATTATTACTACTTCAACGTGGAGCTACCTTGATCTGCAGAGCTTCAGCGCTTCCATGTCCATTCCGACGCACCACATGCTCCGACTGTCCTTTGACTCTCCCGATCTCCCAGGTCTGCAATGCACACTGCACATGGCCTAGCGCGTCTCTCGTTCGGCCACATCCTATAACATCTTAAGAAAAATTCGGCACTGAACTCAGATTTAAAATTTAAGTTATCGCGAATTTGCGCGAATGTCGAGTCGCGGATGCGTCGCAAGGCGGAGTGTGAAATTCCCACTGCACTGGGTTTCAACCATCCGGTGTTGCTCGTGATCAAAGCTCCTCTTCCTTCACTGCGCACTCTATTTCGATGACGAAGCGAAGGAAAGTCATCCGGCGTAAAAATGGATCAGAAAAAGTAGCAAGACCCCAAGAGGATGCCCCATTCCTCTTGCTCCCTGCAGAGCTCATCTTCCTCATCCTCGGGTCCTGCTCAAACGCGATGCTTGTGGCACTGGCACAGACATGCAAGACATTCAACACTATCGCTCTGCAGTTCTTCTTCAATCGAGGGAAAGGAAAGTTCCGCACACCCGTAGAGGGTACCCTGACATCATTCCGGAATCCAGCTGAGATACTGGACGCGACGAGAACAGCGCTCTTTGTGAAGCAGATATACTCTGTAGATTGGACCTTTGAGGCGGGCTGTGGATGCGAAATCTTTGGCTTTGGGTCTCGATGTCAGGTAGATCCCGCATGTCCGTTTCGGCCTTCGGAGGACCAGGACCACACAAGCACAGATATCGCGAACACCGTCGCCAGGACTGGCCCTCTCTGGAGAACATTCGACGAAATGGCCAACCTCCGAGCGATCTTTGGTCGCATCCAGGAAAGCGTTTGGGATTCCCTCGACTTCAGCCAGGTGGATAGATGGTTGGTTTCTCTCGAACAGACACACCCAGAGGTTCGGAGCTCGGCCGTGGACCCAGATCTGTGGAACGTGTTCATCGACCTTCTGGACAACATTGTGGGTAGTAGGTGCCAAAGGCTGGTCATTAGTAATGGAAGGGAGTTATCGAAGCTCCTTCCCGGAAAGGATGCGAAATATTTCGCGTCGACGACACCTTCAAAGTGGAAAAATCTCAATCTACAGTACTTGAGTGTCCATTCGGAAGTACTCCTGAAGCCCCCAGCTTCCGACTGGCTTTTGTCTCTCCTGACCTCCTCAGCCTGTGCACACATGCTAACGCACCTTTCGTTCCGGGTCAACACGGTCCCCTTACCATCCTCACTCCTCGTCTCGCTCAACCTTCCCAACTTGGTTACGTTTGCAATCTATGCAATGCCTGTGCTCATGACCAGTCAACAACGAAGTACATCCCCAAAATTTGAGGACATATCTGCATTTTTATCAACACACAGTAATTCGTTGACCGACGTTTCTTTGGAGGGTATTGAGCTGCCTCCCCAAACGCCGATGGACACTACCCCTGTCTCGTCTTTCGATTTCACTGAGCCCATCTTTCCCAACCTAAAAAACTTCACCTCTCATCCCGCATACACTGCATGGCTTCTTCATTTTACAGCCCGTTCGCAAAGCACAATGACTTTGGGGAGTTTGACAACAATCACGGTAAAATCAGATGACTGCTTTTATAAAAACCCCTTCGAGAAACAGCATTTCGACTATACATCGTTTAACAAGGCTTTTGAAGCCCTCGTTAGCTGGCAGAACGGTTATAGAAGTGGGAAGAAGTCGTACAAGACCCGCTCCAGAAGCAAGAGCGGGAACTTCAAACCAGGGACGGCGGTCGACCTCAGTCTTGAGTTTGTCTGTCAGCATGGCATAGACAAGTGGTTCGCGAGCCATCTTCCTCCCGCTCAAGAGCAAGCTCCTAATTTTGGCACGAACACCCACTCACTTGCGCCTTCTTTCCTCACCCACCTTACCTGTATCAAGACTCTCATCTTATCCTTTCCTTCCTGCTTCCTTGGCAGCCCTTATGAAGAAACAATCAACATTCTCCCGGACTGGCTTGCTCTCCTTTCAAATGTACCAAGACCGAGTCGACGTAGAGTGACACTTCGAGAAACGGCATCTAGCACATCCTCCAAACTACAACTGGTTGACGTTCAAGTTGTAAGTTTCAAAAGTGATAAAGACAAGTTTATCAATGAGATTGCGGAGAAGTGTATCAGTGTAAAATGGGTCCAGTTGGGCCGTAGATGGAACAACCCAATGGTCGATTTGGGTGAGCTCAGAGCTAGTGTTCGTACGGAGAATGACAATACATGACCTGGATGTAGTGTAATTCTTTTCGCATAGCTCATTTGTGATTTTTAATCTAGTAGCTTGTCTAGCAACATTACAGAGGACCATATCGATTCAAAAATGGTGGAGCAAAATGAAACTAAATTATGTAAATGTACAAGCATAAATGGTTCAATGCCAGCATCCGCGTCGAAGACAGGGACCCTTGCAATCTGACTCACAACCGACAACTTCCACTTATGGACTCTGGCTCTGCAATAAGAACAGTCCTCGACCGCGCTCTCTTCTCTTGCAACGATGTCGCTGAATTTCTGCACATTTCTAACATCCGCGCGTACTTCAAGGATTACTTTCCTATGGAAATCACCCCATCTTTCACATTCCGAAAGTCCGCCGCGATGAAGGTTAGTGATGGGCGGAATCTCGTAGATGAATCGCAGAATATCCAACCAATGCTCGCGATATTTAACCTGAATTGAGAAAGAAAGGCTTAGCTGCAAATATCTATGGTGTCGTAAACCCTTACCCATCTTAGAATAATATCGGGGCGGTCCCACAATGTCGTAGTCACGGAACTCAGCGTGATGGGCAGGGTGAGCGGTGCAGCCGCCTTGCTTAATTCTGGGTACCCATGTTTGACAGCATACGCCAGGACCTCCAACGGATGATCAGGTATGGCTTCCCTACAGAAAACGATGAGTATGCCTACAAAAATGAGGTCAGGCACGAACTGCATGCGAATCTTGCACACTTCCATCGCAGAAAACACCATGTACTTTTCCACCGCCTCGGACAAAGGACAGAGGACTTCAAATACGATCTTGCTCGAATCGGGCTGGCGCTCGTTGTGCATATACTGCAACAACAAACTCAAGACGGACGATTTTTCTGGCATATGAACGACTTCCTCAGAGCCGATTTGAGTAGATGCGGCGATCGGGAATCCACCGCTGTAATTCTCCAGATTTACAGCATGGGCTCCATAGCGGATGCCATCACAAGATTCAAGTATTATGTCGGTTGGGAGCTGGCAGTTTTTTACTGGTTGTTGTCAAACCAACGTGAGCTTCATGGCATGTACTAGGACAGTGAAAGACGTACCGACGCACGACAGAGTTTCGGAAGGGCCATCAGCCGGTGGGGTATCGTCAGAGATACTCCAATCCATGGTCGATCAGGTAGATCAGTTATGAGAAGAAGATCAGATAAGGCCGTGCGTAAACTCAGTACATGTTACGTGATGTAGTTACATAAAATCGTAA
Organism: Galerina sulciceps; assembly: GCA_023014345.1. Classification (NCBI taxonomy): domain Eukaryota; kingdom Fungi; phylum Basidiomycota; class Agaricomycetes; order Agaricales; family Galerinaceae; genus Galerina; species Galerina sulciceps. The sequence goes on from JAEDXJ010000007.1 coordinate 1,048,796, forward strand.
ACGCTTGTCAATGTTTGCTATTGCTCTCCAATCCTGCATCATGTTTCTTCCTGAAGCTAGAAATAAGGGCAACTTTTTTTTTTCTTCAAAACAAGTTTCCGCAATACACCATCTATACCATTTCTGATCAAGGGTTTAGAGCAATCATGGGCGCTTAACTCATTCCAAGAACAAGTCAAGCGATTATACAATTTGCGGCCTTTCACTATCTCCGACTCCCGTGTCCCGACAGCTCGGCCCATTGGAAAAGGACTATATGTGAGGTAAGGTAGGGGCCATTCGGATCCAGCTACCTTATGTAAGCGCTTACATAAGCGGCAAAATGTTGGGTCGGGGGGAAATTTTTTTTTTTGGATGGTATTTTCGCTGATATCGTAGGGGAAAGGCATTCTTTTTTTTTTTGGTTTCATATTAACTTAAAATCAAGACATTTGTGCCTTTTTTAACTACCCCACAACTGGTTATTCGATTTCAAGAGGATATGAAGCACAGGAGGGAAGTTGCGGCGAAGACGGGAGGTGATGCCGCTCGGTCCGACGGTTAGACACCTACTTAATATAGTAACTTACGTAATACCCTAACCCTAAGGTCGCGGCAAAATCTTGAGGTCAAAAATTCGAAAAGTTGCAGAACGAGCCGGAAAGCACGAAAAAACACTTAGAAAAAAATTTGGATTTTTTTGAAAATGGCTCATATCTCTCTCAAAAGTTTGTCAATTTGAAATTTGTTTGCAACAGGTTGTAGGGATTGTCAATAGCTTCTTTTGTATGGTCTTTAAAATGTGGGAAGATTGGTGGTGGTCGAGGTATATTGTCCGTTGTTGCTTACATAAAGGTAGCTGGATCCTGATGGCCCCTACCTTATGACGTAGCACACATTCTCTCAAGCCTCACTCCTGGGAATCTCCCGCTCTACAGTCGTGGACAGTCAAAGCCCACTAAAAAAATCAAAATCTATGGAATTTTCCGAAAACTATCTCAAACGACGGGGATTCAAAAGACGATTCGAGCCATAGCATTTTCATCACGATCTATCGAGCCAATCTTTCATAAATTGCCATATATAGTTTTTACACCCTGAAAATTTGGCCAAACCCGTGAGAACTAATGCAAAAATCACCAAAAATTGGCAATCGACTCCTTTCCAAAGGTCCGGTCTGATCCACAAATATTGGAAGGGTTCATCGAGCCGTTCTCCCACAATAAATTGAAAGATATACGCTAAAAATAGAAAATTCTTGATAATTCTGATTATTTGTCATCTTTTTTTTCCCTCCGAATTGTTCGACACTCTGATTTCAACCGATTCTGCACCCTTTGTCTTCTACGGGCCTGCTAACATTCTTTTTGGACCTCCGGTTGTGGAATGGGTACTTGCACACGCCATTTTAGGACACTTTGTGACTCCCACGACCCTCTAAATCTCGATAATTATGCCCAAAAATTTGGCACAACGCAGAAACCCGTGGGAAAAACTTCGGAGGTGGGTTTTTTGACGTCTTTTGACGAGTAGAGTATGATCCTGAAGTTTGGTAGAGTTTTATCGAGCCGTTCTTCCGCAACCGGATTTGTTGACTTTGGCTGTCCACGACTGTAAACCGAATTCATCTTCCTCGCCCAGTCGTGCAGTCTCGGTGTTGCTATGGGAGTTTTTTCAAAGAGAGAAAGCGTTCCTGACCTCACGAGAGTCCAACAAAGACGTTGGTGGAACTAGGCGGCGCTGAACATGTTCACCGCCTCCCATGCCAACAGACTTGTCTTTGTTGGCATCCCTAGATTTGGTGGGACTTGGTCATTGTACTCAGGTGGGGCCTGAAGACGGCCGCCATTGAACAACCACGACAGTTTTTGATCCGTAAGTCTGGGCGCTTAATCTATTTAGGAGAAAGTCACGTGGAAATTACTGAATCTGCTCGAAGATTTAACGTTTAGCCTACAATTAAAGTTCTTGGTCAGTGCCTACGTATCTTGCTCCGACTCAAAGATTAAGTCTCCCCTTATTTGATGACGGAAGAAAGGTCGGCAAAACGGGGTCAATATAAACTAAATATACCCTTTTCTACAGCACTCCTGCTCGATAAGATACATCAAAATAAATCAACTAGGAAGAAAACGAAACAGTTTTGCTTTCGCCTCTTCTTTCTTTCCTCGAGAAGTGTATCGAGTTGTCTTGGACTATTCGGCTTGCGTTACAGGTGCGATGACCGACTTACAAAAATAGCACGCGTGCCGCTGCAGCCGCTATTTGTTCACGGACTGCAGCTAGATTACCAAAGTGTCAACGTGAACCGTCATCAGCCTAAGGGACTCTCCATTCCTTTCTTTCTTTCACCCATTGTCACTTCACTTCGCCTATAGGCTCGATTTTCGAGCCCACGGTATTCGGCATCGACGCTTCATAACTCCCAGATTTTCAGCTTGGGAGCTGTATCTAATGCTACAGGCTCATAAGGAGCCACACACACCACTCAACACGGACGAATTTTCGCGTAAATGTGCTTGTAGTGCGTGTTCGCGTTGCATCTTGTATTTGGCTCACTCTCTACAGTTGCTGGTCTGGTGTTTCTTGTATGGGACACCATCTCTATCTTCGATAAAGAATGTGCATTCATCCTCAAGTAAGTCTCGAGATCTTCCTTGAATTACCCTGCTCAGCCTTTTTTTGCAGGAGCCCTCCAACCCGAGTGAAGTTTCTGTACCTTTTTGCCCGTTACTTTGGCATTGCGAGTCAAATGTGTAGTACCATCATTGGTTGGTCACCTCCTGATTGTAACATGACTGTCTCGTCTAGCCTTTCAGTTTTCTGTATAACTGGACCGTTGTCGATACCGCCGGTCCCTTTAGAGACTTGCCGCAGGTGGTGGTACTTTCAAATCCTTTCTTTGGTGGCGCTCCAATTGTCAATTCAAGCAGTTCTTGCCCTACGAGGTCAGAAGTCCGCTTACTTCGTTGCTCATTTCGTCGAATTTCTGACCTGTCGACAGTTTATGCATTATACAAACAGAACAACTCAGTCGGGTGTACATTAGTAGTGGCAATGCTAACCGGAATGGGTTTATTTCTGTTCTTTGCCGTCTGGGCGTTCGACGATCTGGAATGCAGCACCACTTGCATCGTCATCATTCCCCCAAGACAAATGGTGCGCTTTGGGTATGTTCAAACTTCGAATCTACTTGTAAAATTTCAAATGCTTGCCACCCCTGGCCTAGAGGTTGTCTCATTACCACACACTCCATTATCTTGGGATTCGCACTATACAAATACCGGCACGGCTTGCGCGAGGGGTGGGCAGATATCCCATTGGTCTCGATAGTGATGAGAGACGGAAGTTCAACATTTGTCGTGGTAGTTGGTGCGTCCCTTGGATCCCTTGTCTCGTCAATCGTGGCTGATTTGTCTATCAAGCTATGCTCATTGCCTTCATGAACTTCTCTTTTCGTGTCAAAAACATTTTTCATATCGTTGCCCCGTAAGCACATTCTTCGTTTGAAATGCATTGAACAATCGCACATCTTTCAAGTTCTAAATCTTGTCTTAGCCTTGTTGCATCTACCCTTTCAGCACGGGTTCGTCGCGCTTCTTTACGTCTTTGATTCTTTTCTACTCGGACTGCTAACGTCATTCATAGGCATGCAGGCTTATAATCAACATGCACCAATTGGGGCAATCAAGATCTTCCCCGGAGGCCGCTGACATTGAATTAACATCGGCTCTGGATATGTCATTCGTGGAATCTCGACGTTCCTTGGAAACTGTTTTTGGAGCTCCTCCAGATATCCCATAACACCAACGGCGATCAATTCCAGTTACAGACGCCACCGTGGTTTCTTCAAGATATTTACATAACACTGCCCTTTCAGTGTTTCAACTTTGAAGAGCGCCTGCGGCGAAGGGCGATCGCTTGACAATGCAGTGATGTTCAACAAACGATCTCCTCTCACCAACTTTCCAATCACTGCACTCCTCACCGGAACATGCCCGTCGAAGCAAGTTAAGGATTCAAGACCTAGCCTGACAGAGGTCCAAAGTCTAGCAGCTCAATTTCTATAAACTACTCTTTGATTAATGAAGTCGGTCCTTACTCGAGTAGATGCTATTCCGTGTATTATATATAGAGTATAGAGGTTCCAAACAAGAAAATCAGTTCAGCCACGAGCACGAAGCTGAACATGAATTGCATACACTTTCGTTCCCTAAAACGATTCCTTTCCACCGCATCCGACAAGAGACTCGGCACTATGAATGAGATCGTGTTGGAGTCGGGTTGGCGCTTATTGTGCATATACGTATTGCTACAGCAAGCCGAGAGCAGAGAGGATATACTGCATACGATCGACTTCTTTGCTGAATTGAATCGAACCAACGTCTGGAAGCCCCAATAGAGGTCTCCAGATTCCTTAGCGGACTCCAGCATGATGTGGGTAGGAAGTTGGCCAGTGTCTATAGTTTTAGTCGAACCAATGTCAGCTTTACAGAAAGTTAGGACAGAAAAGGACATACTTACCAGCACACGGAGTAATATTTTCCTGTTGGGTATGTATCCAGAGACAGTGCAAATGCATCTGAGGCCAATCGAGAAGCCTACCTCTGGCCACCATTGCCCTGTTAACGAATCACAGTGCCTCACGAATTATTCAATAAGGCTATTGCTGAAAATATTAACGAAGTCCGTTCTGGCCAAAGAAATATAGGCATGTACCCAAAATCAGGAAAAAAAATGTGTTAAACGTAGTACTCATGAATGTATCTCATCGATAAAAAGAACGCGTTGAAGGGTTCTGCTTTCAAGCCCGGTTCGTTTCTTGCAGTTAATCCAGAATTGTGAGTAAGTATTTACTTTGCCTTGCAGATCCAAAAGGCAATCTTACTAGGAGTCGGCCGGAAAATGTGTACTTGGTGGCCAGGCTTGAAGATGGAATTGGGACAAAAATAGCACGGGTGCAGTTGTCACTGTTTGTCAAAAAAGTCATATTTTGACAGCGACCAAACTTCCAACTTCCAAGCCTTGACGCGAACAGTCATCATCGCCTTATGAGGCTCTCCAGACTTTTGTTTACTTCTTTCACCAGTTCTCACCTATCGTTGATTGAGGCTTGAGTACTTGAGTTTCGAGCCCAGGGCGTTCGACGTGGGCCCGAGCTCGAGGTTTCTAACTCAAAAGCTGTCTGCGATGCTGCAAGCTCATGAGAAGCTTCATACATCAGCTAGCACTGACGAATTCTCTCGTAAATGTGCCTGCAGTACGTGTTGGTTTGGATTTTTTGGCTTGTCTGACTCTCTTGTAGTTGCTAGTTTGGTGTTTCTCATATGGGACACCCTCTCTGCCTTCGATAAGGAATGTGCATTTGTCCTCAAGTGAGCTTCGGACTTTTCGTTGATTTACGTTTGCTCAGCACGTTCCCTTAGGAGTCCTCCGACGAGAGTGAAGTTCATCTATCTTTTTGCGCGTTACTTTGGCATCACTAGTCAAATGTGTAGTCCGTTGTTGATCGGCCTTCTATGTGACATCTGATACAGCTCTTCCATCTAGCCTTTTCGTTTTCTATGTGACTGGGCCATTGTCGGTGACCCCAGTCACTTCAGGAACTTGTCGCAGGTGGTGGTATGTGCAAATCTTTACTTTAATTCTCCTTCAGGCATCGATCCAAGCGATTCTTGTGCTTCGCGGTACGAAGTCAACTTAACTCTTCAGTTTAGTTGCTCATATGCTCGAACAATTAATATATCAACAGTCTACGCCTTATACAAAAAGAACTGCTTAGTTGGGGGTACATTAACACTCGCAGTTCTGATTGAACTGAGTTCATGTCTATACTTGGGTGTCTCTGCGTTCGACAGCTTGAAATATAGTCCTGCTTGCATCATCACCACTCTGCCTAGACGAACGATATGCATTGGGTATGTTCATCATTTTGAACCTTGTTCGCAAAATTTAAACATTTTTCGTTCCCAAACCTAGAGGGTGTCTTGTGACTACACATTCGACAATTTTGGGATTCGCTCTGTACAAATACCGGCACGGCTTGCGAGAGGGGTGGGCAAATATCCCATTAGTCTCAAGAATCATGCGAGACGGAAGCTCAGCGTTTATCGCAATAGTCGGTGCGTCCCTTAGGCTCGTTGCTCTGCTGCTCGTGTCTTATTTGCCTACTTCCCAAGCGATGCTTGTTTTTACCATGAACTTTTCTTTTCGTGTCAAAATGATTGTCCATATTATTTTCCCGTAAGCAAATCCCGGGATTGGTTTCGGAATGCAATTAACAATTTCCCCTTCATTCTATCATAGCCTTGCGGCATCTCTCCTTTCAGTTCTGGTTCGTGTGCTCTTTTCTGTCTTTCTACCCATAATACTGACGTCATTCACAGGCATGCAGACTCATAATCAACATGTACGACCTGAGGCAGTCTCCCTCGGAGACCGATGACATCGAATTGACCTCGGCTCTGAATATGTCATTCGTGGAATCGCGTCATTCCTTAGAAATTGCGTTCGGAACCACATCGAATATCCCATAACATCGACGGCGATCAAATTATTGTGACCGACACAGCAAAATTTTCTTCAAGATATGCAGAAAACACCCTTCGGGTCGTATTTCGAATCGAATCAAAGGGAATCGAAGACGACCAGTGGATCCAGACAGCCTTCCGTTCCATAACACGATTCATTTCCACCGCATCCGACAAGAGACTCGGCACCATAAATGGGATCTTGTTCGAGTCGGGTTGGCACTCATTGTGCAAATACATATTGCTACACCAAGCCAAGAAGAGATGAGTCTACTGCATACGAACGATTTCTTTGTTAAATTGAGTCAAAATAATGTCAGCTTTACAAAAAGTTGGGACAGTAAAGGACATACCAGCACACGGTGCAATATTTTCCTGTCGAGCATGTATTCAAAGATACTGGAATCCGGTGTTGGTGCATCTGACAGTCGGGAAGCCAAAGAAGCCAAAGAAATATAACCATGTCCCCATAATCAGAAAAAATGTGTTGAACTTGAGTGCACTCGCAACGCGTACTAATGTGCCGAAGCCTCGAGTCAAGTTCTGCTCGTAAGATGAAAAGAATGCGTGCATCCAGAATTATGTTCACTTTGCATTGCAGATCCAAAAGGAAGTCTTAGGAGTCGACCAGAAAATGTGTCGTGAGCGCGTATGAAGATGGAAGCAGGTTCAAACGTTCAAAAATAGCACAAGTGCAGTTGTCACTGTTTGTCAGAAAAGTCATAGGCTTCATTTTTTGACAGCGACCAAACTTCCAAGCCTTGACGCGAACAGTCATCTTCAGGGGAGTTCCAGCGGGGATTGCCGAGCACTCACTCCAAACGAATCCTCGTTGACATTTCACTTGGGGTCCTGGCTTAATTAGGCGGGTGCCATCAGTCCTGTCCGGCAAAGATATCTGGTCAATCCGTGGTGCTAATCCGAATCGTTCTGACACTGAAATTTACATCGCATTGTGTTCTCATATCCTCTATCTTCTTCCTTTGGATGACCGGGAAGCAATGCAATTGTTTTTACGACGCGGATACGGTCTTAGAGTCGAGCAGAAAATGTGCCGGTTTGAGTATCACTCACTTAGGCAGCAGTCTCTGAATAAGAGGGCTGATAGTGCTTCGTAAGACATGAGCCTCTGAAAGCTACAGTGATATAGACTCATATAGATAGGTTATTAGGTTATTAGATGGTACAATATGAATGAGGAAGTCATCCTCGATTGTTACAACTTTTACAAGGACAGTAGGACTGATGGTACCGCCTAATTTAGCCAGGACCCCAAGTGAAATGTCAACAAGGATTCGTTTGGAGTGAGTGCTCGGCAATCCCCGCTGGAACTCCCCTGGTCATCTTATGAGGCTCTCCAGACTTTTGTTGACTTCTTTCACTACCTCTCACCTATCGTTGATTGAGGCTTGAGTGTCGAGCCCACGGCGGTCGACGTGGGCTCGAGGTTTCTATCTCAAAAGCTGTCTGCGATGCTGCAAGCTCATGAGAAGCTTCATACATCAGCTAGCACTGACGAATTTTCTCGTAAATGTGCCTGCAGTACGTGTTGGTTTGGATTTTTTGGCTTGTCTGACTCTCTTGTAGTTGCCAGTTTGGTGTTTCTCATATGGGACACCCTCTCTGCCTTCGATAAAGAATGTGCATTTGTCCTCAAGTGAGCTTCGGAATTTTCGTTGATTTACGTTTGCTCAGCACGTTCCCTTAGGAGTCCTCCGACGAGAGTGAAGTTCCTTTATCTTTTTGCGCGTTACTTCGGCATTGCCAGTCAAATGTGTAGTCCGTTGTTGATCGACCTTCTATGTGACATCTAATACTGCTCTGTCATCTAGCCTGTTCGTTTTCTACGTGACTGGGCCATTGTCGGTGACCCCAGTTACTTCAGCCACTTGTCGCAAGTGGTGGTACATCCAACTCTTTACTTTAGCGCCCCTTCAAGCGTCGATTCAAACGATTCTGGTCCTCCGAGGTACAAAGCCAACTTAACTCTTCAGTTTCTCAAATAGCCGATATTTCAACAGTCTACGCATTATACAAGAAGAATGGCTTAGTCGGGGGCATATTGACATCTGCAGTTCTGATTGAACTGAGCTTATGTGCATATCTAGGCGTCTGCGCGTTCGACGATTTGGAATATAGCTCTGCTTGCATCATCTCTGCTCTGCCCAGAAGAATGGTCTGCGTTGGGTGCGTTCAAATTTTGAACCTTGTTTCAAAAATTCAAACGGTCTTCCGTCCCCAACCTAGAGGATGCCTCGTTACTACACATTCGATTATCCTGGGATTCGCTCTTTACAAATATCGGCACGGCTTGCGAGAAGGGTGGGCAAATATCCCATTAGTCTCAAGAGTCATGCGAGACGGAAGCTCAGCGTTTATCGCAATAGTCGGTGCGTCCTTTTCATTCCTTGTTTTGCTGCCCGTGTCTCATTCGCCTACCAAGCGATCCTCATCTTCGGCATGAACTTTTCTTTTCGTGTCAAAATTATTGCCCACATTGTTGTCCCGTAAGCAAATCCCGGGATTGTTTTTGAAATGCAACTGACAATCCCGTCGTTCCATCTTAGCCTCGCAGCATCTCTCATTTCTGTTCTGGTTCGTGTGCTTTTGAGTCTTTCGACTCATAATACTGACGTCATGCACAGGCTTGCAGACTTATAATCAACATGTACGACCTGAGGCAGTCTCCCTCGGAAACCGATGACATCGAATTGACCTCGGCTCTGAACATGTCGTTCGTGGAATCGCGTCGTTCCTTGGAAATCGCGTTTGGCACAACGTCGAATATCCCATAACATCGACAGCGATCAAATTATTGTGGCCGACGCAGCAAAATTTACTTCAAGATATGCAGAAAACACCCTTCGGGTCGTCTTTCGAATCCAAGGAATGGGGGGACGACCAGTGATTCGGACAGACACCGCAGCGGTAGCTTACCGCGCCGTAATGTTCAACCAACGGGCCCACCAACCCCGACCTTCCATTCTGTTTCCCACCTAGAACTTACACGTCGTTGTGCTGGGAAATACGATTCCTTACCTATCGGAGATTATAGTCAATTGCTACTGAAGTGTATGTACACTTCGATAAACTAGTCGACCCTAGAAGTTGGCCCCTGGAGACTATTGGCGCACTTACGACAAGACGAGGCCGCCGAAATGGCTTCTAGCCGAAAACTCTATCTTATCTGTGTCGGACGGTGGTAAAAGCAGAGAATTCCGTTAACGTTGCAGACCAGGTCTGTGTTCTCCCTGCACTTTCGATGACAGCTCCTCCTAGCGATTGCGTGTTCGTGTCATAGCATTATTCCATCGAAATCTCAGGAATTGGAACGAGGGGCAATTAACCCGACAATTTGGACCGACTATCTATTCATTCTTCCTGACCTTAGACTGTGCTACCCTGCTATAGTAGTCATGAAATGTATAAACCTTCCTCAAGCCCGTTTCGAGAATGAATCTTGGAGTCATCTATTACTATTAGTCTTAGCCTGTCGTGCCTGCACAGGTTTATGTCACCACGAATGCGACGAGTATCCCATTGTCGGGGCTGGACAAGACAATTCTTTCGTTCCAATGACCAAGAAATTGTGCGCGAGGTCTGTTGCATGACACCTCTAGAGTAACTTATTGTGTAAGAGTATTGGGTGGAATTCTTCCATTATTTTATGCCCAAGGATTTTTTTTTTTCGTTACGTTGTGGCACAACCATTAGACTAGGCAAGATCCATGTCCTTCAACCCAATGCAACCTCCGTCAATAATCCATGCTCCTTGACAGCCCTCAGCCCTCTCCAATACTCTCCAGCAGCACGAGCGGGCTTTCCCTCAGGCTTCACCGTACGCACTCCCAGTATCGTATTTCCTGCGCAGCGGATAAAGAGCATGTCGTTAGGTTTGGACTTGGAAAGCGTCGTTTGCCCTGGGGTGGCACTGGGAGTTGGTGACGCAGAGAGGGTCGGAGGTACGACGCAAATTGAGAGGAGCTGTAGGGGTTTGCCATCCGGTGCATGTGTGAAGAGAGGTTTCTAAGTGATTGGAGGGAGGGAAAGCAGACGAGGGCGCAGAGTAAGGGCAAAGGTGGTGATAAAAAAAGGGTGACGAATCAGACAACATAATTATATGATTAAGTTTGTAATGCACGAACTTGATGGCTGATAGCGCGAAAGCGCCTATGGATATCCTCTGCGGTCATCGTTTGGAAGTCAACAAGGGCATCTTTTGCTGTAATAAATGGGGCACGGGGCGGGTCATTGACCGATACAGGTTGGGGTAGAGATTTAGCCTGATAGGGGATTGAGTATTGAGGCGATAGACAAATTGCAAGAGACGTACTGTTCCTCGTAAAACGTCTCTCAAAACAGAGACAAGTAATCTCCCGCCAGCAATGGCCAACTCGTCGCGTAATTCGGGAAAAGCAACGTCCTCCGGCAAGGCCTGGTTTTAAACGTGATGAATAAGGGATTTCGTCGAGGTGAAGGGAAAAACTCGATACACACCATGGTCTGCTGTGCCCAGATGCTACCCGCGTCGATCCCTTCGCTTTTCTTCAGCATCTCGATGATACACACACCTGTTTCTTTTTCATTGTTGAGTATGGTATGTTGAATTGGCGCAGGTCCACGGTAGGATGGCAGCATGGAGGGGTGGATGTTGAGCCTTCTTGTGGGTAGGAAAGCAGATAGCATCTTGCTCGTTAGTATTCGACCGAAGGAGGCCGTCACGAGGAGATGAGTTGGAGGTGGCGGTTGACTAGAGGATGATAGGGAAGGTGTGGAAGACGATGATCCGTCTAACGCGAAAGGTGGTGGTAACTGGACGCGAATTGTGAGCAGGCCAGGGAAATAGTTAGATATGGATAAACGTACCTGCCATGTTTTGAAGTCTCGTTTAACTTTCGGTATTGTCCAAACTGGAATCTTCAGCTTCTCGCCGAGAGTTTTAAGAGGAGCTGCAGTGAAAAAATTGGCATGAATTCCTCTTGTCACTTGAGTATGAGAAGGAAGACATTGCACGATTGGAACTTTGTGAGGTTCACAAGCTCGAAAGGAGCTCTAACATCCGAATCCAGACAGAAAATTCGTGAATAGGGCTCACAGATGGATAGAATGGACCCACGCCGTCCAACATGCGCGTCAGGTTGGGTGGCTATGACAATTTCTCGCCAGACGTCTGCAGTTGGTGAATTAGGCTGGCTGGACCAAAAAAGCTAAACGAGTGCTCACCTTTAGCTTGATACAACTCTTGCAATACAAGACATGAAAATTCGTCGCGTCCCATGAAAAGGATGCGAAATGGGTCTGATTTTGGGTCTGATTCATTTTTTTGGGACTCGTAACTGCTTGTTCTTGAAGGTTCGGCTTGCGAAGAAGTTTCGAGGGGAAGAGCTGGGGAGTGTGGGGAGGGTGTGTAATTTAAATTTCTTTTGTTGTATCGGAGTATGGAGGAGAGGGAACAGTGTCGCGTGAAGGAGGCCACGAAACGCATTGTTCGAGGAGGAAGTGGTTGAAAATGGCAACCGCAACCGGCAACACCGGGCCGAGATGGCCCACCACTACTTATGGCACAGCCTACTCGGGTTTCAACAACTCTCTCTTTTACTCCCAAGTCTACTGGCTAGAATTCGAACTAGGCCGTCCACTCTCACTTATGTCTCTTTTATCACTCCCTACTGAATTACTGGAGCTTATCTTCTCCTTCTGTACAAATGCCACCCTCGTCAACTTGGCGCAGACATCGAAAGACTTGAACACTCTGGCCTTGGAAGCCTTCTTCAAGCGGTCAGGGGATTTCCTGAATCACATAACGAATGGCCTACTTCACTCGTGGGCAACGCCGAGGGAAACCTTAGACGCCGTTCGGGTAGCTCTTTTCTTGAAGAAATTATCCACAGTAACCTGGAATTTCAATCCTGGGTGGGAATGCACGATTTGCAGCCCAAACACACTCGGTTGGTGCCCGAGTTGTCGAACGGACTCGGGGACAAGGATGGGGCCACTAAAACGGACGTTCGATGAGGTTTCCAACCTACGTGCCATCTTTGCCCGCTTCCCAAGTGCTCGATCAGTCAAGTTCGACTTCCATAAAGTCGATAAGTTCCCAACTACTGGAGGATCGGTAGGGGTTCGGCGCCACTCGGTAAGCAGAGATTTATGGAGAACCTCTCTTATTGGTCTGTTGGACGAGACGTTGGAGAATGGTTGCCAGACCTTGGAAATCGAAAACGGAAACGAGATCGAGAAGATGTATACGCTCTGGAACGGGCCAGGGACTGCACCGTATACGCCGCCGACGCGGAGAAACTTCATGCTGAACACATTGAACCTACACTCAGACATGCTCCTGCAGCATCCTTTCGTCGATTGGACCACCTCTCTTCTTACCTCGTCGGCATGTGCAGCTACCTTGACTACTCTTTCGATCCAAACATCACAAATGAACATCCCACATCCCATCCTCGGGCTGCTCAACCTGCCCAAGTTGATAGAGTTCGAGATTAAGTCAAGATCCCTCCACTTACCTCACGGCCAATCGAGCACAGGAATAGCAGACTTTCATTCCATCGCGGCTTTCTTGGGCCGGCATAGCAGCCACCTCAAGAAGGTCCTCTTATACGGTGTGGGGTTGCCAAACCTTTGCGGTGACGACGCAACCCTCCTCTTCGACTCGACCAAAAACATTCTCCCAAATCTCGAGAGCTTCATAGCTCATCCTATCATCATCAATTGGTTGCTCGACCTTCCGATATCCAGCTCGAGATCCATCTGGCCTAAAAACAGGTCCTTGCAAAGTCTACGATTGATAGGCATATCCTCCGAGTACAACCAATTGCAGCCGCTGTTTATCTACCCCCTATTCGACCTGGCATTGAATGCGGTTGTGCAATTTTGCAAATGGCGGAACGGTGAGAATGGAGCAAGCCTGTGGAACATGTTCTCCTGTTTGGGACGAAGACGTAAATCGCAAGAAAAGCCACTTGAGGTCATGCTCAGGTTTGCCTCCGAAAGAGGTATCCATGAATGGTTCGCTTGCCATCTCACCCCTCCTTCCTCGAATGGACAATCAACGGCTGCCATTCTCAACGAGCTCACAGGAATCTCAATCCTCACGATCTCTGCTGCTTATTTCATCCAATTCTCCGACGAAACCATTGAAATACTTCCTGATTTTCTTGCTCTTATCTCAAATCCTGACGCTTCTTCGACTCCTTCGCGTACTGAGCGTACGAAATTACGAAGAGTCACATTTACTGATCACCCAACCGCAGGGTTTTTTGGAGCCAGTGATCATGACCAGGACTGGTTCGCGAAGCAGGTTGCGGAGAAGTGTGTCGGGTTGAAGTGGTTGCAGATGGATTGGAATCCGAACAAGGCGATCGACTTGGACGCTTTTAGAGCTATTGAAAGAACCACCATCCCATCGGTATCTCTGGTTTAGACCACCATGTAAAATATTCAATGAAATGCACATGAACATATCTGGGAATCAAACATTTAAAATATCCTGCTCAGTCGAGGGAAATCAAGGTTGATCGAGGCTGTCAAATGAATTTGGAAAGGCTTGCAATTGATCACACTCGCTGACCATCGTTTTTTTGCACAACTAATCGAGGCTATTCGAGCACAGCAAAGGAAATACAGCCAAATTCCATTCCCATCGATATGCCTCGATTGATTCAGTACTAAGCTCACTTTCCCATTCTTGAATTCCCTTGGCATCCCTCAATTAATAATTATAAATCGACATTTGCCAGCGTGGAATTCGTTATAATCAACAAATATTATTGGTCCGCCACAAAAAGGATACAATGGAACTACTAATAAATACATCAGCTTCACCCAACGAGACGTCAGTAAGTAACCGCTTCACAGTCTCGAGAGCAACTTACTAACGTGGCGGGACAGGGAGGAGGGAGGAGCAAGGGAGGAGAGGCACTGCATCGAAACCACAACCGGCAACACCGAGCCGAGTTGGTCCGGAACCATTTCAGGCGAACTGGGCACAGCTTCAATTTTGACTCTTTACTTCCAAGTACAGGCTAGAACTAGGCTCTCCACTCTCATTTATGTCTCTTTTATCCCTCCCTACCGAATTACTGGAGCTTATCTTCTCCTTATGTACAAATGCCAGCCTTTTCAAGTTGTCGCAGACGTCGAAAGACCTGAACAATCTGGCCTTGCAAGCCTTCTTCAGCCGAACAAAGTATTTCCTGGATCACATAACGGATGGTCTACTTTTCTCATGGGCGACGCCGAGGGAAACCTCAGACGCCGTTCGGGTGGCTCTTTTCTTGAAGAGATTATCCTACGTATCGTGGTGTTTTAATTCTGGGTGGGAATGCACGATTTGCAGCCCGAACACACTCGGTTGGTGCCCGAGTTGTCGAACGGACTCAGGGACAAGGATGGGGCCACTAAAACAGACATTCGACGAGGTTGCCAACCTACGTGCCATCTTTTCCCGCCTCCCAAGCGCTCTCTCAGTCAAGTTCGACTTCCAAAACCTCGATAAGTTCCCAACTACTGGCGGACGGATAGGAGTTTGGCCCCAGTCGGTAAGTAGAGATTTATGGAGGACCTCTCTTATTGGGCTGTTAGACCAGACGTTGGAGAATGGTTGTCAGACCTTGGAACTCGAAAACGGCGACGAGATGGAGAAGATCTATTCGCTTTTGAACGGGCCAGGGACTGCATCGTACACGCCGCCCACGCGGAGAAACTTCATGTTGAACACATTGAAACTACACTCAGACATGCTCCTGCAGCATCCTTTCGACGATTGGACCACCTCTCTTCTTACCTCGTCGGCATGTGCAGCTACCTTGACTACTCTCTCGATCCAAACGTCAACAATGAACATCCCACATCCCATCCTCGGGCTGCTCAACCTGCCCAAGTTGATAAATTTCGAGATTAAGTCAAGATCTCGCCACTTACATCACGGCCAATCGAGAACAGGAATAGCAGACTTTCATTCCATCGCAGCTTTCTTGGGCCGACATAGCAGCCAACTCAAGAAGGTCCACCTAATAGGTGTGGGGTTGCCAGGCCTTCGCGGTGATGATGCGACCCTGCTGTTCGACTCGAACAAAAACATTTTCCCGAATCTCGAGAGCTTCATTGCTCATCCTATCATCATCACTTGGTTGCTCAACCTTCCAATATCCAGCTCGAGATCCACCTGGCCTAAAAATAGGTCCTTACAAAGTCTACAATTGATAGGCATATCCTCCGAGTACAACCAACTATTTGTCTACTCCCAATTCGATCTGGGGTTGAATGCTGTGGTGCAATTTTGCAAATGGCGGAGCGGTGAGAATAGGGCGAGCCTGTGGAACGGATATGGGAGGGTCTCGCAGAGACGAAAAAGTAAATCGCAAGAAAAACCGCTTGAGGTTATGCTCAGGTTTGCTTCAAAAAGAGGTATCCACGAGTGGTTCGCTGGTCATCTCATCACACCCTCCCCCGATGGACAATCGATGTCTGCCATCTTCAACGGGCTCACAGACGTCTCTACCCTCCGAATTTCCACGGCTTATTCTATCCAATTCTCTGACGAAACCATTAACATTCTTCCTGATTGGCTTGCTCTTATTTCAAATCCAGGCGGTTCCTCGACTCCTTCACATACCGAGCGCAGTTCCGCAGGTGCAAAACTACGAAGAATCTCATTCACTGAGCACACAGTGTTTGGCTTTTTCGGAAAGAGTCATTATGACCAAGATTGGTTCGCAAAGCAGGTCGCCGAGAAGTGTGTCGGGTTGAAGTGGTTACAGATGGATTGGAATGCGGATAAGGCGATTGACTTGGACGCCGTCAGAGTTAATGAAGTAATCACTACCACTATTCAGCACGAAAGTGCGAAGTCCGACAGACGTGTACGTCGATCTTGGGCTTCCTGGCGTGTGTTGATTTGATATCTATCATGGCCCTGTATTTTTGAACGGGATATTGTTCATTTTATTCTGACTTTATTGACAGCATGTAATGTTGTATAATTATATATAAATTGTACCAATCCTATGACATTCATATCCTTGTGCAAGACTTTGGAACCACTGTGGTCTGACGCTTGGAGGAAACGCTCGAAAAATAAGAAGCGCTGCGGACTGCCTGCCGAGTTGATCGGACGAAGTGAGCTATTTTAGACGCGCATAGCCAGCAGAAACACACACGACGACCTCTGACTCTTGCTTCCATCCTCCCTAAGCACCTTCGCTTCCTGTAACTCATGTCTATTTTATCTTTGCCTACTGAATTATCAGACCTTATCTTCTCGAACTGCACAAATGCCGACCTCGTCATGCTGTCGCAAACATGTAAAGACTTGAACACAATCGCCCTCCATGCCTTATTCTACCAGTCAGAGGATCTCCTCAATCAAGTCACAGCAGGTCGGCTTCGATCAACAGCGATGAGAGAAACGTCAGACGCCATTCGTGCTGCGCTTTTCGTGAAGAATCTGTCTTCAGTAGACTGGAGCTTCAATCCGGACTGGGAATGCACCATCTGCAGCCCTGATCAGCTCGGCTTGTGCCCGGACTGTCAAGAGAGGCCTGAGGCGTGGATGGGCCCACTCAAGCGAACATTCGACGAAATTGCCAACCTCCGCTCAATCCTTGCACGCCAGCCGTCCATTCAGTCAGGTTCGACTTCCTCAAAGTGGACAAGTTCCCAATACAAACATCCTTTGCTAGAACTCGAGATCAAAGGGTCAATAGAGATTTATGGCGGTCCGCAATTATTGGGCTGCTGGATGAGGCGCTGGGGAGCGGATGCCGGACGTTGGAGGTTGAAAACGGCTCCGAAATGTGGAGGATGTATAGGATTACTGGTGACCCGACAGAGCCCTACACGCTGCCGTCAAGGAAAAATTTCAAGTTAAGCAAAATAAAAATCCACTCGGACATGCTCCTACAACCTCTATTTATTGACTGGACTCTTTCTGCTCTCACCTCATCCGCATGTGCGTCCACCCTAACGTCCCTTTCATTCCAAACACATAGAACGGGCGCTACCCTTCATTTTCTCCGGCTGCTTAATTTTCCCAACTTTGCTGAGCTCGAGATTAAGTCAAAATCTAACCTGCGACCTCCCATGCGCTTCGGCTCTGGAACCTCAAAGTTTGACGATATTGCTGCTTTTCTGGGGCGCCATAACGGACAGCTCAAGAAAATTTTCTTGCATGATATCGGACTAGTAAGCCGGCATGGTGTCAATGTGCCCTTCGACTCTAACAGAAATATTCTACCGAACCTCGAGAGCCTCATAGCTCATCCTTCGATTATAACGTGGTTGTTGAACCTTCCCCTTTTCTCCCCAAATTCTATTTGGGATACCAGCATGTCCTTGAGGAGTTTACGATTGGTAGGCATAGCATCCGAAGAATATGAATTGACCTCTGTGCTTTTCGATGCAGCGCTGAGTGCTGTGGTCGAATTTTGCAAGTGGAGGAATGGCGAGCTAGGGACGATCCTGCAAAGAGCTTTGGCAAACTGTCTTTGAAATCAAAGAAAAACCCGCTCGAGGAACGACTTGAGATCATGCTCCGGTTTCCTTCACAGCGGAGAGTCCGCAAGTGGTTTTCCAGTCATTTTCCACTCCCCATAGGGCATCCCTCATATGGGCACATGAAGGAATTTATCCCAAACCAACTCGCGCGCATCTCGACTCTTACCATCTCTATGACCAATCCCATCCAGTTCTTTGACGAAACCATTGAAATTCTTCCTGATTGGTTAGCCCTCGTCTCGAATTCAGGCGGTTCTTCAACAGCATCGCATCCAAGCTCCATAATTTTCGTTCGACGCTACAAAGAGTCAATTTATAGACTTTGAAGGCAACCCACTGTCAGGCATTCTCGATGCCAGTGACGAGGCCGTGTTCGTGCAGCGGGTGGCAGAGAGGTGTTTCCGGTTGAAATGGTTACAGATGGATCGGGATGAGAACAACGCAATTGACTTGGACGCCGTCAGAGCTATGGCAAGAGCCGAAGACGTAGGAAAATCTGACAAGCGTGAAGGTCAAATCTGGACTCCCTGGCGTTCATTTATTTGAACGCTATGTGTTGGGTAAATAGTCCCTCTATTATTGATTTCCTACGGAACTTTTTTGCAGAAGGAATTTTTTTGACTGTCTCTAGTAAGTAACCGAAACCAAGGACTGGATTAAATAAGCTTGTACGAGATGTCCTCTACCCGTTTGAAAGATCGAAGCCGCCGAGGAAGTATCGAAATCGGGACCTGGGCGGATGTTATTGAAAACGACAACACTCAGGGTATGTAAAGTTGTACCAATGGAATCCGCAGATCACAAAATAAATGATATCATATTCGTCAAATAAGCGTACAATTTTTATCTATGCGGTTGCAGTGGCTCCTGTATATGCGTGGATGGTCTCGTCTGCACAACCAGCTGGGGTCATATAATCATAAGCGCCGAGGTTGACGAACAGCAGCCTGTTTCCTGCTGCGTCTGGGCACACCAGCCAGGCCTGGGGAAAAGGAACGTCAAAATCTGAGACGGTATTAAACACCGATTGATCAAAATATGACTGACATTATTCTGAGGCCTGGTGATGGAAGGCGTGCTCCACTCGACGGTATCACCGCTGAACACGAAGGTGCCGCTGGTGGCAGGGGTTGTCGACCACGAGACCTTAAGTTTGTTGACGGTGGAATTGGCACGAGGCTCAACGATAGCGTAGAGGGGCGTTCCGTTCGCGTTTTGAATCAGCTGCCCGCCCGTTATTTGGAATTGCGCTGCGGTAGATGGCGAGCCTAGGACGGCGTCAGATGCCGTGTTCAGGACTTCGGACTGCAGGTACTGGTGGAAATTGGGGTCTTCCTGCAATAATATGTCAATCACTTCTGCGGTCAATTTTCTACGACGCGACACGTACGACGGCACGGATGAATGAGTAGCCCGCTTGGAGGGTGCTGGATCCTCCCGTGGCGGTCGATGTGGTAGATGGAACGCTCGTCGTACCAGGTCGGGTAGTGGTGCCGACAGGGCTGGTGGTGACAGGGTTGGTGGTAGCAGGGGCCGTTGTCGCAGCGCCAGGAAGGCATTGCGAGTAGTATGGGTTTGAATACGTGCACGTCCACCCCGCAGTGCAGGTCGTTGGCCCTGCCCAGCCTTGCCCGCCACACTGTTAATCGATTGAACCGTCGTCAGAATTGCTCGTAAAACAGCATGGCAATACAATTTATATTACCTGACCGTACTGAGGAGATTGGGCAGCAACATTGCCGGCCAAGGTGCAAGCCAAGGCGAGAATCAGTGCCGACTTTGTCATTGCGATATCAATGGGGATCGCTTTTGAAATGCTGTGACCATCTCCTTCGACAACCGTCTCTTATACTATCCCAGAAAGTCTATTGTTAGGATTCAGAGAGCACTCAGGAGAGCGAGAGGCCGACCAAACGCCCTTACTTCGGACTGGGCAAAAGTACGGAGGGCCTAAAACCTGAAAATTAGAGGCTAATGGCTCAATAGAAGTGGTTTCTCCTACACCTGATCGTCATCATGAGCGACAACGGTTATTTTTGGCCGTCCGTAGGACCCTATTATTAGAAAAAAGAGGCTGGTCGGAAAAATGCTCTTTGGACTTTGTGAAATCTTACCGCCCACTGTGCAGTTATCCTAGAACGCGCAACTGCAATTTCGGAGATGTGGAAAAACGAGGTCTTTGATTCATCTCGCAAGGCGAGCAACATCTGGCAAAGAAAGGCTCTGGCACACCGAGCAAAGTAGATCGGCATTCTGAGGCACATCCGCGTAAATGCTGGAGGTAAACCATCGCAAAATCATCGGATTCGAGGAGTTCCTGCCTCCAACACGTGCATGTGAGTGGCAAAAAGCAATGAACAGGACCCTTGATAGTACAGAGCCTGGTCGGATACGGGTCCACCACAAAACCGCGTCCGAAGACCCCGGAACCCGGATACTGCTAGTAGGAGCGTCCACCTATATCCAATGTTGTCCACTTCGAACCCGAATTCAAAGTCCACCTAAAAATGCAGGGCACGACTGAACTTGGATATTGTCCACCTATTACCTGTAACCTGGTATGTGGCCCGACATCATTACTGAACTTGGAAAGTCTCTGCGTAAAACCGTGGCCCAATACCCAAGATCTTAAGAGCAGAGAACAATGCACACTTGTTCGTTGGCCCACTTTCACCGACTGCTTTTTGGCAACATCTGCTTGGTTTTGTATCTCCTTTCGTGAATCTGGGCTCAAAATTGTGGAAGAAAATTTAAGATGCACTAGGGCTCGACGTCTCCCTAGGTTTGCTCATCTTCCAGCTTCGGCATTCCGTTACTAGTAATCACTACATTCCTTCCAGCTCTATTCACCTCGTCGAAAATGCCGGAGTTGAATGCAAATCTATAATGATGATGTTTAAAGGGAGATGAGGCTGACAATGGGAATATATAGTGTTATTTGCTCCATTGTAAGTAATAAGCGTGTAAAGAGGCCTCGAGAATTTTTTTGGGATTTTTCGACATTTTTCATGATTTTTTCGAACTCGGATACAAAAGTCCACCTACGGATGGGCGAAAATTTGGGTCGGGTACGGAGTCCACCAGAAAAACCGCCGGAGGCCCGAAAAATCTGTCCACCTTTTTTTCGCCCAAACCCGTCGATTTTGTATCCGAGTTACTTCTGTACTATCAGGGGTCCTCAATGAACGCGGTTAAAAATACACTTACTGTACAGTGTCTGTAGGGCAAAAATAATTAAGCCGCTTTTTATAGATTTGGCAAAATGGGCAGGCCGTACGGATCGCGATGGGTATGTGGCCGTCAGGCAGAATTGAGGTAATCCCAGAAAACCGACCTTTCTCTCAAATTTCAGTGGGGCTTTGCTCGATGTGCCCTCAGTCCACAGCCTGAGGGAGGTCGACCAACCGTGTAAAATCGACAAGTAGAAGGATCGAAATTTCGGCGTTCGAAGAGGTCACGCTTCTGGGCGGATACGATGAGCGGGTTTCCAACTGTGTTTTCACCAATAAAATTAAGTACCTTTAGTCCGAGTCCACATTCCCATTATCAAAAGGGAAGGTCATTGGAAAATCTTGAACTCTTGCAACAACCGTCGTTGGCTCTCCCCGGCAGAGTCGCGAGACTCCTCTGAGTCCGAGAGCCAAGCCACGACGTTCTGTTTCCAATATACAAAGAAGTAAAGTCAGTACTAATCGCCAAGGCAAAATGAAGGAATTCTCACATACCATACGTTTTATGGCTCCAAGCCCCCAGAATAAATCGACAAAAAAGGGTAAACCGTACGAAGCGAAGAGAACAAGGATAAAGACGACTTGTATCCAGGACACCCACGGACCCGAGTGACAGTATGTGGTAGAACTCTCAGCAACCTCTCAGACTCTCCTGACTCCCAGGTCATGCGTGAGACGGAAGATCATGATCGACAACCACGTTTCGTGGATCAGAGAGCTCTAAAGCCAATCGCCAATCAAAAAACTGGGATTCGGGATGCGCTGAGGCGGAGCGGACCTGACTGGGTGGGTGTGAGATTTTGAGGGACAGAAGAGCAGCAGGAAGGTGCGCTGTCAGGCAGGATTCCAAGACTGGTTGACCATCGGCAATCGCATCCGTAGTCTTGTAGACTCTCAGTAATTTGAACCAGTTTCAGGAAAAGTGTTTGTAGACATTTGTATCGTCTACTAGAAACCTTTTTTCCTATTGGTGCCCAGTCAGCGCCTAGGAATCTAGTTCCTGATGCGAAGCGCGGAGTGCCAGTGGGAAGGTTGGATAAGAGGGCTACAGGAATCCAATAGCACGCTGCAAACATGGGCAATCACGCAGGTAAAACGCATCCGTACTTGTGTAAACTCTGACGGATTCCGAAGATTTTTATCGGAAAATTTTTGTAGGCATTTGTATCGTCTACTAGATACATCTTCTCCGATTTGTGCCGTCAGAGCCTAGTAATCGTACGTAATGCGAAGCGCGGGATGTCACTGAGAGGGTTGGGGGCATAAGAGACATCGACATTGGCGAGGGCGAAGTTCGAGGGTCGATAGCAAGTGACCAGCACCCCGCAACCATGGGCAATCGTCCAGGTAAGACGCATCCTTACTCATGTAGGCTCTGACAAAGATTCAGTCAGCTTGAAGACCAGGAAAAATGTCTGTACTTGTTGGCTTTGTTGAAATTTGCGCCGTCTGCAGAGCATCTCTCCAGTTGACCTATCAGAGCCTAGGGACTGTACGCGATGCGAAGTGCGAGACGCCAGTAGGAAGGTTGGAAGCGGAAGAACGAGCTTCGAGCTTGTGCGAGCTCGAGAGGGCTGCTAGGATTATAATACCACCTTCACCGGCACGCCATGCTGCAACCACGCTGTTGCAACCACGCGTATTCATCCTGCCTTGGCGCATGTTTGCGTACCCTCGTAGACTCTGAAACTTTTCAATTTCGGCCACAGAAAAATGAACGTAGGGTAGGTAGGCAATATGCACCGTCTACACGAAACATCTTTTCGATTGGAAGCTTGAGGCGTCAGAGCCTAGGGAATCGATAGTACGCGATACCGCGATGCGAAGCGCAGAAGATTATAATACCACTTCACCAGCATGCCATGCTTCAACCACGCTGGAACCACGCGCATTCATCCTAGCGCAAGCCTGCGTACTCTCGTAGACTCTGAGCAGGATTTCCAGGTACAAAAAAATGACCGTAGGGTAGATAATCGTCACGCCTACGCGAAAGCATGTTTTCGATTGGAAGCTTGAGGCGTCAGAGCCTAGGTGGTGGTCGTACGCGATACCGTGATGCAAAGCGCAGAATGGATTCGATGGATGTGAAGGGATTCCGGAGTACGAGTAGTGCCGGACCATTTGCGATGTCAGTGTGCCTTCCATTGGAGCTATCCTTTGGCATTAGCAAGCACGAGAGATATCTAGAAAGGGGACTCGTAAGACGTAAGTAAATGAAAAATATTCAGTGAGCATACATACGGAGAGTGGATGTCTGCGATCCGATTCAACGATTGCGAACACGTATGCAGAATTGAAGGAAGATCAAGGGTGGCCCCGAGGGAGAGTGATCGATTAAAAGACAGGATTCCTCAGGCCTCAGGACTCAGGAGAAGAGTTAGAGTAGGCGCGACTGACAACGCTTGGCGGGAAATGATCAATGGGCATGGGCAGGCGCGGTCAGGAGACGATGATGATGATTCAGAGGAGAGGAAGAGGCAGGCCCCTGTTGAGTAACGTATACAAAACCCGACTGCGACGCGCAGATGGGCGATCGAAGATGATCTGCAGTCGACCATTCATTGAGCATTCATTGAGCATTCATCGGCCGAGCGCCTCGAAGAAGGCGCGCCACTATGTATCCATCGTGGTGGAGGAACAAAGGCTGGCGAGACCCAAGGACGGTGGGACTCGGCACTCGGAGATTCCGAACCCCCTACAAATGTGGAGCTATAAATAGATATAGAACGTCTTGGTGAAAAAAATTGAGAACGCGTGAGCAAAGAGAAGAGAAGGAGGCGCACGCGCGTGCGTCTGGCATTTATCATTTCGCAGTCTGCGTGCGTGAATCAGCGTGATGCCAATTCAAGTTCGCACAAAAAAAAATAATATCGGCAACCGTAGAGAGAGTCCAACAGCACGCTGCTAGCAGGCGGCAACCAATCATCCAGGTAATACGCATCCGTGCTCTTGTAGATTCTGACAATGGGCAGCTCAATCCGGCCAGGAAAAATGTTAGTAGGCAATTGCTAGTTGCAAGTTATGCTGCCTACAAAACATCCTTCCGGTTAGCAGCCCCGGTTGGAAAAGAGGGCTATCAGGAATTCCTAACACGCAGCTAGCAAGCCACAACCACTGGGATGGGCGATCGTCCAAGGAAAGGCATTGGTACTCTTGTAGGCTCTGTTAATGGTAAGCAAGCTAGGAAAAATGTTAGTAGGCAGTTGCTAGCTGCAATTTGCGCCGCCTACAAAACATCCATCCAATTGTAGCCAGTCAGAGCCTAGGAATTGTACACGATGCGAAGCGCGGGATGCCAGTAGGAAGATTGGAAGCATAAGAGACATTCACCATGAGCAATGGTCCAAGTGTCGCATCCGTGCTCTTGTAGACTCTGGCATCTTTGGAAACTGGCACAGAAAAATGACTGTAGGCATATGCAAGTTACGACCTGGTGCGGTTTACAGAAAACATCTTTCTGAATGGAAGCCAGTCAGAGCCTAGGAATCGTACGCGATGCGAAGTGCGGAGTGCCACTGAGAGGGTTGGGAGCATAAGAGACATCGGTATCGGCGAAGTTCGAGGGGGTCAATAGCAAGTAGCCAGCAAGCCGCAAACACGAGCAATCTTCCAATAAATGCGCATCCGTACTCTTGTAGACTCTGACATCACGGAGCTTATTGGAACAGGAAAAATCACTGTAGGCATGTGCTTGTTGTCTACAAAAAGCATCTTTTCGATTCGATTGGAGCTCAGTCAGAGCCCAGGAATCGTACGGGATGCGAAGCGCAGAGTGCCACTGAGAGGGTTGGGGATATAAGAGTATTAAGAGACATCAATATTGGCGAGGGCGAGGGTCCGTAGTACGTAGCCAGCACACCGCAACCATGGGCAATTGTCCAGGTAATACGCATCCATAGTCTTGTAGACTCTGACAATCTGAGAGAACATGGTATAGGAAAAATGTTTGTAGGCATTTGTGTCGTCTACGAAACATCCTTCCGATTAGCAGCCTCGATCAGAGCCTAGGAATTATACGCGATGCGAAGCGCGGAATGCCAGTGGGAAGGTTGGAAAAGAGGGCTGCATATCAGGAATCCAATAGCAAGTAGCCAGCACACCGCAACCATGGGCAATCGTCCAGGTAGTACATATCCGTACGCTTGTAGACTCTGAATGGATTTCGAAGTTTACAAGGGAAAATGTCTGTACTGTTGGCTTGGTTGAGATCCGCGCCGTCTACAGAGCACCTTTCCAATCGAAGACCAGTCAGAGCCTAGGAATCGTACGCGACGCGAAGTGCGGAAATGCCAGTTGGAAGGTTGGGAGCATAAGAGAGATTGATATTGGTATTGAAGAGGGCTGCCACGGTCCAATTGCACGCACGTACACAACCAGTACGCCACGCTGCAACCACGCGCATTCATCCTGCCTTGGCGCACGTTTGCATACCATCATAGACTCTGAAAGATATCACTTCAGACCTCAGAAAAATGAACGTTGGGTAGGCACCGTCTACACGAAGCATCTTTCGATTGGAAGCTTGAAAGTCGGTCAGAGCCTAGGGAATCGATAGTACGCGATACCGCGATGCGAAGCGCAGAAGATTATGGTACCACTTCACCAGCACGCCATGCTGGAACCACGCGCATTCATCCTGCCTTGGCTGTACGCTCGCGTACCCTCGTAGACTCTGAAACATTCAATTTAGGCCCCAGAAAAAGTTTGCTGGGTAGGCGTGTAATCGGCACGCCTGCACGAAACACCTTTTCGATTGGAAATTCGAGGCGTCAGAGCCTAGGGAATTGATGGTACGCGATGCGATGCCGTTGGGAAGGTCGGAATGCCAGGAAGGAGTCCAATTGCACGTACGAGTACATAACCAGCACGGCACGCTGCAGCCACGCGCAATCCAACATCCTGGCGCAAGCCTGCGCACTCCCGTAGACTCTGAGCAGGCTTTCGGAAGTACAAGAAAGATGTCTGCAGGGTAGATATGTAATCGGCACGCCTGCACGAAGCATCTTTCGATCGGAAGCTTGAAGCGTCAGAGCCTAGGGAGTCGATAGTACGCGATGTGCTGAATGAATTCGATGGAGAGGCAGGGACCCGGAGCCGGAGTAGAAGAGAGCACTATGCGAAGCGCGGGATGCCAGTGAGAGGGCTGGGAATATAAGAGACGTTGAGGAGGGCCAATACCACGCAGCCAGCACACCGCAACCACTGGCATGGGCGGTCGTCCAGGTAAACGCATCCGTACTCTTGTAGACTCCGACTAATGAAATCACACATCAAAGGGAAAATGACTGTAGGCATTTGCTAGCTGTAATTCATGCCACCTACAGGAAACATCTTTCCAATTGGAGCCAAGTCAGAGCCTAGGAATCGTACGCGGTGCGAAGCACGGGATATCACTTGGAAGGTTGGGAGCAAAAGAACGAGCCCACACAAGCTCGAGAGGGCCGCTGCTAGGATTATAACACCACCTTCACCAGCATGCCATGCTTCAACCACGCTGCCACCACGCGCAATCCATCCTGCCCTGGAGCACGCCTACGTACCCTCGTAGACTCTGAAACGTTCAATCTCGGTCCGAAGAAAAGTGAACGTAAGGTAGGCAGGCAATATGCACCGTCTACACGAAGCATCTTTCGGTTGGAAGCTTGAGGCGTCAGAGCCTAGGTAGGCACCATACGCGATGCGATGCCAGTGGGAAGGTTGGAATGCCAGGAAGGAATCCAATTGCACGTACATAACCAGCACGCCATGCTGCAACCACGCGTAACCCATCCTGCCCTGGCGGACGCTTGCGTACCCTCGTAGGCTCTGAAACGTTCAATCTAGGTCCGAAGAAAAATGAACGTAAGGTAGGCAGGCAAAGTGCACCGCCTCCACGAAAGCAGTTTTCAGTTGGAAGTTTGAGGCGCGTCAGAGCCTAGGGATCGCGAAGAGGGCAGAATGGAAAGGCATGGATCCGGACCCGGAGAAGAAGAGAGCACGAGTAGATCCAGACCGTTTGCGATGTCAGTGGTCCTTCCATTGGAGCTGTCCATTGGCTTTGAAGTTCGAGCGAGCAGGTTAGCCTGTATACGAGCCGAACTGAAGGAGTGAGACGTAACTGAAAACTTCGCTGGATTCTGGAACGTAGGGGCGGGGCTGGGCACACGGGATGGATGTCTGCGATCCGATTCAACGATTGCGGACACGTACGCAGAATTGAAGGAAGATCAAGGGTGGCCCCAACCCTCCCCAACCCGAACGAGGCTGATCAGTGATCAAATAGAGTAGGCGCGACTGCCAACGCTTGGCACTGGCAGGAAATTGAATGATCAATGGGCAGGCGAGGCGCGGTCAGGAGGCTACTCAGACGAGGCGAGAGGAGAGGAAGAGGAAGGCCCCTGTCGAGTAACGGTAACGTATACAAACTTGAGTGAGACGGCGATCGAAGGCGATCTGCATTAACCATTCCATCATCGGCCGAGCGCCTCGAAGAAGGCGCGCCACTATCCATCGTGGTGGAAGAAAGTAGAAGAACAAAGGCGGTTGAAGAACTCGGCACTCGGAGATTCCGCAGCCAAGGAGAATTTGAGAAATGTGGAGCTATAAATACATAGAAGGTGTCAGAACAAGAAAGGTCTTGGAGGATTCGAAAAAAAAATCGTTGATTGGGAGTCGAGACGCGTGAGCAAAGAGGAGGAAAGCGCGTGCGTCTGGCATTCCTGCGTGCGTGGCTGAATTCGAAGTTCGAAGCGCGAACCAGACTCGGACAAATGACCCAAAGTGGGTATTACCCTTTTTCGGTCCATCCGAAAGATCTGCATTCAGAAGAATTCAGAAGAATTCGAAGCGACGTTCCAGAATCCAATTTGAATTTTCTATGGTTGGGGTGGAGCTATTTGCTTCCCGATTGTGGGGCCCCGGCGGGAGCGCGGTACGCGTTGCGAGGGAGGAGGAAGGAGGAAGGAGGCAGTAGTGGGGGAAGCTTCGGAGGTCTCATAGCCATGTGGTGTGGTGAGGGGTGGATAAGGCCCAGCGCTCTGCGCTCAGCTGTGGGGATTTTTTCTTGCTTTCTCAGACAAAATTCAAAGAGTCTGCGATTTTATCTTATCCCATTGAAAGAAAAAAAAGAAAATACAATAAGGTTAAAAAATATGTACGTGTGAAGCTATGAGAACAAGTTGTAAGGCTAGCTACCAATTGCTCCCTGGGTATCAAGAGAAAGAGGTAGTCAAGGGCACGGAAGTACGAAGGTGCGAAGGTGGGTGCGCGTGCGAGTACAGTGGGTTTTGAGGAGTGTACATGGCGTGAGGATGCGGGCGTCATGAGACGTGAGATCGACCCCCTTTAGAGGGCGAAAGCGACGAGGCCGGCAGCAGCCAGCCCGAGGAGGGTGCTCGCGCCATTGGCAGAGGCGCCGGAGGCTTTGGTGGTGGTTCCAGCGGGCGCGGCGGAGCCTGAGGTGGCTGGGGTGGTCGGGGTGGTCGAGGCAGCGGGGGAGGTGGGGCTGGGGAGGAGCCGGATGGGCTTCCTGTGGCTGCTGGTGCGGTTAGGGTGACGCCCTGTTAAAAGAATAGTATTGTGAGTTAAAGATGAAGCGAAGACGATAGGGATAGGGATAGGGAAGGGGAGGGAGAGACGTACGACTTTGAGGCAGAGGCCTTGCGAGAAGGCAAGGGCAGCGGCGAGGTCCTTGGGGTCTGTGCAGGCCTTTTCGATGCACGCGGTGGTGCTGCTGACGAATGCGGGGTTGGTGCACAGGCAGTGCGTGTCAGAGACGACGCAGCCGCCGAGGTCGGCGCTGGTTGTGCATGCGACGGCGCAAGCTAAGAGAAAAGGGGGGGAAAGGGGTCAGAGGGGAATGGGAGGGAGAGGGAGGGAAGAGACGCGTACATGGGAGAGTGTCCTGACGACCGAGGAGGGTGGAGGCGGATGCAGAGGCAGCGGCGCCGAGAAGGGTGAAGGCAACGGTGGAGAAACGCATTATGTTCTGGTCTTTGTTTGTGTGAAAGTCGGGTAGAGAGCGAAAATGCGAAGGGCGAGGACTGGTTCGAATAAAAGGTCGAAAGTCGAACAGGGGGGAAGGAAGAAACTCGAGTGAGGAGCTGGAGAAAAAAAATCAACGCGATCTGACACCCTTTATATACCAAGCGGGAACCATGGGATTTCCGTCCGATTTCAGGGTTATGCGCCTTTGAATGGGTGCCTGGTGCAGGTGAGAATTTCCATTCCCGCTCGCTCCCTATTCATCCACATGCACGCGGAATGCTTCTCTCGGTGCAGCACAATGGTTCATGTTGGGTAATAGTTTATCGACAAGGCATTGATAAGTATTGATGAGAGCATTGAAGGCGCATAGAACAATGGCCTTGAGACGATGGTTTTGGTCAGATAATGGGAGTTGCATAGACGGGACAAAGGCACAAGCGATATGCCCAATTTAGATCGCATTGTCATTGTTTTGCCGGTTTGATCAGATTTCGATTGTTTTGTTTTGGACCCTGATCGTATGGCTGATCTGGATTCTGCTTGGCGTTGCTTGTCTTTGCTGAGTTTGTTCTCCGGAAATAACCGAGCTTTTACTGGCAAGCCACTGAACCTTATTTTGTTTACACGACACTGTAACACCAAACAAGCGGTGTGGGTTCACGACTCCTTTGCTCATCGACATCGACATCCTCAAGATATGGTGCGTCAATCTTTCCTCCTTGGCAGAAAACAATGCAGCTAATCATATCGGAAAACACAGGCACCCACCGCAAACAAAAAAAAGGTTCGTCCCCTCCCCCCACCCCCCCAAACCACATCCTAACCTAACCACTCTCCACACCACAACAGACAGGCAAGACCCGCTCCGCCCTCCAAGACGTCGTCACCCGCGAATACACCATCCACCTGCACAAGCGCGTCCACGGGCGCTCCTTCAAGAAGCGCGCCCCGTGGGCCGTCAAGTCCGTCATCGCCTTCGCGCAAAAGACGATGGGGACGGCCGATGTCCGCCTCGACCCGAAGCTGAACCAGGCGGTGTGGGCGCAGGGGATCAAGACGGTGCCGCATAGGCTGAGGGTTAAGCTTGAGAGTGCGTTTTGTTGTTGCTTTTTTTTTGGGGGGGGAGGTATTTGAGGAGGGCTGATGGTGTTGATTTTTTTTTGTTTTGTGTAGGAAAACGTAACGACGACGAGGGCGCGAAGGAGAAGCTGTTCACGTATGTCACCCATGTTCCTGTAGCGTCGTTTAAGGTGCGTCTGTGAGTTGTAGCTGTCGTGATTAGGGCTTATGCACTCTGTTTTTCTAGGGCCTCCAAACAGTCGTCGTCGATGCGGAGTAAACTTGTCGTCCTTTCTTATCGTTTTACGCATGCAATCCATATGCTTTCTCATGTGCAGCCACCACCACATGCCTTGCGAAAATTAAAATCATTTTCTATGCCTTGATATTGCTCATCGTTTTGAATGGTTGTACAGAACGTCGGAGCTCTTCTAACCCAGCCAGGTGGCATACATCGCCTGGCGACTTTTATTCGTTGATTTGCTAGGCGTGCTCCCAAGTCCAATTTATTTTCTGCCCAGCATGGCAGCTGCGAATCATTTCTTCGCAGCACCCGACGTCGAACCTCTCCCAACATCTCGACTTATGACTCAATGGAAGTCGAAGAGAACCTCGTTCAAGCAAACGCCAACGCTTTCATGTTGCTTGCCACTTTAGACTGTATGCACCTTCCACAACAACGGATTTTTCATCTAGATGTGAACGCGACTCGTGAGCTAGTTACATGAAAAATGTAATTTACATAAATATCGCGGTACCGGTTGTTTGATGGTTGAGCATGTCGGGAGTTTCTTTGAATTCTTTTTGATACAAATGCTTGCCATACTTGCCACCATTCAAAGTGCACCGGATCCAACTCTCCTGGTGCACATATTTGTGTGGATCGTAGTGGTATTACATAGGACAACAGCTGACTTGGACAGGTGTTTCTCCACGAGTCGAATGAGAGCACTGCCCGAATCCCAGGACCCAGATCACTTTAGTTTACAGTCTTTTCCTGACAGATGATCGATGAGCCTCACTGGCAGCAATGTTCTCCTTACTGGGGGCACTTTCACTCACATTGAAGGAGACTACAATGTCTTGCAGTCCGAGCAATCAAACGAGCGAGACAGGCAGAGGAACGGTACGTGCATTGAAATCAGAGTGATGTCGTCTCTTGTCCTTACCCATCATGATTTTACCCCAACGGACCAGCTTTTGACCAACTCAGAGCTCGTGTTTCTCCCGGGGCGCTTCACAACTCTGGAGAGGTATCAGACCAACCAAAGTGCCATCCAGGAACACGAGTAGCAATCCTAGATCACCTCATAGCGTGGGCGACGGCCCTCACATTCGCCTTTCCCATCGTCTGGCTCCATGGACCAGCAGGATCCGGAAAATCGGCCATCCTACGAACGATTGCTCATGCCCTAAACGCCAGAATCAACCTCCTGGCGGGCTTTTTCTTCTTTCGGGCAGCAGCAGGCAGGAATACATCGGAGGGTTTCATTGCTACCATCGCATACCAAATCACCTTGGTCATTCCTGCTGCTCGCCAATACATGGAAGAAACCCTGGAAAAACATCCTTTAATATGGAACCTTTCTCTTTGGGACCAGGCGCAAGCTTTGATCGTGTCCCCTCTCCTCCTTGCTTCCAAAGATATAGCCTGGAACTCGGCCCATGTTCCTCGGGTGATTGTCGTCGACGGTCTTGACGAGTGTCTCGATCCGAAAGGGCAGACCGGCATTCTGAAAGTTCTGTGTAGCGTGATACAGAGCCTTCCGATCCCAATCGCTGTGCTGATAGCCAGCCGCCCCGAACACCTCATCCGCGGCGAGTTCGATTTTGGCGATTTGAACAGAATGTCTTCCCGGATCGCCCTTGACGATTCGTACAACCCTGACGCGGATATTAGGCTCTTCCTCACGGATAGGTTCAAGGCGATCCAGGAAACCCACCCCTTCAAATCTCACATCCCGACGTCCCCTCCGTGGCCATCCCCAGAAATCATCGATCAGCTCGTAGCAAAGGCTTCTGGACAGTTCATCTACGTTTCCACAGTTGACAAATTTGTAAGTTCGAATAGGCACAACCCGGTGAAGCGGCTGGACATTATTCTTGGCATGATCAGCGCTGGGAACCTCAAGCCATTCGAGCAGTTGGACAACCTCTACTCCGTCATTTTCTCCACTGTTGAACCAGCGACTCTGCCCGCTACCTTGCGCATTTTGGGAGTCCTCTTGGTCCCACTGACCTGGGGCTCTAGTCGCACACCCGAATTTCTTGAACGCCTTCTTCTGCTTGAACCGGGTGACATGCGGAGCTTGCTCTTTGATCTGGAAAGTCTTCTCACCATTGACGACCAGCTCAAACCAGTCCGTGTGTTCCATGCCTCACTTGGGGATTACCTTTTTGACCGATCAAGATCCGGGAAATTTTACATTGACGCAGGGCTGGTTTACGCTGACCTTGCCCAGCACTGTACCACCCATTTACACGAAAAAGCTTGGACGAGTAAGTATTCATCCCATATATACCTGAGCGTCGTGATTTTGAATCGATGTGGCTACCAGCCCTCAATGAATTTTTCCATTCAGACGCTATGCTTCTTTTCTCTAAAGCAGCCCCAACGTCAGGGCTTAGAGAAGCTATAGAAAATTGTGATATCACAAAAGTGGTTGATTTTGGCGGCTTGTGGACGGAGGCCACCGGTCAGTACAAAGGAAGTGTAGCACCCACACTTCTCAAAGCGATTCGTGATTCAGTAAGGTGGTCTGCTTGTTTCCACTACTCTGCAACGCTGATATTTTTACAGGCATTCCCAGATGCCCCAGAACTCTATCTAGGACAGCTGCGCTCATATGCGGGGGTTATTTGGCCGAGGATCCACTTTTATTTTCAAAACACTAATATGAAGTACCTTCTCATTGTAGCCTCAGTGGACAAGATAGCAAAAGAGATCGAGACTTGGGATTTTCAAAGTCTGAAGCACATATTCCAGGTTTCTAGACAATCGTCCCAGAGCGAGCTTGTCAAGGGCTTTGATCTTGAGCGTTCCAGTCTAGCACTGCGGCAGATCACAGGGGACCTGTTTAACGATCCGAACTCTGAGTGTTTCATTGATGGCGACCAATATGCTGCTATCGCACTATATCTTGTTGATTTTATGACCTCACCCCCACGGTAAGTCCTTCATGACTTGCATGATGTAGGTATTGATAAAGTAATGCAGAAAACCTGATCCCAAGTCAGGCGTTACTTCTCCATCTCCCAGAGAATATATCTCACTCATGACACTTAGATCTGAATTTACCTACCCTAATCAGGTGGAGGGTTGCATGTCCAGGATTTTTCCGCCCATACTGTCGAGGGCGTCTGTCCGACCAGACCTCCTCGACCGCATTAAGGACACGATATCACATCCTTCTTACACGGAGTCAACGTTCGACTTTGTTGAATGTACAGATGCAATGATGGAATACATTTCGGTATGGTTTGGACGTTCCTGCATGTCTGCATTTGAACTGAGCTTGTCCAAAAATTTCAGAGGTCTGAAACTCAGTCGATGGCCCGCATTTCGGTACAAGCGTTTTCAACACTATGCACGCTGAAATTTTGACCCATTTTGTCCTTGATTACTAGATACCGGAAGGTAACTGGACTACTTATGCTTCGGTACGATCTATCCAGGATCAGTGTGTGATGGAATTTGACCACATTGCTAGATACCAGAGAATCATTCAACGACAACGACCTCTTCTTCGGTGCGTTCTGCCCAGATTGACCTGC
Organism: Galerina sulciceps; assembly: GCA_023014345.1. Taxonomy (NCBI): domain Eukaryota; kingdom Fungi; phylum Basidiomycota; class Agaricomycetes; order Agaricales; family Galerinaceae; genus Galerina; species Galerina sulciceps. The sequence continues at coordinate 1,082,841 of JAEDXJ010000007.1, forward strand.
CTGTACAGGCAAAAGTCTGACTTTCCGGTTGATTAACAGAAATTCGAGCAGCCTCAAGAGACCAGATGGCTGTGGAACCCGTTGAGTCTCCTCAGGAACTACGAAATTCGCAAACCATCGAGGAAAGTGGGGCCAATCACCTCACATGACACAATATTGTGAGTTGCAGTTGCTGTTACCTATGGTGTATGTAAAACATAACACGAAAACATTTTAGAGAGGAAGAATTTGAGATTCTATGAAGAGAGGTCGAAGCCGTATACTCCTAACGCTTATAATAAGTAACCTATCTAATATCAAGCTCATCATGTTTTTCATGTCAAACACAATTCTGCCCCAATTTTACCTACTTGATTGTCTATGGGCATCACAGCGATAGTCATCTTTTAGGCTAGCGCTCCAGTAGAAAGGGGCTTGTTAGTAAAAATTACAGGCGGGCCTATTTTTGGCTATAATTGAAAATTTCCCACGAAATCCTTTCTTCAGCTCATCACCGTCGACGACGATGAAGGGCGGTGTCCAGCAGCAGCTACGGAGAATCCCCACTCCAGTCGCCCTCGCCATTGGCATTCTCTGCGGCTTCATCTTCGCCCGACTCTTACCATGGACAACAGTGCGTATCTTCGACATCTACTTCCAGCTCACTGACATCTCCCAACGCAGTCGACGACCCCCGTCTGGCGCAGCGGGCATATACCGTCTAAATCGCGGCAACAAAGCCGGCAGCCCATCCAACTACCCACTCTCCAGCAGCGTACAAGGATTCTTGAGCTGCTCACCACCCTCTCGTCGCACTACACGAAAGAGTGCACCCGCAACTCCCAGCCGCTCTATGCCCAGCAGGCCTTGGAACGATACGCCCCTTTAGTTGGGCACAACCCACCCACTGCCAACTCCTGGCTCTCCGGGCTACTTGGCGGCGGCTCCCCCGAGCTCGACCACGCACAGGCTGTCCGGCGGGATTTGCAAGGGAGCGAGCACAAATACTTCTTCGCCATTAACTTGTACAACTCGTTCGACGTTATCCCAGACCTGTTCGCGACACTCTTCCGCGTCGCCGCGATACTTGGGTACCACAACGTGTTCGTGTCGATTTACGAGAACGGGTCGTCCGACCAGACCAAAGCTCTCTTGCGGATTTTCGACTCGCTCACCAGGAGCGTCGGGATGCGGGTTACCATCCGCACGTCGATGCGCACGCGAGGGGCGTTCAACCACCGGATCGAGTACCTCGCCGAGGTGCGCAACTCGGCGTTTGTGCCGTTGCACGAGCTCAGAGACGCGGAGGGGGAGTACTTCGACTCGATTGTCTTTATGAACGACATCCTGCCGTGCGTTGACGATTTGCTGGAGCTCATCTGGCAGAGCAGGAGGAACAATGCGGGGATTACGTGTGCAGCGGATTATATGTATCACGAGGAGATCGGCGCGCCTGTGTTTTACGACAACTGGGTGGCTAGGGACATCAACGGCACGGCGCTGGAGAATGCACCGTTTGAGCGGGTCTTCCATCACGCAGAGTCGGCGGGGCGGTGGCAGCGCCACCTCCCCATTCAGGTGCAGAGCTGCTGGAATGGTATCGCCGTGCTCGACCCCGCCCCGTTTTACTCCCCTCCGCATGTGAGGTTCAGGATGGCCAGAATCACGGAGGGCGAGTGCAGTGCGAGCGAGTGCAGTCTGATCTGCAACGACTATTGGGAGGCGGGGTATGGAAGGATCATGATGGTCCCGAGAGTTAAGCTGGCTTATGACAGTGTACGTCTTTCTTCCTTTTGTCCTCATGTCCAGTATTCTGATCTGCTTCATAACTAACAGAAAGTATTCGATATCATCCACCCCTCCCGACGGAACCTCACCGCTATCCGTGGCTACGTCCGTCTTGGTGGCCTCCCTGACGACCCGCGCACCGACCCACAGGACCGCACCTGGTTCGGCCCTCATGATAGGCTTTTCATAGAGGAGGAGAACGAACCGCTCGGCTTCGTGCCTGGACCATCGCATGGTAAGTTTTCCTCGAGTTTATTTCTTTTCCGATGCCTTTTTTCACCCCTCTCCTCTCTATTCTTCTTCCACTTTCCCACTCAACGCCTTTCTAATTATCTTGGTCATCCAGTATGGTGCTGGGGCTGGGACGGCGCAGGCGATCTTGAAGGCCCGGACGTGGACCCTATCTGGGAGCGCATGCCAAATAAAACCATCAAGCCGGACGTCGTGCAGGTCAAGCACGATCGGTCAATCGTGCTGTGATTCGATGTTGGTATTGAGACTGGGCTGGGCTTGGGATAGCGGGTCATGAGGGGTCGGTTGTGGGTTGGATGAGGCTTGGTCTTGGACTTGGTCGACGTGTTTATCGTGTTTTTCTGGCGAGGTGCTGGTTTACGCAAGGCTGGATGGACGACCCCCAGCCACGACCTCGACCTCGACTATTCTCCGAGCCGAGTTGGACGCGACGAGAACAGGAAGGGGTCAATGTTGGCATTGCGATAATCCTACGGTAGGACGAACAAAAAATTGGGCTTTGATGGGACTTGGACTCTAATGGTACCACTAGTAATTGACCGTGCTTTGGCGATTTGCGATACCGGTGTCAGTGTATGATAGGTTAACGTTAGGACCTTATTTTTTAATTGATAGATGGATTCGAGCACCCTTATTTATGGATGTTGATTATCATCTGGACGCGTCTTTCGACGCGACCTGTATCCTCGTTTAGGAGAGGAGCTATATTTTGAAAGTGGTAGTTAAATAAACTAGGGGCCATATCAACCTTTGATATGCCCTACATAACTCAGTGGAAGTACATAGAGGTGATAAGTACAAAATTTATCAACGTTATTGCAGGATATTCTGTAAGTACAACATTCGCTGGAGATCGATGAATGGGCCGTTCCCGCGTTACCTGCACCAATGTGATTGCCAAGGAAGATCCGAGGTGGGTATATCGCAGAATTTCATCCCGAAAACAATATCAGTGACATCTTTTGTGGAGCGTAGGGCTGCAGGATAGCTTGTCAGACGGAAAAAACTAAACGGGACATCAAAAAATACATACCACTCCCCTGGGATAGATACATCAAGGCATTGTTACTCAGGTTCAACCAACGAAAATCATTCAAACTCGACTCAAATACCGGGCCCCATTTTTGTAGAATGCGTTCCGCAGTCCGAGCAAAGTTGTATTTGGAGTGACCTGGATAAAGCTGATAAGTCAAGTAGTGGAGAGTGTGGTGAATTCCTGAATGCTGCAAGGTCTGATAAGCAGGATTAATGCCTAGGAGTAAGAAGAGTTGCGTACATATATCTCTTCTGCGTGTCTCACAGTAAGGCTTTCAATGCGGGAGAGAATGAGCAGTGCTTTGTCTTTTTGTTTGAAGTCCAGAATCTTGGAATTCCGATATTTGAGCTTAGAAGCAAGGCCGAGAAGCGACAAACGCAACTCAGTCAGGCGACGAGAGGTTTCTGTGGCAGTCCAATTCTGCAATGCTGCTTGTAGAGGCACGGCATCTGCATAATAATCGAAACGTAGATGAAACGAACGCAGGCGTTGAACTTCACCTGGAATGATAAAACTTCCAAGGTGTTGATCGTGGAAATCGCAACGAGAAGCAAGCAAGTTAATTTGCTGCATTGCTTCTTCAGGGAGATCGGGTTTGGTCAAATAGAATTCGCAGACTTGAAGCTGAGGAGTGATTCGCCGCGCACCAATTCCTGAAATGAGGTACGAAAGGTCCTCTGTGGGAGGCAAAGAAACACTCAAATGAGTAATAAGAGGGGTTTGCTTGAGGAGTGCTGTGAGTTCGCCGTTGGCATCGGAGAACTTAGTCCTGAGATAGAGCTTGTTCAATTTCGAGGGCTGCCTGGTTCGAGAGATTAGCGATGAAACAAATGGTATAAGGTGGCAGAAGGAACTGATGGATAGCTCTTCAAGCGTCGGAAGGATGAGGCAATCAAGCGAATTTAGATCACCAATGTTGACCTGAAGAGAAACGCTTAGGCTGACCAAGTGTGGTAGAGTGACAATCAAGCGTTTTAAGTTAAACCGCATCAGATGATCAATTTTAAGACTCTGGAGAGAAGTGAAAAGGTCGACTTTATCCGCCTGATTTTTGTATGTGAACCATTGCGAGTAATTGACGAGTTGCGACAAGGGAAGAATGAAGTGAGTGAATAAAGTGCTCGACAAGGTGACGTCGCAAAGACGTGGCGCATCACTGAAAGTATCGACCACATGGTGTACCTGATCAGAACTGCGGTTCTTAATCTGTAAGACCTCCAAGGATGTAAGACGGCCCTTGACATCTTCCAGGGCCACGAGAGTCTTATACAGGACCTTGAATGAGGCTCTCTTCCATCTTGTGGAGTGGGATTTCAACATGTCAATGGCGGGATGTGCAAAATGATTCTGAAAGCCAGATTCGTGGGGGTGACTGTCTTCAGACTCGGAGAGCTGAATGTAGAGAGGAAAGTCGCGTGATCGCAAGAGCAATTCGCGTAGGAAATCCAAATATCGCCGTTCCTTGGTATACTCCAGGTCCAACTCAATTGTGGGTACTCGACACCACAAAGTTGGTGTACCCAATGCCGTTTTCCTCCAGCCGCTACATACTTGGGCCAATGCCCATGGAACTTCATCCATGACAATTCGACCATGGGCGTTGGGCAGAGTCGAAAGAGTGTTGATAAATATTTCCTGTAGGATTTCGGGCGGTACTCTTCGTATCAGTGAAAGAACCGCGCTGTGCTGAAGGACAAAGGCCGAGACTTGTTTGGATTTGTACACTGTTGAACCCCGGTTTCTCTGCCGACCAGGAGTGTTCAGTTTCCCATCCAGTCGCCGTTGCTCTACCTTTGCCAGGGAAATCGCATCGACAATGAGGGAAGCCTCATGGTCGTTTGGTGGAATATTAGATTGCAAGAGGTGCGGTACGGGAGATGGTGGTAGCTTCAACCTTGAAACGCCAGGCGCGGAAGTGTAAAACCAGTGCCGTACAGACTTTACCGTCTTCCGTTTGAGCGCTTTAGCATTTCTCCTGAATAATTTTGCTCTGTTCTTGAGATTTCTTTTCGTCTGCCTAATTTTTCTGATAGTCTCCTTGGAGAAACCACCCAAGGTGACCTTCGTGCGGTATCCTAAGCGCGCCACCTTCGACCAAGCCAACTGACAAATTGCATGTTGTATACGTCAATAATAGGCTGCAGTTGATTTATATGTATCTTACACGAATCTGATGTGGTATCAGGGAGTACATGACTCGAGCTGCGATGCCAAAAGAGACGAAAGAAAGGAAACAATTTTGAATTTCAACTGCCAACGCATCACAGAAATAGGACAGTCATGTGACTCATTATTCTGACATCGACCAGTCGGAGGACTCCCTGTAGGTTGCCTGTATCCTGCTATGTTGAACTTTCCACTGTATAGGGCCTCTCAGGTGATCTGCTTGACAACTTTTTGAGCAACAACTCGGAAATTAAGTGCAGTATCAAAGGAACTACAAAAAGAAATGAAAGATTCCGTCCAGCGGCTCCAGCCACGACCTCGACCTCGACTATTCTCCAAGTCCAGTTGGAGGCGCTGGGGAGCGCCGATGGGCGAACTTTGCCAGAGTCCTCCTAGGATGGGATGAACATAAATTTACGCTTTGATAGAGGTTGGAATATATAGTGGTACCAGTAGTAATTGACTGTGCTTTTGCGATTTGCAATACCGGTGTTACTGCATTTGCACTGCATGATAGGTTAACTTTAGGACCTTATTTTTTAATTGATAGACGGATTCGAGCACTCTTATTTATTCAAAATCCATACATACTTGACGCTACATGCAAAACCGTAGACGGTTTTCAAAAATTCACATTGTGCGCCGTTGTTTGGGTAAGCACCCATTTTCAGCGAATTGTTGACGTAGGAAGGACTATTTCTGCTCCAAGGACCCTTAGATGGCTCCATGTTGGAGTAATTTGCTGGTAGGTTATTCGGAAAAAGGCATCGTCGGGAGGACCGGCGCGTGGAGCTGACCAAAAACGATTGTTTACACAAATACAGGCGCACTGAAGAGATTTCAGAAAACTGTCTACGGTTTTGCATGCAGCTGGAAAGTGGTAGTTAAATAAATTTGGGGCTATATTGACCTTCGGTATGCCCATACATAACTCAGTACAATTACATAGAAATATGAACTGTATTTAGTGACAGGATAATTTACAAGTACAGCATTCATAGGGGATGCATGAATGGGTTGTTACCTGAACCAAAAACTTCTATATAATGGCCAAGGTAAATCGGAGGAGGGTATATTGTAGGTTTCCATCCCAAAAACAACATCAGTGACATTTTTTCTAGAGCGTAGGGCTGCAGGATAGCTTATCAGACGGAAGAAAACCAAACAAGACAACGAAAAAATACATACCACTCCCTTGGGATAGATACATCAGAGAATTGTCACGCATGATCACCCAACGAAAATCATTCAAACTCGACTCAAATATCGGGCCCCATTTTTGTAGAATGCGTTCTGCAGTCTGCACAAGTTTGTATTTAGAGTGACCTGGATAAAACCGATAAGTCAGGCGGTGGAGAGTGCGGTGAATTCCCGAATGCTGCAAGGTCTGATCTTAAGCGAGATTAATGCCTAGGAATGAGAAGAGTTGCGTACGTATATCTCTTCGGCGTGTCTCACGGTAAGGCTTTCGATGCGGGAGAGAATGAGAAGTGCTTTATCTTTTTGTTTGAAGTTCAGAATCTTGGATTTCCGATATTCGAGCTCGGGAGTACAATCGAGAAGCGACGAACGCAACTCTGTCAGGCGACGAGAGGTTTCCGTGGCGGTCCAATTCTGCAATCCTTCTTGTAGCAGCACGGAAACCTCATAATAATCGAAATCGAAACGTAGATAAAATGAATGCAGGCGTTGAAGTTCACCTGGAATTATAAAACTTCCCAGCTCCTGATCGTGGAACTCGCAACGAGAAGAAGCAAACAAGTTAATTTGCCGCATTGTTTCTTCAGAGAGAAGGCGGCGGGTCACATGGAATTCGCAGATTTGAAGCCGAGGAGCGACTGGCCACCCACCAATTCCTGATATCAGAGATAAAAGGGCTTCAGTGGGAGGCAAAGAAACATACAAATGAGAAATAAGAGGGGTTAGCTGGAGGAGTGCTGTGAGTTCGCCATTGCCATCGGAGAACTTAGTCCTGAGATAAAGCTTGTTCAATTTCGAGGGTAGCCCAGTTCGAGAGATTAGAGACGAAACAGATGGTATAAGGTGGCCATAGGAACTAATGGACAGCTCTTCAAGCGTCGGAATTATGAGGCAATCAAGCAAATTTTCATGACCAGTGCTGGCACTAAAAGAAATACTTAGGCTGACCAACTGTGGTAGAGTGACGATCGAGCGTTTTGAGTTAAACCGGAGCAAATTATCAATCTTAAGACTCTGGAGAGAAGTGGAAAGGCCAATCACATCTTCCACTTGACTGTTGAGCGAGTTCTCCTGCGAGTAGTTGGTGAGCTGCGATAGGGGAAGAATGAAGCGAGTGGAATTAGTCATAGACAGGGTGACGTCGCGGAGACGTGGCACATCACTGAAAGTATCCACGATATGGTCTAAGTTGTCGGACCTATGGACCTGAATCTGTAAGACCTCCAAGGATGTAAGACGCCCTTTGACATCTTCCAGGGCCACGAGAGTCTCGTACAGAACGTTGAACAATGCTCTCTTCCATCTTGCGGAGTGGGATTTCAATATGTTGATGGCGGGGTGTGTGACACCTGCGAAAGAATTCTTAAAGCCATACTCGGAGAGGTGAATATCGAGAGGGAAGTGATGAGATCGCAGAAGCAATTCACGCAGAAAATCCAAATATCGTCGTCCCTTGGTGTATTCCAGGTCCAAGTCAACTGTGGGTATTCGACACCACAAAGTTGGTGCACCCAATGCCGTTTTCCTCCAGACACTACATACTTGGGCTAACGCCCATGGGACTTCATCCATGAAAATCCAATCAAAGGCGTTGTTCGGAGTCGGAAGAGTGTTAATAAATATTTCCTGTAGGATTTCGGGCGGTATTCGTCGTATCGGTGATATAACTGCACTGTGTTCAAGGACAAAAGTAGAGACTTGTTTGGTTTTGTACACTGTTGAGCCCCGGTTTCTTTTCCGACCAGGAGTGTTCAGTTTCCCATCCAGGCGCTGTTGCTCTGCCTTTGCCATGGAAATAGCATCGAGAATGAGAGAAGCTTCGTCGTCATTTGGTGGAATATTAGATCGCAAGAGGTGCGGTACGGGAGATGGTGGTAGCTTCACCCTTGAAATGCCAGGCGCGGAAGTGTGAAACTTGTGTCGTACAGACTTTACCACCTTCCGTTTGAGCGCTTTAGAATTTCTCCTGAATATTCTCGCCCTGTTCTTGAGCCTTCTCTTCTTCTGCCTAAAATTTCCGAACGTCTCCCCGGTGACGTTACGCCAAGTTGCCTTCGTGTAACATCCCAAGCGCGCTACTTTTGACCAAGCCAGCTGTGTTGTATAGGTCAGCAATACGCCTTAGATGATTTACCTGTGTCTTACACGAAGCTGCCGTGATAACATGGAGTATATGACTCGAGCTGCAGGTCAATTCCGATAAGGAGACGAAGGAACGAAGGCAAGCAATTTTGAATTTCAAGATGGCGCTCTAGCCCAGGTGGGAGATTGGAGTCATGTGACTCTTTTTTGAGAGGACTGCCTCCAGTGACTGCCACTGACTGTTCTTTCAACGTTTGACAGATCCAAGACAGATCTACAGTGAAACTGATCAGCAACAAGAAAAAAAAATGACTGGGTGAAAGATAGATATATCAACTTACCTTATGGCCTCCTTGATTAAAGCGCGGAAATAAGCCCTTCAGCATCCTCGGGATCTCGAATTCGGGTCCAGGACGATGGCGTTGTGAGCCAACTCTCACTCTGAGTAGGACATCGATCTCAGCTTGAGCGCGAGGCATGGCATACGGGTTGAGTCGCACTGCGATCGAATCATAGAACGTTAACTTGGAAGGGGTGGTAATTTCGAAGGACTGAGGGAAGATCACATCTATGTTGGCCGATGTCTTTGTGAAATTGACAAACATTGTGTCAGATTTCTTTGCGTTCCCTTTCTCTTAGGAATATCGGAGAAGAATGCGACTTAGAATGCCTACCCCAGCCGAGAATGGCGCCGACAGCACGAACGTAATCTATTGACAACAATTCATCCAACACAAAATCATTCAGTGTGCTTTCCGCACCACGTGGCCACCATGCTGTTCACGCCGAGCTATTGAGAAAGGCGCGGCGTTAGATTCGATGCCATATCCTTCAAGGAACTCACTACACGTTCGTATGGAAGTGAGCAAATTTCAGTGCGCCCAAAATTAAATATCGGCAATTTCTACTGGAGCGCTAACATACAGCTAGTGCTATAAATATACAAGCTTAGTTACCTACGACAGTCTGGGTGGAAGGGGTCTGCAGGTGGAGAAGTGAAAGGATGGTGGCGGGATGCGGGAGGTGATTGATTAATTAATTATGAGACGGGTACACTATAAAACTTTGACTTGTGGCCACTGGGTGGTATGCATAACAGACAGTAACAGACCTAATAAATTGTCTTTTTCCTTTGTCCCAGTCTTTGGTTCCCTGGTATCCGGTATGTAACCGACCCTGCTGTCTTGCAAGCAACTATGTTGAAAAAACGCCGATGATCTTGAACGATGGTACACCTTGACCCTCTTCGCCTAGTAACTGGCACTCGACGTAGTGCGACCCGCGAGAGACATAGCGGTCTATCACTTGAAGTCTACATGACCGAATGTATGAGCAAGGAAAAATCGAAAAAAAACCCAAACAAGAAAAAGGCTACTCACGTAGCTGTCGGTTCTCCCACATCCGCCGCATTCTCGATGACCCTCGCACCACCATAATTATCGTCCACCCAGCACTCCACCGAACTGCCCTCCCCAACATGCGCCACAGGCTCCCGCAGGTAGTATATTCCCACATCGCCGGCGCCAACCTTTATCGGGATCCGCACCTTGCTCGTCGGTAGCGTCGAATACCAGTAGTGTGCCGCCGTGCTTAGCGCTGCTCCGCCTGAAGAAGGCGGGTGGTACGAGAACCATCCCGAGCCGTAGAAAAGTGATGGCGGTAGCGGGTTAATCAGGTCGTTCGCGGACGCGCAGAAGGGTGCGATCTCTTCGAAAGCCCGCCCCGAGTTCGGTCGGGTGTTGATCCGCCCAGGTGGCACGCTGATAAGTGCTTTCATGGCGTTGGCCTGCTGCACGGCGGCGGCGGCGTCGTCTTTCGCCTTGTTCCGACTCCCCTCGGACTCGTCGTTCTTCTCATCCGGCTCAGGGACGCCCTTCCTCTGCCCCACCCCTCCAAACAAGCCGTGAGCATCCCCGCCCGACCCGCCTTGGCCGCTGCCCTCCCCATTCGGTGTGTGCTGGGGCACCGCGTCGAAAGAGTCCCCATGTGCGATGGCCCAGGCCGAGCAGATCTGCGTTTGCATGTAGGCGACGAGGATGTCGGTGATGAGGTCGTGCCCCGCGACGCTCGCGAGCACCGGGTCGGCGTAGTACTTGTTGATCGACGCGGGATCGCGCATGTAGTCTGGAAACAGCGCCGACTTGATCGAGATGTGCGGCACGTCGTAGAATTGCGCGACGATGCTGTGCCAGTGCTCGGGCCCGGCGAAGCCGTGCGTTTGGTGTACTTGAGGAGAGAAGTGCCCGAGGAGGAGGACGGCGGGGTGGTCTGGCCGGATGAGGATGGAGCGGACGAGGATCTCGAAGTTTTCCATCATTTCTTGACCTCTTTTCGGCGGTTAGTTTAGGTAGTTATAGATAAAGATAAAATGGACATACGGCGGGTCGTCAGAGTCGAGTTCGATGATGACCAGGTCAGTAGCGTCTGGGAGATGGTGGGAGCTGCAGAAGCCAAAGTAGCCTGCGTTGGTCCGTCGCATTGCACCGTTCGTCAGCTCCGAGGCTGGGTGCGGGAAAACTGAGTTCCACCATTGGAAGAACTTGGACGGGTAGCCTTTCGGCGAGACGGGGTCGTCACCTGCACCGTGGCAGGCAGAAACTGCACATCCAAGTCAGAAAAATGCTCACCAGTGATAACAACGACGAAGAACTCACTCGACCCGCCAATGATACTAATCGTTACGGCCTGCCCTGCCAGCGCCTGATTAATCACCCTTTGTATCCTCCCCGCACTGCCCACATTCAACCTGCTCTTCGACAGCACCTGCACGCCGTACTTTGTGCCCAGGACATCCCCAGGCCCATAGATCGGGCAGAACGCAAACGGGTTTGGCCCCGCCTCAGAGGCATTGAAGTAGTTCTTCGCCTGCAGATCCGCATTCGAGTAGTTCTGCTGTGGGGCGGGCACGCCGAGCGACGGCCAGACGAGGTGCGTGAAAGATACAATGCCAATGAGGAGTAGGACGACGACCCAGATGCGGTTGGTGACGCCGAGCGAGCGCTGGCTGAGCCGCGGTGTCTTTTCGCTGTCAGAGCCCATGGGCAGTTGGTGGTTCGAGTGAGGGTGTGGTTGCTGGGGTGGCAGTGAAATGTGTGCCTGCCCACGGCCTGCTCGCCGTTGCATGCGACGATGGCGAAGGATAAAAAATGTCGGACACGTCGATGGCCGCCCTAAATGGCGGTGAGCGGAAAGGTACGAGAATTTGCTTTCTATTTCGCTTAAATTAAAAATTCCCATACCCTGTCCGCAACCACCATCATCCATTGCTACAAAAATAACTATGAACAATTCTGCCTTTTGGTATTACCTGCGGAATGCTCTGAACAGCTTGAATGAAGTACATTCACGTCGGGTATGTCAAATTAAAGGGCTATACTTGTTTTTGGTTCGGATACGGGCACTCCTAGGACTCGACCGGATGACCTGAATAGACAATCCCTGGTGCTTACCTGGACTCGGAGTTCGTCGCAGCAGGCTACGCAGCTATGTATTGGCGAAAATCTTAAGACACTTGCCACGCGAGGACAGGAGGACAACGATTCAAGGCTATTCGATCGAGATGCAGATATAGCTGCTCTTATGCAATGAAGAAAGAAACCCTTGCAATTTAAACCCGGCTTATCTTTCTATGTACATATCTGTTCCTGAGGAGCTTAAAACTGCAGCACCATCGTATTTTCCAATCGCCGAACCTGAGGTTCAAGTTTAAGTCTGGGTCAGTACTTTACAGCAAAAGTGATAGTGTAAGGCCATCTGTCCTTCTGCCTCCTCGCTGACTTGGACTTCCTGAAAGTCGACGGCGAACATCACTGAGCGCCACTACATAAAAGAGTGATCTCGGAGTCGGACACACTCAATTAGTCCAGTGCGTAAAATCCGATTGTCCCCGTTTTGTGGCTAATCCAGTATAATTATATCCAGGAGTCCTCGAGGCAAATGTATTAATGGACGCGCGCCAGCCGACGTTCCCTGGTTTTTTATCTGTTCCATTCATCTCGTCCTCGTACCCAATTTTTGACCCTTGGTTGACGAGCTTTCTTTGTACTCAGTGCGGATCCAACCATACTCCCAACTTACCTCGTAAGTCAATTGCTGGGATTTCCTGCATGGGTCTGACGTCCTTCTTCAATGATAGGCAGATATCAAAATCGATGGCCAACGTATCCTGCACATTCTCGACCATCGACGACGTGCTTGCCCAAGCCGCAAAGGGCCTATTGAACATAACCACCACCGTCTCGTCCTGTCCTTCAATATGCAGCCTCGCCTGGGGAACCGGCAACCCCGACCTCTCGGGTATCGGCGCTAACGCATCCTACATCTTCCAAGCCGTCCTAACCTTCATCTTCGGCCCATTGTTCTGTTTGTATTACTACAACCGAGAGCGGTTCAGCGAGGAGGCCAACGAGACCTTGGAGGAGCTTCACGATACATTTCTCGACGTCTCAGCGCAGTTCAGCATACCCGTCGCCATCGCGGCTGTCATACGTTTCAGTCAGCATGCCCCTTTTTACGAGCTCGCGTTTCTGCGCTCGTTAACCACCATGCAGTTCCTCTCCTTCCTTTGCACAGCTGTCACATCTGGCATCTTCGAAGAGCGGAAGAGCCCACCACGCATTTTTATCATTGTCCTCTATGGTGTCGTCGACTTCGGATTCTTCATGGGCTTGATTGGCGGCTTGCGCACCAGTCAGGCGGTATGGAGAAGACTCACCGAACTGAGCGACGCTTGCAAGGCATACAGCCACATCTTGCCCTGGTCGGCGTATATCCCAGCCCCGAAGTCAGTTTTCAAATTGGGGCATATCTCCAAGACCCAGGATGCGATTGAGAGCTTCTTCGACCTTCCCGTCAGCGGCAGCGAGTGGCGGATTATTGGGATCATTCTCGGAATGATCATCGCCTTTGTCCTCTCGATTTTCCTACTCATAGGACTATTCCGTGTTTTGAAGAGCCGGGAGCTGGTGTTTATTGCTCCGATTAGTCTCGCATTTGCTATTGGGACGCTGGTGGTGGCGGCGCAGATGGAGCGAACGAGGGATATTATGAGAACTGTTAGCGGACAGGCGTTTCAGGATGACCAGTGGGGATTTGGGCAGGTCATCGCACTATTCCTTTGGGCACCGCTTTGTTTACAAATGGTTTATTATGGAGCTTGTGAGTTCCTCCTAATTTCAACTCTTTCTCTTCAAGTCATGTTCCTTTCGAACAGTGATAGGATTATTTGGGCGACAAACGCGTCGGGCCGTTGTGGATACGGAAGCCAAACCTGTTGCGAAAAAATCAATACCAAGAAAAGAGAACACAGAACAAACCGGAAGGTTGCTTGCAAGTTCAGCTGACTGACCAATGGTGGGCACTCGTGTAGAAGAGTCTCGCTCGATTCTGTGTTTACCGAGTTCTTCCGTTTTGGTGGTCTTTTGTGCAGATTTTCTTTGCATAATATCGAGCACCACATGCGGAGTGCTACAAGCATAAATAATCTTCATCCTCTATGAAAAGTTTTACAAAGACTTTTGTAAGTTTTTCCTCCTCCTATCGTCCATGAAGGACTGCACTTGCGTTTTCCTGCCTTGTGGTTGAATCACTTTTGCTGTTTATGGCATCAAGATGTTTTTTTGGCCTATACTATGGTTTTCATAATATTTTTCGCATTTCCCCCACATATTTCCTTTCTGTAATCTGTTTTTGCTCAATTTCGGTTGAGCAAAATGTCGAAGTGCTGAATCCAGAGATTTGTGATCACGTAAGCTTGCATGCCATGTGAGGCAGGGAACTTTTCCCTTTCGTCCGTTCATCTCTTTTCAATCATGGCTGCGTCAAAAAGCAGTAAATCGAGTTCAGTCGTTTCGAAAAGGGCTTCCAGTTCATCCAACACCAACAGAAAGCCAAAACCGACTCGATCTGCAATAGGTGCTCCTTCGCAACTCAACCAGTCCAGCAGAAAAGGAAAACGTGCCTGGAGGAAAAATGTTGATCTTGGAGACGTTGAGGAGATATTGGAGGAACTAAGGGCAGAGGAGAGGGTCACTGGGTATACTTATTTCCTTTCCTTGCTTTTCTACTATCTGATGTCAAAGGGAATCATTGCAGCACAGCCCTACACAAAATGCAAGATGCTGAGTTGTTCCAGATCGACACCAAGGGCGATGATAAAAGTGAGTTGCCTCTATTTAACACTCTTGGATTGTTTTTCGAACGATGTCTCTAACCTACTGCTTCTAGTTAGACATACCCTCCCGAGATACTCAGCGGCTCAGCTAACTTCCACCAAAATCCTTGCGCAGCGCTCAGCAGTGCCTGCTGTGTTCTCTCGCATTGCGTCGAGCAGCACTTCGAACAAACGAAAAGCTGCGCTAAGCCGTGAGGAGAAAGAGCGCTTGATGCGGATTGCAAAACGACCACGGAAAGGACCACTCAACAGCATTTTGGATCCGTCGGAATACGCTGCTGGGAGCGGTATTGTGGAGCTCAGCGAAGCTGTGAAGAAGAGTGGTACTTACGACCCTTGGGCGGAAGAGGAACAGCCGGTTGAGGAAGTGAAGGATGGTATGGAATTTGTTAGCAAGAAACCCGTCAAGGTCAGCCTCTTTCACAACTTTCTTTAGTCCTACTCCTTTCTGCGCCGTCAGCTGATAGATCTCCACATTCAGCCTCCATCACTAAAAAGAACAAGAGACCTGATAGAGGTGCCTGCAATCGTTGAACCCCACCAGGGAACTTCATACAATCCTCCGGTTGAGGCACATCAGGAGCTCGTAGAAAAAGCGGCCACAATCGAGGCGAAGCGGTTGAGGGATGCTGAGAAGCTCGCGGAGGTCAAAACGAAGATGGAAGGTGCGAGGGTGACGGAGGAGGAGCATGACATCGCCGTTGCCGCTGGGATGACTGTACAGGCAGTGCAGGATGACAAGGACGAAGAAAGCCTTGCCGTGGATGAGGACGGAAAGCCTGTGCCTTCTGTCAAAAAAGTTCCTGAAAGGAAGACAAAAGCGCAAAGGAATAAAGCCAAACGTGTGCTTTCTGAGGTTAGCTGCTCCTCCCACTTCGTATCCTGATAATGGTTAATATCGTGATTCCAACAGAAACGGGCTCTCGCTGAAAAAGCACTTCGAAAACGCTTGCTGGCCTCGATAAGCGATGCCAAGACGCTACGGCTGACAACAGCGCAGGCTATGTCGACTCAGGAAAAAGAACGCGAGGCGAGGCGTGTCGCTCTCGTGCAAAAACTCAAAAAGCATGGCGTGGCTGGACAGAAGCTTGGAAAACACAAAGTCCCTGAAGGTCGTGTGGACGTTCAAATCGGTGAAGACCTCAGCGAGAGCTTCAGAGGGTTGAAGGTGCGAAGAAGCCAAATATTTCGTCCTTAAACTAAATCAAACCACTTCTCTTTCACAGCCCGAAGGCAGCCTCTTCCACGACCGATTCCAGAGTTTGCAGCAACGAGCGCTGATAGAACCTAGAGTCCGCGTGTTGTACGTCCGGTTTTATGTTGTCATGTTGCACCTTTCAACCCTCCTTTGCAGGCCTAAGAAACGAAGGAACAGGACGGTCGAGTATGAGAAGCACGCTTGGAAGCGATTCGAGTAGGCATGTATTGGATAGTCTATCCATGGCTGGGATAACATATCGTGCATGGCATGCTTTTTCTGTCTTTGAGGTTCTCGTTCCGTTGAAACAATCGCGTCCGTGTCGTTTGTTTTTAGTGTTCGCATGCTTGAAGTGGCTCATTATTGATCTCACGGCATCTGGGCAAGCGTGGGTGGATTTATAGTGCAGAGCGTAAATTCTCATGAGCATGGCAGTTTATACTCGTCCATCATTCTGTATCTGCCACAAACCGATGTCATGACAAATACAGTGGTACAAGTGGGATATCAACTTGTTCCCCAACTCACAGGTACCGCTATAGCCATTATTATGGACGTGCTGAGGTTCACTGACAGTAGTTTTGTTAAGACTGTAGGTCAAGTGATTGCACACCACACCCCATAGTTGACCTCGACTATCTGCCTCACTGAAGTCATACGTTCTGCAATTAGGTCACTTGCAATGTCCCGAAAGGAAAGACCGGATACCTCTGACATCGCTGCTGCATCCATTGTCACCTTACCGACCGAGCTTCTCTCCTTAATTCTCTCCCATTGCAGGGACTACACACTCCTCATACTGGCTCAGACGTGCACCCGTCTAAATACCGTCGCTCTCCACCTTTTCTTCGCACGAAACACAATCAAGCAGTCTTCAGGCAAGCTAATGGGACAACACCGCATGCCCAGATGGACCCTAGATGCATTTAGAATGGCAATATTCGTAAAGCATCTCTCGCACATCCGCTGGTACTTCACACCTGGATGGAAAACCGACGAAGATAAGTCCGAGATAGAGAGTGGGTCAACTGGCAGATTGGACTCGAATACGAGTCAGCGTACTTTGATCCGTGGCAGAGGCCCACTTCGACGAACGTTCGACGAGCTGGCTAACCTCCACACTATTGTCTCCCGACTCACTTCGGTGAAGTCGGTTAGGCTAGATTTTGGGCTCGTGGACGACTGGACAGTTTCTCGAAATCGTAAAACCGAGCAACAGGACAAACAAGTAGACGGGCGGTTATGGAGGAGACAGGTTGGTGCGCTGCTTGATGGCATTTTGGATAGAGGGTGTGAAGTGTTTCACGTCATTGGGGGAGTGTACGTGAATGCTTTGTTTCTAGACCAAGAAGGAATGGAGCAAGGGGCGGGGCCTGTACAAGGTGCGCACCTATATTTGCTGATCTATTGCAATAACTAAAGCTACTGTTCTCAAAGACGAGGGCGAAAATGAAGAGGGTGATTACCAAAGGCAAAACGTTCTCTCGCATGCCTCAAAAGCATTGATTGGCCGTGTCCGCCAAGCTTTCAAACCGTCCAAAAAACAAAGCCCAGTCTCTATCCAACCTGACCATCCTGACGATGACCAAGAGTCCCATCCCATATTATCACTTGCAGAGAGAAAACACCTGAAAATAAAAGCAATGCATATTGAATCGGCAATGCTCCTCCTGCCTCCGTTCCTTGACTGGACTTCATCCCTTTTGACTTCTCCCGCCTGTGGATCCACACTGACTCACCTCTCCTTCGAGTTCTCTTCAGCTCGTAGCCCAGTCATACCCAGCCATCTCCTCTCGTCTCTTAACCTGCCTAATCTGACCAGATTCGAGATCGCCTCTTCATTTCTAACTCCAAGAAAAGGACCGACAACCAAATTCAAAGATATCTCTCGGTTCTTGGCTAGACATAACGCAGGACTGAAAAGGATATATTTATCTGGCGTGGAGCTGCCTCCGATGACGTCCGAATCTCATCCAGAGTTCGCCTGGATTTTAAATTCACGACAGCCAATGTTTCCGAAGCTGGAGAATTTCACTGCTCATCCAGCATATATCAAGTGGCTGCTTGAAATTTTCGTTACCTTCTCTCCAGGATCATCCTTCCCTTCTCCCACCAACCTGTCGAAGAAAGACATCAGCGCGCCTTCGTCCTTGGGAAATTTGAAAGGGATAGGTATCATCTCAGACTATCACATTTCGGAGAATTTTGACTACACGTTGTTTGATGAGGCGTTAAGAGCTCTTGCCAGCTTCTGCAAATGGCGAGATGAGCAACGTCGAAAGGCACGGTCCTGGTTTACGACAGCGGGCAGGTTAGCCTCGAAAATCCATGAGGCAGACAAGAACCAGCACACAGAAAAGGGTCTTACGCTAATGCTCCAGTTTGCATGCGAATCAGGTGTGAGGCAATGGATGGATTACCACCTTGGGCTCGGCTCGTTGTCTCTTGTGAGAAGGCGGAGGTCAATACCTGAACTTACTGAACACCAGTTACACGTCCCAAGATCAAACCTAACCCAGCTCACCCACATCTCCACGCTGGTCATCTCAGGCTTTCGATGGGTTAGCTTTCCCAAGGATGCGATTGCAAGTCTCCCGGAGTGGTTAGCTCTTGTTTTTGGTGCCTCGAGTCTGGAAACCGAGCCCATTTCCGAGCCAGCGGCAACATTCCGCGAGCTAAAGTTCGTGGAACAACAGCGGACAGATGTTGTACGTCTGTTGGTCGCAAAGAACTTCGTAACACAGGTTGCGCAAAAATGTGTTCGATTGAACTGCTTGGAAGTGGAAGGCGAAGCGTTTGACTTGGATAAGATCCGTAGACTCGGAGAAGGTAACGTTAACTGATTCGGTTTTTATCGCATTCTAACCAGGGTGACCCTCAATCCTAGACTCCTGCCTTTGATAATTTATAACACCCTTCATAGTATCCAATGTATTAGTACCTATGTATTTAACCCACCGGTGAATTTTTCATTTTTAATTTCCTCCCCACCTTCTTGGCACTTCAGAGGGTTTCTACCTGGTGTGAGCGACAGACCAATTCTGGTTCTACATTACATGAAGACCGCAAAATTCTACG
Organism: Galerina sulciceps; assembly: GCA_023014345.1. Classification (NCBI taxonomy): domain Eukaryota; kingdom Fungi; phylum Basidiomycota; class Agaricomycetes; order Agaricales; family Galerinaceae; genus Galerina; species Galerina sulciceps. The sequence continues at coordinate 1,101,792 of JAEDXJ010000007.1, forward strand.
TGATACTCAATGAAATCCAAAGTCAAGTTCCTGCTCTCTATTCGTCGAATGTTATCGAGATGCCCACTTTCTCCAACTTAGACAATGATGTTGACGATGGGACGGTTCAAAAATAAAAACTACACAAATGTCAATTTGTCTAGCCAAGCATTGTTGTGTTGGATTAATGACCCATATTTTAGATAAGTACGAGAATTGATCAAGCGTCTGAGGAGTCGAGAGAATGGGGATGTAGGAGATTTTAAGATGCAATCATACATGAGGAAGGAACGAAAGCCACTCGACGACTGTGAGAGCATCTGGCGGAAGGTATCTGAGTGAGGCAAAAGCCTCTCCGAGCAGGAGGAGGCGAGCAATAGCATATACCGGAAGGAGTACTACGAAAATGGAGAATAAAGGCTCCAGTGTCTGAAAGAACTCCTCCAATCTGGAATTGCATTTCGCATTTCCGTTGTAAAAGCAACAATAAAGAAGCTCAGCGTGCCCAAGGGAAAAATCGAAATGACAGCCGAGCAGATACGCCAGATTATCAACTCTGTGTGGGATGGAAAGGCGAAAAACCAGGCCGCACAATGAAGGCCGCCAAATAATGCAGCAATGATTGAAGTAAGTGATGGTATCAGGACCTTATCTGTCGCCCGGTTGGTATATTCGATGCTCGCATAGAAAGTCGATACAGTTGGCACCGACCCCTCGATATTTAGTTGATTATTCGAGAGGTAATCAATATCTGCGATGTCAGCTAAGCGGGAAAAGAAGAGTGACATTGCTGTCCGCGGAAGGGTGGCAATCATCGTTAACGTCTGCTGCGGCGCCTGGCTTCATGCTCTCGCTTTTGGTCATCCGAATCAAGGTTTCCGGAGAGGCCAATAAATTCAGAGCGACAATGCTGATGAAGTAAAACACCGTGTCCCAAGGCCCATGCGTAATCACTATCGTGGATAGTATTGGATTAAACAGAAAAAAGGTCCTCGAGTAAGAAACGCACCAGATTTTTCAGCTGACTTGAATTTGAAGCGTGTTTCCTCAGGCTTTGGTCGGTCCAACAGATTGAGAACCTACTGAATTCCGAATGCCTCCATCCAAATCACTGCCATGGCTCTGGAGACTACCTAGCTCAACATAGCCATGTGCTTTTTTCCTGATGTGGTCGTATAACAGTCGCTGAAGGTTGAGATCTTCGGCCTTGGAGTATATGGGGCGATAGTGCGATAGCTTGCAGCCATCTAATCAGAAGGATTATCGGGAATTAACTGCTTAAGAACGCCCAAAAGGTAAGGCTGCAGTTTCAGCACAGCAGTTGACATGTCCTAGGCTCGAGACCAGCCGTTCTGGTGGCGGGAAAAAAAATTGTATGTGGACGGAATTAGCCACCAGTTCATAACACACAATTTTTTTTTCCCCCGCACCCAGGGAGACTGGAAACGAGTCTAGACATGTCCCTAGATTCAATCTTTCTTGATTTGTTGCATGACGCTCAAAATTAATTTGGCTGAAAGGAGCCAGAAAAGAAGAGGACATTGTATTACAAAAAAATTTCGTTAACCTATACACACGAGAGGTGATGGAAGGCAGACAAATGATAAGGAATGGACAACGACATGTCTGAAAACGAGGATAAGGGTAGCGATTCGTTAAAGATTGAAGGGCATTAGATATCGAGACGATGGAATTTCCGAGCTCTAGTAACAGTGTTGATCCGTTGAGTCAACCTGGGAGAATTTGCCATGTGAGCTGTGGGGAAGGAGTGTAAGTTTCAAGCACGGGTTTTGTTCCCGGAGCGTTGGCACGTAGGGCCAGTGTCATACTCTCAGTCCACGAGTTATTTAGCAAACTAGAGTTGGCGACATTAATTGCTAGATTTTGAACAGTTGGAATGATTGTCGCACCAAAACGAACCCCATTTTCCCACTATTGCTCTGATTCTCCAGGTGTCTTGCACCGGTCTTCCGCAGACAGCTCCGTTATCCGTCGTTGAGAGGTATTTTCCGCAGAAGGCTGACTTAATCAGCCATTGGTCATGGCCGATTTTCGTGAAAATCCACTATGATTGCGTCATTCGTGAGTCATGGTGATGAGGTAGAAACTGCGTACCATGTTTTTCTTTTGTTTTTCCGCAGTTACTGTTAAGAAGTAAGTTCGTCAGTGGCTAACATTAGAGAGAGGTGAGAACTTAACTGGTTGTTTTATTATTAGTATTAAGCCAAAGATATCGTTGGTGCTTCACAGAGAACATTGTATGCTTTCTCCCTGACGTGATTGAATAATATGTTATGGCCGGGGCAGCAAGAGTGCGGGGAACGGTGGGCCGGGCAACACTAGTCTGGGCAGCTGGCGCTGCTTGGGGGGCAGAGTTGTGAACGTTATTGGTATTTCTTCGTCCACCAACTCCAGAATTGTAAATGTCTCCATAATACCTGTCGCCAAGGTGTATGCTGCCATCGCCATCGCTATCGCCATCGCCATCGCCACCGTCGTCGCCATCGTCGTTGTCGTTCGCGCCCTCATCACCCGCTCCTTGAGCGTCGAACTCGGAAATATCAAGCCTCCTGATCAGACCGATCAGTTCGTCGAGTCCCATATTGCTCAGGTCGTTCTCTAGAAAATAGATTGTCAACCGTCCGTGATGCCCCAAGAACGTGATCGAGAGTTTACCTGGTTCGATTTGACTCATTTTCGTTCAGCAGCGTAAAGATACCGTCCAGATGGTTGATAACTATAGCAGGATGTCCTTGAGACGACGTTGAATGGAGGATAGGAATTGAATAAAATCTGCTCTTTGAATCATGATTATATAGAACATCGCCACATGTCTATACGTGGTGCCGGTTAGCCATGCCTGTCATCGTATAAAGCATGGATGAGGTGTGTTCCCGTCCAGTTCGTATCTCGAGGGCTTTATGGAATATCTGCCGCCAAAAGTGACTGAGCAATCGATAAGCCTTGCACCTGTGGTGAGGATAACTACTTAACACACAGATCATGATCGGGCATTCAATTAAAGTTTGTGATCTTGCTTACCATCGCTGCGGCGGTTGGACTACATTGAGGAGGATGCAAAATCTATGGCAAGTTGTAACTTCACCCCAAACATGAGGCAGAACGACTCCACAATGTGATCGGATTTTGTCGAGGAAGTGAATTGAATGACATGAGCATAGCACGCTGTTTTTTGCGAGCGTAGCGAGCAATCATTCTCTAGGGGCTGGAACGGGCGAACAAACAAATACAAATTCTCGATTCGCTGATAGAAAAAAATCGAAATTGTTCGTCCTCCGTAGGTCTCAATTGTGCTTCGATCTTCTTGAAATTTCGTAGGAAGGTAGGGTTTGTTGTATTCTGTCGGTTTGGCAAAAAATTTTGACCGATTTTGGGAAGATTTCAGCGATTTAACGAGATCACTGTTCGCAGGTGGAACCGAACTGTACGACACTCTGCGCTCTCTGTTGTCTCGATTTTGGCAAATTTCTGGCTCAAGAAGGTTTATATCTTGTTAATTTTACTTTTTTACACGCTTATTGTATGCAGCACAACGAGGATGTACAATGACTACAGAACTAGGATGGCGAAGCGAGCTTTGCCCCCGCAGGTTGCGGATACTTAATACATTCTTACCGCTTTTAGGATATGAAAACCACCCTATTAAGTAAGACTTCACCGTGTTTACGTTTCGGCAACTGCCTATTCGGGCGGAAAACTGAGAGTGGGATATGAGGCGGGCTGGTCAGATCATGAGCGACTGCGCTACTGATCAAAATCCCCTTGACCCAGACAGACCCAGACTAGCACCCAGAAGATGTGACAAATTAATCCTCGTGGTTGCCGTGAGGTCTCATCAGGAAGATCACTTGTTTTGTAGGCCATTGCATAAGCATGGCATATCCGAGTCCCCTTTCTTTTGAGGGTGCGAAACGAGGTAGGGAGGCCGATCCGCAGGATGCTTGATGTAAGTACAGGCGTCGGAGTCGCATGGGTTGGTTATTTCGTGCCCTCCGAAAACCCGTACCCTTGACACGGGTTGGCAGGTAAGGCGCCGAGCTCAAACTCGGCGCTTATTAGGTGTTCAAAACGAAGATTTCGTTAGCAGAGGAACTTATAAAAGTGCCTCTGGTAAGATTTGGTTCGTGTTATCATGCCGAATGCCCTCAAATTGCTTGAAAGGAGGTTACAATAGCTTAAATAGTTACATTTCTTACGAAGGGGTAGGCTGCAACTGGGCGCGAAACCAGGTGGAGGAGGCGCGGATGTAATTTAAACAGCTCGCTCATCATCGTTCGCCATGCAAGAGATTAGGAGATGATGAAGTCCACTAATTTTGGACGCGTCGCAACGTTTGCTGTAAGTTGTATCGCGGCTCTATTAAATGTCAATGAATGGCCTGTAAGTCGTATAAGTTCGGATTGAACAATGCACAGACATATTGAACCCTGTTGCAGGAAAAGCACAAGCACCTAATATATAGTCATCCAGCGTTAAAATCTACCTGTGTCCTCCACCCTTCAAGGTAAAAAATGAGTCAAAGGTTCAATCTTTGGATGAAAGGAAATCTCACCTGTGTCAGCCCTCCCGCAACGCGGACACTACTGTCCGCACCGCCAGGCAGTGTTATGTTATTGGCATTGGCAAAATTGTACAGGTACCCCCATACAACACCGGCCTGGTCTAGTTGTTAGAATAGAAACGTCTGACTAAGTTGACATCATACCCTGTAAGTCACCACGGGAAGAGGAGTGGTCGACTTTCCGCAAGCTTTCGGAATGAATTGCTCGTCGAGAGTGATCTAAATGACGAAGTTAGTCAACTGTGTAATTCTATTGATAAAACACTAACCGAACAGAGTTTGTGGGTCTAGATCACTATAAGATATACGAACGAAACATAGTAGCACGGGTTTTCTTACCCATAGCGCCAGAGAGTGTGAGACTCGATGCACATGTGTTGGTTGCCAAATGTATGCCTCTACATGACGTTTGCAATTCCAAACCGCATCAGATCCTGCCCGCCGCGTGGGCACACCGCTACATATCATGGGCAGTGAGCGGCGCCACGTCATGAAGTAGCGGGCTGGGTCAGTTGCCGGTCCCAATCGCTGACCTGGCAGGAGGATGACGGCGGCGTGCTCTGTGATGCGACAAGTTACATGGGCGAACTGCTTCGCACTTGAGAGAATAAGAACATTGGTATTCCAGCGATTGGGGAGGCGCCGCGAAGGATCATAGGCGCAAGCGTTGATCGTCATCCACGAAAGGGCTGGCATACAAGGCTGGCAGGATGGTACACTGCTGATACTGACGACCTGGCATCTCTGTAGAGCAGTAGGACCGATTATCTGGTCAGCAATGGTGAAGATGATATGGAGAGCATGCTCACCTGCGCCCGTTGTCCTCATGTCCGACGCCCGAATCCTTACTGCATGTAGGCTTCTTCGTTCCCAATGGCTGCCAGGGCACGCACCCTGACACAGGCTCATGTCGAAGCCTTGAGCATGTTGTAGGCGGTTTGTGTCGGTCAGATGACTGAGAGACGCAGGGCCCTGCTGAAGCCCTGGTATCGTGCTAGAATAGGCTGCGGGGCTACCCGGATATCCACTCTGCGACGCCAGTAAACGCAGAGTATCAATTCATAGGGCGGAGGCGCGCTGAAATGTGGTCACGCGTGGGTGAGCTGAACAACGGGGTCATTTTTGTGAAATACCTGTAATTTCCCAAGTGATCTCTAGCCTATCTCTCATTGAAAAAGAGGCCCTCAGAGCACCTCTGTGCGTCGTTTTAGATGTCCAGATGAGGGTAGAGGAGGACGGAAAGTGAGTCAAAGTCGAACACCGACGATGACGGAAATAGAAGCTGTTCTCGGAGTTTGCCGGCTGATGGGGCGTAACGCAGGCCAAAAATTTGGCTGGGTCAAACGATAAAAGAACGAGCCCTATAAATAGGAAGGGTCTGGCACCTGTATAGCTCGACTATTTTGTCTAGCAGTGACGCACCTCTCGGAGTCCTCTCCTTCGAGTTCTCTTCAGCTCGTAGCCCACCAACCTGTCGAATAAAGGCGTTAACCCACCTTCGTCCTTCAAGGGAAATTTGAAAGGGATAGGCATCATCTTTGACTATCACATTTCGGAGAATTTTGACTACACGTTGTTTGATGAGGCGTTAAGAGCTCTTGCCAGCTTCTGCCAATGGCGAGATGAGCAACGTCGAAAGGCACGGTCCTGGTTTACGACAGCGGGCAGGTTGGCCTCGAAGACCCATGAGGCAGACGAGAACCAGCCCACAGAAAAGGGTCTTACGCTAATGCTCCAGTTTGCATGCGAATCTGGTGTGAGGCAATGGATGGATTACCACCTTGGGCTCGGCTCGTTGTCTCTTGTGAGAAGGCGGAGGTCAATACCTGAACTTACTGAACACCAGTTACACGTCCCAAGATCAAACCTAACCCAGCTCACCCACATCTCCACGCTGGTCATCTCAGGCTTTCGATGGGTTAGCTTTCCCAAGGATGCGATTGCAAGTCTCCGGAGTGGTTAGCTCTTGTTTTTGGTGCCTCGAGTCTGGAAACCGACATTTCCGAGCCAGCGGCAACATCGCGAGCTAAAGTCGTGGACAACAGCGGACAGATGTGTACGTCTATTGGTCGCAAAGAACTTCGTAACACAGGTTGCGCAAAAATGTGTTCGACTGAACTGCTTGGAAGTGGAGGGCGAGGCGTTTGACTTGGATAAGATCTGCAGACTCGTAGAAGGTAACTGATTCGGTTTTTATCGCGTTCTTATCAGGCTGACCCTCAATCCTAGATTCCTGCCTTTGATAATTAACAACAGCCTTTAAAGTATCCAATGTATCAGTACATAAGTATTTGACCCACCGGTGAATTTTTAATTTCCTCCCCACCTTCTCACTTCAGAGAGTTTCTACCTGTCGTGAGCGACAGACCAGTTCTGGTTCTGAAGTACTACATTAGACCGCAAGATTCTAGGTAATACTTGAGATCCAAAGTCAAGCTCCTGCTCTCTATTCGTCGAATGTTGTCGACACACCCTTCTTCCTCCAATTTAGGCAATGATGTTGACGATGGGACGGTTCGAAAATAAAAACTGCACAAATGACAATTTGTCTAGCCAAGCATTGTTGGACTAGTGACCCATATTTCGGATAAGTACGAGAATTGATCAGGCGTCTGAGGAGCCGAGAGAATGAGGATGTAAGAGATTTTAAGATGCAATCATACATGAGGAAGGAACGAAAGCCACTCGACGACTGTGAGAGCATCTGGCGGAAGGTATCTGAGTGAGGCAAAAGCCTCTCCGAGCAGGAGGAGGCGAGCAATAGCATATACCGGAAGGAGTACTACGAAAATGGAGAATAAAGGCTCCAGTGTCTGAAAGAACTCCTCCAATCTGGAATTGCATTTCGCATTTCCGTTGTAAAAAGCAACAATAAAGAAGCTCAGCATGCCTAAGGGGAAAATCGAAATGACACCAGAGCAGATACGCCAGATCATCAACTCTGTGTGGGATGGAAAGGCGAAAAACCAGGCCGCACAATGAAGGCCGCCAAATAATGCAGCAATGATTGAAGTAAGTGATGGTATCAGGACCTTATCAGTCGCCCGGTTGGTGTATTCGATGCTCGCATAGAAAGTCGATACAGTTGGCACCGACCCCTCGATATTTAGTTGATTATTCGAGAAGTAATCAATATCTGCGATGTCAGCTAAGCGGGAAAAGAAGAGTGACATTGCTGTCCGCGGAAGGGTGGCAATCATCGTTAACGTCTGCTGCGGCGCCTGGCTTCATGCTCTCGCTTTTGGTCATCCGAATCAAGGTTTCCGGAGAGGCCAATAAATTCAGAGCGACAATGCTGATGAAGTAAAACACCGTGTCCCAAGGCCCATGCGTAATCACTATCGTGGATAGTATTGGATTAAACAGAAAAAAGGTCCTCGAGTAAGAAACGCACCAGATTGTTCAGCTGACTTGAATTTGAAGCGTGTTTCCTCAGGCTTTGGTCGGTCCAACAGATTGAGAACCTACTGAATTCCGAATGCCTCCATCCAAATCACTGCCATGGCTCTGGAGACTACCTAGCTCCATGACGCTCAAAATTAATTTGGCTGAAAGGAGCCAGAAAAGAAGAGGACATATATTACAAAAAAATTTCGTTAACCTATACACACGAGAGGTGATGGAAGGCAGACAAATGATAAGGAATGGAAGGTCGAGACAACGACATGTCTGAAAACGAGGATAAGGGTAGCGATTCGTTAAAGATTGAAGGGCATTAGATATCGAGACGATGGAATTTCCGAGCTCTAGTAACAGTGTTGATCCGTTGAGTCAACCTGGGAGAATTTGCCATGTGAGCTGTGGGGAAGGAGTGTAAGTTTCAAGCACGGGTTTTGTTCCCGGAGCGGCGGCACGTAGGGCCAGTGTCATACTCTCAGTCCACGAGTTATTTAGCAAACTAGAGTTGGCGACATTAATTGCTAGATTTTGAACAGCTGGAATGATTGTCGCACCAAAACGAACCCCATTTTCCCACTATTGCTCTGATTCTCCAGGTGTCTTGCACCGGTCTTCCGCAGACAGCTCCGTTATCCGTCGTTGAGAGGTATTTTCCGCAGAAGGCTGACTTAATCAGCCATTGGTCATGGCCGATTTTCGTGAAAATCCACTGTGATTGCGTCATTCGTGAGTCATGGTGATGAGGTAGAAACTGCGCACCATGTTTTTCTTTTGTTTTTCCGCAGTTACTGTTAAGAAGTAAGTTCGTCAGTGGCTAACATTAGAGAGAGGTGAGAACTTAACTGGTTGTTTTATTATTAGTATTAAGCCAAAGATATCGTTGGTGCTTCACAGAGAACATTGTATGCTTTCTCCCTGACGTGATCGAATAATATGTTATGGCCGGGGCAGCAAGAGTGCGGGGAACGGTGGGCCGGGCAACACTAGTCTGGGCAGCTGGCGCTGCTTGGGGGGCAGAGTTGTGGACGTTATTGGTATTTCTTCGTCCACCAACTCCAGAATTGTAAATGTCTCCATAATACCTGTCGCCAAGGTGTATGCTACCATCGCCATCGCTATCGCCATCGCCATCGCCACCGTCGTCGCCATCGTCGTTGTCGTTCGCGCCCTCATCACCCGCTCCTTGAGCGTCGAACTCGGAAATATCAAGCCTCCTGATCAGACCGATCAGTTCGTCGAGTCCCATATTGCTCAGGTCGTTCTCTAGAAAATAGATTGTCAACCGTCCGTGATGCCCCAAGAACGTGATCGAGAGTTTACCTGGTTCGATTTGACTCATTTTCGTTCAGCAGCGTAAAGATACCGTCCAGATGGTTGATAACTATAGCAGGATGTCCTTGAGACGACGTTGAATGGAGGATAAGAATTGAATAAAATCTGCTCTTTGAATCATATTATATAGAACATCGCCACATGTCTATACGTGGTGCCGGTTAGCCATGCCTGTCATCGTATAAAGCATGGATGAAGTGTGTTCCCGTCCAGTTCGTATCTCGAGGACTTTTTGGAATATCTGCCGCCAAAAGTGACTGAGCAATCGATAAGCCTTGCACCTGGATAACTACTTAACACACAGATCATGATCGGGCATTCAATTAAAGTTTGTGATCTTGCTTACCATCGCTGCGGCGGTTGGACTACATTGAGGAGGATGCAAAATCTACGGCAAGTTGTAACTTCACCCCAAACATGAGGCAGAACGACTCCACAATGTGATTGGATTTTGTCGAGGAAGTGAATTGAATGACATGAGCAAAGCACGCTGTTTTTCCATTCTTACCGCTTTTAGGATATGAAAACCACCCTATTATTAAGTAAGACTTCACCGTGTTTACGTTTCGGCAACTGCCTACTCGGGCGGAAAACTGAGAGTGGGATGTGCAGTCTTGGAGATGAGGCGGGCTGGTCAGATCATGAGCGACTGCGCTACTGATCAAAATCCCCTTGACCCAGACAGACCCAGACTAGCACCCAGAAGATGTGACAAATTAATCCTCGTGGTTGCCGTGAGGTCTCATCAGGAAGATCACACATGACTAGCGGTGTATGGTAGGGTCTGGCACCTGTATAGCTCGACTATTTTGTCTAGCAATGACGCACCTCTCGGAGTCCTCTCCTTCGAGTTCTCTTCAGCTCGTAGCCCACCAACCTGTCGAATAAAGGCGTTAACCCACCTTCGTCCTTGGGGAATTTGAAAGGGATAGGCATCATCTCAGACTATCACATTTCGGAGAATTTTGACTACACGTTGTTTGATGAGGCGTTAAGAGCTCTTGCCAGCTTCTGCAAATGGCGAGATGAGCAACGTCGAAAGGCACGGTCATGGTTTATGAATGCGGGCAGGTTAGCCTCGAAGTCCCATGAGGCAGACGAGAACCAGCACACAGAAAAGGGTCTCACGCTAATGCTCCAGTTTGCATGCGAATCAGGTGTGAGGCAATGGATGGATTACCACCTTGGGCTCGGCTTGTTGTCTCTTGTGAGAAGGCGGAGGTCAATACCTGAACTTGCCAAGAACTTGCTGAACACCAGTTACACGTCCCAAGATCAAACCTAACCCAGCTTACCCACATCTCCACGCTGGTCATCTCAGGCTTTCGATGGGTTAGCTTTCCCAAGGATGCGATTGCAAGTCTCCCAGAGTGGTTAGCTCTTGTTTTTGGTGCCTCGAGTCTGGAAACAGTGCCCGTTTCCGAGCCAGTGGCAACATTCCGCGAGCTAAAGTTCGTGGAACAACAGCGGACAGATGTTGTACGTCTGTTGGTCGCAAAGAACTTCGTAACACGGGTTGCGCAAAAATGTGTTCGACTGAACTGCTTGGAAGTGGAGGGCGACGCGTTTGACTTGGATAAGATCCGTAGACTCGGCGAAGGTAATTGAGTCGGTTTTTTTCACATTCTAACCAGGCTGACCCTCACTCATAGACTCCTGCCTTTGATAATTAACAACCATCTTTAAAGTATCAAATGTATCATTATATATTTATATATGTATTTGACCCGCCGGTAAATTTTAAAATTTTAATTTGCTTCCCACTTTCTCACTTCAGCGAATTTCTACCTGAGCGGCAGACCAGTTCTGGTTCTGAATCACTACATTACATGAAGACCGCATGATTCTACGTAATACTTGAGATCCAAAGTCAAGCTCCTGCTCTATTCGTCGAATGTTGTCGACATACCCCATTTCCTCCAGTGATGTTGACGATGGGACGGTTCGAAAATAAAAACAACACAAATGTCAATTTGTCTAGACAAGCATCGTTGGACTAATGACCATATTTCAGATAAATACGAGAATTAATCAGGCGTCTGAGGAGCCGAGAGAATGGGGATGTAGGAGATTTTAAGATGCATTCATACATGAGGAAGAAACAAGAGCCACTCGACGACTGTGAGAGCACCTGGCGGAAGGTATCTGAGAGAGGCAAAAGCCTCTCCGAGCAGGAGAAGGCGAGCAATAGCATATACCGGAAGGAGTACTACGAAAATGGAGAATAAAGGCTCCAGTGTCTGAAAGAACTCCTCCAATCTGGAATTGCATTTCGCATTTCCGTTGTAAAAAGCAACAATAAAGAAGCTCAGCATGCCTAAGGGGAAAATCGAAATGACACCAGAGCAGATACGCCAGATCATCAACTCGGTGTGGGATGGAAAGGCGAAAAACCAGGCCGCACAATGAAGGCCGCCAAATAATGCAGCAATGATTGAAGTAAGTGATGGTATCAGGACCTTATCTGTCGCCCGGTTGGTATATTCGATGCTCGCATAGAAAGTCGATACAGTTGGCACCGACCCCTCGATTTATTTGTTATTCGAGAGGTAATCAATATCTGCGATGTCAGCTAAGCGGGAAAAGAAGAGTGACATTGCTGTCCGCGGAAGGGTGGCAATCATCGTTAACGTCTGCTGCGGCGCCTTCATCCTCGCTTTGGTCATCGAATCAAGTTTCGGAGAGGCAATAAATTCAAAGCGACAATGCTGATGAAGTAAAACACTGTGTCCCAGGGCCCATGCGTAATCACTATCGTGGATAGGGTTGGATTAAACAGAAAAAAGGTCCTCGAGTAAGAAACGCACCAGATTGTTCAGCTGACTTGAATTTGAAGCGTGTTTCCTCAGGCTTTGGTCGGTCCAACAGTTTGACCGGTACTGAAAAACGGACATCAATGGGCTTATTCCACCAGAGGAAGTACATGACGCCATTGAGGACTGCAAAAGCGCAGGTGACCAACTCGAGTTCCGTGAGGACAAGCCCTTGAGCCCGCCTTGCTATACACTGTGCAACAAACCAAGATGTCTGACCAATAACAAGGGTCTTTGAGAGCCCATCTCCCTTGCTACGATCGTGTATTTCTTCCTCAGAGATTTGAGGCAAGTCGATTTGACCTCTTAGAAGTAGATCTTCCATTTTCGCAGGGAGAAGTACTTCTTTGGGCTTGCCGCTTTCGAACAATGTGAATCCTCCCATCTGAATGAAGTATGCATGGGTCTTTGTCCAGCCATGGCCTAAGAAGCATGAGTAAAAATATTTGCCTCACACTTCACAACGCAGCCATCGCACCTTGATATTTTTTGACCATTGTACGAGCACCAAACCACTGTTTCATGGCCCACAGGACAATCAATTCTGGTGCAATAAGCGCCCACGACATGAGTTCTAGTCGGCGGAGTCCAGTTTTCCATCGTGGCTCTCTTGATGGCGGTATGTTCGGGTGGACCGATACCCAGGTGCACGCAAAAATCGTTGTGAGACAGCTCCAGAGGATATCCCACAGTGATCGCTCTTTACTAGAGCATACACATTGGCTTGACGCAGAGTCGAGAGCGGATACAATGCCATCTCTGAGTCTTAGAACGTGGGAGGTTGGGGCTGCGCTGATTCCGGTATGGAAAACGTAGATGCAAGCAAGGAGGAAAATCATGCTGAGGAAGGCACGGTAAGGTATCTGGATGTGGACTATTTCATTGATACGAGGTAGACTGAAGTTATGGCAGTGGTGCACTGCCGAGGGCCAAAATATAAGAACCGGAACCCTTGAACTGATTGAGAACCTACTGAATTCCGATTGCCTCCATCCAAATCACTGCGCACTCGCTTCCATGTACTGGCATAACAAAAATTTATTTGTGGGTGGTTCTTGTTCCCACTTCAACTCGTTTCCGTTCTCATACGCTTGACCATCTCCTCTTAGCACAGCTCTATTTGAGATTCCACATCCTGCCGTCTCCGACTGGTACTATATGCAGCGTCTCTTGGTCCAGGACTTGGAATGCGCCTCCTTAAACATCTTCAATTTTAAAACGCGAATTCGGGCTTCGCTTTGCCTGGCAAGTGGACAGGACAGACACTGAGGGCCGGATTTCAAGGGTTTTGTTCCGACAAAGAATATAGATGACTCCTTTGAGGCCGAAAAGGCTCCAGCGACCAGTTCGAATTCGATGGGGATGTGCTCATATGCCCATCCTGCTACACTGCCACGAAGCAAGATGTTTGGTCGGTGATGAGGACCTGAGGCAGTCCTCCGCCTTTGCTGGCATCATGGATTATTCCGCATTGACTTGAACTTGAGTCAAGTTAATTCAACCTGCCAGGAGAGTCACCCCATTTCCTCAGGGAGGAGTACTCCATTGGGCTTGCAGCCTTCGAACAAGGTGAATCCTCTCACCTGAATGGAATTTTTGTTTATTCGCGCCCAAGGTTCTGGACCGTCAGTTGATATTGATTTTGATAGAAGGTTACGTCTGCGCACCATGATATTTTTTACCATTCCACGAGCATCAAATCACTGCCTCACCGTCTGCGGTATAATTAACTTTCCTCCAGAAGATGTTTGAGCGGATTTCGCTGGGAAAGAAGTCAAGGATGGACTTGGTAAAGGTATGTATGTTCGTGCACAGCAGAAGGAGAGAGAGTGCCGTGGGAGACTTGCATTGAAATAGGTTGGTTGGTTGGTTAATAGGAGTCCGACCTTTTCGTCCACCACTCCTCTTGTTCAGTGTCGTTTTCCTTGATCTCTACCTTTTGTCCTCACCGGTCATCACTTCATTACCTGCTTTCTACCTGCGCCTCTTTACACCTATTCATGGCCACTGGTTCAAAATGTTCAAGCCCAGGAAAAATGCATCAGCAAAACTGGATTCTTCCCATCGGAATTATGTCACAGAGGTTCTATCTATCAGTTGACAGTGAGTGCTATGCACTGATAGGACACCACGTAGTATTGATAGGATGCTATTAGCACTGATAAGACGCTAAAAGGCGCATGTTGACAAGCGATCTGGCCGTCGTCATGTTTGAAGACGCGTCCTATCCAGCTCTGCAGAAATGGCCGAAGGAATTCAACTCCACCATTGCAAAGAGAGGAGTGCCCTACCTTGTGGTGACCCTCGTTACATCAGGCCTTCGGTCGACAAACAATACGCCAGTTATTGTTCAAGGGTCTCAAGTGAAGGGGAAAGTACATTTATCCTTGAAGAAACCTGATTGCATCTTTTCAATAATCATCACGGTAAGAGTTCTGTCGTTTCTATCCAACCCTCGACCAACGACAAAACATACCACAGGTGAGAGGGATGATCGTGGTTGGAGCTGGGCCATTTGGGGCCCTCGAGGGTTATAAATTCGTCTTTCTCGACCGGAGACACACAGTGTGGTCTCAGCAAGAATGGCAGCAGAAGGCGGCCTTTAAAGGGGATCATACATGGCCATTTTCCATCGACTTGCCAGAGGAAGTGGAAATGACTGAAGGTGTCGACCACCAGCCAAAGATGTTTCGACTTCCTCAGACATTCCTTTACTATATACACGCCTCCATCAAATACGAAGTCGAGGTTAAGATTACGCGAAAGGGAATTTTGAAGTCTAATGATATGTGCGTTCAGCGTCTTATTTCGGCTTGATTACCTCTCACGAACGATTTTATAGTTTGTCGGTTCCATTCGCTTACATCCCAGTAATTCGGCCTCCACCTTTACCCCCACTAAGGCGAATGGCTTACGAAGAAGGAGTGCCTCTCCTTGGACCCAAAATAGATCCGAATGGTTGGCTTCTACCGAAGACAGTTGATATCAGAGGCACGTTGCTTGACAGCTGCCCAGCGAGTGTGGAATGCCGAGTGAGTAGTCGGAAAGATGACTTTTGCATGTATCGACTGATTTTGCTTCAAGCTATTCTTAGCTAAACCTGTGAGTCTCGCTTCATGATGGAGAGCAAGAGGAACTAATTTAGAACAATTATACAGCTTTCGTACACAAGAGGCTCGGTTATCCCCCTCTTCCTAACATTGGAGAGTGACAACGAACAAGTGCTCCACCTGCTGTCCTCACCACAGGCGATCTCCGTTCGTGTACGACGACGTACCAAGTGTAACTCTGAACCGCACCGGCCATTCGAGTCGAAGGGCTGGAGAGACGTGGTCGATTATTCTCAGCGCGCCGTCTGGACATATGCAACGGATTACGTAGGTGATGAACCACCGCATCGTATGAGAATGCTGAATGGAGAACTTCATCTCAAACCCGACATGGTGCCCACTTCTGCCATGGGGAACTACAGCGTCAATGTAAGCCAGCCTTTGTACCTTTTTGGTGTCCTGCTCACGCAGACCATAGTACTCGGTTGTTTTGCTGTCTTTCAACACCACAAGTTTCAAGGTTGAGGAGGGCCCAGTGCTCTTTGAACACCCGATAACTATCGTCACCTCCTTCGCACCTGGCCCACGACCTAGGGTGACCACACCGGTTGATTTTACACCAGATATCAGACCTATGGCTGATCAATTGCAGACGAATGGGGAGTTCTCTGGTGGCTTTTACTGAAGAAGTTCGATACAGTGGCAAAAATATTGAGAAAAAATGTGTACTTGTATATCCTTCAAAGCAGAAGTTTCAGCGTAGATACCCGAAAATATAGGTAGTCAGTACATAGATTAACAAAACATTTCATGAAAAGACATTCGGCGATTGTAAATATTTGCGTCACACTTTCGAGGCCTACCATCAATACCCGAAGACCTTACTAACTAACCGGACCATCTTGCGGAATGATTGTGAAAACCCGGGTGATTATTCAGAAAGTCAATGAAAGAAACGGCTCACTCAACCCTGTGAGCTCAGCAATGTGGAGTGTCAGTCCATATATGGTAACAGTGGTACTTAATATAGTAAGTGTTTGACAGGAATGACAAGCGAAGCTGGAGGGATCCAATGGAGCAAAGAGATGGTGAGGATAGCAATGAAAATATAGACATATGGTCAACTTAACCATTTTTACACTCGCTTCCCATTTCTCCATGGGTAGGCTTTTACGTTCATATTGTTCTCCTTCGAGCGAGATCTCCTTTTATACGTATCTGCTTCTCAAAAATTCCCGTCACTCGACTGCCTAGTGACAAAGAGTAATTGAACGCGGAACTTTGGTCAACGAAAGGGCTGTCAGTGCATCCTTGGAGAGGCCGAGTTGCCAGATACCCGCACGCTGTGGTGTGACAAAGAAAGTTGATCTCAGCACGTTTCGTAATTGCCGATTCTAGATCTGAGAAGAACTTCGTACAAGTGTAGTGCAAGTACGGCGATAGCAATGGTATTTGAATAAATCGTGATGCCGTCTATCTAGAGTTGTGCAAATAAGATAAGCCATTAGAGCGGCATAGTTGGTGAAATACGGATTTTCGGCTAGAATGAAATTGTGAATAACCAGGAGAAGGGCGAAAGCTCACGACCTGGAGATCCGAAAGGCTGGCTGGACTGAACGCGGAAGGAATAGGGAACAGGTGGTTTGGGGGCACGCGCAGTTTTATAACCGGAAGTATTTACAAACTTGACCAAATAGCCGCAAGATAAAAAAGCCCCTGACTCCTTTGTGTCTTGTTGTCGTACCACCATGTCTGCTAAGCTCGTCAAAAAGTTCAACGCACTCCCTCGAAAAGCGAAGGCGCCTAGTGGCCTAGTCCCTAACGAATGGCATTTCGATCTTCGTTACGTCCAAATTGAACCAACTCCTGGTCATATCGTCGCGATCGTCCAGCCTCAGTCGCAGTTCATCCACATGGAGAGACTCCCCGTCGGGATTTCTAGCCGTACTAGCGGGATTTCCTTCTTCCCCGAGTCTGGCAAAGAAGCCGCTCCAGAAGTTGCAAAGGCTCTCCTGTACGCCTTTGTTGACAACCTCGGACAAAACAAGATGATGGGTAGCAACGCGCCGCCTGCTTTCGCCCCTTGGAAACTCTCCACAGAAGACAAGGATCTCGCTGTCGCCGTTGGGGAAGAATTCAAGCGATTGGGCGTTCGCGCCAAGGAACTCCACCAGATCGCCGTCTCGAGCAAGTCTGTCAACAAGATCATGGACACCACATTCCGCGATCTCTTTAATACTCTGAAGCAGAACGTCGGATTTACCGGGATCGCGAGCGACGTTATCATTCAACCAGGTTCAATTTGTTTCCATAATTTCAAGCTCGCGCCTATATCCAGGCCTTCGCTTTATGAAGACGACGAGGAGAACATCGATTTAGCCCTGAAATACTTGCAACAGCTCATGAATTCTCGTCCCCCCAAGACATCCGACATTGACACCAAAACACTGATGACAGCCCAAGCCCAGGAATTGCAGGTGCTAATGAAAAAGGTGGAAGACAAGCCTGCGGCCATCGTGCAGGCAGAAGCAGACGCCGGAGATCCGGACGCGGCGCTCGATTATGGTTTGAGGTGAGTAAAATTCTCCTACGTTCCTTACTCTCTCTGCTGACTGGTACACGAAAGACTTCTTGTCGGCTTCGGTTGTGACGCCAATCGCACTTCCGCTCGTAACTACCTCATCAAAGCCGTCTCTTCGCCCAAGGCCACCGATGAGCTCAGGGCTACCGGACACGGCATCCTCATCGACTGGTATGTCTCGTCCTGCATGCACGACTTCCGCAGCAGATATTTGTTCGCGGCATCGCACCACGCGAATATAGCAGCAGCTCTCTGTCGCCGTGTGTCCCCTCCAGGTACCCACGCCTCTCCTGCGGTCTTGTGGTTCATGACCAGGGTGTTCGAGCCTCAATCTCATCACGCACTTGAGTTGTATCTGTGGTTCAAGGACGCTGTTGAGGCGCTCGAGTTTAGGAATGCCCAGATGGCGGAGGGCCGGAAGAAGATGGAGAAGAGGAGGTTGAAGAATCCGAACAGGTACTGCTGTGCGGCTGCTGGATGTGGGATCGAGGCTGACGCTGGTAAGATGTTGTTGAGGTGTACGTTGTTCGTTCCTTTCATACTTTATATCGCTGTTTACATCGTTTCAGGTGGCGGGAAATGCGACGCCGACAAGAAACCCAGCTACTGCAGCAAAGAGTGCCAATTGGCCGACTGGCCTAACCATAAGCCGTTCTGCAAGCCAGGGGCAGAGTGTTCCGTTATCGACACTGGCAACTCTTCTCCTCTTGGGTCCGGGCCCTCTTCGAAAAAAGGCGCGATTCAGATTCCCATCAGGAACGCTGACGGATCGACTCATGTCGTCAGCTCGTCGACTCTTGACCCCCAGATGTTGAAGGAAATCAGGGATTACGCTCAGAACAGGGATGTTAGTGGCAGGGATATGCAATCGATGACGTTCGACATCGAGAGAGTCAGGATCTGAACGTAATCGAAGAGCCTGAAAGCACGCCTACATTGGATCAAAGCGGAAGAATGACTGGAACGCGTAACGAATATTGACCGTGGAGATAGACTTTTTAAATCTCCGCTTCTTGGACTCATACACTTCTGTAGGCTCTGTCTTGATTGATTTTGAATGTATCATTTACTTTGACTGAATCCTGTCCTACAATCGAAAAGAACTCCAGGTTTCTCTCGATATTTTGCATTATACTTCGGCTAGACTTGTCAAGACGCTTGGACTGGCAACTCTTGATACGACAATCATCCGTCGCGCAACTGCCATGAATACGACTGTGACCAGCTGCTAATTGGTCTTATGCTTTTCGTGGCTTCTTTCTCTTGCTATCCGGGGTTGGAGACTGCAAACCTCTGCGAACGCAGGCTTAAAGACATGCCAAGCCTTCCCCACCCCGAGGAGCATGTCACCTCAATTTCCCGACGCTTATTTTCCCGACACCGAAGACGGAAAATGTCCGGGCGCTACCTTTCTGTCCCTCTTCTGCTAAGCTGTACTTATATGGTCTGATCGATGGTCTACTCATTTGCGAATTGCCTCAGTGTATAAAAAGAACAGGTGTTCTGTTCAAACTTTCAGCGTTTTAGCTTGCAGACTTCTAAAATGCGATCAAGCTTCATAGCAGTTGCATTCGCATCGTTCATTGGGCAGGCTTTGGCCCATGGATACGTTCCTCTTCTGAGAATAAATGGCAAAGATGTTGCCGGATGGGATATCTCTAAAGGTGAGGCATTTTCTTGACACTTCGCACTCCGCTTTTCCTGATTTCTCTATCTCTCTAGACCCTTACACCACACCTCAGGTATCTCGTTTTGCTGTCGTTTTCACGTCTAGAATACTAATTTTCTCGTCTAGCCCCTGAGAGTTGTTCGGGGGACGAAACTCGACAGTGGTTACATTGCTGATGTCACCTCCACTGACATTACTTGCTCCATCGGAAACCAGAAGCTACCGCCAGTAGGTAACCTACAACAACATAAACTTCTTTTATAACCTTCTCCTTGTAGGGCCCAATTCAAGCTACTGTAGCGGCGGGCAGCACCGTTCAGGTCTTGTGGAATACGTGGCCACTTGGTCATTTCGGCCCAGTTTTGAATTATATGGCCAAATGTCCGACCAGTAACTGTTCGACGTTTAAGGGCGATACTGGATCTCCGTGGTTTAAGGTAAGAGTCCGGGATTTGTTGCATAAATCTGTGCTTTTATTTACTCCCTTTGATTCGAGATTCAACAAGATTCCTACGTTAATGGCGTTTGGGCGTCGGATACTCTTGCTAAGAGTAATTTCACCTACAACGTAAAGATACCTAGTAAAATTGCTCCGGGAGCCTACGTTCGTTGTTTTCTTGTCTTTTTCGTTGTCTCTATTGACCAAAGGAAATAACAGCTCCTGCGCCACGAAAACCTTGCATTGCATGGAGCATCCAACTTAGGCGGTGCCCAGTTCTATCCAGGTAGGAGGAAGACCTCTGTCGATCCAAGAGCCCTGCTGATGTTTCTCCTAGTCTGCATTCAGCTCACCGGTACGACTGCACTACTTTTTTGTCCCTTTAGATTCTTATAAGAGCGATTATCTAGTAACCGGCGGAGGAACGCTTAACCCATCCGGCCTGAGTTTCCCTGGTACCTACAAGGTAAGAAAAACTCCGCAGCAATCGTGGTTGCTCTAAACTGGACGATGGGCAGGCTACTGATCCGGGTATTTTATTCAACGTCTACATGGGCGATGCAGCGAACAAGGTAAAGGGGCACGGCCACTGTTTGCGAAGTACTAACTCATCACGGTATTGTCTAGGCGTATGTTCCCCCTGGCGGCGCAGTGTACCCTGGGTTGAATTAATTTTCCGAACTCGCATACATGTCCGAGATATAAACGCATTGCAATGAAGAACTGCTTCTTGAGTTTTATTTCTGACGTCTGACCTTCGCAAGTAAGCAAGAACCCTCTTTGGGTACATCTTATCTTATCTTGTCGCGCTGACATCGGAGACGTTTTCGTCCTCCTGTGATTCTTCCTGCATCGAACTCTTGGCGATGATGTGTGCCCACGCGGTCTGTTAGCTTAAAATCTCGGTACGCTGCAGGTACGCTAAAATGCCTCGTGGATGGTCCTTTGCTAACATCTACCTCAGTACAGGATAGCAAAGACTGCTAGAAGCAGCGCTTGACGTAAAATTGACTGCGATCTCATTGGACTTCCCAAAATACTTATCTCCTACCTAGAGAACCTGCCCTACGCTTCCTAGCGAGGAAGAACCCTTTTTAAAGCCGCTCCATTTAACATTGGAGCAATCTACAGGCCTTAAGAATGACGTGACCCCACGAGAAAGCCATCGCCCCTAGGACAACACCCCAACCAAGCCTGGGCAGTAATGCGCAACTACGCCGGTCCATCTCCTGATTCTCCTCAGTCAAAGGATGAAGAAGTGCTTGCTCGCTTAGGCTACAAGCAAGAGCTCAAAAGAGACTTCTCATGGTTTGAATTGATGGGATTAAGCTTCAGCATTATTGGCGTTGTTCAGTCCATTGCGTAAGCTTCTAGGTACTTGCTCTGTTTCAAGTACCTCAAAACTGCGAATAGCTCTGTTCTTATCTACTCTCTCCCTAATGGCGGGCCAGTTGCAATGATTTGGGGTGTAAGCGTTGTTACCTTGTTGATCGCGTATATTCATGACATGCTCCAGTGGACGGTCTGCTGCTTTTTTTTGATGACTATAGCGTTGTCCATGGCGGAACTGGCCTCCGCGGCCCCAACTTCTGGTGGATTATACTACTGGTCTTTCAAATTCTCGTCCGAGAGATACCAGAGGGTCCTATCGTGGATTGTCGGCTGTAAGTCCATCGTTTTTTTGAAATATATTACGATTTATAAAGTGCCTTTCCAGACAGTAACAGCATCGGTTATATATCCGGCCTTGCAGGCTCCGATTATGCCACTGCTCTGCAAGTCCTTGCGGCAGCCACGATTGGTTCTGGCGGTACATTCATTCCGACCTCTAGTCAGATTTTGTGCGTACCTATCGAACTCAGCAAGCAGGAAACTTACACATAAATTGGCTCGGACCGCAGTGGTGTTTTCTGTGGACTGGTGGTTTTTCATGCAATCCTTTCAAGTCTCGCAACAAAGTTCCTCGCGCGAATCCAGCTCTTTTATATGGGTTTGAACATACTGTAAGTAGAGAGTACTCTCATACGCGGAGCAGACGATCTCTAAAATTGCAGACAATGTCAGCATCTTCCTTATCTTGGTCGTCGCTTTGCCAGTCGCTACACCGTCCCAATTCAAAAATTCTGCGAAGTTTGTCTTCGGGGACTTTCAAAACCGTAGGTTTTAAGCTTTGTTGAGAAGTAAATTCTCTTATCAGATTTCTAGTCACACTGTGGCCAAATGGATTTGCTTTCTTGCTGTCTTTCCTTGCCCCAGCCTGGACGATTGGTTTGCACTCATACGAATTGACTATTGGTTATGGTACACTCATTAATTTTTTGAAGGTGGAATTGACTCGAGCGTACACATTAGTGAGGAGGCGAAATACGCAAATGTTACGGTCCCCAGAACCATTATCATGTCAACCGCACTGGGATGTATCCTTGGATGGGGTTAGTCCGTCGTCGCATATGCCCTGCTTCTTCTTAACATCATATTTTCAAGCCTTCAACGTGGTTGTCGTGTTCAATATGGGTACAGATATGGTCACTATCCTTTCTAACCCAATTGGCCAACCTATGGCCACCGTGAGTTTGCTAGGTTACTTTCTTTCGTTAGGGCACTGACTATTCATCTGGTAGATTATATTCAATAGCTTAGGACAACGGGGAACTCTCGCCGTATGGAGCTTTATTATCATCACCATGTTAGTATATTTACGATTCCAATAATTTACGAGCGTTCATACAACTTCATTTATCAGGAATATGACATCCATGAATACTGTAAGGCTCAATATGGAATCTGACCTTCTTTTCTCATTTTCTTCGTAGCTGATTGCTGGATCCCGTCAAACATTCGCATTTTCTCGAGATGGTGCTCTACCTTTTTCAAAATTGCTATATAGGATCAATAAGACGACTGGAACCCCTGTCATGTGTGTCGTTTTCTGTGCATTTATTGCCATCCTCTTCGGCCTTCTTTCCTTTGCCGGTCCTGCCGTCGTTGGCGCCGTCTTTGCCATGGGCGTCGTCTGTCAATACATAGCCTATTCTATCCCAATTTTGGCGCGTCACCTGGGAGGCAAAGAATTCATACCAGGACCTTTCAATCTCGGAAAATTAGTAAGCTCTGCCTAATTACAATCAGGTTTCTTAATCATTCAATTTTCAGAGCGCACCAGTGTCCTTCATAGCCGTGGCGTTCATGGCGCTGATGGTCGTCATCCTTTCGTTCCCATTCAATGCGAATCCAAGTACGGCCACCATGAATTATACGGCCGTCGTCGTCGGAGGCACATTGACCCTCAGCATATCCTATTATTTCTTCCCAGTATATGGCGGCAGAAATTGGTTCACGGGCCCTGTTCGAACTATTGATGTTGAAAAGGAGGACGAATCTGAGAAACAAAGTTACAAACATTCCAGTTCACTTTAGTATTTTTTCGCTTTTGAACATTGCATTCAAAAATATAGCGTCTTCGTGGGTGATGGAAACACAGAAAAGGACTTGATAATTTGTTTGCTTCGTGCTAGACTATACCGCTCATCTTCTTTCACAAGATTTAAGAAGAGCATTTTTCCAAATAGAAATCCTTCCGAGCAAAAAGGTCGGAAAATTGAGTTGATGGCAGATCAAAACAGTTGTCAACAGCCGTCTTTTGCTTGAACGTCAGGTTGATTCCTATCTCTTCCATGTACACTCAGCTTTGCTTGTCTTTAAGAATCCTCCGTCCAATCCTTTCCTTCTCACCGGTTTCAAATTTGTATTCAAGGCGCCTTTGATGCAGCCTCTAGTATCATTTCTCATTGGCCTTTGGTTCGACGTCCCGATCTGACTCGGCGAGCAACAACATTTCCAGGACCTCATTGCCTCTAACGGACCGTACAGCCACCCTGGCGATGATAAAAAGGCGCCCGAGTCTTCGACGCGATTTCAAGAAATCCGAAAGGTTGCCGAAAGGCGTTAATATTTCTCAATGCTAACTATCTTAGACGGAATTGCAAGACGCATCGACTCATGAATAAGACGGAGGCCCTATGTTCTATGTTCTATTATGTATACTATGGCCAAACGATGCCATGAAATGGTACTACTCGAGTAGTGTCCCAATGGTCTACTTTGCGAAGTTAAGTCTTGTGACTTCTGGGTCAGAATCTCCCACATTGCAATTGCTTGACCTTGTTGGAAATGGCGTCATCTCTTAAGACTTAACCCAACAGTGCTCTCACCTACCACTTGGGCTAGAAACTTGGGCATACTTCGACTCCACGTTTTGTGAATCACTGGAGTTTTTGCTTTCTTTCTCAGTGGAACACCGACTCGCTCAATCCCAACAACCGTAAACGACGATGCCGGGTCTCGTCGCGCCTGACACCCCACACTACGTTCATGCGCTACCCTCTAACGCTGACTGTGGGTGGTCTTGCATACCTTAATCACCTCTGTTTGACATGGCCTGACCGCCTTCTACGTATAGTGGACTATGCCGACTTACCCATCATAGATTTAGCAGTCTATCGATCTTCCAAAGATCATTCAAGTCTCGCCCAGCAAGCCCGGGATGCGATGACAACCCATGGATTTTTCTACGTTATAAATCACGGTTATACACCGGAGCAGGTTAGCGCGGATTCACCGTGATTAAAGACGTTTTCTCGATTATTACTTGGCAGACGGAACGAATATTTGATATAGCAGATATTCCTTTCGCAAGAGTCAGTGATGAGGAAAAGAAGACCTACGTTGGTAAAATGAAAGAAACTGGCTCGTACCAGGGGTATAAACCTCGACAATACTGGGTAGGTTAATTTCATTATCTTAGTTGCCCATTGCTACTTATTTATCAAATAGCATATTGACGGAGGCGTGCGGGACCAATTAGAACATTATAATAGTATGTACCCTCCTTATTTTGCATATCTTTAATCTTCACGCCTGTTCAAGTTAATCGAGATGTCACCAAACGGCAACACCCAGAAATCTTACGCCCCTTTCTCCCTGAAATTGAACGCTTTGCTCGGTACAACCATGAACACGTCTTACACCCAATTTTAAGGTTGGCATTTCTTTAACAACGAAAATAGCCTAAAAACTCACGATGGACATGGAGGTTACTGGCCCTTGGTATGGAGCTTCCGAAGGAAACCTTTGTGGACATGCATGGCTACTCAAACGTCGGTGAAACTTACGGTCAGTAATTGTTTGCTATTCTTGATAGACTAGGACTGAAAATGATTTGTCAGTACGCTTTATGAAATAGTGGGTCGACATGAAGATTTGAGGAGGTATTCTAATCTCTTAACGAATAAAAAGTTATCCCAGGTCAAAGGAAGAGGAAATCAAAACCAAAAATGTATGGCTGAAAGGACACACGGGTACTTTTCCACCTCCTCCCTGTCTGCCAAGACAGTTTACAATTGTGATTAGACTTCGGGACGATTACCATTCTGTACAGTCAGCCAGTTTCTGCCCTTCAGATTTTGACCAAGGACGGATCTTGGAAATGGGTCAAGCACGTTGAGAATGCTCTTGTAGGTTCTGTTAGTTTTCCGAACTGCATGCATGCTTATGATATCCAGGTTATTAATGCAGGCGATGCCCTAGAGTTTCTTTCTGGAGGGTTCTATCCAGGTACAATTCATCGGTAGGTTATCGCCTTTTTATCTTCATAAGTTGTTGATTGACCAGGCGACTAGGGTTGTCCAGCCTCCTCCAGACCAACAAAGCTACACTCGTCTTGGGGTATTTTACTTTTGCATGACCGATGACAACGTCAAATTGGCTCCTCTGCTAGAAAGCCCAGTCCTCCAGCGGATCGGTGTTTCAAGATCGTTTGACGGTGCCGAACCCCCTACCATGGAAGCATGGAGAAAAGGAAGGACGGCCGCATATGGACAAACGGACCTGAAGCCGACAGAGAAAGGTGTTGAGGAAGAAATTATAAACGGGGTCGTGGTCAAGCACTACAATTGAGTGAGTTTGTTTAACCGGTCTTCGATGTATAGGTGGCGTTTTCAATGTAAATACGACTCTTGATTCATCTGCGTAGTCACGCTCGTCGGACTGTAAAAGCAGTGAAAAAAGTCCCAAATTCCATCTCAAGTTGAAGCTATTTACAGCGCCTTTCTTTGCTCAAAGACTTCGAAGTACGGACCGGTACTGACAAGTGGGGCACACCCGACTTCGTCATCACAGTTCCGCCACCTGCCATACTTTGTTCCAAGACTGTCATCTTCTCATGTCTGTCTAGATGTTCACCTGACCGCAGGGAAAAGGTGTCTCTGACTCTCCTTTCCCAGAGAAGCTGTCTTGCTCGACTTTAGATACGCTCAACCAGAATGGCAGGTCGTAACGCACCCTCACTCCCTCACTATGTTCATGCCCCGCCCACCAAGGCTGATCGTGTGTAGCCAGCAAACAGCGTACAGTATAAGATTTTCGACTGATCCGCCTTTTTGCCTTTAGTGGACTACGTCGATTTGCCAGTCATAGATTTGGCTGCGTACAGATCCGCAGATAGGCCGGGAATTTTAGCTCTCGCTCAGAAAGCCCGCGATGCAATGAAAACTCATGGGTTTTTGTATGTCATAAATCACGGTTATACAGTCGAGCAGGTAAATACGTATTTGCAGAGGAGCAAGAACCTTTTTCTGAACATGTTATCTGGGCAGACAGAGAAGATATTTGACATCGCCGATATTCCCTTCTCCCAGGTTAGCGATAAGGAGAAAAGAACCTACGCCGGGAAAGTTGAAGAAACTGGTTCCTTTCAAGGATATAAAGCTCGGCAATACTGGGTAAGCAGCATATTTGTTTTCAATTGAACATCGTAGCTCATACAAGCAGCACATTGATGGAGGCGTCCGAGACCAGATAGAACACTACGTTAGTATGTTGCAATTTTTTTCATATTTGTACCTGGTACTCATTTGCGTCCTAGTCAACCGCGACGTAAATAAAATGAAGCACCCGGAGGCCTTGCGGCCATTTCTTCCAGAAATCGCGCGTTTTGCCCGACACAGCCATGAAGAGGTGCTGCACCCGATTTTAAGGCAGGCGCATCTTCAATGAATCCGTCATATCTTATCGCGAAAACGCAGGTTACTCGCTATTGGGATGGAACTCCCAGAAGAAACCTTCGTAAATCTGCATGGGTTTTCGAGCGTTGGTGAGACTTACGGTGGGTAGATAATATTGATTGTCTTCTAGTTTGAACTGAAATTCATTCATCAGTTCGGTTCATGAAATAGTGAGTTGATGCATGCTGACCGAGCCGCTTCGTATTTCTGATTTGCGAGTGCCAAGCTACCCTAGGTCGGAGGAGGATGAAATCAAAACCAAGAATGTATGGTTGAAAGGACACACAGGTAATTCGTGCTGCTATATTTTTTTTGGCGACAAGCAGATTATGTGACCCAGACACGGGATCGATTACCATTTTATATAGCCAACCAGTGTCGGCTCTCCAGATCCTAACAAAGGAAGGTGCCTGGAAATGGGTCAAGCATATCGAAAATGGCCTTGTATGACTTGTCAATGTTTTAGTTACCAAGCTCACTCAACGTTGATATTTACGTAGGTTATAAACGTTGGTGACTCCCTTGCATTCCTTTCAGGAGGGTTCTACCGCGCTACAATTCATCGGTTTGAACGGCTCTTCAGTGATTCACAGAACACAATTTGACCACAATCTCCCAGTGTTGTACAACCTCCTCCAGACCAGCAAAACCATCCACGTCTCGGGGTATTTTATTTTTGTATGACGGACGACGACGTCAAACTAGCACCGCTTCTGGAAAGCCCTGTGCTCCAGCGCGAGGGCGTTTCAGTGAATTTTAACGGTGCTGAGCCTCCTACGATGGAGGCATGGCGGAAAGCAAGATCCGCGGCATATGGTCGAACTGATTTGAAACCTAAAGACAAAGGCGTCGAAGAAGAGATTATCAACGGAGTCGTGGTCAAGCACTATAACTAAGTGACAAGCACGTTGGTCTTCAATTTATCTAACCTGTAACATTCGATTCGTCTACGATGAGTACATTGAAAGCCAAGAGAACATAAAAACCAAAGAGGGCGTAAAAACAACGATGCAGATGCGAAAGTCCCTGATTGAAAATTTGAGATAAACACCTGTGGTACAGTATGATACAATATAGGAAACCAGGGCAACTTGCATCACGATGGAATGTAGTGTTTTAACCTCTCCACGACCCGCTGCCATTCATGCATTTCTCCCATAAACAAACTTTTCTTCCCGATATGCACATTGCCTTGGAAAGGCAGTCCCGAGAGTACAACTTCCCCAGACTTTCGCCCAGGACCATGAAGAGGAAGGCCGTCAACTTCTACAGTGACGGCTGCATAGCCGGAGATTCCAGCGTTCGCCCCTTCAGATCCGAAAATGACCTGGGTGGCGTGTTAGCATGAGCAGAATGAAGGTGGATTGAGCGACATACCTTGCCGACAAAATTACTGAATTCCCTCTGCCTGCCAGGCAACACTTCCACAGGAGCGTCGACGACTTTCGCAGAAACCGCATACGAAGTGCCTTCGCCTTCCTCAGGCTCCACCGGAACGCTGACAGAAACTAACCAGTCGTCCGGACGGATGTGCCCGAAAGCGTGTTCTGGTAGTGGGTCAGGTAGAGGCACTTCTGGCGGAAGATCGGAACTGTTGCGTCCCTTATGCAGGACTGACGGCGGCAACTCTCCGTCGAAAACTTTGACATCAGGAAAGATGCGGAATACGTCTAGTCCAACGTTTATCCCTGGAGGAAGTACAACTCGTCCTTCTACGGTTCCGCTGGCGAGGAACATGGTACCAGTTGTTCTGATCTTCATATCACGTATGGTGATGTCGCGGAGCAATTGTGGAGGAGGGTTTGGAGCGGGAAACTCGGCCTCGACCTCAAGGCCATCTAGGAGAGGAGAGGAAACCAGGACAGTGTTAGGCTGCCCAGATAAATAGCGAGAAACAAAACGTGATAGCACAGAAAACGATGACGTTGGGATGGGCAAGACGTCTCCGGACATGGAGAGCGTGATGTTGGGACTCGTGGGAGTGAATGGCGCAGTCGACACAGCAGCGAGGGAAAGGGCGGTCTTGTCGTGGATAGAGATGATAAAGGGTAGAGAGGGCACTGAGAGATGGACATGAGGCGGAACGGGATTGAGGACGGTGGCTGTGGCCTGTAGGTTGAGTTTATGCGACTCCGAGGAGACATTGAATGACTTGAGTGTAATAAATTGAGAAAGGGCTGGCATGGGCACATTACGACCTGGATGAGGGAAGCCTGGTATTGAAGGCACTAATAGATCTCCTTAGCCAGCGTTCAGAATAAAGAAAAAAATTCGAGTGCTTACGTTTCATTCGTATGTCAGTGCGGATGTTGGACAGTTTAGCACGAAAATTACTCCGCCAGTTGTCCACGTCGAGCGAACCACCGCGAATGAAGGCCTGTCCAACATCAGCTTGCACCGACAGTGCCCCGTGTTTCCAACACTCCTTCAAAAATTGGAGGAGTAATGTGTTATTGGCAGACAGTTGCACCCGAACAGGACTGGAGACTGGGGTCAACCAAGATACGTCATTTGGGGGGTCGACGGACAAAGGAAGCTCGAGTGGGGGAACATCGAGAGTTACAAGGACCATTGTTGGGTCGTATTCCGGAGTAATTTTGATGCTAGTGAGGTTGACCGTGACTCTATCCAAGGTCCGGACGCCCCACCTGCCAATTGTTTTCCATATATCTCGAAGGAGGCCGTCGTCGTCGTCGGAATCAACGCCGATCGCTGACCCAGCATCCACACCAACCCTCCCTCGAACATTTAGCCATAATGTTCTGTCCTCGGTGATGTTCAGAACGTCTATCTTGTCTGGACCTCGGAAAACCACGTCATTCTTGATCACGTCGTCTGGCTTCAAATTTGAAGCTCGAGAAGCGTAAGACCAGGCTAGTAGAGCAACCAGAACAAAACCTAATATGCATATCGTTAATGAAATTAGAAATACAGCAGTTAGCTGAGATCTAAGCCCTCTATGACTGGAGTTTTGAGGAGTGACAGCATCGTCTAGGACGGAGGAGGTTGCGCCAAGCAACGGGGTTCGTTCGGTGGGTTCGTGAGCTCTCCTTTTGCCTTTGTCAATGTGAGACGACGGCTCTTCGGGTTGCTCTTCGACGCTCATGCTCAACGATCATGAGGAAGTGTTGTTACCCCGTCGTCCATGCAGGATCATATTTCATGTCATTGCTATTGCCAAACAACACCAAAATTAGACCACAGCCCCGAGCGCGGCTTTCCTTCGAGCCATATAGTCGCTTGCAAGCGGTTAGTAAAGCTTTACAGTTTACTAGTGGGTCCGCACTGGGGAGTACACTTTGGTTGAATACACTGTCATGAAATTAATCACAGAAAATCAGGATGTCGAGGGGATCTATTGCTTGAGATTCTGACTACGGTATTGAGCCCATTTGAATTGAAGGACTTCGGACTTGCCACTACCACATTTATATTCATGGACGGTGCCCTTGTCCGTCCACCTCACCAACAATCCTGTCAATTCCTCGAGGAAATCCATGTCATAAGTACGGCATGTCTGTGTAAGGTCAAAAATTAACTTCGAGTACTCATCAGCCTTTCGCATTCTTAAGAATGGAAAGTATGGACCAAAAGGGTACTGTGAATAAGATTCGGGTACAAGCATGTCTGACCCAGAGACCTTGACTGTGTGAAGAACAGGGAAAAGAAGGGAAGGATTTGGGCTGTGCTGGAGTATGACTTGGAGGGTTCGGTCGTCGATTTCTAACTCAGTGACAGAGCAGAATGAGGGTAAAAGCAATATCCAAGGGGGGATTAAATCCGGTGAGACGTTGAAAAATCTCAATTGCAGGGTTTGGACAAACAGTAAACAGGAGGATGTGGAGAGTTCAGTGAAGAGCGAAATTCGCGAGCCGAGCGAACGGATTATGCTGATGTGAAAAACAGACTGATGTTCGTTCATAGAGTTGGAGAGACGTAATTCATCGCGATGACAAATGACCCTCAAATATGTTGAACGGTGGATGGTACAAAAATTTTGCCAGTACCATGATATCCGGCGCGACAAATCGTCCACTTCATTTGAGCTTGGAAAATCCGGAGTTAATTCTCCTCCATAGATTTTGGCATTTAAATGACACCCAGTAGCAGGAGATATGTTCCTCAAGAACAGATGACAGGCATTG
The DNA here is from genome assembly GCA_023014345.1 of Galerina sulciceps. Taxonomy (NCBI): domain Eukaryota; kingdom Fungi; phylum Basidiomycota; class Agaricomycetes; order Agaricales; family Galerinaceae; genus Galerina; species Galerina sulciceps. Next base: position 1,132,842 of record JAEDXJ010000007.1, read on the forward strand.
GGAAGGCCTGACAAGTGAAATTGGTTGAGTCGGGGTAAAGATATCTGAGGAGTATCGTGGATTGTGGGGGTTTCTTGGATCTTGGGGTGCAGCAGAACAATTTGTATATCCAATTTCTCCAGCAAGTTGGTCATACAAAGTGCATCAAACATATCAGGGACAGTGAGGGGCGAAGAGAGGGTCAAGCTGCGTAAATTCGATAGCCAAGGGGCACGGGGATTAATCCTAACATTTGCAACGGCAAACTCCTGAAGAAGAGGAGCGCTGTCAGCGAAAAGAGGGGCGAGTGATTGCGTGAAACGATGAGGAATAATCCGCGATGGGATGCTAATGGTCTGGAGAGAGGGAGCGTCACGATATAAAAGTGTCCAAGAATCGTTGTCTGGAGTAAATAGCACGAGCCGGGTGGGCTGGTGTAATTCCAATCTTTGTACTCTTGCCCAATCCCGGTCCAAAATTGAGAAGAAGAATTCGCTAATCAATGGGGAAACCTCTCCACAGACCCAAAGCAAAGAACTCCCAGTGCGCGAGTAAACCTCGTCGCGCCAGTTTTTCCGTCGAGGGTTGGCGAGGGCATTCAGATCGATCAGCCTGCCCCACAAAGACGACGACGGTAAGATCACCTCTCGCCACCGACGACAGACTTGAGAGCTTCGGCGGGCTGTCTGCAAGCGATCATAATAGGTGTTAGCAGGTCGGGTGTTCACCATGAAGATGAGCCAAAGAAGATCGTCATGAAGCATAGAAATCGGAGAAAGTGAGGTGGAGCTGAGTTCTGAGTTATCCCGACCTGCCTAATAAACGTTAGACCGAGAATATATATCTTGGATTTACGGTTACCATCTCAGTTTTGAACTATTAGCGAATTGTAGATATGTAAGGGTTGTTAGAATCAAATCTGCAAACTCGTGATCATCTCAAGATCAGACAGAGGAAAGCAAGAAGATATGAATTTCGGTTGTCCTCTTGACGGTAAAGAGGACAAACGGATGGGGAATAAAAACAAAGTAGACTACTTATGTACTGTAGACTACGGAGTGATCACCTGATAAAAAATCCGGCGTCCATCAGCACATTGCGCATGCTCGCAATATTCCAACAAGGGTAAGACTCAACAGCCTGAGTGTTCAAGTTCTTTGAAGCGGCTGTTTGTAGGAACCAAACAACGCCTGTCCGGGTCTCGTCAAAGGTGTCTCAAAAAAATTTAAAATTACAGTACTCACATATGCCACATTTATGATACGATACACTGAAGCCTTGAAAATGAAATTTTAACTCAATGAAATGACTTATTATTTAAAAAAACAACGCCGTAAAACTGATAGTAAGTAGTACATCTCGTCCGTCATCAAGAAATTAATCACAGAAATTAAGGATATCCGAAGGATCTACTCGTATTGGTTGAGACTACTTACTGCTCTCAGCCGACATGAATTGAAGAACCTCGGACTGCCCATTACCGCATTTATATTCATGGACAGTGCCTTTGTCTATCCACCTCACCAACAGTCCTGTCAGCTCTTCCAGGAAATCCATGTCATAAGTACAGTCTGTCCGTGTAAGGTCAAAAATTGAAATAGAATGCCCAGCTGCCTTCCGCGCTCTCATGAAAGGCAAGAATGGTCCAAAAGGATATTGTGAATTGGATTTGGGCAGAGGCATTTTCGACTCTGACACCCTGACAGTGTGAAGAGCAGGAAAAAGGACGAAAGGATCTGGGCTGTGCTGGAGTATGACTTGAAGGGTTGGGTCATCGATTTTTAACTCGGTAACAGAGCAAAAAGAGGGTAAGAGTGATATCCAGGGTGGGATCAGATCGGGGGAAGCATTGTCAATTTCCAAATGCAGGGTTTGGACAAAAAATAAACCGGGAGATATGGAGAGTTCAGTGAGGAGTGAAATCCACAATCTAAGCGAACGGATTAAACTGAGGTGGAAAGGAGAGTGATGTTCGGTAATAGAATCCGAGAGACGTAATTCATGTTGACGACAAATGACCTGAAAATGCGATGGTCGGTGGATGGTGCAGAAATTTTTCCAGTACCATGAGATCCGGCGGGACCAATCGTCCACTTCATTGACTTCACCTAAGCTCGAAATAATATCAATTAATCTTCCTCCATAAATTTTGGCATGTAAATGACACCCCGGAGCAGGAGATATGTTTTTCAAGAACAGATGACAGGCGTTGTGAAGGCCTGACAAGCGTAATTGATCGAGTCGCGGCAAAGATATGTGAGGAGTATTGTGGATGGTTGGAGTTTCTCGGTTCTTGGGGTGTAACAGAAACATTTGTACTTTCAATTCCTCCAACAGGTTCGTCATGGAAAGTACACCAACCATCTCGGGAACTGTGAGGGGCGATGAGAGCACCAGGCTGCGTAAATTCGAAAGCCAAGGGGCGCCAGGGTTAAACCTAACATTCTCAATGGCAAACTCCCGAAGAAGAGGTGCACTGTTGGCGAAAAGAGGGATGAAAGATTGCGTGAAACGCTGAGGGACAATCTGTGCTGGAATACTAATAATCTGGAGACAAGGAGCATCACGATTTAATGGTGTCCAGTAGTCGATTTGGTCTGCAGTAAACGGCATGATCACGTCGGGCTGATAAAGCTCCAGTCTTTGAACTCTTGCCCAATCCCGGTCCAAAATTGAGAGGAAGAATTCCCTAGTCAACGGGGAAACCCTCCCACGTACCCAAAGCAGAGAGTTTTTGGTACGCGAGTAAACCTCGTTGCGCCAGCTTTTTCGTTGAGGGCCAGCGAGGGCATCAAGATCGATCAGCCTGCCCCACAAAGACGACGATGTCAAAATCACCTCTCGCCACCGACGACAGACTTGAGAGGTTCGGCGGGCTGTCTGCAAGCAATCATGATATGTGTTAGGTCGGGTGTTCACCATGAAAATGAGCCAAAGAAGATCGTCATGAAGCATAGAAATTCGAGAAAGTGCTGCATGTTGGATGGAGCTGAGTTCTGAGTTACTTCGAGCTGCCTTATGAAGTGTTAGATCGAGAATATATATCATGTATTCATGGTTACCATTTCAGTTTTTGAACTGCTAGAGAGTATGCAGAGATAAGGGAAGATTCAACAAGCAACACTCGGTCTGTTTGTAGGGACCAAACAACTTGCCTCATCAACGGCTCAACGAGATTTCCTGCACATTGCCACATATCAATGAAATGCAGTAAAATTGGTAGTAAATCAATCACATCTGAGAAAATCATAATATCTAAGAGGATCCATTGCTTGAGATTACGTTCGGCCCCTCGGCTGACTTGAATTGAAGGACCTCGGACTGCCCACTACCACATCTATACTCATGGACAGCACCTTTGTCCGCCCACCTCACCAACAACCCTGGCAACTCTTCTAGGAAATCCATGTCGTAAGTCCGGCATGTCTTTGTAAGGTCAAAAATTAAGTTAGAGTACCCAGCAGCCTTTCGCATTCTTAAGAATGGAAAGTATGGACCAAAAGGATATTGTGAATGGGATTTGGGCACAGGCATGTCTGTCTCGGAGACCTTGACAGTATGAAGAATAGGGAAAAGAAGGGACAGATCTGGGCTGTGCTGGAGTATGACTTGGAGGGTTCGGTCGTCGATTTCTAACTCAGTGACAGAGCAGAATGAGGGTAAAAGCAATATCCAAGGGGGGATTAAATCCGGTGAGACGTTGAAAAATCTCAATTGCAGGGTTTGGACAAACAGTAAACAGGAGGATGTGGAGAGTTCAGTGAAGAGCGAAATTCGCGAGCCTAGCGAACGGATTATGCCGACGTGAAAAACAGAGTGGTGTTCGTTGATAGAGAGACGTAATTCATCACGATGACAAATGACCCTCAAATGTGTTGGACGGTGGATGGTACAAAAATTTTGCCAGTACCATGAGATCCGGCGCGACAAATCGTCCACTTCGTTTGAGCTTGAAAAATCCGGGTTTAATTCTCCTCCATAAATTTCGGCATGTAAATGACACCCTGTGGCAGGTGATATGTTCTTCAAGAACAGATGGCAAGCTTTGTGGGGGCCTGACAAGTGTAACCGACTGAGTCGGGGTAGGGATATTTTGGGACAATCGTGAATTTTTGGTGTTTCTTGCACCTTGGGGCCAGAGAGAACAATTTGTACATCCAGTTCCTCGAGCAGGCTTGTCATGCAAAGTGCATCAAACATTTCAGGGACTGTGAAGGGCGATGAGAGGGTCAAGCTCCGTAAATTCGTTAGCCAAGAGGCGCAGGGGTTAATCCTGGCATTCGCAATAGAGAACTCCTGGAGAAGAGGAGCATTGTTTGCAAAAAGAGAGACGAATGAGTTCGTGAAACGCTGAGGAATAATCCGTGATGGAATGTTAATGATCTGGAGATGAGGAGCATCACGATTCAAAAGTTTCCAAGAATTGTCATCCTTTGGAGTAAACAGAAAGATCGCACTAGGAAAATATAGTTCCAATCTTTGTAGTCTTGCCCAATCCCGGTCCAAAATTGAGAAGAAGAATTTTTTACTCAACGGGGAAACCTCTCCACAAACCCAAAGCAAAGACTTCTTGGTCCGAGAGTAAACCTCGTCGCGCCAGTTTTCCCGTCGAGGGTCGGCGAGGGCATTAAGATCGATCAGCCTGCCCCACAAAGACGACGACGATAGGACCACCTTTCGCCACCGACGACAGACTTGGGAAGTTCGACGGGCTGTCTGCAAGCGATTATGATAGGTGTTATCACGTCGGGTGTTCACCATGAAGATGAGCCAAAGAAGATCGTCATGAAGCATAGAAATCGGAGAAAGTGCAGCAGGCTGGATGGAGCTGAGTTCTGAGTTTCCTCGGCCTGCCTTATGGAACGTCAGATCGAAATTATATGAATCGTGTAAATATTCACGGTTACCATTTCAGTTCTGAACTGCTAAAGTGACCTGCACAGAGATGGGAGTAAGATTCATCTTCGCGGTATCCAGGCTATTTGCACCAACCAAACATCGCGTGGTTGGGAAAAAAAGACGATGTTGTGCAGTTGTTGGTCAAAAGCTTCGAAATTCTCACCCGTCCACTGGCACGAGCAGAGTAACTTTGAATACAGAAGTGATTAGTGACCCTTACAGCCTAGGAAGAGGTTGGAAAATAACTTATAGACATAAATAAGAGTGTCAACCTCATTTTATAACCCAAGTCACATGTCACACATGTATTCCACAACTCCAAAAAATGGTGAAAATAATCATCGCTTATCTTTTTTCCTTTAGTCATTTGTATAATTTACGGCAGGTCGGTTCGTTGAATTGTCCACCTCAGAGCTTCGAAGACGCAGCTTTAGCCCTCAAAGCAGAGTCGACGATTTCTCCCATCGCAATGACAGCCTCCTCTTCCAAGGTCCTCCCTACCACCTGAACACAAATCGGGGCGTCCTTAAATTTCGCCGGGTCATCTATAAAATTAAACACAGTTAGAGGATCTCGACAGTTAATGGGTATGTCATGGCGTACATAAACCGTAATTGGTCTTGTCCAGGTCAGAGAAGAAAGCGTGCGCAGGTTTTTTGGCATCTAGGATTGGGTCCACAGATAGACCCGTTGGAACGACCAAAGCAGAATAGTCAAGTGCATTCCAGATCATCGTGTAATTAGCCGACCTGATAGAAACTCCAGTCAACACTTCAAAGAACTAAGGGAGAATGTGCTCACTTATTCAAGCCATGAGGAGGCGCGACATACGCCGCACAAGGGGAGATGATCGCATCAACAGGCCTTCCTGTACCTGTCAAAGTAGCGGTTGCATTCCAGTTATCCAGGTAGTCCTGGCGAAGGTCACGCCTCTCTTTTTGCACCTGCCATAACTGATAGGCGGTGCCGCCTTCGGACAAGGCCCTGAAAGTCGGCACGTCATCATTCATGAGCTCTGGATTATCTACGGCGAGCTCCATGGTTGCGATGAGGGGTTCTCCAGAGGGTGAGGTCGTTACGCGATAGTCCTCCGCGGCTCCCGCAGCCCAAATCGCGGCCTTTGAAGATTTAGGACAATACTAAGATACTAATAAAAGGCACTTACGACTGCTTTATAAATCTCCTTGTGCTTGAAAGGCTTCCAATCGATAACTAATGACCACTGTGAACAATATACATGCCGCGGAAATGACATATCACTCTTACCATGGTGTCCAGCATCGAGCAATGCCTGCTTGGTCTGCTCCAGACCGCGAATGACGGGAGGATGCGGGAGAATAAGTTCATCATGCCATAAAATCGCAAAACACAATGATTTCCCCCGTCCGTGATCCGCAAGACGATATTCGTCTTCGTTCCAAGGCTTCCTGACCGCCAAAGGATCGAGGAGCCAAGGACTTTGACCAGCTACGCTCTTTATGAAGGTCTTTACACCGTCCAAGCTGTTGGAGAGGGGGCCGAAAACTGATGGGACAGAGTCCTGGCCTTCCATGGAATTAACGGAGCCTGCATAGGGCACGCGTCCATAAGACGGACGAAGGCCATAAAGGCCATTGAAGGCAGCTGGTATGCGGACGGATCTGCTCAAGGAATGAGTTATACATCGAAAAGCAGATCTTCCAGAAGACTTTACCCTCCAATATCAGACCCCACACCTATTGAACAGTTCTCCCGGTAAATAAGGGATTGATGTTAAAAAACTACGACAGAACGTACCTATGGGACTACCCTTGAGAGCTGTAAAAGATTAAGAATGAATGACTATTAGTAACATCATGCAGATTAATCACGAACCGACTAGCGCCCCTTCACCTCCGGAAGACCCGCCAGAAGTGAGTGACCGGTTATATGGATTAGTTGTTCTCCCAAAGACATGGTTGAATGTTTCCGGCCACTTGAGAACGAAGGGTCACCGATCAGAGAAGAAGCACAAAATATAGATTCATACCATGAGCGTTTGAGGAACATTAGTCTTCACATATAAAACAGCCCCAGATGACAAGAGAACATCAGCGAGTACTGAGTTCTTGACAGCGTATTGGCCAATCCACGACACGTAACCTTTAAGAAATCGATAGAGTTAGATATAGATTTGACGTGACCTGTGAAACCTGGAAAGCACCGATGGTCGATTCTATGCCCTTGATACTAACTTGGTCTTTCACTGAGATGGGAAGTCCTAATACGCAGATCGTAAATAACGGGGTGTTATAGAGCATAGTTGCACTACCATGGAGAGGACCAACGACTTTTCCGGTGGTCTTGAGGTGTTCGTCAAGTTCAGCGGCGCGCTTCAAGGCGCGATCGATAAATATTTCAGTAAGACAGTTGACCTAAAAAAAGTGAACCATCGCTGTAAGAGATACATGGACTATGAAAGGGCTTCAAGACTCACAAGTTGGTGTGCTATAATGGCCCGCTTCGAAAACGCAGTGGTAACTTCCACCGCTGACCATGTCCCTTTCGCCAACTTCTCTAAAAGCACTGCGACCTCCGTGTTCGTGATCTCGATATCTCTTTCTGTAAGCAGACCACACTTCTCGGGAAAGTCGATAACGTTGAGGGTTTCCTTGGGAGGCAGGTTTGTTAGAATCCACTCCTTGGGAATCGACGCTGCCTGTCTCGCTTTCTTCTCGGAGACAAGCGCTTTCCAGTCCTTTGTGGCCATGTTTCAAGACTAAAAGTCCGAGGGTCAAGTAATTCTGGAGGTCAATGCAGGAGGGCTAGGGCTAAGCAATTTAAGAATGGAATCCAATCGTACTTATCAACAATCTAGAAAGAAACTGGCGTTCCATGTGACCCTCTTTGGGACAGTCGCTGGGAGGCCGAAGTCCAATTCAGCAATGTTTTTCGCGCGCGAAGGCTGATTGAAATAGACAGCGGGAGAACTCTTCCATGCGTTGAATGTCGACCTATGAGAATGGAAGTCTCGAGAGTCAGATAATATAGGGAAGGTTATCGTCGAAAGGAACAGACTTCAGTGTTTGAAACCGTTGGCACCACTGTGAGAGTTTTCTGATTAGATTAGATCTGTCCATATCTCGGGGCTGTGCAGGTGCTGAGCGCTGAGCCTCTGCATGTGTAACTTGAATAGGGTACCGTTGAAAATTCAAGATAAATTTCTAACAATGTTAATAACATCCGTCTGTCTGGGCCAATTTTTAACAGCGGTTAGAAAATGTTTATAAACATCTCGTTAATAACACGTTAGAAATGAATTTTCAGCGTGTTATAAACATCTTGGCGGGTTAGAAATTGTTAAAAATTCGCCAAAAATCCTCCAGAAAGTCCAAAGGAGGCCGTATCATGGTTTCAAGTACGCACAACCACCCTGTCAAAAAAAAATTGCTCAAATCCTTGCTTAGATCTGCCTTCGGAGGTTTTCTGTGCGAAGATACACCGTGCTTTGAGGGTCTAAAATGAGCGTTGGAGTTAGGTGGCAATTATTTACAAGGTGAAGTCCCCAGTTGTTCTCGTCTTCGCACTATTTTGTCCCAGATAAAGCGGTATTTTCTTCTAAATTTAGCCGAATTTCTAACAATTTTTAACATCAGTACAAGCCGTCCCAAGACCCCTCGTGTTAATAACATGTTAATAACATGTTATTAACACGAATTATTAACAGTGTTTATAAACATTGACTTTTCAACGGTACCCTAAACTTGAACTTCCACTCAACCTGGACAGTCCTCTGATTGGCTTGGACGCTGTAGCATCGCCGTAACTCTTTCCAGCATTTTAAACTAATTTCTTGAAATTTGCACAGAAACGAAGGTTGAAATTTAACGTTTTAACCCACATCATCATGATGAGCCCGAGCGCGACGCGTATACAGACGGAACGTTTGCTCTGGTTGCTGGTCATATGAGGGCTGCACCACACTCTCCTGGAGAAGATAAGGATTCGAACTATCAACTATGCTGCGCTAGTTTGATGGCAGATGGTGGCCATCTGCTCCACGACAAATCAGCGCAGCAAGGACGGATATTTGTCCTCCTATAAATAGTTGAACCACAACAAGGAACCCTACTCATTGCCAATTTGACTGGTGTACTGGTTCCTTCAGCACTATCCACCAGCCATGGCCGCTCCTGGACCCTCTGGAGACCCTCTCCCGCCATTGTACACGAATGACCTCGACAGGATTATATACGACCTACCATCGTATAGTCCAAGCGAGTCTGGAGGCCAATCCTGGCCAGCTGTGCAGAGAGAGCCGAAGAAATTTGACTACACGATTGCAAAGAAAGGGGAGCCATTCCTCGTGATGACCCTCGTTACAACAGGCCCTGAGTCAGCAAACAACACGCCAATTATCCTCGAGGGGTCCCCAGTGAAAGGAAAAATCAAGCTGTTCCTCAAGAAGCCTGATTCTATCTCTTCGATAATCTTAACGGTAAGCGGTCGACCATTTCTACACAAGCTTCTACCAATGACAGATTTGGGAAAGGTTAAAGGGATGATCGTCACTGGTGCTGGGGCTATGGGTGACTTCGACGGTTATACGTTCCCCTTTCTTGACCAGAAACTCACAATCTGGTCACAAGAAGATGGGCAGGAGAAGACAAGTCTTAACGGAGATCATTCATGGCCGTTTTCTATCGACTTGCCAGAGGAAGTGGAGATGATCGAAGGTGTTGACCGCAAGCCGAAGGCGTTTCGACTGCCCCAGACATTCCACCAACGCTATATCCACGCAACCATCAAATACGAGGTCGAGGTAAAGATCACACGGAAGGGCATTCTGAAGTCAAACGAAAGGTTCGTCGAGTATTTTTATTTCGCATTGGTTGCATTTCATGGACATATCTACAGTTTGTCGGCTCCGTTCATTTACATCCCAATAATCCGTCCTCCTCCATTGCCCCCACTAAGGAGACTGGCGTATGAAGGAGGAACGCCCCTTCTTGGACCCAAGGTCGATCCAGATGGATGGCTCCTGCCGAAGACACTTGAAATCAAAGGCAAGCTGTTCAACGACCACCCTACGAGTGTGCTATGCAGAGTAAGCATTCAGAAACTAACTGACAAACTCGAATATATTGACTGTTTGGTCTTCAAGCTATTCCTAGCTAAGCCAGTCAGTTGGTTTCGTATTGGAGAGTAGGAAAGACTAAGATGCCAAATCCGCAGCTCTCATATACAAGAGGCTCGGTTATTCCCCTCTTCCTTACGTTGGAGAGTGACGACAATCAAGTGCTCGACCTGCTATCCTCGCCACAGGTGATCTCTGTGCGCGTACGACGGCGCACCAGATACAACTCCGAACCCCACAAGGTATTCGAATCAAAGATTTGGAGGGACGAGGTCGATCATTCTCAACGTGCTGTATGGTCGCACGCCACAGACTACGCGGGTGAAGAACCCCCTGATCGCCTAAGAATGCTCACTGGAGAACTACACCTCAAACCCCAGATGGCGCCAACTTCTGCCATGGGGAATTACAGCATCAACGTAAGACAAATTATGTTCGCTTTGAGTGCTCAGCTCACGCAGGCAACAGTACTCGATTGTTTTGCTGTCTTTCAACACCCCGGGCTTTAAAGTCGAAGAAGGCCCGGTACTCTTGGAACACCCGATAACCATTGTCACCTCCTTCGCGCCAGGACCACGACCCAGGGCGACTACACCTGTTGATTTTACGCCGGATATTACACCAAAAGCAGATGAGCTGCAGACGAATGGAGAGTTCTCTCGCGGTTTCTACTAGCGGATTACATATAAGGCATGTTATTGGAACGAATACTTGTATTATTGTACTATGAAGCAAGAGTTTCGACATAGATAGCTAAGAAATATAAGTGGTCAGTAAGTGGTCATGATGGTATACTATGAAAACAAAAAGTGTACAAAAGGAATTTCAAGAAAAGACGTAACTGGTCGTAAGTACTTGCATTGCATGTTCTGAGGCCAAAAGATATTTGGTCCATAGATGCCCAAAACCTTGTCACACACCCTTCTTCGAGCTGTCTTTATCAAAGAACGCAACCAGCTGGCCAATTGGCACCTTGCCAACAGGCTTGGGCATCGCAATCGGCTTCATCAGCGCCTCCTTGCTCTGCCTCCTCAAGATCAACGGATCCACGAACTTGTTCTGGCCCGGCCCAGCCAGCGCACTGATCATACCATCGCCAGTTCTATTCCCATTTCCGTTGCCATTGCCCGCATTCAGCCTCTCAGTCGACTTGGATCTTGCCTTCGTTCGTAGAGGCGCGACGGACGGCGGCGTGGGGCTGGATATGGCTTCTAGGGCGGTCGTCCCGCTCGCTCCGGGGATACTGGAGAACCCGTATGCGGATTGGGCGCGGATGCGTTTGTTGGAAAGAGTTGACGGAGAGGAGGAGCTTGTGGCGGCAGCGGCAGATGATGTGGGCTTGTAGTCGCCCATCCCGGGCCCTCCAGAGAAAAGACCGCTGTTCGCCAGCTTCGCAGCAGCGGATTTGCCGATGGTCTCGTCTCCGAAGCCATTGGTCGCTTCTTCCTCATCATCGTCGTCGCCGTCGTTGGTAGCAGGCTTGGGAGCGAAAAAGTTGTCGATCGAAGTTCGTGGTCTCGCAAACAGCCTGGGTGTACCGGTCCGTTTTGGTGGTTCGGGTTCAGGAGCGTTGGATGAGAATTCATCAGGAGGAGCAACGATGGGCCCTCCAAGAGCGACTGTGTATCTCTTCCTAGGAGTCGGGCTGACGCTCGATTGTCTCTGAGCAACATGTTTGGGAGGAGGCAGCCCATTGCCAGAGGGTGTTGGGCTCACAGCCCGGGTGGCAGTATAGGTCGACATTGGAGTCGGAGACATTGTGCGTCCATATGACGAGGCAGCGGAATAGGATCCGGAAGAATATGAAGTCGAGGTTGAAGATAGGGGCGCAGTATTTGGGAGACCAGATACCGAACCGGACCGCGAACGTTTGGTAATGGATCCAGGAGGCGAGTTGGGGGGCGAGAACGCGTCGGGTGGCGAGGTGTAATCTCCTTGAGGATATGGCAGACGCGTCCCAGATGGGGTTCTGTTCGACGCCATCGGTGGGCTAGTCGATTCGAGTGCAGTCGTCGACAAACGACGGTGGTGAGGTGTGTTTGTCATAGAGGAGCCCGTATGTTCCTCCACGAGCATCGACGCCGCCGCCTGGTGTGCAGATGAAATCGCAGCAGTCTGCGAATGGGGCCCGTTCGAAAGCCTCGACGGCGCAGTTGCCATCTTCGCCATCTCGCGTCCGAGCTCGCCAACGCGGCCTTGCAGCTCAGCCACCTCCTCGCGGATTTCTTGCAGTTCAGGTTCGATGTTAGGCTGCTTTGATGACGCCCCCTTCATGGATGCAGTTTCCTCTTTTTCCTTTTCCTTGTCCACGAGCCACCGCTCGACGTCGTTCATACGCTCTTCGAGAGCGCGTACGTGGCCGACAGTCCACTTCTCGAGCTTCTCGAACCGCTTGGCGATGGTCAACAGAGTTCCTGGCACGTCTAGAGTACCCTGAGCATTGAATTGGGCATAGAGCGGAGGAGCCTCGCGAGAAGGTGAGGAGGTAAGGGAGTCAGTGGTTCGCATGGGAGAAGGAGTAAGATTTGGCGGCATATTTGACAGACTGGGCCGTGAAGGGGTTGGCGAAGATGGCGATGTAGGAACAGGCTTTCTCGTCGGCGGAGGGACGGGTATGTTGAGATTTGCAAAGGCTGGATCGCTAAATTTCCGCTGGGCATTGGAGGGCCAGTCTTTCTCCTTGTCCTTCTCTTTCTCTTTGCCTTTACCTTCTTTCTTCTTCTCCTTCTCTCGTGCCTTGGCATCGAGAATGACTTGCTGCGCTGGGGTAAGAGGTTCTTTGTCCTTCGTCGGTGTAAGTCTGTTCCTTGCAGCTGTCCACCAGTTGCTTTCCTTCTGTGAGCCTGCTGGCGAGGGTGGATTTGGATTGGGCAGAGTCTGGGAGCGGGAAGGAGGAGGGGGCAATGATTTGGCGGTCTCCATCATCGCCAGAACGCGCTCCTCAACGAGTTTACGCTGCTGAGCCTCCCTTGTGAGGATGGCTTCGGCCTCTCGTCGACTTCGATCGCGTTCTCTTTCAGCTTCCGCCTCTAGCTCGGCATCAGAGAGCATCCCAGGGGACTTCGGCCCAATTCCGCCGACAAAATTGTTCATGCGCTGAACGAAGCTTGCTGCGAGATGTGACACCGAGGATGCGGGTGAAGGAGATCGCTGCCATTTGGCTGGGTCGTCGTCTTCATCGTCATCATCCGATGCGTCGTCTGGATCGATTCCGGTTGAAGAATCCATAATGAAGCCGTTTCGAAGAGGCGATGGGGGTCGCGGCGATGGTCTTCGTGCTCCATCAGGCTATAAAATAATAGATAAATACACCACGTTACAAAAAGAATCGAGAATGGTTTGAAAGACATCCATAGCTACATATTCGAAATCAATACGAACCAATGCAAGATTTAGAGATCCCACTGGCGAGGTCATTCTTCGTTGCTGCTTGAGGTCTTGACTAGATCCTTGAACTGGTGGCTGGAGGTTTATACTGGTCGATTGAGTCGAACGATGAGAAGGAGACGCCATTCCCGTTGAAATCCAAATCACCACGGCCTGTCCACAACGACTGTTGGAGCCGTTCAACAAACTTATTCGCACGACGTACCCTGGTGTATTCTGTTATCTATGTGGTGCTGAACTTCACCCGCATACGATAGTGCAGAAACCTGAGCCGTAGTTATGTCCTGGTGGAAGGAGTGGAGTTGCTTGAGCCTTGAGGATCCGGGATGAATTCTGCAAACGTCGAGCTCACTGCTCGCAGCACAGATCAATATTTGGCCTAGCAGGCGCTGCACAACAACCGACCCTGACTCGCTCCTTCGGCCCCAAGTTCGACACTCGAACTACGATTGCTACAGTTACTGAGTCTTGCATTGCGCACTCTGTCTTATCTCGGTTATCCTCTATTGCCCCAGAATCTGTTCAACTACATATTGGGCGAGTTATAAATGGGAGACAAAGCGCTGTGTTCCGTTGTGTCGCAGCTGTCGCTCTGGCAGGTTATCACAGCCGCTCCCGTGTCATGAGGCCTCCAGGGCTCAGGTATTTGACCTGAAATCGTCCAATGCTTCTTTCCTCTGATTTAGCATTCGGTCAATATCTCAAAGTCCTTCGGTTTCGATGTTCTCCGACCTTCCAACAGAATTGGTTATGCATATACTGCAGGATCTCGACGACGAGTCACTTGTGCAACTCAGTTTGACCTGCCGTAGTTTGCACTTTATCGCACTCGACTTATTTTTTTCAAAAGCAAATATTGATATATCAAGAAGATATATCTCGGTTTTGAACGATCCCCCAGTCCCAACCGCACAAGCTCTGCGCTGCGCATTAAACATAAAACAGCTGCAAAAAATATACTTCTCCTTCACCCCCGATTTTCAAAGGTTTTTCAGAGACATGGGTGATTTGCGTGGTCTACTCGCACGCTTACCATCGATCCAATCCGTCACCCTGCAGTTCGGCGGGATTGACAATTGGGCACACGACCTAGTGCGCTCACAAGCTCGCCAGGTAGACGCAGCTACAATGAAAAAAGTTCTTACCGGCCTGCTGGATGTAATATTGGAGAAGTCGTGTGCAGAGTTGTGCGTTCGAGGCTTGATGAAGTTATCAAAACTCTATATTGAGTCTAGTGTAGTGCAATCCGGCCCAAAAGGTTCGTCCGAACTACATATGCTTTTTTACGACGACGCTTATGCAATTTGAAGAACCCACACACTGCATAACGAAGGAACAAGGGAGTTCTAGCTTGGGTCTGAAGACACGAGGTTCAAGACTCTACTATCGAGAAGAAAATCGCCCCCCAGTTGCCCTCAAGCTGGGTAGAATGAAATCTTCTCTCCTTTCCATCAAATCATTCTTTCGCAGGGTATTTCTCTTGAAACAGTGGTCGAAAACTCATCAGATAAAGGCTCAATCACACCTCCCATCGAGGGAAATTTACCTCTTTCAGAGCAACATACTCTTCGAACCCCCACTTTATGACTGGACAATCGCAACATTCAAGGCAAACTGTTTCAATATTAATAAACTTTCTTTTGACACTCTGGAATTGCCGACGACAGTTTGGGCACAGCTATTGACGTCCCTCGATCTGCCAAACCTGAAGAAATTCGAAATATTTTCTTCTTGGCAAGGGAAGAATGTGGACGCATCCTTTCTCGACATTTATGATTTCTTGTCGCGCCACCCCAATATCATCGACTTGCATTTTCACACCACGAAACTTCCTTCATTAAATAAGTTGCTGGAACCCCCGGTCCTTCCTCTCTTGCGCAAGTTCACTGCGCACCCATTTTATATTAACTGGATGTTACAACGTTCTGCGGTGGAAAATCGCGCTCTTCAACATTTGGATTCAGTTGCAATTTCGGCCGAACATAGCTCGATCACATTCGATTATGACCTTTTCGACGACGCTCTTGAGACTGTCAGAAATACTCGAAGCACTGTTCTCGTCCTAGGATTCGTCTCCCATTAATCTGGTGTTGGGCGGTGGATCACAAAGCACGTCGACCTCGGCGCGAAAATCTCTGTGATATCTAAATTAACGAGGATTGCTTCGCTAGAAATATCCCTGTTTTTCAGCATGGAATTTCCCGACGACATCCTTCTTCTCTTCCCGAGATGGCTCCTCTTGTTTCCAAAACTAGAACACGTTGGATTCAGAACAGCTCCTTTAGAGACTACATACCGTCTAAAAAATCATCAATTCCTTGGAAGACTTGCCACAGAGTGTCCAAACTTAAAAACACTTAAGCTGGACAGCGAAGACTTCCAACTCGATTCTTTCCGGCCTACCAGGAAGGGTATCCTCCCTCTTTCACCAAGTTTTTGAAACTCGAAGCCGGGGTCATCTATGTATATAAATCTTCGATTTTTTTATCACGTACATATCACCGCCACGCCAGTGTTCCATTTATGGTGCCTAGCTTACGACTTCACTCCAACACAGAACTAAAACTCGACGCCCCATGACAAAGCAGTGTCCCTTGCTCTATTGCCTCTGTTAACAAGGGCAGAACATTCTCCTTGAAGTATGTGTACGGGTACTTGTTCGGTCCACAGGTAAAAGCTGTATATGTCAGGCGATTGTCTGGAGGCAGTGGGTCATCCAATAACATATGAGGTAGGTATAAATGGGAATCGTCCCTGTTTTTCAGGCTATTTGGCAGATTGTCACAGCCGCTAACGTGGATCATCAGTCCTCACGGCTACTATCACGTGCAACAGGATTCAAACGGTCAGGGAGATTCAAAATCGTGTCTACAGCTTCTACAACACTACATTTCTACCAAAAATTTTGCACGTTCTAAATACCAATTGTCTCAGGTCCACGAATATGCAAAAATATTTTTAAAAAGTTGACTTTAGCGTATTGTAGTCACTGTTCTTTCGAGACCACCCACATCAAATGTGATAAACTTATGTCTCAAGCTCGAAAAACTTTGAATTAAAATACAAATTTTATAGAGCACTCTCCTAATAATTTAACACCCTGTACAAAAATTGGGATGTCAAAGTAAGTACAGCGTGTAAGGTAGACGGAATGGTCGAAAAGCGTGACGAAATCGTGACATTTTGAAGGATTTCTCCGCTTTCGGCTCGCAGGAAGATTCCGTGACGTTGCGTTACTTTTTTTTGAATCTCCCTGACCGCCGTTGTTCCAAGCTCAATTTTCTACTACATCTTCCAAAATTTTGCAAACAAAATCCTTAACAAGAAAAGAATGTCCCTGCAAAGTTTGGTACAATTTGAATGAAAAATTGTTGCAAAAATCGAAATTTAAAGTTGATGGTCGGAGTTTTTTGAATCTCCTTGGGCTTGATAGTATGTGCTCAGGATCTATAATTGGGCTTAGGTACTGGAACTGAAGCCAACCTCTGCTTCTTTCCCTCTTACTCGGTATTCGACCTGCAGCATGCCAGCAATAACGCTCTCCGACCTTCCAACAGAATTGGTTATGCAAATACTGTATGGTCTCGACGACGAGTCACTTGTCCGACTGAGCTCGACTTGCCGGAATCTGCACTATATCGCCCTCGATTTATATTTTTCAAGAGCAAAGTTTGATACATCAGCAACATACCTCTCGTTGTCTAGCAATATCCCAACCCCAACTTTACGAGCTCTCCGCTGCTCACTAAACTTACCAGAGCTGCAAAGCATTTACGTCGCTTTCACCCCCGATTTTCAAAGGCTTTTCAGAGACATGGATGATTTGCGTGGTCTCTTGGCACGCTTACCGTCGATCCAATCCGTCCGCTTACATTTCAGCAAGGTTGACCAGTGGGCACACGACCTACTGCACTCACCAATTCGCCGAATAGACGCAGCTACATTGAAAAAGGCTCTTACCGGCCTGCTGGATGTAATATTGGAGAAGACGTATGCAGAGTTGCATGTTTCAGGTTTGGAGAAGTTATCGCAAGCCTATATTGAGTCCAGTGTAGTGCAATCCGGCCCAAAAGGTTTGTCTGAACTACATATGCTTTGTTATCACGACGCTTATGCAATTTGAAGAACCTACACACTGCATAACGAAGGCGCAAGGGAGTTCTAGCTTGGGTCTGAATATGCATGGGGCAAAACCCTACTATCGAGAAGCTAGCCGCGCCATAGATAACCCCAAGCTGGGTAGAATGAAATCTTCCCTCCTTTCCATCGAGTCATTTATTCGGAGGTTATTTCTCCCGAAAAAACGGTCGAAAACCCGTCAGATAAAAACCCAATCACCAAGGGGAATCTATCTTTACCGTAGCAGCGTACTCTTCGAACCACCACTTTACAACTGGACAATCGCAGCGCTCAATTCAAACTGTTCTAAGACACTATGAGCCCAGTGGGGTCAGAAATTCAGGCCTCATTATCGGCTGATTTTCCGGCCACATCTAACTGAAATTCTGACCTTTCGCGGCTGAAAAAAAGGTCGGAAAACCCGCCACGAAATTGGACAATTCTGACCCTTCCTTTTTTGGTACCGCCTTGTTGAGCGATGACTGTCCGTGACTGTCAAGCAGCGAAGAATATTAATCAATATCCTTCAGTTCGCTAGATTCACAGTCACGGCAGTATACAATTAAAAAGCCATTGATTTCAACTTCTACTTAAGGTCCAATACACAGGTCTTTGTCACATTTAGATAGTATTTTGTACGTAAAGAAATGTATTATTACACGACTCAAGTTGTTTGGGGCAAGTAAATACTGACTACAGTTCATCTTCCTACCTTCTACCTACAGATCTATCGAAGTCAGCGTTTGCCTGCAAGTCTTATATATTCGAATGAGCCAATGACATCATGTTTCTTAAACGGGAATATGGCTTCGCCGTGAAAGTTCGAGAATATTCTTCCAGTGACTTCTCGGAACTTGATTTCGCGTCACAGTGACGCATAATTTATTTTAAAATCGACCAACCTCCAGCGAAATGATTTCGCTCCGTCGAGTATTAGAAAAGGGTATAAATAAGGTATTTGTGTGACTGAGTCAGACCAACCTGGTCCTGACTTACAAAGTGGGGGCAGAAATTCCTCCATCGTGAGGTCGAAAATATTGACCTCATTTCGGACTCGTTTCGTAGTGGATTTTCACCCTTTAACCTTCTGAATCTGAAGGCCGGATTTTCAGTAGATTATTACAACCTTTTAGATTCAGCACTTAAAGGTAGGAAATGCGTGTTTCAGCTCTTTATGGTCTGCTTTTCCTACCTGTTTGGGTTCATAGTGAAGATCAACATACTTTCTTTTAACACGATGGAATTATCAACGAAAGTTTGGGCAAACGTATTAAGGTCCCTCGATCTGCCAAACTTGCAGAAATTCCAGATATATTCTCGCGAAGGGAAAAATGTGGACGCCTCCTTTCTCGACATCTGTGGCTTCTTGTCGCGCCATCGCAATATCGTCGACCTGCATTTTCATACCACAGAACTCCCTTCCTCAAGTAATTTGGTAAATCCCCCAGTCCTTCCTCACTTGCGCAAGTTCAGAGCACATCCGTTCTATATCAAATGGATGTTACAACCTTCTGTTCTGGAAAGTCACACTCTTCAACATTTGGATTCGGTTGCAATTTCCGCTGAAAATAGCTCGTTCGATTATGACCTTTTTCGACGCCGCTCTTCAGAAGGTCGGAAATACTCCAAGCACCTTTCTCTTCCTGGAGTTTGTCCCATCTGTTGAAGGGTGGTTCACAAAGCACGTCGACCTCGGCGCAAAAAATTCTGTGATATCTAAATTAACGAAGATTACCTCACTAGAGATTTCACTACCTTTCAGCATGAATCTCTCTGACGACATCCTTGTTCTCCTCCCGAGATGGCTTCTCTTATTCCCGAAATTATAACGTGTCAATTTTGGCACAATGCGCTTGAAGACCGAGCATCGACTAACAGAACATCAATTCGTCGGAAGACTTGCTACAGAGTGTCCAAACTTACGGACATTCACTGTGAGCAGGAAAGACTTCAAACTTGATTCTTTCCGACGTTCAAATCAGTAAGTGAACCTCGTTCCGTGGCGTCTCCCAGTTATTGGAGAATTGGGGTCGTCGATGTAAATACCTCTTTGAATTTTTGTCAAATATATATTGCAGTTATACACCGACTCCCCTTCTGGTTCGAACTTCAACTCTGCACAAAGCTTGAACCTAAGACGCCAGTCCTGTACTCGTTTCTTGACCCTTTAGTCTCGTCACGGTTAATGAACGACAATAGACTACTCGATGAGCGACAAGGAATAAAAACTTACACTTCCGTAGGACACAGTATTGACTGCTACCGTGGAAAGAAATGGAAAGCGCATTGAATCCTACACGCTAAATGGACCTGGAGCAAACTTGAGGCGTTGTAAAGGTGTAGGGTGTGTTCCAAGCGGGAACTACTCCGAAAGCGGTCCATTCTTGATCAGTCCAAATATGGTAATGACATGTCCTATTCCAACCTCAATTTCATTGAGATGCAATAAACCTTAGATAGCTCAATATTTTCTCAAAATTCCAAAAGACAGAATTTTTTCTATTTCTATACAGTAGTAGAACGAGGTAAATCATTCTACCCCTTTGCAAGTCTCGATGCACTCGTGCTAAATCGTGATTCCAGACATTTGATCTGTAATCCATTGTTTAAATTGGATTAACAAGGAATAATTCAGCAGGACCATATTCGGGACCTTCGACTCTGACAGGCTGATATTTGTGATTGAGCGAAAAAAAACACACGAGTATGAAATATTTGGTATCACCTCGATGGGGGCTTCGGGCTCGAAAGGGTTAAATATAACATTCGGGGTCACAGTCCAGTAAAGGCTGCGCGAAGTGTTGGGTCGTATCTTGTAACGTTGAAGGTCAACTTTGGTTGTTTACTTTGGACAACTTGGTCTTACAGAGTAAGCATTCTGGAAAATGGTAGCTGGATCAAAAACGAAAGCAAGAGACCCATTCGCACTCGTCGTGACTGATCCGCCCTGAATAAGATGCCTGGTTAGTTAAAGAAAAAAGAAAGGAAAAGGCGGAACTTGCCTCGCTAAGGTTCGCTACTGTGGCGGATCCATTGCATGCGGTATTGTAGAGATAGAAGGCGCTATTGTGACGGTCTGCAGCGCTGGACAGAGACCACTAAAGGATGCCCCCTATTAGTTCCAGGCAACCCGAATCCACAACTTGACTTTACCTGCCCGCTACCGCTGTCAGGGTTAGCATATCCGGCATAGATATGCCCAGAGTCGCGACATTGAACTTGAAGCCTGGTTGGAAGGTGCAGTATGGTATAATTACCTTCTGTGAGTCTTCGAGAGGGTAGGGCACCAGCTTGGATAGCTAATAAGGAAGCAGAAACAAAAATAAGTAATAAATTGGAAATCATATCGCGGTTGAATGCTTGGAGAGGAGTTCGGTGGATAGAGGACGAAATTGGATTTGCTGAATATTTAAGCCACGCAGTTGGCGGCCGCTCCGCACGAACGACAATCACCTTCACTTACCGTCGCCACCGAGGTACCACCCCTTAGTGGTGCTGGCGGAAGACTGGTAGTTGATTGGAAGGCTTGCCCCCATGAGGCGACGACGGTTACATTGCGCAATGACAATAAGATATACGTTGTGATTTTATGAAAGACGCACATACCGTATGAGGAGAGAGGTGACTGCCTGCGTCAGAAGACACGGGCTTCGCGGTGACTACCTACCGGGTTTCGGGGAGAGAAAAAGTTTTTGACCTTATGGCATGCAGGTTCAAACCGTGGGCGCTTTTAAGGCGCTAATTTTAATCTGTCAGTAAACGAGAATTGTTTTTCACCTCATGTTGGGGCACTGGTCGTGAGCACTGAACGGCACACCTCGTCAAGGTCCCAGGCTACATTCAATATTATTCAAGAGTTGCCTGTGTGTCTCAGAGTTTAAGTACTGTAAGGCGAAGTACAAAGTTCCTTGGGAGTCGAGCTAAATTTGGTTGATAATCGATAATCAACGTGTAACTTGAATTTTACCTGGGTGCTTGTTGCGCCTTATTCCCAGAAAACCAAGGCGACTCGGATAAATGTTCTTTCGACACTTCGCTCAGTGTCAGGGGCGAAATTTAAGCGGTCCAGGCGGATGCAGGCGTCCCGCGATTAGCGGTTGATTAGGTATTCCATCGAATTACGTAACCATCAATGAAATTGACCAGAACTTGACGCCAAGACTTTCTCTTCGTGAAATTATACTCTTGAAAGGTGAAATTTCAACAGCCTCAACTCACTCAATATCTGCAAAATTGTCTGTGGCAGTAGACGGAAGATACTCAGGGATAGTGAACACTTG
Organism: Galerina sulciceps; assembly: GCA_023014345.1. NCBI lineage: Eukaryota > Fungi > Basidiomycota > Agaricomycetes > Agaricales > Galerinaceae > Galerina > Galerina sulciceps. Next base: position 1,154,601 of record JAEDXJ010000007.1, read on the forward strand.
CAGAAAATAATCCGACGTCAATAGAAACCTCGTCCAAAACGGAACCGCGGTCAGACTCACATGGAGACCACGTGCCGTTATCGTGGGTGGCAGCGCTTGCTGGCACAGTCCAACTCGGGCTTGGCGGCTGGGATTTGGATTGGTTGGCGAAATGGACGGCAATAAAAGTGACTCTGAAAGGGGTTTATGGTGGTTGGTTGGGAAAAGCATAAACGACGCCAGCCAAGGTCCCTTTCTTGTTGCCTTTCTTCCCTCCATCTCCTCGACCTTCACAGTAACGCAAAGTTGGCATGCCCGGCATGCATTCCACGATCATTCAATTCATCACTGTCTTTTCTATTTTTTCAACCGCTGTCGCCCAAACGGCGTATGCTAACGACTTCGTGGATCCGGACTACATTTTGGCTAAAAACTTTGGCGCTCAAACTGGCAGGGCACAGGCCACTGTGGTCTCATGGGCCAAAGAGCTCGCCTCAAGTGGACCTTGGTGTAAGCTTCAGGGAATTCATCGGCGGGTCGATGTTTCTGACTTTTATCCAGCTGTTACGAATAAACCCTTCGCGCCTGCCTCAGGGAACAAACACGATTATCTGAGTTGGGCTCCCTAGTACGACGCGTCAATCATGATGCGATATTCTCAAAATAATATTCACCCCTGTAGCTGGTGGCCCGATTGCTCTGGTGTTGGGAACACAACTGCACTGACTGATCAGCAAAGTAAGTTACACCCCCTTTTCCGTGTATAATGTATTGTTTCTGATCACTCCTGTGCTGGCAGTCTGGGTAACGTGCCCATACAAGAGCCGCGACGGACAGTTCAACCCAGATGTTCGCCTCGTCAATAACGTTGGAGACTTCCAGGATTTCTCGGAAGCTGTATTTTACAACAGCATCGCCTGGGCATTGGGCACACCTGACAAAGATACTTTCGAGGCCAATGCTGGTTCGTGTTTTCCTATCGCCTGTTTTCCAATTTTTTTGCGCTAAACTAAATTATTCAAGTTCGTTTCCTCCGTGCATGGTTCCTCGATCCGGACACAAAAATGAACCCCAATCTGAAATATGCACAGGTGCAGCGAGGACCCGGTTCTGGCATCGGTAGTCATACTGGTGTTCTGTAAGCATTTTAACGACCACCCCTGGGCATCACTCACTCGGACATAGCGATCTCAAGGGCATTGCCAAGATCACCACTGGTATTCTCATTCTACGCAAGGGTGGAAGCACTGCTTGGACGACAGATCTTGATAACCAAATGGTTTCATGGGCAAAAGAGTACACGAGCTGGCTTCAATCTGATCCTTTGGCCATCGACGAAAGCGAGAGTGCCAAGTATATAAGCTTTTCTACGTTCACCCGCAAACGCTAATGGAAACCTGGCAGCAATCATGGAACTTTTTACTACAACCAACTTGCAGCCCTGAAAATTCTTACCAACGACATGGCAGGCGCAAAGGAAAGCACTGACAAGTACTTTGATGGCTTGTTCATGGCTCAGATTTCTGCGAACGGAGACCAGGTAGGCTACCCTCTTCGACGCCACTTTGATGGACTGACATTATGTCTAGCCCCTTGAATCAAATCGTACCCGTCCGTACCATTACAGAGCTTACAACCTCGCGGGAATGATTGTAAGTGCCGAATTAACCCTCAATTCCTTGCAGCTCCTTACCACACCACGATCTCTCAACTAAATAGACAAATGCCCGTCTCGCAAAATACGCTGACCCATCGTCTACCGTCTGGAACAAAACCACGACCGCCAGTGCTACCATAAAGTCAGCCCTCGACTACTCTATGACGATCTCAGCAGCAGCCAGCGGCGAAAGCGCCTACGCTTCCGAGCTGCACCCGGACGTAGCAGCCGTCGCGTCGGTCTACGGAGACGCAGACGGAAAATACCTCGCGTTTCTTAAGAGAGAATCTTCCACGTTCATAACCCAACCTTATATTCTATGGAACCAGCCGTTTGCCCAGGGTGAAACTTCCGGGATTGCTCCTCCAACAAAGCAGTCGAGTTCGGCTGGGGCTGGGGCAACTAAGACTACAACGAGCAAGGGTTCCAAATCGACTTCTTCGACGAGCAAGGATAGCAAGGACGGCTCCTCCAGCAGCTCGAGTGCCTCTAAGATTGGAGGTGTTTCGGCCGCATTTGTCTTGGGATTGGTTGGGGTCCACTGTATTTTTATCAGCTTTCTTTGACTGGTTGTCGATCGGCTAGCGCGCCTTTTTATCTGTTGTCGTGTACTGATTCGGGATGAGGTTAAGACTTACAGCGCGTGCGGTTGTAGATATTCTTTTTATTCAATACTTGATCTTCCCAGGTCACTCCGGTTCTAAACGACGAGAACTGGCATTTATACCCATAAGAACTGAGTCCTGGTGGCCGTTTTGTAAATATTCGTACAGTATATGACATCGGATAGACAGATTCCCCGATTCTACTGAAGGGATTTTTCTTGCTCTTCTATTTTCTGACTTAAGGATTCAGTTCCTCAGTAGGATCAAGGATTGTAGGACCGACCTCTCACAGGAGCATGAATACGGACTCACGGTACTCAACGTTGACGTCGGTGATCTGGTGCATCTTGAGAAGGACCAGTATTTCCTGAGCTGCGTCATGAGCAGCAGTCGCGGAGGTAGACCCCGGAGAGACGCCGATCCAAATGGTGACAGGACCAACACCTCTTTCCTCATCGCCTGCGTAGACCCTGAAACGAATAACATCAATCATAGTAAATTCGATCTAGAAACCAGTTAGAAAATCGACGATATGGTGAGTACTAAATAAATACCTTGTGAGCGTCCAGAATCTTGGAAACCTCCATGCCCAAGTCGCGGTCCCAAATCTCCAGTAACGGGTGGTTGTGGACTGTCCTTAGCTCCACCGAACGGGGTTGGGCCTCGTTGCCCTTGAGCGTGGACCACTCCTCCTTTCCCGTGCGGTAAACCAACACAGGTTTAGAAGGCAGACCTGCATAATAATTAAGAGCCTCTTCCCTTGAGACAGCGTGCCGATCAGGAGTGCTGGAAGTAGCACAGGTCGAAGCGTCAACGTTCACTGGATGAAGGTCAGCACGAGATAAGCAAGAAACAAATAGTGCAGACTTGTATATTCAACAAAATTATGACCTGAGAGACGAAAGTCGAAGAGAGTGATTGTCTCAACATATCCCCTCATCCATGATTAATATCCCAGAACTAAGACTCGTTTGAGGGCGGTCTGAGCTTGACTTGACTCGGAGAGACATGACAGACGGAATCAGAGATGTGAGCGCTTGGCATGGTACAAAAGGACCCTGCTTTATCCTGCCAGAGGTCCGATACTATGCTGACCTTTAAGGCACAATAAATTGAGGTGGACCGCTGTCCCAAAATCATGCTCACTAGATACGCATTGAGCATAGCTCTTGATAGGTATAAAAATCGTGGCGAAAGTCCCAGCCAGTCTTTAGGAATTTCGTATTTTGTCAAATTTTTATCCCAAAATTTGGCCGAAAAGGTCCGCATAACGGCCCGGCCCGTATCGAACATTGTAGCCGATAATGCAGGGTCCTGGTACAAATCAAAAGTAGGCAAACACTCCCACGATGTTCCCAGGTCGAGCATCCACCGATCTCAGTAACCTGCACTCATCTTGCACTTGGATACTGAATTGTTCTTCATTCCTTTCACAGATTCAAAATGGTATGTTTGAATTCTTAAAACTGGTATATCTTTTGATGAATGTTCATAATAATTAGGCGGGTAGAAACCCGAACAACTCAAATAATAGGCGCCACAGTTTGAACGAGGCAGCCATCGCACGTCTGCACCCTGATCTGCTGTGGTTGATATTCATGATGAACTCTGAGAAACCGCATTATACCCACTTTCATGAACCCTTGGAGACAGCCCGCGCAACTTCTCAAGTCTGCCACGAATGGCGAGAGATGGTCCTAGGATCTTCGGCGTTGTGGGGAAGGCTTATCGATCTCGACGTGCTTCATCATACTGATTGGCGGAATGAAGTTATATCTAGGACCGGAGACTCTTTGCTTTGGATTCAAGGGACTATTTCCCTGAAAAATTGTGAATTTTTCTTCACCCTCCTGGACCAGCACTGGGCCCGAGTACAAAAATTGGATGTCATCGAGGTCACGAAAGTCCCCGACAAAAGCCCTCATGCTTGGGATGTCTTACACCGACCAGCTCCCTATCTTAAAACTATCAGGATTTCGTTGGGACACACCGATCAAAATTCCTTTCCCTCTGGCACATTATTCTCGAATGTAGCCCCCACCCTTCGCGAGTTCAACGCCTCTGGTCTCAAGTTTAACCCCCGTGCTCCTTGGCTATCAAACATCTGCAATATGACCTTCTCATATCAGTTCACCATTCCAGAGATATTTGATGCGCTACAAATGATGCCCCATCTTGAATGCCTGTCGGTACAAAGTAGACATGGCAAGTTGATAAATCGAGACAACCTGCTTTTTCCGACTCTTCCACAAGTCGTTTTACCCCGACTTACCAAGTTGACCCTGAATGGTAGTACTTATGTTTGTCTACCGTTCCTGGAAAGCTTGACACCGAGGTTTGGATGTTCATTGCATACTATGACAATGCCAGTGGTGGGTCCACAGCCCCATATTTCAACGCTACTGGAAGCTATGTCCCGGCGTGTGATGGTATACACCCAAAACTACTTTTCCACTCATGTTGTGACCCGGGCTTCGCTTAGTTGCCTTAACTCCACCGTCGAATTCCTCGACATCTCAAACCCCAATCCTCTCGAGGACCGGTCGTTCGCTGTTTGCTCCTTTACCCTACTTTCGTTATCGTCCACCCTCGTCACTGTACTTGCTATACCCTCTGTCATGACTACTGTCGAAATGTTGCACCTGGATATCCAACAAGTTGAACCCACCTTAATCCCTCCTCTAATCTTGCTTTTACCCTTACTGCGTTCCGTTGTGAACCTGGACACTAATGATGACACTCTCAAATTCATCCTCAAACACTTTCCGGACCCGTCTTCCCTCTTCCCTGTTCTTCACACCATCACAGCCCATCGCGTCGACAAGCTTGGCCGCTCCACTCAATACCCCTCGGGAGTGTTCTTCGCCTTCATGAAAATGAGGCACAATGCAGGATGTCCAGCTCTCATGTTCGATCTAACCAATTTTCCGGTTCGCCGGTCTTATGACATGGATTTTTTAGAAGAATTAACTGGCCTAGTGGTAAGATGGACGCAAGATGATAAAGTCAAGGAGTATGTCTGTGGTAGTGGGAGGCCCCAAGAACTTGAATTCGGTCAGATAATAAGAATAACAGAGAATGACTGAATAGACCTATATTATTTTTTCCTAATGGACTTTTTCGTAGTATCATATATCCATCAAACGTGTTCAAACTTCAGAGAGGCCTTTGCCATTTACAGAATTTTCGCGACATTTCTGCGCTGAGCGCCAAATCAAAAGTAGACAAACACTCCCACGATGTTCGAAGCCTCCATCGATCCCCCGCATCCTATTTTCCCATCTTGAAATTGGTACCGGATTGTCCTTCGTTCCTTTCACATATTAAAATGGTATACTTGCATCCTTGAAACTTGTATACCTCTTGACGAATGTTCATAGGCGGGTAGGAACCCGAATGACCCAAATAATGGTTTGAAAGATGCAGCCATCTCACGTCTGCACACCGATCTCCTGTGGTTAATATTCATGATGAACTCCGAGAAACCGCATTATACCCACTTTCATGAACCTTTGGAGACAGCCTGCGCAACTTCTCAAGTCTGCCGCCGATGGCGAGAGATTGTCCTGGGATCTTCGGCGTTGTGGGGAAGGCTTATCGATCTCAACCTGCTTCATAACCCTATTTGGCGGGATGAAGTTCTATCTAGGACCAGAAAATCTTTGCTTTGGATTCAGGGAACTGTCTCGTCTTCGAATCGGGTTTTTTTTTTCACTCTTCTGGACCAGCACTGGAACAGAGTGCAAAGATTGGATATCTTCCAAGAGACGAATGTTTTCGACAAAGGGCATCAGGCCTGGAAGGTCTTATACCGACCGTCTCCTAATCTTCAGGAAATTGGAGTTTCATTATCACACAACGATCGAGAAAGCTACCCCCCTGGTACATTATTTTCAGACACGGCCCCGAACCTTCGCGAGTTCCGCGCCACTGAGCCCAACTTGAAGCTTAACCCCCGTGCCCCTTGGTTATCAAACATTTGTGACATGACCTTAACGGTCTCATCTCATCTCACCGTTCCAGAGATCTTCAGTACGCTACAAGTCATGCCTCTACTTGAACATTTGTCAGTAAAAGGTAAACACCAGAAACTGATTAACGCAGATAACTTGCTTTCCTCGACTCTCCCACAAGTCCGTCTACCCCGACTTACCAAATTCACCCTGAACGAGGATATTCATGTTTGCCTACCATTCCTGACGAACCTGGCACCAAGGATTGGATGTTCATTATTAGTCTCAATAAACCTGTTCGCTAGGACTGTACAGTCGGCTTCCAATACCCAAACGCTCCAGGACGCAATATCTCGACATGTGATGATATACATGCGGAACTACTATGCTACCCATATTATGACCCGTGCTTCGCTTGAATGCTATGGTCCCATCCTCGACTTCTGCGACATCTCCGACCCCAATCCCGACGAGAACCCGTCGTTCCGGGTTTCGATTTTTTCTAAAACCGAACTTGGGTCATCGATGATCCTCAGGATGCTCACTGAACTTGCCATACCTTCCATCATGAATTCCGTGGAAGTGTTGTATCTGGATGTCCAAATTGAACCTAATTTCATTCCACCTTTCACCTTGCTCTTCTCCCTACTGCACTCTGTTGTGAACCTGGATACCGATGAGGACGTTCTCAACTTCATCCTCGAGCACTTTCCAGCTGCCTCCTCTCTTTTCCCTGTTCTTCATACCATCAATGCCCATTTTATCGACGAGAATGTTGACTCATTGAAATACCCTTCAGGAGTATTCTTTGCCTTCATGAAAGAAAGGAAAGATGCAGGATCACCGGTATCCATATTTGATCTTACAAAGTCTAAGGGCTGGTCCTGCAACATGAATTTCCTAGAAGAGTTGACAGGTTTGGTGGTGAGATGGACAGAGGATGACCAAGTCAGGGAGTATGTATGTGGTAGTGGGATGCCACATCAACTGGAATTCAGTCGGTTAATAGTGTCAGACTCAGAGGGTGAATGAATAGATGCCGATTACTATTGGTCGATGGAACTTTTCCTATATTGCACAAATTTTTTGAGAGTTATCTTGTACATAGAGTTTAGCACATGCCAGTGTGTCCCCGTTTTGGAGGAATTGTGACCGACAGAATCATCAATAGACCTTTTCGTAGAATATCATATAAGTAGTAGTATAACCGGCATGGTCCAATAAGTATCTCTCAAACGTGCCATTGACAGAATTTTCGCTTGAGTGGACAAACACTCCCACGATGTTCCAAGCCTCAAAAGCCCGAATGAGGCCAAGGTTCGTCCCCACCAAAAAACTATGATCTCCCTAAAAGCTGTCCTCCTGGAAAGTGCACATCGCCTCGTACAACAACTTCCAGGGCTTGCGTCGTCCGCATCCGGGTTCGCAGCCCTCGGCGCCTAGCTCGCGCACCTCTACGCGCTCGCTGTCTCCCCCTCCGTCCTCTCCCTCATCGCCCGCCAGGGCTCCGGCTCCGGGTGCCGGTCCCTCTTCAGCAGCTTTGTCGTGTGGCAGATAGGCACCGACTCCGCCAGGGCGACTCGCTCGCCGTGCAGGTCGCACCGCAGGAGCACTGGACGAACAATGCATTCAACTCCAACTGTTCAGAACCGAGAAAAATGTCTTCTATTTCGTTTTGTTGACCTACTTACTACCTTTTTAGTTCCCCGTCACTTTGACGCCTACTAACGGGCTCAACCACGACTCATAGTCCTCCTCTCTCGTCGGATCACCCGTCACCTTCAGCGCACGCACCAACACGCGATACCAGCCGTTCGGGATGGTGGTGCCGTTGGCGAACGTGGGTGTCTCGAACACTAATAAGCTGAAACTGTGGTCTGCTTCGATGTTGTCCTGCCATTCGTTGACACATCAGCAAAACCAAATACAGCAGAGATCAAGAGCGACGAACATTGTTGTTTCGGGACACGAAGTCAAATTCGGCCAAAGGTCCTACGATCTTGACCTGTGCAAAGGTGCCGCCGTTGTCCGAGTGCGGGAAGGTGAAGAAGGGCCCGAAGCCGCCCAGTGCGCGAGAAGAAATAGTGGGCGTGAAGTTGATGTTAGGGTCGACAAGGTCGACGCGGAAGGCGGGTGTTCCAAATGCCAATCTAAATTAGTCTCGGTTTAATTCAAAGCACTGATGCACTCAAGGACGAACACGGACCTCCACACAAGCGAAGGCACATCCATATTGGCAAACGTATATTCTTCCGAGAATTGCTGTATAGTGCCCTCTGCATCCACCAAAAACGGGGGGGGAAGGCCGAAGAACATGTCCGTGTCATCCAGTACATGCACATTTTTCAGGCTGCCCTGCAGCCCGAGATAGGTGACGTGCGCGGTGTCTGCGACGGTCGGCCCTGCAACCTGGATGAAGCCGGAGAAGACGGGGAAAGTGGTTGGGTCGAGGCTCGTGGGCAGCTTGAAGGTGGCTAAAACGAGTTGGGTCTGGCCAGGGCGGAGGGTGAATTTGTTGGGGGTAATGGTTACGGATGCGGCGGTGGATGAGAGTTGGACGGGCCCGTCGGAGGGGAAGGTGGTGCCCTGTGGTTGTAATTTCGGTGTTAGAGGAGTTCGGCCAGTGGATCTGGAGGACACGTACAGGTTCGAAAGTCTCGGCAGTTCCAGCAGGGATATGCGATAGCTTGAAGGACTTGCTTGTCATGCCAGTGTTCTTGACAGTAAATGTTTGACTGTGTTCACAAGCATCAGACACAGAAAGACAGTAGTAACGAAAAAACAATTACAATGGCTTAAAGTTCGCAGTATCGTTCAAAAGCAGCTCTCCAGGAGAGACGATAGTGGTGGTGTGGATGGCGTTGAAAACGTTAACCAAACCAGCTCCTTGTTGAGTCACAGTTTGCAGAGGATCGCCATCCGTCTTGCTGGACCCAATTATCTGTGCAGTGGTCTCGAAGAGAGTACGTGCAGACGAAGTGACAGCTTTTGATTTCCCTTTTACAGCCAGGAGAAGTGCGGAGCTGCCAGCCATGAACGCGGTGGCCATGTCTGTTCCTGACAGAACGGCAAAGGAGCCTAGAGGGACGGGGAATGTCGAAAGAATGTTGCCTCCGGGTGCGGCGACGGCGGGCTTGAAGAACATGTCGTTGGTTGGGCCGTAACTATAATACGATGGTTAAATAACGCAGATTAGCGGCCAGCGAGATGCCAACATGCCTTGTGAATGAGGAAATCAGACCACCTTTAGGGTCTGGCAAGTTGAAGGCACCACCGACTTGAGGGAAGGAGACAGAGATGGCAACGCCGGCAGCAAGTTGTTGAGCAAGCTAGACAAGCTGAGGTTCAATTCCTTGAGTCCAAAGAATCAAGGAGACGCAGACTTACGAATTCACCATCGGCAGCTTGAATGAGCACAGCGGTAAAATCTCCAACGGAAATGCCAGTAAAGCCATATCCATTGCTGTGAGTCAATTATCAACAGAGGCCAACAAGCTGGAAGAAAGGACCACGAACTCGTAGATTAAGGTAACCTTTCCACCTTTTGCAGCAACATTTGTCAACTTTTGGACCTACAAACAAGGAAGCTGCATGAGCCATGTTATCGAGAACCAAACGAGATGTCTTACTAAATTGCAAGTACCACGGCGAACTAGGACCACGAAGGCAGACAGGTCAGGTGTGCTATCAGGAAGCGGATCGCAAGCGTCGTCAACAACAGTGATGTCCTTGGACGTCGCAAAAAGTGGAAGAGTAGCAGTGATCGCAAGAGGGAAGGTGGCAAAGTATGTGATAGGGGGGTGATCAACTCCGTGGAGGGTGGCATTTTGCAGAGCAATATCGGTGCTTGGTTGAAAATCAGATTCTGTGCTCAGGAATAATACAGAACGCTTACTTGTCAAGACTGGCCGTAGAGATGACGTTAATACCGTTTCCCGGACCGGATGTAAACCAGGATCCAGAGTCACCCTGAGGAACGAAACATAGGTCCGCAGCGAGAACGAAGTTAAAGTTGATTCGACCCACATTATTTCCAGCATCGATGGTGACAATCTTGCCGAGAGCAGCAATTCTACTTGCGACGACGGTTGTAGTGCCTTCAGTCCAGCCATTTGGTTCGCCAAGAGAAAGAGTTAGGATATCCTGGCCTTCCTCGACACCGCGGAGAAGCGCGTCGACGAGAACTAGCAGTCTCCAAATCAGCCACAGGATCAAAATTAGGCATACAGAAAAACTTACTGTCGTCCGTGACGGAACCAGCACAACCAAACACCCTGTAGGAAGTGATGGACGCGCCAAAGGCTACACCGCTGATGTTGAATGGGTTTCCTGGCTCGGCGCCGATAATTCCCTGTCGAAAAACCACAAATGAATAGATGATAACTCAATGCGAAAGTAAAACTTACTGCAACGTGAGTGCCGTGTCCTACATTCAATTGCGTTAGTTCAGCAGGGCAGTCGCACTTCGGAAGTGTTATAAAAAGCTTACCATTGCACTGGTCTAAAGGGTCATTGTCTGGAACTGGGGTATCCGTGCCTGTGAAATTCATGAGCATCGTCAAATAATATTGTACTTCTGCATACCGTCGTAAGCATCGCCGACAAAATCGTAACCCCCTATAACCCTATGCCCAGGCCCGATACCTCCACCAAGGAATGGATGCGTATAATCGATACCCGTGTCAATACTAAACGAAAAGGGGTTTGGTTCAAAAGGCCACTTCTTGATGTCAACGAAGTATAAAGCTCACATTCCGATTTTGATGCCTGCTCCAAAGATACCTTGGGCATGAAGCTTGTCAACCCCCTAAAATACACGAATATGGTGAGATTGTATGTTAAAATGTTGTAGAAATGGGATTACAGTAAGGACATGTGTGGACTCGCCATCTGGCGGGACTTGAGCATCGTTTGGTCCCGTAACAACATGAGACTTGACTGGTCTGTCGGACCATGCTATATTGGCAAAGGGGAGTAAAAATGTATATCAAGGTACGCACTTCGGTTGGGCGAACCGCACGACCGGACGAATTGCTTTTACACCTGGTGTGTTGGCAATGGCCGCAACATCCTAGACGAAATTAGTCTGACAGTCGTACAACCTTCTAATTTTGTAATCACCTGAGGAGTCTGGACAAATTTAAATCGGTGAGCTATTACTGTCCATGTAGGTTAAATAAAGAACGTACCTTGACGGTCAAAGCAGCACCGATGAAAAGACCAGCGGAGTCGAACTCTCTGGTGATATCGAATCCAACAGCTCGTTCTTGAAGAGAAGCATATACAGCATCCAAAGACTGTTAAATTCGTCGTTAGAAGGTCTGGAAGAAAGAAACTCAATAACGTACGCGGGTAAAAGAACGTTTAGTGGGGATATCAGACAAGGCGTCGACTTCGATAATAAATTGGTTGTGCACGGTTGGCAGATTGGAAACCCTCTTGACGTTGGAAATGGGGAAAACGCCATGCACTAAGCTTGCACTGAGCAAGGGTGGGAGCAAAGACCAGAACATCGCGGTCTTCATGATAAGCGAACGGTACTGGGATACCAGAACCTAGAGGTATTGACCTCTCAGAGGACGGGTTTATGTAGCAGGAATGAGAGCAACAATGTAAATTATGCATGCGGCTCTGAGATCGGAACACACTGCAATACTATATTATTTCGGGTGAAGGACTTGCGGAACACCTCAATGAGCGACATTCTTGACGGATGGCAACTACATCGGTGTAAAGGTCAAGGGTAAAGGTGAGGATCGAGGACGGGATGGTGTTGGGATGGTGGATAAAGACAAGCAAGCGTCGTGACCACGTGACAAGGTAACTACTTCTAGTTTGTGAGGTGCATACTTACCCCCTTGCTTACCCTGGCGAGTACGTCTTTCCCGTCCTCCACCACTTCTCGTCTTCCCCGAGGAGTCAGGATGTCTATCGCAGGCCCGTGACAGAGTATGCGGGATGTCAATTAACCCCAAGCTAACCCGAAAATAGAGATAAAACCCAATGGTAGTGGGTATCTCATCGCTGCGAAACACTGCGAATGGCTCAACAATTTAAACAAGGGCACTTTAAGAAGTGCAACTGTTTGACTCGGTAGAAGGTGACATGGCGGAACTGAAAGCTGGAAAACCTCGATGACTCTGCACCATAATTTCCTGTGGTTGATATTCATAATGAACTCTGAGAAACCCACTTTCATGAACCTTTGGAGACAGCCCGCGCAACTTCTCAAGTCTGCCACCGACGGCGAGAGATGGTCCTAGGATCTTCGGCGTTGTGGGGAAGGCTTATCGATCTCGACGTGCTTCATCATTACGATTGGCGGAATGCTTTGGATTCGGGGAACTATCTCGTCTTCGAATCGGGAAATTATCTTCACTCTCTTGGACCAGTACTGCCAGTGCGACAGTGCGCAAAGATCGGATGTCTTTGAAAAGGTGCAAGCTATCGACAAAAGGCATCTGGCCTGGAAGGTCTTTTACCGACCAACTCCTCATCTCCAGAAGATTAGAGTTTCATTCCTACACGACGATCGAGAAAGCTACCCTTGGCATGCTCACTGAACTTGCTATACCTTCCATCATGACTTCCGTGGAAATGCTGTATCTGGATGTCCAAATTGAATCTAATTTAATTCCACCTTTTATCTTGCTCTTACCCTTACTGCACTCCGTTGTGAACCTGGATGCCAATGAGGACACTCTTGACTTCATCCTCAGGCACTTCCTTGCCCCCTGCTCTCTTTCCCTTTTCTTCATACCATCAATGCCCGTCTGATCGACACAGGTTTGGTGGTGAGATGGACAGAGGATGATCAAGTTAGGGAGTATGTATGTGGTAGTGGGATGCCACATCAACTGGAATTCAGTCGATTGTTGTTGAAAGTGTCAGACTCAGAGGGTGAACATAATGATGGATAGATGCTGATTACTATTGGTTGGTGGAACTTTTCCTATATTGCCACAAATTTTTTGAGAGTTATCATGTGCATATAGTTTAGCACATATTGCAGTAAAATTGATGTTCCCCCATATTGTAGGCACTCTGAAGAGTTTGACCAACAGAATCATCAACAATCCTTGGAAGTTAAAAGTTGGAACATTTACAGGACAAAGATATAGAAATATTCCAATTCCGGTGATGGAATTAAATGGTTTGTGGTGAAGAATCAAACTACTATGGCCTCCCACCGACTGACAAAGTCCCAGAAGTTGTCGCCTTCGCTGCGTCCAACTTATCTATTTTCTCCTTCCAGTTCACAAGTCGCTCGCTGACAACCTCCCACTCGGGTACCATTCGGAGATCAGCAAGGATGGGATACAAGAAGAAGTCGGCCCAAGTCAACTTCTCTCCGAAGGCATACCCACTTGGCGCCATAAGAGATTCGGCCAAGGTTAAAAAGCGTCGAAGCTCAACTACACCATCCTTGATCTTCTCTCGGACTTCCCAGTCGTGAAGTTTCCCTTCGTCTGCCGCCTTTACACGCGGTTTGACAACGAGACCCTCAACAATCGGGAATCCTAGGTCGCCATTGGTGAATTCACAGTCAATTCATAGCCTGGATTGAAGCTCACCGAAACTTGCTGCGAAACTAACAAATTCCCACATTTTCTCTTCCAAGATGGCATCCCCTGGCTGGAGATGCAGAGAAGGTTCCGGCGCAATTCGATCAATGTACCGAACGATGGCTTGGCTCTCTCGTAACTTCACGTCGACTTTCTTTCCATCGATTTCATGGATGATCAGAGTCGGAAGGTAGCCAAAGGGGTGACTTTCCAGAGCTAACTGACTCTGAGGCGGCGTGGCGAGTTGGGTATACTTCAGGCCTTTGTATTGAAGTCCCAAGGTGATAGTCCGGGTGAAGGTGGAGAATGGCGTTCCGATGACTGAGTATAGTGGTTGAGACATCGAAGTAGATGAAATAGGTTGGTTCTAGAGAAGCATTCGTCATTATATAGTCAAGACTGTCTAGTAAGCCTCATACCTTCGGAGCAGAGCAGATGACCAATTGGAAGGTCACTTGTCCTGGACGATCGTGCTTATATTAGGATGGTGGAAACAGCCGCCGCCGCCGACATCGGTGAGCATTATTATATGGTCGATTCCCATGAACTCTGGGCAATACTCGGTACTCGATACTCTGTACTCAGGTGGAGGGAGGGGAAAAGCAGGTGGGTCCTTTATAATTAACGACCCATTTTGGGTTGATTTGTCAGCCACGACCTATGCCTTTTCCTGGGTTTCGCTCTTTGGACAATACACTGGTTACAGGACTCATATTTCAAGCCCGGGAAAAGGTTGGCTAGCGGCTATATATCTGGCAGCTTAAAAAAATTTTTAGCTCGCCCTCTTACCCGGACACAAGGCGCTCCAGGACAGACAGATATATTATCTGAAGTAGCATCCCATCAGTTACGATTCCTGCTTTTTTCATCGTATCTCTCAGCCATGTAAAGCAGGAGCCAGAATGTTCCAAGACTACGTGTCGTTGAATTCTCCCGAATCTGGCGTTCGCTCTAGTCACCTTGCCATCAAAAATGAACTCGCGACCAAGCTTGTGTTCGACGACCCACGAGCTTTCGTCCGCTTGCGCATAAGCCAGAACCCCCAAGAACTGATTGAAAACTGCTCCTTGGCTTTTCAAAATGATCCAAGCTTGCTGGCAGCCAAACGAGAACTTGACGCGATAGCCGCCTCAGCTTCCAGCAAGCCCATTGAAATTTTGGAGGCGGAAGATGACATTCAAGTCTTATATAGCACTACGAGAATAAAGGTGGCCAAGGAAAAAAAGATGTACGGCCCTTTGGTATGCTCCGATATGACTGCTCAGGGAGCCGTGCTGACCACAGTTTTCAGACGACTATATTTCAACATGTGGAAAATTTTAGTGGGAAGAGCCAACTCAATTATTCATTTCAGTCTACAGACACGGCGCCTCTAAAATCTGACCAAAGCACCTGGGGATTCCCTAAAAGCAATCCTGATTTTGCGATGGTAAAACTTTCATCCCGGCCTCCTGGAACACTCGCGCAAGGAACACCTATTCTCTGGCGTCAGACCAGAGGTTTCTGTGAAGTAAGGCCTACCGCCCAAGAAGGACCCCTGCCGTTGGATGACGAATTAATCAAACCGATTGTATGCCAGGCTGCGGAACACGCTCGACTTCTCCTCTCAGGTCAACCGTTTCAGCTCTTCACTTTTGGGCTCCTTATTTTTGGTTCTAAATTTTGTGTTGCCATCTTCGACCGGGATGGTGTCCAATTTTCTCCTATCCATGATATGTGGGAGGATACCTCGGTCTTCGTCAGCGTCATCCGCTCTTTGACTTGCAATTTGTCAGATGTGGAGCTTGGCCAAGACCCAACAGTCACCACATTATTAGAACAGGAACATCTGATTTGGATACAGCAAGCGAACGAATTGGGTCACTTTGCACCGGAAGATTTCCCGACATTCGTGATTTCGATGGGAGGTTCAAGTGAGCTGTCTTGGAAAACCATTGGCATCCCTCTCTGGACATCAGTATCTTTACTCGGGCGGGGAACGTCAATTTGGCTGGTCCGAGAAAATGACACAAGTCCGGTCCTAGTTTTGAAAAACACGTGGAAGAGTGGTTCTCAAAATTCCGAATCCTTGATTTATGAGTCTGTCATCGGTCAACATCCTGCCCTTGCAAAGTTCCGTGAAGGCCAAGACGTTAAATTTCCTGGAGAAGAGCGATACATAACAGCCAACAACCTGCGTGGCTCCTCTGACGATGGAGGTGACGTTAGTTTACACCGATTACTCCTTGAGAGTCGTGGCCGACCGATTTGGGAATGCGATTCGGAAAAAGAGCTGCTCCAAGGCATCTGCGCAGCAATCAGTGGTGTGTGGTTATCTCATGCTTTTCTTTACTCGAACCAATTTCTCGTTCACAGCGCACGAATTCTTAACCGAGCAAGGTATCTTACATGGTGATATCAGTGCAGGAAATATAATGCTTTCTATGGAGACACCGCCCGAGCCCGGCGCGGAGGGTTTTTTGATGGACCTTGAGTTCGCTCATGTCGAACGCATGCACGGCGGTGGTATGACACCCCCAGATGTCAGTGCAAAAATTTCCTCAGGACCAGACGTGTTTCGTGGTGCTGCGATGACGGTGAGTTTATTCTGCTACCTACTACTTCTACCTTCTCATCAATATTTTTTATTAATCTCCAGGGAACGGCGCAGTTCATGGCAGTAGAAATTTTGGAAGCCACTCTGAAAGGAGCTTCAATCAAACACGAAACTCGGCACGACCTCGAGTCATTTATCTACGTACTCGCCTATGGAGTGGCTAGAAGGGCTGTCCTCAGGTCTCACACCCTGGATAAGACTACGCGCGACAGACTTCATGTGTTCTTTCGCTCCAATTTTGGCCGGATGACCCTCAATGACATTTCGACCTCCAGACGCGGACGAACTCCACTTTTGTTTGTCGACCTCTTTCCAGACCTTGTCTCTGAACCGATGGCACGCCTCATGGCTAACCTGGAGGTTTGGCTTCTGGAAAGTAATCCCAAGATTGCAAACCCCAAACCTTTCACCTACACGTACTTTTTGTCTGAATTGGATGCAGCGATTGCGCAGCTCGCTTAAATTATAAGCACTATTATGTAGGCTGTACACCCTCCAATCAATCAATGTAGAGTACTGGTCTACTAGACGTCAAGTAGTTTGAAGTTGAGAATGAGATCCAAATTTATTTTCAGCACTACTTACGCTCATGGCATCCATCGGATGATCGGAGATAGAAATCTGTTTTCTTCATCGACCACCACCACAACGAAATGGGATTCACGTATGTTATAGGTGCGCTACAGAAGAATGCTTAAAACTGTCGTTTTGATGCGTAATCAACGCAGAGCATATGGAAGACGATGAAGAAACGACGAAAGCTATCCCACCATGGGTCGAACTTGAGTACGCGGTGAAGATCCTGTTGTCTCTTCCAGAAGAAAAATACTGAACCAATCTTTTGCAGCACATGCGCATGCTAGCTGGACCAGATGCTCACGTCCAATTCACTTCCTTGTCCAAGTCATCCAGCGACTTCTTGAACACCACCTTCGCTTCAGCGTCCAAAGGTCTTCATCTTTCGAGGGTTTCATGTCACAGGGATGGGATCCTGGACCTCATGAAACAATCGGGCATCCCACTAGAAAAGGTCTGCCTTCTTGATCCCAAGGCAGAAAAAGAACTCTCCCCGGAGGATGGCGATGGACGTTTCGAGTGGTTCTTGTTTGGGGTATGTGTCCAAAAATATTGATATGGCCATCCGAGCGCCAGGCTCATGGGTGAACAGGGCATCTTAGGTGAGAGGAATATGGTTCTAGTAGTGTGCTCCGATCTCAATGGCCTTACTTTACTCTCAAGGTGACGATCCTCCTCGAGACCGGACCTCTGAACTCAGAGTCCGTGGATTCCCAGGTCGGCATTTGGGGCCAGTACAGATGACGACGGACACCGCCTTAGGAGTGACGAAGTTGGTGGTGCATGATGGTATTCATCTCAACGAAATACCTTACATCGTAAGCTCGACTCGAATGCCACACCTACTCTGTCTCATGATGATCAGGATCATCCTACCATCGTTTTTAATGCAAAGGAATCCGTGGAGATGCCTTTTAGTATGTTGCTCAGATAATTGCTGGCCACCTTGTATTCACCCATGTTTCAGGATACATTGCTGACGGTCAGGAGCCTCGGTTGCCTCCAGGGATGAAAAAACTCCTCCACGAAGACCTCAACAAAACCTTCGACTTTTAATAGCACAAGTTGGATATCATTCCAAACTACAGTGACAAAAGCAGAAACAGTATCTACTTCATCAACAGATCAAGTACCAACAACGATACAAATATTACAACTTAAAAACACACTAATAATACAACAACAACAGAGAAAAGCGAGAATAACATGATCATGAATAGTGAAGCTGATGCGATGGGTACGTTGTGTGCGTGAGTGTTCATCCGGAAACAATGCAATGGTAAATAGTCATGTAAGAGAGATATGATAAAAAAACGAGGAGTCAACGCCTTGGTGGTAACAAATCACCTAGGTATGGGGTAACCATCTATTCGTACAGCCGCGATGGGGATGGGTGTCTTGCCAGATAATTTTGCAACGAGAGCCTCAAAGAGATGAAACGGAGAGGAAGGACAGGCAGGGTAAAAGCGTTGGATGGAAAGATCATCATGGCAATGGCACGGTTGCCGATGCTGGACTGGACGGCTTCGCGTCCCAAGGCGCAGGGATTCGGGCCACATCGGCCAAGTTCTGATCAGCACGAGCGTCGTTGACCCGATCGCGATGATTCATTGCCATTCGTGCTCGACACCGCACAAGACGCAGCTTGGTCCGCTTGATCCCTGTAAACTGATAAACAATAAATCCAGGAGGAGGTGGAAGAAATCCACATACATATCGCGATAGTTTCCCTGTCTTCATCCATGAATGGATTCCCAGTTTGCAGCAGGTTATCTTGAAGGGCGTATAAACACCATAGCGACTCTTCATAAAGCTTCTCGCACTCGTCGGGTGTTGTCATTTGGTCCAGGAGTTCTTTCCGTGCAGCTGTTCGGCTCTGTGCATCTGGTCAACACAATACCAGACGAAATACAACAAACGAAACCCACCAAAACGAGGGCGCGATCATAAACCAGCTGATCTAGCCAGCTCTTTGGTCCGTCGTAAGTAACAGGAAGCCAGGTCTTCACCAACGCTGCTCGGTCGTTGCATTTGATAAAGTGCTCCTTAAACCAGTTAAGAGCTTCGCGAAAAAGTCAGTTATGGATTGAAGTTTCAGAGAAAAGGATAGGACAAACCGTCATCAAATCCTTCACTGACCACAAAGTCTCCATCCGGGTGCCGCATCTTCATGTGCTCCTGGAAGTTGCGCAGCTTGTCGATGCCCTTCTGTGAGAAGGACATTAGGAGCATGTACACCGCTACACAGGTGACAGCATTATATTCAGCCTCCATGTCTGCGTGTTTCCGCCGCCGCGCCTGCTTCTCCGCCTCGCCTTCGCGTTTTTCAAACTTGGTAGGGTCGGGGAGAGGTTCTGATTGAGATCAAAAGTGAGACCAGCGGAATTTATAGGGCAGGAAGAGAGGCAAACGTACTCTGCGGAATCGCTTTCACGTATTCGTACATCTCGTCTGCCCAGTGTGTCAGCACATCCGTTTTCTGTGCCAACTCTTCCAGCGATGCTAGGAGTTCTTCTTCCAATGGATCTCTCTCCGCATCTGCATCCAGGGCAATGATCTGCGGGCGACGAGGCGACGACGGCGTGCTAGTGCCGTGGTTGAAGTATCGCGATGGTGATGAACGAGAGTGCCCAAACAGCTTCTTGGAGGCGATACTGAGCGCCCGGTTGAAAGCATTTGTAGCTGCCCGTGATGCTACACTTGAAGGAGACGACGAAAGCGGAGGTGGTGCAGCGATCGGCGGCGGAGGGAAAGTGATAGTGTTGGGGTCGGATGGTGTTGTTGGGCTGGCAAGGTTGTTCAAAGCGTTTGCTGTTGTTGGTGATGGTGCATAATCTGGGGTATAATCATAACCCGAAGGTGTTCTTCGGTCGTGGAGGGGTCGTCGGGGCTGAGAGGAAATTTCTGCAACGATGGCTGGTTAGTAAATTCGTAACTGCTGCTGGTCCGTATCGAAGTTACAAACAGAGACCCACCATCGACTGCTCTGTTGAATTCTACTGCTCTCGTGTTATCGACGAGGACGTACTCGCGTCGAAGGTTGCCGTCTTCTTCCGTTTCTCCAGGTATAAAAGAGCCTTCGGTTGATAGACGCTTGCCGGTTTGACGGACCGTTAGTGATTGCCGCTTGGGGACTTCAGCAGGAGTACCAGAACCAGAACTGCTGGAAAACAAAAAATTAGCACACATTCTGACGATAAGGCTTACTTACTGCTCTCGAGGTAATGGAACGACCGCAGACCGTGGGCTCCCATTTGCACCTGGTCCGGAAGTTGAATTTGCTTGGCGGAATCATCGCGTTGGGATCGAGCACCTCCGGGGGTATAACTTTATGATGCTCAGGCGTCGCAGGCCGTCCGTCGTTCCAAGCTGTTGATGATGATCCCAAAGTCCCAGGAAGTGATTCTTGTGGTCTCGGAAACTTCGATTTCGCCAGTGCAGTGCTTCCGAAAAAGTCCTCGAAGGTGGCTCTTTCGGTGGGAGTGCGCCGCAGCAACATTCGTATGAGCGCTTTGATGTCAGCAGGTACTGGCAGCTCTGTGCTGCCTCCACCGCCAGTCCTTCCAGCTAATGAGCTCGGATCCTCGTCGGGAAATTTGATGCCTTTCGAGTTCTCAATTTTCCTCAGCAACTCAATGTGATTCTGGGCGCGAAATGGCGCCTTTCCAACCGCCATTTCATATAATACAGCACCCACAGACCAGAGGTCTGCTTTGGCGTCATATTTCTCATAACGGAGGATTTCGGGAGCCATGTATAGTCTGTGAGTCATTGTGAGAATAGTCATCAAATAGGACAGATATTCTCACTCACGGAGATCCACATAGTGTTTCTGCCATCATCGCATTCGGTAGCGAACGCGCGAATCCAAAGTCGGCTACTTTGAGAATTGGGACTCCTAGAGGGTGTCCCCTTGCGAGTTCTTCAGGTGATGCAGGGTTGAGCAGGAGGTTCTAAATCGAACAGTATGAATATCGGCAAGAGCTGAAAATCAAGAAGTCCTACCTGAGGTTTTATGTCTCGATGAAGCAAGTTGCGATGTCGCAAAAACTTGAGGGCCCGTGCTGAATTTTATCAACGACTACCTTATGAAGGATTCGTAGGAGAATAACTCACCGAGCTGCCGCAAAAAGCTACGCACAACAATCTCGTCTAGCCCCCCAGTCCGAGGATGAGGATAGTACTGCAGCGCAGCACCTGGAGAAGGAGTGTATTCAAGACCTTCGACACGACCGCGTTTCTTGATATAATTCGTGAGATCTCCACCAGCGCAATATTCCATGATGAGGTATATATGCTTCTCAGCACGCTATCAAACAAATAAACCGTGTATTAAAGACAAATGGCTGGGAAGTAAACGTACGACGATGTCGATTAACTTGGTGATATGCCTATGCGAGAGAGACTTGAGAATTTGTATTTCACTCTGCAGATTCTCGAATAGTTTCGAGCTGAGGTTGTCGCGCTTGACGGCCTTGATAGCGACTATCTGTCGTGTTTCCTAGATATCTATCAGCAACCGTTCGTATCTTCAGCTCGTTAAGCACACCTCATGGTACCCTTTATACACCGTCGCGAAACTTCCCTTGCCAATGTCTCCTACTATAATATATGGTCGCGCATCGTCATCCTCCGTACTCTTGCTTGTCGATGCTGGTCGTTTGAACGGTTGAACTGCATGGGACATCTGGTGTCTTCGTCGCCGCCTTCTAGGCCCTCTCTGGGCGTCTGAAGCGAATTGTGGGGAAAGAAAGGATTAAACAGAGAGCTGCCTAATAGCCCAGCCTCTAATAGGCCGAAAATGCGGATTGGTGAGCCCCAGAAATGTAACGTTGACTAACAAAGTTAGCACTGGCAGAGAGGTGGACCGCCAGAAAGGTACCGTTATCCGCTTACCAAGCATATCAATGTTCCCTTTTAGGCAATACTGCACTTCTGCTGAGGTGCTTTGAAATTTCTTTCTTGTACATCCATGTTCAATTCACGCACTTTCTGCTTTGAAAAGGATAAGAAGCTCTCGGAGGCTTGAAAAAAGCTGACCAAAATCAGTTGCCACTCGCAATATCCTTGCCAAGCGGAATTTGGGCCATAACTTACCTCATGGCATCTGAATCATGGCCAAATCATGGCCCATCACAATGCTTTTACTACTTTCGAGTTGTGGCATGCCTCGCTAGCTCTACTATAAAATGCTAGAAAAAGCTGTCGGTTCTCTATCTCTCTTTCCTTCACACCACCACATTCTTTCAGATTCATTCCACTATCCTTTATGCCGGCGCTGCATTCAAAAGTACCCACTCTGTCTCTTTTACCAAGCCTCGACGGCCCAAAGCAGCTTACTACCCCTCCTGAGCGCGAAATTAACCGGAGCATACTTGTGGATGTCGCTCCAGACCGTGAAGACTTCCTCACGAGCAATAAAAGTATCGAAGAGATCAGGCAAACTCTCAAATTACGCGTCAACTCTGCGTACGGGTAAGTCATTCATACATATGTTAGATGAAGCCCAGCTAATACCTGCCGTTCTTGATAGACACTGGCTGTACCGCACTCAGAGTCGACGTGAAGTGAAAATAAAAGACGCTACTACGCGTCTCTCAGTCTTTGGACGGATGGGTGATGGTTCATTGAATGGACAGCCCGAGATTGACAGTTCAAAGGCACGTTCTTCCAACATGATTCGACGCGTCTTGTCAGCGTCTTCAATCAGCCCTGAAAGCAACGTAGAAGCAGTTGAAGGTCTTTTCAGCTTTTGGGGTAGCCAGACTCTGAGCACCACGGAGAGCCTCATTTCCCCCCGTCCTTTGGGACCCACACATATTTTAGTGGTCTACGCGACCCAACTTCCCATGTTTTCCGCTTTATCGGAACGTCACTATGGTGTAAATACGATTCGCCCGGTGCGTCGTAAGGTTAATACTGCACCAACCTTTCCTGAGGTTGTGGAGCTACCTATTAACGACCTGTTGTTCGTCCTCAATGTACCAAATCTGATGCCCCCCGAAGAGTTCCCGCGGTCCTCAGTCTTGCCTCGTCGTTTGCACAAGGAAATGCCCAAGGTACTTCTGCACGTCCCACATCTGGAGACTTTCCCCGAACTTGTTGTCTATTTGCACACCAAGAACCAGGCGGCGCTGTTCAGGTCGGTCATTCCAGAATGGATGCGCGACCTGATGCATCCCTTGCCTCAAACGGCAAGCTTAAATACCTCTGGCAGTGGGTCAACTACTGGTTCGAACGGGTCCTTTACGTCCTTTGATGGCTTAAAGGTGAAGAAGCTACTTGGTAAGCTCGTTGCTGGTTCGACTTCTACTTCCAGTGTAAACACTATCAGCTCCACGACGACGTCTTCCAGTGCCTTTACCACGACGGAGTACCTACGGTCGTTTGATTCAATTGGTCTCGAGATTGCCGAAGCTGCCTCCGACTTCGACTTTGATGAAGACCCTCTGCTGTCTACTGCTGCTTTGCTTGAGGCCTTGCGGGACAACTTAAACCACATTGGATATTATGCTAGAGGTTTATGGAATGAACTAAATGCTTCCAGGGAGATTCTTCGTCGTGCCATTTGTCATCAAGCAAGAGTTGTCAACTGTGACGAGTAGATGCACCAAACGCCCAGTCTCCTGACTGTGTTACTGACATGTCAAAGCAGGTAGATATGTTGGCAAAGATCAATGTATTACTATCTATTTTCTCGATATACTCAAGATATACTCTTTAAATAACTTCTATATATTTAGCTGAGTCCCATGTTGGTTTATAGCAGTATAAAATAAAGATATCAAGTTCAAGCTTGTAAAAACCAATAAGTCAATAGCGCAATGACAACCACTAAGAAAGAGATAAAAGATGTGATATATCCACCAAAGTCGCTCCACAAGTCATTGACGAAAAAGGCTGGTCTTGGAGGAGGGTATACAGACACAGTGACCTGATGCTTGTGGCCTGGCGAGGTATCTTGGGTAACGATGAATAAAGTCTGCCTCCGCTCGTCATAAACGTATTTGTCGCCTTTCTCGAGACCTTCTACTATGACTTTCCGAGAATGCGTTAGCTGAGAGGGAAGGAAGATCTCAGTCTCGCGAGACACGAGAGGGCGAGATAAGACCCGAGGAGGATTGAGCACACTCGTTGTTCCAGACCCGTCGTCATTTTCTAAAGGATTGGTCCATTCATATATGAAGGTTCCCGTTGTCATCTCGTATTCGAACCGGAGTGGAATGCCAGCTGTCTTGGCAGCGTATGGTCTGACGATGGCTGGCAGGATCCTGCCTCCGTTGTCTAAGGAAGGTGCATCTTGATCATAGTAAAGCAAGGAAGGCGGCAATGCTCGTTTGCGGCTAAACCACGAGAAATTTTCGCCATTCCAATCGTCTCCGCGTTGATCGTCATTGAAGGAGTTATAATTCCATAATCTTATAAGAGGACACCGTTTAATAGTCGGACTATCAAAAGAGCGGACATAACATACGTGAACCCAACGAGTGCTCTCTCTAGACCGGTTATCATTGCATCCATCATCCTTGATTGCCACACAAAATCGTCTGTTTCAAAAGCCTCGCCTTTGCTGTTGGACAGAAAGGCGTGTCAGAGAGGTACAAAACCGTCAAAATAATCAAACCGACTTCATGTCCATCGGTATGCCACATTCGCCAATGATGACCGGGTTCTCCCCAAGAGCACGATACCCATGTTCGACAATATTGCGAATCTGAAGGCTAAAGTTGTCACGAGCTCCTTTCTGGCCCCAGTAGAAGGTTTTGAGAAGGAACATCCCCTAGAAAAACGGTCAGATAGAGTATAAAAGTTAGTGCAATGCTTACCCTTGAAAGCCCTTGCACGTTGACAGTAAAATTCCCAAAGGCCTTCGCAAAGAGTGAGTTAAGGTCGTACCTGAACGACGTTTTGATGAGGATATGATAACAAGGATTTAGAAATTCTTTCACCAATGCGGGGCAAAGACCATGTTTTCAGGACGTCGTTCTTTCGTCCAATCAGGAGAGCAAAACTGGCGAAACAAAATCAGGCAAGGAAAACCAAACAACGAGGGTAAGAAAAAACCTCGTTCGGAATTGGTTCTAAGAACACGAGTTTAGTTTTTGATGAGGCCTTTCGCACTCGTTCGCTCCACTTCTTCGCGAATGGGTAATAAAAATCTTTGGACCAATCAATCTGGTAAAAGCGCTGTCAGACCAAAATTTCAGACGATACTACGAGGAAATCAGACCTTCTGCCCGGTATCAGGATGCTGGCGAAAGTAATTATCTCTAAGGACAACGGCCTGATTAGTAACGTTGTTCCATCGCCATACATCGTGAAGTTCCCATAGGCATCGGCCTTGGGTTGGTCCATCCGGGCGCCAGGCCTTAACTCCTGAGGTATTGAGCATGGTATAAGCAGTGAGTTTTGTGGGCATGGGGAAGGAGCGGGTATATGTTGGAACCAGTGTTGGATATCCAGCACCCAACTGAAAGGATTGGAATGCTGACGCTGTTTACAGACCATGAGCTTCGAAAAACAGGTAAAAAAATTGGGTGAATTACGGATATGGGACAAGTGAAGGTCGGTGTTGTAGTTGAAGGAATGCATCGAGACGTTGACGTAGCCAGGATGAGGTTCGTTTATCATCTGATAACATCATTGAGAAATGTTTACAAGACTATACTTGGGAATTCACCTGGAACCCAATGACACCATCAAGGTCACCAACTGCACGCACAACCATCTCCCACATATCCAAGAACGAATTTTGCAGGAATTGTTGAATCGGAACTTCCTGGTTATGTTTGTTCTTGACCAACAGTTTAGGCGCGAATATATCTCCTGCCCAAAAGCAAGTCCTACGTAACGTCTGAGCACTTAGAATAAAATGGAAAACATCAGAGATAGTACGCACGACAATGTTGCTGCAGTCAGTTTATGATAACCACAAGGCCACAGCCCACGTTCTGCTTCAACATGACCTCCTCCTCTTTGGCCATGCAGCCAAACAGCGCCTGTATCCTCTATAGCATGTAGGTCAAATCCAACAACTTCTAACGTCCACGCCGGTGCACCCGAACCGCCCGAATACCGCGACCAGACGTCCTGGTGCATAGAAACAAAGGCCGTTATACCATATTCTGGAAGCACGGAAAGAAGCTTGCGGATGTAGTCCAGATATTCCATATCGTAGATCCCACTTTGGAATAGTTGTCAGATGCTGCACGTTATGAGTTCTGTGAACACGTACGGTCCTCCGTGCTCGACAGCCTCCCATGTCACAAGAAATCGAACTGTAAAACAATCTTAGCCACGTATTGAACGTGAAAAAAGGAGACTCACTGAATGTCAAACCCCATCTTCGTAAACGGGAAAAGTGTTCATGAGCTTCCTCTAGAGGAAATGGCCGTCCGACAAAAGTAACGCTTCTATGGTCTCCAGGAAAGTTCTCGTGGTCGTGGTCGGCAGGTCTAGGTCGAAAATATCAGCAAGATTGTACGTATAAAAACAGAAGATGACGCACGTTTTGCACGAACCCGACAAGTTTACGCCTCTCAAATTACAAACGCGTCCATATCCGTCCACGAAATGCCGTCCTTCTAGAACGATTTCTCCTCCAGTTCCATTATAAGACCAGTTGTGCGCGTAGGAAGGTGCAGATCCCGGCTTGTAAGATAAGTCTTTAGAGGGATGGAATGCCTGGCGTAACATGTTGAGCACTAAATTCACCCCACCAAATTTCAACGGGAAAACGTACCGGCTTGGATTCCTTTTTGATTGGTGTTGGTTCGGCCTTCGCTAGTGGAGACGGTGCTTTAGGATGTTCTCCTTCGACAATGATGAAGGACGCATCCAGGCTGGAAGTTGACATTCACGTCTATGTCGTTGCGATGGTTGTGGTATGAGATCAGCCTTGTGCCTCATGAAAGAAGGGGAAATTCATTTACCCACCATCACTTCAAGTGCTGGAGTCTGCTTCAAGTTCAAAAGGTGACCTTCGTAAAGTAATACAACACAATTAGTACGACAACATAAATACAGAGTACAACACAGTGGAAAATGTCGAGAGAATAGTGGCAAAAATGGTAGTAGCAGCCAAGTAAAATGGCATTGTGGTCAAGAAAGTCGCAAATACAAAACGATTGAGCAGAGCAGAAAATATCTTATTCACGATGACGATTGAAAAGGAATATCAAGGTGTATGTTCCAAGTGGCGTCTGGATTGTTGTCCAAATCTGAGTTCGAGACACTGTGGGTAGATTGTTCGCCACGCGAACCAGGATAACAGCCCAGAAGGTGCATCTTTCCTTCAACAACCATAAACTGTTTGAAGTCGCGATTAAGATCGCAAACTTTCTGCGCGACTTTTAAGCAGTCAACATGGTCGTAAGGTGTGAGGAAGAAACGATAGAGCTCAGGCGCGAACTTCTGGGGTCCTCTTCCCTTGTCAGGATGAGGCACCCAAGCACATATCATAACAGAATCGTTGATCGATGATGGCATCGAGGCTGACGATGAAGGTGCCAGTTGAGAAGTCCTCGGGCTTTTACTGCTCTGGCCTTGTTTCCTGGTGAAGCCGGCTTGGTTACGTGGTGTGGTTGGTGTGGAAGGCACTTTGAATTCGAAAATGGAGTACCAGCCAATATTTCGTGGCAAGGGATCCCCAGACGGGTCGAGTATCGGTTGAAATGCCTGTTTATCTACGCTGAAATAGAATATATTTTCCCAAGAGAAGTGGAGGGGCTAGGTAGTCGTAGGTCGTCAGCATAAGTTAGTCTTCGAAGCTATTGCTGGAAGCACTCACACGTTCATCAGACTTATTTAACCGGCCTGGTGTCAGCAGTATTTTCTTCCCTCCATAAACCGCGACAGCCTGCACAAGGACAGATTGCTTGGGTATCTGTCCAGAGTATGGAATGTCGCGTGCCTTCCAAGTCCATGGGCTTGGGCCAGGAGACGTCGGATTGTGTTCCGCTATGTTGTAAGAGTAGCACGCTTGAGGATCTCCTTTATAGTTATTGTATCCGCCAAAAATATATACTCTGTTTTCGATGGTGACAATTGCCGGAGCGATTCGAGAATTCACTTCATTTTCTAGCTGTTCTTCATACCACCATTCCAAGTGTTCAAGGTTGATGATAATGACTTTCGAACATGCTGCACCGGATTCTTGGTCATACCCCCCAAATACAAAGATAGAAGACTGGTGTCCATTGCGCCAAAGTGTACAACCTGGCTGACAAAGAGCTGGTAATGGCCGTTTTTCCGGTTTCAGATCAGCTGCAATATATCCATTATATGGTTGGCGGAACACCAAAGAGTTCTAAAGTTGTTGGGTAAGATAATTGGATTCAATCGATATGAACTCACCGTCAGATTCTCCCACTTCATATCTGTCGTGCTATAGCTGTAAAAATCAGAAGTCGGGGTGTCGGATTTATCTCCAGGACGCGTGCCACCAATCATGTATACCCTCTGATTTTGAGGGTCGTAAATCCAACTCGCGAAGTGGTTATATGAAGGGCAGTCACCAGTCATCCTCTTCACCGACCAACCTCGGGCTAGAGATGAATTGCTGATAATAGCTGGCTGGGCCTGAGATGGACTTTGTGACCGCGCCTGATGGTTGAGTTTCGTCTTTTTGGCGGACTTGGTTTGAGATGTTACAGATGTATGGTTCGTGTGCGCCCGTATAAAAGAGCGGCCTCGCTTAAAGCCAGAACGTGGTGGAGGTGGAACATAGATGTCATCGTCACTGTCACTGGCATCCGAGTCGCTCATAGTTCCAGTGAAAAATTAGTAGACCGCTTGGACGCGTAGCAGGTGTTGGCTCTGAACAAGACCACTGGCGGAAACCACACCAGCCCGAAGCTATTTCATAGGGTTTCGGCGTCTGATTTTGTGAGTTTAGATTAGCCTCTGTAGCAGTGTAGACCGTAGTCAGTGCAAAAAGCAATAAATAATTGAAGACTTGAGGTGAACGAGTTGCAGCTGAGTTTGTCGCGATTTGCGATGCAACAACGATTCCCACGCTTCCCCTGACCAGATTCTGCCCACTGCCTGAATAATTATCCCCCTTCAACTCTGTCACACCAGGTCGTAGAAAATTTCCATAAATAAGCACAGTATTGTTGTCGGAAACTTTGGGCCATTGAAAAAATGTAGTACAACATAATAAAGTGCAGAGAATAGAGAAGCAATATTACATGGAAGGGTGTTTGGAGAGCAAGAATACCAAGAAAGACCTAATTATGACGGTTAAACGGAATATCTAGATGTATGTTCCAACAAGCATCTGACCCATCGTCATCGTCCGAGTCTGAATCCGAGTCCGAATCGTCAGAATGTTCCTTAGAATAAGAACCTAAAAGGTGCATCCTTTCTCCGACGACCATGAAGCCTTCAAAGTTGTGATTAAGATCATAGACTTTCTGTAAGACTTTCAAGCAGTCAACGCGGTCGTCAGGCGTAAGAGAGAAATGATAGATCTCAGGCTCAAACTCCTGGCCTTCAAACGTTGTTCCAGGACGCGGATGCCAAGCGCATATCACGACGGATTCTGAGCTTGAAACAGATGCTTGTGACTGAGGACGTGGCGCTGGGGAAGGTGGTATTCGGGAAGGTGGTGTTGCATTTTTTGGCGGGCGACCGCGTTTTTTTGGGATGCCGCCTTGAGCAGACGGTTCGCCTGCTGTCAGAGGTAGCTGCTTGATTTCGAAAATTGAGTACCAGCCAATATCTCGAGGAAGAGGGTCTCCAGCAGGGTCGATAATCTCATGAAATGCCTTCAGGTCAATCCGAAAGTAAAACAAAGTCTCTTTGGAAAAATGAAGCGGCTACAAACATGGGTAAGTAAAATTTTTAACCTCTGGATGTTCACGAACACTTACGCGTTCATCAGTGTGGTTTAGTCGCCCTGGTGCGAGCAATATTTTCTTGCCTCCATAAACAGAAATGGCCTGTCCAACAACAAATTTTTCTGGTACTGGTCTAGAGTATGGACGGTCGCGAACCTCCCAAGCCCATGGAAAGTCCGGATCTTCGGGTCTACATTCTAATATGCTGTACGAGAAGCAAGCCTGAGGGTCTCCCTCAAGCTGCCTGTACCCGCCGAAGATATAAACCTTGTTTCCGATGGCAACAATGGAGGGAGCAATGCGAGGATCCACGTCACTTGGCAGTTTGTCTTCATACCACCACTCACGCAGCTTAAGGTCGATCATAATGACCCTTGAGCTTCCGGTGTCTGATTCAGCGTCACACCCTCCAAATAGAAGGATGAAGGAGTCGCCATAATGACGCCAAAGTGTGCAACCTGGGAAGTTGAGGGCAGGCAAAGGTTGTTTCCTCCGCTGCCTATTGACTTCAGAGTATGGTGACTTGTAAGGCTCGCGGTATGTAAAAGCATTCTAAGTTTATATGAGTAGGATAAGCTGATTCCAATAGAAATACCCTTACAGTCAAATTCTCCCACTTCATGGTTGTCGTATTATAGCAGTAGAAATCCGAAGTTGGCTCTTCTTCTCCAGGGTGCCACCCACCGAACGTGTATACCCTCTGATTGTGAGGGTCATGGACCCAGCTTGCGTGGTCATTATATGGGGGGCAATCCCCTGCCATATATTTCACCGTCCAGTCCGCAGCCAGGAGAGAATGGCTAACCTCGGATGGTTGCCGCTGAGGTTGAGTTTGCGACTCTCCTTGAGTGTTGATCTTTCGTTTTTTGGAGGGTTTCCGTTTTGAAATATGGCTTGCGTGCATCCGAGCAACAAGTCGATCGCGCTTATGGCTACCACGCGATGAAGACGCGCCATTATTGTCTCGATCAATGTTCATGGCTTCGGTGAAAAAGAAGCGATCTGTTAACCTGCCAATCTTGACTCCAGAATACAACCCAAATCTGTATCCTCCGTTGAGATCGACTAAAACCGGACTGTAGCAGCAAATGATTTTTGACGTGAAGATATGTAGAGGCCAAGTGAGGATCTTGGTTGAAGTTCGGAGCCGGCTTGTGCTGATTATTTGTTACACAAACAAATCCCCTTTTAGGGGTGATCATCTTCCACAGTCCCCTAACCACTGACCACCATCTTCACTGCTCGTCAACGACAGATGCACCGTGCGCAGGCAATCATACAAGCGGGGAATGGGATCCTGTTCCTCGAAACTGAATATGGACAGTTTACCCTCATGGTCAATCTCATGGACGAATTTTCTTGGATTTTGATTGCTGTCAATTCTTGGAATACTCGTCAAGTGGTCTAACAATAAATGGACATCCGTGTTCTACAAAAATATCGTTGCCCGGCTTTATCTATTCCCGCTAGCGGAATCTCAAAATAGTCATGGAATACCATCGAGGCGGCCGTGTCAAGCTAGTCTGACGAAGGGTGTTTTTAACTCCCATTCTCGGAATCAAGCCTCCCAAAAGTGCATTCCACATTGACTGCCCCATTTAATACGACAGCCTTTTGAAGCCCAAAGAAAATAAGCAGGCTCAACTGGTGACTTGATGATAATTGATTTGCGGAGACGATCGTCGGGCTCAATAGTTTGTTTCCAAATTTTGGCTTTCCTCATACTTCTACTTACCACCTCGTCTCTATTTTTTGTGAACCTTGATCGGCCTTGACCACATCTACGTTCCAATACCATTTGCGCTTCCCAAGCTTTCAGACCTCGACAGTCCAATTAACACGGTGTTATGCAAGTCACGTGAACGTGACATTGCAACCGTGTCGATCATTATTGACTGCGCTCGAGGTGCTTGCACAAGATTCTCATGGCGCCGCTGGTCATATGCAGGGCGTGCACATGAACTATTAAGCCTTGATCTTGAATGAGTTCACGTACGGATCTTGCTGTCCTCCATCGCACTCCCCAGACTCGGTTTTAGATCAACTCCTTTGACATTCCTGGCAATCCCCTCCGTGGTGAGTACCACCTGGTGACGTACGCCATACACGAGTGGTGCCATAATCCATTGGGGAGCTGGGGAACCTACATAAACTCGTGAATCGCCAAACGATGAAACTTTCTGGTTTCCCTTCCGACTCCGAAAATGTTGTTTCAACTCGCCCATTTTATTGGGATCTTAGCAGCGGTAAGCGCAGCGCCGCAGGTCCAACTTGGCAAGACTACCCTCGTAGGAAGAGACATCACTCTGCTTGGGCTTGATTTCTTTGGCGGTACGATCCCATAATCTTAGCGTTGATCTTTTCTCCAACACCTGGTCCAATCAAAGGAATCCCCTTCGCCGAACCTCCAATTGGCAACCTGCGCCTCAGACCACCTGTTCTCAAAACATATTTGAATGTCAGCACATTCGACGCCAGTAATTTTGGAAAAGGCTGTCTCCAGAATGTGAGAAGAATTTCTTTTATTCGCTCTACTTGACTCAGTCGTCTTCCAGGGTGGTTCTCTCGCGCTTTTCTCCGAAGATTGTTTGACTATCAACGTCTACCGCCCAACGGGTACAAAACCCGGCGCAAAACTCCCGATCGTAAGCCTCTTGGTGTAGCTTACTGCGCCGTCTTCGAACTTACAACACCTCTAAACAGCTTTTCTGGACGTAAGCGATTTCCGCTTCTTCAAAGCGCCTCAGTGATGACTAGTGACTAGTTACGGAGGTGGATTTGATGCTGGTGAATCGGCGATATACAACGGGAGCGCCATTGTCGCTCAAAGTGTTGCTCGGGTACGCTGGCACCCATTTTTATATTTTTCACACTTCAACCGTTATTTAGGGTACTCCTCTCATCTACGTCAATTATAACTACCGCTTGGGTCCCCTTGGTTTCCCTCAAGGACAAGAATGTATAAATTTTCTCTATCATCGGAAGAGATTTCTTTTAGTAATTACTTACTCGACTTTTAGCCGACGACCGCCGTGCTTTGAATCTCGCCTTGAAAGATCAGCTAGCAGCTTTAGAATGGGTCCAAGCCAACATTGAGAAATTCGGCGGCGACAGGACTAAAGTAAAATTCATGCTGCCATGGATCTCACATTAATGTTGACTTCGTCTCAGGTCACCGTATTCGGTGAAAGTGCCGGGGCGATCATGACAGCAGTCTTATTTTTGAATTCGCCATTGGAACAGCTAGCTAGGGCAGCCGTGAGTTGCCCCGATTATTTTTATTTGAACGTCATATTCTTAAGCGGACCGACGGGAAAAGATCTTCGAGTCAGGCTCAGCAGCAACAGCACTCGAATTCAACGCAGCACGCCGAGAAGTCGACTGGCAGAACTTCGTCTCAGGCGTCCCCTCATGCGCGACTCTCGCCACGAGTGGAAACACGTTCGACTGTTTGAGACACGCCAATGAGACCGAAATGCTGTCAGGTGTCGTCAACGCGCTCAACAATGCACCAGAAGAATTCGGCTTCGATCCCACCATCGACGGCCCAGGTGGACTTTTCCCAGACATCGCCTCGCGGCTCCTCTCCAAAGGCCATTTCGCACGTCTTCCTTTTATAGCCGGTACCAACCTCGACGAAGGTAAATTATAGCCGCCATTTATTACGACGAGCACCCGAAATTAATTGTTCATTTTCCATTTTTTCTGAAAGGCACTATATTCACTCCACGGACGAACCTGAGCGACGCCGACATTCGATCGACGATCATTTCCAGCTTTTCGCCTCCGCTCGTCGATCCGGCGGTTCTTCAGGCAACCGCGGATAAGTTGCTAGAGCTGTACCCTGATGACCCAACTGTGGGGTCGCCATTCAATACTGGCACTGAGACTTTCGGGTTGGCTTCCAATTACAAGCGAGAAGCCGCTCTCAGTCAGTTCTTTTGATGTCCATTCTTAACGACTTGCTAGCTCATTGAAGTCCTCGTGAACAGTGGGTGACCTAAGTTTCCAATCACAGCATAGGAGCTGGATTCAAACCGCCAGCCGCGCAGGAGTGAAGACATTCGGCTATCTCTTCACTCAGCCACAACCAGGGAGTAATCCAGCTATAGGAGGTGCGCATACGCTTCCTGAATATACTGTTTCCCTAAAGTTGACTGTTCGAATCGGCAGTGTCCCATGGCTCCGAGGTCTTTTTCGTCTACGGCGCACCTCCCGATACATCACCCTCGGCCCTCCACCTCAGCAGTATTATGATCGACTACTGGGTCTCTTTCGCCACCAGTTTGGATCCCAACGACGGGCGTGGCAATCCTCGTAGGCTAATTCTAGTCTCTTTGCGTTATCCTTACTAAATTAAATTTCACTTTCTAGGCCCTCAATGGGCTCAATACACCCCCAAGAACGAGGTACGACAACCTAACTGACGCTTCATTCACTCACTGACTCCGTTTTTTTCATTGCCATAGGCCGTCCTACAGCTGAACGGCGCAAACACCACGATGATCCCCGACGATTACCGCAAAGAGCAGATCGACTTCATCAACTCGGATCCTACTGTGTTCCACCATCGCCGCGCTCTGAGGTCAAGGAACTGAGCCATTCACGAACAGCTTATGACATGATGTATTATTATTTTCACGCAAAATAACCAAATATACTGGTCTTCATGACTGCCCATGGCTTCGACAGGACGAAATTCGACGAAGCATTTCAAGACCATTGAAAGTGTAAATTGTGGTCAAAAGATATATTAAGATCTGGATTCAAATTACAATCTGATGGTGAATACAATAAGAACTAGGCTGAGCGTACGATGATGCTATGTAGTAGTCTGGTTGAAGCCAAGTGCGTAGTAGTAGTATGAACTGAAGAAAGCTACTCGTGAAATATAGTATGAACGAAATCGAAAGCGAATGGCTAGAAGCATAAGTTAATACAATATAATAACACGACGAGTGACTCAAGAAGGTCGAAGGTCACAAAAAAACGCAGACGAGAAGCCGGAAGAAGCAACAAGTCACCAACACCACCTAAGCCAGCGGCGTCGGCGTCCCAGGGCGCGTATGCCGTCTCCACCACCCCCTGATACCCCCAATCTGGAGCTGCTCCTCCGCCATAGAGTTAACCACAACCCGGCCCTCCGGCGCACTCTTCGGACCCCCACCACCACCTCCGCCAGCATGATGCGGCGCCTCCAACATCGACATCGACTTCGACACCAACCCAATCCCGCCCTCCGACGTCGTCGTCCGCACGCTCGCGGCGCTGCTGCTGCTCGTGCTGTACGCGGACGACGACGACTCCCCGTGCGACGACGCGATGCTGTTCTGCCGCGTCGGGACGATGGTCGCGTGCCGCTCGAGCGCGACGCCCGTGAACCCCAGCCCCACACTGCCAGGTTTAGGTTTCGAAGGGCGCCCGTTGGCCGTGGGCGTGGCGCCAGGCGAGGGGGGCACGTATATCGTGAACGGGCTCTCGTTCCTCTTCTCGGTGGTGATCACAGGGTTAAAAAGCGCGTCGATGAGCATCTCCGTCGTCTTCGTGCCGTACGCGAATGGGAGGCGCTGCACGTCGAAGGCTACTTCGACCTCTTCTTCTTCGTCTCCTCCTCCGGCCTCGGGGTCCTCGTCGCTGTCGCTGTCCGGCGGAGTGCTTTTATCTGATGGCTGTCGAGTGGACCTGGCCGTTTTGGGTATTCTAGCCGACTTGGCTGTGCCGAGTAGGTCGATTTCTAGTTCTTCTTGGTCATTGTACGGTCCGTAGATGTCGAGCGCTCGCGGGCGCTTCTTTACGATGTCTTTTTCTAAGAATCCAGCAATGCCGGTCAGGATTTCCCCCTTGGCGAGCGGCGGTGGGATGAAGTGCGATTCGCCACTGACGTACTCCATCTCGATCGTGAGCTGTCAGGAGTTGAGTTTTTTAAGCATGGATAAAAATACCAGAGAAGAAGGTAAGGTTTAGGCTACGCACTTTCAACGTGGCATTCGTCTTGCTCTCTTTGAGAAGGTACCGACGTTCAACACTGCCTTGATTGATGTATTCTGCGAGATTGAGATACACTGCCCCTAGCCGGGCGTTCTGAGGCGTGCCTTGGGGATCATCGGGAATGACGCGCTGCATGACCACCAGCTTGAGCGGGTTGGGCAGCACTTGGGCGTTTTCCCGATCGACATCGAATTTGAGAATAGGCTCTAGCGTATGGGACCAAACGACAGAATGGCTCTTCAGCTTAACAAAAGCTGTCATGCCACGCGCTGGTGTGGAGCTGGCATTAACCAAAGTAGGGGTAGTGGGTAGTGTAAGAGAGGAATTGTCCGAGGACGCGGATGACGGTGCGGGCCCCACAGTGAGAGAAGAGGAATTTGTGGTGAGGGAGGACGAATTGGTGCCCCAATCGACGGAGAGGTGTTGTGAGTGGTCTGTATGGGAAGAACGGGAAGAGACTGACGATGCCTGCGAGGACGACGTGCCACTACGGGTCATAGGGACAGAGGACGGGCCCGAGGCGGATCGTCCAACGCCGATTTTTTGCCGCGCGCCGACGTGTCCATTTTCCGTGGGCGAAAGAGCGTTCGACGCCTCTGTGGGCTGATCCCAGCTTGCCTCGGTCTCCCCCGAGTCCTCGCGCTCTTTGCCCTTCTCCGACACGGTCCTCTTCTCAGCACGGGCCTTGACCCTGTTCAACAACCCTTGCTTCTGCCCTATCGGCGTATGGACGCCCTTGAACTTCCATCGTACTCCAAATTCACCGCTCACGAACGGCACGCTCGATATCTGGTGTATGGTGATCCTTGCACGAAAATAGGTGTGGCGTGATAGTAGGTGACCGAGGGCACGTATTCCTGGGATGGGTGTGTGGGGTGTGCGAGGCGTTGAGGGGATTTCATTGACACTAATGTTGCTGCTATTCGCGCTGAGTGGCTTGTTGAGGAAGAGATGGTGCCTTGGTCTAGGGGATTTCAGCGTATCTTCTGGTGAAACACGCTGGGGTTGAGCGAGCATGGTGGTGGGGGTGGTCGAAAGACCTATGGTTCGACAAATTCTTATAAAGATAAGAAAAAATAGAATGCTATGGCTGGAATAGCGTGTGTTTCGTGATCTGCACACCCGGTGTAAACGTCCGTTGCGTCAGGAGTTTCGTCAGCGTGAATATGTTATTTCTGGGTCGGATGAGAACCGGGGATTATAAGAGGAATTGTGGGCCGACCGGGAGAGAAAACATTACTCGATGATGGAAGTCGGGAGAAAGAGAGGATAATGGGGAATGTGCTCATCACCCCTTGGGTTGTGTGGCCTCCCCAAATCACGTCTCAAAAGGCCCCAGGAACACAACATGCCTTGGCACTTCGGTTTCTCACGCTCGCCCGGCACAAGTCGCGGAGCATCCTTTTATAACCTCAACAAGGCATAAGCTGGAAAAAGTTTGGCTAGACATTGGAAAAAGATAACGGGATAGATATTGCATATGTCCGCAAGCTGACGGACGGACCTTCAACGAGAACAAAAAAGATAGAAATCTAGAGAACCTTGGCGGAACGGGTGAGTGGTGAGCGCTGCAGGACCGGTCAAACGCGGGGTTAGGGATAATCGATAACTGCTAAAATGAACCGACATGACGTCCGAGGTTTCAAGACGGGTATTGGACCTCTTGCCCATGGATAAAATTCCTTCGAAAAGGTCGACAGGGGACGAAGGGGACGAAGGGGACGATAAAGAGCGACAGAAGGGAAAATAGAAATGGAGCCAAAAATCAACAATCCTCTCCGGTCAATTGGGACTGGGCAAAAGGAAATGAGATTACTCCGGTGGTGAATTGAGTCCGAATGGCGACGACAGGAATGACGATGTTGGACAACTATGAACACCGCCAAGGCAGGTTAGGATACAGACCTGGCACGAGGCGCCCATGAAAACAGAGCAGTATTCGAAGTCGCCGGCAATAAGTGGTTGGAGAGCTGGAAGCCAAATCTTCCTTGCTCGACATATGGATTCGCAGCTCCCGACACATTCTGTTAAACTTATCCGCATCAAGAGACGTCAGATCCACCGATCCCGGACGTGGTTCACACGGCGGGTAGGTGGGGGGTACCCCCAAATTGGGACAGCCACGTAAGCAAGGCAAGCAAACGGCAAAACTAACACGGCACCGGCCAAGCGCATCTCAGTCAACTCAGCGCGCGAGATGATAGCACAACTCAACCCTCTCATCGGTCGGACGCATATCCGCAGACAAGTTCACGTTCGTATATCCTTCTCCTCATGGCAAACCGATACTGTACTCGTACATAATGTCCCATATCAATCACATTCATTTCAAACTGTCGCTATATTAACGGATTCTTCGTTTTCACCTGCGCGATATATTTCAGCATCACCAGCTCATAATCCATCTGTCAACACTTCTCCCTCTTCCCTCTTAAGTACTTAAGTTCTAAATCTTAATGTCAGCCCCTCCCCTAATGAACGCCCACCTCTTCTTGGCAATTCCTCAATCAACCAAGCACGCCTAGTCCTTTGCTCACGTTGTGGATGTATGTCAATCATGGTACAAACCAGCGTACCCTGCACCCACTATTGCAACATCAGAAGGGCTAGAAATGTGAGCGAGCTCGAAGTTGAGTGTCCGTAGCTGTTCCAGCGGAGTTGATTCAAACTTGATGAAAGAAGGACTTGCCGCTAAGATGCCGCTTCGCGGATATCACCGATTGTGATCGATCATGCTTTGTCATGGTTGAAGTTGACCTCCAAGATCGGTGGATCTGACACCTCTTGATCCGCATACCACTTAGAAATTTCGCAAAAGCCTATGAAAGAATGAAATTAGACGGGTTGAACTACAGACGAGAAGAAAGCACACCTCCAATACTTGCTATTGAGATCATGATAGCAAATCAACCGAAGGATTAGCAAAAAAAATTGTAAGTTGAAGGTGGAAAGTCACAGACAAGGAATCCGGAATCAAAAAATGAAGAGCTGCATCGCGTCGAGCAACGAGAAAAAGCTCCGCAAAGAGCATGAATTACGATTAGTCTAGCGATTAC
The DNA here is from genome assembly GCA_023014345.1 of Galerina sulciceps. Classification (NCBI taxonomy): domain Eukaryota; kingdom Fungi; phylum Basidiomycota; class Agaricomycetes; order Agaricales; family Galerinaceae; genus Galerina; species Galerina sulciceps. The sequence continues at coordinate 1,193,418 of JAEDXJ010000007.1, forward strand.
GAAGGAGGCCCCAAAGGTATTGGCCGCGCCTTAAGCGTATTATTCAAATACCGCAACGTCTCCTGCACACTACGCATCCAAAAAGTCAGCACCCATCACATATCCAATCAACCAAAAAAAACGCACCTCGCAAGCCCATCCGCCTTTCCCAGCCGTTTCGCAGCCAACACCCTCGCCAACCGCGCCGTCTTCATATTAAGCGGGGACGAGAGCGACACTCTCTGTTTCGGTGTCTTCGTCTTCGTCTTCTCAGTGACAGGTAGCAGCTCAAACGTCTTCTCCTTCCTCCCTCTGTTCTCCAGATCCTTACTCCTAACCTTCATCCGCAGCTTCATGCCCATGTACCCCAACGTCTCCGGCGACGTCGTCTTCAGGTAATTATCCAAGCCGCCTTTCTAAAACAACAGCAACGTAAGTAAAGCCAACCATCACACTTATACTTCATCAGCAAAGAAAAGCACCTTCTTAATCGTCTTCAAAGCCCTCGTCGTCACCTTCATGCGTATCTTCTCCCCCAATATCTCCGACGGCAGCCGCTTCTGCTGAACATTGGGCAACCACGACCTTCGTGTCTTGTGCTTCGAGAACGGGACGTTGTTGCCGTACTGCTTCATTCGGCCTTGGAAGAGGCCATGTTGGGAGCGCTTGAAGGGCTGGGAGACGACGTCCCATAGAGCTTTGCTGGGGAACATGGTCGTATTGCTGCAAAACGACGAACTTGGGTCAAAATTCGAAGCGTGGATGTTGAGTTTGTTCTTGTTAGGAATAAATGTGATCGGCCTCTCCAGGCTCGGATCAGTCTCAGCCTCTCCAGGGCTTTCTTTTGAACTTGCATGTCCTTTCTCTAAGCTCTATGGCCAAGTTTTCGAAGTGGTCCTCCTATCTTCAACCAGACGGCAAACTCTGCTGACTGTGTCCGCCTTAGCAAAACCGCAGACAACTGGGATAATTAGGAGATACATTCCACGCGATGACCCAAAGGCGCTTCGTCCCTGCTTAAAGGCCATTCTAGTCTGAGTGATTACTGAAGCTACTTCAAACCCCGGATGCTTAGGAACTCGTGCAAAAGGAGTATAATTTTACGCTATTGCCTACAATCCCATTACAGGCATCTAAAGCAATGAAAATTGTTCTCCCAGTACTTGACGCAAATGAAGAGGCGAAGATTGTTAAAAATCGAAATCTGAGAGCAGCCTTTTACCTTGAGGTGCTGTTCTCGATTTTCTTTTGCTGAGAATGATGCCACTTACCTATTTTCTTTTGACAAGGTCATCACGGTGTTAGTAGCTACAATAACTAATAAATTATAGAAAATTAGGGAAGTTTTATAAATAAGTGATAAAGTGGGTCACAGGTTCACCGGGATTCCTTCTTCATAGCTTCTTTCAACCGCGAGCAACAGTTGATGGATTTTGACCGCGTCATCAATCGTAGAATAACGGGCAGCATCACCCTCAGCGAAAGCTCTCCATATGGCAGCAACGGCAGGCACCGCACCCGTAGGTTCCTCCAGTTCTACCTTCCCGCCATTCAAATAAAGGTCCGCGTCCGAATAATCTACCACACTTTTGCCTTCCAATCTGATACTACCCTCCTCGCCCTCGATCTCCCATAAAAATTGCCTCCTGCCTGGTGTCGAAGGGTATCCTGAACGAATGAAGACGTTCACTAATGCACCTGACTCCAATATGCCCGTGATCGAAATGTGGTCGGGGAACTCGGACGGCACGGTCTGCCCTGTCGGCTCTCCTTTGTCGTTGACAAGTGTGACGGTTGGGTAGATGGTGGCACTTGTAGCGGAAATGGTCTTGAAACTACCGAGGATAGAGATGAGGAGGTCAACGTAGTGTCCACCGAGGGAACGAACAGGAGTAGCGCCTATTAATCATGTCATTAACTTTCCGCTTCAAAGGTATGCAAATAATAGGACTAACCATTTGCTTTGTGATAGTATGCTGTCCTTTCCTTCGCGATGGGAGCCCAAACTTGAACTTCTCTAGGTAACATGAAAATCTATAGCCGCGATTGGAATATGTCATCTACCTCATTTCGAATGAGAGCTCACCATGTTACTAGACCGAATAGCACCTATCTTTCCGGATTCAACAATGTCTCTCGCCTAAAAGAACTCGACTGTTACAAGCCCGTCTTTATAGCAAAGCGTTGTGTCCGTACCTTGACGAATACTGGGGACTGTCTGGCCTGTAATCCAACCATCGACCTGACCCCCTTCTTGCGCGCAGCGTCGGCCATCTCTTGCGTCTCATGTATGCTCGCGCCAGCGGGCCATTCGACGAAGAAGTCCTTCCCAGCGTCAATAGCCTGCATCACCGTCTTCTTGTGAGCCTGCGCTCGGACAGAAACGGCCACAAAATCCACTTCGGGGTCTGCGCTCATGGCAGCGCTTCCACTGTCGCCGTGGTAGGCCTTGACGGGGTGCCCTGTCTCTTGTGCGTATTTCTCCGAAGCCACTTTGGAAGAAGCGTCTGAGGACGTATTGATTGCGACGATGTCGAAGTGTTCTTTCATGGATGGCTGGGTGAGGGCTGGGCCAGTGACGGCTGCTGCCCAGCCTGTGGTCGAGAGACCTACAAAACCGATCTTGATGGGTGCCATGTAAATATCGTTTGTAAGTGTCCGAAGAGTTGCTTTGATTATCCTGTCTTGAAGCTCTGAGAGGAAGTTGTGAGCTCCTCTGTATCATTTCTTGAACCTATATACGCGATAGTCGCGATCTTCACGGGCACAGGTCCAAAAATATGGCCTGAGAAGTGCGATGTACATAATCAAAATTACGATCTAAAACATCGACGAATATTCCCGCACTGTGCTTGCTTGCACGAACAGGCTTCCTTCGAAAGAATCATGATCTGTTGAAGTGATCCGTTATGCGATATTGAGAGTTCCAGGACAATCGGGCTTATTTATGAACATGGTTTGTGATCACTATATTTTGTTTGTCAGCAACGCTGCAGAGTTTTGTAATCAGCCGTCAACGATGACTCTTACTGACTCGGAGTATTTCAAGCAATGCCGCCCTCAAAAACCATGGGTGATGAATAGAGTCCGCTTGGAGCCCGACAGAAACGGCGACAGTCAATTCCGTCCTTGGAGGTAGTTGCAAAGCAATGCGCTCTCATCCCAGTCTCTAGATTACTTTCTCAGAATAAACGCCCAGTGACCTGAAAGGGATTCAACGCTGCACAAATTTTGCCCCAGCCTTGCCGTTTTACAAGGGGATAAGGTACTTCCAAAAAGGGTATGTCCAACTCCAAATCGGGCATGTCTTTGGGTATCCACGCTGTATACTAATTTTTAGAGCTCTGTGTCAACTTGAACTGCTTCCGAGACAGGCATGGCATCCAGTCTTATTCATTTCAGCGGCGTTCTCACTTTGCGCGGCCTCTGTTGGCCAGTCGGTGTCTGATGTCGAGTTCAGCCGCATCGCCTTTAAGCATGGTCACAACCAGGTCTAATATGCCAAGTCGACGACGAGCGGTCAGACCTGGTCAGACTCTTCAGGACCCCGGTTTATATCAGAAAAGGTCTGATCCCGACTCTGGGGGTTTTGTCCGGACGTCATTTGGTGGTTTTTGTCCGGATCGGATCTGGCCTATAGGTGAAAAATCGCAAAAATTTGTTCGGATAACGCAAATTTTCTTCTCCTGAAGCTTCAAAAGCCCCAAAATCGCTCCAAAATCGCCTAGAACGCGTCGTTACATCAATTGCGAACGGTTTGTCATGAATACTGAAATTTCTTCACGGAAATTTTCGAAAAATTGGGAAATTCTCGTGTTTCTGTCCGGATGTGGACCTGGCCATCCCAGCGTTTTGACCACTTGGTGTCCGGATTGGCACCCGGCCGTTTTGCAAAAATTCAAAATTTTTGTCCGGATCTGGATCAGACCGTTTGTGCTATAATCCGGGGTCCTGACTCTTCCGAGGTAAGCACAGCTAGTTGAAATTTCGGGCTATATCTATTCGAGTATTCCAACGTTGTCACCATGGTCAGAAGTTGACCATGAAGATGACGGGCAAGGTAGACCGAAAGTTAAGCCGTAACTCACTCTCAGAATCACATTCACATTTTCATGCTGGAAAGGCGGTTGTGCTTCACCAAACCATGTTTGCAACCAACGTATGGAAGGCAACGGTAGTCGATTCACTAACTAGAAAGCAGAGAGGACTCGATAGAAATTCAATTTGTAGCTTGTATGCATTCACTGGAACTTGAAGTCCAATAATTTACGAATTGCCTGATTGAGATGGTACTGATACATAACTAGAAAGTACTAGAGCATGAGGAAGACGAAGACGACAACAGACGTGAGGCGCTGTAACAAACTTGTACCTGGAGATCTATTTTTGACGAAAGATGAGATGCCGAGAAGTCAGTTACGCGCAACGCAAGCGGTATTGGTTCGCCGCAGCCTTTCTGTGCAATGCGTCCAAGATAGCGCAGGATTTTTATAAAGCCTGTGCCTTCAACACCACAAATCCTCACCAATTTCCTTCAAACCTACCAGCTCATACACCTTACAAATAATATCTATCATGATCTTCAAACTCTCTAATCTTTTCGTCGCTCTCGCAGCCATCACCGCTGCAGCCTCTTCCGCTATCCCGGAGAAGCGCCAAAGTAATGTAGCTACCTGCTACTACTTTTTCAAGCCAGACGTCACCGTCACCCCGACTGTTGCCGAATTTAACTTTGGTATGTCCCATCTTCGTCCAACACATCTCATACTTACCTTTTTTTTCAATTCCTCAGTCATCGGGAAAGCCCTGTCTGCTGACGCAGGAGCCGCTGTTACCGTCAGTATTTTTTAAGCCCCTCTAAAATTTAAGCACTCAGCCATATGTCTTCAGAATGTGTTCACGTCCTTTGAAGCCGACGGCGATGTGTTCGGAGTCGTGAACAGAATCTCTGTTGAAGGAAAGACCGCCGAGGAGACGACAGCTATTCTCAATGGCTGGTCAGGACAAACCAAGGCTGGAAACCTTGCAAATTGGCTGGTAGAGTCCGTTGCCTGCCTCTGAACGCGTCTTTCAACAACCAAGTCGAGGAGGGGTGGGAAGTGAGAGATATAGATGTGCAATAATCTTACCGATGATCGCGATGAATTTTATTAGTAGATATCTGCGATATTTACAGCCGCTTTGAATTGTCGACAAATCGAGATTTTTTTATGCGGGACTTTCTGATCTTTTAATTTTCGTGAATTCGTTTTTGATTCTAACATGCCAGAAGAAAATAAAGTGTGCAGGCGTCTAGGGGGTGCTAGTCCCAGCCGACTTTGAGAGGGAGTAGGACTCTGAAAGATTGGAGCCGTCAAAATCGAATCCAAGAAGCACGATTTGCCTTGGTTGTAACGCCTTTAGAGTCATTATATGGCATCTTCTAGTTCCAAATAAGGAAGGCTTAGGTCCAAATCGGGCAATGGACTGATAGAATGCGTCGGATGCATCCTCACTGTTTTAGTAACTTTTACGAATGCCTGGGGGAGTTTACACAACACATCTGCTTGAACTCATTGCATACACGGTGTTGGCTGAGCAACTAAATATCTTCATACAACCAACGAAATCGTTTGACGAACATACCGACAATGTCAGACAATAAATTAATCACTGTCGACCTAACACTGTTCAAACTGCACGGTCTTCTCCACGTTTACCTCCATGGTTGGGAAGAACTCTCCACCGGGGTCTGAGCCGCGGTTCTGGCGTCCGAAAAATAAACATTAATACTCAAACATCAGCGATTTTATGGGTTATGCGGATGACAGCGCTTACGATGAACTGGAGCCTATCTCGGGGAGTCCTCATCTCCAGATCCAACAGGTCGCGCGCTTTGGCACGGCTGCGTCCTATTTCTTGGCGAGCGTTGAGTCTGGATTTGATAATGAGTGCTTGTGAAATGATGGAGTTGAGACGGAGAGGAGAAGACCCACGTTGCCAGTAGGGAGTTGGCGTATACTATAAATTTAGGAGGAAGATGGCACCTAAGTAAAATTCTTTGAAGACAAGAAAGAGGTTAAACTCACGCTTTCCAATAACGAAATGAAGACCCAGGAAGACCAAGTTGTTTTCGAGCGTCAGCCACTGGGCGGTGGGGCATCAGAAGGTGAGCGTTACGATGGGCGCCGCATCTAGACTCTTCAGACTTACGCAGATCATGGATATCACGGTGGCGGCGCTGTTGGTTGCAGCACACTTTTGTAAGGCAAAAAAGTAAACGAAGGAAGGGGATCAAGAAAACCTTGTTAAGGACCCAATTTCAAAGGTGTACAGGACGAGAGCGTCGATGATTTCGTTGAGGCTAGAAAAATAATTGAGTCCGACTCTACGAGTTTTGGAGATGAGAACAAAGAGACCTCAAGGATTGCTTCCGGCTCCGTTGGAGGAGAAAGAACAGGGAAAACGTTACGAGAATATCGACGGTCGACGAGAGAGCGAGGCCGACAGAGAATAGCCACTTGAAGTGGCGTTTGAAGAGCGTGAAACTTCTCAGCGTTATCCTGAATATCAGCCTGAGGAAGTTGATACTTGGAGAGGGAGGAAGAGAAAGTCTTACATTTCTCCGCCAGAAACTGAGGGTGATGTTCAGTTATGTATCCATATCTGAACTCAGAATTAAAATGTCGCTCACCGGAGGCAGCAACTTTGACGCAAGAATGATTAATGGTTGACAGAAAGCGAAAGATTGTTCGACTGACCTAATCTACCCAAGGCGAGAATCAGCTGGCTTGGCAGTGAATAATCTCCTATAAAATGTACGATTTAAGATTTAACGTACAATGGGTGCTGTTAAGAACGCGTTCTTGTTACTGACTAAATCATGTCAGAAAATGCGAGGGTTTCCCAGAAGGAAGGAGCTCACGGCGATAGATTCGGTGAGCGAAGAAGCTGGAAAACGATTGTTTATTCTGTGTCACACTGATTGAACACTGGAAATCAACGAACCACTGCGCAAGGAAGGTCAATATAGCCTGGTTTGCGAGTTGTCAGATCTATCGTAACAGGTTGAACAGTGGGAGGTACCGTGAATATGACGCTCAACTAGTGCGCGTTAGTCGGTTATGTAACAGAATGGAAATCCCACTGACTGCAATCGTCCTGTAGATTTTTAGTCGTCTTTCAGAAGCAGGAAGGGGTGGGCATACATACTCTGGAATGAAGTCAGTCTTGCTAACCTTGCCGAAGCTTGCTATGAGGTAGTCCCACATCGCGGATATTACAAAGGAGCTGTGAGCCAAATCGAGAATCCTATTCGGATTAGGATTAGCTGAATTCGCTTAATGAAACGAGGGATGATACTGACCAAACGGCAATTACCTATAGTTATAGTTATGTATATCAGAAAGATATAGCACAGAAGACGCAAGCCACCTACTAGGCTCTTCAAGGTTCTGCTATCCTGAGGATATAACTTGAAAAATACAATGCACTGGACTGTCACGATGCCGGAGAGGCTAGAGCTTGTAAGGAGATATAAGAAGGAAGGCTGGGGAGACTCGTACCCCGACGCGAAAATCGAGCCAAGGAACATGGCGCCATAAGTCCCTGGTATGACCTCCATTAGGGTTATTCAGAGTAGGCCATTTGGCTTGCATTTGGCGGCCATTTGACTTTCGATGAGAGTTGATTTTGAACGCGGGAAATTTACAGTCACTGGGTGACGTCCATTCGCAGTTTGAATCAGTCGCAGGTGCCGAGGGAACGGATCATTCAAAAATGCCGTATTTCGGCAGGATGTTTCATTTCAAAAAGTTTGCGGACAAATGGGCGAAATGAACACACGATCAGAGGGACAGCAGTCCGTTCTCCGGGTGTTCTTGATGGGTACGACAAACTGATGAAAACGGGGACAGCGAGAGAGTAGCGGGCTGTTCTTTCTCACACTCAGTAGGTTATATAATACATCACATTGCCGGGGGAGCGTGATAATCAGAATCAGTGGTCTCTGACCATTCAATATTAAAAATTAGTGAATTGCTACCATTTCATTGATCAGAGTTGGTAAATTTGGAGCGTTTTACATTGAATTTAGCTGAGGTCTACCATTTCTGGTGCTCAGATATGGTACTCCTGGACTGTTTCCCTTGAGATCTGGTTTGTTTCTACCATATCCAACTCCCAAAGCTCATTTTTAACCATTTCCAGGCTTTAAAAATGGTTTTATTCAACCATTTAACAGGAGGATAGTTGAATTTCACCATTTCCAAGGCTCAGGAATGGTAAAATTAAACCAATGACCAGTAGATCAGTTGAATTTCACCATTTTCCAGTCTCAGGAATGGTAAAATTCAACCATTTACTAGGATATCAGTTGCATTTTACCATTCCTGAGACTTGGAAAGGGTTTTATTCAACCTTTTACCAGAAGATCAGTTAAATATTACCGTTTCTGAGCCTCAGGAACAGTAAAATTCAACCATTCACCAGAAGATCAGTTAAATTTACCATTTCTGAGCCTCAGGAACGGTAAAATTCAACTATCCGCAAGGAGATCAGTTGGATTTTACCGTTTCCGAGCTACAGGAATGGTAAAATTCAACTATTCACTAGGAAATCAGTTGAATTTCACCATTTCCAAACCTCAGGAACGGTAAAATTCAACTGTTCGCTGGCAAATCAGTTGAATTTCACCATTTCCGAGCCCCAGGAACAGTAAAATTCAACTATTCACTAGGAAATCAGTTGATTTTTACCATTTCCAGGCCTCGGGAACGGTAAAATTCAACTATTCACAAGGAGATCAGTTGAATTTCACCATTTCCGAGCCTCAGGAATGGTAAAATTCAACAGTTCACTAAGAAATCAGTTGAATTTTACCATTTCCAAGCCTCAGGAACGGTAAAATTCAACTATTCACTGGCAGATCAGCGGAATTTCACCTTTTTCGTTCGGAAGATATTGATTGTCCGTCCTCGGGGCACTTGATGGCAATGCTATTTTTAGACGCCTTAGATCAGTCATGGTCGCATCCGGGTCGCATCCCCAGTCAAACATTGCACCAGATAAAAACCATCTTCCAGCAACACTCTTGTTATTTTAACAGTCAAAGATGGTTCTTTGGGCCACAGGACTTTAATATACCTTATTTTATGCGAAATATATGCCAGAAATGAGCCATTAGGAGCCTCTAAATCTGCGGGTAAATGTTCACATTATTCAGTATAATGGGATTCCAGCCCTAATATTTGTAAGTAAATAAGTTTCTCCTGGATATATGAATGCTTAACACAATCAACTGTAGTTGGTATCATGGGGACAGGGAGAAACAGGCATGAGTTGTTACCTTCTCTCATGTACCCAAAATCATAATAATGGGCCTTAAAAATCATTGAGCTAGGTCATAAACCTTTTAAGTATATTTTATTACTTTAATTACCCAAACCATGGGCCTATAACTTTAAAATTTGGTGCACAATTAAGGAAATAGCACAGGAGTCACAGAATCACTGTATTTCGCAATTTTTGTAACGATTAATGGCCTTAAAAATGATATAAAGACATGGATCGAGAGAGATTTTTATTTGGAACAGGGATCAAAAAACCGATTAAAATTTGGAGAACTTTGTGGAAAGATATGAGGAGATTACACGCAAAAGACACGGAATTGATCGAGGTGTTTACAAGCTTGAGTTAACATTAAATTAAGCTCGTGTCCAGCTACAATTTTTGTTACAATTTTCCACAGAATCATTCAAATCATACGAAACCTTTTGTAATCTCTTTCTAATGTAAATGCTCTGTCAATGGTGACCTTAAATAATTTTTATGACCATCACTCATTGTACAAAATACAAAATATGGAGATTTTCGCATATTTCAGCCATTTTTGCAATTCTGCATCCCATTGTAAAGATTTAGGTCTACAAAGCTGGAATATATAAGCTACAACCATTTAAAACAAAATTACAGCTTAAAAAATCAAGTTGCACCATGCACTGGTGTTACTTTTGGCCGACCATCAGGAGCAGTGTTTTGACCGGGGATGCGACCCGGATGCGACCACGGCTGATCTAAAGCGTCTAAAAATAGCATTACCATCAAGCGCCTTGAGAACGATCAATATCCTCGGATGAAAGGTAAAATTCCACTGATCTGCCAGTGAATAGATAAATTTTACCGTTCCTGAGGCTCATAAATGGTGAAATTCAACTGATCTCCTAATGATCAGTTGAATTTTACCGTTCCTGGGGCTCGGAAATGGTAAAATTCAACTGATTTGCCAGTGAACAGTTGAATTTTACCGTTCCCGAGGCCTGGAAATGGTAAAAATCAACTGATTTCCTAGTGAATAGTTGAATTTTACTGTTCCTGGAGCTCGGAAATGGTGAAATTCAACTGATTTGCCAGCGAACAGTTGAATTTTACCGTTCCTGAGGTTTGGAAATGGTGAAATTCAACTGATTTCCTAGTGAATAGTTGAATTTTACCATTCCTGTAGCTCGGAAACGGTAAAATCCAACTGATCTCCTTGCGGATAGTTGAATTTTACCGTTCCTGAGGCTCAGAAATGGTAAAATTTAACTGATCTTCTGGTGAATGGTTGAATTTTACTGTTCCTGAGGCTCAGAAACGGTAATATTTAACTGATCTTCTGGTAAAAGGTTGAATAAAACCCTTTCCAAGTCTCAGGAATGGTAAAATGCAACTGATATCCTAGTAAATGGTTGAATTTTACCATTCCTGAGACTGGAAAATGGTGAAATTCAACTGATCTACTGGTCATTGGTTTAATTTTACCATTCCTGAGCCTTGGAAATGGTGAAATTCAACTATCCTCCTGTTAAATGGTTGAATAAAACCATTTTTAAAGCCTGGAAATGGTTAAAAATGAGCTTTGGGAGTTGGATATGGTAGAAACAAACCAGATCTCAAGGGAAACAGTCCAGGAGTACCATATCTGAGCACCAGAAATGGTAGACCTCAGCTAAATTCAATGTAAAACGCTCCAAATTTACCAACTCTGATCAATGAAATGGTAGCAATTCACTAATTTTTAATATTGAATGGTCAGAGACCACTGATTCTGATTATCACGCTCCCCCGGCAATGTGATGTACTGTAGTATTTCGAATTGTTCGGCCGGGGGTGTGACCTGGGACAAGTTGGACGAAATTTTTGTTCCGACCATACAGGACATGACCTGTGACATCGGCCAAATTTTCGTCCAAAACGCGGGGCGCAAGCCCCGCGAAGCGCTCGGGAAGCTCACACTTCGGAGCCGCCGCCGTCCATCTGCCTTGTGACGAAGGACAAGCGACCGATTTCGGCCACGTCCACTGACCTTGTGACCCGTGACGGCCGAACAATTCGAAATACTACAGTATTATATAACCTACTGAGTGTGAGAAAGAACAGCCCGCTACTCTCTCGAAAACGGCGGGCTGTCCCCGTTTTCATCAGTTTGTCGTACCCATCAAGAACACCTGGTCACTTGCTGCCTATCCGCGATCAGAGTTGAATTTTGCTTTTCGGGCTCCGCCCAATTTTGCTCTGTCACGGGCTCGTCACCCACGTCCAAATCAACAACTCAAATGAAACCCCAAATGACATCCAAATGGTCTACTCTGAATAACCCTATTGCAAGAAAGCAGGTGATGACTTTTGCTTCCGATGTAACTCTCTTCGATGTTTAAAGAAAGTGTTCAACGCTCAAGAAATTTCCGCGTCTTTTCGTTTCTTCTCCAATACGGTGGGAGCATATTGGGATTCTCCGATTCGAAGACCACTGCGTTGTGTGGGGTTGATATTGTTTCTAGGGCTAGTATCAAGAAGTCCACTGCCTGAGAGGAATGCGCAGTGGAAACGAAGAATACGGTGTGAGACTGATTAGAAGAGCTTTTTCGCGTAACATCTTGGGATATAAACTGAATTTCCCGGCATGCTCTGAACAAGTTATTGAGGTGACTGTTTTTGCTGGATGTCCTTTCCTGAATCAAGGTACCCCAGAAATTATTCGAGGCCAGCATTATACGAAAGAATTTAGAGACCATACGATTATCACCCCTAAGCGTTTACAGGAGGATTGGCCGGCAACGATAGAATCAGCTTTGTTGGGGAAAGTCGAAGCAGCCGGCGAATTCACCCGTAAATAAAGAAGCACCCGGGTCCCAAAGTCTAAAGTTCTAAAAAATAAATTTGGTGTCTTCCAGCTTGGCGTGGGCAGACTGCACCATCCTAGACGCAGTTCGCAAAGACTTCATTTTGTTTTCATTACACATATTCGTTCAATGCAAGACGAACAAACTGCTGTCCAATGAACGATTTCTCGTTTTACCGGAAACCAGAAATCAGCTTCCTAGGATTTGAGAGAAATATTTCGAAGAGATAGTGAGGAAGTCAAGAAGTGGAAAGGAAGTGTCAAAGCAGCGGGACTGACCGGAGTTCATAAATATTTCTCACAACCTTTTTCGGAATGAAATTCGACAATCCTCCTTGCCGTCATGTTTGTTTCTGAGCAATCACCGTCAGCATAGCTGAAACTCACCACTTGCTATCCTTATTACCAAGGATCTTCCTGCGCCAAAATAAGAGCATCACGAGGCCCATACTTTGCTCGCGCGTCTTATGACCTTCCTACTTTGGGGCCAGCCCCGTTCTGCAGGATATTTATACGAATTTCCCTCACGCGAATGACCGAGCCTCTTTGCTTTCACACCTCCTTCTGCTACCATCTCACAGCGCTCTAATGCCCGCCCTTACCTTTCCTGCATTCCCCGACGACATTCCGACCCATCCACTCTTGGTCATTGACTACCAACTGATCAAGGACAGAAATGTTGGCGAAGTCGACAGACTATGGGAGGCAGCGACGAAGCTCGGGTTTTGGTAGTAAGTATTCAATTGGACTTCTTTTACCCACTCACTCTCTTGGCTGATTGAATTTACGACTAGTTTGAAGAACCACGAAGCTGATGCGCTTGTCGATGGGATGTTTGAACTCGGCGCGGAGACGATGGCCTTGCCCAAGGAAGAAAAAATGAAATTCGAGCAGGGCGACGAGGGAATTTCATTCGGGTTGGTTTCCGGCACTTCCGACTTGCCAATATTTCCCGCTGACGATCATGACGCAGGTACAAAGCAGCCGGCGCCAACGCAATCGACTCCACAGGTGAACTGGACACCGCAGAGTTCCTCAACGTCGCCAAAGACGATGCTCTCGCATGGCCGAAACAAGCCCGGCGTGCTTACCCGTCCACAGTGAACGCCCGCATGGAATCCACCATCGTACCATTCGTCCAGAAGTCGCTCGAAATCAACAACACCATACTAGATATTTTCAGCGACAAGCTCGGCCTCCCGGCAGGAACTCTGCTTCGATATCACCCCGCGGACGAGTTCAGTGGGAGCGAGACGAGAGTAATTAGAAATGCGCCTACTTCGAGCACGTCGAAGGTGGCGATTGGGAGCCACACCGACTTTGGGTCTCTCGTAAGCGGGTTTTGCGTGCTCTGATGGGAATAGCCACTTATGTCAATGGTGCCTCCTCGCTGAACCTCAGTCTTTTCTTCATAACAGGCAAGGTGGTCTTCAAGTGCTACCTCCGGGATCCGAGTCATGGCAATACGTCAAGCCCATACCGCGTCATGCGATCTGCAACGTCGGGGATGCGCTGTCTATCTTTAGCGGCGGCATCCTTCGCTCCAACCTCCACAGAGTGCTGTAAGAATATCCCATCCCCCATGTCTTCTCTTTCTCTTTCTCACCTAATCGTCTAATCCTGATCCTGGCCACCCACAGCCCACCCCCCGGTGCACAAGCCGGTCTAGAACGCTGGTCTCTCGTGTTTTTCATCAGACCCGCCAACTCGGTCGTGCTGCGCCCCCTAGCCGAGGACAGCACGGTCATCGCTGAGGCCGTCCGGGCTTCGTCCGACTCTGAGAAGCTGAATACGGGGTCGACTGCGCTGGATTGGTTTTCGAGGAGGATTCGCAATCAGAGGATTAATAATAGGAAGGTAAGTGCCTCTGCTGTGCTGTGCTGTGCTCTGCTCTGTGCGCCTTTGCGTGCGCCGTGCGCTATTGGTGTTGATCTGCTTCTATTATTAATACTTATTAATAGGGACCGGAAACTTGGATGGCGAGTCGTGGAACGGAGCGAGTTGAAGTGCGTTGAAGCTTGATGATGGTGATGCTATTTATGTTGTGATATCGGACCGTTGTACCTGTATTCATTCATTTGCCGTGGACTTTTTGATTTTGAATTTGATATTCTTACGACAATATGTTATGCGACAATGCAATAGGTTTCCTAGTATTGCATGGGATGGAGGTAATTAATATAGTTGTGAAATATTACATGCTTTTTATCTATCTACTGTCAATGCGATCTTGATAGAAGTCTAGGAGGAGGCACGTTCTTCGTTGACTGCGGGTCCATTCACGGTTTCATTTTTAGCAAGAAAGTTTCCCAAAAATTGAATTTATATAATACATTCCAAGAACGAGACGAGGAAGTGTAGGAAACAAAGGCTGTTGCTATAGCTTTGATCTCCGTATGCCAACTCGATTACCAGAACCAGATTTCGCACTTCCACTCGCAGCACTAGCGACAGCACCAGCCCCGACGCGGGAGTCAAGGCTCAACTTGAGCCCGTCTAAAATATCGACGATGGCTAATGCGAGAAGATCGGGCTGTTCTTGGACGACCTGCGGGATGGGGGAAAGGGGATGTCGTTGGAAAAGTGTGCACGGCGAGAAGCGAAGAAAAGAGAGGGAAAGACGGGAAAGGAAAGGACGGGTGTGAGCATGAGGGAGAATAGGTTAGTATACAATGCGTACCATATGTCCGGCGTTCTTGACTTTAGTCACGGACGCGACGAGGCGTCCTTCGGCAGGGTCGCTAAGCGAATCTTGGATGAAGTCGTGTCTGGGTAAGTGGTCGTCAGATAACAACTCAGCGGGGCACGGCGGTTTATAAGAGTGATAAGAGCGGAAACGTACACCAACTCAGCCCGCGTCCCCCAGATCAGGTGGACAGGCAGCGCATGACAGACGCGCCCGACCTGCAGCGCGCCTTCGTAGTGCGGCTCGACGTCGGGATATGACGCCGCTTCATGCCGTTTGTCGCATTTCAGAGTTACCCCTCCCGACGGGGACTCTTCGAGGCCGTATTCCTACCACCCAAAAAAATCCAACCAGCATCAATATAAACAACGCACAGAGAGCGATCATGACGATGCGCACGTACCACCAAGAGCCTCACCACCCTTTCATCCCAGAACTCCCATGGAATCCGCTTCCTGAAATACGCGTACGCGAGCTCCGTCGACCCCCAGGTATCGCGCCGCGCGGAGGTGGCCGAGACGGCGAAGTCCATCTCTGCCATGCGGTCTTCCCGATACGCGTTGAACAGCTCGCGGGTGATGAGTGTCGGCTCGATGAGGATGAGGGCGGGGTAGGGGAGGGCGGTAAGGGGGAGGTGCTTGGTTGTTAGTAGACTGTGTTTGTTTGTAAGGGAGGAATTAGCCAGGGGGGAGACGAAAAGGAGAGGGACGAACACTGCTGCTGCTCCTGCTGAGTGCCCTAGCGGGACGATGCGGTGTCCTTGCATCCGTGGAGAGGTGATGAATGCGGTTAAAGCATCTGTCCATTCGTACGCAGCTGTAGTCGACTTTTCAGTATAGATTTTATTGAGAAGGGGAAAGGTATGGACTTACAGACACCCTCTGGACGGCCTTTCAGTGCTTCGCGGTTAAGCACCGCAGAGTCGCCGTGGCTCTGCCAGTCGAAAGACCATGCTTCGCGAACGCGGATGCTCTCGTGTTTTGGCTGCTGCAGGTCGAAGAGGCGTTCGATGACAGGCTCCCATTGTTCCTTGTCTGTGTATATTGCTCTCATAAAATACAGCACGCTGGTGAAGATAGTAACTCACGAGATCCAATGCAGTGCGTGAACAGCAGCGTCAGACCACGGCGCTCCTGCTGCGATGAGCCTTTGGTATATCGTTTTGCAGCCATCTTCAACGCAGGCGTCGCGTCCTTCCTTGGAGGTCCGTCAAATACGAAGGCGTCGACGTTCATGGTTATCCGTATTACTACCAAGTGGCCTTCAATTTAACCTGGAACCCTCAGCCCTCGAGGATGTAGATTCGGTGAAGAAAGGGCTCATATTGTTGTCAGAGCCGCTGTTTCCTTGCCAGAGGTCTGTCGCCACTGCTCCGCATGGAGTTTCCAGAAAAAGAGAATATCACGTGGTGAATGGCGACTCTGCCGCCTAAGAGGGCACTGTAGCTATAGTGGTAGGTCTCTCACGGAATTAATTTTAAATTAATTCGCGCCGCAGGCGCAAGAAAAAAAATTAATCAACTGGTGAACCAAACGTACAAAGACTACCCAGAAAGGTCAGTTGAGCAGTGGAAAGCCTTACTGTCCTTGCTGGAACAACAAGTTGTAAAATATTTCTCATACTGAATGATAATTAATTTCTCCTCATCTTCATTTTAAATTAATTCTCTCCTGAACCGTGATCACAACAAAGTTCTCAATGGTTCAGACATATATATACAGCCTTTATCATCCTAGCCATGAGATTGGAAGCACTGAATAATTATCTGTCCACCAAACAATCAATTATCTCAGTGACAGACACTGAATCTATCTTGAAGTTTGAACTTGTATTTGAGTGGTGTAAGCTGGAATATAACAGAGTAAAATTCAACACAGGGACTACATTCATTAAATAGTGAACTCCATTTTACAATCAAGAATTCAGAAACATGGGTCCATGGTCAAAGCACAAATTTTATTTCGGTTTTTGCCAAATTCTTGCTCCCTAAAAATTGCACCAAGCTTTGGACTAGATAATTAAAAATTCTTAGGCACTTTTTCCTCTCTATATACACCAAACTCCCAGAAATTATGGTGCTAAATTGAATTTAACAGACCCTATAATGTTCACTGGATGAAATATTAATTTTTCTCCGCGCTTCGCGCGGCTTACTTGTACACAAATATTACCTTATCTATCCGTGAATTTGCCTTTAATATTTTTTAACCCTTTCAGGGAATAGAACACCTCCGTCTGCGGTCTGTAGTTGCAAAAGATCTAACCAGAACTACATATTTTACATTTTCCCCCCTAAATAATGGAGATTTTTCGTAAAAGTTTAAAAGATAAGATTAGATAGAGTCAATAGACAGTTTTACCGTTTTATTTTATTTTTCTTAGGCGTATTTGGTATTGTACAGCGCGATGAAGTGCAAGGACTCGAGGCACAGCCCGGGATCAAAGTTGTGCCGCGTTAGGTTAGGTTTTAAACTCCGACAGGACCTAACACGCCCACCACTATAAGTGGACTGCCCCTAAGAGTCCAGACGAGGTGGCGGATTCAGAAACGACCAATATAAACCACAGAAATTTCGGTAGACCAGCTTGAGGCGGAGAGGGGCTTCGATGAAAGAAGATCGTGCAGTGGTGACGGTTCGAGATCTAGAAGCTCCCTGCGATTTCGAAGTGAGCTCAGTTCAAGCGGAGAATGAATATTATCTTCCGAGTTCCGCCACGATCCTCCAGATCTTTCCTCGTTCACTTTTCATCCTTCGCGGTCCTTTCTGTCTTCGCCTGCTTTTATGATATTGGGTTAACCAAGTCACTGTTATGTCCGCAATCAAAGTGCTCCTTCGGGTAAGAGTGATAATGCCAAAAGTTTGTACTGAGTTCTGAGAGTTGAAAACGACCCACTTGCATTAGCGAAAATATATAGATAAAAGCTTGCAGATCGCCCACAAATTTACCAGGACACCTCCATTATGTGGCCGTGAGGCTTAGCATGGCATTTAAGAATACGCTTCGTTTTATTTTGCTAATGCTGCAAATATTTTTTAAAATCGGTAAGATAGTACTACCATAGCTCGACCACAGCGGAGACTTGCTAATTGGTGGTGCAGAATAGAGACAAGGAACTAATACTGGCAGTTGTCTGACTATTTCCCAAAAGTCTGGTCAGGTTGCTCTGTGCGATTGGCAGCTTTCTCAAGGGTGTAATTGAAAACCTCGTCGCGCTGATAAGATTAGATCTCGAAAAGGCCAGATGGTATGCCCTACCAATAATTTCTGGATAGGAAGGAAGGAAGTATATTATACTGACACGATCCCCCATTTGAACAGTCAGGTCATCGCAGACTAACGAGTATTTACTATACAGGTGGGTAGTGTTGCTTGCAAAATTGGCAAAGGAATGCACAATCAGCTGATGCGTTGCGACATTCCGCTTTGGTATATCGACTGTCTCCTTTTGACATCTCTTCCCTCAGAAAACCCCACACGGTGAATACCCCACTCGCCATGCTCAGTTTTAGTCTAACCGACTCTGAACCGAAGAGGTATTAACTTGAAGCAGAGTATTTGACACTCACTCGAAGGTAACTTTTCGGTTAATTTCATGAGGCCCAAACCCACTCAAGACGAGGACAGATCGAGGTAAAGAAAAATATAAAAAAATAGATCCGTCGTTGGATAAGGCGGACACAACAGACCCAGAGCACATACGAGATCTGATTCCAAGATCCACGACCTTGTCCCGTTTGATCACGGCGGCTACGGAATCAATTGGCGCCGAGGCTTTTTCTCACAGAGATCGTCGATGCTGCCATGATCAATTCCACTGATCGATGATCCTCTTGATCACTCCTTCACCTTCGTCTTGAACTCAAGGAATTATGTTGGTTGGAAACGACGAACACTAAGCACCCTTCACAAATCTTTTCTGACTCAGTCTAACGTTCGTCGTTAATATCCGAAAAGACCGTTTCGTTCTACATTCGTCCACTTCTTTCTGAGAACTATAACGGGAACAAAGTATAAGTACTTTTGTGAAAGAGACGAGGCTTGCCATGCGACGCAGTTCACAGATGCCAATGACTGGCCTACGTCATATTCTATTGTTTAGAATGAGGATTTCCCTTTGTTAAGATAGAAGTCTATGACCATCCGACTTGGTTTCCGCTTTGATAGATGCGACGCCGCGCCTGCTTCATAACCTGAGAGGCGCGCGGTTGACTAATGGGGCCTGAGATGTAATGCGTTAGTCCAATCGCGCAGCCCGATCTTTGGTCTCTTCTTTAAATCGTGGAGGGAGTAATGTTGTCATGACAAGCCCAGAACTCCCTTTCAACTGTCAAAGAAAGAGTTCCCTTTGATGTTATCCTTGTCAAAGACTTTATTTTTACGAAAGAGATTATCCTGGCCTGGGTAACTTGAAGGTAAACCCCGCTCAGCAGACGGCAGAATTCCCTTCTTTTCCCAAGAGGACTGCAGAAGAGGTTGCGAATGCTCACCTGCTCCAGTTCTGGCTTTGGGTTAATCGACAACGACGCTTCCGCTTATTTCATAAGAGTAAGGACGATCAAAGCGATCCATTAAAGGGCTATTGAATACGACGTGATAGAAGGACTGAATTGTGATTTTATGTGGAGGAATCGCACTCACTGGCTAAAGGTTTGAGGAGATTCATTCCGTCGCATTTATCCTGATCAGATCAGGAACATCTAGGGCAAACCCACATTCAATCACCCTTTAGGCTTGTCGAACATAGTGGACTTCACCATCAATCATACCGGGCTATCCCTTAAAAAACCTAGTAGAACCCCCAATATTGGTTTCCTGTTCGGGAAAATTGACCGTAAATTATGGGGGTTCTACTTCAGTGTTAGCGACAGCGTTGAAGTCGCTTTATGCTGAAAAGTCGGTCACTGTGAGATCAGGATTATCGACCAGAATTAAGCGAAAAGGTGGGGATCAAAAATAATCTCGATCATGTGCGTCCCGAATTCGGACACTCGGCTCAGGGTCCCTACGGAACCTTGCCCGGAGATGGAAAGTATTGTGTAGTTTCGCTGGGAGTCTCGCCATCGACCCTTAGATTTCGTTGGGATGTCGGGCCATATAAATCTATGGTTCGAATTAGCAACGTGCTCTCTCCCGACCCCCTTCTCTCCTATCCCTCCAGTCATCGCGGGAATCCCTCATCTCGTCGTTCAGCGCGTTTGATAGATTCAAGGTGCTTCGGCGTTCAGTCACGTTCAGACAAGTTGGTGTTCATTTCAACGCGATGCCCGCTCAAAGAGGAAGGTCTCCAAGACAGGATAAATTTTACGGTATGTCCTTGTTTTCTGTCAATCGACGCGCTTCGAGTTTCTCATCCACCTGGCTGTCCATTCAAACTTGAAGATGAAAATGTTTTAACGGCGTCACCGCTGGCGGGAAACTTCTTGGAGTTCGCGCCTACCGTCACCGCGACGACATTCGAGCAGCCTTCGTCTGCTACCAATACCGACAATTGTTTTTCCGAGCCTGACCTGTTCGAATTTGACCAAGATTCAATCGAGCCTCGTCGAACGGCCCATGGGAGAAAGAAGCCACTTAATCACATACCTCGTCCTCCAAACGCCTTCATTCTTTTCCGTTCATCGTTTATCAAGAGCCGACATGTTTCTACTGGGGTCGAGACGAACCACAGCACCCTGTCCAAGATCATCGGACTCACGTGGCAGAGCCTTCCCCATGAAGAACGCCAGAAATGGCATGCAAGAGCCAAACTTGCCCAGGACGAACATAAGCGCAAGTACCCACAGTACTCCTTCAAGCCAGTCCATAATAAGGCAAGGGGCACGGAAAGGAAGAAGGTACGGGAGGTTGGACCCAAGGACCAGAAGCGTTGTGCCAAGATAGCGGAGCTGTTGGTCTGCGGCAAGAAGGGCCAGGAACTGGAGGATGCCATACAAGAATTCGACAAGCACCATGTCCCCGAAATCGTGACGCGATTCGAGACGCCCATTACCGCGAATAGCTTTTCGTCAGCGACTCCCTCTAACTCGGAGGCGGATTCTTCATGGCGCTTACCCCGGTCGCGCAAGCCATCTTCGTCCAGCTCCCGTTCGTCTGTTATCAGCCGCACCCCGTCCCAGTCTCCTCGTCTGATACTTCCCGCGCATCTTCGAGAAACACCAGAACCTTCTCCCACCATTCCTTTTGAAAGACTCTCGTTCATGCCCGACCCCTCTCCCCAATTCGTGAGTTTTTTCGTATGTTCAGGACTCGGCTCTGAGCTGACTTGATGATAGGATATCGATACATTTGCCTTCTCGATTAGCCAGCCTTCACCGGTCCTGCCTGGTGGAAACGATTTTACGCAGGTCGTCAACCCCACCGTCCCCTCCTTCGAGACAAACCAAAGTCAAGACCTGTCACTGCTATGCGGTCATCCTCGGTACGCCAGCGCTGAAGAGTGGATTCGACATGGCTCACCAATGTCGAACTCTACAAGCAGCATGCCTTCAACACCTTGTCAGACGAACATTCCTTTTCCAGAGCCTTACGGCGCGTTCACTCCCGAGGCGACGTCCGATTATGTGCCCATGGATGCACCGTACTATGACTATTCGCAGTGCGCGTATCCGCCGATTTTGGAGCCAACCTATAACACCAAAGGACCAGAAGTCCCGTCTTCTGGTTTCCCCTCCTTCCGACACGAAATCGCTACTCAGCCAATGACTCAACAAGACCTTGACTTTTCGTCGTTCATGGAATCTCTCTCCTCTTACTCGATCTAACCATGGGCAGGCGCACCATGTAATGCTATTTATGTCTTTGCCGTTCTCTAACGGCGGTTCCTGTTTTTCCTTCGTTTATGCCGAAACTGATACTGATTCGTTATACTAGCTTAATACTTAATACTAATAAGTAATGTAGTTTACTCACTCGGCTGCGCGTCGTTTTGGCGCCGGTCTTCTTTTAATGCCTGTGTTGTACATAGATCCTCGCTCACTTCGACTCTGTAGCCGCTGACGGCCAATCTAATTAATAACATATTGTAATAAAACGCGGATGACCCACATAAACACGTTGCTATGGGATGAGATACAGCTTCGACAAGAGACAGATAGGCACAGGGTAATTGGAACTTTTTGCAGGGAGGCTGGTCTTGGGGTGGATTCAACGCCGGTTCGGATCTGTTCAACTGTGAACACCTGGCGCACTGTCGACCACTTGCCGTCATGTTTCCGCCGCCATCAATACAACTGCTGTCGGGAACACGTACAAATTCAAAATTCAATTATAACCGTCATGTCAGATGGTTACATCGTACTAGCTTTTTCAGTCTGCGATCGAAGAGTATCAATGGGTCCTTCAAAGGCGGGGTTCGTGTGAACAGGCCCTGTAAACTGGTGCCGGCCCCAGAAGAACCAAGTGAAAGCGACAATTAGGAATATTGCCCCAATGGACACCACCGCATAGTTCATGTTCGTCTGAGTAACCGGACTCGCCGTCGGGAGGACGAAAAGGACACAAATGAAAATTATGAACTGAAAATCATGAAGTTCAATGAATGGTTTAATGGGCAGGCGGAGCTCGGGACACCTACACAGAAACTGGCGATGTTAATCGGCATTGACCATTTTCCAAGATGAAAGGGACCGCGCTCCTTCATTCTGCACGACAGAATCAGTCTATCACCCTGTTTCAGCCACAACTAGACGTGACTTACGCCGACGGCCAGAAGACGCGAATAATGATCGGTTGAAGATATCCCAGCATGACGGATATGGTGACAGAGGACAAAATAGCATTAAACTAAAATTACAATGCTCGAGTCAGAATCACAGGGAATATTTCACTGTGCTCACCGCAATAATAGAACCTATATAGGCACAAGATATCAGGCATCCGATGAGAACCGAAAGCCAGACCCCAAAGAATGGGGCCTGAAATCGATTCAAGGTCATGAAGTGGCGCTTCAAAGGAAACGCATTGTCTCGAGCCAGGGCATAAAAAAGCCTGGAGCTAGCGGTAAATGCAGTTGCCGCCGCCATAAATTGTGCTAATGCAACGATGAAGAGGCACATCAATGTTAATTTCCGGCCAACAGCGTCGAAATATAACTGGGCAATGGGGATAGCATACGACGTGGACTGGACACTTGGGATGCTCTGCACTGAAAAGAGTAACGCGATCATATAAGCCAATCCAATGACCCAAGAGCCGATGATGCTGCCAACAACAGCAACAGGAGCGAGAAACTCGGCCCTTCGAGCTTCTTCAGCAACTTGAGCTGCCGTTTCACAGCCTTCTAGGGTGTATACGGCCTGATTTCAAATGAGGATATGACTACGGCTCAAATCACTGCCGACGCGTGTTACTTACTTGTAGGAATCCAAGGAGAACGACAAAGCCCTTGTTACTCCAACCTGTGAAGCTGTGATTTCATGAAAGTGTGATGATCTGAAGGCAGAGATGTGCGTACTTTTCGTAGTCGGTAAATACGAATATCCCTGAATTCTAATGCAACTGATTGGTTGCTAGAAAGTTAAGATCAAGTAAAACAAACTTTTTCAGGTGCCTTGACGACAAGCGTTATGACCAGCACCACCGTTCCTCCCAGTGTCCACCACATATTGAAGGCGCTCATTCGACCGATGGCTTTGGTGCCGATAGTATTCAGCACTCCAGATGCTATGTTAACTCCCCATGCAATAGCGGCGATTTCCACCCTCGAAAGCTTTATTCCCTGGCCTATTTCAATCAAAGAGGCGAGATAGAGAGCGACACTGGCCAAAGGTTGAGATTCAGGTACCAAAACAATGGCGCACGCAATGATACCTCAAGTTGCCAGACGTTCCAGTCAGCACCATTGCAATGGTGTATATCCAGCCGGTGCAAACTAGTCCGAGGATCAGAACATATTGGTTGTTGGAGTTGGAAAAGCTCACAGCCAAGGGCTGGGGCATCAGGTTTCATCTTGCAAACCCAAAAATATAACCCTCCCATGGTAGGACTATATTGACGTCCTGTTTAATTGTTGGTACTTGAACAAGATCGACGACATACTATGCACTGCATATTTCTGCCAGGCTCAATGCTATGAATAGCATGAACAAGGAGCATATCTGGTAGTAGGTGTGAGGTGAATACTGCGCAAGGACTGCTCTTGAAAACACATACATTCCAACCCCAGAAAAGTCCTACAACGATCATAAACATCATTTAAAGAAAAAAAGTAAGATTCAGCAGACCTAAAGGACCTCCTGAAAAAAGGCCAGTTTGGAAAGCACTACTCATCCCTGTCAGAATGCCGATAGCACAGAATGACATCCCTAGTACACCGAAGAAAGACATCTCCCTGCGGAACTCGACTCGATAGCCAAGCTCTTGTAAGCGTTTATTTGATTCGTAGTTTTCATCCTTTGAATGCATTTCTGGTGAAACTTGTTGAGCAGGACCAAGGGCCATCGTTGCAGGTTTGGGGCGTTCGACTCCGAATAGATGCTCCTGGTTTATGGTCTCAACAAGCGTCTCGAAGTCCAAGGTTCATTATTCGTGTTATCGACCAATCTGCAGTAAGCATGCTTCCCAAAGGCCAGCTGACGTATGCACGAACCAACACGATGTGTGTCAGCGGTGAGAACTGCAGGAAGTGTCGCCAATGGACATGGGAGATTGGAACAAGATTAGAATGATAAAAATATGCGTTCCTGTCCTTGAAACCCGTAGACAAACTAAGGGAATCAAACCAATGAGAAAGAAGAGAATCTGAGTCTGAGTCGAGAGAACGTACTAAGATCCTATCCATCGTGGATTTCACCGAGAACGACGCGTAAATTGACGGGCAGTTTGGACAGAGGACAAAGAAAGAGGTTGCAATGATCTGAGCTTCAAAGTTTGACTTTAATATCTCCGTCTAAAATGACCTTCCGCGACTGACTCAGATGGCTGGCGCCTAACTGAGTCCTTCCCGAACAACTTGAACTCCGAGAATATCATTTCACTGTGCTTACAAGAAGCCTTACTTGACCCACTCTCAATTTGGCCACGTCTCCACGCTCGTATTAAAATATTTTCTGGATGTGCTCTGACCAACAAGCTCACTGTTATCGTGATCCAGCATCTGAATCGCTGCTCGGCGGATGCTTGATTCTTGATGACACGGATAAGGACTACTCTTCGCCTCGCCTTATTCCCTTCCATTGTTGGAAGGATATTTGAACCAGCCTGGTTCGCTTGCAACCTGTACCAGTATGCGCGTGGTTTTCTTTCTAGATAACCCTGACTGTTTGATTTTTTTCAGTCATTCGTAGTGGCGCATTGATAGACTGATGCAGGGGATGAATATCAGAATCATAACAAATTCTCAGCGACAGCCATGTAAGCGCTGAAATCAAATCAGACACCTTTGACGTCCTGCAAGTATTCATCAAGAGAAAAAGTGGTCATTTTTGTTAATTCCATTACAACTTCAAGGTCTTTTTATAACTCCACTTCATGGTAATCGCCGGTCGTCGTCGGATTCTGACCACAGCACGTCGAGCGGTTTCTCC
Source organism: Galerina sulciceps (assembly GCA_023014345.1). NCBI lineage: Eukaryota > Fungi > Basidiomycota > Agaricomycetes > Agaricales > Galerinaceae > Galerina > Galerina sulciceps. Next base: position 1,218,748 of record JAEDXJ010000007.1, read on the forward strand.
AACAGTCTTGGCATGTGTTGGTCATGGGTTGTATGCTCTTACAAATTTAGACTATTCCAGGAACTGCTCTGAGGCTTATTCGTCCCAACATCCTGCTGCTGCTGCTCGTCCTCATGCGCCCATGGGGTCGCTCAAGATGCATATCATGGTCGCTGTCAGTCCCGGATGGCGTACGGCCTCTGCGCGCCCATCGGCTCCCAAAGTGACCTGGCACATAGCCTTTATAGGCGGTTACGGGTGCCGAAACCGGATCTCCGTCAATTGCGCGTCCGGTCAATCTTCAGTAACAGATGCCAATCATCAAAATTAAGAACCTCAAACACTTATTAAAAAACTAAAATATGTCTTACGTTTTCTCCTTCTTTGGGCCCTTCGTATTTCGCATATACGAGTGGTGTTTCTCACTCAAGCATTCACTTCTTTCTTCACCTTACGCCACGTCCCTAAGCAATGTCACCTCCTCCACCTCCACCTCCAATACCTCATGAAGCACTTGTCAAACAAAAACAAGGCCAGGCAGTTATGATTTGGGCCATCGGGGCGTTAGTTGATCCATCCTTTATCCGAGTCGTCTCCGACAATGATACCTGTACCCTACAGATTCTGTATCTTTGGTTGGGAGTGGCTTCTATGTCTACCCAAAGAGTATAAACGGATCTGGAACAGACCCATGAATGTAAGCTGCCGTCGTTATCTGCGTCTATATACTGAACGATCCATCGGCGATCTTGATAGGCTTCGAGCATTTTGTACATTGGTTCGTGAATGACGATTGGGATCTGCATCCTTTCTCGTTTATTAAACAGGCGCTTTTATAGCCAATCGCTACTTCGGACTTCTTCAGTATGTTCTACACTCATAGGAAACCGGGATAGGATTAAACAATATTATTTTACAGGCTCTGTTTCGTTGTAACTCTGACTGCCAATGCCTGGCACCCATCGGCATGCAAACGTGCGTTCCCCGAAACTTGTCCAGTTTATGCTACCGTTCAATCGGGCTCACCTTTTGTGCTGTAGACGTGTTTTTCTTCGAGCCGGTCGGCGCATTGATTTCGACTGTTATCTCTCAACTAATTCTGGGCAGCCGAGTTTACGCCGTCAGTCAATAGTTTTATTTCTATCACAGTTTCTGACCAAAAAATTCTAGATCTTCTCGCAAAATAAGATCGTTGGTTTGGTTCTCGGACCACTTGCTAGTAGAAATTATAATCGGGGGCATATCGGTCAGCACAACCCACCACCTCCACCTGTTCCGGGCCCGCTAGTTCACAGCCGCCATGTGGCGCCGTTATGGGTCCATTTGGGTGGTTGGTAGCGTTCTGGGTATGTCAGCTGGCCTCTTTCAATCGATCTTTTCATAACGAACACATTACACATACGGCAGGCGATTCCATTACTTTACGACACTATGACATTCTTGTGGGCTCTTATTCTTTTATCCTATCAGCATCCTTACCATTTTTTACATAGGTTAACGGCCTGGAAAGCCTATGATTTTTGGAAAAGACAAATTGACACACCTTTATTCGACATCATCTGGCGCGATGGAGTTGTCTACTTTTTTGTGATCTTTACCATGAATGCGGTAAATGTGATCATTTTCCTTACCGTTCCAGAAACACTACGAGCCATAAACTTGACGTGAGTACAGTCGTACGCCTTGTTCAAGCAGCAGCTTACACAACGATGACAGCCCCACACTCGTCCTGGAGATTGTATTGTCCTGTCGCCTAGTTCTCAACCTTAGAGATGCGCATGGGCGTTCAGCTTCCCAGCCGGGTTCTCAACCTAAATGGAGTGACGTTTCAAGACCCCGTTATAACAACCAGTCTCACGTCGCTTCATCTGGAGAGGCCGACGCCAGCACATTTGAAGCACCGGCTGCGATGAAGCTGCAGCCTGTTCGAAAGGCTAGCGCTTATGAAGTGTCCACCACCGATTTGAAAGTAAAACCCTGGAACGCAGCGTAGTAATGTTCTCAAACTGTTCCTTGTGAGTTGTAATAACACACCTACATGTACATTATAATACGGAACGAAACGATACCAGCTCGCTGTCTCCTACATAAAGTATTATTATCTTAATAACGTCGTCTCAGTATCTGCTCCCTTGCGATATCTTATTCGTTGCACACATAACGAAGAAAAGACGACAGACATGCGAACTTCATGTACCAGTCTCGAGTCGCCTCTCATCCGCATGCGATATTGGTCGATCACCAAGATCGATGAGAAACTATCTGTCAGAAAGGTGATGTGATACCACCCAGCTTTAAGTCGGAGGGGCACTGACGGGGATTATCTATAAGTCAGGGAACACAGGCAAGACCCATAACTAATCATTTGGATCATGCACAACGACGTCGAGCACGGACCTGGAAAGCAAGGTGAGGACCTGAAACAAGTGCTCAAAATGCTGAAACTCACCGAAGGTTTGTGGAAAATCCTGATTCGACATCAGTCAATGTGAGAGTATCAATAGAATGTACGCCCGGTGAAACTGCAAGGAAATCCATCCGGACCGACTGACACGCAGAAGGCCGGAGGGGCCTGCAAAACGTAACATCGTGTCAGTATCTCACGAGCTAAGAATGCAGGGGAATAAAGCCTCACCCTATGCGAATGCGACTATCCAAGGGCAACACACCCGGATATCCCATTTTCCTCGCAGCCTCACTGCCTCCATCATACACCCCCATCTCCGCACCGCCGCGCCTCCGCCTCCGCCTCTCCGGACACGTCACCTCAAACCGCCTCGGCCACGAACTCTGGTTGAAAACAAAGATATCCAGCGTGAAAACATCCAGCGGGTAGATCTTCCCGGGCCCGAGCACGACCTCCGCGCGGCCCTTCCCCTCCTTCTCCTTCTCCCTCTCCTTCTCCTTCTCATGTGGCACCGGCATCAGCCCGACCGACACCACGATGCTCTCCCCGCTCGCACTCGCGCCTTGCAGCTTCGCCAGCATCTTCTGCTCGCCGAACGCGCCAGACACGAAGGGGAGCGGTCTGCGGCAGCCGCCGGGCCGTGGTCCGCGCCGACCCCACGCTCGCGCCGGATTTCGACGCTGAGGCCGACGTTCCCGTGTGTCGAGGAAGCGACGGGGCCTTGCGACGTCGGGTGGGTGGCAGCGCCGACTTGGAGGGGAAGGCTGGGTACGCCGGCGTGATCGGTGTCCTGACCACGTGATCCCCAGCATACCCCCATATTCCTCCTCGAATTCTGGGGCAATAGGTAGTGGTGGGGGTATTTGGCTGGGCATCGGCATAGGTGGCGGAGGAGGCGCGCTGTACGTCGTAGGCGAGCGAAGGTACTGCGCTGCTGAGCTCGGATTGGACAGTGGAACATGGGATGATGGTCCTCGGCCAGTATTGAGAGGTGACTGGTCGCGGCTCACGTCTGGTTTCAAGAAAGATTTAGTAGGTGTGATGTTTTTCACAGTGCGGCCAGCAAAATTTGCTCCAGGCACGAGCGTAAAGCGCCGACTGCCTGCAGTGGCAGAGTATTGAGGCGTCGCTGACCCGCCGTATGCCACTGGGGTACCCGTGTTTCCGCTGTACATGGCGTACACCGGGAATGGAGAAGCAGGCTCCGGTAGGATGCTTGGATACCCAGCTGAGGGGTCATTTGGGTCCATGATCTCGGACACTTGGCCTTGCTGGGCTGCTAAATCCAGAACACAGTTCCAGCGAGACGAAAACGTGCGGGTCGGGAATGAAGAGCTTTCTGCATCCGGGATTAGAGCCTTGGAAAGCGACGAAGAAGGGAAGTAAGGTTTTCCAAATATATTGATGGTCACCGCTCGTTGCAGCTCTGGTGAGAAACCATTATCATTGGCGCTTCGGGCAAAAGAAAACCCGTCAATGTCCTCTGGTGACCGCATAAACGTGACCGCGTAAAGCAGGTTATATTGGGCGAGGGGTCCAATCCTCAGAGGGAAAGTATTCTTTGCTGCGTTCGGCGTAAAGCCATGGTCACCCCATCCAATCAACGTAGCTTTAGCACCCTCGCCTCCGATACTGACATCCACCTTTTCCACCATAAAACCGGCAGTCATGCCCAAATCACCAGAGTTTTCGACCTCAACACACAGAACGACCGTACGTTCCTCGCTGCCGGCTTCTCTTCGTTCTTGCTCCTTCTTTTCGTCATCTAGATCATCGATGGTGCCCTCGGTCTCGGGAAGAAGAACGTATGGCACGAAGACTGTCCGCATGCGCACCCGGAAACCAGACACGGTATGGAGAGTCTTGCGATATGACTTCCGGAGTGTTGGGTGGGTTTTCCGACGGCGGTCATTGGTGAAGGTGATGGTTGGACAGGCGAATCCATGAGAACGGGTGGCAAGGAAAATAATTTCTGTCGAGACATGGCCCCGAGACGCAAGGTAGGAAGGTTTACTTCGGAGGCGCCAAGTTTCGCAAATGTTGGTCCTAATTCCCCGTCAGTACAAGGGTTTAAGATGAGACTTGTACCACATACCGGCAAGCAGACCCTCTAGAAGATTACCTCTTCGAGTCCGTCGAGTAATGTAATTTTCTTCTTCCACCTGCTCGTTTGGTGAAGGATCTTTGGGGGATTCTGGCGAACTGTGCCTCCTTGCACCGGCCGAGGCAAGAAATACAGCAAGAGGGTGTTTAGGATGCGTCACAATCGGCTTCTCACGAAGCGTGGCAGAGACAGTGAGGCAGAGCAATGGGTTACTAAATGTCAATTTCAGGAATGCTGTAAAAATTCATTAAAGAGAAATAAAAATAAAGATAGCATATATGCGCACAAACGGTTATGGCCATACGATAGACAGCCACCCAACCCTTATCTTTCTCAGACCACAAGAGCACGAAAGACTCCGGCGAATCATCCACTGTATTGCTGCCCCATATATTTGCAACCAACATGGTCCCTTCCGATGTTGTATACTTTCGGTCCTGGTCGGCAGTTGCAGGCATAGGATTTGGAGTACTTGGTGGAAGAATTGACGGATGCGGATTCAGCCTGCCACCTGGCCTTCCTGTTCGAGGGGTTCCTAGAAGTCTAGAGGTGGTAGGTGTATCGGCAATTGTTGGAACAGCCGAGATATATGTGGCCTCGAGCGAGACTTGAATATGAGACAGAAGGTCAAGAAGGACTTCAGGAGGGTCATCTGGCGATTCAGGCTTTTGTTGAAGTGGATTTTTGATACGAAGAACTAAGAGCGACTGTAATTGTTCATCTGATGTTGGTAAATGAGTGGTAAACAATTAAACAACAGAGCTTCATACCAAAAAATGCCTGCTTTCTTTCTACAACAGTGGCCTGTGCCTTTTCTAGCCAAGCATCCGTTGGACCGTCTGGAGGGAATTTAAGGGATGTATCTGGTATTAGAAGATTCAGGATAGCGGTTGAGAAAATTTGGTCCAGAGGCACTGCCATTGCTATGGGCTATGAGAAAGAGGTCATGGATATTAAGTTGGATAGAGAGACAGCCCTTCAATTTTTGAAGTTGCCGTAAGGTTGCTTCAGGAATCGGTTGTCGTCGTTTGATTAAATGTTTGATCGTCGTTCGCTCTGACCTCAACGATTGTTTGGCTTTTCCTTTTCATCCTAACAACTGAGCCCATCCAAATCAGCCTCTACCAGCCTTTTCTTGGCTCTGAAGAGTCTGAACTTTATGCCTCTTTGGTATTTTCTTGCGTTAACCGCCATTTCGTCTCTTATATTGAGAATAGTATCGGGGAGGAAACATCATACCTCACTAGGCCTCACTGATACAGGTTCCCAAAATTCCTGACCGCTTTTTGCGCATCCAAACAAGTGGCACTGTGGCAGACTCTGGCAGTCCTAGACTCTCAGCATAGACTCTTGGAATCCTGAGGCTGCACTTATGAACACATCGCTCACACCAGGAGCTTTCCGTTGATTTATTATTAAAATTCAGCATGGATCTCGGTCGACAAACACAGTAGTTCTCCAAAAAAACATGCTGGGATGGCCGAGTCGTTAAGGCGAGTGATTTGAATTAATACTCACTATCACTTGGAATTTTTCCGCGTAGGTTCAAATCCTGCTCCCAGCGAATCTTTTTGTAGCTTTGAGCCACCACCTGCTTTGAATGGGCGTTCTTATACTTAAACAGTCACCGTGTCTGTGGACTGCCAGGCGACCTTCACCTTTCCAAAGTTTCCAAATGGGCGAGTGAGAAGCATTGAGATAAGAAATCCTTTTATTGGCACATTAAGAATGAAGTTTGAATTTTTCTCCTTGTACTCTGACTGTCTTCAAATTTGGACATGTTGAAGCGAGTTCTGCCAGAAACTGTCCACCTTTGAGCAGGCCCGCGGTCTCTGGGCCCGTTCGAGTGAAATCGACATGTTCCAGTTTGGGAAAGAAATTCAGCCATGTTGGAAGAAGCACGACGGTATCATCATGGAGTTCCACACTAAAAGACAGCGATATTTCCAGAGACACAATGTCCTTCAATTTGGATAATATGGAATTTTCAATGCCTAGGTCGACATGGTTTTTGAACCACTGCCTTGCCCCTCGTGCATTGGAAATGAAATTCAGGGTGAGGGCTGTGCTCCGTGTGAGGGAAACAGCCTGGAGAGCCAGGTCAAATAAGTCATAATCAAATTTTGCGGAACTGTATTCAGCAGAAATGGTGACCGAATTCAGATCTTGAAAATCATCTGAATACTGCAATACCCAATCGATGTAAGACGGATGTGCTGTGAACTCCTGTAGGAAAGGTAGGATGGGGCGCTTTACAGGATCAGCCACTGCAGGAAGTTCTACGGTGTGGAGGTGGAGGTCTGTGATACTGTGGTGACGGACCAAGAAATCTTTGATGTCAACAAAGCGAACGCCCATATTTAAGCCCAGCGTAGAGGAGTATATTTCAAATTTCTTCAGCTGCGTCAAAGTCAGAGACTTCAACATTTCCGCCCAAATTGACATCGGTATTCTCATGGATTGAAAGGATAAAGCGGTAATGTTGGACGACTCCGCCTTGAGGGTCAACAGCGTCCAGTCATAAATCGGGGGCTGGAAGAGCACGTCGCTCTTGTTGAAATGCAACTCCCTCGGTGTAGTGCAACAATTCAGAGAGACGGTCGGTGTGCAGTCAGTCTCTGGAATGTCGTTTGATACATTTAACGCACGTGAAACTTCGGCTGATAATGAAGATTTCAGCTGTTTTGTTCCCGAGGAAATGGCTCGAAAGAAAATTCTCCGAAAAAATGACTTGACTGTACGAGGGGCTGTGTTTGTCGTCTGCCTGGAATTTTCTGCGACCGTGACGGCAGCCACTTCAAGGGGACGGTGGCTTGGACTCGTTCCTTTCTAGCAGTCAGAATCGTTTGGAAAAGTCTGGAACTTGAACAAACCTTGGAGCATAGGTGGCGACAAACTGGGGATGTACAGTCGTGACAACCATGCCAGGCCCACTATCTGCAACTCCGAGCAATTTTTATCCAAGATTATGTGTAGGAGGCCAGTAATAAGTTTCTTCCATATATCTGGGTCTATGAAGTAAGTTTCTGAGCGATGTAACTCTCCAGCCCAATTGTCAACTTGGCCAAACTGCAGGGTAACGCTTCGGATAGAAGGTAAGCGTGCCAGAAGGCCACGCAAATCCGAAATGTCCCTAAAGAGTCTCCAAAGATCAGGGGAGAAGCCAAAGTAAATCGTTGCTAGATTCTGTAAGCTTAAAGCGCTGCGAAGAGCTCGCAGAGTTTGAGGTGGGGGAGTGCCAGTCACCGTGAGCCACCCGCTTGCTGTATTGATATTTGCTCTCGAGAAAAAAAGATCGAGGGACACAAAGTGCAAGTTTCGGCATGTAAAGCTCAACTGGACAAGTGATTCGTTGTCGAGATCTTGTAGAATTTGGAGTATTAATTCTGTCGGAAGATCGGGGAGTATTGAAGCAGAAGAAAATTGGCTTCCGGGTTGTAATGTTGATGCTGACATGTCGCACCTCGACTTGCAAGAGGGAGCTGAGGAACAAGGTAAGAAATTGATCTGAGCCAACGGTTGCTTACGTAATAATAGTCCAGTCAAAGGCAGTGCGGTGGACAAGCAATGGAGATTCGAACTGCCATGAGGTCCTATATACACCCTCCAGGACTGCGGAGGAGTCGTAAGTCAAACTCAAACGTATCTGTATCCTCGACAAATACTGGCGCGGGGCAATAGGTATGCAATAAAAGATCATTCATCAGCAACTTCACAATTTACTTTTGCGCTTTTTACCCTTTTTGGACTTGTCGCAAGCCAAGAAAGCGAAAAAGCGGCAAAAGTCAACAGAATTTGCTAGAAATTATGTACAAATCACTGATGGATTGTCAGTTGCCAGGGGCGCTCAGGGTCGCTTTTCTAGAAAACGGACGCGGATTGTTTGACTTGTGGCTTTCGCGCTTTTTTTCGCTTTTTTTCGCTTGCCCAAGTCAAAAAAAGTAAATTGTGAAACTACTGATGTTGAATTATTTACATAGTTTCAAGTTCTTGATAGTTTTCACACTTAAAATTCAAAGACCAACGTGCGATGACAAGGAAAGAGGTTTTTTTGAACACTGTATAGCAAGTCTTCCAACGAATTGATGTCCTTTCAGATGGGACGAAGTCTCTGGGGTGTTCTGATAAATTGACGTGAATCAGACAGTCTGCGCGACACAGCTATGACTTGTTCTAGGATGCTTCCCAGACAGTCCGGGTTTCCATAAAAACCTGCCTAAACCGCCATGTCAAATATCCCTCTGCCAGTGCCTCCGGACACTTGCCTGACAGCATTTGTCTCCGGACCGATCGAATATCCCGATGGATACTTCGAAAAGCATTACCTGCCCATGTTAACACAGGCAATAGAGAAAGGGCACTACTTCGTCATGGGGCCAGGCCACCGCGCTCCGGTACTTGATCGACCAAGGCGTCAGTCAATCCAAGATCACCGTGTACATGTCACAGCTGGATGAAAGAGTCTTGGGAAAGCGGATGCAGTGGTTCGTAGACCTTGGGGGAGAGATTCGGCTCGAGGGAATGACAACAGGCGACAGAGACGCTGCGATGACTCGGGACTCTCAATACGACATTTTGAGATATATGTCGATACCAGAGCAGCAGGAGTTTTATGGAGAGCGATATTATCCTCGGGTCAGCGCCACGGAGAAGAACGAGCGAAGAAGAAAAGGGTTGCCATTACACGTCAATCATGGCCTTGCCAGTGCGGGGTATGAGTTCAAAACGGAGGATGGAGCCCAAAGTAACGGGCCGTCCATGGGTGGAGCCAATTCGCGAATCAAAAAGTTCTTGCGACAAGTGTCGAACACATTTTAAATAAAGAGAAGTATTAATAGGCAGGAGACCTTGGAACTTATGAAAGAAAAAGGATGTTGGCTTTATGACTTCGAGATATTAGTTTTTTTTTTGGTGTTTGTGCAATAGAGCACATTCATCTATGTGAGTACAGTGCGTTTGTCTAAATACAAGTAGACACACGGCATCGACCCAGCTAAAGTACATTCTACATGTTTTTTAAATATGCGCCTAGAACAGTCCCAAAACCAGGACCATATTTGAATGGAGCCCTTTCAGTGTTAAATAGAAACAAGAAGGCAAACGGGATAAACGGCAAACTCTATAGATCGACATACAGCCCTGCATCTTTTCTGACCTTCGTCATGGCTATTGAGAAACATGCTGGATTATCTTGCTTGCACATTTAGGAGGATTAAGACCAACCTGCGATGATTGCACTTCCAACACCACTGCCGTCTTCAGCGTGATGTGTAGTAATATTCCTATCACACAAACGAAATCAGGTAATTCACGTAGAAGTAAAGTACATAAATTCTTACCGTCCTTTCTCGCCGAAAATATCAACCAAACCCTCGTGGATTCTATCCGCAAATCCAGGATATTTCTAGAAACTCTCCGATTAGCAAAAAATAGTGACTGAGAGGCTGGAGAAAGTTACGTTGTAAAGCGAGCCGTCTGCGCCGACGGCACAGCCCTCGTCCAAATATCCCATCTTCCCTACGATAGCGGCGATACCACATGCACTTAGCCTAGCTGCTCGTCGACCAATCAACTTGGCGACGGCTCGGAAAAATTGGCGTTCTGCCAGTGTGGTCTCAAGTGCGAAGAAGTGGGTGAAAATTCCTATAATCATGAGAAGTTCGTCCGTAGGATCACTGAACCCGATTGAGCAGGAAAAAGGGAGAAAAGCCGTTGAACAGACCTCTCCATCAAAGATAAAAATGCTGTGTCGAGGACGTAGGGTTTTTCTAGTTTGTACGTGTTCTGCCCAAGGAAGAGGACGCCCTCGTCAATAAGCTCGCAAATCACGAGGCGGAGGATTTCGCCAAGGTACCGTCCAGATATGAGTTTCTACTAAGGGAGTCAAAATATTGCTCATAATAAAAATGGGTTTTGTTGACCTCAAATGCTTGTTCTCCGGGCTTGTTCGAAGTCTCATCTACGATGATGTCATATTTTGACCGTGGTAGGTGTTCGTGTTCAAAGGAATCAAAGGCACCCTACACATAGAGATGAACCCAATGAAACCTGCGGACGATGCACAAGGCGTACCCATTCACAATTAATGGCCATATCTGCGTTTTCGTCGATTCCAAGATGCTTGATTTTTGGAATATCCTTCACATGCTCCATGTAGGCTGCGTTACAACCAGTCCCGAAAATACAAGCAATCCTTGTTCGCGGATTGACATAGTGAGATGCAATCAGTGTACCAGTCGTGTCGTTTATGAGAGCCGTAAGCTCAACAGGTAGTTGCTATTATGTGAAAAGAGTAAATCCTGTGTGCGAGTGTGGAGAGGGAATTTAAACCTACATATTTCTCGAGCGAACTACGGAACATAGCGGCGACATCGCGACCCTCTGTGTTGAGCGCTCCGAACCCCTTGGTCCATCGAATAAGAACCCCTTGGTCGATTCGGTCTTGCCTTTTGGCCAAGAATTATCCTCTGCATGTGGTTAAACAGGTTAAGACACGCACGAGCATGGGTACGAAAACTAAGACAATGTCGAAGGTTAGCTGAGGCCGGTATATGAGTTGAAAGGCGGACCGTGAAGCCTAAAGGCAGCTTTTGGCCAGGTTTGATTTGGATTCCTCCATTCTCCGCTAAACTCGTGTCGATGAAAGTTCTTAGACATTCGGCACAGAAATCGAATAACTTTTGACCATCCTCGTGTTTTTGTTCCTCGGTCAGGCGATATTTCGATTGCGTAACCTCAAACTTCCCTTCGCCTTGTATATTTACAAGACAGACGCGAAGATTGGTTCCTCCTGTTTAGAAGTGTAAGATAAGACAGGATAGAGAAGGTTGGTTCCTCACCAAGGTCAACAGCAAGGTAGTCACTCTTTTCCTTCCCAGTTGGCCAACCGAATACAAAAGTAGGGATCATTGGCTACGAAGCAAAGATAAATGAACATCGTTCAATAAAAAAAATAAGAAAGAAAAGAAACATCGGGACCCATATTTCCGATCACGGGAATCTTGTTACCCCTATCTGGCGAATCTCAGTAGGAGACAGAGAAACTTCTTCAAGAGCAAGAGTGCTTAAAGCATCAATCGAGTCCGGATAATCCAGCCTCATTGCGTGATCGGGCGTCAGACGAAGTGGCGCCCTGAACGGAGCACAAAACCTCCGGAGTCGAAGCGCCCGTTCGATGATAACAGAGAGCTGATAATGAATTAGGAACGCACCACTATCTGATTCGTTTGTTCCAACCCAAGTTCCAGCGTCTCCTTGAAAGCCTCCACAATCATGCGCATCCTCTGCGGGGTAAGCGTGAATCTGCGCATATGAGCAGTTATTCCTGGAACGACTAAGATGTCGACATCTCGACTCACATAGTCTCGTATTTCCGTAGATGATCTGCCATGGTCCTAGCGTTGTGAAATGACAAATAAACGACGAACATCGATCTTTACGCAGCCTTAGATGAAGCTAGCGCGACGCACTTCTTGGTGGCGTGAGGTAGATCCTCCTCATCTTGTGTCCTCGTATGCATCGCCAGGGTCTGCCCTGTGCTGAGGGTGACGCTCCCACTTCCTCGACGCGAAACGACCATTTTGAGCTTTGAAAGCGGGTGGTTAACCAGAAGATGTTGTGGTGGTAGAAGAAAAAGATGGAGTGGGGTCTTATGGGGCATATTTTCGCAGAGCACTGACCCCTTCTGTTCTGGAAGGTTCCCCATTTGGATTCGTGAGAACATCGTTGGAAATGTTGAGCTGTGGCTCGTGGTCAACGTCTTCTATTTCTCGCCAACTTTTTCGTCGTCGTCCCGGCCGTTTTCAAGGCCATGATTGGGCTCAAAAGTACACTAAACGTAAGATATTTTATTTTCACGTTCGTTTCTATTAGTACTGACGAAAGTTATGCCATTCTTGTAGTGCATCGACAACTCTGGAGCTCTCATCGTCGAGTGCGTAAATATCCTCAAGAACAAGGTTACCAACGGATGGGGCTCCGTTGGAGATGAAATTGTGGTCGTAGTTCAGCGAGCACGTCCAGTATCTGCCGCAACACAAGCTTCCGTGAACGCAGTCAAAGTTCGTCGCGGGGACGTACGACGCGCCGTCATCGTCCGCACCCGAAAACCTGTGCGGAGACCGGACGGAAGCTACATACGCTTTGACGACAACGCCGCGGTTCTGCTGAACAACAAGAGGGAAATGCTTGGGACACGTATTGGTGGGATTGTTAGCGCAGATTTGAGATTGAAGGGTTGGGGAAAAATAGCAAGTCTGGCGCCCCGGGTGCGTGTAGTTCCCAGTTTCGTTGAATTTCGTCGAACTAATTCTTTTTCACATGTTAGGTCGTGTAATGCTTACAGTAACGGACAGTAACAAAATAATTTTTTGAGGTCATTGAGAAGCCCTTTCTTGGGATATTTTTATGACGGCATTCACTACCCTTGGTCCAGTGGAGTGGGTATGTTGTCCAACCAGATGCTAATACACCGTCATCGTACAGGATTTTGCAACTATTCGTCGGTTGATCCATCCTATCTTGCTTGTGCTCTGTTCCGTCCGGCAACCAGTAACTATCGACACAGCATTTTTTCGGTTCTGGCGACCGAAGAAAACCAACTTCACCCAAAACATCCACCTTCAACATACTGCCTCGTAAACGCATGCAGCTCTTTCCGCTCCAAGATCCCGCCGCTTACATTGTTCATATTCTCTTCCAATCACTCCAAAGGAACAGTTCAAATTTCCGTACCAACGTTCATTCTTCTTTATCGTCTCAGATGGTCGCTCGAGCTTGATCCGACCGCAACATATCTGTCTCTGAAGCGTCGAACTTCACCTTAACCGGTCATTCATTTTTGATTCCGACACTAATTTTTGATTTTGATATTCAGGGTTATCCACCAGCCGCCGCAGAACACAGTTCGTCCTATCTCATACTTATCTCATTGATATGTGCTCCGTCCGCATGAATTTTCTCAAGGTCATTCTTCTCGTCCTTGGATAGGAATGCCCATTATTGGCTAAATGTCATTGATGACCCCGAATTCTATGAGGGTGCACCGCTATGGGCCCGCGTATAGGAGATACACTTGGTTTGTATTGAAAAATGAATGTAAGTTATCAAATATTCCTTCCTGAAGTGAACAACCTGCCTGATATGGTGTATTTTTCGAAAAGCTTACTTCCTCGCGCCGCCCACAGTCAACTCGTGCGGGTGCTTAACGTTATGCCTCATGCTTCCTAAAGATACATCACCAACTCATGTGAAGGTGGTTCACGGTTTCTGATCTTTCCAATGCACAACATATGGGTATACCCGCGAAATGAGGCAGCGCGACTTTGCCAAAACCATCGAAAGAATGAATCGTTTATCTCGGAACCCCACAATCGTGGGCTCGAAGATATTCGGAATAGAGTGCATAAGACTTTTTGTCGGCCGCAGTGACGGAAGTCTGATGAAAGAAATAAGGTGCGCGTGCGTATACTTGGGCTCAATGTTCAGTATTACGTGAACGTTTCTTCCCAGGTACCTCCTCTGCAAACGTTCCTCTGGGTGGCACAGGCGCGTTGACTGATATCAGCCGACCCCGCATTGCCTCGACGCTCCTTTATTCCCTCACGGTCAAGCGGGACCTGTCTGGTCATCATAGACCTCGACAGCGCCAAATCTAATTATAAGATGACGTCGGGTTTTGAGAGCCGAAGGTCCAACGAAGGTCATTAATCTCTCACTTGACTTGCCAACGGAACCGGTTGCTGTTGTCACGAGGAAATGGAAACGGTATGCGAGTCATGACTTTCTACAGCATATGTCCCTGCTTGACAAGAGTTGACAACTCGTGTGCTTTAGTATCACTTTATTGAGGCACTATTATCAGTGTTCTGGTCCGTCTGATGGAATCTAATCGCAGTAGGCGAATTCGGAACGACATCATGATCTATCATTTATACTAACACTATTTGCGACCAAGGCGGGTACACCCCAGTATGTCAGACCAGGGAAAACACGTTGCTTCAACGAGGCCTACTGCCAATCTAGGTCACTTGCGCCAACTGCGCTTTCCTCTAGGTGGATGGCAAGTCGTCACAGGCCTTTGTCATCGGAGGATTGCTATGCATTTGTGACCAGATCGCCTCCTGGGTATACTCTTTTGTCCACGAAAGCCAGCCTTTTGGGTCAGATTGGCTCCTCAGCCCAGATATTCTTGGCCTTCTTCATCAAATTCACTATCACACGTATGTAGCCGCGCTCTTAACATAGACGCCCAAGCGCTCGATGCTGTGCCCCAACAGGCACGGGACTCGGAAGGCAAGCGGGACTGTACTTGGGAGTAGTGGAAAGGATGGTTATAAAGCCCGCACTTCGTGGTTCATATCCGTTTATCCCACCCTCCCACCGTATCTACATCTACTACCACAGCAACTTATAGTCCAATTTCCAGTCTATTATCCACCTATTTCGACACTATATTTTTGTCTTATTGACTCGACTGAATTCTCACTTTTGAGCGGTCGAGTATTTGCTTTCAATGAAAGCGAAACCCTCAGGAACTGGTAACCCACGAGGCCGGGGGACTTATAACCCGGCCTGCGACGTCTGTGCTAGAAAGTCAGTGTGCTCATTGTCGCCTACCGTGGAAAAATACTGATGACCGTGTAGGAAGACAAAGTGCGACGGCATCAAGCCTGTTTGTCAACCATGTCGACTACAAGGCCGCCAACTAGAGGTTCGTTCATCGTTGTCTCCTTGCCCTTCATGACCTTATCTGACTACCATTGTAGTGTGCATGGACGAAGAATCCCGTACGCAAGCCGCGGACGGAGCAGCACTTCGAAGCCATGCACAAGCGCGCTGAAAACCTATCTGCTCACTGTAAGGAATACCGGCAATATTCCGAAAAGCTAGAAAACCTGCTGGACAAGCTCCTTCAGGAGTACAACCTTCCCCTAAGCGTCGATTTTCGCGCCTCTCGCCCCGCCGATATCGATGGACTTCTCGGTTCATCTTTCGACCTTGACCATGACTACGATTTCTCGGTCACTGTAGACGATAACGATGGGGGCTCGGATTCAGATCCGACGAAGGAGATATGTTTGCCTACTCTGACGAGAAGTCTTAAAGTGCGTGCTTATCGAGTCTTGCGCTTACCTTCCACTGATCACTTTTTGATAACAGATTGAAGAGGGAGGCCTTCTACACCACTATGGAAACACCGCACCTTTTCGATTTGAGCACCTAGAACTGCTACCTCCCCAACCCTCAAGATTCCCTGCCCTCGCGGATAACCCGAATGATACTTATGTGTTGCTCGTTGATGGTGTCCCCGACGACCACTGCAACCCCGCCTTTGACTGGTCACGCCACCTCCCACAGGCTGTACCATTGGATCGTAGATCCCATGATAAGTAAGAAATGCTCCTTCCTATATGTTCGCAACCATTCATCACCTTCCAGAGCTCTTGACCTCCTCTTCAAATTTTTTACATCATGGTGCCTTCGTATAGTACCTGATCTCTTCCTACGAGACATGTACCGGGCACTGTCCGTCCCAGCCTCCGACACACCTCCAAAGACCCCCCACTACTCTCCAATGCTCCATAATGCTCTCGTCGCATTGGGGCTGGCTTTCCTTGATGAACATAAGTTCAGGGACCTCAAGGCTCGCCAATACTTCGCCAACACGGCAAAGAGTTACATCGAAGCTGAATGCCGGAAGCCTAACCTGAGTGTCATTCATGCACTCTCGATTTTGGCTAGTTTCCATAGCTCTCAAGGTGATCAAACCCTGGGCTACATGTACTTTGGTATGTCGCTCATCCTCATCAGAGTTGGCTTTATATCTAAGTACGTCTTTACATCTCCAACAGGAATGAGTGCACGTATGGCGCAGGCATGTAAGCAGACAAAATTGTATAGGTTTTATGTTGATACTGATTCTTGAACCCAGTGGGTTTAAACATTGATTGCACAGAATGGGTCAAGCTCGGGCTTATCGAAGAGCCCGACAGACTTGATCGTCACTGGGCACACTGGACTACCTTGACACAAGATGTCTGCTGGAGCCTTTACGTTGGCAGGGATTTCTGTGTGGCACCGCCGACCGACGCCGATGCCAAGGAACTCTCCATGCCTTTTGTCGATATGGAGTTGGATCAAATGCCCTGGGTTCATCGACCATCTGGCATTGACCCTCAACCAAACTACCTTACCAAGACATTCGAAGCCACATGCGAGCTTTTGATGATTTCGAGACGCATTATGGATGTCATGTGAGTTGTTCATCCTGATCCTCTTGTCATTGTCCAAATTAATTTTTCGTTTGATACAGCAACGGCCTGAACAGGTCACGCAGCCGGCCTTTCGTTGTTGACGAGCTAATCAGTGAAATCGAGTCAGTAGTTTTCCTCTTCGGCCCTTGTGCTTTTCTAATCCCAAGTTTAAAGTCTGAAGCTCAACACGTGGCGAGGAGGATTAGCACCAGAGCTTGAAGTCACTGTCAAGTCCCGGCCCACGGCAACCCCCCATAAGCTTATGCTTCACTTGGCGTACTGGTGGCTCTTCATCCTCCTCCACCGACCCTTCTTCCACAGGAAAGGTCGACCAATCTACAGCACTGACAGAGAGATTGACCATATCAAGGTGAGATACACATGCTTCAACAACCTTCCTCAGGGTTCTCAAATAGCCTTCAGCTATGCCGACGCGCTGCAGAGAACATTATGGAGCTCTCTTCAACATGGCGCACCCTCTATGGCCTCCGGTACTGTCCAATCACGCTCATCCAGACCGTGTTCTCTGCAGGCACAGTCTACCTTTGACTGCAATGCAAGCCGGCTCTGGCGTTCGCATAGCTCAGAAAGAACTCAACCATCTCTTAGCCAGCAGAAAGTCGTCCTTCAATACCTGAATGAGATCGGCAAGTCCTGGCAGTGTGCCACCAACATTGGGCATCTTGAGTGGTCTCATGAATGAGCAGTTGAAACCCGTCTTGGATCGCAAGACCATCGCAATCACAACCGCAAGCGGTGGCGGTCTTCAAGTCCCTGACTACGATGACGACGACGACGACGCTCACTCTACGCACTCTCGCGCCTCCTCCAAAGGCCATGTACGCAGACACTCCTCGCTCAACAAGGGCAAGCAGCGTCGGACATCTCATTCTCGCAACCATTCCGTCAGTCAAGCTTCTCCGGTCCCCCCTTCGACTCCTCCGGCTCCGGTCTCGACGTCTCCAACGATCATGATTTCCCCTGTACAACAGACTGAACCCATCTATGCCAACTCTTCCACTGCTCAGCCTGCGACTTCTCCGATTGCGATCCGGACTCCTCCGAAGCCTGCGTCCTCTTTCTCGTCCAGCCCGTCCAGTATTCCCGATTATTTAGCTGTTCGCTCTGACAGTGTGCCCACCGGTAGCCCCAGCCCCAGCTCTAGCCCTGTGTTTGCTAATTATTCGTCCTCGTCTTTCGCGAACCGTTCTTCGTTCCAAGGATATCCCCAGCCGTTCGATTATTCGACTCCAGACAACCTCGCCTTCTTGACCGACAACTCTGTCACTGGTAGCAGCATCTTCAACGGTCATGCCGTTTATGGACAGCCTCACTTCGGCCAACGCCAACCATCCTCAAGCTCACTCCACTACCCCGAGAAGGAACTCAACGGGTTTTTGGGAATGTTGGGTGGGCAGACTCTCTCTGAAGCGCCGTTCATGGGACCGTTCAGTTATGGAGACACCGTCGCCCCTCTCGGTTCCGTGTCGCTCGACACCAACTTCGCCTCACCGTCGTCCCTTACTCCGTTTGGCCACAACTTCCTCACCCAGGCATCGACTTCGACCGCGTTCGACGGCCAGTCTATCGTCGATAATGCCACCAATATGGACGATAGTGCAGATTGGGATATGTGGGCTCAGACCTTTGAGTCCTGAACTGAACTATCTCGATTACGTACGACAAGCCTTCAGCTCTTTTGCTGTATTCGCGCTTCCTCTCCATTTGTAATGGTCTTGGTGCGTTTTGGATCCTGTGTACAATCATCTCTGCTGTGCAATATGATTTGTGATCCGTCAGATGTCGACTTGGCCGCTACATTTATGCAAAGTGGTATGTCTCTGTTCGGCTTAAGATATGAGATCGTATTGAGTCCTGAAAAAAGTGTGCTACATGCCAGTTGTTCGGCACTATCATAAAGGCTATCGCTAAGTGGTACATTCAATGTTTTCTTTTCAGTGTTTTCTTGAACCAATTACAAAAGCCCTTCTCTTTCCTTTATCTTTCCCTCAGCCTATGCCATCCCACAGCCTAAGCCATCCCGGTCGCCCATGCACTGTGAATGCTGCTGCTGAATTCAGGAAGGGTAGTTCCGCTACTCTGACTGTCATCACCCGTCTTCCTCATCTTCTTCTGCTACATCCGAACCCTGTCCTTATGCAGAGGAGTAAGCTGTGGTTGCGGGGATGATGGACCCATTCGAATGGGAGATTTTATTGCAAAAGGATGTTGCTCAGTGGTAAGATGTTTTGTTGCACTAGGTCGCTGTGTCGAAGGAGGTCGTACTGCGAGACTGGGTTATGTCATGGCACGAGATTGTGCTGTGAGATGGCGTGTCTGGATGCGAATTCCAATCGGATGACTCCCAGACCCGTCGACCAACGTTGTACATGGATTTCCTGAATGTAGACTTGCCGTTTGAAAACCACTCGAAATAGAAGTACGTTGACTGGGACTGGGACTACGATTGGATTGGATTGAATGACGGCCATGCTAGGCCAGTTGGAAAATCAAGGAGCCTGTGGCACTGTTGATTCTGAAAAGCGTCGTTGGCCACTAGGATAACGAAAATGCCCGTGCTGCAAATTGAGAGACGACTGGAGTACCCGAGGCGTGAAACTCGCACAAACTACTCTTCCCCACACAAAGTTGGTCGAGTCTTCCAGTGGTCAGCCATTCTTGTGAGCCTATCAGGTACAAGGTCGAGAGTACTGGTCTCCGTGTTCCTAGTTAGTTTGTTAGTTTGGGTAGACGAAGACTTCTCTCCATTATGAGGCGCCAATTTTGTGCGGTCCAAATACTTTGACTTCATTCCAGAAATCCATAGGTCCAGTTGTCTTCGGCAGAGCTTCAGCACACTCATTGAGCGGCAGAACAACAAGGTGTGGTTCGAAAGAAAGCACTGCAATTTTCATGGGTTAGACATTGATGACAAATCTAGAACTGTGGAAGAAAAGAAAGAAAGTCTATGCTCGTCAATCAAGAGGCCGGAAATGTGACGAAGATGGGACAAACCTCAACCAATCTCCACATAGACACAACCTGAGCAATGCGTTCAATAAAACTTATTCTTCATCGCTACGAACCATTCAGCGTGGATAACATGTCCTCGTTCTCTGCGAAGATAAATCATGTACAAGCACGCGCCCGCAACGACAGCTGCAAAGCTCAGCGCCGCGGTGTATTTGAACTCGCTTGGTCGGCTTGGTTCAACACGTATGTAAACACCCGACAGCAAGAACAACTCGAAGTGCAAAAACTCACGAGAGGACAATGACCATGACGTACTTCAACAAATCCAACACGTTCTGCAGGGAGTACTGTAATCCATTCAACGTGTTTCTTCGCGGGTGGTCCGCCAGGGTTTTTTGGAGCAGCTTGAGCTGGCACAGGTCGAAGGACCACAGGCCCATGCGGGATATGGCCATGCCGCCGAAGAGAAGCACTTGGTTCCAGTGCGGTGCTTTGACGCCTTGCTTGTCTGAGGAGGGGAGGAAGAACGAGATAAGGACAGGAGTTAGGGAGAAGACTTCAGACCTGTTGATTAGATCAGTGGGTTTATAGTGGGACTAGTAGAACCCCTCTTACTCACCAAATGCTCCAACTCGCAGCTCGAGCCAAACCAATCTTCTTCTCCAACACCGGCATGACGGCGGTACCAGCCAGACCGGTGCACACCGCAATAGCTCTCATACCCGAGATGAGGCCGTCAGAGTAAGTGTTTGTTTTGAGCCACGATATCATGTTCCCATCGAAGTTGAGCGTTGTGAAGTACAACAGGGATATTGCGAGTGAGCTGGGGAAGACGGGGCTGTGGATAAACATGTTCCAATCTTGGTATGATATTTTGGCCCAATTTTTGAGAGATTTGAAGTGGTGGGAAAACTTTGAATTGGAGGAGGAGGAGGAAGGAGCAGCTCGCTCTCGCTCTCGATGCGGGGTATGCTGACGGCTGGTTGCGAGGACGGGGAAGCGTCTCCAGACGATGTTTATCCACAGAAGCTCGAATCCCAGCCCTCCGAGCGCAATGCACCCGATGACGATGAGTGCGGGTACATTCCCAGCCGTGCTCGTCAACAGGCCGGCGAATAAGGGCGATACGAGCTTGCACCCGAGGTCGATCCTCCGCATCCACAAGTTGAGGCGCGTCAGACGCGCATCGGAGCCCTCGGAAATCGTCGTGACCCAGTCGCGTTCGATGGCCACGGACATGGCAATATCGGACAACTTCATAACGCAGCTGACCGCCACAATTCCTGTGAACAAGAGCCATACGGCGGGCTGCCCACCGCGCGTGATATTCTGACCCGCTAACTTCGCTTGCGAGGAGTACTTGGTGAGGAGAAGGAGGAGGAAGGCGTACATGATCGCCACGGCGAGTTTGGATAGAAGAATGTTGACTCGGATAACTTTGAGTCGTGATGGGTGGTCCACGAACGAACCGGCATTACCACCGAACAGGACTCCTGAGAGAGTGGTGAAGAAACCGTAAAGAGCTGATGGGAGGAGAGTGGTGGGGAAGAGGTCGATGAGGAAGAGGTAGCATGCGAATTCTGCGGTGCGTTTCGTCCATGTCACGGATAGATGTTGGGCGGCGAGGGAGAGAAGTGCGACGCGATCAATGTGGTCAGAGACCCTAGGTTCTGGGTCTGGCTGAGCGACTTCATTGGCACTGATTGTTTCGAGTTCAAGCGCTGGGCTGTCCATCAGTGGAAGAGATCAACGATCAACATCAAGGATCGGCTTATGCAAGCAGACGCAGTGCAAACCCACAAATAGTAATACTTACCATAAACGCATTACTAGAATCTCATCTCGCCAGTTGCTCGCCAGAGCTCAATATTGAAGTAAGCCGTCCAAGGTCTTCAACATTTGTGAGTAATCAAAAGAGCAGTGTCATCATGTAAGGTGATTTTTCTACACGGATAGAAAGCATCGACAAGGAAATCGCAAAATCGATTATTGACGTTGTCTTCCTCCTCATCGTATTTATTAGCCTGCTACGGAGAGAACGGGTTAAGATAGGGCCTTACAATATTTTTTTTAAGAATTCGCATTGCTGGCAAAAATTTAAAAATGGCAACGAGAACGTCGAAGGAGGATCCTGTGCAGCAAGGAGAGGTTTTTACTGAAGAGAGTCTTCCACTGCGGGGTGTCTGGTCGCAGGAGGAGGTTGTGTTGCAGGAGGTTGTACTGCAGGATGAGGCAATATTCCTGAAGTTGTATTGGGACGAGGTTATGATAATGTTGTAGTTGAACCTAAGTACACGATGCTCAAGCTTGATGGATGTGATGGTTTGAAGACATTTAAAATGCCATTTGGAGTGAACAGGCATTGAAGTAGGACCACGAATAGAACTAGTGAGCTGAGTGTTAGCGTCAATGCTAGGTAGGTTTCAAGGTAAAAATACGGCTCCAAGATCGATAAACATAAATGGCCAACTTTGCCGAGGACAAGAAGTTCGAACTTCAAACAGCTAATATTCGAAAGGTTATCATTTCCCATGCAATATATTGAATGAATGCAAAGCACAAGCAATGATACGATATCTATGAGGTATTTTGATTCGTACACGCCTACAAAGCACTAGCACCTAGAGGAAGAAAGTCGCGTCAGAATCTTAGACTGAACATGAGAAGTCTGAGTACGCACCAGTGATGATATCCACCAGCTCGTTGGTGATAGCTGCTTGGCGACCACGATTGTATTGCATTTGAAGGGTGCCAATCATATCTCCGGCGTTCTTGGACGCGTTGTCCATGGCATTGCGACTGGAAAAAGTGAGATGGCTAAGGATATGATCTGTTGGCCGAGAAACTTTTTCGTACCGAGAGCTCATTTCGCAAGCATGACCTTCTACAAGAGCGGCGTAGATGGCGTTGGCGAGAGAGAATTCAGCAAGGTCCTTGGTAGCATCGTCCTCGTTCTCGTAAACGCTGAAGGCATCTTAAAATTGAACCTAACATCAGCACTTTTACCAGTTCGAGACTTTTTAATATACGCACTGCTCTCTTTTAGGGCCTCTTCACCCTTTACCTGCAGCGCAGCAGCCTCGTACGAGATAGCGGAAACAAACTTGTTGTAGATGAGAACAACAGAGTCGTACTTGATGCCGCTTTGGATGATGAGGTCCGCTACGCTGGCCGCATCAGCAAAAGTAGGAATGTCACGTCCAATCTGGTTGAAAGTGAGCCGGATGTTGGAGCCGAGCGCCCGTTGAAGTTGAGCCTTCGACTTGTCCCCGATGACCATGACAGGAGAGGCACCGTCGACATTGGAGTCATTGGCTGAAGCATTGACAAGAGGGGAGTCGGAGGCGTTGGCAATGGCCTTGCGAGTAGCCTTGGAGACGGAGGAGTGGATACCACCGCAAAGACCTTTGTCGGAGGAGATGACGATGAAGAGTTTGTTGGGTGTGGGTTTATCTGAAGGAACGTGCGCAAAGACCTCTAAATAGGGTGGTTTAATTGACGTTCCGCGACGAATAGCAAATACACGAACCCTTGTTCGCGATACCGTATTGCTTGCCAGCCTCCATGGCCCTCTGGGCCTTTGCAAGCTTGGTAGACGCAATCATTTTCATCGACTACAAAGCCCCAAAGTCAGTCAACGATTTCCACTCTCACAAAAAAGTCGCGCCAGACCTTTGTGATTTTCTCGATGTTCCTGACCGACTTGAGGCGCAGCTCAATCTCGCGCAGGGTGGCCATATTCCTAGCATTGGTAGGTGCAGCGCCAAAGGCCGCTGGCTGCGCAACGGCGCGGGCGACAGAACGACGAGCAAGCATCGTGCGTGGAGGAGAAGGGTGTTGAGAGTTTTCGCGGGTTGCAGCGTTGGCAGTGGGTCGGGCACTCTCGGCTTTGCATTTGTTTATTCCCACGGGCGCGGAGTTTGGATCTCCTTGCCTTGTGCTGGTGATCTTGAGTCAGATCCAAACAATCGCTTTCACTTTTTCGACAAAATGGCCCCTGCGGAACCTCTGTTCGACCCTTCGCTTAAGAAGAGAAAGAAGAAAAATGTCGTTTTCATCGAGGACCCGCTCGGCGCTGACGCTGATCCCACAAAACCAGCACCGGAAACCATCGACAGCACGACAATCAATGGAGAAGCAGTGGATCTAGGACCTACCACCGCTCATGAGCTCATGATGGCAAAGTCGGGCGCGGCAGAGAGCAAGGCGGAGAAAAAGGAGAAAGAGGGAGAGGACTTTAAGGCGATGTTTGGCGATATGAAGAAGAAGAAAAAGAAGAAGGAAATTCCAATGGATTTCGTGCGTTTTAGCTGTCATCACATTCCTTGACCAGACTGTTAATTCGTTCGTACTCAACTGTATAGGGTGACGATTCTGGCACATCAACACCTATCACAACGGCTGCAACTAATGGCGATGCCGCACCCACCGAGGCCGCCACAATCACCGCCGATGACCTCGATTTCTCCGACATGAAGAAGAAAAAGAAGTCGAGCAAGAAAAAGGCCAACTTCGACCTTGATGCTTTTGAGAAGGAGATCAACGACTCAAAAGCGAAAACACCAAAAACAGAAGGTGGAGAAGACGACGATGACGACGACGGCCCAGAGCCGGATGGCTCGCATCTGGACAACCTCGATGAAGAGGAGCTTGGAGAAGATCCGTTCGCAAATCCTGGAGATGCACCGGTAGCACTTGATGCTGGCAACGAAGCTTGGCTGAAGAGCGACCGTGATTACACATACCAAGAAGTACGTCTCGGTTCAGTCTTTGCTTGACACTAAATCGAACCTATGTGTTCCCTTAGCTCTTGACACGATTTTACGCCTCATTGCACGCCGCGAACCCATCTCTCCTCTCCAGCGCCTCCAAGAAACGATACACGATCGCACCTCCTCAACTTTTCAAAGAAGGAAACAAGAAATCCATCTTCGCCAACGTCACCGATATCTGCAAAAAGATGCATCGTCAAGTAAGTACTACGTACCGACGTCATTGCCCCCATGCATTGTTTTTCTCATGTCTTTCTTTCTTTCTCTTTTCTTTCTATTTTTGTAGCCCGAGCATGTCATTCAATTCCTATTCGCCGAAATGGGTACGACAGGAAGTGTCGACGGTGCCGGACGACTCGTGATCAAAGGTCGTTTCCAGCAAAAACAGATCGAAAACGTCCTCCGTCGTTACATGGGTATGCCCCCCTTTCCCCACTTCATTCAACACAGTGCTGACCCACCTCTTCGCAGTCGAATACGTCACCTGCAAAACGTGCAAATCACCCGACACGCTCCTCACAAAAGAGAACCGAATCTTTTTCATGGCCTGCGAGTCGTGCGGCAGTAGGCGGTCCGTCAACGCGATCAAGAGCGGTTTCCAGGCCCAGGTCGGGAAGAGAAGCAAGAACAAGACGGGATGATGACTGTGGGTTTGGTGGGTGGGTGGGTGGTGGCGGTGGTTCGCGTTGTTTGCAGAGTGGCTGGGCCAGGTGGTAGTCTGGCTTTTGATTTGAATGTGGTTTACGCTGCTCTATTCTACATACGACCAATATGATGCTTTCTAGAGTCACGGATGCTTCTGCTATGGCCTTCTCTCCTGAGTTTTAGCCTGCAACCGTTGAGTGTACGAAAGTAATGAGGCCTCATTACTTTCCCTAAACTTTTTTGACCTGCAAGAGGAAAGCCTTAAGGAATGTGATACCAGGCTGGATCTTGCGCCTACTCCGAGCTTGTAGGTTTTATTTCAATAAGAATTTATAAATATGATTTCTTGCCACGTTTAACTTACAAATCCCGCCAAGACCTATTTTGGGCCTATGATTGCCTCATTTGGACACGATACCACTACTAGGCGCTGTGACTGCAGGAGATTCCTCGTCAATAAGCTTGCAGGCTTGAAGAAAATACTGTGGTTTTCACCGCCCCAACAAAATAGTAACAGAGTAGTGAACAATTTATTATGAATACCCGTTCCATGGATATGTTACTGTGCCTTTTGGACGCAGTAGAATACATTCACGCCGCCTCAATACCCTTCAAAGCCGCTCTTCTTCTTTTCTTTGGTGCTCCTCTTGACTTTAACGACCTCCTCGCAACGCTCGTACCTGGAACAACACCATCGATGTCCGTGCAGTTCTGAGACACGATGCTCTTTATCTTATTTTTCACGACAACAGTGATGAGATCAGAGCTTGGTGAAGGAGTTGAGTATAGAAGTTTAATAGGCGAACAAGTAAAGAAAAGGCTTACTGAATGCCATCGTCTGCATCAGCATCGTCCGTGTCGAGGTCGAGGTCTTCCCCGAGAAGAGCACCGAGTTCTTGAATATCCTATGGTGAGAACGTTGTCAGCGACGAACTTAATTTCACTTTAGCAGGGTTGCTCACCCAGACAATGAGAACCGACTGGGTGCTGTTCTTTGCAAACTTGGTAAGCAATTTAGTTACGCAGTTATCGTCGGTGTTCTCATCAGCACCACTAGATCAAAGGTGAGTTTTTAACGAACATCTTCAACCTCCAACGTACCAGCTCGTGTCGATGGGAAGTCCGAGGGCGGTAGCCACAGGCTGGGTCGTCGCAAGTGTCTCGAAACATACTTCGCTGTCATCGTTCTGAGGACACATGATAATTTTTCCAATATTCATCGTCGAAAATAACTGAAAAGTGGCCTAAGTAAGTAGAAGATAAAAGGCGGTGACCTGGTGCGCACTGCTGGGAGACATTCATTCGCTCGTTTAAATCCAACCGGAGTAAGCCCAGGACGAGACAACGAGGGCTGTTCGGCGTTTGTGATGATGAAAATAGGGTTGGCTATCGCTAGTGCGGAACCTGCGAGGGCGAGTAACCCACAGAGCGTCTGCAGCGTTTTAGAGTACATCTCGCAGTTCGATAAAGACAGATGAGGAGCCTGCAGTGGTCGTCCCCGCTTCACTGTATTTATACGATTTCGGTGGAAGCGGGTCCAGTCCTCGGAGGAAAGCAAGAACACGCCACTATCACCTCGATCATGCGAATACAAAACCAGTACCAAGTTTCGAGCGTAGAATTATCAGAATACCACACCACCGAAGCGTCGAATGTGCCTGCAGTGTGGCCAAAATCCATAGGTCTGGTGTTTCACCTCCCTCGGGCAAGATATTTTATCCAGAAAGGAGCTCCTATGTTCTAAGAGCGGCGGGTTTAGAAACCGACAGAGCAAGAACACTTATTCGCAAATGAACGTTTCGTGTGAAGGCATTACAGTTTTTTGAAGCTTCAGAAGCGGCGTTAGCGCGGACCGCGAAATATTTGGAGGCAGAGTAGGGCATGAATGATACGAACGAGCGACACTGAATGCCGTGTTCCGTTTTTTTCCTCGGAGACTCGAGAAGAATCGGCTGGTTCATGTGAGAGTAGAAGCCACCTTTCGCTTCCCCTTCGACAGAGCCATCCGTATCTTGAAATGGTTCAGCGGGAAAAACATATACATAAAGGCGTCAACTCACAAGATGTGTCATGAAATTTAGTGAGGTATTTCAAGCTAAAGTCCTATGAGAAGCGAGGGTGTGCAAGAGTGGCTCGTTTGGGCCCATCACAGCTTCGGAAGTCCTAATAATTGCAGCTTTTCCCAAACAAAACATGAGAGTGCACTTCATTTGATCATAAAGAAATTGGGTCCTCCAAAGGTCCTCTGGACTGAATCATTACCTCACGACCAAAATGAGCTTACTGAGTAGATCGAGCGAACTTGAAATAAAGC
Source organism: Galerina sulciceps (assembly GCA_023014345.1). Classification (NCBI taxonomy): domain Eukaryota; kingdom Fungi; phylum Basidiomycota; class Agaricomycetes; order Agaricales; family Galerinaceae; genus Galerina; species Galerina sulciceps. Next base: position 1,246,196 of record JAEDXJ010000007.1, read on the forward strand.
ATGCGAGCCCACACAGAGCTATTAACACAGGCCTTTTCAGCTAGTAGTCTTACACACGGCAAGGATTTGCTTCGAGAGTCAGAGATTCGGGGCATCTTGGTATCGCCTCCAGGGCACAAAGTGACATGATTCTCATCCGGTGTGGAGCCATGTTTAGAGTAGTTCTTGTGATCAAAGGGCCTGAATTGCCGAGGTCTTTCAGCTGAAGAACTGAGGGTGGAACACGCTTGACCACGCCTGCACAGACGGAAATCCAGAAGTCTAGAATGGGGACTGTTCTGGAGGAGGGATGGATGCGAGGAGTTCAAGTTCTGTCCAAGTGTCCGAGAATTTCCTTTGTAGGCAGTTTGTCGGGACTCCGGATCAATACTGGCTAAGAAAAGTAAAACATCGGCATTCTTCCGGAGTCTAGACCTCTAGCGAAATTTCCTCAGCTCGCATTCATAAATAAACGGGTTCACATTCTGTTTGTGGGTGATCAGCGCTCAGCATTCAGTTCTTTTGACGTCAAATAATGATCTGCGGATTGGACTTGAATAAATCCTTGGACATCTCTCTTAACCCCCATGCAGTTGGTTTGATTATTTCGAAGACAAACAGGAATCATTCAAAACTCTATCCTCAAGTGTCTCCTCTCCCGTCTCCCACCTCTCCCTCTCCTTCTTGAGCTCTTCCCTGATAGCGCTTTCACTCAGTTCTGTGATCTCCACACCAGGATGGGGCGAGTACTTGAGTAATCGAAGGGACTGCATAACCCAGTTCTGGCAGTCGAACTCTTCGGGGTGATTCCGTCTAACCGGGACCTCTCCAAGCTTAGACTTGACCCAGGCAATTTGTTCCGACTCGATGCTCCCGACTAAACACCCACCACACAAGGTCTGCGATCTGGGGAAGTCGCTGTCGATGCTGGCTTCGTAGGCAAAGGTGTCGGTATTCCCAATCAGCTGGAATATGTGGCCGGTTTGCTTTTTTTCCAAGGCGGCCAGTAACCAGTGTTCCTGACGATATTTGTGTCCTTGTAACTCATATTGTGCAACGATAAGTGGAAACCTGGGCATGGATGCGATCGCAGGTGGACCTATGACGTAATACTCTTTGCCCTTTGGATTCAGAATTTGAAGTTGACGGCAAGTTGACGGGCATTAAGAATTCAGAAGGATTGATGCTCATTAGGTATGAAGGCTACGTACTCGGAATTGTCCCTAGAGGTGAAGGTGGTCAGGATGACAAGAGCTCATTGCACAGGATTGAATTTCGACCCCTGGTGTTCAACGTCACTGCGTGGGATAACGGAGGGAAAGGTGTGCGCGATCTGATGCGACCTCCGGCAGCGATTGTATGATAAAAAAAAGCGGGGGGCACATACGTCATCCACTGGAGTCCGCCATAGGATAAATATATATGATGCTGTACTCTATCATCGCGGGGTAGTTTATCTAACAATGTTGACTTCAGTTACAAGGAATTTCGAAGCCCGAACCGTCGGCAGCGCCATTTTGAGAAAAGCCTGCCCTTTTGCGATGAGGGCTGGTCTATCGGAGACGCCTGACCTGAATGCGAGCGATAGGGAAACTGAGACGGTTTGAACCGAGGAATATTTTGGACCGCTTAGGAGGTTGTCCAGCGCCAGCCATTTGGAATCGTTCGCTACTTGAAAAAGTTCTTTTCGCGGGTAGCCTTCTGATGCGGTTATGGAAAAAGAGATGAAACGAAGGACATGGCTCGACGAAGGGCTGTCGAGGAGGTCGTAAAGTTGCTCAAAGCCTGCATCGAGGCCGGCGCCGAAGACGCGGGATCCTGAACGCATGGGCTGCATCTTGAATCCCAAATTTCGCAGACTGTACAATCGCCTAAGGTCTAATGGATCAGGAGGTTTTGGTACTTCGCCTAGTGGTTGGAGTCAGTCACTATGAATCAAATGAAATCGAGTCTAGACTCACTGAAAAACTGAAAATGTAAATTCTGGATTGTCTGGGCAGCTATGTCAATGATTTTGAAGCAATCCTTGATGTCTTGTGCATTCGTGGGAGACGATTCAAGAGTCAGTAGCTTTGCAAAAAGTAAAGACGTCGATTTGTAATCCTGTCCGAAATATTCCACGGGATAAGAGTGGTCAGTCTTGAAAGTTTTGAGTTGAGGATAAAGAAGGTTTGATGACGTCGGAATTTGGCCATCCGCAAAATTGGGGGTCCTGTTAGGCCAAGCAAGCGAAATCCGCAAACTCTTTAAATGCGGGTTCAACAATACAATCGGGGGCACTGAATAAAAATTAATCAAACTGAGTGCTTGCAGATGGGGCGAGTGAAAAGCGTTTTGTAAGCAGCGTTGCAAATCAAGATTCATTGTGTTCCAATGTAGACCCCCTATTCCCTCAAAGACCACGAAGGAGAGATCTTTTATTCCATATGCATGCCCATGCATAGCAGTGAGAAAGGAAATCAAGTCGCACTGCCCGAGACTGTTATCTGTGTCTCCGACTATTTGACCAGTCAACCTCAAAAGAAGGAAGAGGGTTATTGAAACGATGCTTGCCAATGGAAAATGTGACTTTCACAATGTGCGGGGCCACGCCGCCGATAGGAAGTTCAGAGTGCAAAATTTCCAGAAGAGGTTTAGTCCGCTTCGACATCCTTCCGCTCTTATTGAGGGTAATGAGAATTGAGGAGAAGAGATGGCGGCGAGCACGGTGGCAAAATGAGCTTGAAACCAAGAGACAAGACCTCAAAGCACGCTTTCCACTGCTGCTGGCTTGGCTTCCAAGTTCGTCAATAAACAAGTCTAATAGCTCTTGAGGAAGCATGCAAGGTGACTGTGGCAGAGCCATCTCGATAAACGCGTCCAAGCGGGCGTGGTGGTGGATAAGAGAAAGTGCAGGCGACGTGTGCGACGCCGGATGTCGTGGTCCCGTTGATTGGTTCACACGACGTAGCCAAACAACCGCGTTCATCACGAACGCGAGCCAAGTGGTTCCGGGTCTTTCGAAACGACTACCTTCAGGTCCTTTCAATATTTCATTTCCAAAGTCATATAATAACATCTATTGTTCTAGAAAATAGTGCAATCGTTATCGTCACCCTGAGCAAAGCGTGGTGGTGAGCCCTACCTTTCGGTTTCTTGAAATTGGTGGTGCTGATTTCATTTGGAATCCTCAAGTACATTCTCGACAAATAGGGTATAGGATAAACGATAGATCTAAAAGAGAGTAACCACCGCGATGTCGATTTTTGGAAATCTTGGGGGCACCAATGCCACCAACTCTTCGAACACTTTTGGGAACACGAATCAACCAGCTGCTGGGACCTCATTATTTGGTTCGACGAACACGAATACCACTACGAACCCCAACCCACTACAGGCTCAACCCACTCAACCAGCATTATTTGGAAACACAAGCACGAACACGAACACGAATACCAATACAGGAGGAGGATTGTTCGGGTCAACCAACACGAATCAGAACACTCCAGCGCCGTCTGCAGGAGGAATCTTTGGTAACCTTGGAGGAACAAATCAACCAGCACAAACTGGAGGTAGTTTGTTTGGGAACCAAACTCAGCCAGCGACTGGCACATCCCTGTTTGGCAATCCTGCGACTAGTAACCAGAATGCTGGTACCACAGGAACGTCGCTCTTTGGGAATACCACGAGCAACACGACCACACCTGGAGGAGGAGGCAGTCTATTTGGAAATACTACGCAGCAACAACAAGCTGGGTTGAACAACCCGCTCTTTGGTGGTGCCGCAAACTCGACAAATACAACAAACACAGGTACAACTGGGACGGGCGGTGGGCTTTTCGGCAGTAGCAACACCAACACCGGCGGTGGGCTTTTTGGAGCTAACACGAACACTCAGCAGCCCGCAAATACGACGGGTGCAACAACGGGCACGTCCCTGTTCGGAAACACGCAACCAGGAGGTTCGAATCTATTTGGAGCTGCCAAACCTGCGAATGGTGGAGGACTTTTTGGCTCAACGGCTGGGACCAGTACTGCGCCAACTACGAATCAAAACTCGTTGTTCGGCGGTTCATTATTCGGACAGCCTCAACAACCACAGCAGCAGCAGCAACCTTCACTGTTCGGGTCTACTGGAAACACCTCCCTTTTCGGAGGAAACAAAAGCACGTTGGGAACTAGCGCTTTGGGTGCTCCTCAGCAAAATACGGGCTTTGGGTCGTCAGGTTTGACTCCCACAGGCAATTTACTGACATCACGGTCGACTGCTGGAAATCAACAACAGCCTGCTGATGCCCATGCTCAATTCGCGAAGCTTACACAGGAGATCGAAGGGGTCTACAATGCGTGGAATCCTGCCTCAAGGGACTGCCGGTTCCAGGTACGTGTACTAATATATCTGAACATCGTGTAGTAACTAATCGACTCTTTAAATGCTCCAGTATTATTTTTACAATCTCGTCGATCCGAAGCAAGTCAATCTTTACGGTCGCCCTCCGAATGCCACCAATGAAACGCTATGGGAGAAGGCGGTACGGGAAAACCCTGACTCCTCATGGTAAGCTCTTCCAGCTATAACTTTGATTGTAATCAACCAAACCCCGATTTCAGCTTAGTGCCTGTCGTCGCTATAGGCTTCGACGACCTCCGCGCTCGCGTCGACGCCCAAACCACTCAATCCGCCTCGCACCTCCAAAAGCTCAACGACCTCAAATCGAGACTGAGCGCCATGCGCACACAACACTCCGTCTCCAGCTCCTCCCGCCTCCTCCGCGCAGCGTCCCAGCAAACACAGCTGACCCAACGGCTCATGCGGCTTATCCAGCATCTCCACCTCCTCATCCCCACTGTCCGCTCAAGTGCGCTGACGCCGGAGGAAGAGGCCCTGAGAGGCAAATTGGAAGAGCTGGAGGAGGAGATGCGGAGGAGCAGGGTCAAGAGCCGGCTGAACGAGCTGTGGGCGTTGATTGGCGCTGTCAGCGCGAGTGCGGAACGGTCTGGCGCAGCTGGCGGTGCGGGAGAGTGGGCTGTCGTGGACGAGGAGGGCGTCGCGCAGATCGCGCAGATCCTGTCAGAGCAGCAGGCTGGGTTGCAGCATCTGACGAAAATCCTGCAGAAAGATACGAAGGATCTCAACGTGGTTTTGGGGAACAAAGGTGCCAATGGGTCTGCAGGTGATGAAGGGTATCTGCAGGGTGGCGGTGAAAGTTTGTGGAGCTCGACGAGCACGCTTCGTGCTAGTTCTCTGGCATGAGATGTCTCGTCTGATATGGGGTACTTGCTATTTAAGTAAGGACATGCACATCTCATCTGCTGCCAAAATTGTATAGCATGTACCATTTCAATGGGCATTTTGACGTTGACAGCATATCGAAGGACAAGCTTCCGAAATTCGGTGACTGAGATTACATTGACAAGGTGGTATATGTTACTGAATATAGTACAGAGTTCGATATTAGTGCGACAGTAGGGTAGTGTGAAGTGTTTTGGTTGGTAATTTATAATAAGAGACGCAAGATAGATAGTCAACCCATACTAAGTATAGATATGTCGGACTGGATGAGACAAAAATATGACAGGGTTACAAAACGATCATAGAGAAAGAGTAGGAAGGAGGGCAAGGCATGGTGGCATATAAATAAACCAAGAGTGAGATACTATACATATGAACGGAGGAAGAATAACAGTGTCGGGAGAAGGAAAATGCTCAGAAGAATTTTTTTTATTTTGAATTAAACCACGTCATGACTCCAGGTCGCCAACACGGGTGAGGGCAACCCTCCTCTTCTTCTTGGGGGGTTCTTGGATTTTCTCTTCCTCGGGGACAGTTGAAGTCACGCCAGATGAAGAGCCAGACCTAGCTTCGCGGAGAGGTCCTGGCTCAACGGCTTGCAAAGACGGGAAGTACGCCTCTGAGCCATCAACGCTGGCAGCTGGGGTTAAAGGGGGTTCACTCCTCTTCTTTGAGTTGGGTGCTTGTGGTGTGGTTATTGTTTGGGTGTTGATCACGAAAGGCAAGTTGACGCTTGCAGAAGAGGGGGTCACAGCTGGAGTGATCTGGGCGGACGAGGAAGAGGTATAATTGTTGGATGGATAGGATATTGGTAAGGAGTGATGATGGGCGATGGACTGCAGCTGGAGTGTGTGCTGCTGCGTGTGATAAGCAGGCAGAACGTCGTCAAATACCACGATGGTACAGTAGCCGTCTCGCGAAGAAAGGATCAAGCATTGCCCATCAGGCGACCTCCAGACCGATAGGATGAGCACGGATCAGATACCTGAGCGTTATAAACAAACTTACCAACTCATATCTGTGAACTCGTCATAGTGAAGCTTCGTTAGCAAACAAAGTGGAGTGGCCTGCTGGGTGTCATATATGGCAACTGTGTCCATCGTCACGACTGCGAAGAGCATTCGATAAGGTAAAGCAAACACAGAACCGGTTTGTGCCGCAGTTCCGCCTCCAGTGGTACTATGAGCCGGTAGTTGACCATGGGAAGAGGAAGAAAACGACTGCGAGTGATGGTGCGAGTGGAAAACCACTGGGCTGGCAGGCTTCGACGCAGCAGGAGTTGGTGGCCGAAGATCCATGGGCGAAAGTGCAGGTGAAGATGCTACGATATTCGAGGTCGTAATGGCGGGACGTGGGCTTGGAGTTGCTATGTGAGGGTGGGCTGGTGTACGCTGAGGACTCAGGAGCGAGGGGCCAGCGGCCGTTGACATCGGATGAATATCCGTCGGCTTCACTGGACCAAGTACGTCCACATCCATGTGCCCGTCGATGCCTTTCTCCAAGACGCCGATGGCAGGACCTTCCTTCTTCGCTTCAGAAGATTTGTTTTGATTTGCACCTGCTTCCTCCGCACTCGGTTTTCCTGGAAGAACCACACCAGGTCGCAGATCGTAAAGAATTGGCGAGAACCTAACAGCGACACTTGCTTTTTTGTGTCCTGGAAGCTGCGCAATGGGGGGTCTGGCAAAATTGGCTCGAGAGTAGATATACACCGATGACGTCGAATTCGTCGATGAGCCAGCAGACTCGGAAGGGTGACCCTTCCTTCCTCTGGTGGGGGTTGTGTCTTCGCCTGACTTTGAGGATGAAATAGAAGCAGGCACTACTGATGGGTCCTCAAATTGACCAGCAGGGGTTAGGAGAAGACCGCCATCTGGGCTGAAAGTCAACCTTCTGAAGAAGTTGGTATAGCTCTCATCTCCATACAGCTTGACACTTGCCCACAAGGCGGCCGTGGCAGACGAAGGAGAGCTTCTGATGGCCGGAAGAGGAGGCATGGGCGATGGCGACCGCCCATATCGACTATTATTCGTGAAAGTGGATGGCGAGCCTGGAGCATTGGAACTGAAGGACGATCGGCGAGAAGAAGCTTCAATCGGTGGTGGCGGGAACATGAATGCGGGGGTACTGGAGACTGATGCCGCAGGCGTTAATGGTGCACCTTCCTTCCCATGCCCAGAAGTCGAACTTTGTGCATCGTCGGGTAAATCCGGAGCAAATACAGAGGAAGATTCCATATCGCTGGCCGTAGAAGCACGGCGAAACATTCGAGGACGGCTTGTGCCATGCGCACTGGGTGTACGAGAGTGGCTATGGCTGTGTTTGTGAGGCATTCGCGTGTTTTTGCCCACAGCGTGCACTTCGACTGCGCCGCCAGGTTTGGTGGAGACACTGTAGATGTGCATGGAGCGGTCGCTGCTTTGAGTTGCTATGAATTCGTTCAGAGGGTCCCAAGCTACACCTTGCACATAGTGCAAATGTTCCGCGATTTCATAGACACATTTTCCTGAGTTGAGTGAGTTTTCTGCCAGACATAGATCGAAAGAATTTACCATCTGCCACCGCAAATACTCTGGCTGTGTTATCTGTGCTACCAGCAACAATATACTCCCCAGTGGGACTCCATGCTAGATCATATACTTGCATGGTGGTGCATCTATTATTGTTGGCCTGTTATTTCTAACACTATTTGGACACGAGATGATATTCACCGGAAGGTTGTTCGTGGTTTCCAGAATTCTTTTTCGTGCTGAAGGTCTTCAGGACTAAGGTCGCTTCCGTATGTCGCCGCTTGTGGACTAGATGAAGGTGCCCAGATGATTATCATGCCATCTGGTACTACAGTTCAGAGTTTGGCCACAAGAAGTTTTGAGAATTTGACACACCATCTCCGGCAGACGCAATGAGTTCGCCTTCAAGGCCATAAAAACGCGAGATTTTAGACTTTCAACGAGCACCAAAGCGGTCGAACATACCATTCGGAGAGAATCGCACAACATTGACAGCCGCCGAATGCCGACTCAGCGTTGCTAGATACTCCACGCGTGGTGGTCTGGGCGAATTATTTGTAGAAGTGGGGTCCGCCTCTGCTAGAACGGTTGGTGGTCTTAGGTGAGGATGCACCATCCAGATCTGCACCATTCATCATGCGAACTTAGTTCTCGACGCGACGCAGAGGGCCAAATACTCACCCTGACATGGTTATCCTCCCCGCCTGTCGCTAATCTGTACGCCTGGGTGGCATAGTTTTTCTCCTGCCCAGCACCTGGACGCGCCTTTTTGAAAGGAAGAGGTTGGAAGTCGCAGGTGGAGATAGGCTTGCTGTCGTGCCACCTGATCTCCAGGGTTCGAAAACGCATCTTTCTGCAATGCCCCAACGCGCTCAACAGAGACTTTGGCGTGTATTCGCGGCGAAAAACAACAGGTTTTGACGGTTTATGTCGATGTCGGTGGGAGAAAAGAGGATGTCTTGTTGGTCACGGTGTTGGCTGGATTTTATCACCGTTGATGTCAACTTCGCAGGGTACCCAATTTATCATGTATCCATTTTTGTCTTGAATGAGAAAACAAAGGTTGAATTCATTTCAAAAGCACTTCAATGGCCTTATAAGAAATTTCAATAATATTGGAAGTGAGTTGAATGGGAATCCACAATTCATTGTTGCACTTGAAGTACAGATGCCAGTGTCAAGGATTATTCCAAGTGCAGACCACTTTTTTTGGTGAGAAAAGGCGATATGAGTACGTATTTTATCCGTGGACGAGCGCTCTACATATTGAATTTGAAACTCGGTTTTATCTATGACGGACAGTGTTTTTGGCGTGTATTCATTTTTATTTGCAAGAGTACTTATAGTTGACTTATGTATAGTGCTGGTATAGTGACTTGAGTTGACCCTGAACAAAAATCATGATCACGCCTTTTCCAACCCAACTACCGTCGTATCGAAACCTCAGGACACGTTCTAACAATATCTCTCCATAAAACAATACCTATGGATCCAAAATCAGTAAGTATATCATTGTCTCATCCCTCGGAACTCACTAAACTTTGCTTCAAGCTGCAGCTTGACGAAAATCGACGTAGTCATCATTCTCCACCAATTATCCCCCAAGAGCTATTCGATGTAATCATCGACCACCTCCATCTGGATATCAAAACTCTGGCGAATTGTGGATTAGTTTCCAAGTTTTGGGTTCCAAGCAGCCGATACCATGTCTTTCACGTATGGGTGGTCAATCTGCGGATTCGAAATAACCGGTTCTCTGAATTCATCTCACTTCTAGAGCACCCTCTGTGCACTTTCAAGCCTTTCATCAAAAGAATTGCCTTCTTTGATCATTACATATCTTCACCATGGGCATCTTGGGTTATTTCCCAAGTTTCCACTTGGGTGTTGCGCCTGCCCATATCCTCCTTGTCTTTTGGAGCCTTGGACACGGAATTGTCTCCCAGCCCTTGGAAGGCTGTCAGGACGTTGCATCCATTCGCAACATGTGTTACAACTCTCCGGATTGGCGCAATGATGTTCAAGTTTTCTTCCCTTTATGATATTTTGTACACCATTTCTTTATTCGAGAATCTCGTCACTTTCGAATGGTTGTCGAGTTACACGCTGTCAGCTTACGAGCATCAAATGGAGTTGATCAAGTTCCCAAAACCTCCTGCTTCGCTCCGTGTTGTCGACTTCCAAGAATCGCTCCGAGAATCCAGTCACTTATTTTTTTGGCGATGGTTTCTCGAAAGCAAAATCGACAGTTTACAAACCATTAGATTGGGCCATCTCCGGGAAGAATATGTTCCATATGTGGCGAAGCTTTTGCGGTTTATTGGCCCTGTACTGAAATGCCTACATATTAATCTACACAGCGAAAAGGACATTTGTGAGTTATTGTGGGTCAGGGTTAAAGTGGATGTCAATCTAACGGTGAATTTTCAGTATATTTTTGTAACGAAATCGACCTTCGCTACAACACAAAACTCTCCACACTCAATATAGATCGCTTATGGACATTCAGTGATTCGCCAATTGCTTTGATTCCGGAATTCTTTGCTCGATTACCAAGCGAGAGCTTGAGACGAACTACTTTCCGTGTCGGACTCCCTGGCTTAGAGCAGAGCTGGGGAGACGAGGGCTCAATGCAGGAAATTGATCGGGCATTGCAGAATCCCAAATTCGCATCTTTGAGAGAAATTGCTTTTGAAACGAGAGAGCCGTCCATAATATCCTTCTTAAAGAAAAACTTTCAACAATGTAACCAGCAAGGCATCCTAGTATTTCGGCCAAGCCACCACCGTTTTGCTTTGTAATCTAAACCCTACCATGGTTCAATCACAGTGTATATTAATTTCCCCTCCCATAGAAGTGGGAAGGCAATGGAAGGATAGTCACAAGCACGAAAAATGGGCTGTCGACTCCAGAATCAACCAGTGCCAAAGTTCGATAAACGAGATATAAACACACTTAATGAACTAGTCCACTGGTTCAGAAAAATCAGGAGGCGGTGCCCATGAGTAAGCCAGGGCTTTGAGATCCTCAGAAACCTCGAGGTTTGTTGGAAGCTTGAGGTTCAGATCACTGAATATCCTGAAAATAGCCACTGGCGAGACCCCGCTGGTAATGAGGTATTCTGGGGCTACGCCCCATCCCAGAAGGTCGAGCACAAGAGACTTTGCGTGATCAAGGTCTTCTGGAGAAACTAAGCACGCAAGGGTTAGCGCTGACCGTCGAGATCGTGCAAAGACCAGGTTGAACTCGAAAAGTACGCCTTACATGGAAAGGACAAGTCAGGGACCTTCGCTTCTGCTGGGGGTTTTATTACAGGGTCTGGGGTAAAGTCCGATCTAGGTGAGGACGATATGGAGGTAGTATCATCAGTTATCGGAGGCGATGTAGTATGGGATATTTGTGGTGAATGGGTGGACGAGTTCATCAGTTTTAACGATGATAAAGCTGTTGATACTGCAGGAGTATCCTTCGTACTGAAATGTGGAGGTAGGATGACAGTATTGTCATTATCATCGGCCTCAGATACCCTTTCTGGCGTTTCTGAGTCGCCAGAGGCAATGAGCGGTCTGAGGAATTTTGTTTTGCGAAGGAATTTGGATGAAAGTTCGCCACGAGGAGTTTCCAGGTCGTCAGCCTTAGGTTGGGCTGTTTTACCCTCCTCGTGAGATGCCATTGATAAATCTTGGTGCTTGGACTTTAGTTTGGCAGGGGTGAAGCTCTGTAAAATTTGAGGGAAGTAACTTGCGAACTTGGACGAAAAGCGAAGACTTAATCAAGATATTGAAGGACCTTCATTGGATTGGCGTCGTGAGAAATCTACACGTGATAGGCCCAAACCCCGCGGATTTCTTTTTCACTTCAAGACTTTCACAATTGACAACGACGAGAACACTTTATTCCTTTAATTTTTGTAGCCTCAGCACCGGTGCTTTCCTGTCCCTCTCTAAATTGTTTTAAATTCTAACCTTTATCTTTATTTTAGTGCAAGGACATTAAGCGCCGGTGTTCAAGCTGTCACTGCTGGAAAGAAGAGCCGCCGTCTTGTTGATGGCGTCTAACAGCGATCGCGCCGCATATGACCTAGGTGACAATATTTTTGACTGTTGGCCATAGATACCGTCGGTCATATTCATTTGTTTTTCTACCAGAAATAGGTCCTTCAACAAGAGTGGCTGAGCAAGAGAAGAACATTGAAGAGGGCCCCTTGGCTGTGGTTCTCCGTTCTTATGCTTATGAACCCTTGTGCAAATTGGAAGGAAAAGTCTCGAAAATTTGTCTACTGGAAGACAACAACCGGAAAGGTCACCCAGCTCAAAGTCTGACGACATTGGGCAAGACGATGAAGGACAATCTATCGGTATGATAATGCAGCCTTCCGTAAAAATATTGGCTGACCTTATCGGGACGAAGGAGACAGTAATATACGAAACTGAGGGTCAGAATAAGAAACCCATAGACCTTCACATTCCAATGGGATCAATGATTCACGAGCTGTCCTTTGAAGATCTGGAGATAAACCATCTTCAAACGGTACACAGCCCGGATCAGATGGAAGGTATTGAGGATAGAAACACATATTTTCCTCCTTTTCAGAGTACCCCGTCTCTGGTACCGGAAGTTCCAGTCGGAATTCGATCAAAAACCCCCCAACTGGACGACATCTACCAGGACTACCTTAGACGGTGTCACCCTGAAACGCTTCGACAAATAACGATACCATTGGATGATTGGCGGTCTTGGAGTTGGTCTCAGCTCCGTCAACCTTCTTTCCCCCTTCCAGTCCTCGACCTCTATGACTATGATTCAGATGACTCTCATTAATTTTCGTAGTATGTCCAATATTGCCATTTTGACATTTAATTATTAAAGTTGAGGTCGGGCCGTTTGGGGTCTCAGAAAAGTAGCTAATTTTTAGAACCAAGTTGGACACCAACCATGCCTTCAAGTAATTTATGTGCGCCTCGTTTAATTTTGAATAATTCATTTCTTGATATTTACGAAGGATCGCAACCAAAAATTTGGAATTCCGAGCTGGCCAATCCTTTTGTTATTGGAATCACGACAGATATATCCATGCGCCATGTCACGAAGACACAACTCCACCGTAAATATACTCGAAAATCATTATGTCCTACAAGCCACTGAACAATCTGGTAAACCTAAACAGGAAATTTATACCTCATTTGGCTTCTTCCGATCAGATTTGGAGAACAAGGCGCTTGATTCTTCCATTTACAAGCCTGTCTGCACTTGGAGGAGTATTTGTAATTATTTCCCCTGTGTTATTTATATTCTGTCTATCTAATTGCTGTCATAGCCAACTGGTCTTTTTACGCCTAGAGAGCAGAACCCGAGACACCAAAAAACAAGTTCCACCGCAGAAAACGGATAATCCTGAATATAGGGTAGGCCGCCACCAGATGAAAGATGTCGAAAGTAATGCTCCAGCAATAGGCGTTCCTACCATTTTTAATCTATAATGAAAACCGAATTCAACAAACAGCATTAGTACATACCGACGAGACCGCCTAGCCCTGATAATCTATGAGTCCAGGTCAAAAGGGTTATTCTTCGACAACTGACCTGTAAATGTGAAGCATACTCCAAGACGAGCGCCTATTTCTGAGTCGCTATCCGCGGTTGAGCCAATCATAGGCGCAAGAAGACTGACATCTAAGTCTCTGTTAGCAGTGCGCCAAAATTGTAGTGGATGTCATTCCGCTCACATCCTCCAGAGAAGAAGCCATATAATATGGCAAAAACTATAGTACTTGCCACGTCCTTGACAGCCAGAGTGCAGAAGACAAGTATAGAGGCCGAATATACACAGGCAGTAAGAACGTTGAAAGGACCAAGCTTATGCACTAGCATGTTTGGGACGACACGTCCAAGCACACTGGCTCCATTTAATATGGCAATCTAAAAATTAATGATATAAGCGGGTGATTTCACAGGAAATAAGCGACTCTACCGTGTAGAATGCTAAATGAGGTTCTATACCATTCTTGATGGAATTTAATTGGAGGAAAAATATTGGGTAATATAAGCCAGAGAGAGTTAATATCGTCCTAAAAGTATAACATCAATAGGATATAATAACTCAGTCAAAGACGAGCTTACCCTAGGATCATGATGACATAAGGTATGTCTTGTAGGAAACGGCGAAAACTTCGGAAGGTGCTATTAGCCTTCGTCCTTTTTGGCGGGTACTTTGGTCTCATCAATATCAGGCAGATGACCAGAAGACCACCTGTAAACCCAGCGCTGGCTCTGACGCCGGAATGGAATCCAAGGGATCCATGGAACCAGGCATTGAGCAAGATGGGGTGGATAGCACCGCCGAAAGCAGAGCCCTGGTCTAGTATATGAGTAGGAATGAGGTATAACTGTGGAATAAAAATCACCGAAGTTGCCAATCCTATGGCTAGCGCGCGGCGTTTCTGAAAGTAATGAGACACGACACCAAGAGCGGGGATGTACATCATTCCTATTGCGATGCCCATTCCTACGCCTTGGGCCAAAAAAAGCTACAAGATTGGTCAAATAAATTTGAATGAAGGGCTGCGAAATGCGAAAGAGCAATAATACCTGATAATAATGCTCAGGCTGAGATACCGAAATCATGAAGAGACAAAATAAAAAAAGGGTGGCACCGCCAATCATCAGGTGGTAGCTGCATGGAGTGAATCAAAAGAACACTTATGAAAAAAAGAACATAGCTCTTACAAGTAGCCCGCATCAAAGGCCCTTCCCGAAAACAGTCCAACAGAGAGGGTAAGCCAAAGTTGGACGCTCCCAATCCAGCTGATGTGGCGTCTGAATACAGGGTACAATGAAAAGTTAGGCAGCCGTTACCTGATCTGGGAAGACGTTTTCGTCTGCACCAAGTACTCGCGGACGTAAAAATCTATCCAAGTAGGTGAGTGATGACATCATGTCCATTTAGGGCCTACTGACCGTTGTAAACCCCATAGGCATTCGTGTACCTAAATATCGAAGTAACAGCCTTAGCGACAATAAATCCCGCAAAGCACATTCGTACCCAAATGAACAAAACTGAGCCAGGAATCTGAGAAAATAAAAAATCAATAACGACACGTCGGTGGACATGGCTTACACTCCGATCACCATCAGCCAAGCTCGCCAGCCGCCTTCAACAAACGTAACGTCGTCAGAAAAATTTTCATGTTCGTTGGATGTATCCGTGACTTCCGATCCTCCCTGTTTCTCAAGTTCTACTTCTTTTTCATGA
Organism: Galerina sulciceps; assembly: GCA_023014345.1. Taxonomy (NCBI): domain Eukaryota; kingdom Fungi; phylum Basidiomycota; class Agaricomycetes; order Agaricales; family Galerinaceae; genus Galerina; species Galerina sulciceps. Next base: position 1,261,209 of record JAEDXJ010000007.1, read on the forward strand.
AGTGGCATATTCTGTCGATCAAATTTGTCAACCCTTATGCCTGGAAGAACATAATTGATTTACCCTATTCGGTCCTCGGGTATTTCGACGGCTGAAGGAATATCAGGAAGAGTACCACAAAACAAGCGAGGCGAGCTCCACCTGCTGGGAGATGGAGAGTGAAAAGAAAAACGAATCGTCGCTTTTAAGGACCGGCATCGGCTAAGAAACCTGCGGCAAGTTGCCGCCGGTTAATTTTACATGTGACCAATCTTACAATTTCCGAGTGCTTCCGAAGGTCATTTGAGAACAGAATGAAGAGGCACATCAACGAGGAAGCAGTTTCACCTACTGAAAGATGAGCCAAGACAGAAAGAGTGAGAATCTGAGAGCGCGATTTAGGCGAAATGACGTGCGTTTACGACGCATGGGGGGTGAAATCACTCGGAAAAGGTCAGGAACCAGGAGTCATGATGAAAGGTTTAGGTCATGCGACTGAATTTAGGTGCAATATGATGTTGCTTTGAAGGGTTCTATTCTTAAAATTACAGCCTATCTGGGAGTGGTGAATGGAAAGACAACAAGGCATGGTAATATCTCAGCTTACCGAATCGTACATTAAAGACAGGCTAAAATACAACATACTCGATCATCCTGAGTCCTATCCATCATCTGGTCTGCTGTCTGACGGTAATGTAGGGTCCGTGTAGTTGTGATTACATTTTGTGCATACGTAGAACAAGATCATTCTTGTTTCTTTTCGTTTTGACTGGTCTTGAAAGAAAACCGCACTGAATGCGATTGCATTAGCGTAGGTAGAGCGTGTCGATAGCAAGCTTACTCGTCATGACCGCAGCTCGGACAAGGTATGTTGGAATGTGCCTAATTTGAGTTAAATGAGCACCATGTCCGTGCTGATGTTTAGGGCATGGCGAACCAATGTAGCATCAGCACCCAGGTCTGCAATGACTCCAACTTGTTCCCTACGCCGATGTAAGTAAGAACAAGCATGAGATTGACCAACGATACGCACTTGGTCACCGTTAGCAGATCATTCCTGTAGACGCATTTGTTTTCCACTATGTCGTCGTACTGACATATACGACACCCGTACACCATTGTCCGACGTTGCGGGTCTGCCTTCGGATAGAGCAGATTGTTGCATTCCGTACAAAAGTGAAGAGAGGCCTGCAGTTGTCGAATAGCATAGTTGAGGGTTAATAATCTGTTTACTATGAGTAGAAGAGACGCTATATTTTGGCACATACCATGATTAGATGATGGACGCGTTTGTCATAAAAGCTCAACACGAAATTGCGAGAATGACGGTTTCGATTTAGAACTCCGACAGCTCCTGTTTACCACAATGGCCAAACACGGCTTACTCAGACACCGATTAGGCGCTAGCCGGGCAACTTTGAAGTTGACCATGACAAACGTGCATTTACGTCTAGTGCCGGTGACAGTGAGTAGCTGTTATTTCGAGACAACGAGCATACGGTGCTGACGCTGTGCTATCTTCCATATCTCTGCCATCTTTCTGAACAACTTTTCCATCTAGTAATCAGATGGGAACCTTCGCCGTGCAAGCTTCTCCAACGTTCAGATCTTTATACCAATTCGCAGGTCTTAAGTGACGTGCGTTGCACGGTCGATCCCTATGTCCCAGTTTAATTATTCGGATGATTATTCTCGGGGGCCTCATGCATTGTCGCTACCTACACTCCGGGTATGTGGAGTAACTTATGATGCTGTTAGATGGGATGCTGAACCCTACACGCGCAGTCTTGACGGAAGAGTTCGTGCTCGTGGAGTACTTTTCGTCGCATTGACCCCAATTGTCACAGACACCCTTATAATTCCCGGAATTTTCCTCATCTATGAGGTTTGCTCCGTGGACAGCTCGGATGCAGCAGGCACAGGCCTTGGTTGGCTGTGCCCAGTTTATCATGTCCACCCTTCGCCTGTCAAGAAGCTACCGAACATCATTCGGTCAAGGATAATCTGGAATCAGGTCTCGGTCCAGCCGCGGTCGTCACTATCTTTGTACTCCCGATTGTCGACTCAAAGACGAATTATCGGACGCTGAAGGTCTCCGACCAAGACTACAACTCGTCTTTCTACTGTGGGACGGTATTTGATTGACCTCAGATGTATCCTCGATCAATTAACTCTCCATTTTACGCCTCCAGATTTTAGAAATGGGCTTTACGCGGAGATTTGGTGGTTTCGGACACAACAATTGTCCTATCTCTCCGGCTTCGAGGCCACCATTGTGACCCATCTCTCTGGAGTATGAGCTGTCGACTCTTTGACGTGCTCTCTTCGTTTGCCAAACATGTCTGGGGAACTCATGACCACCTGGTCTCTCGCTTGATATGGCTAGAAATGGCGTCAACGTCCTTCCTTTCTTCCTTATCTGACATTACTGGGCTATAGGACGGTGATTCGGTGAGAGAAGACTGAATCAGACAACCCTCGGTTTGCCCTATGTCAAGTCGAGCAAGGACTTGTATTTAAAGGGATAGAACTGAAGCTGCTTACGGCATGTCATACTTGTAGCCTCTGTGGGGTACACTGGCGCTAGCTGGTCTGACGTCGTTCGACGACGATCCTCGAAGAAGGCCCGCGTTCTAGCGACTTGGAACCCCTAGGTACAGCGTTTATCTCCGTTCTTTTTTGGATCGTTATCGCGTGAGTCGACAGTCTCCCTTTTTGTGCTAGCGTGTTTTCCTTCTTGCTCATATTTATGACATACGTTCAACCGCGTGCCCTCCATATTTTCTTTCTCACTCCACAATTGATGATTTGAACGGTTTCTTGGGACTCGGTTGGAACAGAAATCTCTTGCTTTTTCTGAATTCACTCCCTTTTTATCGACTTTTGCCTATTGCTTGCGTTGTGTCAAGATGCGTCAAGGTTGCCCGCAACGTCGAGCCAAGAGGCGGACAATACGTATCTCATGGAAACATCGAAGGTTTGGCCGTCTTCCAGCCCAGACTCCATCAAACGCTTGTCAAATATGTTACACGCTGGTCTGCCTTGGTTCTGTCTGTCTGGACTTGGCCTTGGCCCGTCCATCCGAATAAGATCTTAAGTTTTTAGTCAGACATTGACCAGGTCCGCCAATAATAATCAATCCGTCGATCGTGTCCCGTCCACTACACTCCACAACGACATGATGGAGGAAGCATGGCAGCCTGAGAGAGGTCTTTTTATACTCGAAGTCGAGGCCAGCATGTTTGCACACCGAGGTTGATGCGGATGCTTACGAAGTTTTCTGTATGTTTTAAGCGTCTTTTAAAAAATTTCTTTCGTTCAGGGAGGCAGTTGGTTGCCATTTGGTACAGTCTAGTAAACGCCATAATCCTGATCGAAGCCTGCTGTTTGTTGTTTCAAGAAATTTTGAATGTTCGCTGGCTGCCATAAGAGGTTAAGGCTATTTTCGGAGGCGTCAAGTCAACATGTCGCCGCTGCCGATTGGGTGTGGTACCGACTAATAAGCCGTCCAATTAATGCCAGATTCAGGGTCTCCTTTGACCCTTGACTGCCAAAGCCGAGCCGCGTCAAAGCTGTCTTCAGTCTCCATCCATGAAAAGTCATTGTCGGGCTACTCACTGGACTGGAAACTTTCATTGCGGTTCTGAAGCTAGATTGCGGTGCTTTTCTTCCAGGTCGGTTTGGGATTATGTACCATCCGAAAAGAGGCTTTGACCTGGCAGGCGCCGCGATCTCAAAAAAAAGAGATCAGGGGTATACGTAACAGGAAGAAGCACCCCTAGTCGACGGCCTTCCAAATCTGTATCAGCCCATACGCTCGGCAACTTGTTTTGGACAAGGGATTTCACTATAAAATAAACACATCTCCGTTTTCCATCACCAGCGCTTTCCTGCTTCACTGCTGCCGCTACTCTCCCCTACAAACTACTCGTCATCATCGTCGCTCAGAATATCTATTCACCATGAAGTTCACCACCGTCGTCGCCGTCCTTGCTGCCGCCGTTGCTTCTGTCGAATCTAGGCCCTCGGAGACCAATGCCGACCGCCTCGCTCGTGGCCTTCCACCTCTTCCACCTACACGTCGGGCTACCCCAGTAGCAGGTTGGATTTTTGTGTTCGTGCGTTCTGCATTTTGCTCATCGCCTTTGACCAGGCGCTCGAAGGAATTCCCCTTCCGGTATCTCTAACTCTTGCAACACCGGCCCTGTCCAATGCTGTACGTGATATTCTTCCAAGGCGGGCTGGGCTTTTCTAAACCAAGGAAAATAGGCAATTCCGTCACGACTGCCAACGACAGCGTTGCAAGCCTCATCATAAGCCTTCTAGGGCTTGTTGTGCCAGCAGACACCGCCGTTGGTGTGACCTGTTCTCCTCTCTCTATCCTTGGTATCGGCAGCACCAGCTGGTAAATAAATCTGTGGCTTAATTGTTCAAGTTTTCTGACATTATCTTTTTTACAGCTCGCAGCAACCTGTCTGCTGCGAGAACAACAGTTTCAACGGCCTCATCGCGATTGGATGCTCCCCTAGTAAGAATGAGCGCTTACTTTATTGATCGGCCTCCCATTGACCCTTTCATAGTTAACATCAACCTTTGATCTATTGAAAATTCTCGGGCTACGATTATGAACAGGCCAACTGACGTGCTCCTTCTCCCTTCTCCTGACTCTTGACGATTGGTCCCTCTCATCCGCATCTGTCCCCATAAATTACCACACTCATTTGATTCACGGAACGTGTGTCCACTCTTTTACCGCGTTTCCATACCTTACACCCTCCGTTAAGCAAAAATAGTAGTCTTAGATAGTGCGTCGTTTACTATTACATACTTTCATGTTTTGGTTTCACGATATGCACGGTGCTTTCTAGAGTTTTTTTGGAGTTGAGGAGGCACTTTACTTTATTTTGCTTTACGAGGGCCTCATCTGGTGGGGTTGGCACTGCCTTTATTATGCATATGCCTGCCCCTACCTGTTGAATGATGCGGACATTCGGGGGATCGTATGTACAAACTATATAAAACGTGGACTTGCTTGGTATTCCATTATGCAGAAATGGATATGTAACTGTTATGGCTACACTTAGAGACGAAAATCAATTGTCAATAAAAAAAGTCAAAGGAATTTTCTGGTTAGCATCCCTTTGAAATCAAGTCCGTGAAGCTCGCAGTGGCTAGGCCCTTTGGCGGGTAATGGAACTAACATTGAATTTAGGCTTGAATTATCGAGTATAGTGTTAAACCTACTTCGATGCGATCAGTTGGTAAAACCTAATATTAGGTGGTATTACGCATGCTCAACAAAATTTATTAGCATCCTTAAGGCGAGCGCGGGTATGCAGCGGATACCTAATCGTAGAGGAATCAGACACGCTGCAAGTTATTGGTCGGGAATTGAGGTCCACGGGTGAGTTGATAAGGGACGAAGGACATCCGGTCAGCGATGGGCGTGGGGCATCAATTAGGGTGAACAATCGCGCGGTGTCCCCAAAGATGCCAACGAACAGACGTTGTTATTAGCGAACAGAACCAAGAACGGCCGTAAAGTAAGTCTTCAAAGTGGCGCCACAAGAAAAGCAATGGATACGAGAGCAAATATCTCCCAAACGGTCCAGAACAGAGGAGGCATAAGTTCACATCTTATGTCCGAGCACTGCGCACAGCTCTTGATATACGTAATAACGAATGCTGTTGGAAAGGTGCCTTTGGCGTGGACTTCCAAGCAAGTCAAATAGCTTGAGTCTTTTTCAATAGATATTTTATTCGACAGCGGCGAAAAGTCAGACGGGCGGCGGCCTAGAGACTTCAGACAAGAATGATAGCCTATTTCAATTAGACACGACACAGAATCAAAGGACAAATTTTAGTCGACTGTATATCAAAGTCAGCGGAGAGTCAAGCTAGCCAAGAATGGTGTGCGCCACACAAATATATGGATGGGAAAATGCAGAAGATGACTTTCCGAATTGGGGTTCAACTTCAAGCTGAACCTTATTTTTTAAACTGGCAAGCCACCACGGAATTTGCCGAAACGCTGAATTTCTCTTGACCAACTACCCAAACAACAGTAATCAAGAGCTCGTCGCCGGACATCAAGATGGTCAAAGGTATGCTCGTCGTCGTATGTAACATTGAGCTATCGCTGACGACCTCCTCTAGTTTACAAGCCCGGTAAGGTACGCACAATCATGCCCAGTTGACCCCCGTTACGCCTTGAACAAAAAGTTCAGGTCGCAATCGTCCTCCAAGGCCGCCACGCCGGCAAAAAGGTTGTCGTTATCAAGCAGTTAGATGAGGGAACAAAGGAGAGGAACTACCCCCATGCTATCGTTGCAGGCATCGAACGCTACCCACGAAAAGTGACGAGACGTATGGGTCAGAAGAAATTGGCTCACAGGAGCAAAGTCAAGCCCTTCATCAAAGTACGTCTTTAGGCCTTTATTGGGTATATCTATGTTGACTGAATTCTAATTTTTCTAGATTATTAACTACTCGCATCTGTTCCCTACACGTTACGCTCTTGAGCTCGAAGGCCTCAAAGGATCCGTAGCGGCCGATACTTTCAAGGAGCCAACGCAGAGAGAGGATGCTAAGAAAGTTGTGAAGAAGTTGCTTGAGGATCGTTACACGAGCGGGAAGAACAAGTGGTTCTTCCAACCTCTGAGAGTGCGTTCAAACTTTCCCAATCTTGCCTTGATACTTACATTGACCCATCCAGTTCTGAGTGCTGTTTTCTTGCATTTTTATGTTCACAATCACAAAACCGCTGTATGCTCTGACGACATGCTTTACATCACATATGATCTTCGCCGCGGACGTTTGTTGAGAGATTTCAACCACTATAAAGAAAACTTGCAAACGATGCGTTACCCAACATTCAAACATGTTTTCACTGACGCCTGGAGGCAGCTCAACTCTTTCCCTCGGGTGTCGATAGTATGACCATTATTTCAAGACGTGTTATGTTCCATTTTTTGCTTTATGAATGTCGTTGTGAAATCTCTGACTACATTCACGATCTTCGGTATTGAGGCAGTGCTGTGAAAGGTCGTAAAGCCTCGCGCAATGTCTGGCCATTTGAGCATTCTCGTTGCCAAACTCTATATTGATTGCAAGAGACGGCGATAGATCAAGAGTTCGAAGGGTGTCTTTACCACATCGTGTACGGGTCAATATGTTCTCCGTGTCTTTCTTCATGACCAATACCAATTGGCGAATTCGCCACTGATGCTTTTCACTTCCCTTGCAGGCTGAAGTCGAAACATCGGAGTCGTTTGGAAACAAACATCCTTGACGCTTTCCCACTTTGTGGGTTTGGACTGGATGGAACGTGAACGCGATTTGCGTTCAAGAAGTGGGAACCGACCGCCTGCTATTCGTCTCATAACGGAAACTCTATTGTGATATTTATGGTCCTATGGACGATGGACTATATAATATCTATTATCTGAGGCATATCGACAGACTTGCTGAATCCTTTATGATCACATTTTGTATTGTTCGCGAATTGTAATGCTTGGATGTATCTTCGCTATCCCCAACCAATCTTGGCTTTCTCGATATACGGTAATGTCTACCTAGACACTATGTATCAAGATGCCATTATCTAACTGCCGAGAAAAGTAGAATGAAGCACAATATACAAATAACTTAAATCTTATACTTATAGTCCATTAAAAGTGTCTGCTGCTCCTTGGAATCTGGGCTAACTCCTGTTCAATTTCGGGATCATCACCACAAGTGCCATAGCAATAGCAAGAAGAACTCCGATGTGTTCGTCCGTCCCAACTCTCACTCGAACGAACATGGACCCACCTCAGTCCCATGGCCATTGCCGCCCAAAGGGGTGAAAACAGGATTCCAACGGCGATAGCGATCACAGGCACGAGAAGTGGCGATCCCAGTCCTACAATTGTGCCCCCAAGCGCACCTGCGCGTGTCGCGTGAAGAACGTCGATTCCGCCCAAGTCAACATGTCTGGAGAGAAGGATGGAGCTCCCGATGGCACCAGTGAGAGTAGCGATTACGACTGTCGCAGGGATTGCGATGAAATTCAACGCAGGATGACCCTCTTCTAGCTGAATACAGCAGGTGGCAAGACCGAGGATCATATGTGCAAGAATGCTGCCCGTCGCACCTATGGCAGCTGCGGAGGCGTTGCTCGTGTAGTGTGGTTGATGGGTTCGCAGTATTGCATTTCCTATCAACCTAATAGGACTGTTAGTTCTGCCTTGAATAACACCGTCCAGAGAAAAACAAACATGAAAATTGCACCATTCGCCGCAGTGAATCCTAGTGAAAGACCGAGCATCAATCTGGGGGACAGTCGTTAAACCATAAATTCATGAAAAAGCTATTACCCACCCAGATATGAGGATAATGGCAATCCCGCCTGGGATGACATACGCAACACCAATCCATAGGAGTAGGAGCAAGTCGCCTATTCCACTTGCGACCCCATGCATCACATACTTGAGTCGACTAGATATGCTTGGTCTCCGACTGCGTGATGGTATTGGACCTGCTTCAGTTATTGATGGGTTTGGTGTTGGCGCTGGTTGAGTAGTGTTTAAAGAGCTCATGGGGAGAGATGATCGCTATCAACTCCAGCACCGTGACGGTAATAAGTGCAGAACAAGGCATTGCCCTGCAAGACCGATAGTCTTGTACCTGACGGTTAATGACAAGAGTGTTGATGGGCGGTGATACTTTCTTGTTGTGACATTATTATTATTACCTTATCCCGGTGCTGATGGAACTCGAACATTTATTATACAGGACAAGATGCGCTTGTCAATGGTATCATGAGTCGCTTGTTCACTCGCATTAATGCTACTTGCAAACCGCCGATGAAAAAAGCCTAATCTCTTATCCTATAATGCTTTTCAAAATGGGAAGAACAAAAATGCACAGCGTCTCCGTTTTGACAAGACTCGGCAGAGTTATTCCATGAGGACAAAGGGAAATGACCCAGTTTTAGAATCATATAATCGAACGAAGGTTTGCCTTTCAGTCAAGATACGGAAAGTAGAGCGTGGAGTGTTGACGATCTGGTAGCTGGTAATGGGTTGGTGTAAAAGTGTGGACAAGCTGGCAAACCCTGATGCATTATAGCCTTTTCTGTGTTTGAAGAAGTGTGGCTCGGGTCTGTCGTTCAAAGACATGTACAGAGAAAGGTACAGTGTCAGACTTTCCAACATTGGGAAACTTCTTTCGCAGAATGAGATTAACGCATGCTGCGAGATATGTAAGCGAGAATAAGTAAAACGCAAATTACAACTCACTATGTGATTTTCTTCACCACTGCTCGAAGCGTCTGGAAGGGTGTCAGTGGTAACCCCGAAATATTTTAGATTATGTAAAGGAAGAAAAAGGGCTTTAAGTTGGTCGTCGAAAGGCCAGATCCATCCAACTCTGTTGCGTTCTGCAAGCAATTCAAATTCTATAAGCGAATTGGCATGATGAGCGTTGAGTGTAGCCAATAATCGAACAGGTTGGGTTGCCACCGTTTTGGTAGTAAGCTGGAGCTGTCTTAAGCCCTTGAACGATTCCAAATATGCAACTAAAAAATCGTCAATGAAATCCGTTGAGAGGCCGTTGACGTAAATTTTTTGCGCCTGCAACCGTTCCCAAATCTCATCATTTAAGTCATCTGGTTGGTAGTTCGATGACAAGAAGTTGAAGTACTTGTTCAGCCCCAGGTACTTGACCTTCCGAAGATGGCGCGAGAAATGAAGAAGGTCCTCTGGAAGAATTTTCATCCATGCTATGCTGAAGTGCTCAAGAGAGAGGGGTGGAACGTCATTAAGACCTTGTATAAGGTTTTGAAGACTGCATTGCTGAAGACCCAGTTCCAAATGGGAGAGGTTTGGCGATTGTGAGATGAGTTTGGCAAGTGCAGACAGGGTCTCTGTTGTATCAAGGTCTGTTCCACGCCATTCTACACAAAGCCGACGAAGTTGTGACAATTGAGACAATTTGCGGGAAGGAAAAACTGGTTTGTCGATGCTAAGAACCAGGCTGTCAAGAGGCAAATAACGCAAGTTTGTCATAATTAAAGAGTGTAGCCAGGAGGGCTCGTGCTGCCCAATTTCCCAACTAGAGGGACCAGTATCAGTGCTAACCATCAAACAGGTGAAAACAACGAAAAAACTACCTACATGACCTTTTTGACGTTCTTGAACGAGCAAAGGGCTTCGCGGAGATTACAAATCATTGCTGTCTCTAGGAACCGGGTAAGCATCTCGTCGATTTCATTGTCGAATGAATCGACATAATCTATCACAATTGTCCTAGCAAGCCCACTCGCTAGACACGTCTCTCTCGACAGGGCTCTCAGTTGAGCCAGCATTTCTTTTGCCTCTTTTGTGAAGCAGCCGATGTTAATGTACGAGAGCAGCAGTGGTTGAACAAGCTGTCGGAATTGCTTAGAGACGAGACACAAGTTTTGCAGCGAAGGCTTTCCAGGAAGCTCTGGTGACTATAAAACAAAGAAAATGGTCCACAACAATTTCAAGGTTAGATGATAAAACCATAATTGAGTGTAAGTTAGTGCCAACGACGTACCCATCTAACGATTTCCTGGAGAAGTTCGATTGGCAGAGTCCTGATACCACCTGACAGCTCAAGAGGTCTATTCTCCAACGCTAGAGGAACTATTCTGGCAGTCTTTCGAGACATTAAGGATGATTGTCAAGTTGTGGTTGTAGACGGTAGTTGAATGTGACGAAGTGACAATAAATTGGACAGGCCGAATTCCACCACGTGGGTCGCGACTTACACAGAACGAGAATCACGCAACAATCACTCTCCAAAAGTGCATCAATTTTTCTTTCTCTGACCGAGTCAGTACTTGCAAATCGGCGGAAGCAAAGGGCCCAAGACCTTATTCTATATTGTATAATAAAAAGGGAAGACCGAAAAAGCAGGCCAACACCGTTGACAAATAAGACTCAGAAGGAGTTATTCCATAAGGACGAAGGGAAATGCTCCAGTTTGGGGATCATACAATCGAACGAAGGTTTGGCTTTCGGTCAAGATACGGAAAGTAGAGCGTGGAGTGTTGACGATCTGGTAGGTGGTTGGTATAGCTGTTTGGACAAAATGGCAAACGCTGATGCTTTAAAGACTTTTCTGTGTTTGAAAATGTGTGGCTCGGATCTGCTGTTCCAAAACAGGAACGGAGAAAGATGTAGTGTCAAACATTCTAACATAGGGAAACTTCTTTCGCAGAATGAAATTAGTTTGTGCTGCGAGATACCGTCAGTTAAAACGAATAAACAACCAACTTACAACTCACTATATGATTTTCTTCTCCGCTACTCGCAGCATCTGGAAGGGTGTCAGTGGTAACTCCGAAATATTTTAGATTGTGTAATGAGAGAAGAAGGGTTTCAAGTTGGTCGTCGAAAGGCCAAATCCATCCAACTCTGCCATTGTTCGCAAACAAGTCGAATTCTACAAGCGAATTGGCATGATGGGCACTGAGTGCCGCCAATAATCGAACTGAATGAGTTGCCACCGTTTTCGTCGTAAGCCGTAGATGTCTCAGGCCCTCAAACGATTCCAGATATGAAATTAAAAAATCGTCAATGAAGTCCGCTGAGATGTTGTTGATGTAAATTTCTTGCTCGTGCAACCGCTTCCAAATCTCGTCATTTGGTTGGTTGTTCGATGACAAGAACTTCAGGTACTTGATCAGCCCCAGGTACTTGATCTTCCGAAGATGGCGCGATAAATGAAGAATGTCTTCTGGAAGAACTGTCATCCACGCTACGCTAAGGTGCTCAAGAGAGAGTGGTGGGACGTCATTGAGACCTTGTATAAGACTTCGAAGACCGGATTGCTGAAGACAGAGTTCCAAATGGGAGAGGTTTGGCGATTGTGAGATGAGTTTGGCTAGTTCGGAAGATAGGGCCTCTGCTGTAGCATGGTATACTCCTCGCCATTCTATACAAACCCGCCGAAGTCTTGACAATTGATACAATCGGAGGGACGGAAAAGCTCGTTCGTCGATGCTAAGGACCAAGCTCTCAAGAGGTAAGTCAGGCAGGACTGACATGATTGACTCGCACATCCAGTGAGGCTCATGCTCTCTAATTTCCCAACTAAAGGCATCAGCAGATGAGTGCTAGTAATCATCAACCAAGTGAGAAACAACGGAAAATAGGGCCTACATGACCTTTGTAACGTTCTTGAACGAGCGAACGGCTTGGGCAAGATGGCCCAACATTGCCACCTCTAGCGGGCAAAGCACCTTATCGGGATCGTTCCCGAATGAGCCGGCATAATCTATCACAATTGTTCTGGCAAGTCTACTGGCTATACAAGTCCCTTCCGATAGGGCTTTCAGTTGAGAAGTTCTTTTTCTTGCCTGGCTTGTGAAGCAGCCGATGTTGATGTACGAGAGCAGTACTAGTAGCGGTTGAACAATCTGTCTGAATTGCTTAGAGACGAGACACAAGCTTTGAAGCGAGAGCTTTCCAGGAAGCTCTGGTGACTATAAAACAAAAGAAAAAAGGCCCGCAACAATTTCAAGGTTAGATCATAATTGATTTTAAGTTGGTGCCAATTGCATACCCATCTGACAATTTCCTGGAGAAGTTCGACTGGGAGAGTTGCAATACCGCCCGACTGCTCAATACTATGGCTGACCAGGTATTCGGCGCACCCCACAAGTCGGCGCACATTTGTATCTCACCAAATACTCGGAGTACAGTCTCAAATTTTGGAATGTGTATTCCAGTTGATAATATTAGTAAAAAGAAATTTTAACTAGCGAGAAAGGTTGGAAACTGATTGAATTAGAAAAAGGCGAGTTTGTCACTCGTTTGTCACTCCGGCATCGTTCGGCTGGTCGGACTTCTAAAACTCCCTCATATGCTCATCGGTGTCTTCTTGAACCTTTCGTCATTCACGATTGCCCCGCCAAGTGCGCGCCATACCTATACACTCTTTTAATTCTTCCACAGACTACCAGAGCTGGTCTCGCCTTTCTTTCTTTGTTCAATATGCCACGACGAACACCGGCGTTTGACCCCACAGCCGAACCACGAATGCAAGCTGCTTTGGAAGGTTACAGGTCCGGTCTTTACTCTTCAAAGGCGGAAGCTGCACGAGCGCATGGGGTGAGTTCTTGGCGATATTCAAATACATTTTATTTAATAATACGGTACCTGGCTTATGTCCTAGATCCCTCGTCAAACCTTTAGCGACCGTGTCAATGGAAAGCATCAAAACCGTCAAAAAGCTCATTCCAGACGACAGCTTGTTCCTCCTTCGCAAGAGAAGGTCCTGACTGACTGGTCTGTGTTCTCAGCAATGACTGCGAATCCTCTTGCACCGGCTACATTGCGGGCTCGTGTATTCCAGATGACGGGAAACGCTCCAGGCAAAAATTGGCCCAAACGCTTTATTGCACGTCAAAAAGGGAAACTGACCAGTGGTAAGTGTCGCTTGTACTCCAGGATATGAAATCATAGTAACGAATGCATTCTTCAGCGAAGCCGGTGGGGCTTGACCCAAAAAGAGCGCAAAACTTCAACCGCCCCATCATCACTCATTATTTCGACCTCCGTGAACAAATTGAAGTTAAATTCGACACAATTCCATGCGAACACGAATGGAATATGGACGAGAAGGGAGTTCAACTTGGGGGAGGTCGCAAGAACAGCGGGCATAAGTTCATATACCCGGGTAATTCCAAAGCACGTTATCGCCTCCGCAACGATAATCTGGAACTGGTCACTGTCATTGAATGCGTCTCTGCGGCGGGCGTTTTTGCGCCAACGTCATTTGTACTGAAGGATGGTAAACGCCCATACGTAAATGATATCCCGGATGGCGAAGTTGGATTGTGAGTCGATTTCATGTTTTACTTTGATAGCTGCCATGGTTTTGACTTTGTTAGAGTTGCATTTTCTCCGACTGGCTGGACCGATGGAGAAATCTGCGAGCAGTGGTTTTTGAAGACCTTCATACCTACGGCGGAGTCGTGTCGCGTGTCGGACAAGCCTATCATTCTCAACTACGACGGCCATAGTTCTCATGAAACACCTGCAATGCAAAGGGCTGCTTTTGAGCACAATATCATCCTGCTTGCCTTTCCTTCGAAAACTACTCACAAAACTCAACCTCTAGATGTTGGTGTCTTCGGGACCGACCTCACGTATTTGACAAACACGGCAAACCGCCATTACGCAGTTGACGACTTTCCAGGGTCAGATGAGGCTATTGGAAAGTCAGACCAACAACCCTTGGTATTACCTTGTGAAGTATGTCCAAGTTTGTTCCTTTATATCTTTCTAAACTTATCCTCCTTGACAGCTCGCTGTAGAGGAGAACGTTCAAGAGCAGTTGATTGAACCAGATGCCGAGCCGAAGAGTCAGACGGAGGAGACGGATATGGTGACGATGAGTATGAAGTTACGCGTACGTCTTTCCCCTTCTCGCAGCTGTCCCTCCTCAGATTCCAATTACTGTCAGGCTGCCGAGGAGTGGGCCGCGTCTGCTACGGGGACAATAAATATGTTCTTGTATGGATCACTGCCGCCCAGCTCCCCTCCACGCAACACCAGTCCATGCCCGGATCGCTTTCAAGCGACGGAACCCATCACGCCAAGCCCTCATGCACGCCGGTCATCGAGAAATGCGTATCCTTTTACCTCGCTCAAGGATCCTAACATTCCAAAATCCAGCCAGAACCGTATCCGACGCCTTCTTTGCAACCGAACAAAATCTCGTCAACAGCCTTCCATCACACCGCCGTTAGGTCGACCGCGTTTGTCTAAGGAGGACAGGCACCTTGCTCGCATTCGAAGGGAAATCACAACTCTTGAAGAGATCTCAAAGCGGCTGATTCGCCTGTACGCCCTCCGTGACAAGCTCAGTCGGAATTAATCCCAGAGAGTGGGCACCACACATGGACTATGAACAGTGTATGTAATCTTCATTGTAACTACCCCGCATTCTATCTACACCGTAGTAATTTATTTCTACTTTATGACCGTACATTACAATACCGACCGCTTTGAAAGTTTGCCGAACTGAGTTCAAACGCGGCTTTCGAAGCTGCCTGTTACTTCGATGCGTAACGCCGACTTGTGGGGTGCGCCGAATACCTGGTCAGCCATAGTAGGCTTATTTTCCACGGCTAGAGAAACTATTCTGGCGGTCTTTCGAGGCATTGTGGAAAGTTGTACCACTTGTGGCCATGGAGGATGTGGTTGGAGTTGACCGTGGCAATTATCTCGGATCACGGACTTCAGGCAACTTGACTCAAAATCCTGACCAACAAGTCACCTTCTGAAAGCTCGATTTTTTTTTCTTCCCTCTATCCAAGTACCTATGTTTTTAATAGAACGGCCGAATTATGAAGGTCGGAATCCTGATATATAGTCAGGAAATTGATGAAAATTGAGATCCAGGAACCGAAAGCCTAAAGGTTGGGGAAGGCTGAAGCAGTCGGGAAGCAGGGAAATTTTGCCAAAGCGCTCGCTGGTCAATCAGTGCAGACGTTATCGTTGCCAATTTTCGGCTTGAACATTCGGCGGGACATTTTTTGGTAACATTTATGGACTCGCTTCTTGTGGTTTTCCAGCCTTTTCGCCCACACAAATATCTCTGGAATGTTTGAAGTTCCTCTGGCCCAGCTCGGCTCACGCAGCCCGCTCACTACCGCCAATATCTGTCTGGGAGCTGCATCTTGACCAAATCCAGTCTACTTGCGACGGAGATACCTTGACAGTTGGGACTTAACCATTGAGTCCTGTCCTCTTCATAACTCTGAATGATGGCCAACCTTCTGGTGTACCCTTGTCTTGCTTTCGAAAGGCTTCGCTACCCTAATAGGAATCTTCCACGAGGCCTGGTACTGAGGATAACATGGGGCAGCTACTAAAGTCTATATCTGTGCAACCACCCCTGTCGCGTTTAATGCAAAGACCAGACATTTGCATCCATGTTGATCCATCCTTCGGTTACCTGCAGTTGATTTGTTGAATGTACGATAGGATGGCCGACAGCTATTTCTCTGTCCGACGCTGTAACTCTTGAGCACCATCACGACGTCCTATTAGGCCTCAAGGCCTCAACGACGAGCTCCCTTAGTCCATGCGTCATGAAGCAGTTCAAGATGTACGGCTGGCACCTTCTTTGGGGATCCACGACCTTATATTTGGCCTCAACGTCTGCTGGCTAGGGAAAGCGGCAATAAATGACTTGAAATGATCCTCGTATTGATGTCAACTGCTGAACGAGTCGGTCCTGTGTGTTCGAACTCGTCTCAACGGCCAACTAATGGGATCTTGCAGACTCTTCGAACCATCAAGTTTACCTACTAAAAATATGGTACCGTGTTTTTTCTTTGCTATTATCTATTGCGCAGGTACAGGTAATAGTGCATGCTTGATTGTGTGTGGCATGGTTGTTCGCACCTCAAATTTTTCGCAGTCGATTTACCTACCTCGAACGCCATCTTCACGAAATTTGATGACAAGACTTGTTCTGAAGTCCAGTGACGGCCCTTGTCGATGGTATGCTCTGCCCCATTACGAAACCCTTTCGTCACATCTAATACCTCCCCAAGCGACCCCTAGAGTACCACTGAAATGAGAAAATATCAAATTCATTCCGTCATTCGTATCATACGAGGAATGTTGGTAACTTGTACCAAGCAACCAAGTATCAAATATACCCTTGTGAAGTGGTACATTTAGCTCACTGCTTTTCATTGGCTCTTTGATCATCTTTGCCTTCCTAATAGACTAGATTCCTATGAGTCCAGGATTCAAGTTATTAATAAAGGACGAGCCAAAATTCCCGTGATGGCATCGCCTCGCCAATGACAACGCGCGTAAATCTATTACCCCCGTGTTTATAAGTACATGGGAAAGGATCCTCAACTATTTCTTCTCCTATGTATTCACGACTGAACAACCTCTGAAGTTCATCGATACCAATGTCCGACCTGAAAGCAGAGTCGCTCCAAGTTTTACCCGACTACAAAACCGCTTCGAGTTACAGTCACCAAGGACTCGGATCACAGAAAGCTGGATTTCTTCATCGCTGGCTATCTTCCAGCATTCGAACTGTACTCATCGCGTTGTTGACAAATGTTGCTCTAGTGTGAGTACAGCTACTTGCCGCCCGCTTGATACGAGATGCTGGACGCTGCACCCTCCCTAGCTTAGTTATAGGTCTCGCGACCTTTTTTATCACCTCAAGTGGCGCTGCAGTCCTGTAAGTTCCCTTTTCTTGCAGAATCTGACCTTCTGTCATGTTCTGACAATTCGCTCTATTGCTTCAGATTCACTGGAAACGCCATTCTGCGAACAGTGGACCCATCTCACTACACAAATGACGCCTCTGCTCTCGCCATAGGAGCGGCAGGAGGATTGTTATCAGCTCTGCTTGCCGCTCTCATTATCTCCGGGCTGCCCATTGCTGCGATCAAAACAGACAAGAGCCACAGCCGGCCGTGGTTCATTTCGGCCTTCATCCACTTTCTTTGTGCTGTCCTCGCCGGTGCTTCTGGGGGTGGAATCCTTAAATTTTGCCATATCGATGTCGGAGGGATAGATGCCCTGCATGCGGCTTTCGCAGGCGCGTTGGGTGGTGCGATATTGGCCGTACCCAGCGTTATAATAAGCCGTTATCAAACCGATTTGTT
Organism: Galerina sulciceps; assembly: GCA_023014345.1. Taxonomy (NCBI): domain Eukaryota; kingdom Fungi; phylum Basidiomycota; class Agaricomycetes; order Agaricales; family Galerinaceae; genus Galerina; species Galerina sulciceps. The sequence goes on from JAEDXJ010000007.1 coordinate 1,278,853, forward strand.
GTCTTCCATATCGACCAAGTTTATAACATTCATGGGAGAATTGGAAGAGTAAGACTTTTAGTAAAAGGTTCTACAGGTTCTGTGCGATTACAATACTTACAGTGTACACTATTACAGACATATTTACAAGTAATTATACAGATAATACAGTGTCTCTTTGGTGGTGGTATAAAGACTAAAAGTCATGTCTGTTACGACATCTGGTATACACGAGTCACCGTCTCCTTCTTGCGACCCATCTTCCTATTACCCCACTTCACCAATGTCACCCTTCGCTCTACGCGGGTCTCCTCTGGGCCGTATAACACAGGCGGGGAAACAGGAAGGCTGGGCTGGACACTGGTGTCCGACGACAAAGAAATGCTCACTGTCACCTCAGGCAGAGTTACGCCATCACGGACGAGCGGGATGTCGTCCAGGTCGACCTGCGTGAGCGCGGTGGTGTCTTCATCTTCATGCCCTTCTCGTTGGGCAGGCGTTTGCGTATGTGGATCCTTCGGATGCGGAAAGACTGTAAATGGATGGACAGTCGTGTACCCGATGAAGGACGACCACTCGTTGTCTATACACTTGCGGTCGAATACACGGATGACCACCGTCGACAAATCGTCAACTTTTACATCGAAACTCTCCTCCCAAACAGGGTGCGTGGTATCGTGCTGCTCGAATGTGGTATACATATGCCGCTCGTCGATTGTAATCACGGCGAACGAAGATGGGGCACGAATTCTCTTTACTTCTTCTTCATTCATATCTTGGATGACTTCAGGCGGGTATGAATCAAGCTCGCATCGAGGCCGCTGGAATCCTTTTCCGTTGCGTAGTGTGAATCTGATGACACGCGATTTGCTTATCGGGCCTGAGGAGTTCTTTGCAAGGATTGACTCATACAGGGAGAAGAGGGGCGAGATGGTCAAAAGGAGCGGCAATATCTGACTATGGTCAGTTCCTTGCCACTCTGACTGGGGAAAGACTGCTTACTTGGCCAAAACCCCATTGCTTGTTAATTTTGGTAGTCAACGTGTTCAAATGGAGTTCGAGCTCAGTCATAATGATAGCCCAGGCAGCAAGCTAGGTGCAAGTTGTGAGTACTCGAGCCATGGAATTACAAAAAGTGGCGTACGAAGGATATAAGAATGGTTTTTCCGTAGTGATTGTACCACCTTCCAGTGCCTGATGGGGCCCAGCTAAGTATCTGGGTCGCCATTCCTTGCAACAGCTCGTGGAAGATCTGTCTAGGACGAAACAGTCGGTTTCTACAGGAGAAAATGAGCCAGGGATTGGATAGATAGCACCTCAACTCACGTCTGGGAGACTTCTCCAGTCGCGAAATTTTTTCTAAACACTGTTTCTCGATGAACTTCATTCTTCGGCGCATGCTTCGGCTTCAAAAGGGCCTGGCTGGCGCTCTTCGAAAAGAGAGCACGCAGCGCTATAAAAATCGTCTTCGACCCCTTGATCGCTCGCCAAACGAACAGCAGCGATAGAACGCCCCACCCAGCCAAGTTGAGCCACCTCCCACTCCCCAGCGCAGGCAAGCTCGCCCCGAAGAAGATCAACCGCGTCGCTGCGTTGCACTCCGGAGGCCCAGAGCCAAATGTGGGCGCGGCTATCCATACGTACATCGCGAACGAGTACGTAAGTGCCGATCGCGTCCAGTTGGCGACGATGAGAAGAGGAGAGTGGACTGAACGGAGTGCGTTTTTCTTGGATTGGGGCGTAACAACCTCGGATAGGCCGAATGCTGATGCGAGCACAGGTAAGAGAAGGACTGATGCGGGGAATTAGAATGGTCTGTTTGATGAAAGTGGCTTGAAGGCAGGAAAGCTGCATACCGTAAACGACGACGATAGCGTCTAGCAAGGAAATTCCCCCGTTTACGGAGGTGACGATGCTGGATATGATCAAGGAAAAGGCCGTCGAGGTCATTGACCAATACGCGCCAGGAGCATCGGCTGGCGAAAACCTAACGAGAAGCACTGTTCATGGATATCGTAAGTCATTCACGTCAGACTATGATAATCTGTTGACCTGCCAGAGAGAACAGATTGCAAGTATAAGGCTATTCGTACGCCAGGGCCTGTAAGGATTCATTGAGATATGGCCTAATGGCTCAAGAACAGTGATTCGAACGAACCGGAAATATCTGGGTTACTGCGAGTCGTAAGTTGGGTTATCAATTTGTGAGAAGTCTTTAGCTATCGGAACACTGACCTTGCTATGCCCTGGCAAACGCCATCCACCACAGTCGACATTCTTCTCCTCGAAACGGAGTCGTGGTAGAGAGAAGAGAGGCATCCTTTGCGGGATAGGTTTACCTGGTGACAAAGGCACAAGAAGAATCTCGTGGCTGTGCTGAAGGAAATGGACTTCATTTCCGAATCCCCCATAAATTCCGATTCAATTTCTGGCAAGATCACGAAGTTTATTTATTCAATATGACGATATGCAGATCGTATGAAAAGTGGTCAAGTGGCAGTATGTTGTGTTTATTGCAATTTTTGTTATTTTGTTATTGTGTGCTACTTGAACAACAGGTGAACCCAGGAATTGATATTGCTACATTGGTTTGGAATTAGTCCCCTAGCGGGACGGACAGAGAGAGGAGGTCTATAATAAAGATAGAGGCAAGGAAGACGTGGGGGTGGTATATATAAAAGACGACGAGTAGAATCCCAGTAGTATAACAAAAACGAATCTCCAAAATTGAGAAGAAAGGTCCAGCAGACGATACAATGTTTTGAAGTGACACCCAGCAAAGTGGGATGGTTGGAGGACAGGGATATCTAACCGAGTCCAGGTAATATGATACAGCAAGGGTTGCCCGACTGTTGCGACCAAGTGCGCGATACAGGCCGGAGGCGATTAGGTGGTGTGTGCCGATGCGCGGTCGAGGGCGGCTTGGCGTAGAATTTTTGCGACCATTAATAGAGCCAGGCTTGACGAATAAACGAAGAGCTGTCCAAAAGGTTTTAAGGTGTAGTCGAACGAATTTGAGAAATGAGGCCACTAGTGACCGGAGGCGGCGAGGTTGAGTGCGCCGAGAATGATCTCCCAGGCCAGATCCACCGTGTCCCACAGTTCAGGATCGTGGAGCCCAAGGGCTACCATGTCTTGCCACAGCTCTTTGACGTGAGCAGCGTGGGTGGTCAGCACCTGCAAGCTGGAACCAGCTGAAGAGCACAAGTAGGCTGACAGCTGGTGCAACGAGGTGCCAGAAGCCAGTGTGGATTGGACAGTGTGGTGGGAAAGGCCCTGAACGAATCCAGAAGGGAGAGGGAAGAGAGACTTCAAGACTCCATCGAGGTTGTGGTTGTATAGATACGAGTGGAGGATCTTGAACGCGGCTGGGGAGGGGAGAGCAAGAGGGAGGACAGGGACGTGGAGTGCTCCTGACGAAGGACCCGAGGAGGGCGGCAGTCGCGGAAGAGCCGAGCATTGTGCCGCGATGATGATGTTGTGAACTGGGAACATAAATACGTGTTCGTTCGCGGACGATTTTGTGGACGCGACAGCGAGCACATGGGTGGGATATGTGGGCTGTGCGGCGGATGAAGAGGCGCGGATTGGGATGGTTAGTGCTTGAGGCACATGGGACTTGGGCATGGAGGTGGGTAGATGTGAGGACGAAAGGGCTGCAATACCTGCGAGCATTCTAAATGAAATGAACGCGTCAGGTCATTAATTGCCGACGCGGAATGGAGAAGACGGAGAGAACGTACTGGGGTGCCTTGGGTCGGAGGCCCCGACGGATGTACTCTGGTGGTACGCTGGCGAGCTCTGGGGCTACAGCCAGGATAGCATCGCGCGACACCTCAGCAAAGGGTGGGCGAGAGAGGGTGCGGGGAAGTTGTACGCTTGGGGAGGCTTGGGGCATGGACTGGTGGCCATGTCCGTGCATGGCGAAGGAGGTTGGGTGAGCGGCGACTTGGAACATGTCTTTTGGATGTGATAAGACTTTGTGAGGTCTGTAAGGAAGTGAAGATTGTGAAAGACGACATGGGTTATATACTTTCTTAAACGAGCGCACTTTTGCAGGACAAGGATCGTAGATTTCTCATAATCCCTTTTCGGACATTCGTTTGTCGCTCAGCCTGATTAGGATTGCCATGTGTAGGTGGAATCTGTAAATCCCTTCTCGTGCCCTTACTTTAGGATGTTCTTGTTCGTGATTGATAGAAGTCTCTGCAAGGCCCTGCTCGTGAATATCGCCCGTTAAGACCACTGGTTTGTCTCCATCGTAACCTGCCTTGTACTGCAAAAACTGCTTTCTTTGTATCTTTGCCAGTCCACAGAGGTACGATCCAGTCTCAGGCCCGAAAGTTGAGGGTTCAACGCAATCCTGGATCGAAAACCGAGTCACATCATAGCTTCTAATATGCAGATTGCCTACAGAACTGATAAATCAGCGGGGAAACCACTTCGGTGACGCTCTTCTTGTCAAGAGTCATCTGCACTCACCTTGGAAAAGTGGACGTAGTGTTGGTTCACACCTTCCTTTTTAAGAACCAGGGACGAGCGACATCATTGCTTACGTGAGCTTCTATCTCCTCCAAATTTAGCCTTCACCTTGTTCTGCACAAAGGGCTTTCTTTCGACTAACAAATCGACAAGTAAGGATGCTCTAAAGTCTTCAATAACAACTGTGCAGATAAGGCTTGATGCAATTTCTTCATCTCACACCGTCATCTACTCTTGTATTTCACGCGAGTCATCCTCTACGGTCGTTGCTTTGGAAGGGCTGATGCTCCCGCCGCGGCCCTCAGTGGGCGTCAATCACAAAAAATGACGCTTCGATAAGCAATAATGCTCTTTTAGGCTTTCGAATTTTCACAGGACCAGTCATAACTATTCCGAGCTTACTCGTCACCGCACTTCGCGACTCGCACTGGTCTGGCCAACATGTCTCTCAGGGCAAAATGGGGCTATCAGCGTCGGTCAGTACCCCTATGCGTTCGTCCATCGTCACCATATCTTACGGCATTGGCGGTGTTATCCCTCCATTTTGTTCGACGAAGAAGAGGATTTGCTTGTTGTCATCATTGAGCCGCCATACGCGAGGAGTCATGCCGACATGCACCGGTACGCACCGTACTCACGGTTTGTGGGCCACACCATCAATCATCAAGCACCCGATATAAGGTTCACAATATGACCAACACGGTATCACATTCAGTGCAGTCTTTCCATGAATCCACGATACCATCCTCGTGTAATCGACGAAACCTTCTTCCTATCCCCACTGCCCAAATCGCTCCTTCATCGGCCGGATCAGCACCATTATTGAATATTCCACTCGCGAGCTTTATGAGCAAAAACCGTCTTAGTCCTAATAACTAGAAGAATGCAGCTACAAATTCCATATTCCGAACTCCATGTCGGCATTGGAGCACAGGTACATTCCAGCGGCGGGGCTGTGGGGTCCGCACAATAAAACGTTTTTCGATACTCGGGAATCCCGTGATCTGTCCGTGGTTTGTTCCACACGACCTTCTACGCGCTTTCCGCAGCCACTGGGGCTTATGCCGTTTGGCCTCTTGTGTGATGTATCTATCAGTGACTCATAATCATCTATTTCTTGGTCGGATTCTCCGTCAGCACGGCGCGTCATAACTGACAGGAAGCATGAGCATCTGCGTCTCTCCTGACGATTCGGAAAATCTTAGACCGTGCTGGAGTCGCTCACTCGGGCCCCACCTGCTTCTCATGACTAGGCCTGTAAACTTTTCATCTCGTTCTGCTAAATACGTATGTTTGTTCTCTATATATTTTCACCTTCGCGGGAAGGCACTGCACCGCCTCGCCTGTCGAACGCCTTTGGGAAATATCTATCTTGAGCGACCTCCTCTCTTCTTCCTAAGTTCCTTGTCTTTGCGACCTCACGGGACTCCACATCGTTGGATGTGCGATCGAAGGAGAAAACTTACGCCTCCGCGCTGGGACACACTTACCTATTCCTTTATCTGTCTGTCTCATATGCATCAGGCAGAAGACCATCGTCTTTATTGCTATTGATGCTATCGATTGCCAGCAGGCGTTCGTGGAAGTCAGACGACCGGGTATCGCGTACAATTCCCGACCTCGTGTCGCCGCATTATCGTATTTTCTTCCCTCTATTTTTTTTATCGACATCGGACTGGTCGGCTGGGTGTTATCACCGGCTGGGCGTCCAGGAAATTTTATCTCCATCATCTTCCTCTCGGGAAATTACAGATCAACGAACCAGAGCAGACAGGGAGAATATTCCCACGGATAGGCGCCCACACCAACTCAACCCTCCCAGATATCTCAACTCCCTTTATCGTCTGTTCAGAAATTTTTAGGCCATTCCATAAAACCACGCATCGCTTGAGCATATTTGTGGACCCACATTATGCCTGGAGGCTGCAACGAGGCGGAATGTCTATATAAAACAAAACAATCTTATGTCCGTGCACTCAAATGGCTCCGCTCCCTATTTCATCCGATCTAACCGTTTCAAGATGTGGGCGTCGCCTACTAATTGTCTATTCAATTGTGTCAGAAAAAATGAGGCGGTATTATTAGAGTGATTTTTCTCTGCGGCTGGTTCGATGAAAGTGTGCGCAGACAAATTTGTCGGCTATTTGAATATTCGCATGCGGCCTCGGTCATGGCAATTTGAGATGGTTAATTGATGCTGCAGGCCGCCTTCATACCTTATGTTTCAACCCTAGCAAAATGGAAAGATGGTTGTGGGCTGGCTTGACCTTTCTCGATATGTAAACTTGACCTGGGGTGATCTGTTTTTTGTTTTTCCAAATAAAAAGAATTTCGAAACGGGTTTCTAATCCGTAACCAGCCAATTTCAGATTGTAGTTTGCGGTAGATTCAACTCTGCGTCGTCGATGGAAACACTCGATTTTCTAAGGAGAGCTTTTTTGAATATTGCGTCATGCCTGCACAGCTTGGAGCACTTGAAATACCGAACTTCTCCTCAAGGTCAACAACATACATGGCAATATGAATAGGTGCCACTTCGTTAAACAGACAACTTCATTCTTAAACAGGGAAGTTCAAGGTCAGTTAGAGTGCAGCATTCCCCTTGACTATCTCGGACCAACCTACCGCAAGGTTTCTGTAGACCAATGTATTCTATGCTGAACTGAGTGCATGACGGGCCACCTGGGTGAATCTCAGCTGGGAGTCCGCGCACACAACTAAGTATTAAAGTCACTTGATCATTAATGACGCTTTGAAGGTAGTTAATGTAATGAGAGTTTCAATGCTCCAGACGTAGCTGTATACCAGAACCGGACAACCGTTAATGACGGTCAATCAGACAATCGACCGAATTTCTATTGAGCCTGAACAATAAACGGACAAACGGACCGCACCCACAGTCTCTTTCATGACCAACTTCGGGGGGAACTACTCAAAGCATACTGAAATTCAGCCATGTAGCGTTGCTCGGTATTCTAAGTAGAAAGAAAAATTTTGCAACAGTCAAACAAAGTCATGATGGCGCGCAATAGTGACTAATCTGGCTACATTCAGAACCAGGAAAAAATATCAAATTCTATTAGACATAGCTAGCTCCTCTTCTCAAAAAAAAAGGATGTCATAACCCTCCCCCTTGCTGAGATAGATAGACGGTAATTCGAAAGGCGCTTGCGACGATGAGAAGTTATTCACAGGTTAGCGCTAAGTAGGCGCCCGAAAGGACTTGAATGCTCATATGGCATCACTGTTTCTCATGATGCATCCTATCTATCCTATCTAATAGTTCTTCAGAGAATAAGGATTTGCTGACGGCACTCTGCTTGATGAAGTGGCGGTGACACAGGTTGTCGGTTTCTTCCATGGTCTCTTTATTCAACTTGTGCTACTACGCGTTGATAGGTGTTTGCGCTTCGCTTCGCGCGTGGAGACGAGCCGTCCGAGCAGTCGGGAGAGTAAGCTACAGACGCATAGCCGATATGACAGAATACGTGAATTGAAGTCGTGATCTTATTACTACTCTCAGAAGAAGTGCTGAACTTTTTAACTAACGCTGTTTGAGTCAGTCAATGCTCAGTTGTAGGCAGATTGTACTTACCCAACTGGTTTGACTCGGTTGGGAATCAAGTTTTCACGATTGCTCATCACAGGATATGCCCCAAAAGTCGAAATTGTGCGTCTAATTATGGAGGCCTTTGAGGGCATATTGCCTGCTATCCGGAAAACGGATTCCGAGCACCATAACTTTGGGGGAAAATCGACAGTGGCCATTGGCCTATTCGGTGATAAGGCTAGTTTGTCCATTATGGTACAGATATAGGTCCGAAAATAAACCAAGATAGTTTTAATAGATTCTACGAGTAGCCTGTGAGAGGATACCCAAGGCCAGAGATTAATCAGCACGAGGGGAAACGCTTGTTATACTTCATCGACGACGAGGTTAGCAGCCTTCTGTGACCTGGGTTTGATTGAACACTGGAAAGGCTTGAGATGACTGGATGGTAAGCGAAGCACCACAGAATTAGAAGTGAGTGCAGTAGACTGTCGTGAGATCGCACCTGATAGTTCCGGTGGTTTGCTCCTGCTTAGGTTCGACGACGATGCCATCGACTGTCTTTTTCGTCACGTCGAATACGGCTAGTGTCATGGCGCAAGAGATAAACAAGGACGCGTCAGCTAAAAGACGACCTGATCAGACACCTCGTTAGAAATAGGGAAATTAATATTTAGACGACATGCGAGGTTACCAGGACATATTCTAAAAATAAAAGGGCTTCTGAGCAAAATCCTCGCTCCAACACCAAGGCTAAAAACGTACCTCCTTCCAAATCCAAAACAAATATCTCGTGGGTCTTGTTCCGGTTGAGGACCTAAAAATCTCTCTGGATTGAAGGAAAACGGGTCCGAGTAGACCTTGGGGTCATGACTCATTTTCCTATGAGCATTGTCAATAAATTTGTGCATGCTCGTGGTGGAAAATTATCAACGCTTACCAGATGTTGCAAATCACCAAAGCACCTTTAGGTATCAGGTATCCGTTATATATGTCATCTTCCATGACGCGATGAGGAGCTCCTGGTGTGTAAATTGAGTCCTGGAACAGAAATTCACTTGATACTTTGCGTACCTGTTGGAGCAACAGAATGCCATCTAAGAACCTCTAGCGAAAGTGCATTGGTGTAAGGTAAATTTTCTCGATCCGCAAACGTGGGCAGCCGATCACCGCCGACAACCTGGTCCAACTCTTTCTGTGCTTTTTGTGCTGCCTCAGGATGAAGGACTAAGGCAAGGAATAACGCGTAGATGGAGGATACGGTCTGTAATTTTCGGTCAATAATGGGAACATGGTGAAAAAAAAAAAAGACCGGGAATATTTACAGTATCGGCGCCGCCGGAGTATAGGGAGGCAGCAGACCACTTGACATCATGTTCTTGAGTGGGTGACAAGTTTGGAGATTCGAGTAATCGAGAGGAGAAGGAGGGCTCTGCTATTCCTGACGCCTAATATTCGGCTCAAAAAATAACACGGCGTACAGAAACTGCAAGACAAATACCATTTGCTGTTTGACGAATTGATGGGGCGCATCTGCCATCACCGCCAACGTATGGGCCCACTCTGCGGCAGTCTTCTTGAAGCCAGCCCCGGGAAACCATGAAGGCACATGCCGCACTGGAAAAGTATTTAGAGGGTGTAAACACTTGGATGTAGGACGGAAAACTCACATGATGGAACGAGGTTGACCAAGTAACCTCCGGGCGCGGTGCTCAGAGAAAATTGTTCAGTTGCTTCATCCGCTAGATTGACGAAAGGATCGTCCTGTTCTTTAACTTCGTACCCGTGAGAGATTCGAAGGATGATCGCTCCAGCCGTCCTGAGATTGCGCATTAGCGATATCGTTCGTCGGGCATCAACAGTGAGATCAAAATAGCGCGACTACCCACTTGCGCACATGAGCAGCCAATTCATCTGGGTTTGCTAGGATTCTTCTCAGAAACTGTTTGGTTTCAATCTCTTCCACAGGATGGAACATGGCCATCGCTGAATGTGTGCCAATAATCTGGTGAAATAACTTGCGGTAGTTACGAAAGCGTTCACCATATGGGATGAGAATGAGAGTGTTCTTCCAGCCAACGAGCTCCCCGCCCATTTGCATAACAGGGCGATCCGAGTATATCGAACTTTTCTTGTCCAGCATCTCAAGGGCGTGCTTCGCCGAGTTTAAAATGATCATCTCCTGGCCAAAAATTGATATAGACACAATATCGCCTATGGGGATTCCTTGTCAATAAAATGACGAACTGAAGAATGGGTAAAGTCACAAAATACCCCATGTTTTTCCCCATTCCGCGAAGGTAACCCACTCATGTGAAGAAGGCATATCGAAGAGGTTTCCCAAAAAAGGCAGCTTCCGCGGTCCCGGAGGAAGAGGCCCCAGCTTCTTGGTCAAAAGTTTCTTTAGTAGAGTGAAGGCGCAGACAAGCATAACAATGTCCAATAACGTGAGGAGGCCGGCCATGGCTATAGACTTGTCAGACTGAGCTTAGCGGTAATAGAGAAAGGAAGGAAGTTCGAGTAAAGAGGATCCACATTATCATTGGCAAGATATATAGAGCTTTGGGATTTCAGTGCCTCCTTTGGCAGCGTGAAACTTTCGAAGTTGCATTCATGTATCATGTCCTCGGAAATCCTGTCGATGACAAATAAGGGTTGAACCATTTGGCGAGGCGGGACCGCTCCAAAGCTTCTGTGACCACACAAACATCTCATGGACTTGGTCATTTGTTCTGACGTTCCGTCGCCAGGCAAATTCTGGGAAATCGAAGTCTTGATAAGTTGTGCTTTCAACTTTCAACGAAATCGGCCACAGTGTGACTGAGCATTGCCATAAAGCAGAGGGTGGAGCTCCTGTGAGTAGTCATTGTCATATTTGTGGCCCAAATTCGGAAGTCATTGGCGTCCTTATGACTGCTAAATCCAATTCCACTGACCGATAGCTATCCCTCGTGAAGGTAATGCTATAACAGTAATATAAAGCATTCAAGCGCGGTTCTGATGGAATCGAAGGCCACAAACTGCTCCATATATGTCAGCGCATGACTTAGAGGGAGTCTTGAGTAAAAATATTGTGAGTTGTGGTCAAGGTGCAGGCGACCGAGCATCCGCTGAAATCAACCACACCCACGACCCCCGTGGGAAATGTTATGTCAGCTTTGATGAACGCAGTGATCTTGAATTGCAAGCTACGTCTTTAATATTTATTGCCATCTCCTCTTCCCTGTTGGGAGTCTATAAAGCACTCACTGTTGTAGCTCAACAGTCGCGCCCACAGTCCTTTTCATGACCAACTTCGAGCGTTTCCCGTAAAAAGAGAAATTTTGCGTAAGTCAAACAATCATGAAAGCAGATCCTAGTCAGAACAAGGAAATAATGTCCAATTTAAAAACATATAGCTAGTTGAAGTATTCTCAAAAGAACAAAGGCCATAACCCAGGCTCCCCCTTGCTGAGTTAGATAGATGGTAATTTGGAGCGGTGCTTGCGGCGATCACAAGTCATTCCAAGTTCAGCGCTAATTTAAAGAAGGCGCCCGATGGCCGAATGGCCTCATTTTGGCGACTGAACGCTCATGCGCATCTGCCTCACATATAAATACTATTTAATAGTTCTTTTGGGAGTGGATATCTGCTGCCGGCGCTCTGCTTGTTTGCGATTTGCTTCGCGCGTGGAGACGAGCAGTCGGGAGAGTAAGCTACAGATGCATTGCCTATAGGACAGAATAAGTGAATTGAAGTCGTGATCACATTATTACTCTCAGAGGAAGTGCTGAACTTTGCAACCAGCACTGTTTGGGGTTATTAAGCCATAGGATACAGGTAAGTCGGTGCTCAGCTGTAGGCAAATGGTACTTACTTCAATTTTCCACTGGGTTGATACGGTTGGGAATTAAGTCCTTACAATTGCTCATCACAGTCAATGCCCCAAAAGTCGAAATTGTGCGTCTAATTATGGAGGCTTTGAGGGCCTATCGCCTGATACCCGGAAAACGGACTCCGAGCCACATAACGTTGAGGGAAGATCGACAGTGGCCACTGGCCTATTCGGTGATAAGGCTAGTTTGTCCATTATGGTATTACATATAGAGGTCCGAAAATAGACCAAGATAGTTTTAATAGATTCTACGAGTAGCCTGTGAGAGGATACCCAAGGCCAGAGATTAATCAGCACGAGGGGAAACGCTTGTTATACTTCATCGACGACAAGGTTAGCAGCCTTCTGTGACCTGGGTTTAATTGAACACTGGAAAGGCTTGAGATGACTGGATGGTAAGCGAAGCGCCACAGAATTAGAAGCGAATGGAGTAGATTATCGTGAGATCGCACCTGATAGTTCCGGTGGTTTGCTCCTGCTTAGGTTCGACGACGATGCCATCGACTGTCTTTTTCGTCACGTCGAATACGGCTAGTGTCATGGCGCAAGAGATGAACACGGACGCGTCAGCCAAGACACGACCTAATCAAAGACCCCATGAGAATGAGAAAAACCAATATATGTGCGAGGTTACCAGGGCATATTCTAAAAATAAAAGGGCTTCTGAGCAAAATGCTCCAACACCATGGGTAAGACGTACCTCCTTCCAAATCCAAAACAAAAATCTCTTGGGTCTTGTTCCGGTTGAGGACCTAAAAACCTCTCTGGCTTGAAGGAAAACGGGTCCGAGTAGACATTGGGGTCACGGCTCATTTGCCTATGAGCAGTGTCATGAACTTTGCGCGTGCTCGTGGTGGAACATCATTAACACCCACCAAATGTTGGAAATCACCAAAGCACCTTTAGGAATAAGGTATCCATTGTATATGTTATCTTCCATGACGCGATGAGGAACTCCTAGTGTTTGAATTGAGTTCTCGAACACCAACTCGCCTGACACTTTGCGTACCAGTTGGGGTGACAGAATGCCATCTAAGAACTTCCAGCGAAAGTGCATTGGTGTAAGGTAGACTTTCTCTATCCGCAAACGTGGGCAGCCGATCACCACCGACAACCTGATCTAGCTCTTTCTGTGCTTTCTGTGCCGCCTCTGGATGAAGGGCTAAGGCAAGGAACAACGCATAGATGGCGGATACGGTCTGTGATTTTTAGTCAATGTTGAAAACAAAGTCAAAGAAAAAAATAGAAAATATTGACAGTATCGGCGCCGCCGGCGTATAGCGAAGCAGCCGACCACTTGACATCATGTTCTTGAGCGGGTGTCAAATCCGGAGATTCGAGTAATCGTGAGGTGAATGAGGGTTCTGCTGTTCCTGACGCCTAATATTCGGCTCAAAAAATAAGACGGCATATGGAAACTGAAAAACGACTACCATTTGCTGTTTGACGAATCGATGGGGCCTATCTGCCATCGCCGCCAACGTGTGAGCCCATTTTACGGCCGTCTTTTTGAAGCCAGCCCCGGGAAACCATGAAGGCACATGACGCACTGGGGGAATTTTTTTAAGAGGGTGTAAACACTTGGTTGTATGTCGAAAACCTCACATGAAGGAACAAGGTTGACTAAGAAACCCCCAGGCGCGGTGCTCAGAGAAAATTGTTCTGTTGCTTCATCTGCTAGGGTGACGAAAGGATCGTCCTCCTCTTGAACTTCGTACCCGTGAGAGATTCGAAGAATGATCGCTCCAGCGGTCCTAAGATCGCAGACGCAGAGAAAGTCGGGCGTTAGCGATATCGCTCTTCGGCTACCAACAGTGAGATTAAAGCCACGCGACTACTCACTTGCGCACATGAGCAGCCAAATCATCGGGATTTGCTAGGATTCTTCTCAGAAACCGTTTGGTTTCGACCTCTTCCACAGGATGGAACGCGGCCATCGCTAAAGGGGTCCCAATAATCTGGTGAAATAGCTTGCGGTAGTTACGGAAACGTTCTCCGTACGGGATAAGGACGAGAGTGTCCTTCCAGCCGACTAGCTCGCCGCCCATTTGCATAACAGGGCGGTCCGAGTATATCGAACTTTTCTTGTCTAGCATCGCAACGGCGTGCTTCGCAGAGTTCAAAATAATCATCTCCTGGCCGAAAATTGATACAGACACAATATCGCCTAACAAAATCCATGGTCAATAAAGTAACGCACTGTGGAGAAGGTAAAGTCAGGAAATACCCCATGTCTTTCCCCACTCCGCGAAGGTAATCCACTCATGTGAAGAAGGCATATCGAAGAGATTTCCCATAAGCGGGATTTTGCGCGGTCCCGGAGGAAGAGGTCCCATCTTCTTCGTCAGAAGTTTCTTCAGTAGAGTGAACGCACAGACGAGCATAGCGATGTCCAATAACGAGAGGAGGCTGGCCATGGCTATGGACCTGTCAAACTGGGCTTAGCGGTAATAGAGAAAGGAAGGAATGTTGAGTAGAAAGGATTCACCATACCATTGGGAAGATATATAGAGCTGTAGAGGTCAATCCGGGATTTAGTGCCTCTTTGGCAACGTGAAACTTTCGGAGTTGCATTCATGCATTAAGTCCTCGGAAATCCCTGTCGATCACGAATGGGGCGTTGGCTATCTGGTGGGACGGGACCGCTCCAAAGCTTATGCGAGTAGAAAACCGCCTCATGAACTTGGTCATTTGTTTGACGTTCCTCCACTGGGAAAGGGACAAAAATATCCCTGGAAAGCGGCGCCTTAATAGCGTTGTGCTTTCAACTTTCAGCCGGGATTGGGCACAGTATGATTATGAACATTGTCGTAAAATAGCAGGGGGAAGCTCCTGTGAGTAGTTGCTGTCATCTTTGCGATACAAGTTCGGAAGTAAGTGGCGCTTTTACGGCTGCTATGATAAATCCAACTCCACTGACCGACTGATATCTGTTATAAGGCGTTCAAACGCAGTCCAGATGGAATCGAAGGCCACCAAGAGGTCCACATATATGAGCGCAGGACTTGGGGATATCGACGGCTTGAAGTGTATATGATTGATTTGCCATAAGTAAAGTCGTCGAAGTGCCTTCGTTTCCAAGGTTTATACATAAACGAAAAACTAAAAAAAAGTCATGGAGGTATTCTAGATAAACAGGTTCACTGGAGTGCGTGCCACGGCGTGGAGAGTTGGCAGAAGTTGAAGTTATGCTCGGCTTGCCAGTGAGATGCCGGATTGTCAGCCAGTGAAGATAACCGGCAACATCGTCCACGAAAGAAATGTACACTTCTTCGAAAAGAGAAAAAGAAAAATAGCAACCTCCGAATCTTGGCCACTCCCTGCCTGGAGTAGATTGGAAAAATTTCCCTATTTTCTTTTTTTTTCCAAGGGATTCCAGTGTGTTCCATGGGTGACCCGACCAATTACATAAACTTTGATCAGGTCAAACCCTCGTTCAAATCGATCTTCACCATTTACTCCTACTTTCCAAATGTCCGAGTCCAAGGCGTCGCGTCCTATCACGTATTTCGACATCACCATTGACGATAAGCCTGTGGGAAGGATTATCTTTTCTCTGTACAAAGATCTCGTACCAAGAACAGCCGAGAACTTTCGTACGTCGACTTGCTTGGAAATAATCTCGTAAAGAGATCATTTAACCTTGGTGAGCAGGGGCACTATGTACTGGCGAAGAAGGAATTGGGCAGGCTGGAAAGGCTCTGTGGTATAAAGGGTCGGGTTTCCATCGTGTAATCAAAGGGTGCGTCATTTTATGCTCAAACCAGGATTCTGGCAGAACGGCGTTGTAGTTTCATGTGCCAAGGAGGAGATTTCACCGCTGGAAATGGTATCATTGGGTTCTGTCTACTGAATTTTCTTTTACTAATTTTTTTTTTTCCATTCAGGAACTGGCGGTGAATCGATTTACGGCGAGAAATTCGAGGACGAGAGCTTCCCCGTGAAGCACACAAAACCATTCTTGCTTTCTATGGTGAATATGGAAAGACACTCCTTTGTGGCTCGTCTTACTCTTGCACAGGCTAATGCAGGTCCTAATACCAATGGATCGCAATTCTTCATCACTGTTGCGCCGACAGCCCATCTCGACGGCAAGCATGTAGTATTTGGGGAGGTCATCAAAGGAAAATCGATCGGTCAGTATACACCATGTTCTCCAGGTCCTCTTGGTTGACACACCTTCTTTTGTTTACCAGTCCGTCAGATCGAGAATTACCCAACTGCTTCCGGAGATGTTCCTAAAGACCCGATCGTCATTGCAAGCTGTGGTGAACTTCCTCCGGATGACCCGTCTTTAGTGGATGAAGTCGTTGACAGTGGGGATCCTTATGAGGATTATCCAGTCGACGAGGATAAAGACACAGAAAATCCTGAAATCGCGTTGGAAATCGCGAAGGTGGTCAGGGAAGTCGGAAATAGACTGTTCAAGGAGGGTAAAACTTCTGAGGCGCTGCAGAAGTACCAAAGTAAGCTCGGACCCGTGTCAAATTTCATTGATCTAATTTTTATCTTGCATCTATTAGAATCGATTCGTTACCTTGACGTCCACCCTGTCTTGCCCGAGAACTCGCCCCCCGAACTTAAGGATAGTTACGGCGCGCTTCTTGCCCCTCTCCTTCTCAACTCTGCCCTTGCTGCCATTCGGGTGCAGCCTCAATCTACTTCGAATGCTTTGATAGCTGTTTCCAGTGCTAGTCGAGCACTAGATAGACTTACCCTCAACAATGCCGATAAGGGTTAGTGTGATCCGTCTTTATTTCCACTGCTCTCAGGTTGATTCGAACCTTATTCAGCTAAAGCTCTGTATCGACGTGCTCTGGCTCACATATACTTGAAGGACGAAGAAATGGCGGAGCAGGACCTTGTCGAAGCAAGCCGGCTTGTCCCCGAGGACGCGGCTATACAAGGGGAACTATCCAAGCTCAGGCAACAGAGAAAAGAGAAGAGAGACAAGGAGAAGAAGCAGTTCAAGAAGTTGTTCAGCTAGATTACGATCAACGACAGTCACCTAGAATGCAAGGACACTCCACAAGGGATGTATCGTACTTAAATGTAATAAAATCTATCCAAGATCTTGGTTTGCACTTCCTAGTTCGAGGGATGATAGATTATAGGAGGTTACCAGAAAAGGAAGTCATCCTTGTCATGGTGCGCCGGCTCCCTTGTAACTTGCAGATCGCATCGTGGGTGTATCCTTGCCTTTCGAATCATAAGGAGCATTTCGTTGCCTTCATTCACACCACCACCTATCCTTACGTGGCATTGGCATGGCTGCTATTACCCAACTGCAAGACTTTCTTAAGCCTCCGGACGAAGCCAAGGTCATTCTCGAGGCAACACTCGTTACCAATTCAGAGTCGCAAGATGTGCAAAATAGACGGGTTTTAGCTGTGGTGTCGCATAAGGACGACTGGGATCTGACAGAGGAAGGGAGGTGTGTACTCTTTGTTCTCATTCACAATCTCCCTACTAATACTTTCGAAGCCTCTTCGTTTGCAAATTTAGACCAGGACCAAGTGGACAACTCCCTCCAGCCCTCGAGGTCCAACGAGTCTTCCCGATCTATGGCGAATTTTCAATTGTGATAAGTCAAATGCGCAGAGGGACGTTCGATCCTCAACGACCGTCTTCAAATTCAATCCTTGATCAGCGCGCTGGTGAGATGGGGCGCAACTGTTATAGGCTTCGTTGGAGAACTGACGTGGAGGAGGATCTGTGCAGTCATTACCCTCAGCATCAACCCTGCTGAAGGGCTTGCGAGCGATGGGCACCCACCTACCTTCTTTACGCACGATGTGGATGGGTTGAAGACCTTGGTGGCAGAATGCAAGCGTATGAAAGATGTTTCGGGTTCGTTGTCTATCCCCATTATAAACCTTTTATCTAACAAAACCATATTTTAGAGGTGGAAGTCAACACCACGATTAACATCGCTTCCTCAACAACCCATTTCAGCTGGCTGAAGCCCTACTTTGCAAAGCGCACAACAATCGCAACTCGTGCGTCTTATATTCAAAAGCGCAATCCTTGAAGTATAGACTCATCAGTACCGTAGTGACGACCACTCCTCAAGACTTGCGCCAGATTCACCGACCGCTACTAGAGCGCCTTTCCGTGGCATGTGCAGGCATAATGGGTGACGACCATGAAGACGCGCAGATGATCAGAGACGACTGGGTTCGTCTCAAGGCGCGAGATCTGTCGAGGAAAGGGCGGAGGAAATTGACGTGAGTGCTGTTATGAATTGTCTAGCTCTCAGTGATTAAATGTTGGTTTAGGCTCCGGCTTGGAACGTTCAACGTGAACGGGAAAATGCCCTCCCAAGATCTATCAGCATGGATTCAAGGGAACGCGAGCCCTGTTCAACAGCATCAAGTCGAGCCAGACACGCCGTCGCTGCCGCCAGTGAAGAACGTGTCACCGTTCTCTATCAGGGAGCTTGTCAAAAACCCATTCGAATTCGGTACGTGCTTTAGACGACAATTTATCGCATCTTATTGATCCTACAAGATAGTTTCCGGGAAATCGAGTACAGAGACAGCTGGACCCCAGAAAGAAGAAATGGAAAAAGTCCCATTGCGAGTGGATACTTCTGACCCAGACGATCCTGATGTGCTTGTATTGGGCTTCCAAGAACTCGACCTTTCCACAGAGGCTTTGATCTATTCCACCAGTACTGTGAGAGAAGATGCGTGGTCCCTGTCCATTTTTGCTGCGCTAGGGGAAAAGGCAGTAAAATATGAAAAAGTTGCTTGTGCTCATTCCTCTCAGGGAAGAGATACTCATGTTCTGTGTACTCTTCTAGCTGGCCTCAAAACAGCTCGTCGGAATGCTCATCATTATAATCGTCAAAAAGTCCGTGAAGGACTGCTTTGGAGATATCAAGATTTCCGCTGCAGGTGCAGGCATTTTAGGCGTCATGGTTTGTTTGTTTAACGCATCGCCTGCCTTCCTCTAGCTAATTGATGACTCAGGGAAACAAAGGAGGCACTGCTATTCGTCTTTCTTTCACTCCCCCTGTTTCTACGGGGGATGAAAAAACATCAGTACATTCTCCTGGGACGACCACTTTCACTTTTGTCAATGCTCATTTGGCTGCTTTTGATGAAATGACGGAGAAACGGAATTCAGATTTCCAGGACCTTTCGAAAAGATTGACTTTTGAAAACACAATGCAACCTACGTCATCCAATGAAGATGGTGTTGACGATCCTTTGAGTAGTCATTTTACAGCAGTAAATGTAGGGTCTTTGAGTGTGTTTGAAACCGATGTTCTTTTTTGGATGGTAAGTTCATATAATTGCAGAATATCTCGGCTACTGACTTATCACTTTTTTTCCCTTCCTGACTTGCAGGGAGGTGTGCTTTCACGTTGCTGTGGCATGTCGTGTCTTAACTGCTTTCGCGGATTAGATCTCAACTACCGAGTTGATATTCCCGACGCTAATATGAGGAGACTCCTCAGAGATGACGAGTGGGATAATCAGTCAAAATTTGACGCCTTGTTACGATTTGATCAGGCTCGTCCAACGTTTTACTCATTCAATTCCCTGTCTTATGTTCTGTCATGTTCAGCTGAAGAAAGCAATGAAAGACAAAAAGGCATTCGAGAATTTCACCGAAGCACCCATCACTCACTTACCGTCTGCCCGTTCTGCTCTCCGCTTAAAAACATGATATTAATTCCCCCTTCAGGACCTACCGTTTCAGCCCTGGTTTAATGATGGATAAACTTGGTTATGACCTAAAGTAAAATTTTGCGTCCTTTCTTCACTCCCATCGTTCAAATACTCCCAGGCGGAAACCTGCCTGGACAGACCGAATCTTACACATGCACGGTCCTGCCTGTCGAGTGGATCAACTTTCATACACTAGCCATCCGCAGATCGTGATGAGCGATCACCGACCAGTGGCCGCCGATTTTAGCATCGACGTGAGTTTATCTGGTCCTTGCAGGAGTCCCTTTTGATCGGATAGGCTGTTTAGGTTGACTTATACGACGTCGATGAACTGCAATCGAATGTCCGTAAATTGTTCCATGACGTCGATCACCTCGACGGCGAAAGTACCCATGAGCGCGGCGGATTGAAGATCGACGATACGTACGTTGATTTTGAAAAAGTTTCGTGAGTTTTCTCCGTTAAAATCGCGAATAAGACAGCGACTGACCTCTGCGAACGCGTAGATACGAAAACCCGGTAGAGCGTAAAATTAAGGTTAGAAATACGAGCAAGGTATGATTTTGGTTGCAACCTGTGGGTCACCATTCTGAGAGATTCTTACGCTTTCAAGAGTCCCTGTGCCTTTCGATTCGTGCCCATTCAACCCGAGTCTCCGATCCGTACGTGCTTGATTTTATGTAAACTTCGAAGTAGCCTCATGTATATCCTCGCAGACCCTGAATGGCTCAGTATTCATCCTAAAATGGTCAGTTTATGTAGCTCTGGGGTCATATCATGAGCCGAATTTCTTATGACAACTCAATTGAAAGGGTATCCTCCTTCCGGACGAGATCATGGAAGTTTCTCTGAGAGCACACGTCGATAACAAAATAGCTTCAATTCTAAACCTCCAACCTAATGATCTTAGCGGAACATTGATCTTGCACACCGTCCTCGGAAAGGATCACTTCATTTCGGTCTCAGGAGAATATCGTAAGCCATTTTAACCGGATCATTTTCCTTGCAATTTAATCAATAGCACAGAATATACATGTTTCGCGAACAAGCTATCCCGTTTGACTCGGCTCCGCGGCCCTATAAGATCGATGCAATCGCCCAACGACCTGCTTCCGGAAACGAACGCGATCAATGCTCCAAGAGAAATCATGCGGCTTGTCAATTGGATGATGGGCTACACGTCAAAAACGGTAGGGCGCCTATCTTTATACATAAATTTTCTGGGGCTAAATTTCCATAGGATGAGTTGTTCATTGTTCCAGGGAACCAAGAGACTGTATCAGTTATTCGCGAAGTAAGGACATATCAAGAACTGATCCTCAGACCGTTAACAGCATTTTTTACAACTCCTGCAGTGTCTTGATACGGGGGATGAATTTCCGTACGAACCAAATACGTCTGATCCGAAAATACCTCTTGCTTTTGCTTCAACGCTTCTGTTGTTGTTGGATTCTTTGGGCGACCCAATAATCCCGTCTGTGCTGCATCCTCAATGTCTAGAGATGACTAACCGCGACGAGGCGTTCGAGGTCAGCCTAACCCGTTGATCAATCTAGAGAAAAACTTTAATCTGTGTTCTAGCTTCTTGACGCACTTCCTCCATCCTCCATCAATGTCCGTCAAGAATTTCTCTTTCCCGATTTCCCAATTCTAACCGTCGACGTTTCTAGGTCTGGATATCTGTCACCGCTTTTTTGCATTTTATTTGCAAGGCATCTAAGAATGAAGATCAGGCTGAGCGTATTGGTGAGTGAATCAACTGTTAATGTAACAAATTCTTCAGGATTGAACTTTTTCTAAAGCCACGGTGATTGCTCCTGTCCTTTTACGTGATGACCCGAACTCTCCAGTACCACCCATATCGCCCAACGGAAAGCGCAAATTTTTATTGTATTTTATTACTTGACGAAAGCTTGCAATGAATTCAGTATTGATTTCGTAGGATTTAAGTAAAGTCCTGTTGCCTTTAATAAACCAAGACCACTGCCAATCTGGGTGCTTCGAAATTCCGAGACGCGCTTGTCAGCAGTTCTGTCAAAGTAGTTTGTTCACTTGCATTGAGACTACTACTTGCAAAACAACTGAAGAAAAGGGTCTAAGATCCAAGACCTTATATTGCTTTACAAAAAGGGAAGGACAGAAAAAGCAGGGCAACTCCATTTTGACAACTACAACTTGGAAAGAGTTAATCCAAGGGAACGAAGGGAAATTCCCCACTTTGGGGATCATACAATCAAATAAAGGTTTTGGTTTCAGTCACAATACGGAAAGTAGAGCGTGGAGTGTTGACAATCTGGTAGGTGGAAATGGGTTGGTGTAGCTGTTCAGACACGTTAGAATACCCTGATACCCTAACAACTTTTCTGTGTTTGAAAGTGTGTGGCTGGGCTATGCTGTTCCAAAACATGAATGGAGAAAAGTACAATTTCAAATTTTCCAACATAGGATAGTTTCTTTCGCAGAATGAGATTAATGCATGCTGCGCATGCAAGACACCGTCGGTTTTAATGAATAAAACAACAAACGTACAACTCACTATGTGATTTTCTTCTCCACTACTCGCAGCATCCGGAATGGTGTGAGTTGTAATCCCGAAATATTTGAGATTGAGTAATGAGCGAAGAAGTGCTTCAAGTTGGTCGTTGAAAGGCCAGGTCCATTCAACTCTGCTGTATTCTGCGAACAAGTCGAATTCTACAAGAGAATTGGCGTGATGTGCACTGACTGCCGCCAATAATCGAACTGGTTGGGTTGCCACAGATTTGGTACTAAGCCGGAGATGTGTCAAGCCCTCGAACGACTCCAAATACGTAACTAAAAAATCGTCAATGAAGTCCGCTGAAAGGTTGTCGACGTAAATTTCTTGCGCTTGCAACCGATTCCAAATCTCGTCATTTGGTTGGTTGTTTGATGACAAGAAGTTCATGTACTTGTTCAGCACCAGGTACTTGAGTTTTCGAAGATGGCGCGATAAATGAAGAATGTCTTCTGGAAAAACTCTCATCCATACTATGCTAAGATGCTCAAGAGAGAGTGGTGGGACGTCATTGAGACATTGCACAAGGCTCCAAAGACTGGATTGCTGAAAACACAGTTCCAAATGGGAGAGGTTTGGCGATTGTGAGATGAGTTTGGCCAATTCAGAGTATAGCGGCTCTTCTATATGGTATATTCCTCGCCATTCTACACAAACCCGGCGAAGTCGTGACAATTGAGACAATTGGAGGTATGGAAAAGCTCGTTGGTCGATGCTAAGGACCAGGCTCTCAAGAGGCAAGTCAGGCAGGACTGACATGATTGACTCGTGCATCCAGCGCGGCTCGTTCTCCCTAATTTCCCAACTAAAGGGATCAGCATCAGTGCCAACCATCAACCAAGTGAGAAACAACAGAAAATAGCACTTACATGACCTTTGTAACGTTCTTGAACGAGCGAAGGGCTCGAGGGAGATGACCCAACATTACCACTTCTAGCGGGGTAAGCACCTTCGCGGGATCCTTCTCAAATGAACCGTCATAATCTATCACAATTGTCCTAGCATGTCCACTCGCTAGGCACGTCCCTTCCGACAGGGCTTTCAATTGAGCCGGTCTTTTTCTTGCATGGTTTGTGAAGCAGCCTATGTTGATGTACGAGAGCAGCAGTGGTTGAACAATCTGTCTGAATTGCTTAGAGACGAGAGACAAGCTTTGAAGTGAAGGCTTTCCAGGAAGCTCTGGTGCCTATTAAACCAAACAAAAGAAGATCCAACACAATTTCAAGGTCAGAAGAGATGTAATTTTATTAGAACATTAGTCGGTGCCAACGACGTACCCATCTGAAAATTTCCTGGAGAAGTTCGACTGGGAGACTCGACAGCTCAATAGGCTTATTCTCCACTGCTACGGGGGCCGTTCTGGCGGTCTTTCGAGGCATTATGGAAGTCAGTTCAAGTTGTGCTACTTGTGATCATGGAAGTTGTGGTTGTGATTGACTGTTGACCTTGGCAATCATATCTTGGATCACGTTGGGACACAGGCTAGACTCGTCCAACTCTGAAAGCTCGAATTTTTTCCTCTCTCTGCTCAAGTACTACCTATGCTTTTGACAAAGCGGCCAAAATATAAAGGTTGGAATCTGGATATCCAGGAACCGAAAGCCTAAAAGTTTGGAGAAAGAGTTGGGAAGCAGGGAAATTTTGCCAAATCGCTCGCTAGCGTTTGAACATTCGGCAGGGCATTTTTGGTAGACTGCCTTCTTATGGTTTCCTTCTGCGATGAGGTCGCTTGATGGTAGTGACTCAACCATTGAGTCCCGTCCTTCTGGTAGTTTTGAAAGAAGGCCAACCTTCTGTTTCACCCTTATCTTGTTTTCGAATGGCTTCGCTGACGGTGCCCTGGCAGGAATCTTCAAGTTCCACAGGACATGGTCCTGAGGATACTTCGGGTTAAGTACTGAATTTCTGAGCAACGCATCATGTCACGAAATCAGATTGATTCTGACATATTCCGATTCATTGGCGCTCCGACATGGCCTAGACGCGCTTGTTGGTATTTTGTCGAAGTAAATTGTTCACTAGCGTTGAAACTACTTGCAAAATTGGTTTTTTAAAAAATCTAAGGCCTTATATTGCATTACAAAAAGGAAAGCAGGACGACTCCGTTTTGACAAGTAAAACTCGGAAGATGTTAATCCACGGGAACGAAGGGAAATGCTCCAGTTTGAGAATCATGCAATCGAACAAACAATTGCTTTTCGGCCATGATACGGAAAGTAGGGCGTGGACTCTGCGGAGTGTTGACGGCCGGGTAGGTGGTAATGGATTGATGTAGCTGTTTGGACGCGCTGGCGTACCCTGATGTTTTAACGACTTTTCTGTGTTTGAAAATGTGTGGCTCGGTAACGTTGCTCCAAAACAGGAACGGAGAAAGATATAGTGTCAAACATTCCAACATAGGGAAATTTCTTTCGCAAAATGAAATTAATGTGTGCTGCAAAATACCGTCAGTTAAAATGAATAAAACAACGAACTACAACGTACTATATGATTTTCTTCGCTGCTCCCATCATCTGGAAGAATGTGGGTTGTAACCCCGAAATATTTGAGATTGTGTAACGAGAGAAGAAGGGCTTCAAGCTGATCGTCGAAAGGCCAGATCCATCCAACTCTGCCATAGTCTGCAAGCAAGTCGAATTCTACAAGCGAATTGACATGATGGGCACTGAGTGCCGCCAATATTCGAACTGATTCGGTTGCCACCGATTTCGTAGTAAGCCGGAGACGTCTCAGCCCCTCGAACGATTCCAGATATAAAACTAAAAAATCGTCAATGAAGTCCGTTGAGAGATTGTTGATGTAAATTTCTTGCTCTTGCAACCGCTTCCAGATCTCGTCATTTAGTTGGTTGATTAATGGTGACAAGAAGTTCATGTACTTGTTCAGCACCAGGTACTTGACCTTCCGAAGATGGCGTGATAAATGATGAATGTCTTCTGGAAGAACTCTCATGCATGCTATGCTAAGGTGCTCAAGGGAGAGTGGTGGGACGTCATTGAGACCTTGCACAAGGTTCCGAAGGCTGGTTTGCTGAAGGCACAGTTCCAAATGGGAGAGGTTTGGCGATTGTGAAATGAGTTTGGCCAGTTCAGAAAATAGAGGCTCTTCTGTAATGTATATTCCTCGCCATTCTATACAAACCCGGCGAAGTCGTGACAATTGAGACAATTGGAGGGATGGAAAGGCTCGTTCGTCGATGCTAAGGACCAGGCTCTCAAGAGGCCAGTCAGGTAGGACTGACATGATTGACTCGTGCATCCAGCGCGGCTCGTGCTCCCTAATTTCCCAACTAAAGGGATCAGCATCAGTGCCAATCATCAACCAGGTGATAAACAACAAAAATAGCCCTTACATGACCTTTGTAACGTTCTTGAACGAGCGAAGGGCTCGAGGGAGATGACCCAACATTGCCACTTCTAGCGGGGTAAGCACCTTCGCGGGATCCTTCTCAAATGAACCGTCATAATCTATCACAATTGTCCTAGCGAGTCCACTCGCTAGACACGTCCCTTCCGACAGGGCTTTCAATTGAGCCGGTCTTTTTCTTGCATGGTTTGTGAAGCAGCCTATGTTGATGTACGAGAGTAATAGTGGTTGAACAATCTGTCTGAATTGCTTAGAGACGAGACACAAGCTTTGAAGGGAAGGCTGTCCAGGAAGCTCTAATGCCTATTAAGCCAATGAAAAAAAAATTCCAAGGTTAGACGAGATGTAATTATAATTGAATGCAAGTTCGTGCCAACAACATACCCATTTGACAATTTCCTGGAGAAGTTCGACTGGGAGAGTCGCAATGCTACCCGACAGCTCAATAGCCTTATTCTCCATCGCTTGGGCCGTTCTGGCGGTCTTTCGAGGCATTTTGGAAGTCAGTTCAAGTTGTGCCACTTTGGACCATGGAAGTTGTGGTTGAAGTTGACCGTGGCAATCATATCGGATCACTTTTGGGAGTCAACTTGACTCCAAATCTTGACCAACTCGTCCAACTCTCAAAAGCTTGAATTTTTCCTCTCTCTGCCCAAGTTCCTATGCTTTTGGAAAAACAGCCTAAATACAAGGGTTAGAATCTGGATGTTGAATATAATTGAGATCCAGGCAGCGACTCTTTGAGGAAGCAGTTGGGCAGCATGGAAAATTTACCGAACTTGCTAGTCAACTAGTGGAACATTCGGTGGGTCATTTTTCGATAACATTTATCGTCTGGCTTCTTTTGATGTCCTTTCTCGCTTATAAAAGTACCTTTGGAATGTTTGAAGTTCCTAAGCTCAGCTCACGCAGCCTAGGTCACTACCACTACCATATCTGTCTGGAAAACGCATCTTGGACAAAGCCAATCTACTTGCGATGAAGATCGGTTGACGGTTGGAACTGAATCATTAAGTCTCGTTCTCCTGAGAAGACTAACCTTCTGTTTCACCCTTATTCTGCTTTCGCTTCGCTGACGGTCCTGGCAGGAATCATCCACTGGCCTTGGTGCTGAGGTGCTGAGGATAATTCGGGGCGGCTACTGACCGTCTGTGCAACGTGCCGTCTGATTCATGGGACACGCCATTTTGCGAACAGTAAAGCCATCTTACCCCACAGACGACACCTCTGCTCTATGATTGACAGATCGATTCATCATCTTCTATAAAATCTGCGGTGTGAGACTAGGTAAGAGATGAAGAAGGTGGAAGAACGAAAGGACCGAAATCGGGATCGTGAACGCCGACATCGATACCTAGTTGCACTCTCAGACACAACTCCACAATGGTCTAACTTTCGCATGGTTGAACGACTCGGCTAGGATGGAGTGACGACTCGGAAGTCTCAGATTTTTTTTTGTCTACCACCACACATAATAAACCGCCCTCCACGATGTCTTCTCCCGGAAACACTGGCCTTCCTACTCACCCCATAAGCCTGGTGAATCACGACGGCTCTGACTCACCAACCAATGCACCCTACATTCCGTCTGAGGTCGAGGCCAGGCATTACTTGTACGGCTTCCCTTCTAAGCCGCGCCTTGTGGCTCGTTCCAACCCCGATATTTGGGAAAGGCCGACGGGTCCTGAGGCATACCTTGAGCCCAAAGAAGTATTCGTTCTTGGAGCCCATCCTCTGAGGGCTATCTGGGAGGATACCGTCGGGCCTGCCCTCGATGCGTATCTGCTCGGGCAGCAGGTCAAGGTGTCAGTCTTGAACTGCTTTCGCATTGCCGTCGATGAAGAGGCTTCTCCTCTTTCTCCACCCTTTGTCTTCGTTGGAGTCATGCACGACTCTCTCTGTGGACAAGCTGGCCTAGACGCTGCATTGGGGTGCCGATCCATTCTTGCTGAAAATGGTTTGGATGATGTCCATGTCATCGTATACGAGTCGACATTTACCCGCTCTAAATCTCTGTACAGTCCCGATGCCATCACTTTCGAGCCTGCCGATACCATACGTGGGCGCTTCTCCACTTCCCTCGGCCTCTCCATCTCCCCTGTCGGATCCCCCAACATCGAGGGCAACGGCGGCTTCTTCTTCCTTGACAAGAACAAGCCCGGAGTGCTCCACCTTCTAACCGCAAGGCATGTCCTTTTTGATCCAGTCGAGGAAAAGAACGAGGATTACGAGTTCCATGCGGGCAGTGATCAGCCTGCCAGGAAGGTCTTATTTATGGGGGAGGCTGCCTTCAAAACTTGCTGCCAGGCCATCAAGTCTGATATCGACGGTCTGATGGTCAATGTCGACTTTTTCAAGAGACGATTGGAATTGATTAAAGGCTTTGAGGACAAGGAGCGGGCTGAGCGGGAGAAAATTGCGGCCGAGGAAAAGCTAGCTGAGACGACAGCAAGCATAGAGGACTACCAGAACCTGCTTGACGACATCATTAAGAACTGGGGAGATGAAAACGAACGAATCATCGGCCACGTCACCTTGTCCCCCCGCATCAGTGCTGACTATGGCGACGACGGCTACACTGATGACTGGGCAGTCGTCGAGTTGTATCCCACCATGATTGGCAAGCACAATTTTGTGGGGAATGTGATGTATATCTCCTCCATTGGTCCTCACGTGTTAAGTCGATGGATGAAACCTCCTCAAACCTCCCTTTCCTTTGAATATCCCCCAGAAGATTTTCTCCGTTTCTCTGGTATCATTTCTGACGAGGAGATGCTCAGCCCAAATGCCGAAGTCAAGGACCGAAACGATGAGGCTGTCGTTATGGTGATGAAAAATGGCAGTGCGTCCAGCCTCACTGTTGGCCGTCTCAACACCATTCGAGCCTTTGTGCGAGTGTACGACAAAGACGAGCCGGGAAAGATGTCGAAGGAGTTGTGCATTTTACCCAGGACGTCTCAGCGTTATCCATTCTCCTCAGATAATCATCCTCAACTTCACCCATTCTCCGTAAATGGGGATTCTGGCTCTGCTGTCGTCGATGGCAGGGGTAGACTCTGTGGCATCGTTACTGGTGGAGACGGAGACGCTGATACAAGTGACTGCACCTTCATGACCTCCATCAATTTCCTGCTCAAGCGCTTGAAGTCATTTGGTATCGATGCCAACATCTTTCCGGGACCAGATGACCTTTGAACAGCATGCTTACATGTGTCCCTTCATTTTTATTTTTTTGTTGAAATAAATGAATCAAGGATTCATTTAAAGCAACATGAGCACGGGTGGAGGGAGACTTCGCCGAACTTGACTGAAGTGAGAGGTGCTAATAAAAAATATGAATGAAATGGTATAGTTACAGAAGGACATCATAAAAAATTCATACCATCACAGATCTAGAGAAAACATCCTTCTTCAATTCCATGCCACGGAAGATCAAGCAGTACTTTGTAGGCGATATCGGTGATGAAAATAGATCAGAAAATAAATGCAAAGCCAAATAAATACCTCTTCCTCCTACCACCATTTCCTTTCTCCTCCGCGCCCGTAGGGCATTTTCTGCCTGCTCACGAAGCTTTATAATGTCAGAAACAACGTCTGGGACACCTCAAATACCCAAAAAGAAGGGTGGATACCAATTTTATCAGGATGTGCTAGGAAGTCCAAAGTACATCGTAGCGCCTATGGTTGATCAGAGTGAGCTGGTGCGTTTTCATTAGTTTGGACCGGGCCTCAATATTTATGAACGAAATAGGCTTGGAGGAGGCTTTCTAGAAGATATGGAGCGCAGGTGGGCTGGATTCAATCTTCCAGAGCATCATGACTCATACGTGCCTCAGCTCATATACACACCTATGATCAACGCAAAGGTACTTCTTTCCCTCGAGTTTCCTTTCAGTCTGAACCATATCACCCAAGGATAGATGTTCGTTGATGCCAGTAACAAAACTTACCGCAATGCGAACTTTAACCTGATATGCGGCGAAGAAGGCGACCCCACAACCGATCGGCCCCTTATTGTGCAGTTCTGCGCAAACGACCCGGAACAGTTGTTGACCTCGGCCAGGGTGGTAGAAAATCACTGCGAGGCCGTGGATTTGAATCTGGGATGTCCGCAGGATATCGCGAGGAGGGGTTATTATGGCTCGTTTTTACAGGATGATTGGGAGCTGATATATAAGCTCAGTGAGTCGCGATTTCTTGTAATGGTTTTGGTCGCAGTGTTTTATTGCTTCTCAGTTAACATTCTGCATGTGAATCTCTCGATACCCGTAACTGCGAAGTTCCGCGTTTTCCCTACTATCGAGAAGACCGTCGAGTACGCCAAAATGTTGGAGCGAGCAGGTGCCCAGATCATCACCTGTCATGGGAGGTTAAGAGAGCAGAGGGGTCAAAATACTGTGCGTCTGTCTCAGCTCTCCCGCTTTACTTTCTTCAGAGTTTACCGTTCTCGCTTCCTCAGGGTCTAGCAGACTGGGACAAGATTCGAGCAGTAAAGCAGGCCGTATCAGTTCCCGTTTTCGCCAACGGCAACATTCTTTACCAGTCCGATATCGAGGCATGTCTCAAAGCCACCGGCTGCGATGGTGTCATGAGCGCCGAAGGCCAGCTGTACAACCCCGCCCTGTTCGCTGGCATCGAGCATCCCCTCGACGCGCCCGACTACAACGCCGACGAACACATTCTCAAGCGCCATCCGCGTCACGCCGATTTGGCGCTAGAATACTTGGACATCGTCGCTGGCCTACAGACAACGACGACCGTCAGCGGCATCAAGGGCCATCTATTCAAAATCATGCGGCCTGGCCTAGTGCGAGAGACGGATTTGAGAGAAAAGTTGGGTAGGGTGAAAATTGATCCGAAGAAGGCGAAGGAGTGTTTGGGTGCTTACAGAGTCGTTTGCGAGGAGATGAAGGAAAGGATGGTGGTGAGCCTGGGTTTACTTTCCAGTCCCTTCTGCTGTTGCTTACTATGATGTCACTTTCCCCTGAAATAGCGAGACGAGAAGGCCGCGGAGGGGACACCTCTGAAGGACCTCATTACGATTGAGCCGATCACGGGGATCAAGGTGATGCCCCATTGGCTGGCGCAGCCGTACTTTCGTCCGACCCAAGAACAGAAGAAAGCGTATGGTGAGTTATCCATCCGCACTTTCTATTCGTGTCACTAAATTTTGTTATCTCTTCTTCTTTTCTATGCAGCTTTAGCGAACGCCCCAGCAGAAACTCCTGTCGATGCGCCGAAACGAGTTTTGGACGAACCTCAGGGAGGCGACGACGCGAAGAAGGCGCGTCTTGTACCGAAGGCTGGTCCTCCAGGCTCGCCTGTTCTTCTAACAGCATAGACGCGATGTACTGCTGCTCGTAACATTGCCCTCTTTCTATTCTATATCCTCCTCCTATCCTAATTTTACCCTAAACTCTTCAAAGCGTAATTCTACTCATAGACGGTCTGCGAGTGCCTTTCTTTTCCTGAAGCATATGTGGCCCTGCTCATTTGGCTATCCTCCGATAAGCTTTTCGACGAGTTAACCGTCGAGTTCCCCACAGCGCCACATTCTGTTCCATGGCTTTTCCTCGAGTGAGTGTGTACCTGCCCTTGTCCACCAATCCCACCTGTTTTCTCATAAATCGGAAATGGAACGTCAATACCCAAAAGGATCCTCAAAGACCTGAGAAATCAATTCTCGATCCTAGTTGCGCACATAGGACCGCTTTTGAAGCTTAATTCCCTCAGGTTCGCCTCAAGCTGGCCCCTCGAGGCGTCTTGGAGGTCTTGTGATGTCCATTTCCATTCTCTTTCTGTTTCTGTTCGCTCAGGCTGACAGGGTGTATATGAGAAGTCAACTCGGATGTTAGAGTCAAGCTCCGGTTTTAGGGCTGACATTGTCGTTTTGAGATTGCTTTGTGTGATGGAATGTAATTCGCGACACTTTTTACCATTGGTACTGACTTCCAGACGTCGTTGGTGAGCAGGATCAATGGTCCTGAGTCGAGATCGGCTTCAAAGCTTATTTTCCTTTTTGTTAGGGTCCATAATGCCTTAGCTGGTCGCGTCTGGTGGGTTTCTTTCCTGCAAGAGCTCTTAGCGAGTGATAACGATGCTAATAGTGACGTCTTCGACAAACGTTTGTCGGGCATGGAGCCTTGGCCTTGCAGAAAACGAACGATTACTTTTCTTAACTTTTTGAGTTCAGCTATTCGGGCTTTAGATGAAGCCAAGCCGCCTTCTTTCAAACCTGATAAGATCAACGCAATTCAAAAGCATACCGGATTGCGCACGGAACTAAAATTAAGTGTTGGTCGGCAGAATGAAAGGCCCTCACACGACCAAAAGTGTACGGTCACACGACGTTTTTTGGGGTATCCTAGGAGGAATTTGCGAGCGATATGGGGGACTTCTTTGACGAAATCAAACGAGAATTGGAAGGCACGGTGATATTGGATATTATTAACTGCACATCCTATTTGAGTGAATGGCGAGGCGATGCAAGACGTAACGAGTTTCTACAAATACACAGGGGTGGCGTTCAGATATATGTATGCTTGGGTTTTACAATTGTTTGCTGTTGCACAATGAGGTTTAATAATTTAGAGACGAATGAGCTGTTGGATTACTTTTCAGTTGGAACGACAATTCGAATGTTCAGCGACTTACATCGTCGGCGGCCGCCTTCTCCTCACTAATAGAAGGGCGACGGAGTGGCTCGGTGAGGGTAGGAGACCCGACTACAGCCACAGAGGTACGGGCGATGGCGGTCAGGTCGATCTCTGCGATGACAGTGACATAAGAAGAGAAGAGAATTTGATCAGGATTTGTATTCGATGATTGGCAACGACCGAGAGGGGACGTACCACCTGACTTCTTGAACGTGTTCTTCCTGAACTGGCGTGCCTTCTCGAGCTCTTCCTCGGAGAGGCCGCTGGTGCTTCGCTGCATCGCGGGTTTGGCAGGTGGAGACAGGGCTACGAGATAGGTTAGAACTGGCTCGGTACGATGAGGCGTCGACGCCACTTACACCTGGAGGTTCGGCTCGTCGACTCTTCAATAGAACTGTTAGCCTCGATAGACTCTTCCTCCTCCTCCTCGAGATCGTCGGCCATAGCAGCAGACTCGAGCTGCTGCTCGTCGGCAAGACTACCCCAATTATGGTGTCCTGCACCGGATTTGCGCAGTCCAGGATCCAGCCCGGAGCGCGACTCTGAGCGGTCCTTGATGACGGCTCTTGGGTATGCAGCACGAGCAGTACGGGTCATAATACAAAGCAGTGGTTGTGGTTGTTGTTGTGGTTGGTGGTAAAGCAAGAAGGAAGGAGCTTGGGCCCGAGGTTTATATAGATGAGCAATTACGCCATCATAGTGATGAAACCCCAAGGGTAAATAGGTGGTGCGACCACCGCAACTCGTGACTCACAATGGTTCCTTTCATTCTAGAGCTTTCTATCACACCCCACCCTTTGGTTTTTCTTTGCTCTTTCTTTTCTTCCCAAACATGTGTCTGCCTTCTGTGATATTCCTTTGTATATATTCACATTTCCGTGTTGCTTTTTGCTTGCGTTGAGCGGCGAGGAGGGCTGTGAGGCAGAGTGTGGGGTAAAATGTGGGGAAGTAACCACGTGATGCTGCGCGATCGGGATCGTTTCCAGGCCCAAAATGGACCTTCGATCGCCCTTTCCTCTTTTCCGCCGGGATGGCTCGAGGCTCGAGAACAGGGAGGAGAACGGATCCTGGAGCCTGCGTGTAATTCCAGCCGCTTTATCGCATATCTCTGGACAAGTAACCATTCTACGAGGGTTTATAAAGTTGTTACACGCATGGCGTTACTGCAGGGTTGGAATGCGCCACACAAGCCTCCGCAAATCCTTTCTTTTCGGGTTTAAACGACTTTTGGGCCAAAAGAGGAACTGTAACGGTTAAGTCAGAACTGTTAATGGTCTGCTATGATATCTAGGAGGGTCATGAGGTACATCAGTGGTGGCGGACTACGGAATTATCAATTCGCGCCTCTTTTCAATGCTTGAACAGAGGTCGAAGGGTATCGGTGAAGTATGGAGGGGGGCATGCATTAAAAAAGAGATGAAACCAATCACATTCTTAGGCATTAGCGCCTCCTGCATCAATATGTATGTCAGCAGCGAAAAAACCAGTACCAACATGCTCAAAGTGCTCGATTTTTCCAAGGTTATCAATGAGAATAAACGAATTAATTGTTGCTCATATTTACAGACCGAGTAACAGACTAAGGGGCAAGGAGGAGACGCTTTGGACCATCATGCTTTGTACGTCCGCATAACTGGAGCCTGTTTTTCTATGGCCACGAGGCCAAACTGCTACGAATGGGTCTGCCGTAAAATCAACGACTTCGCATGGCGGCGCTTACAACAACCGCACCTCTAGCGCGTCTATTACCATCCGTCTCACAGGAAAAGAAGCATTTTTGGGAGCTCGTGAGTGGTCTACACAACGATGTGTGGCATAGGATGTTAATGAACTCAGCGCTAACATTCACATTCGAGCTTCGGCTTTTGAGGAACGTGATTCGCGCTTCTATTACTACAAGGCATTTTTTAGGATGTGGTACGAAGAGGTCCGACTACTTCATCTACTACTGTGCCCTTGATGTTCGACGCTCCATCGCAGAATGGCACTGGCCAATGTTCCTCCTTGGTCTTGAGTTGCCCCCCTTCAAGTTTGGGGTTGCCTGTTCGTCGAGTCGTTTTTTTCAGACATGAACATGGATCCCTGGGTCCACTATGTGCAAATGTTAAGCCTGTCAGACAGGTTGATCGTTTACGGGTACGATTTGAAGAGCCCCGGACTCTGGTACCCGTTCCGGAGCAGGTAGTTGGCAGTAGGAGTAAACCAAGGCGACCCACAATTGGTGGCCGACATAAACCACTGTCTGTCTGCGTCGTGGAATCGTTCTCTCCAACATCAATCAGCAGCATGGGCCAGCTCGGGACGTAAGCGGCTCGCCTCCATTGCAAACAACCTAAACCTATCAGTGAAGTGTTAAGGTCCTCACTTCCCGCGAAAGGCGACCAAAAGTGGCTGTAGCTATTTTTATCCGTCTTTGGTTGTGATCACATTTAGGCGCCGGTTGATCCGCCATTCACGAAAATTGTACTTTTGTACAAGGTTGAATCCGAGAGCTGCTCGAAATGAAAAATTCAGTGAGACTATTAGCTCCACCGGCGGTTAGGTGCATACAAGGAACTGAGATTTTTTGTTCACCAGTTTAGGATCAATTGAAGTCGCAAGAAAGTAATCCCTATTGTCATGGCAAAGTCCAAGCGACAGGAAGTCGGCTTCTGGGCACACTACACCGTGTCCGTTCATTACGGTCGTTACGACTTTTCCGATAGTGATAGGATAAGAGCAAAAAATGTAAAAAAAAGGATGTCGGTGAAGAAAGCGTGACCCATAGCGGTCAGAAGTCTTGGAGACCAATTTATTATTCACGACGACATATGTAGAGATGTCAATTTGTGTTACATAAAATCACGGCCTAAAAAAGTCCTGTCAAATGAGGCATAGACGAATAATCGATTTAGCCTATCCTCACAGTAAAAGGGCATTCATGTCGATTGACGAGAGCTTGCCTTGTGTGTCCGCATTGATACTTGTGTCAGCAGGATGCCTTAGAAGAATGTGTCGCCTCATAGAGAACTCCCATAAATATTGCAACGCCGAAAGACAAACCTAACTTCCAAGAGCTCCTGGTCCTGGAGAGCCATCCCCACATAATTGTCGGTCTGAAAGGAACGGAACCGTGGGACTGCAGCGTAAATAGACGTAAATACTCCCAATGCTGTCATTGACCGCGTTTGATTTCTCAAAGTTCGACCACGAAGTTCTCGACATAACCATAAAATGCCCTCTGCACTCATCCTTATCTCAGATGGCACCGAAGAAATGGAATTGTGAGTGCATTGGGGTGCTTACTGCCGCAAGAACATGTGTATGACACCCCTTCACAACTGGTGCAGCACCATCACGTATGACACCCTGGTGCGCGGAGGTGTGAAAACTACATCCGCGTATGTGCCAGACGTCTCTTCTGCCACTGTTGATCGCGTAAGCCCACCCGCGGCGAAGTGTTCGAGAGGGATCAATATCTTGCCTGATACCTACTTTGACTTGTCTCGTTGTGGGCCCGTAAGTCCGCTCTCGCCGGGACACTTGGTAGAGTGGGCTGATGTTAGCGTGTACTGAGAAGGATGTCTATGATCTTCTAGTTATCCCGGGTGGAGCCAAAGGCGCTGAAACAATGTCCAAGCATCCTTCCGTTCAAGAAGTCGTTAGGAGGTATATAGAACGGAACAAGCTTGTTGGGATGATCTGTGCCGGTAAGTAATGTCTATGTATGAGTTATTGACGCATACACACACTTCCCGTTCAGGTAGTCTCGCGGCTAAGACGGCCAAATTGCCCTCACAACCTCTAACATCGCACCCTAGCGTCAAGGCAGAACTCGAAAACGGTCACAACATATCTCTCTGGAGTGAGATATACGTCCTGATTAAATTTCTAAATTCCTAGATTTCGAATATCTAGAGGAACCAGTCGTGGTTTCTAACAACCTAGTAACCAGGTGAGTCCATGTAGCGATAACAAAATAAATTGATTAGGATTAAAATTTCTTTATCAATACTATAGTCGAGGACCAGGTCTGTTTGTTCTTGATCCTTGTAATTCCCGCCTGCTTACCATGACAATCCTATAGGTACGGCTTTCCCATTTGCCCTTACGCTTGTGGAGCTACTGTGCGGATCTGAGAAGAAGGAAGAGATTCGTGGTCCCATGGTGTTTCCCCTCAACACCCCGTTCTGAATCGTCTTATTACCATTGATAAGTTGCATTCCAATTTTGACAACCGATGTCCCTTCTCGTATTGATTGACTCTCCAAAACTTTGATTTTGGTAGCAACTTAAGCCAATATACGTAGTTCTGTTGCCCTGTGTGCAGCACGATGCTTCAATTTCTCGTGTCCAAAACTGCCCACACAACATCCACTTCTTCTAGCCCCCGTCTTATGCCGCGTCTTGAAAATTGCCTTCTTATTTCTCGACGATATTTTTAGAAGGAACGAAGACGGTTTCAAAGTCTCTCGGTTTTCTGCTGGGCTGTATTCTGGCGGAAAATCAGTTAAACCGGCAAATTTCAAGTTGATTGATGTTAGAGTCTCTGGCTAAACTCGCTCCCCGAGTCATCCCATCGAAGTCCTCCTCAATCTCTATTCCGATAACAGGTCCGTAATGACTTCTGGCTTGGACGCCGAAGCGTCAAATCTCACATTCTCGGCGCGATGTTTCGGAACATAATGCAACCCTAATAATGCATTTCCACTGTCACTTGCCTACTTGCTTGGCTACTTGGAACTGGGAACTATGCCTGAATTGAAATGATTCTGGGTCACGAATAAGGTTTGGACAATCAGATATCACAAAAAAGAAGATCAAGGCATTTCTCAAAATCCTGCGTTACTATCAAGTTTTCTAGGAAACCGCGTTGATGATAACCGGAATTGTCGGTCAGGGGACTGGATGCTGATATGTGATGTGATCTTTTCGAGCTCCACTTCCAAGTTCAAAATAGCCATACCGGGCAGTTCATTGTGAGCATACTAAGCTCAATGCCCGCTTCCTCGGTGGTTCGTTTACACTTATCCCTGTTTAAGCCCTACACTCCCAGACGTGCACTCCATGTAAACGGTTTTTTTTTGTCCGGAGAACACCCACCAGCTCTCTTCAACCGGTGCATGGTGATTATGAAACCCGAGGTCGTGCGTAAACGATCGTTGGCTCAAAATGTTTATAAGTATCAATTGCGACCTGATGGAAGGACGCTTTCTTCCCTTCCCACTCATTTGCCGCGAGTACAGGCGATATAGACGATGCCAGCACCGAGGTACTGTAAGACTGCTTATATGCACCGTCTATGATGACTAATTCAACCTATACCAGTCATGTTCAAGGACTGGCTGATCATTCCCAGATTACATCATACAGCCATTGCGTTCGACGTTATCTATGCCGCTGGTCTGGTTTCTGTTAGCATCGTTCTCTGACGCGTGGTACTCCTCTCAAATTCGTCGCACATCTACATGGTTCATGTTTCTCTCTTCTTGGTTGGTGGACGGAGTGTCGAAGTTGTTTCTAGTCGGTGCGCAGGCGGGCCCACCGCCGCCATTCGTGTCTGCGTCGTTCAAGCCGCGTTGATAAACGCGACGCCAGTCTTGTTCGTGATTGCCGGAGTCAACTGGCTTTGCAATGCTGACCAAATTCTCTACAGGTGTGGCTTATATGCTGTTGCGTTAGTTGCGCAGGTAAGTTGGCTCTATGGGTGTGCTAATTTTGAGGTGAAACGAGTGTGCTTTTTTAGACCTATGCCTCTGTCGCAGGAGCCATCAACTCCAATCATAGTGGAATCAAGAAGAATCACCTGACTCTGGTATGTATCTGTGCTCTTCTTACTTTTTTTTTAGGGAGAATAACATGAACATTAAGCTTCACATTCTGCCCCTGGCTCTTTTTGTTGGTGCCTTTATTTTGGCCTTGATTGTACGTCAATCGCCCCGCAATAATCAACTTGATCCACAGCTACCTATTTAGCTCGGGCTAGAAGACCGAACATCGCCTCAGCGGAGTCCTTTGGGAGTATATTGCCACCTGTCTAAGCCTCTTTCGCGAGTTATTCTTCTTGAAATAGTGTATTTCTTAAATCTAACCATTAGCCTCTCTGTAGGAAAGAAATTACCGGCGCTTTTATCATCTTTCTAGCAATAATAGTTTCTGTACTCGAAGGTAAGCTGAAAACTTGAAGCAATGCGACCACTGGAAACTGAGATCATGATGTTTATCAGTCCTCATTATACTCCATGTTCATCGCGCATGGACAGACATCAGGACATTAATAGCTTCTCGAACGTCAGACCAAGAACATTTCTCCCTAGACTCACTTGTACGCGTGGTATTAATCAGTCTCATTCCGCCTCTTGCCCTCGTGTAGGTTCTGTTTTTGTTACTTTTGGTGTTGCTTGACTGATTTCATTCTACCAGGATATCTTGCTTTCAATTCCGCGCCCAACACGATGACGAGACGGCGGCGTTGATTCTTGCTCAATCTGCGCGTAAGTCAGTTAATGTAGGAGGTTGTATCTTTAACTCCGTCGGCATTCTTGTGCAGTTCCATTAGCCATGGCTTTAATTTTCGGAAGCCAGAAGGCAAGTCGTTAGTTTCGTGGCACTATTCATATCCTGATTGCTTTCCAAACTTAGGACATACTACGGGTTTGGAGGTTAAACTGGAGAAGAGGGGGTTCTGTCAGAGCAGATGTTGTGCAATCTTGACTATTTATTTCCTGTATTAACGCAAATGACTCAAAATATAACTTTGAAAACAATTTGAAAATCGGAATTGAGGAGAATAATCGACATGTTCAAAATTAATCATGTTCCAAACATGAACCTACTCAGTGGCCCTCAAATGGGAACCACAAAATAGACTTGGCTGAAGGTCTGATTGATTATAGAACGCTCAGATTCCACTGAGCGCTCCGCGATGTGATGCCTCTTTTCCAAGGCACTGGACACGGGAATTCTCACGGCTTCTTGGTTGCGCGTTGACCGTGACCTTCAAAACTTGAACTTGACTTGAACGTATTTCTGAAATCTGTCTATGACAACGTTTGCTTTGAATATACCTCCCGAAATGTCATCGCCTACTACTGCTATTGGCCATCCTCGCTCCGCCACGCCTTTCGATGTCGTCCACAAAATCGTCGGTCTCGTATACGACGAGTATGACTTCAGCACTTTGATTGCTTTATCGGCAACATGTCATGAGTATCTGCCTTTGTGCCGGAAACTCATATTCTCAAGAATCGGAGTCAGCGTTCAAGACCTGCATAAGACCGAAGGGCTACTATCACTTTCAGTGCCTTCGCTGTGCAAACTTTTGAACAGTGCTCCGTCTGTCGGCGGATATGTCTCCAAACTTGAACTCAATGTCGGCAATCCCATTCTTTCAGGAGAGGAATTACTGCCGCATTTACGAATGTTGACATCAGTCAAAACTCTCCATCTGACATACAAAGCGTTGCAAACCTTTTACATTCTCCAGCATAGAATCGGGCACATGGGCCATTGGTCGCATATACAGCAATCCACTCGGCAATGCGTTGACTGTCTCCTTCGAAAGCCATCCGTCACTCAACTAGAGATCTCTCATCTCCACTTCTTTCCGGATGCAATGTTCAGAAGCTGTCCAAGGGTTACTCGCCTCTCTCTAAATGATGTTACGCTTTCTGGAGATTGGCCTCTTGTTAGGCAGCCACCGAAGCCCATGCTTTTTGGCAACATATTTCGACCTAGGTTGACCCAATTGGAGATCGGGAGAGAGTTCTTCGGATCCTCCGGGCCACTGATAACTTGGAATCGGACGTTGACTGATCGCTGGATTTCAGTGGCTTAAAAACACTGAGTATATATTCCGTTGGGAGACGCAATTGCTGCCCATTTCCCTGTTGATGCAAAGGATTGAACGCCTCAATACCCTCCAACTTATTAGTAAGTCTTCTCGTCTCTATTGGTCGCCTTTCTGCCTGCCATACTCACTATTTTGTAGTGGAGGATTCTAATCCTGACTTTCCGGGGCATTTCTCTATACATCATCTCATGGGGCTTCCAGCAATGAGACATATCCAGCACCTCAAGTTTGTTTATCTTGAAGGATACTCCTACACTCAAGAACCCCCGAGTGTGCCCCCCTGTGTAGGCGTGGCCCCCTGTGTTGATGCCTTAAGACGC
Source organism: Galerina sulciceps (assembly GCA_023014345.1). Lineage (NCBI taxonomy): Eukaryota > Fungi > Basidiomycota > Agaricomycetes > Agaricales > Galerinaceae > Galerina > Galerina sulciceps. The sequence continues at coordinate 1,319,127 of JAEDXJ010000007.1, forward strand.
GTACAAAGGAAGGAATTGTTGAAAACAGTTTCCATACATCTTAGGACCTCTCCTGCCTACAAGGAACTCATTGAGGAAGATCTCAGGAACCTGGATAATGCTTTCAAAGATTACGAGTTTGAATCTTTGAGTTGGGTTGTCCTGTCGATCAAAATCGCGGCAGAGGATTCCGGGTCAACTTCCGCAACAATCCCTTCTATGGACCAGTTGGTGCAGAACCTTGTTCATCTTTCTTCACATCCATCACGGAAACTTGACTTTGAATTGGATGTTGTTGTGAAGACAAATCCAGAGTAAAATGCAATCACGGTTATTCATATCTTGGAATTTTGGCGCACATATACATAAAAGGAATCTTTCAACAAGCCCCATGCTGATAAGCGGCTTTCAAATTTGCAAGGTGTTTAATGACTCCTCGGTCACTTCTGTTGTACAGTAAGATAGCTTTTGCACCCCTGAATAGCTCACAAGTCAAATAGAGTTGTCAAGTGTAACAATGAGTCAATAGCTGCAAGGTGAAAGAAGAATATTAATTATCGTTGAAATAGAGACAAAATTACACTATTTTTCATTTTGACACGTCTCGTCCTTAGGTGCGAACCACAAGAAATTGCTCTGGCACTTCAGGACTCCCGTACGGGGCTAAAGTCCGACGAGTTTGCAACGTGCCATCCTCGTCTCTCACAACCTGCCGTTCGACCTGCATTCAATTTTCAGTCGCCTATTACGATAGGAAATCAAAATCAAATAGTACCTGCCAGACTCTTGCATTGCAACCAAACTGCGTAATGGTAGCACTACATCGGTTGATAATGGACAATGCTTGATCTGGCTTGAGGACAGGAAAGACCTCCATAAAGGCCTCCATAGGGTAATTAATGTGGACTGTTCGCAACTTCTTTGCGTGGGACAATGAGCGGGATAATTGATCCTTTCATATCGTTAATCAGGGCAGAGAACATATATTGGCCAAAAAGGCATACCAATGAAGTTGGCTCTACGACAACGAATAGTTGCTCCAAGTTTGTGCAATTCAAACAAATGTCGTTTATTGCTTCTAAGCTGATTAGCATCCGGTGAACTGAGAATCTGATCAAACGTTTTCCATGATTAGAGATTAACTGTTTCCACAGGTTGTCCGTCATAGGAGACTCGAAAAATGCACCAGTCGAGTAGATTTGAAATAGCTCAAGTGGGGAAGAGCTGAGAAGGTCAATGACGCCCGCAATCCATTCCTTCATAGGTAACTGCTGTTGCACGGTGAGGGTCACGGAACGAAGGCGCTTCAATGCACCGGAGGCGATACATTGCTTGGCAAACGTTGCCATATCCTACAAAACATGGGGATTTAGCTGTGAAGATGAAAAATAAACAGCCGAAAGTACAAATTTCAGGGAGACACCCTCCAAACCGAGCCCTAAAATTCCATTGATATTTGACGATACAAGGGACCAAACGCCACGGTGAGTAACTTTGGGACACCCTGTTAGCTGAAGGTGCTCGAGGTTGATGAGGTGAGCAGCTATTGATTCCAACAGGTTGTCTGTGATGATAGTCGATGCCTATTCATGGGTATTAGTGGCCGCTCGATGAGAGCAACGACGTAAATGAGAACTTTGCATATCAACGTGAAGCTCCGCAAAGTATTTCCGGTCAAGGATAACCAGGGGTCGAGGTGAGATACGACGGCGAAGCTGGGCATGATGATGGATATTCGACGGAGGGTTGCGAAGCCTAGGAGAAGCCGTGGGTCGTAATGACCTTCGTTGTGCCCGTTCAATTCTAACTCTCGTAGATTTTGACAGTCGTTGAGAGCTCCCAGTATCTCAGAGTTCAAGGAACCGTCCCGTGTCCACGTACACGATCGTAAGTTGCTACAATTCCTGAGCCCTCGCTGAACATGTTTGAGAACATCGCCATCCAGAGTTGTTATCGCTTTGGGGAAGTCTCGAATCTCTAAAAGATGGGAAATTTAGTGACGTGGTGTTTCGTGTAAGAAGTCAGGAAGCACACCAAGTACGTGTAGAAGACTCGCCAGATACGGGGATCGTGATAGGGTATCAAACAACTTGATGACCTGCTCATACATGTTTACTCAAATGCAGATGACCAGAAAGTTCGCTAGTTTGACTTACCTTCGCCTTTCCATCTTTGTGCCAGGAGTATATAGATACTTTTTCGTAGAGGCGAGGTGTTGCAAAGCTTCGGAACGTCTGGTTGACCAAACACGTCGCTCTCAGGTGTTGAGGCTTCACTACATGGTCCAAAATCTCTGGTAATATTTCAACCGGGAGATCCAAGAAGAGCATTTAATATCAGAGTTCTAAAAGTCCTAGGATGTTAGATATATGAAACAGAAAAGGCCTTTTGAGCTACTCAGCGGCAATAAACATACACGAAGTGGTCAAACTTCAAATAGGTCCTTTGAGTCTTGACGGTCCGACCTCACCCGGCTGTTTGTTTAGGAAGGTCTAAACCAAATAAGGCTTGTCCATGATCTTTCAGAAGCACTTCAGCTCTCTTGAACCACAACCACCACCATGTCAGACGAAGAGGATCATCAAATGTTCCAGAACGACGACGACGGGGAGGAAGCTCCCCAAGGTCTCGAAGAGGAGGAGGAAGAACAAAACGACGAGGAAATGGACGATATTCCAAGGAAAAGCAAGTCTTCAAGACAAGATCGTAATAACGAAGAGGAGGAAGAGGAGGAAGAGGAGGACGATGACGACGAGGACGATGACGAAGAAGACGAGGCGCCTGGGAGAAAAGGGAAGAAACGGGCAAAAGTACGTGGCCTACATTTAGTATTCGGACTCTGTCGTATTTAAAAGGCTTTCTCAGCATCGCCATAAACGCAATAACGTGAGCCGCTTCCTCGATATCGAAGCCGAGGTCAGCGAGGACGAAGATGAAGAGGAGGATGAAGAGGAATATGGAGCCGGTTCGTTTCTCTATCTTGTTTATTGATCGGAAGGAGACTCAAGCCAATATCTATTGTGCAGAGGGCTTTATCACCAATGAACATGACGTGGACGACGACGCGACAAGAAGAAACCATGCTCTTCTTGATAGTTCACGACACTTCGAGGAAGAAGACAGTAGAAGCCCGGAAGAGATTGCAAAAGCAGTTGCTCGTCGTCACCGTGATCGAGCAGCGCCTTATACAGGCGACATGAACGAAATACCCCAGCGTCTGCTAATGCCGTCTGTGCACGATGCCAGTCTTTGGCAAGTCCGAGTGAAAGTATGTCCATATTATGACAGCCATAAAAATCCGCTAAATTAGACTCAGCCTGGCCGCGAACGCGACATCGTTTTCAGTCTTATGCGAAAAGCCATCGACGTCGAATACAGTGCTCGGCCACTCAACATAATGTCCGCGTTCCAACGTGACTCCTTGCCCGGGATGATCTACGTCGAGGCACGAAGCGCAAAACACGTCACAGAAGCATGTAATGGCCTCGTCGGTGTCTATCCTAGTCGCGGCGTTCAGCTAGTTCCCATCGAAGAAATGGCTAGCCTTTTGCAGATTAAGAAGCAGGAGACGACATTGGTTCCAGGTACCTGGGTCAGGATTAGACGCGGAAAATATGCCGGAGACTTGGCTCAGGTGATGGACCTTACGGACAATGGAGAAGACGTCGGCTTGAGGCTTGTGCCTCGAATTGACATGAACCCTCGCGACGACGCATCCTTAGATCCTCAAGGCAAAAAGCGGAAGAAAACGGCTACAGGACCCGGGTCTCTGCGACCTCCTCAACGGTTATTCAACTACGAGGAGATTCTGAAAGTTTATGGCCGCAAAAATGTCACCAAACGAAGTCAATCTTACGTTTTTCAGAACGACACCTACAAAGACGGTTTTTTGGAGAAGGATTTCAAGTCCAGTGCGTTAATTTTGGAGGACGTGAATCCGACACTGGACGAAATTACCCAGTTCACTAAAAGACAAGACGGAGCCGAAGATAACGTCGTCAATCTGTCCGCCATCGCTGAAGCATCTCGAAAGGCCGCTATCGCCGTGCTGCAGCCCGGAGATCACATTGAAGTCTTTGAAGGTGAACAGTCTGGGTTGCATGGCGTAGTTGATGAGATTGCTGGAGACGTTGTCACGATTACGGCGCAAGGTTTGGACCTCGACGGGCAAAAGATGGAAATTCCTGCAAGAAGTGTGCGCAAACGGTTCAAACCTGGAGACCACGTCAAGGTCATGGCCGGACAGAACGCAGATGAGACAGGTTTGGTGGTATCAGTTTCGGACAACGTGGTCACATTTGTGTCGGATATGTCAATGCAGGAGGTCAGCACTATATTTTTTCAAAAAAGAAAACCTCTCCTAATTCTACTTCTCGATTAGATTTCTGTCTTTTCTAAGGATCTTCGAGAGGCTGCAGAAGTCGGTTCAGGTTCCAATATCGTTGGAAACTACGAACTTTATGACCTGGTGCAACTCGAGTACGTGTTTGATCGTCATACATTTACAAAAGCGAAAAAGAATTGACATGTGCTCAGTGCTCAAACCGTTGGTGTTATCTTCAAAACAGAGCGAGACTCTTTCCGGGTTCTCGACCAAAACGGCCAAGTTCGCCTTGTTCAGCCTCATCAAATATCAATGCGTCGTGATTCTACAAGAGCTATCGCTACCGACGCGGAAGGTCACGAACTGCGTATAAATGACAACGTCAAAGAAATCGATGGAGAGGTGAGTGCAGCGCCATACTTTCCTTGTTCTCTTGCTAACAGAGATTTAGGGTCGGAAAGGTCTCGTACTACATACCCACCAAGCCTTCTTCGCCTTCTTGCACAACAGGGACATCGCGGAGAACAGCGGTGTCTTCGTCACCCGCACTCGCTCGCTCGCATCTTTGGCTCCGAAGAGCAATGTGCTGAAGACGGCTGGTGCCGATTTGTCCAAGATGAACCCCGCTATGGTTGCGCCAACAGGTGGTATGGTTGGATCAGGGACTATGGGACGGGGTCCAAGAGATCGCGACATTGGAACGACGGTCATGGTGGTGAAAGGTCCTCATAAAGGCTACGTGGGCACAATCAAGGACACGAACGGACCCATTGCACGTGTTGAACTTCGTACTGGGAACAAAATCATTATGATTGACAAGGACAAAATCTACAGGCGATAGTGAGTGGGCCTTGGCTCCAATTCAGTTTCCTATTAACTTGAGATCTTTTAAGTCCCGACGGCAAGCTCGAGGCACTGGACAAAGCCCCAAGACAAGGCCAACGAGGAAACAGCAACCCATACCACAATGGCGGTTTCGCAGTCCCACGCACACCGTACAACTCCAGCAAAACGCCGAACCCGTACGGCGGAGACTCGCGGACTCCAGCATGGAATGCCTCCTCCCGCACGCCCAACCCGTACTCCGATGCCCGTACGCCAGCGTGGAACGCATCTTCCCGCACCCCGAATCCGTATGCGCAGGATGGTGGCCGCACGCCAGCGTGGAATGTCGGTTCGCGGACGCCGAATCCGTATGCGACTGGGACGAATGCGAGTGGGCCGGCGACTGGGGGTTGGGGCGGGGCGACTCCTGGACGGAATGCGAATGCTTCTGGGTGGCAGACACCTGGGAGGGCCGCGGCACCTGCTCCGCCTGCGTGGTCCTCTTCTTCTGGTGGGTGGGACGCGGCTCCTACTCCGGCACCTAGTACTCCTTGGGATATGGGCCCTGGCGGTGGTTGGGTTAGTTTTTGTCTTTCTTTTGCCATTGCTTTCAAGATGCTGACCTGGTAACAGGGCGCTCCTACGCCAGCTGCTGCTCCTACTCCTGGTGGCATGCACTTCGGGCACACACCTTACGGTGCTCCGACCCCAGCAAGTAAAACACCAGCAGCTGTATGGGCTGGTGGAAGTGCTGCTACACCTGGTGTGATTGCTGGTGCTGATCCAGAGCCAACCAAAAATAAAGCAACATGTAAGAACTTTTCAATCCTTAATTTCCTACTGGTGGTTTTACTTATATCGCTCCTCTAGCTCTCGACTCCAACTGGCTCTTCGACAGAAGCTTCGTAAACTACTTGACCAGAGTCAGAGTGACGATTCGCGGTACCAAGCCCACGCAATACCTGAAAGGCGACTATGAAGGCAGGAAGGGCCGCCTTGTTGCTGCACAACAAAATCCCGCCGAATATCAGCAAACCGCGCGTGTTCTGTTTACCGAAACCAAAGAGGAGCGTAGTATCTTGGCACAGTTTATCTTCCCACAAAAGCCCACGTACACTGGCGAGGAGGTACTTGTGCTCGGTGGTGAACACAAAGGCGAAGTGATGGTTGTTCGAGAGCAGCCTGACTATAATGATACCGACGACGACGAGAACGACGACAAGGAGGTGACCGTTTCGAGCAAAGCTAGGGCAACGCTTATCTATCCTGTCGCTGCTGGTTATTTAGTTTCGCTTGTGGAAGAGCCCTGATGTATATACTTCGCCTTTGGGGTCAAGGCCTTTGGTGGTGTGCTATCTTCTGTTGTTTCTGTTATGTTGTCGTCTTGTGGCCGTGTTCGTTTATCAAAGCCCATTATTTGTACATTACATAGCCCATTTTATTGTAGTAAATTTTGATCACTTTTGAGTTCGAATTCGCAGCAAACGTACCAAACTGAACTCTGTTCTTGACCACCACCACCTTCATAAACTTCCCAGCGATGGCGAAAGAAAGACTGCCTCTTGAAGCACGTCGAATACGCATGATTATTGTTTCCTTGCCCATCTTGGTTGCCTCGTCCTGTAAGTCTCAAGCTCTGGAATACATGGTTTGTACTAAAGGTGGTTAGTGGTTTTGTACAAACGGCTGGTGTTCGGGGAAGAACAAAGGAGACTACCGAGCAGGATAGATGCAGAGAATCGAAACACGAATCTCTTGGACGCTCAAAAGAAGGACGCAAACTAAGACGAGAAACTCTCTCACAAAAGACTGGGGATTGTGGCAATGATGAACTCTATATGTTACTGTTGGAAGTGATTTTTAATAACTCAAACATCTCAGGATATTACTTCATGCCGTGAATATGCATCAACCAATGTTACCAATCCCTCTTCGACTCCATTTCCAGCTCTATGATTGTTTATTTGCTGGGTGGCGCTTCTGAAGGACGAATGATGCGTGTGCCAGGGATTCTGGCAGGATTGAAGGACCGGTCACAATCTGCCCAGGCTGCTCCTGCTCCAAATCCTGTAGATAGCGCAATAGGCCACGTCCGCCCTGAAAGCATGGTGAATACGCGTCACACGACGTTGCTCGAGAAACACGAACGGCGGAAGAGTATGACGGAGGCAACAACGCCTGCACCGAAACCAACCGAGCTGGAAATATAATTAAGCCCGGTGTTCAAGGAACACGGAGAGTAAAACTCACGCTTTCACGAGAAGATCCGCCACTATGGGCCCATCCTTCTTGTCAACTAATACAAAAGCCATATGCAAGCAGAACGTGAGACTCACAGCACCGGTCGTACTGGAAGAGTGTCAGATGGCGTGCAAGCTGAAAACAACGACTGGGCATACCTTTTGGCCGAGAATGTCCTCGCTGGGTACAGGCTTTTGGGTGGCGGACATGGTAGATGGGTGTTGAGACTGAAATAGCGAGCGGTGAGCTGAACGGGAGCAACCGTGAGCAAAACGTTTATTTCGGGGGGAGATGCCAAATAGCCCAAATTAGATAACCCCGGGCTTTGGGACCATTGATCTCTGTCCTTGCAACGACTGCGCCTTCGACATCGGGTGCTGTGTGTACCTGCTTTTCTCATAATCCGCCACTGCGCAGGACTCGGGTAAGCTTCTCGACTGAAAGAACGTATTTCTACAAGTTCCCTGATCTCCTGGACCGTCCTAGAAGCAAAGATGGCTCACCAATCGCCTATGATCTCAATTCCAAAGAAAACAACAGAGGAAGTGGACTGGACAACGCCAATACGCAATCTAATATCCCAGTCGTATGGCGAGAATCCGGAAAACTATGCTACCGAATGTGCATCCTTGCAGCGATGTCGCCAGGACGCTGTCAGAGGCGCCGGGAGCGACATTACAGGTGAGTAGGCGCCACATCTAGACTCGTTCGTCGTTCTGATGGCCTCGGATAGCCCGCGATCTCTTGTACAAGTACTTTGGCCAGCTCGAGCTCCTTGAGCTGCGGTTCTCTGAAATCAGAGTCAACTTTCCTTGGCATGACGCGTTCACGAACAAGTTGATCACGCAGACCTCCATAGCTTACGAGAAGGCGTCTGTCCTCTTCCAAATTGCCGTTACCCACTCCGCCATCGCTGCATCGCAGAGCAGATCTGATCCCGAAGGGCTGAAGCGCGCTTTCTACTACTTCAGAGCATGCGCCGGGATGCTAACCTACATCAACGAAAACTTTCTCCATGCTCCATCTACGGATCTCAGCCGGGAGGTCGTCAAATTTCTCATCAACATTATCTTAGCCCAGGCGACGGAGGTTTTCTTTGAGAAATGTACCGAGGAGAAGAAAAGTAATGCGCTGGTCGCGAAGATTGGATCGCAAGCAGCATCAATGTATACATCACTGAGCGAGGAGGTAAAGGACTTTATGGGTAAAGGAATCTTTGATAGAAACTGGGTTACTATCATACAAGTAAGGTCTAAATCCATGTTACTTTGACGGCTCTGATCGTCCACCCAGATTAAAGCAAAATATTTCTCGTCACTTGCTCAATACCACCGTGGGTTGGCCGACAACACCGCGAACAAGCACGGGGACTCACTTGCACGATTCATCCAAGCAGAGGTCTTGGCGAAAGAAGCCAACCGCACAGCCTCAAGTTTCGCATCCATGTTCGTCTCCAACATGTCGCCCAACTTACCCGCAGACGCCGGGACGTCTATCCAAGAGAGGACAAAGGCACATCTGGTCATCTGCTCCGACAAGAAGGCCGAGGCCACTCGGGAGAATGATCTCATCTACAATGCTATCTTGCCAGCGTTCGAAGCGTTGCCCGTTATTGAGAAGACGATTGTGGCTACTCCTATCCATATTCATGACGTCTACGGTGCGCCTGAAGTCCAGAAGACGATCGGACAGGACTTCTTTATCCGCTTGGTGCCTCTCAGCGTGCACGAGAGTGCGAGTGTGTACTCGGAGGAGAAAGCGAAGCTGGTCCGTGGAGAAGTAGAGAAAGCCGAAGGGGCAGAAGGCGAGGCGCGGAGTGCCCTTGACGGCCTCGGCGTCAAAGAAGGCTTGGTGCGCTACAAAGCCATAGCAGAGGGCGAGGTTGGCGGAGGCGAGGAAGTGCCCATGGACGTGCGGCGGTGGAAAGAAGACATCGCCCTCGTCGAAGACCGCGACGGTGTCGACGGACTTATGGTGGCCTTGAACAACCTCAAAGGCAACGTCCAGCGGGACCTGGATTCCATCTCGCGTGACCTTGATAACGAATCGAAGGAGTGCGAGATGATGCGCCTTAAATACGAGCACCTCTGGGCACAAGCACCGAGCGCGACGCTAACAAAAACGTTCAGGCAGGACCTCAAGGCACATTTTGGCGCTCTCGAGGCGGCGGCGGTGTCGGATCAGCAGGTGTCGGTGCTGTGGGGCTCGGCGAAGGGTGATATACAGCTACTGTTGAGCCCGCAAGTTGAGCAGCTGTTTTCGGAGCGGGCCGGGTCGAAGCCGGATAATCTGCTGGAGCTGGATGTGGATAGTGAGGCGGACGATGCAAAGGAGAGGGCGAAGATTAAGGAGCTGGTGGATGAGATTGAGGAGAGGTTGAAGAGGCTTAATCTGATTTCGAAAGAGCGGAACGAGGTGCTGAAGGACCTCAAGGACAAGGTTTGTTTTAATCGTCGTTCAACCACAGCTCTTTTCTAACCAGTTTTCTTCCTCAGATCCAAACGGACGACGTCTCTCATCTCCTATTGCTCAACCGTCGAAACACTGGAGTCGAGCCGACATTGTTCGCAGCAGAGTTGGAGAAATTCCGCCCTTACCAACAGCGGCTGGCATCGACTGTGCACCATCAGGAGGTTGCCCTGCAGGAGGTCACGACGATGTGGAAGGGGCTGAAAGACCTCGCTGGACGCGGTGCCGGTGCAAGAAAGTGGGATGAAAGAGAAAAGAAAAAGAAGGATACTGTACGGAGGTTTTCGAGGGCTCGGGACGCGTATATGGAGGTCCGAGACGGGTTGGCGTACGTGTTGTTCCTCCACCTTCCTCGCGTGCTAGGTTTCTGACGAAGTTCTTTTGACAACAGGAAAGGCCTCCAATTCTACACCGAGCTGACAGATCTCGTCTCAAGGCTTCGTTCGCATGTACGCTCGTTCGTGTCAGAGCGGTCCGTCGAGCGCGAGGCTCTCGTTGCGAAATTGGAAACAGAGAAGAGGCTATCGGCCGTTGCTTCCTCACCGCCCCCTTTGGCTGCCAAGCCGCCTTTGCCACCACCCCCACACAGGTCCAGCCTAGACAGCGCGTTCTCCGCGATGAGCCTGCAGAATCCACCCCGCTCGCCGCCTCCTCCTCCACAACAACAGCACCCTTGGCAAAATAACTCTTCACTGCCGCCGCCTTCCAGCCACCAATATGGTTCTGGATCTCCTTACGGTGGCCAGCAGCCACAGCAACAACAGTCGCCTTATTCCAGTGCTCCTCCTCCCCCGCCCTCACAGCAGCCTTCTCGTTACTCTTATCAGCCTTATGGATCGCAGTATACACCATCGCCTGGGCCTCCTCCCCAGCAGCAGCAACAACCACAACAGTCCTCGTTTCTTCCTCCCCCACCTCCACGTCCGCCAACACACTCAAACTCGTACCCGGCTCCTTCAGCCCCTGCTTCAGACCCTTATGCAAATCTAGCCATGTTCAACACACCACCCGCTCCAAGCCAGCCATCTGCCCCACCTCCGCCACCGTCGAACTCGACGCCAATGACAAATCAGAATGGATATGGTGGTGGGTATTACGGCCAGCAGCCACAGCAGCAGCAGCAGCAGCAGAATCAGTACGGTGGCTCGGGCTTCCTGCCGCCGCCTCCACCGCAACAGCAACAATACCAAGGCTATCCACCACATGGGCACGGGCACGGGCACGGGCAGGGATTCCCGCCGCCTCCGCCGCCGCCTGGACAGCAACCATACACGGGCTTCCAGTCGCCGCCGCCGCCTGCTTCGTATGCTCCTGGTGGGTACTCTGCGCAACAGGGGTATGGACGATAGGGTATTTTTAGGATCTGTATTTAATTCTTGTCTTTCCCGAGCTGGGGGTGTGGGTGTGCTAATAGTGGGTCTGGTTTTCGTTGTGTGTAGTTGGTTACCATTGGAAGTGTATTCTCTGCTGTATTTCTTGTTGCATTCGTTTCGTACGGATATCGGGTGGCTTTTTTGGATCAACATTAATGTATACGCATTCGTCCTGCGATACTGAGGGTTCTGTTGAGGATTGAGGCATGGGCTTAAGGGCAGTCAGTGTAAAATCGGAAAAGGGTGTCTTTAAGTCCAAGCCTCTAATACACTCTATGAAGCTGCTGATACTGACGGAGATGGCGACCGTTGATCACCCTTCAAGCCTTCCTCGGAAGGTCCATACAACAGACTCCTCCCCCACTCCACCGCAGCCTTGTCCATACTGTGGAAACCTCTGTATAACGACTCGATTTCGTAGTTCCATCGCGCTTTCAGCTCTGAGCCAAACGGGTGGGGCTTTATCCTCGCTGCTGCCGAGATGGGAGCTTGTACGAGGTGGGGTGTTTCGACGAGTCGGACGCTGAGTGCGTGGAGGCTGGTTTGGGTTTTGTGAGCTGAATATGCAGGGTTTTACTGGAATTTTTGGGGTTTACGCACTCCTTTACATGCTGTTCGGTCCTATGGGATGTCGAAGGGGGAAAAAGGTAAGATATTATTACTCTTGAAACGGTCAAGGGTGCTTACCGCGTCTGTATAAGATTAGAAAAGCCATAATAAACCTAGTTTCCGATTGTCAGTCAGTAGGGATTGGCATAGAGGTTAGAATGGGTGTCACTCACTCCACCAGCGACTAGAGCGCCTGAGAGAGGTCCTACAAGGAAGGACATTCCGCCAACAGTCGTGGTGGTCGTGCTCAAAAGTGATCTCCGGAAAACACCGAAGGTGGAATCAACTGCATCCTTGCACTCTCCAAATTATTCTCAGTACCGAAAACTAATACCATATCTACACCCTTCCGACAATACAATTACACAGTATCTTACTGCTTCTTCTCAGAACTTTGACATTGTGCCTCTGCTCACTGTCGAATTTTCACCAGGCAGTGGCATTGCAGAAGGGCATACAATAGGCACTCTTGGCCTTCCTCCAAGAGTTCTATGGTCATGGCCCACTTGAAATTGACTTACCTCAAAGTAAAAAGGTTTTGAAAATTTGATCGCAAAAACCTGACTTCAAATGCTAGAGCTTGGCTAGAGCATGGACTTCGTAAGATTTGGTTGTACTGCTGTGTCTAATGCTCTTCTTTGTGCATCGATAATGTCCGTTACAGATAAAAACTCTCCGCGTCCGAATCATCATCCCCGGTGTTGTGCGCTGAAAACGCTTCAGAACATCCTTCCTCCTCCGACGCACGACTTTCTTGAGCCCTGTTTCTGCTACCATGACAAGAGGTCCTTTGGTGACGCAGCAAAGCATCATTTCTCGAGAATTCCCCATTGCACCCCAGGCAAAAGTATGGAGGCGTGACCCTAGTTCTTCGTCTTCTGTTCGGGTTGTGGGCAGACTTTTCATGGCGTTTGGCATCTGGCCGCCGTTGAAATGTTTTGCTACACATGCTACAATGGTGCCCTGTTCCTCTTGCACTTTTCACGGACCTTCTGTTGCGAGGTTTCGCGGGCGAATTGACGCTCCTCGCAGGTCCCGATTTTGCTTGTGGTTTCCTCGGGGTTTGTATAGGTTTAGAGGACTGAACCTCGTCAGGAGGCAATTTTGGTGATTTCGGCTCTATTTTGCACACGGTTTCTAGCGCGTCTTTGAGTTTATCATAAAGTCGGCGCCTCCCAGGTCCATCTCCCTCGACGCCATCCGAGAAACCACTTTTGGCTTCCAAATTCGATTCTTTCCTTACTATCTCCGGCGGCGGACTGGGTTTCTTCAATTGTCCCAAGCTTCCGTTCCTTTCTATTTCTTCTTCTCCCGTTCTCCTGACGGAGTGTTGGATATTTTGATTGTTCTGAGCTTGCTTGTTGCAGCTAAGACTTGTCTGCAGTCGAGAGTAGGACATGCGAAGAAGGTCCTCCGTGAGGGGTGTTCTCGTCGTCTGGAAGTCAGGTAGTTGCACGTCATTCGTGTCAGCAATCGCCCCGCTGGGCAAATAGAAAGTAAACCCTTGCGTTGGCATAAAAGCACTGGAATAATCAAAATTCAGCCCTAGACCTGCGACGAAGTTCTCGTTTTCTTTGGTTGTGTAAGAATGGTCCATGGATCTCAAGGCCAAGAACTCGGGAGCAAAGACTAGGGGGAGATGAAAGATAAGAAAACTATGCAATAAAAAGTGGGTACGGGAGACGAAGTAAAGAAGAACGAAACCAGAAGCGATGGGAAGAGGACAAGGTGAGTTCAAAGTCATGTGAGTTGAAGGACGCCACAGCTTACAACAAGATACCGGCTCTAGAAAATTCCGATGCACGATATTTCTGGGTCATTATACACAATAAGCCGTCATGCTGATGGTTCTACATCAGGCCTAGGTATATCAATTATAATAACTTCATCCCGTTAGGCAAGAGCTGAAACCATCCTTCACTTCCAAAAAAGGTATCTTTAAGTCCAAATCTGGCATGGTTTGGGTATTCACGCTATATACCAATTTCTAGACTCTGTATCAACCTGAACTTCTTCCGAGCCAGACATGGTATCCAGTTCAGCGGCGTTCTCACTTTGCGCCGCTTCTGTTGTCCCATCGGTGTCTTTGATGTCGAGTTCAGCCGCACCGCCTTTTGAAAAACTTAAGCATGATAAGCATGATCATCAACCAGGTTTAATTAATATGCCAAGTCGACGACGAGCGGTCAGACTCTCCCGAGGTAAGAACAGCTAGTTGAAATTTCGGGCTATCTATTCGAATATCCAACGTTGTCACCACGGTCACAAGTTGACCATGAAGGTGACGGGCAAGCTGGACCGTAAGTTGAGCCGTAACTCACTCTCAGAATCACATTCACATTTTCGTGCTGGAAAGGCGGTGGTGCTTCGCCGAACCACGTTTTGAGACCAACTTGTGGAGAGCAACGGTAGTTGGTTCACTAACTAGAACGTAGAGAGGAGTCGACAGAAATTGCAGCTCTTGTGCATTCACTGGGACTTGAAGACCAAGAATTTACGAATTGCCTCTTTGAAATGGTGCTGATACATAACCAGAAGGTACTAGAGCATGAGAAAGATAAAGACGACAACAGACGTAAGGCACTGTAATGAACTGGTAACTATAGATCTATTTTTGGCGAAAGATGAGATGTTGAGAAGTCAGTTACGCGAAACGCAAACGGTATTGGTTTGCCGCAGCCATTCTGTGCAACGCGTCCAAGATAGCGCAGAAATTCCTATAAAGCCTGTGTCTTCAACACCACAAGTCTTCACCAAGTTCCCTAAAACCTACCAGCTCAAACACCTTACATATAATATCTATCATGATCTTCAAACTCTCCAATCTTTTCGTCGCTCTCGCAGCCGTCACCGCTGCTACCTCTTCCGCTGTCCCGGTGAAGCGCCAGAGTAATGTAGCTACCTGCTACTACTTTTTCAAGCCAGACGTCACCGTCACCCCGACTGTTGCTGAATTTAACTTTGGTATGTCCCATCTTCGTCCAACACATCTCATACTTACCATTTTTTTTTTTTCAATTCCTCAGTCATCGGGAAAGCCCTGTCTGCTGACGCAGGAGCCGCTGTTAACGTCAGTATTTTTTACGTCTCTCTAAAATTTAAACACTCAGCCATATGTCTTCAGAATGTGTTCACGTCCTTTGAAGCCGACGGCGATGTGTTCGGAGTCGTGAACAGAATCTCTGTTGAAGGAAAGACCGCCGAGGAGACGACAGCTATTCTCAATGGCTGGTCAGGACAAACCAAGGCTGGAAACCTTGCAAATTGGCTGGTAGAGTCCGTTGCCTGCCTCTGAACACGTCTTTCAACAACCGAGTCAAGGAGGGGTAGGAAATGAGAGATATGGACATGTAGTGATGATCGTGACGAGTTTATATTAGCGAATATCTGCGATATTTACAGCCGCTTTAAATTGTCGATGAATCGAGATTTTTTATGCGGGACTTTCTAATCTTTTAAATTTCGTAATTTCGTTTTTGATTCTAACGTGCCAGAAGAAAAAAAAAGTGTGTAGGTGTCTAGGGAGTACTAGTCCCGGTCGACTTTCAGTGGGAGTGGGGCTTTGAAAGGTCAGAGCCGTCGAAATCGAAGCCCAAATTGTGCCTCTTTTTAAATTCCTTTCGGTGTGTGACCTCCACTGGAACTTTTGATGTAGATCGGCGCAAGCCCAAAGTCATTGGGTAATGTGGGTGTTAAAGAATGCCACGGCTTACGACAAATTAGTACCAGCTCGAGAACACCTAGTCCTAAAAGCGCGATCTACCTTGGTTGTAACGCTTTGCATGGGGCCTATATATTACGGTCCCAGCCAGTCATTGTGAGGGCATCGTCCACTTCCAAAAAAGGAATGCTAAGGTCCAAATCGGGCCATTCATTCATAGGATCACGCTATTTTACGAATGCCCAAAGGTGTTATGACAATTATCCGAACTCAAAGTAGCAAAAAATTGAGCCGCATCAATGAATTGGATTAGTTTGTTGAGTTATCGAATGATTCAAATGACAGTCAGAAAAGTAGACTAGATGTACAGTAGTGAAAGACTTTTGTTGTTAGACCCAGCGAAACCCAATGTCCAGAAAGTTTTTTGCTGTTGTAAATGGTTCAGCGATCAGAAGTCATCACCACCGTCATCACCACCGTCATCGCCAAAGTCATCACCACCATCGTCTCCTCCAAAGTCATCACCACCATCGTCTCCTCCGAAGTCATCGCCTCCATCATCACCGCCATCATCACCTCCATCGTCGCCGCCGAAGTCGTCGCTGCCGTCGTCAGCACCATCGTCGGCGCCATCGTCTGAACCATCGTCAGCGCCGTCGTCAGCACCGTCTAGCGCCGGGTCATCGTCACCGAGACCATCGTTCGAGTCGTCGGTGCCGTCAGCAGCATCGCCCGAGTCGTCGGTTCCGTCAGCTGAGTCGTCAGTGCCGTCAGTGCCATCAGCTGAGTCGTCAGTGCCATCAGCCGAGTCGTCAGTGCCGTCGGCGTTGGGGTCATCGGTGGCGGCAGCGGCATCGGCGGTGTCAGTGCTGGTGGCATCAGCTGTGTCGGTGCCGGTGGCAGCAGCGGCATCGGCTGAGTCGGTGCTGGTCGCGTCCGTGGCAGTAGCAGCAGCAGCAGCAGCAGAGTCGGTTGCTGGAGTACAAAAAAGAACGTAAGAAAGCGGTTGGTTAAGAAGCAATATTGGTGCACTAACCTGCAGCAGATTGGGCGGCGCCCTTGTTGCCTGACGAGGCGGCTTTCGCTGAAATTATAAATTTAGGATCAAGTTGTACACTGGATAAGTGGAAGGAGACTTACAACCACCGCCGGAAGCGGCCTTCTGAGCAGCACCGGATGCAGCCTTCTGGGCAGCAGCACCGGCGGCTTTCTGAGCAGCAGCAGCAGTAGAGGTCTTAGCGGCAGCGGCGGCGGATGATTGCGCCTTGTTGCATGCGCCTACGATGGCCTGGCCAACAGTGTTGGCTTTGGTCAGGAAGCCTTTTACGGAGGCGAGGTCCTTTGAAAGGGTAGCGTCGGTCCTAGAAGTTGGCAGGATGAGTTCTGGTTTTAAATCATGAGAAGTGAGCGCTTACGTGTTGATCTTGTTAAGGACACCAAGGGCAGATCCCAGACCAGACACGACGGCGGACGCGGAGGCTGAGCACTCGATGTTCTGGAGGACGTCAGCGAGCGACCGTTCCTCAAGTGTTCGAGCATCAATGGGCTGCGAAATGGGGGCTTCACTGGCCGTTAAACAAATACAACAACCACAAGAGACAAATGAACCTACCAGCAAAGGTTGTTTGCCATAAGCAAGCGGTAAGGACAGATAACAGAAGGGTTCTTGGGATCCGAGCCATGTTGAAAAAGGTCGGGGAGGGTGTGTACAAAAAGAAAGTGGCTAGACTAGAGACTGTGCAAACGTGTGGTCGAACGAATCAATCGAAAAATCAAACAAAAGAAAGGGGAAAAAAGAAGGAAAAATTCGACACCAGGTCTCCTAGTGGGATCCGAAAGATGAAGCTTGGGGAATTCTAATTTCTTCTGCTTCGTGGGTTTTATAGGCTTGCGTGGGGGTCTGGGACAGCCTCGGCAGTCCCGGGACCGGCGACAGCTTTCAGTGGATCTGCCAGAATCCCTCCCAGGTGCAGCAGATGTAGGCGGAGAAAGCCTGTCAGTGCCTCAAATTGAAATGATTGCGATTGAGGTCGAATGCTAAAGATAGTCCTGGTCAAAAATAGATGAGCACTCACGTTCTATCTTAAGAATGGGTGGGACGAAAACGTACCTAATGATTCTGGGGATGCCTCATCTCTCTCACCCCAATTCTCGTCGCCTGATCTGGAACTCGAATAGTGCACCTGTTGCTAAAATTTACGGAAAGCCTGCATTTTTTGTATGAAGAATGAGTTCGGTCAGACGGTCAAAAGCAATTTCGGGGTGTAGCAACGAGAAAAATACCCCGACAGGCGCGAAGAAGTAAACTGGAACTGTAAAGCTGCCAAGAGAGCTGCCAAGACTCGATCAAGGGCGTATGATGCATCCCAGACACAACCGTCCATTCGTGCGTTCAGACACACTCCAATGTGGTGCGCAGTGGGGGAGCACACACGGATTCGTTCAAGGACGGTGGTTACGACCTGTCAGCTTGACGGATCGGTTCTCACTTGATCTACAGCTGATGTCCGTGTGCGCCAACTATCCAGAATGAGGCTCAAGATCGGGTAAAAGGCAATTGCGAGCTTTAGCTATAAATGACGAACAGTCAGTGTGTTAATTACATTGCAAGATATTTTTAAAGCTTCACCGAGTTGATCTCCAAGGTGACGGGACCTTATAGTCGTATGTAGATGTTAATGCTCAAAAAGAAAGATGGGTTTTGTATAGCATACAAGAAGTGTGATGACTGTTGGTCTTAATTGAAGAGTCGTTGTGATACCTGAGGATCTGATGGAATGCCAGGTGAGCGAACTAAAAAGGTCAAGATAGATGCTGTTGCTAGCATTGGACAGATTCAAAATACAGTCGCATCAGGTTGAAGACTTTCAGATTGTCTGTTGTTCCTAGGACGAATTATTTCAAATCATATCTAAATTACACCGCCCACATGTAAGCAAGCGGAGACGGTAGGACGCTCGCACCCATCGAATAAAATACTTAAGCCAGGCAACACCGTCATGTCCAGCGTGGCACAGTGGTGTTGCCAGTGCCAGCGTCGCCGCCGGGAAGAGAAATGTCACCGCCGATTTTGTCAACAACGTAGTAGCTGAAGAAAAGGACCTTGAACGTGATCGCGATTCCGAGGTGAATTGCTGCGAGAATGATGATCAGGAGGCGGGTTGCCTTTGCCTCGGCCTGGAAAGAAAAGGATATAAAAGTGAGAATGGGAAAAGGAGGATGTGTCAGGGATGAAATCAGTTACCGAAGCAAGGATGGGATAGATGTTAGATCCTAGGAACCAGCCTGAGAGTCCGAAGGCTAAGGCTACTAAAACCCAGCGTAGGATTGGTACGGGAATCACGCATAGTACCTGATGAAGTGTTCAGTTCCCGCATGGTTTATTGAAGCAGAAGACTATAGTGCTCACTGAAACGGGAATCCATACGAACTGGGCATATCCCCAGACAGAGATGGCTTCAACCACACTCCACTCTCCGACGCCTAGGTATCGCAGCGCAAGCCAGAGCGCAACGGGAAGCGCCAGACCGTACGTGTACACCATTGTAACGGCAATACTGAGGAGTTGGAAGTCGTAGTCGTATGGTTTGTCTTCTGTTGAGAGGTACTTAGCAATGGAGGCTCCAAGGGAGGAGGACAGGTAGAGGGCGAAGATGAGGGTGGTTAGGGTCCAGAATGGGCCGTAAAGGTCGGGCGGGTTGAGGTGTGTTGAGATGTACGTCTTCGCTTCTGTTGGTATGAGGGTCGTATAACATCTTTTCAGGACCTGGGATCGAAAATTAGAAAGGCGGGTGGGGCCCTTAAAACATTTCTGAATTCTTACGGTTTGTGTATCGATATCGAAGTAGGGTTGGTAGTAGTCAATCGTCCAGAAACTCCCGCCGCCTTTTTGACGACCTGATTCGTCAGATAGGTATCCTGCGTTGAAAGACGTTAGACCATGATACATGTTGAGACGCGCTTCCGCAGCTTTTGTCGCTCGAATTTTGAAGCGAGGACTCACGTCTGTCGGTGTTTCCAACTCCTGCACTTCTTTGTGGATTCGACACGTTCTGTGCCGTTGCGTCTGCTCCTAAAAATGCTGCAAAGTATAAGCCTTGAACTTGAATTTACGAGGATATGCCGCGCATACATTTGAATTGAAGCCCTTCCGGCCCTTCTTCTAGACGTTGCTGCAAGACAAAGATAAGAAAATAGGATCCAAGGAAAAGGAGATATGTGAATTTACGTCGTCAGCTTCCACTTGAACGTAGGCCATAATGTGTCGTGGCAGTTGTGGTGCACGATGAACAACGTGATGAGCTGGACGTGGACTGGGAGATAGGACCCCGGAGACCCCTGATCATTGATGAGCGCGAGGACATATCACTGTCAGAAAAGCTTGAGGCTTTTTAGCCGCTAACGCCCTTTGATTAGAACACTCCATCCCTTGAAAGAAAAAGAAAATCGTATAGCAAAAAATCCGAAAATGGGGTCTGAAAAGTCGATGTTGCGGAGCAAGTCGACGTCCCGGTCTTGGCCTTGAACCACCACCTGCGTCACCTTTCGCGGTCAGGGCCACTTCCAGGCTTCTTATGTCTTCAAAGACACCATCCATGTCGCGTTCAGTAGCGGATGCCTCAGATCGCCCGTCTTTCGGAGGCTCAGTCGAAGGCATTGCCATCGAGGAAGAAGAGGTCTCAAACGAGTGGGTGGCAGTAGAACCTCCAAGTCGCCACGTCGCGTTGTCGAGTGAGTAAAACTCAAAAAGGTTTCGCTATTCTTGCGTGTTGAAGCCACCAAAATTCAGCTAGTGCCATAGACAAGCTCCGTCACGATCTACAAGAAAGGCCACCCCTCCCTCCTTCATTCCAAGACTCCCAATTCGCGATCGTCCTTCGTCGCCAGCGCCTACGACCCGCAGACAACTCCGGCTTGAAGACGAGCAACGCGTACCCATCTCGATTTATCAACCTCACCAACTCCTTTGAGTTTGCTGGGTGGGGCTCAATTACGCGTCTGAAGCTCAACACGGTCGATCACGATGTTGGGAACGCGCGCATTGAATCTCTGCGGAGTGGTCAGGTCCTCGGCCAATTTACTGCAAGTGCCTTGGCGGGGAACGCGGTTCTAGGAAGCGTGTTTTACGCGTTGCCTAGTGTTGTGGCCGTAGCTGGTGTCTAGTACGTTGCCTGCCCCTATTTCGTATCTTCGAGGGTTCACTGTGCACCAGCTCCCCAATCTCGCTCTTCGTAGCGACTTTGATTCTCTTCCTATGGCGTCCTGTCATGGAAGAATTAGCATCAGCCCTGCCCATCAGCGGTGCCCCGTATACGTACATGTACGCAGCCGAAATTCCAATGTTGACCCCAGTTAACTTATACACCTGATCAGCTTAAATGTATCCACAAAGTCCTTTGCACTCATCGGTGCAGCCCTTCTTCTCCTAGATTTTTCTTCCACAGCCATAATCTCAGCAGCCACCGCAGCCGCGTACCTCGCAGGAGAGGTCCCGTCGCTCCCATTCCCAACCTGGGTCGCCGCGGCCATCGTTCTTGTCCTATTTACCATCGTCAGCCTAATGGGTGTCCGCGAAAGCGCTCGCATAGCGCTTGCGGTTCTATCTTTACATGTACGTTATGCTCTATTAATGGATTAGATTAATTGACGCGGTCCTGTGACAGATCGGTTCAATGATTTTACTTACAATAGCTTCGTGTATCCACTGGGGCCACATAGGCATAGAGATAACTGGAATCAGGGACGAGCCAGTACCGATTCCAGTGCAGGCTCAGTTGCCCGACAGATTTATTATGGAATTTGCCTTGGGATGCTGGGTCTAACAGGTTTCGAATGCAAGTATATATATCATCTTTCTACCAAGCTACATCTTACCTCCAGAAATTAGGCACACCTTCATATGTTTCTAGAATCAAACCTGGAAAGTTCCCACTCGTCGTGAGGAACCTCCACCTTCCGGCAATTTTCCTGAACACCATAATGATGCTTCTGGTACTAGCCATAATCCCGTTAAACACAATCCAAGGAGGGGCCAACGTCCTCAGTGTTCTCGCTCATGCAGTGCGTACTTTAGACTCATAGTCCATGCGTCTCTCTGATTTCAATACCACACAAACAGTCAGGCGGACGGTGGCTACGCATATGCATCGTCGTCGACGCGATCATCGTTCTCTGCGGTGGCGTCCTCACAGGCAAGCTGATTCCTAAATTATATCATCCTTGGCACCGCGCCTAAATTCTAAACACCAGGAATACTCGCAGCCAGCGAACTCCTCGAGCAGCTCTCTCTGCACAGAGTGATTCCCAGAATATTCCTCCGCACCATCCAAAGAACGGGCGCGCCGTACTTCTCCGTCCTCTCCTTCGTCGCGTTCTCCGCCGTGCTCTACGCAAGCGCAGGTGCGAGCTTGACGATTATCTCCGAGATGTTCTCCCTCGTTTGGTTGACCGTCATGACGCTCTTCCCGACTTCGCTGCTATTGCTGAAGTTCAACCGCGGAAGACTGCCGCGAGAGTCAAGGACGCAGCTTCTCGTCGTGGTGGCTGCTCTCGTTTTGGCACCGACGGTGTTCGCGGGGAATGTGGCTTACAACCCACGAACAGCCGGGTAAGCATATTTCTGCTTTTTTGTCTGCTGTTGAAATGATGGGAGCGACTACACCACTATAGGTACTTCGCCGCGTATTTCATCGGCATCGTCGCCTTCTTCTCCGCGACGCGGAGCAAGGTGCACCTCCTCCGCTGGCTTTATTGGGTGTACGACCAGTATCCCAAGCTGCACGAGTGGAACGCCACTAAAGCATGGGGCGAGAAGCTCATCAGGCTCATGCGGAACCTGAAGAGGCAGCCGGTGTGCATTCTCGTAAAGACGGATGAGGTACGCGTGTTTCCGCCGCTGTTTGCTTTTGAGTATTGATTTTTGCTGCGAAGATCAACAATTTGTTCCATATGACTCTGTATGTTCAGAAGAACGAAGAAACGTCGTATTTGAAGATCATCCATTTTTATGAGGAAGAGATGGGAGTGCCGTCAGAGCTGGAAGCTAACGCGAAAAGTGAGTCACGGCGCCCACTGCCTACATCACTCCTCGACAGATTTTCGGGCTTGAAAATGATGGCTGATGACTTTTTTTCAGTCCTTGACGAAGCTTTCCCGGAGATCACTATTGACTTGGTGTGTTATCTTGCCACGATTGACTATTTAAATCTTTCTGAGAGACGCTTAAAGATACTCGTCGACGGAACTTTCGATCCCGCGAACGTCGCTGCGCTATCGCACCATCTCAACATTCCGCAGTCCCTTATGTTTATGAGTTGTCCCGGACCATCATTCCCTTACTCTGTGGCCGAGTTCGGGACACGTATTATTTCGCTTTAGAATGTCAGTTATACTTACGATAAACATTTTATGAATTTTACTAGAATAACGGTCTGTTTTGCTTTGTGTATTATATTGCTTGTATTTGCTTTCAAACTCTCCGAGATATCTGAATCTTTTGTTGGATTTGTTCTTGTTCCACAATCCCGGCAACAACCAACATGATTCATTGACTCCTGATTAGCTCCAAATTACTCAGAGTAGCGGTTCTCCAGAACTCCTCTCCTTTCTCGTCATCAGACACCATCTGTCCGAGATTCTAGGCAGTCGCCGTTCCTTCAACATCTTGCCTGAAGGCCCCAGAGCCTTTAAATGGAAATGTACGCCACGTTCCCATGCAAGCTACACAACGACAGGGAAGAACGTATTCGCAATCAGAGCGACTGTCAACATACTACCTAAGTGTCAACTGTATCTATGCATTGAACCAAGACTTGACGGTCTCAGGTGTGTAACTATTCTCTGCGAATGCGTCTCTGATTTTTTCCTTCCACCATTCATACTCGTCACTGTCGCGGCGCAACTTGAAATGCTTTTTTTCTATGTGACGCTGCAGGGAGTCCATCCTAGACAGCGGCCGACTCCGACATCTTTGGTCCTTTCGTTCGTGCCAGACCCAGGGGCAGACATACTCTTGTTGTAAGTGATTTAAGTGTTGACATTTAAAATGCCTCTTCATGTCGTATTGTCTGGTGAACCGTTTTCCACAACCCCTCTTGGGACATATAAAACTTCCTTGAATCAATCCGATGTCACTGTCCTCCTCGCCAGAATAACTAGCAAATGCCTTCGAACGACGGCGGCCTCTAGTGAGTTTCATTGCTCTACGTTTTCGTTCTTCTTTATTCTTCTGTCGTCCCGGAGAACTTCTAGAGGGAGGCGGAACATACTCGTCGTCCGACTCGCATCTCCTCTTGTTGCTGAATTGACCAGATGTTGTGCCAGGAGATACTTGCCGAGGCAGTTTGGGACTTTTGGATGGCTCCGAAAGATTTTCTTCGTCTGTTTGCTTCCTTTTATTTACTTTGGAAATTTCAGGCGCTGGTGGTACAAGGAGCTGAGATTTGCTGTGGTCAACGATAGGTTGACCGACGTCGATATTATGGGCCGGTATGTCCTGGACTGGAATTCCATTGTGCAAAACTTCTGCAAGAGGTGCCCTGGAAGCCTCAACTCTGTGCATCTTATTCGGACTCGCCTCTGTTTCCTTTGTTTTGTACACACGGAATTTTTGGAACGAGGACACCTGCGACGACGAGATGTTTTTGATCGGAGCATTCTCTTTATCACGAACTGTTGCTGCAGGACGTCCAAGCGGCTTGACTTGTTTGACATCGCTCGACTCTTGCGGTTTATCCAACTTCATTTTTCCCAGCGCATATCTAGGTCTAGAAGACTGCGAGCTCTCTGAGGAAACGTTGAAGTCATAGCTGCTTCCAGTATGAGAAGGGGACTTGATGGCGAGCGCGATATTGTCTGGGTGAAATGATGAAAGGAAATTGTGTTGTCCAACAGGGTGACCGATGCATGCCTCCGTTTTAGAAAAGGCCTGGTGTGCATTAAATGGTTGATCAAACGATACGTCCTGACTCTTGTCTTCATTGCTGTACACAGAGCTTATTTCGTCGTTGTGTGAATCCAATCGGTGTGTTGATGATGTTTCAGCTGTTGCTGTGGATATCTGTGGGCAACAAACGGCGTTGTCTTCCTCCATGTTATAAGTTTGGTGTGTGGCTCTACTCATTTCCTGCGGGGCCAGAACTTCCATTGTTATGTAAAGTTCAAGTGGTTGATATTGACTTTCTTCAGGTTCAAAATATTGGTTCATTGTGTCTTTAAATTCGACTTCTGGCGAGGTGTCCATCACGGTTGGCTCTGGGTCATCAGAGAATAATTCAGAAATGTCCTTCCAGGATGGGTAGTCCGGGTTTGAGAATAGCTAGCATAAAGCATCAGTCGGTAACCTTTACTGTGAAATATAGGACGCACGCCTGGCGCTAAGGACATTGGGTTAACGGTCGAAGGGCCCTGCCCTTGCAAAAACGGCCAGTAATCGGGCCAGCTATTCAAGTCGCTTTCCTGATTTAAAAGCTGAGAAATTATATTTCACAAATCAACCTAAAAGGATATACCCATCCGAGTGGGGATGCTCTGTTTCAGCGGTCAGCTCAACGTTGGTCCAATTGGAGTCATAAAATCCACCTACATTGACGAGCGAGGGGTATCTTCAAATCGAAGTTCTGGGCCCCCGATTTCAGACAAGTTGCACATTGAAAAGTAAAGGCTTTTCGAGTTGGTGGAAGTGGGGATGAAGTTTATTATGTTCAATCGGTTGTCCTCTTTGTTATTTAAACTGGACCTTTTACGAGCTGTTTGTGGGCGATTTCACAGCAGTAGATACCCAAAACAATGACATTCTTCGACTTGACTCGTTCTAACAATAAGGCGGAAGCAACTCTATAGGACGAATTTGGCAGTAGTAGCCTAATCCGGAAAATGTAGTCAAATAAGGGACATGTATCACGCCTGCGGAAGCATTTGTTATAGAACACTAGAACAGCCTCTAATTGTAGTTTACACAAGGGTGCATATATAAGGTATCCTCGTGTCAAAATCGTGATTTATTTCGTGCTATGCTGTAATGGATCTAACGACGGTCCGAAGTTGAAGATAAAACGGCCAAGCATATCATTACAGGTATCTTTCGTAAACTTGCCCTAGAGCTCATGCAGACTCGGTCACAGCCTCAGCAGGTGCTTCAGCAGCGGGTGTGTCGGTGGTAGCTTCTGCGGGTGCAGCAGCCTGGGAATCTTTGTACTTTTTCTCGTCGATGCCCCTCTCGACTTTGAACACAGTCGCATTGAAGGAAGCAAACGTCAATCCCAGCCGTTTCCGGACACGAGACTCCCATCCATCGGGAATCCTTTCTTCAGTCAAAATAGCTTCCAAGTCATCAACGCGACCTCCAAAGATAGTGAGCATAGTCGAGGAACTAAGCAGAAGCAACGACAATCAGTAATCAGGCGGGACAAACGTAAGAACAGCTGAATTGTACGTACTTAGAGCTGCCAAAGATCTTATGGAAGGTGTCAAGCGTGAAGTCGGGGTTGGTAGCTTTCGCATCGACACGTCGCTTGGCGGAGTAATCAGAGAGGTCCTGGGGCGTTAGAAGTACGTTGCCATCTTTGTCCTTCCCAGAAGCCAACGCCAGAAGTTCCTTGACGTACGCGAGGTGCGGCTTCCCTTGATCTTTTACTAATGCGCTATCTTCACCTAGAAATCAGGAGTATAAGCTCAGAGATGGTTGTTGCAGAGGACGAATGAAGCATACGAGTCAAAGAAGCATCGTGCTCAATCCCATTGTGCAGGTCAAGATCAGCCAGATCAAAGGTGTCCTTGCTATAGCTCCTCTTCAACATATTTGCAGCAAAGTTGGGGACAAAGAAGCAGAAAGTAGACGCGAAGTTGAACGTTGTTCTGATCTTGGGACCGAGTTCGTTGAATTTTATATTCTTTCCATCGTGCGGAAGTATACCTTTAGACGCGATTAGAACGAATACAGGGACACAAAGCCCAGCCAAAATACGCACCATGGTTTGCCATGGCATTCAACGCTGGGCACGAACATCGGCTATCTCCTTCCTTGGGAGGAATGTACTCAGGCCACTTTCCGCCCGCGCCAGGATGCCCTTCTGGAGTAACATGCCCAACTTTCAGACTAGGAGTCACGGCATTGGTGAGCGTCAACCCGAAATCGTACGTGAAAACCACTATATTCTGAAGCGTGTTCACGATTGGCGTGACGAGGAACATGGTGGATGGGGAGGAAAGGCGATTCGGGTGACTGGGTATTTATACGTCTATCATTTCGGTCGTAGGAAGCGAATAATGGTTACAAACTTGGGACGCAGGAACAGGGAAGCTGCTTCTTGCCTCGACGCTGTCAAACTCACGTGATGCACGGACATGATAAATGTTCGCAGATTCATTGGACAGCAAATTAAGGTGTAAGTGGCTGCTTGTAGAGGAGATTCAGCACACGTGTAGCAAGGATATGGACATCTCGTAACGAATTGTCGGACCAGTTGGACCAAAGGTGCCAAAATCTACTGGATTCTTCACAGTGGAAGATGATAAAGGCAACAAGTAGCCATCGTCAGATCCTACCAATCATTATAGTTGAAGTTGCCATGTATCCGGTTTATTATTTTCATAAAATCGGGTTCATTGTCGGGTGTGATGTATCCAAGTCGAATGAACAAATCGATGATCACTGCGTGCCTGCGTTAGACCATGCAGAAAATTCATGTCGATTTTGGGGCTCACCAAGGCCGCAATTAGGCTTGAACAGTGCTGATTTAAGCTGCTGTAAAAGACGGTCGTGTGATACGAACTGCAGAGTTTTATGATGACGGAGAGATAAGCGGGGTGCTCGAAGAAGCGACGAACCTCGAATGATTCGACTTCGCCATCCGAAGGCCGAGGAGTAAACGGAGACGGATCGGTCCCAGGAGGAATAAAAATATTATAAACATATCTTGCCGAAAGTTAAATGGAACGCTTTTGACTGAGTATCCATATCCAAAACTCACTCGATTTCCGGTTGCAGCCACCCCGTGGAAGTTCTGAGTGAGGGAATCTGGGGTGGCACAAAATAGGCGCAGGTAAAAAGTAGCACTTACCTGAAGAAATAGCTTACGGAGCCGACAGCCCTAGTGTGCTTCCGGACGACCTCGGGCTCAAGGCTGGCTTCCTCCATGCATTCCTTAATAAGCGACTCAAATACCGACATTCCACTCGGTATTCCACCAGCGACGGTGTTGTCAAGATAGCCTGGAAATCTAGAGGTTGGCGGTTAAGGAATCTTGGGGAAAGATAAGTTATGTCAACTAACGTTGGTTTGGTGAGAGCACGGGTCGGAACCCAAACGCGTAGATGTCGTTGTCCATCGTCCTGTTCTACTTCGTCGTAGATGCTCATATGAACCCCATAAGTGACGATACCAAACAGCGCGCATGCAGATCGCTCCATCTCAAAAGCAAAATTAAGGCCCTCCTCATTACCCGCGATAGTTGGATGATCGTGTACCCCAAAGGGATCACCGTACACAGGATACAACTCAGCCCTCCATTTTTTTGGGCCGCATACATCTGAGAAAAGGCCAGTGTCCCTCCACCGCTCGCAGAGCTCCTTCATCGCCGCTGTTCTTTTCGATGGAGTGTTTACCCAATCCCGAAAGCTGACGCTGGGCCCACGCGTGCCATTCCGCAAAGTGGTGTACTCGGATGGATCCAGCCTCAAAGCCCAAAGCTCTTGTAGGCCATTCTCTCGACTCTTTTCGTTCTCTAATTTGAGCTGTTCGACTATGACTGGTCGAAGAAGTCCAATCACGGGGCTGTCTGATGATTCCAACAGATATAGAGGTACGAGAATTTCTGAGTTGTAGGAAATATCATGAAGGAGGCCCGAAGTGTCGCGACGTAGATGCACGTTGTCGCAGATGCCGACGATGTCAAGGAAGCTGAGGTCCTGCTTCACACCGGTGGTCATCGAGGAGATGAGGAGGGAGCTGTGACAAGTGATCGGTGACCTACCGGGTCACCGGGTTACCGGACGCCGGAATCGCTATTGGGTAATTTGATGCGTTCACCGTTTCAGCTGAAGTTGTTCTCCCCGCTCCCCCACTTTATTTTCGCATTTCGTTTGGACCTCCACGCTCAGTTCACTGGGTGATTGGTCGTTGTTTGCCGCTGGATGTCCCGTTGATTCATTTGGAACCACATGTGCTATTGAAAAACCAGTAACATATGTTGCCACTTGCCAGTGGACATCGATCACTTATAGCACATTTTGTTCACCGTGCCCTGGGCCCAAAGTTAACTGAAAGACTGCTTCCATATCATCAGTCAGATCTGACTAGTCAAACCTGACCTGGGCCGACTTTGTGCCATTGTTAGGTGCTGGGAGCCTGTGTGGAACCAGTTACGGACAAACGGGGGGCACCCAAGACTCAGATATGAGAAATGGTCGTTATTCATCTGCACACAAGAATCTGCATACAAGAACACATACGTACACACACAGAGCTTCGGATAGGGCCAGACACGTATCCATCGCTAAGTCAACCCCCCACCTTGGATTGCAGCTCCTGACAGCAAAACTAATACCATGCTCCGTCCAATTCATGCAGTCATAGTCGGCATTGACCACTATCCAGACTTCCAGCAACTTAGTACAGCTGTTAGCGATGCCCAAAAGATTAGCAACTACCTCAAGGAGCTCAAAGCTGAGGAGGGCAATATCAAGCTTCTGACAGAGGAAAACGCGAAGAAAGAGAACATTATGAATGCCATCGCTTCCCTTGAGACGAAAGCCGCTAGGAACGACGTTATAATTTTTTTCTTTTCTGGATATGCCGGCCATACTGACATGGAAGACGGTGGGAAGGAAGGGGTTCTGTGTCCAGTGGATGTGCTTGAAGCGGGCGGTATTTCGGATGTGTCTCTCATGAAGTTATTCGACCAGATTTCCAAGTCATGTGGAAACAACATCGTGAGTTGATTAAATACGAACTTATTGTTTCTCCATAATTTCCTAAAGGTTGTCTTGTATTCAGACTGTTCTTTTGGATTGCCCGGCAAGGATCTTTGGTTGGGAGAATCCATCCTCTTTCGTTCTCGTTGCCCCGGATACTGCGAAGGAAAGTGCAGATGGAGGACCCTTCACAGAAGCAATGCTCAAGGTCCTGAAGGATAAATCAGTCAAATCCATGACAGTGGAGTCGTTCGCGGGTCATGTCCAAGCCGCAATGTAAGAGAATACTTACTAGACTGTCTTGTTTCTTCCAGCTGACGGATTTGTTTGAAGGGATGGCGTCGAGGTCCGAGCCTTCGGCGTCAATGTTAATCGATTGTTGTTTAATGTGAGAGGAGACAGGAGCCATCACGCCTTCATTCCCGGTCGCACCTTATCGGACCGAATCGTACTTTGCATAGGAGCGGCACATAGTGTTCGCGTTGGCGCCATTTATGGCATTTATCCAGGCAATATCAAAGGTCTCGAGAAGCTTGGGAGCCTTGAAATAGAGACTCTCGACGAAAACGGTATGATGGCCACATTTCACGACAGCATGGGCTTCAGCGTACCGAAGTTCTTCTATGCCGTCGAGGGAGATCGTTACTTTGAGGACATCAAGATGTTTGTCTCAAGAAGTTCTGATACTGGAGCCGCTCCTCTTGCTAGGTATTCTGGCTGGGTAGATGCGCCCGAAGCTGCAGCTGTCATGACGGCAAAGGTTGTCGACGATGATGTATCGTTGAGGTGGAATGGTTTTGTGGGCGACCCCAAACATATGCAAGCATCATTCGATATCACCTTGAGTGATCCACCAGATATCCAAAGAGAGATCCGACGAGCAGCGAGGTTCCATCATCTTGTTGGAGCGCATGCTCCAGCCCAATCGTCGATCTCCGATGGCCTTAAGATATTATTTGGCAAACTCGGGGATCCAGAAGATAACATACTTGACAATGACAGATTCGAGTCGCAGAAGACGATCAAGCTGGAATTTAAAAGCGGTGAAAAGGTTCGCCCTTACTCTTTAACCATTATTAACGACAATTCGCACCCTGTATGGCCGTATGTATTTATTTGCGACCCAGAAGGATTCATGATTCGTAGGGTCCTTTCCTTCTACAGATTTATCTTGAATTAACTTAGCCATAGGCGCCTGGTATCTCCCTCCGCCAGGTATCTTGAAAGCACCTCTTGAGGCGAATAAACGTCTCGTTATTGGGACTGAATGCGACCAAAAAGGCATCATCTTATCGTTTAGGGATGATTGTACAAGAGACTATACGTACCTGAAGATATTTGTCGCGAAAGAGCGAATGGATTTTACGGCCTTCCAACAGTGGTTCACATCCCTGACAGAGGACCAGCTTCGGGGTGAGTAAAAGACGTCAGTGATATTGTACTTAGGTTGATTCAATGCTTCAAAAGGTCATTTCAAGTTCAAGGAAGACACTGCTAAAGCTAGTGGCATTCCAGAATTTCGATCGCCTGGAAAAGAACGGGAGATTGATATTAAGCGAAATGTTACTGTTTCCTTATGGACTTCTATGCGAATTACTATCTTTAACACCTACGTTGTCAGTTCACAAGAGGATAAGTAATCTTTATACTGTTGTACAATATATACATACCTGCCTTGGCTCCTCACCTGTCTTTAATTCTTAACACGGTCGTCCAGAACGCTTGCAACGTATTACTTACTCTCTCAGGAGTGGATGAGCCGTGTGGCTAATAAGCTTTCTTTCAACAGTCGGACAAGAAAGGCGGCACTGGGCGTTTGTGTATGAAGCAAATCTTATTTCGGCCAGTTTGCCGATTTTAGGTCTCACATAGCCCACTGTCACAAAGCCATACAGTGGATAGGTAGACTCGCCGGACTGGTCAGAAAGAGCGTCTGGATATCTGAGTTCAAAAAGCCTGTCGATGATGATGACTGGATGAGACAAACTTAAAGAAGACCCTGACGGTCCCAAAATACAACAGGCTCAGCCTGAGGCTGAGGTTCCGAGTTCAGGACTAGATATTTCATCAGGTGGAATGAAGTACAAACGTACAAGACTGCAGAAATTATTTACTAATCAACATTCGAGTCGGAGGCCAAATCTCATTAATTCAATAAGTACATCGCTACCATGAGTGTTGAGCATTTCATGATCAACAGGAATTTGGACGCGGAAAAGGCAGATAAAAGTCCGATGATAGTCACTAGATGAATTGCTTAAGTCATTTTTTTCAATATCATTTTTAGGATCTCATTTTGCTGGTCACGAATCCGTAGCTCTGCCATATATTCCTTGTGCTTGAGAGATGCAACAGTAGTAACTTGGTCAAGAGCCGAAGTTGAGGCCCCGTCTTCATCCTCTCGTTTACGCTTTCGAAGTCTTGTTGATTCCCATCTAGTAAGTTGGTAAGGTAGTGTTAAAGGCAAAAAAAGGGGGACCGCCTTACGCATTTACGTCTTTCTTATCCTCCATTTCTTTCAGCGAAACTTCGGTGGGGAAGTCATCCTCGTCTGTTTCGCTGTCAAGAACAATAATTTCAGTCTATGAGAAGTTAGCGTCAAAAATACTGGATGAGCTGATTGTGCACCTGAGCAGCAGTAACTAGATTGTTTTTCCGTGTAGTGGACCTTGGCGGCTGCTTCCTGACTACAATAGTTCCAGAGTTTGCAGAATGGCGATGACGACCAGACGACAAATTGCTAGCATCTACTGAATGACTTGATTGTATGGCAGGGCCGACTTCAGAGTGTTTGGTCTGGTAATGATAATTGAAATAAGGATCAGTCCTCCAATAAACGTGAAGACCTTTCCAAAGAGGAAAGTTTTCTGTTTGAAGAGCATATGATAGTCTTCAGAGAGCATAATTAGAAAAAAGTAAGGCTGCGTACGCGTCTTCTGCCGATTTTTTTTGTCCAGTGCCTCGTATGGCAGGTTAGAGGCTTCCGCACCGATTTCCCTGTTGACATTGGCGTATTTTGTCTTCCAGCTTTTGTTCAATACCAAGAATCAGGCGTGTCCAGTGTAAGAAAGGGGCGAGACGATTACCTTTTATTTATTCTCTCTCGGATCCTGCTTGCAAAATACTCGGGATTGTGGAGAACAGCCCGTCGAACCACTGGGTCTTCGTCCATAGAAAATACGTCCTTGGCTGCGTTAAGGCAGCACTCGAGTTTTGTGGGCAGAGGCGTTGCTTCCACGCGCCGAGGCGGTGACTTTCTCGAAAAGAAGACGATGCCACGCTCCCTAGGATGATCGTCCAACCAGTGTAGCAGTCGAAGGTCCCGTTCTGGATTGTCTGACCAGGCCATTGGCCCAGGCTGTTTACCAGCCTGTCGCTGACCACTGTCGCTGTCGCTGTCGTCTTCGGACACTATATAGGTGTGGGCGTAAATAGGTGGTCATGGCGAGCAAGAATCACTGTTACATACTTGAAAGTATAAGTGTTGTAAGCTGTGATGATCGTGTAGTAGAGGAGGTATAGATCAACGCCGTGGGCGAGTGGGATTCAGAACGCGAAATCTGCGGCAGTCAGTAAAATTTTATCAATAGGATTTATACCGGACACCCAAGGAACACATTGATAACCCTGCAAAGTTGCCTCCGTACTCCATATTCGTCCGGAACCACGGGAAAGATAAGCCGGCTCAATTGCAGGGACGGCACCAGGTTGTTTTAAAGACTAAAATGCCCGTTCACCTAAAATCTGGGAGTTGGCCGACTTCCCGTTCTATAATGCTTCATAAAAAAATTAGATGAACGAAAGACCGAAATGAGTCCTGGATCATGATCAATCGGAAAGGTGTTCGAACGAAATGAACGAATGGTAGAGCATTTGGTTTGTGGTGGCGGAGCGGCAGCAAACACTGAATGATGCAGGGCCTTGGCTTCCTTTCAGGTCAAAAATTGAGGTTATTGTCCTAGGGTGTCGCAGGGAGCCTCATGACTTAAATGCAATATATCGCCTTATATCGCTGGTCCTTTGTTGGCTAGCTTCGGGTCTATGGACCCGCTGTCCTGAGTCTCGGCCGACCTTGGACGGAATTCCAGTGGTAAGTAGTTTTCGTGGCAAAAGGTAAGAACCAATCGAAGGGGGTAGTGCGTAGGAAGCGCGGGGAAGAAACAAGAGCAGGCTGTTGACTCTGACAAAGGAGGAACTGTAAACTTAGAATTGAGCGCCAAATAAGATTTTTAGTGGTCCATTTAGACAAGATGAGGACGTTCAAGAGAAGAGAGGGAGAGAAGAACTTCAAGAACATAATTGAACACCTAAAAATCAGCCAATCCTAGATACCCAAATGGCAGTTCAGAAGGGTTTCATAATTAAAATAGCCCACCACTGTCACTTCACTCCATCCTTTCAGCTTCGTGTAGACGTACAGAGCTGCACCCAGCTCTGACCTTGTCCAAATCGATAACTGGATCCCGGTCAAACTGCATCTCTTTCAGCCAGACACACTTTTCGGCCACGCGTTTGACAAAAAGGCCCTGGTCCGAGTTCGCACCAGGAAATTGCCCCCAGGGATAATCTGCGAATTTCACTCGTCGTAATGCAGGTGTTCCCGGTCCTCGGGTGCTGCTGCTTGAGCCAGATGCATTCGAAAAGAGGGCAAACCAATCTGGAAGAATGTCAATTGTCTCCGCTGGAAACTCAACCTCGTGGAAGGCGGTGAAGGTAAATGATGAGATGTGGGTGAGCTGCGAGGGGATGGAAGAGGTAGAGACCGGTTCAAGGTTTGTCTGGAAAGCTTGAAGGTGACTGGCAAACCATTCGCCTAGGCCGTTTTCGGAAGCAAACCCGAGCGTAAGCTCGATAGTCTTCTCGGCAGTCTTCATCATCTGCCTCTCGTTTACTGCCTTCAGCCCCACGTCGCCATTGCGACGACTACAGAACGTGGCCAAGGCGGTCAATGCCTGATCAAACAACGGATATTGAAATTCAGGGGGAGAGTAATAGTGTTCTGAGGAAATGCCTATGGAGGCTAAATTTGACAATTGTTGGTTGCGTTGCAAGACAGAAGGAGAGGCAGGAGAAAGAGAAATGGCGGGCTTGAGAAGCCACATGACATAAGCCGGATGTGCCCAAAAACTACTGAGACGGGGGAAGTCAGGTGGGGAAGTAGCAGAAGTCGAGATGACGAGGGCTTCGTGGCTTGGCGATGTGGGCAGCGCAAGACCGTACAAATACACTTTCTCCAGTCGCGTGCTATGTCTTTTCAGGAAGTTAATGATATCCTCAAAGTTAGGATGACCCGTTTCTTCCCAAGTGCGGCAAATTGTGAATGGAGTGGTAAGTTTAAGGTTTGTTAAATTGGGCAGGTGGGCAGTCGCTAAGAATGAGGAAGGAAGAAAGTTAGATTCAGGGCAGAGGGAAAGGTGAGTGAGGGTGGAAGCAACGGAGGAGAGCAGAGATAAGGTCCAGTGGTCAAATGGAGGGCGGAGGAGCATGTCTGAGTGCACGTGCAGTTCCTGCAGTTCCGGTTGTTTCTGCCAGTGTGCCACTCTAGAAGTAGATGCTGGATCCGAGTCCAAGAATGCGAGTCGTTTTCGTTTGTCCAATACATTGGCTATGGAACGAAAGAAATTAAGCAGTGGACGGAATGTGAACCTGGTCCTAAATGACCGCTTTCCAATTTGATTGTGGGTGAGCTTTGAATGACGGTTGTATTTGTCGTGTCGGCTTCTCGCTTTGTTCAAAAGAAATTATTAGACTGTCACGGCTACATTTGGAGTCCGATTGGATATACGTACTCGCCTCTTCCACTTCCAAAGTTTCATCTTGAAACAGACACTTCAGTCTGTGACCACCGCCAATGAACAATCTCTCACACCCATTATCTATTATGGTATTCAGAAGTCCAAGAAGGTTGATTCTCCACAGATTCCAATGTACCGATTTGAATTGAGTTCGAGGATGGTTCATGACCCACCTGTCAACCTTGGAGAAATGTAAGCTAAACGAAAGAATGTTTCCGATTCTGTTGACGATGGTGCGGAGGTTGGCCACTTCGTCGAACGTTCGTTTGAGTGGGCCCATTTTCAAACCATCGTCCGACAGGTTCGCGGGTGACTCAGAGTGGGGATCAGAAGGACAAGTACAAATCTCTTCTTCGTCTACTATGACTCCGTTTTCCTTCAGAGGGTTGTGAAATTTGCACTGCCAACCGGGATTGAGAAACCAGTCTATCGCAAATAGCTTTTTGATGAATAGAGCCACCCTGACAGCATCCAGTGTCTCCTTTGGTACGCTACGCGCCAACAGCCAGCCACTGACAGGATTCAGAATATTGTTCCGCTTGAAGAAAGTTTGCAATGCAATAGTATGCAGGTCTTTACATGTCTGTGAGAGGGCAAGGAGCACAGAGTTTATGCAGCAGGAGAGAATCAGATCAAGCAGTTCGGGAGGAAGAGATAGAATAGTGGTCGGCGGTGAGGGGTCTGTTACTCCTACTAGTGGACCCTCAATGCATACTGGTGTCGATGTGGAACTTATACTGCGTGGAGTCGATGCGATAGCCACTGTCCTTTTTGTCATTGAAGTCAGTTGAAGAGAGTGATCCAAGTTCGAAGTTGCACCACGAGTCCGACTCGGAGTCGGATGACCACTGACAGCCGCTCACGTGAAGCTCAGCAGATGTCGCGCGCGACCAACACGCGACGCGTTCATTTTTGTGACTGAAATATTCATCGCAGTTTCATTATTTAGCTTTCATATAAGTATCATGTCGTGAGCTGAAGAGCGTAACACTTAAATCGTAGTCTGGCTGACCATGCAAATTGGCTGAAACCAACGCTGGTGAAATCAAAAATAAACCATAAAATTTCCAGTAAATGAGGAAAACAAAAATAAGCCATTGGTCGAACCGCTCTCCGACAGCTCTGGTCAATCAACTAATTTTTTTCAGTATCATTTTCAGGATCTCGTTTTGCTGATCTTTTATGCGCAACTCGGCCATATATTCCTGGTGTTTTTGCTGAGCAAGGAGAGCGGTGGTGTCGACAATGACCGAAGGCGAGCCTACGGTTTCATCTTCACGTTTCCTCTTGCGCGACCTCTCCAACTCCCACCTAATTCAGACAGAAAGATAAGTAAGCAGCGGATTGAAAGGTCAGCGAGCAAACTTTTTCAAATCCTTTTTCTCCTCCACCTCTTCTTGTTTGCAGCCCGGACTATCGACGACTTCGGTGCCACTTTCCTCGTCAAGAATTATAACCTCGGTCTGAAGAATACCCACAATCAGCACTGCAAGAATTA
Source organism: Galerina sulciceps (assembly GCA_023014345.1). Taxonomy (NCBI): domain Eukaryota; kingdom Fungi; phylum Basidiomycota; class Agaricomycetes; order Agaricales; family Galerinaceae; genus Galerina; species Galerina sulciceps. Next base: position 1,355,812 of record JAEDXJ010000007.1, read on the forward strand.
TGAACGGCGTATTACGCGCCTTTCCCTCGGTCTTGGATGGATTTTCGGTAGGCTGAACATGTCTCCTACTAGCAATAGTTCCAGAGCTTGATGCACAGTGTCTTGTAGCATAGACTGCCTTACGACTCTTCGAAGACTTCGGTCGTTGGGCTATACTGTCTGTACGAGATGAGTTTTTGTTCCAATAAGGGTTGAAATATGGATTAGTTCGCCAGTAGACATGGAGATCTCTCCAGAGATGGAAACACACTGTGCTTTCATTAAACCGCTCCTCGTGGAAACAAAAAAAAAAAAGGAACTTACAAGTTTTCTTTTGGCTTTTGGAGTCCAAGTCCTCGTATCTCAACTTCGATGGCTTTGGGCCGATTGCCTTGTTGATCTTTTGATACTTTGATCTCCAACTAATCCTCGGTTATTATGAGGTGTGTCAATGGAGAAAAAAAAAAGATATCACGTAGTGAGCATGCGACTCTTGACTTTCTTCGCAAAAACAAGCGGCTCTTGACTTGCTTTCTTTCGAATGGCGGGGTCGCCGTCGATAGAAAAAAGATCCTTGGACGCGTCGAGGTAGCACTTGCTTTTTGTCGGCAGGTGGCCCGCCTCCCGTTGTGACGCTGTCATAGGATGCGCGAAAAGGACATCCCTAGCCTCAGGATGATCCTTGAGCCATTGCAAAAGGCGGTAGTCGCGTTCCGGATGATCCACCCATAAGGATGCGGCATTAGATGGATGTCCTACTTGCTGTAAGTCGCTCTCGTCGCTGGAGGAGGCTCCTTCGTCTTCAGTCACTGCAAAAGGGTAGAATCAGAATCTTAGAAAGAAATTGTAGACAGAAAGTTTTTTAATTACTCTAAAAGTAAGCGGTTAAAATCCCAATATTACGAGTTCCACAAGGAGAATGAGAAAGTGAGGCAAACGACGAGCTGAGAGAGTGTGTGTAATTTATGTGAGTCAACTGGTGAGAAACGTTTAACCCTGAAATATCGCCCAGGGGGTTCTATGGCGTATCGCAATGACTCGGCTTCGGGGAAGTTGATAATACCGCCCCACAGTTCTCCTAAAAAAATAGGACAATCCTCCAAGAGCGGCAGGACGACCCGCAGTTCCCACAGAAATTGAGCACTTATTTATTTAACCCTGCAGAGAATGAAGTCGAGTCAGAAATATCGATATTCCGCCAATAGGAACTTACCAGTGACTTCGCTTAGGTGATATGGCGGAAGACCGCCAAAGTTTGAGAACTCGGTATGCTTCAGTGCGCGGATTTCCAGTAAATCGCAGACGTACCGAACTTACAATTTACCAGGTTTTCAATTTTGGAAGGCAGCGATGGCCATCTGTTGAAAGGTCCATTCTCAAACAGACGGCAGAGTAGTAAAATCCGTAGCGGCGTCATTGCCTCTCTGTCGATGCGCCAAAATCGATCGCCTCTTTTTGCCTGCAGGCGCCAATAATTTCGTTCCTGTAAGGCACACAGCCCTGATAGCCATCCGATGAATACGAGTAGGCCGACACGCTCACTAACTTCCTGGCGATTTTTGCCATACAAGTCTCCAGAGCTACGAATTACGAACCTCTTTTCCAAGATCAGGTTGACCCTTCATTCTGACCGTGAGGTCCAAAATTAAGTAGCAGAAGTAAGTGAACGTCCGGGACTCGGAAGATTTAACGATCACGTCACCTGTGTAGGTTCCTGGATCCAACAGATCCTAGCAAATCTGACGGGGATGACGCTCGCGACGGGCTTCTTAGTGAGCGCCTAAATGTTGCCGCCAGGGGTGATTAGATTTCGGTCTCTCTTCGAAGCGGTAATAGGAGTGCTTATGGTTGTCCCTTAGAGTGATAAATGATCCTGGAAAGCTTAGCGACATTGGACAAGAAACTTTGTTAAGAACAAAATCGAGGTACATTTTGGTCGCACAAGTATGGATAAAAACGAGAGGCACTGTAAAAGTATATTATCTACTCAAGCGATGAGCATATGGAAAACAACTCGAGACTCACAATCAAAGAGAACGCGTCCCAACCCTAATAGTTATTCCTCGTCATGACTCCCACTCAAGAGTAAGTTTTACGCCAGTCAGCAATTCAACTGCGACATGAAAGTCACGCAGAGCATCTGGGATCCGGTGTTGATTCCACGATTTATTCCGGTAGGTGATGTGGACACCTAGTTCCGTCACCGAAGGACAATCTTTCATAGAGGAAATAGAATTAGCAGACGCGCCTGTTCTAAGTTGAAGGTGTTCCAGCCGGCATTTTAGCATTCGTAGCAATGCATCCAATGAGAATGTAACATGTCCTCTGTACCTGAAGGAAGTAAGATTGGGGAGAAAATGGACAGGTTGGCCAGTTGTGTTTGGCAGCTTGAAGGCTGGATTTAAGCGGTCGATGGAACACTCGGAGAGTGTGAATGGTGCTTCACAATCAAAGTCGAGTATCTCTAGGGCAGTCATATGGCGCAATACCTGAAAAATTGCCGTTTCGTCAGTGAGAGTCGTTTCACGCAACTCGAAGGTCAGTTTTGTTAATTGACTTGAGGAGCATTCGGAAAATTCAGAGAAATGACCTATCCAAGAGGCAGCCGAATGCTCGTATCTAATCTGGATAGAAAGCTCCTTGAGAGCTGGTGCTGTTATGAGTCGCAGCAGAGACGCGACTTGTTCGGCGCAGCCATCTACGTCGAACGAGACGAGACGTTGAAGGCAATATCGGGTCTCAGAAGGTATCACTGTCTTTCGGTCGCCAATGATATTGAAGTGAAGGGACTTTGGAGAACATGCCAGACTCAGAATATCTATGCAGCCTTGAAGCGTTACTGCAGCATTCACATCGTCCAAAGTAGCCCAATTGACCTGCATGTGATCAGAGGCAAAGTAGAGAGATTGCAGGTTGGGCGGGGTGTTAAGCTGCCAGAGGTTCAAATTTGATGGAGGCCTTTTGGATCCGGTCACATTGAGTGATTTTAACATGGGGAAGGTGCAGGTCCCTTCAAGGAACATAGCTATTTGGAAGTTAAGACTTGACTGACTGATTTCAATGTGTATCCACCGATGACACGTTTTGAGTAGCTGACGGAAGAAGGAAGTGGGGGGTTCCCATTTATATCCATACGAATAATCAAGACGTATATGCAACGGAGCAGTCGCGGTTCGTTCAATCCACTCTCGAAAGAGGACATCCTGAACCTCAAACCTCTCCTTCGAAAACTTGATGAGGATTTTCGTCCAAGGCGACGGAGTTAACCACGCAATCCGTCTCCATTCCCGACAGACTCTTCCAATCAGGAGTTGGACGGGAAGCCCTGACCCTAGCTTGTAGTTTTCACATACAACTGCGAAGATAGAAGTCAGCACGTCCAAAGAAAGTACAGACATGATCGGTGTCGTCCTGTTCAGTTCCTCCCTCAAATCGTAGCTCTTGAAACGGAGGCGTTTTTATCTGGTCCCTGGCAGCAAGAAACTCCGATCTGTTCAAGGCTATCTTCTCTTCTATGAGACTTCTTTCCCGACGAGTCTTTCTCTGCAGAGATCGACATTTCAACCAATATTTGGTTTTAGTGTATGTATGCTGGTTTTGAAGAACAGATAAATTCTTGTTAGAAGTTTGACAGTGACAAAATTTCTGTTTCAAACGCACGCTATGTTCTTGGATACTTGTGGCTGGAATTGCGGTGTCACTGAGCTCCTGCAGGTCCTGACCGTCCTGTTCGGTTTCAAACCTGCGATTATCGTTATATTCGCACGGTCTTCATCTCCTTGATCTGTGGCTCGGGCGGTAAGTGTCATAAAGGCGCCGCCATGGAGTCATAGGTCGATTGGTATAACTCAGATGCGGATCTGGACCCTGTCCCCACGACATTCGCTTCCTCCCACCGCCGCCCGACACAAGACCCCAGCGACACCTCCCTTTGGGTAATGTGCGCCGGTCAGGTGTCGGTTCAAGTATTTCTTAGTGTGCTGGCTTACCGCTCGTCGGAATTGGCTGCCGTCGAGTAAAATAAAACAAAATACCTATGTTTTTTTTGTTTCTCCTCATCTATTTGTAGTACTAAGCCTGAAAATAAAGTAAAATAAAGATGTTGGTACTTTCGGGCGCCTCTTTTTCGCCCTGCCCTGGCCTGCCGTCTACTTTTACATCAGCGGAGAATGAAAAAATGGCCGGCCTGTCCAGATTTGTGTGTTTATCTTGGTTATGCGGAGGTTTCCTCACTTTTTTCTCAATTACAAACATAATACATACATGTGGGCCTTGTGCTAATGTTTTTGCGAACCTCTCAAAATATTTCTTGTTATTTTACGACCGGAAACCTCACAAACACGTTATTCGGCACGGAGAAAACGCAGGCACACGGTTTAAGTTCAAAATCTATTTTTAGATATATAGAAAATGTAAACATGGCGGGGAAAACATATTGGGTGAACCAAAATGGATGCGGACTGGCCCAGGAGTTTCCTGGGTCTCGAAACTGTTTGCCGAACACGAAACGAGGGCGGGCACCTGTTTTGGGTGATAGCTCGGTCGGGGTCTTCCCAAAATAGAAATTTGATCGAGAGATCCGCATCTGAGTTATACCAATCGACACATCACTCGCCGCCATGTCATAGCGCAAGGCGTGTTAACAACGCTATCTGTTTCAATTTGGGGCGTATGTTTCAACAGCGGACACCTGACCATGGAACCAATATCGTAACCCCTTATAATGACCCTTATCTTGGCAGGGATCCTGCAAAAAAGTATAAAAGCATGTTGAAAATTGACCGTCTCTTCAGCTGGTCTCCCACTTTCTCTCTAACGCGCACAGGTTGCCGTTGATTCCTCAAGTGCGTATCTTTCGAATGTTACCTGCGATGCCGCTCACTTTTCCGTGCAGAAACTTCCTTTTCTTACATTAATAGTTATGCATTACCTCCGGTCTATCTGCCTTGGTGTCTCTGCATTTTTGTTGGGCACGTCTCTCGCAGCGCCGTTTCCACTTTATAATCCTGCCGTTGGCGAGATTGTTCACATTGCTCCTGGTCAAACCAATGGTGGAGCCGTAATTGGAGTGAGCGCCTGAACTATTTTCCATCCAAGTGACAGTTGAACTTAACACAATGTAGAATGGAGGCCATGTTGCTCATCCTCATATTACCCTTGGGCATGCTGCAAACGGGCATGCTATCCTTGCACCCGTTACCCATGCTAATCTCGCTGGACTCGGACATTCCATGGCCACTGGCGGCATGGGTGGTCTAACGGGCAACATTCTGCACAATCACGTCACTGCCGACCCCACTCACATCCAACGAGGACACGGTCGGTTCGGTGGGGTAAACGTCGGCCATGCCAATCTACAAGCTATTGATCAAGGTATGTTTTGTTGAATTGTCTTTTTAAATTAATGTTGATCGATGAAAATCTAGCTCACACACATCATCTTGCCGCCCTCGCTCACGAACAATCGGCCCAACACCACGCCGCCGAGGGTCAGGCTCATCTGGCCACTGCCCAGGGTCATACTCTGCAAAACAACCACCCAGCTGCTTTCCACCATAATCAACAAGCTACTCTTCACCAACAGCACGCCGCGGCACATACTACTGAGGCTACTCAACATCGTCTAGCTTCGCAGCAGCCCCATCCGTTCCACCCTCAGAACCACCTTAATGCTCAGACATCCCTGGCTCACGCTACCGCTACGAACGCTCACTTCAACGCTGCTAATGCTCACCGTGACGCTGCTCATGCCCACACTAACACCGGTCATGCTCACACCCAGCACGGTAACCAGATCGCTGCCCAAGACCACCACAACCAGGCTGCCGTCCACCATGGGCAACACGCCGCTCACGTTCAGCAAGCGAGTCTACACAGTCCATTGAGCGCCGTTCGACCTCACGCGCAGAATTCCGCTGCAACCGCGCACGCGTCGCACAACTCTGCCCTCGCTTCCCATGACCACGCTCTCGCTGGACACGCACACCTAGATGCTGCCCACGCTCACGGCTCTGCTGGTCGCAGCCACGCCAACGCGGCTGCACATGCCAATCACCCCCAGACTGCGCACAACCACCAGCTTATTGCCAACCAGCACGCTCAAGATGCCCGCAACCACCGCGCCACTGCTGCTGCGCATGCTCCATCGTCGCACAATAAGCCTAACGCGGCCGCTTCGCATCACGCTGCGACCGTCTCTCATGCAAATGCGAACGCGTCGAAAGCTCAGGTTCCTCACCATTTGCAGCGCCATTAAATAGTTGTAGTAAGGGATTTGTATAACTTAATATGTTAGTATAATGATAGTACTGAGAATCAAGTCAATTGAGGAGAGCAGGTGCTATTTTTATGACCCGAAATCTGTTGAAAAGGGGGACCCATCCGTCATGCAGTTAGCCGGCAAAAATATGTACATATCTATTTTTAGGCACGTTTGTCTTTTTCAACCACATCATCCTCAACGCTGCTCACGCACAAGTTGAACGTTGAATAGCTACCCCCCTGCTTTCGTCGTACCACAAATCACATTGGACGTCAAGGACGCCACTACCTGCCTACTCAAACAGTATTGAGCTCTGGGCCAAATCTTCCGCCGTCTTTGCACTGCAATGTCGAACGACCTTTGGCATCGTGCTCCCCGCTCCAGATAATTGCCCTACCCCTCCTTCCATTTGTTGCTCCTAACCTGCATCGTTAACTCTCACCTAAAGGAGTCCCTCAAGGCGTCATCTGGTATGTATTCATTCCCCCTCTCCTTTTTTTCTGGTTTTTTCCCTGCTACATAATCTTTTGTTTTTTTTAAGTTGCCAGCACATGCACCGCTACCACATCAATCGCCATCGCAGAAGTCGTGTCAAGAGTCGAAGAGAGACAAGTAGGGGGCAAGTGAGTGCGTCAACGATGCCGCGGGAGGGCACGAAGGCGAACGAACGCAGACTGGATGTGGCACGTTGAGCCCGAAGTCCTGGCCTACGAATCGCGAGGACGTCAGCAACATCGCAAGAGCCCAGCTAAGCAAAGAAATAACATACACAGCACTCCCGCGGCGCATTCGATACGCTGCACTCGAAGCTTCGAGGGTCAACTCGCGGTGCCAAGGATCCGAGAAGCCCTACTCCTTCGAGCACCTCGTCGTCGACGCCGTGGGATGCCAGGAAGGCGAATGAGCACGCATACCGGACCTTGAACGTGCTGCCCTTCGTACTTCCTCCTGAGTCCCTACCCGCGGCGTTGAGGATTCCAAAGGTCGAGGAAGGGTGGAACTTGCTTGTTAGGCGCTTGCAAGCCTGCACCGCCCACTACTGCGAGATCCAGAGTAAGTTTTTGCACATATCATTGATCGTCAAATGTCTGCGCTTACCTCTTATATCTTTGTAGGTCGATCTTCCTACAAAGTACACAATCAACACGAGTGGGAATGGCGAGCAAACGGCGAGAGGTCTTACTTGAGGACTCGAGGCGCGCCACCTTCGTTGTCTGCTGTACGACGAAACTGGGAGGAGGAAGAGGGCGAGCGTTACTCGCAGGTCTATTGAGGTTTCGAAAGCTTATTGATCTTCAGGTGATGTTTTTTCGTTCGTTATAGATCAGCGTCGGCGAATCTGTACCGATCAGCAGGCTGTACATCGAAGGAAGACGCGATGAGGTCAAACCCGAGCGGGAGTCGGCTGCCCCCATCGTCCTCGATGTATGTTTAGATCCTTAGCCTCGAGAGGCCACACCACCAAGACAATCGACATGAGTTCTGCACTCGCAAGGTCTTTGACGTGGCGTAGTTGGTATGTTTTCTATTATGGTATCAATGTTGCCTTTGACCCTAATACATAGATCTCGACTTTTTATGACATTACACTTTTGTAAGAACTCCTTCATTCCGGACAAAACAGAGGTCTCTGTTTAAAAATGACAAAATTTCCGTTTTAAACGCACGCTATGTCCTTCAATACCACTTTCACTGGCAGGAATTCCAAGAATAGCTTTTGAGCACCATGAGGTTCCGTTTGGCTTCTGCGATTATCATAATATTTCCACGGTCTTCGTATGTCTTTTACTTCCTGAAACTCGTCATGATCTACCGCTCCTGGCGGAAAGTGTAGCAGCAAAGGCGGCTCCGTGGTCATAGCATGTCAATGACAACAACACTGGCAGTTTGAGGCGTGCGTTTCGACCTCGCCCCCCGGACATGGACGGACATCTGACCATGTGTTGCATGGAACCTGTACTAATTCCTTGTCTCGAAAGTTCCTGCAAAGGTATAAAAAGGATGTTGAGAGTTGGTCGTCTCTTCAGCTGGCCTCCCACATCCTCTCTAACGCGCACTGGTTGCGGTTTATTCCTCAAGTGCGTATCTTTCTGAATGTCGCATGACATGCTGCTCACTTTGCCATGCAGAAACTTACATCAACAGTTATGCATTACTTACACTTTATCTGCCTCGGGATCTCTGCATTTTTGTTGAGCACGTCCCACGCAGCGCCTTTTCCGCTGTATAATCCCGCTGTTGGCGAGATTGTTCACATTGCTCCTAGTCAGACCAATGGTGGAACTGTAATCGGAGTGAGTGCCTAAATATTTTTCATCGCAGTGACGGTCGAATTTAACACTGTGTAGAACGGAGGTCATGTCGCTCATCCTCATATTACTCTCGGTCATGATGGAAACGGGCATGCTATTCTTGCACCTGTTACCAACGCTAACCTTGCTGGACTCGGACATTCGATGACCACTGGCGGTATGGGTGGTCTATCAGGCAACATTCTGCACAACCATGTCACTGCGGACCCCAATCACATCCAACGAGGACACGGTCGTTTCGGCGGAGTAAATGTCGGCCAAGGCAACTTACTAGCTATTCAGCAAGGTATGCTCAGTTAACTTACGCCATGTAAATGAGTATTTACCTGCAATGATCTAGCTCACACTAATCATCTTGCCGCCGGCGCTCACGAAACAGCAGCCCAACACCATGCCAACGAGGCTCAGACTCATCTGGCCGCTGCCCAGGCTCATACTCTGCAAAACAACCACCAAGCTGCTCTCCACCATAACCAGCAAGCTGCTCTCCACCAACAGCACTCCGCAGCACATACTCAAGAAGCTAATCGACATCGCCTGGCTTCGCAGGCACCCCATCCGTTCAACGCTCAGAACCACCAGGACGCTCAGACATCCCTGGCTCACGCTACTGCTACTAACGCTCACTTCGATGCTGCCCATGCTCATCGTGACGCTGCTCATGCCAATACCAACACTGGTCATGCTCATACCCAGCACGGTAACCAGATCGCTGCCCAGGACCACCACAACCAGGCTACCATCCACCACGGGCAACACGCCGCTCACATTCAGCAAGCGACTCAACACAGCCCACTGAATGCCGCTCGACCTCACGCGCACAACTCCATTGCAGCCGCGCACACATCGCACAACTCTGCCACCTCTTCGCATGACCACGCTCTCGCTGGACACGCACACTTGGATGCTGCCCACGCTCATGGCTCTGCTGCCCGCAGCCACGCTAACGCGGCTGCCCATGCTCATCACCCGCAGACTGCGCACAACCACCAGCGTATCGCTAACCAGCACGCCCATGATGCCCAAACCCACCGCGCCACGGCTGCTGCACATGCTCCATCGTCGCACAACAAGCCTAACGCGGCTGCCTCGCATCAGGCTGCGACCGCCTCTCATGCCCATGCGAACGCGTCGAAGGCTCAGGTTCCTCACCATTTGCAGCGCCATTAATTAGTCGTAGTAAAGTATTTGTATAACTTAATATGTTAGTATAATGATAGTAATGAGAATCAAGTTAATTGAGGAGAGCAGGTGCTACTTTTTTGATTCGAAATTCGTTTGTTCATACCTAGAATGATTTTTGTTTATGGCGCAAGCTCGACCACAAGTTTTGATTCGCTGATCGACTAGGTTGAAGCAGCCAAGCTGCCACTGCCAGCCATAGCAGCGAAAGATAAACTCAATATCACCAAAGGAATCAAATTGCAGCCTTGCGAATGCTGGCAGATAATATCCTCAAAAAATATTTCAATTATGCGATATAACAAACAAATGACACTACAAAATAATTTTGTCTACGAGGATACGAATTGACGCAAGACCAATAGTCGCACTATGGACAAGAACAAATGTTACTGCAAGAAGATGTCACTCGCTCGAATGGCAAAAATATGAGGCTACTCAAAAGGTAACAACAGGGGTTCCCGACCTTCAACCCCAAATATTTATTCCTCGTCGGACGTTTCTGACGGCTCCAAAACGAAAGTGAAATCAAGGCCGTTCAGCAGTGCAACCTTGGCATGAAAATCGCGGAGAGTACTTGGGATCTGACTCTGAGTCCATGATCTGTTCGAACAGATGATGTGGATAGTAAATTTAGCCGCTGAAGGAGAGTCGCCTGATGGCAAGATAGATTGGGATTCTTTTTGGGAAGAAGCAGTTGTTTTAGGTTGCAAGTGTTCCAATCGGCATCGCATCATTCGCAACAAAGCGTCCAATGTATACGAGATTTTACCCACATAGACGAAGGAAATCAGTTTGGGAAGGTATAATTGACGGCCACTCTTACCCTGCACCTTACGAGCAGGATTGAGTCTATCAATAGATTTGTCAGAAAGGGTAAACAATCCTCCGCAGTCCAGATTGAGGGTCTCAAGGGAATTCAAATGGCGGAAAATGCGAAACAGAACAGTTTCGTTTTGAATATCTGTTTGAATCAAGGTAAGCGTTGTTAATGGAAAGGCCGAGCGACAGGCAAAGTCAGTGAAAGGATCAATCCATGAAGGGCCCAGCGGATATCCAACAAAAACCACAAGGCCCTGGATCGCAGGTGTTGTAATGCGTTGTAGCAAAGAGACGACCGATGCAGCATCTCCCATGATATCCAAGAAGGTGAGATTCTGAAGGCGGTATTGTGTGTTGGACTGTGTTTTCACTTTTGTAGAGTGTATGTCAATAGAGAGCCAGAGGGACTTTAGAGAAGATGACAGGGCCAGCGTTTCAAGACACCCTTGAAGGGACGACTTGACAGTCACGCTGTCCAAAATGGTCCAATCAACGCCCACATAGAACTTTGACAAAGAAGAAAGATTGAGAGATTGTAATTGGGGCGGAAAGTTGAGCTGCCACTGATTTAGGCCACCTGGAGGGCTATCGACTCCTTTCACCTGGAACACTTCCAACATGGGGAATTCACAACTTTTTTCGAGGGCCAAGGCCTGTTGAAAGTTAAGTGATCGCTGGTCATATTCAAAAGTTTTCCACCGACGACATGACTTGAGCAGTCGACTGAAGAATGTGATAGGAGGTTCCCAATTATCCGAATGATGAAGATGTATATGCAACGGACTATCGGCGGTTCGACCAATCCATTCTTGAACGATAATGTCTTGGTCCTCAAACTTCTCCTTCGAAAGGTGAATTAAGACATCTTTCCACAGGTTCAGCATTGACCAGGCAATCCGCCTCCAATCCCGACAGACACTTCCAATGACGAATTGAAACAGGCGCTCCCGGCGTGACCTGTAGCCAGTGCCTTCACATGCAAGTGTGAAGATAGAAGTCAACACATCCAATGAAAGCAAGGACATGATCGGAGATAATCTGTTCAGCTGCTCGTTCAGGTCGCAGGCATTGTTGCGAAGGCGTTCTACTTCGTTCTCCGCAGCGAGGAGCTGCTGCCTATTCAATGCAATCTTTTCTAGCATGGCCTGTCGCTTCTGATCAAGCTGGGATACTACAAGTTCAGCGACTTCGTCGTTTTGCAAGTTCATCGAGGGATATGACGGGTTCCTAACGACGTGCAAAAAATTGGTGGAAGCTAAACTGCGAGCTCGAATTTCCTCTAGCACTCACTGGCGGTCAGATTGTTTAGAGGTCCGAGTCGAATGGACAAGAACGTGGTTCAAGCGAGTCAAGTTCAAGTTTTTTGACGTAAGTGACCATTTTCACACGGTCCTGCCAAACCCCCCTGCATTTAATATCATTCATCATTTCCTAGGCTCCCTTCATTTACTTACCCGAAGAGTAAAGAAGAGACGGTTTTGAAACTCGAACCCAGAGCAGATTACTCGTGAATGGAAATATATGAGTGGAGAAAGGTGGAGAGCAACCAGTGCTCCATAATTACTTATTGATCCTTTGGTTGCGGAAGGCAGAATAATATTACAGATGTACCCGGGACCTAATACGAGATAAGGTCACTTTACAAATTGCTCCAGACATTCGAGATTTACCAGCAATCAGTACAGACAGATTTATTTTTTAATGCATCCCTACTTGGCCTCAACGGTAACAACCTTCGCGAGAGCCTGGATATCTTCCTGGCTGATACCCGAGCCCACCAGACTCAGCGTAAAGTCGGCACCACGTCCTTGAACGAAAGCTCGCAGTCCATCTGCAGAAACGTACTTGGAATTACGCAACTCGAGTTTCTTGAGGCTTGAGTTTGATCCAGCGCTTTCGATCAAAGCGGCGTCTGGGATGTTCGTCTTCTCCAAAACCAGCTCCTCGAGAGCAGGGAGAGCTTGGCCAGTAAGGAGGCGTTTGAAATCCTCTTTTGGCTGCTCGAATTGAACGTATTTCAGCTCGAGCCGACGGATACTGGGTGATCGGGCGGAGAGATGGGAAAGGATCTTGGACGCGGGTTGGGTGGAATCGATGCCCCAGTCGTCTTCCTCCCAGACTGCGTCAGGGATACCATCGCGGTACCCATCCAAACGCACGTCGGCGAGGAGGGGCGCGTCGAAATTGCCAAGAAGGTCGAGTCCGAATCCGGGAAGTGTCACGTTTGCGCTGCGAAGTTGCGGCACGGATGTGATATTGGAGTAATTAGGATCGGATTCCGCGCCCATATCGACGGCTTTAAATGCGAAATCTTGGAGATGAGGCGCTGCCTGGATCAGCGGGAAGATAGCGGGGATATCAAGGCCGGAGAAAGGGGTGTCGAAAGCGAGCGATGTTACGGTGGAGAGTTGGGGAGGAGGTTGCGCGGGAAGAGGCCATGCGGGGAGCTGGAGGTGAACGAGTTTTGGCGAAGGGGTAAAGGCTGTCGATAAGGTCGTGAATGGCCCATTATTGTCAAGGTTGTTGACGTCCCCTTTAACTGAAAGAACGAGCTTTTCGAGCAGAGGGGCGGCATGACCCTCGCCGATCCCGGATACGAATTTTTGCCAGGCCTCGTGGAATGGGGCGTCGATGGTGAGCGACTTGATCTTGTCGACCACGTTTGAGAGTTCGCCTATGGCAGGGATATCGGCATCGTAAGATAGACCCTCTGGTAAGGTGATTGCAATATCAAGGGGAACGCCACCACTGTTTTTGAGATGAAGACGGACGTATTCCGGGTCAGAAAAGTGGGCTAGTTCGTTAAGATGGAGATTTGAGGTCATGGTAGGTCTGAGAGAGTTGAATGCCCTACTTCTTGGTGGTTTATCTTTAAGTAACGCATTATTGACGACAATAAGACGATAATCAGATCAAGCTGGACCGAGAAAAGCGGTACAAGCTTCAATCTCCGCACGCTCCCGTTGCTTACGTTTCATCCCTCCTTTTCTCGACATGTACACTGCCTCCTTGTCAAAGTTCCACTGGGCCAGCCCCTTCCATTGAAATGCACCAACGCTGTGCCTTCTGTTGTCAGTTTAGGTCATTGGTTTCATATAGCACCTCCTTACGGCGGTCTCAGACGGAGTTATTTACACAGTGCTAACTCGGCTTGGTTAATCATCTTGGTCGGAACAGGAGGCAGGATTAGTCAAGTAAATTTACCTGAACCTCATGCTGGCTCCACGGATTGTTATCTTGTGACCCCTAGCTTGGCCCCACTATAAGATGGACGCTCAGAATGTATTATTTCTTCAGCTGGTCTCCCCACATCATCCTCTCTAACGCGCACCGGTTGCCGTTGACATTCTCAAGTGAGTATTCTTCCAAGCTTTTCCTGCTTTCTGCTCAACCCTACCGCATAGAAACTTTCTACATTATTAATTATGCATTACCTACGCTCTCTCTATCTTGGTGTCTCTGCACTTTTGGTTGGAACCGCTCTTGCGGCTCCTCTGCCATATAATCCTGTCCCTGGTGAAATTGTTCACGTTGCACCAAGTCAGACGCAAGGTGGAACTGTGATTGGGGTAGGTACTTTGACATTTTCTTAAGAGTATCTAAGATGCTCATTGTTAATACGTAGGGTGGTGGCCATAACCCACATCCTCACGTAGCTGTTGGTCATGCCCCGAATGGCCATGTTGTCCTCGCACCCGTTACCCATTCCAATCACCCTGGATTGGGTCCTTCCATGAACGTCGGTGGAATGGGTGGCTTGACTGGTAATGTTTTGCATAACCATGTCACCGCCCACCCCAATCAAATCCAACGAGGACATGGTCGTCTCGGTGGCGCGAACGTCGGCCAGGCCGGTCTAAATGCCATCACTAATGGTGAGCAATTTAGTTCGTTCAATAGAACACAGTAACTTACCACCTCCTTGGCAACTTAGCTCATGCCGAAGTTCAGGCGCACCACGCCGCCGCCCATGAGCACACGCAAGCCGCTCAGGCCCACACCAACGCGCACCATGAACATCTGACTGCTGCCGGCCACCACACCCAACTAAACAACCACGCCGCCGCGCTTGATCACAACAATCAGGCTGCCCACCACCAGCAGCAAGCGACGACGCACACAGCACAGGCTACTGCTCACCGTCAATCCGCTGCTGGAGTCCAAGGGTATAACGCCGCCAGCCACCAGCACGCCTTGAACTCCGCTGCTGGCGCACATACGTCCCACGGAGCAGCGACCACCTCGCATGCCCACGCAACAGCTGCCAACGCTCACTTAGGCGCCGCGGGCGCTCACGCAGGTGCCGCCAACCAGCACGCCATAACCGGCCACGCGCACACCCAGCACCAGAACCACGGTGCCGCCAGGACCACCACAACACCGCTGCCTTCCACACCCAGCAGCACGCGCCCACATCCAGCAAGCCGGCCACCACACCCCGACGAACTCGGCCCACCGCGATGCTGCCCGCTCACAATTCCGCTGCGAACGCCGCCGCGTCGCGCCAACACGCGCATGACTCGCACGATCACGCAGCGCTGGACACGCGCACACTTGAACGCCGCCGCCGCCCATGGTTCTGCTAGCCGCAGCCACGCCAACGCGGCTGCGCACTCCGCTCACCCCCAGGTTGCGCATAACCACCAAGGCGCCGCTAACCACCACGCTCAACTTGCCCAAGGCCACCGCAACACGGCTGCTTCGCATGCTCCTTCGGTGCACAACAAGCCCCATGCTGGCAACTCGCACGCTGCTGCGACCACCTCGCATCAACAGGCGGCCGCGTCGAAGGCCACGGTCCCCCACCACTTGCAACGCCACTAGATAATTGTAGCGAAAATTATGTATATTTTGATGTATTAGTGTAAAGATCTAAAAGTAATGAGAGGCCAGAAAACAATTATCTGTGTGATTGTTAGAAACCATCAATTTGCCTTTAGAAGCTGACATCGTTTTGCAGTCTTTTTATTTCGTATATCTTGAAAGCTCGCTATCAAGCAAGCAGGATATTTGCGACATACGCACTTGGATCAGTTTCTCTTTTGCTGCGTTCAGTCGTCGCCGCGTTATTTGGGATCGACGAACCAATTCGAGTATCATTAGTCAAATTGAGAAGACAGTGATTTCAAGTCTTGTTCCTCCACATAACAGACATACTCCAATGTCTCTTTTTTCTTTCAACGCCTTCAGTGTCGGATGATCTTTGAACGGCGAAATTGGAAAATGCGTCCTGGTCTCGATTTAGAGCTCCGCGAAATCACAGTAAATAGGCGCCCATAATTGATCCTATCGGACGGAGCTGCATGGCAATGATGCCTGCCATTGGTCTGCATAGCTGGGAATACTTGGAAAGGAAACCCCGATGGGCGTTTATCAAAGAACTTAGAAGCACACCAAAAGAAGGAAGACGTGTTTTTGGTGGCTGTTTCTTTGGTATGCAGTGACGCTGGATACCAGCGGTGCCTCAGCATAGACGAAGTGGAGGAAATTATATGATCAACTTGAATAACCATACTGCTGCCGTCAGTGGGTCTTCCATGTACAACTAAAATACGTTTTAAAAACTGCGATGTCATTGTAGTCATTGATCATAATGACGAATATGAGTCGTTATCGGAAAATTTCTCTCCAACACATCGAGTAAATTGAAGTGACCAATTCAGGGTTGAATGAACCCATGATGGACTGCCGATTTGAAATATATAAGTAATGCCTTCTGTTGTCAGTTGAGGTCATGGCATCTCATTACGGCGGTCTCAGACGGGGTGCGATAGGTTACTTACGAAATTGGGCTAACTCGTCTTGGTTAATCGCCTTGTAGGAACAGGGAGACGGAATTTGTACAATTGTCAAGGAAATTTACTTGAACCTCATGTTTATCATAGCTGTCCGGCTGCACCGATTGTTATCTTGTGACCCTAGTTTGGCCCCACTATAAAATGGCCGCTCAGAATGTATTATCTCTTCAGCTGGTCTCCCCACATCCTCTCTAACGCGCACTGGTTGCCGTTGACTTTCTCAAGTGCGTATTCTTCCAAGTTTTTCTTGCTTTCTGCTTAAATCTACTACATAGAAACTTCCTACATTATTAATTATGCATTACCTACACTCTATCTATTTTGGCGTCTCTGCACTTTTGGTAGGGACCGCTCTCGCTGCTCCCCTGCCATATAATCCTGCGCTTGGTGAAGTCGTTCACATTGCACCAAGTCAGACTCAGGGTGGAACTGTGATTGGAGTACGTGCCTTGAATTTTTTACTTTGAGCACCTGCTCATGGGTAACACTTAGAATGGTGGTCATGTTCCACATCCTCACGTTGCCGTTGGTCATGCCGCGAATGGTCATGTTATACTCGCACCCGTTACCAACTCCAATCACCCTGGACTTGGTCCTTCCATGAACGTCGGTGGAATGGGTGGCTTGAATGGTAATGTTTTGCATAACCATGTCACCGCCCACCCCAATCAAATCCAACGAGGACATGGTCAATTAAATGGCGCGAACGTCGGCCCCGCCGGTTTAAATGCCATAGCCATGGGTGCGTAATTCATTTCGCTCAATAGAACATAGCAACTAACCGCCTTGGAAACTTGAACTTAGCTCATGCTGAAGTTCAGGCGCATCACGACGCCGCCCATCAGCATACTCAAGCCGCTCAGGCCCACAATGACGCTCATCGTCAGCACCTGGCTGCTGCCGGCCACCACACCCAACAAAGCAACCACGCCGCCGCACTTGAACACAACAATCAGGCTGCCCACCACCAGCAACAAGCGGCGACGCACACTGCTCAGGTCACTGCCCACCGTCAATCCGCCGCTCGAGTCCAAGGGTATAACCCCGTTAGTCACCAGCACGCTTTGACCTCCGCTGCTGGTGCGCACACCTCCCACGGAGCAGCAATCGCCTCGCATGCCCACGCAGGAGCTGCTATCGCCCACTTGGACGCCGCGCGCGCTCACACAGGTGCCGCCAACCAGCACACCACAACCGGCCACGCCCACACCCAGCACCAGAACCATGGTGCCGCCCTGGACCACCATAACCAGGCTGCCTTCCACACCCAGCAGCACGCCGCCCACATCCAGCAAGCAGGTCAACACAGCCCGACGAACTCGGCACACCGAAATGCTGCCCATGCTCACAATTCTGCTGCTAACGCTGGCACCTCGCGCCAAAACGCGCATGACTCGCACGACCACGCCAGCGCTGGACACGCGCACCTGAATGCCGCCGCCGCTCATGGTTCTGCTAGCCGTAGCCACGCCTACGCGGCTGCTTACTCCCACCCTCAGCTTGCGCACAACCACCACCTCGCCGCCGGCCAGCACGCCAATGCTGCTCAAGCCCACCTCAACACGGCTGCTTCGCATGCTCCGTCGGTCCACAACAAGCCTCAAGCTGGCCCCTCGCATGCTGCTGCGGTCGCCTCGCATCAACATGCGAACCAGTCGAAGGCCACAGTTCCCCACCACTTGCAACGCCACTAGATAATTGTAGTGAAATTTCTGTATATTTGATGTATTAGTGTAAAGATTCAGAGAGGTCAGAAAACGATTACATATCTGTGTGATTGTTAGAAGTCATGCATTTGCCCTTCGAAGACGACGGCGTTTTGCAGTTATTTTTTCAACTTATTCTATCTGTCTTGGAAGCTCGCTATCAATCGAGCGGGGTATTGATTATAGATGTGTTTCGGTCAGATCTTTTTTTCCCTGTATACACTCGTCACCGCGCCGCCTGGGATCAAGTAACCAATTCAAGTATCATTAGTCAAATGAAAAAGAAAGTGCCATTTGCTGGTCATATCATATAACTATTTCAAGTTTGCTTCCTCCGTATAACCAACGTACTCTAACGCCTCTTCTGTCTTCTGTCTTTCAATGTCCAGTGGATGAGTCCTGACCGGTGAAATTGGAACATGCGCAGTGATCTCGATTTAGAGCTCCGCAAATGTCATCAAAATCACAGCAAATAGGCGCCCATAATTGATCCCAACAAACGGAGCAGTAGAGTTCATGATGTTGCCAATTGACCACTGATCTAGTGCACGGACATAGTGGAGGAGATTCTATGGACTTGAATAGTAAAACTATATTCCTGTGGCCAGTGGGCCTACTGGCATCGCAGCGAGAATACATCTTATGAAAAAGCTATGAAGTCATCGTCGACGTAGAGTCATGCCAGGAGTTATAAAGACAAAATCGAGTCCAGGCCGAGAAGTTTCTCGCCAATGCATGAACTGTACGTCAAGATTGAAGTGATCAATCCAGTAGATAAACCTTATAGATTACCAATTTGGAAAATATATCAATGGCAATACATTCAGAGACTACAAGAATATCGATCATCAGCAGTGAATAGTATGAAAACCGAAAGCTCACTCGAAAGAATGGGAGATGCTGGAGTGAGAAGACACAAGTAACTGTAGAAGCTCAGTAAGGTACAAAATTAAAAGAAATACACCAGATCCAAAGTATTGTTTTGAAGATCTTAATTTTATATGGAGACAGCAAATAGAGGATCAAGACGACACTGCTTCATTGTGGTTGGACAGCAAGATCGGGGAGCTGGGCGTTTCCTGTCATGGCAGATTGGATGGCCAACTTCATGATCTCATGCTGGTGTTCTTGTAACCTACGGCGTTCCTCGGATGCAAGCTCGAGGCGACGGATCTCTGTCTCATTCTTCTTCTCCTGGAGTTTCAAGGCAAGCTCAGCCATATAGCGCTCGTGTTTTTGAGCGGGAGTCAGGGTTCCATGGGAGTCGTCGTCGAGATCAGCTTCGTCGCGCTTGCGCTTCGACCCGGCGGCAGTAGCAAGAGTGGGTTTCACATTGCTGGCCTCCCGACCCTCTTCGTCGTCGATCGTGATGACTTCCACTTCTCGGTCTGGCTGTGACCTCTGGTCGTACAGTTGGCATCGTATATTCATCTTCAAAACAGTTTTTGGACTTACTTCTCCACTAGCTGCAAGCTTTTTAGAGGCAGTGCGCCGCCTCTTGTGGGTTACAGGTGCAGGGGTCGTTGGAGGAGTAACCGACGCTTGCTTGAGGTCTGCTTCCGATTGGTAGTAATATACATTGATATGTGGATAGGTCCTCCAGTGAACATGCAGGCGTTTCCAGATCGGAAAGTATTCGAGTTGAGCTTCTGTTGAAGGTCTCAGCACGGTCCAATTATTTGGTTGTTTAAAATAACAAAAACTGACCTATAGCTTTATAGGCTTGCGTACCCTCTTTGATATCCTCGATGGCCAAGTTTGAAGCATCTGCACCGATCTCTTCATTGAATCGCTGGTATTTTCGGATCCAGCTACGAAGATCCGACAAGGAATCAGCCTAGGATCTGGAAGATGTTGAGATATTCGGACGACATACCCGTGAATATGATTTTGTGTGGAAGTTGCATAGTAGTGGGCATTCTTAGCGACAACTTTACGTATTTCGGGGCTTTCGTCCTCCAAAAAAACGGCTTTGGATGCAAGTAGGTAGCAGTGACCCTTGCCGCTTGGCATTGACTTGTCTGCCTTACGGCGACGAGGATAGTCGGTCTTCGAAAACAAAATTTTTAATTCGGCAGGATGTCCGTCCAACCAAGCTAGGAGCCGCTCGTCTCTTTGGGGATTATTGGCCCAGATCCTCTTTGACGAGGCATCTTCGGATAGGGCTGTAGCGCAGAAAACCCAATGAGACTGATCACGCAGAATGAAAGAGAGGGTAACCTACAGGCCATTAGGAGGAGGAAGACAAGGACAACGAGTAAGAAATCTCGGGAAAAGTTGGGAGACGGGAAGAAAATCGCCCCCAGGTAAAGGACCTTTTCTTCAAAGCATCAAGGGTCGCTCGTTGCCAACTTTATTCGGCAGGATCTCTCGGTCCATAGGGTCCAGGGGCTATGGAGCCTATAACTTGCCCATAATCGGCACCTGGGAAAAACAAAAAAAGGAAGCCGAGCTCTCATGAGCAATCAATGGAGGATGAGGAGGAGTTTATTATACTAATCCCTGGTAATCCATAACCAGGATAATAAAAGCTAAACGACATGATAGTTGGGAGCAAACTTGGAGCAAAAGGCAAGAGAGTCAAAGGAGGCAGTCAGGGCTGAGTAATCAATCATCCTTTTCATGAATGCCACCACTTTGAATGCTTAACAGCCCTACCTCCTCCCAAACTCTTTTACGATTACGGAAATAGGTATCAAGACAAGAATCCTTGTGGAATGCAGTTAATTCCAGGGCAAGAACAAGCGGAGAAAGACAATGGCGATCTTTTGGCATCTATCACCGGTGTCGACGGCGAGACCGCAAGACGAGTCTTGAGAAAGCACAATGGCGACATGGAAAAGGCAGCGGACGCTCTTTTAGCTGGAGACAGGGCAGAAGTCTGGGAGACGCAGCACAGAACGACGCCGGAACCGATGCACCTCGACGGCCGAAATAATTCGACATCCTCGTTACCTGCACTGGCGCCGTTGCCCTCCACGTCGGTGATTGACCTCACGGCGGACGACGACATAAACCGTGCGATAGAGATGTCCATGCAGGAGTCGTCTCAACAAACCCCGATACTGCCTTATTTTGGCCCCAGTGAAAGGGCTCCGCACCCCGAATGGCAGATGGTCCGCTCGAATGTAATGTAGGTTTCTCGTGCACCGTTTTGAAGTTTCTCATAAGCTGTGATGTAGGCACCAGTTACAGGATCGACAGCAGTCACGGCAGCGCACGAAGATCATACACTGAACGAAGCAATCCAAGCCAGCTTACAGGATTTCAAAGAAGATATTGATGTGTCTCCTTTCAAGGCATCTGTTCGTGAGGGAGGACGGTGCGTCTACCCTGTTGCTTTCTTGAGATCTTGACTAGATGTCTCCTTTGAATCAAATAGCCCCATCGCCCTTCGAACCGATAATCGTGCCTTGGCTTATGCCGCACTCGTCAGTGCACTATTGTCTCGTGCGCTAGTTATGTGATTACTAAAATTTAGTTGCAGGTGGTACAAGCACTATACTTTGTCCCTCAAGTACGCGCAACTGTTTCCAACCTTCGACTCCCAAATGTAGATCCAGAAACAGCTCCGGACCACCCTGGTAGTTCTGTTGCTAGATATCTCCTGTGAAGGATATCTCATTTGCCCATAGATCGTGCAATGACGATTTTGATTGAACTCTTCACAAACATGGACCTCGCCCAGCTTTCCTGGATCATCGACAATGAACTTCTTCCCTCGTTAGAGATCCCGCCTTTCGACGGAACCAGATTGCTTGGGGAAGCGTCTGCTAGTATGTGACAGAATCTATCCGTAGTAGTTCTGAATCAATTTTAGCACTCAGTCGTCGTCAAGAGCGTCGCACATCTTATCGAGCAACATCTCAAAGCACAGACTGCCGAACACGATGAACCTGAGTGAGTTTTGCACACAGCTCATTTCTCAATCCAATGCTAATCTGTAACCATCTCCTCAGCCGCCTATTTTCGTTCATTCACGGCCAAGTAACACTTATCGGCAACCACATATCCCAGCGGCATGCTGGTATAGACTCTGGCATGGTCGTCACTGTCGAGTATGGACAGGACCCACAGCACAACGACCTCAACGCATGCATCTCGGACACACTGACCAGATACAACTCAAAAATGTCGATTCACGACGTTATTATCAAGCCCTCGGACGTGCTCACGTTCGAACTGAAACGGCTTCCAGTCGCACCAAACGCTGGGAATGCTCCGCCGGACCCGTTCTCATTTCCGAAGACGGTCTATCTGGACCAGTTTCTGTTTGATAACCTTGCATTGGCGAATAGCAAGCGGAAGCTGGAACGTGAGATGCTGGAGGAGATTAGAGAGCTGAAAGCACAGAAAGAGGCCCTGACGCGATCTGAGGTATGTCAATATTTTGTCGGTATCTTCATATCTCATCTGGCTTAGGGCCACGACACTTTGCAAAACCTCCGATCAACGATTGATTATTATGAAAATGTGGCCGATCCTGGAGATAATCCTGGGCGTAAACAGACTTTGCAGCGGATGGCGAATGAATTGAAGGATATTATGACGGTGGTTGAAGGGAAGGTCGAGGGTACCGTCTATCCTTTTGATGTTCCTTACTTTTTGCCCTTACCTTTTCTGATCTAGACATTGACCACAAGATAGAAACTCTGCAGGCTGATGTTGCCACAGTGTTTGATTGTCCGGAATTGCAGGAGTGCCAGGTGAATTTATCCTCAACATAACGGTTACGGGTATATGGTACTCATGCAGACCGTGATGTCAGTACGATCTTCGTGCCGTCTTGGTGCATACCGGTCTTCCGGGCAGAAAACAAATGTACACGTATGTTCAAGATACTGCAGGGGTATGGTGGAAAACGGTTGATTATGAAGTCACTGAAGTGCGTCGCAAACTTTGGACATCAAATTTTGTCTCGTTGAACGTGATTACAGGTTCCAGAAGAAGTCGTATTGACAGACCCGGCTGGTCTACATCTAAGTGCAGGCCCGTATATGCTATTTTACAGTCGCCATTTGTCGGAAGACCAGATCAACGAGCCTCTTGTCTGGCCGAGTATGTTCTCGGTAAGTCGCTGCATCATGTCCTCCCATCATTACAATTGACCGTTGTACAGGCAGCTGTGCAGGAGAACAACAAGAAGTTTTTGGCGATGATGCATCCAGAACTCGAGATCTTCTCCCACTCACGGACGTCGTCTGAGGTGGTAGCACCCCTTCCTATTCCGCGAGAGCTGCCTACTATTCCGCAAGAGGGAGGGAGGCGGCCTGTGTCTCGAGAAAACTCGAGGTCGACGACGCTTGACGAGATGTCTCAGCAGCAGTGACCTGTACTAGCACCTTTTGTTTTTCTCTCGGAGTCCTCTTTGTATTCTACGTGTACTATATTTTGTTGTAATGGTCGATTGATTCGAAGTAAGGTTCTGGATCATGTATGAATATTCGATGAATGGCAATGGCACAGGCATTTCAATTAGAGTCCATCACTGCCATCAGTCATGGCTGATCAGCTACTTTCTACTTAGTTCATCGTTGATGAACTTGACTTTTGTCTCCTTGTCAGCTCACTCTGTTCATCTTTGCTCCAAAACCCCGATGTGTCAACCAACATTTTCCCCTGATACCTTCATCGTCCATCGTCGCACCGTCCTCCTCAGAGTCCTCTTTCATCAATGTTAGGGTTACCACTGTGAACATTCAAATATTCAACGGTCTTTCTCATGCCAAACTCTACTTTTCTCAGCCAAGGGATTGTCGCAGAATGTTGACGCCAGAGGAAGAACAAACGGAGAAAGACAAAGACAATGGCGATCTTTTGGCATCTACCACTGGCGTCGACAGCGAGACCGCAAGACGAGTCTTGAGAAAGCACAACGGCGACATTGAAATGGCGGCGGACGCTCTTTTCGCTGGAGACAGGGCAGAAGGCTGGGAGGCGAAGCACAGAACGACACCAGAGCCGACGCACCTCGAAGGCCGAGATAATTCGACATCTTCATTACCTGCACTCGCACCGTCGACCTCCACGTCGGGAATTGACCTGACGACGGATGACAACATAAACCGTACGATACAGATTGGGCCCAGTGAACGGGCTCCGCACCCCGAATGGCAGATGGTCCGCTCAAATGTAATGTGGATTTCTCGTGCGCCGTTTTGAAGTTTCTCAAAGGCTGTGACGTAGGCACCGGTTGCAGGATCGACAGCAATTATGACAGCGCACGATGATCATACACTGAACGAAGCAATCCCAGCCAGCTTGCAGGATTTCAAAGAGGATATTGACGTTCCTCCTTTCAAAGCATCTATTCGTGAGGCAGGACGGTGCGTCTATTTTCTGCTTTCTTGAGATCTTGGCTTGATGCCTCCTTTGAATCATATAGCCCCATCGCCTTTCGAACCGATAACCGTGCCTTGGCTTATGCGGCCCTCGTCAGTGCACTATTGTCTCCCGTGTTAGTTGTATGACTGAAAATTGTTTTAGGCAGTACAAGCACTATACTTTGTCCCTCAAGTACGTGCAACTGTTTCCAACCTTCGACTCCCAAATGTAGATTCAGAAACAGCTCCGGACCACCCTGGTAATGTTTTTGCTGCATATCCCCTAAGAATGATATCTCATTCACCCATAGATGATCGTGCAATGACGATTTTGAGTGAACTATTTACAAACATGGACGACGCTCAGCCTTCCTGGATCATCGACAACAAATTGCTTTCGTTATTAGAGACTCTGCCTTTTGACGAAATTAGATTGTTTAGCGAACCGTCCGCATGTATGTGACACTATCTATACGTGGTATTTTTGAATCAATTTTAGCACTCAGTTGTCGTCAAGAGCGTCGCACGCCTCATCGAGGAACGTCTCAGAGCGCAAACTACCGAGCAGGATGATCCTGAGTGAGTTTTGCACCTAGAAA
The DNA here is from genome assembly GCA_023014345.1 of Galerina sulciceps. Lineage (NCBI taxonomy): Eukaryota > Fungi > Basidiomycota > Agaricomycetes > Agaricales > Galerinaceae > Galerina > Galerina sulciceps. The sequence continues at coordinate 1,380,795 of JAEDXJ010000007.1, forward strand.
CACCTTCCATTTAGTGTTAAATGCTGTAACTATCTTCTCAGCCGCCTATTTTCGTTCATTTACGGCAGAGTAGCACTTATCGGCAACCATATATCCCAGCAGACTACTGTAATAGGTCCTGGCATGGTCGTCGATGTCGAGTATGGATGGGACCCACAGCACAACGACCTCAACGCGTGCATCTTGGATAAGCTGTCCAAAGAATTTTCGTATCCCGACGTTATCATTATGCCCTCGGACGTGCTTACATTTGAACTTATACGGCTTCCAGTCACACCACACAATAGGAATGCGCCGCTGGGCCCATTCTCATATCCAAAAACCATCTACTTGGATCAGTTTTTATTTGATAACCTTGCGTTGGCGAATAGCAAGCGGGAGTTGCAGCGGGAGATGTTGAAAGAGATCAGAGAGCTGAAAGCGCAAAAGGAAGCTCTGATGCGATCTGAGGTACCATCTCTTTCTTGTGTTTGCGTCAGGGTTCATCTTACCTGATGTCGTAGGGACATGATCATTTACAAATCTTCAGTCAACTATTCGTCACTATGAAAAAATGGTTAATGATACAAACCATACCGTGTCTCAGCAAACCTTGCTGGAAATTGTGGACAAACTGAAGGATACCATGGTCGACATCCAAAGGGAGATTGAAGGTCAACGTTGTTATCTCCTTTCTCTACTTCTTCTGCTGACTTGGTGATTCAGACGTTGAGCACAAAATTGAGACTTTACGGGCTGAGATTGCGGACGTGTTTAACTGTCCAGAATTGCAGGTATTCCAGGTGAGTTCATTCCTCTGGCAAGTCTGCCCAGTGTTTAAGGAAAGTGTGATGGATAGTACGACCTCCGCTCTGTCTTGATGCAGACTGGCCTTCCGGGGAGAAAGAAAAGATATTCATATGTTCAAGACACCGGCGGAACTTGGTGGAAAACTGTTGGTCGTGAAGTAACTGAGGTATGTGACAATACCCATTTCCATTCGTTTTTGTCATGTCTAATGTTTTTCAGGTCACAGAAGAATCTGTGTTGACAAATCCTACGGGTCCGCATTTGGGAGCAGGTCCCTACATGCTCTTCTATAGTCGTACTCTATCGGAAAAGCAGCTTCAGGAGCCTCTCGTCGGGCCAACTACGTTCTCAGTGAGCGACTCTGTCCCCAGCTTTTACTGTCAGACATTAATCCGTTGTTTAGGACGCTGTGGAAGAGCACAACACGATGGCTTCGACGGTGAGGCACCGGGAACTTGAGGCATTCCTACGCCCGCCGACATCAACATCTCCACCTCTGCCTACTATTGCAGAAGAATTTAGTAACCCGCCACCGATCGCGGGGGCTGAGTTTGGTTCGCCCGAGTCCTCATTAACTACACTATTGGAGCCATCCCATGCGCCACTTCAAGAACTTGGAGAAGTGCAGTCCTTGGGAAGTGCGACGGATACCTTCGCTTCCACAAGTGAAAGCCACTTTTCTTCTGCATTACTTAATCCGGACAACTCAAAACTGAGCAGCAGCGCTCTAGTTTCAGTGGAAGAATCAGTTCCATACGACCCTCACGACCCTCACACGACCACCTTCGACAGCGATACAGTCTCACTCATCTCGGTTGCTTCTTCACGGACAGTCTCTACGGACTATGGGGTGCAATATCGTCGTTGGGCGCTTTCCCAAGAAATAAACGGTTCTGCGTCAGGCACGCCCAGAGAAAGTTGGGATTCGTATCGGAATTACCCATAGGAAATCTTCCCGTCACCGTGTTCAGACTGTTGGTCATCGGTTGAACCCCTAGCGTCAAGTTCAAGTCAAGTTTGCGTTTACTGAGTTATCCAGTGCTATGCTTGCCTCAATTATTTCTGAAGGGACATTTTGGGCATCGACTCGGAGTTCACCACTTGATATCCCATTCTTCTGGGTGCCACTTCAAGATCCCTACTACTACTATTTAACAAGAACCTTATCAACATCATATTGTTCTGACGCTGTCGTAGTACTTGTTATGGTATTGTTGTGGTATTGAGTGGTCTATTGCCACAGCGTGGGCGTGATGATAGTACAAGTCACTGCCAAACAAGAATAAAGGGGCTCCAGTGGACGTGAACGACCAGTTCTGCGGTAAACTCTTTCAACCCGATTGCTGAACGCGTCTTTTGCTATCTCCTCACAAATGGTTTCAGCAGACAACCTCAACATTGACGTTCTTGAGATCATCTTCTGCTTTCTGTCTGGCAATGACCTACCTTCGGTGGCATTGGTTAGCCGATCGTTCCTCGCGGCCGTGATTCCAAGGCTTTATAGCACAATATCGTACAGATTGCGACAGGCGAAGGGCTACAGCGTGGTATGGAGTTTTATTTCGTGGGATATACTCGTTAAACATCGACGAAAAGGGAGAAACCATGTCACCTTTCGCGGCGGTGGTCGCCCACCCACACCTTGCCGTTCATGTTCGCAGCATAGGTGCTTCGGGTCCTTCTTTTGCAGAGCCAAATTTCCGGGATGATGACCTTTGTTTACTTCTTCAGAAATCCTTTCTGTCCCAAATGTGAAATCGAGTGTACACTCCACGTTTGTGCGAGAGTGCAGAGACGCCCTCCGGCTCTGCAAGAATATCAGAAGGTTTAAATGCATTGTTCCGAACGTCCTCTCCATGTTCCTTCCTGCTCTCCAGGACAAGGAGCGGTTGGAGTTTATCCGCGTGTACGCGAATCTGACGGCAGATCAGACACAAATGCTTGTCAAAATCCAGAAGTTGCAGACGCTGAGTTTGGGCTTCGCAAGTTGGCACATCGTTCATCTGCTTCCTTCATGGACTCGGTCTCTCTCAAGCACACTGACAAGCCTGACCCTCTATGTGCGTTTTCTCAGCCGTGATGTGTTATTCTTCTGACGGGCACATACATAGATGATCACGGAATTACATGAAGGTATCTTTGAAGCAATGCTGGGTAATTTGCCAAATTTACTCGGTCTGCACGTTGTTGGGTGTCCAAAGTTGGATCATGTTATGATCCTCGGACACCTTACGAAGACACCGCTCTTGCGAAGTCTCTCGTTGACAACAACGGTTTGTCAGAATATTCTTCAGTCTTTAGGATTTCATCCTAAAAAAACTCCTAGGAAAACTCGAAAATCTTACAATTACCACCTCCCCCGCTACGCCATTTAAGGCATCTTGCGTTCGATACGAGATATGCCATGCAGCCTTCGCCTTCGCCGATGATCCTAGCTGCGATTCTGGAGCATATCCAATTTTCATCTCCTGCTTTGGTGTCTTTTGTGATCAAAATGCCGGAACGGAAGGTTAACGTAGGAGAAGCTTTCATAAAACAATTAGTCGAAAGCCAAGGACACTCCTTGAAGAGGCTAGCATTCCTAGATTGCGGCGTTAGCGGTGAATCGATCGTCCAGATTTGTAAGTCGTGCATTCATCTCGAACGGTTGGATGTTTCTATTCCGATGAAAGATCTCGTAAGGACATTTCCAGTCTAAACGCTCCATATTATTGACAAATCACTCTAGGTGTCGTTCGTGCAAAATATAGCAAAGTCGAAAACATTACAGACGATTGTTGATGTGGACAGTCACGTCGACCATGGAATCCGGCCATCGCTCACCCAGGATAACGTCACTCTCATGATGTCGCTCTGCAAATCCTTGCGAAAGGTTGTCACCAATCAGCGGATTTGGACGGTGAGAACACCGATCAGGTTATCGCTCGCTTAGTTTTTGTCAATTTATGGTCTTCTTTTCCAGGGTCAGGTTGACGCTAAAAATCACGTAAAGGTGTCACTTGAGAGACGCCCTTCGCACCCACATGGATCACTCTGGTTTATGCCTCGGGATTGAAGCTTAGGAAATTCAATTTCGGTTTATCTAACAAAGATCGTGTAACAAAAAAAATGCTGCAATGCTATCTAAATCTAATGGCTTCGTTGTCTCAGCGGCAAAATTTCTCTGCGATTTTACCCGGCCAATCAACTTCGGGTTTGTGATTTTTCGTTCTCTCTCGCCAGCGTTGCGCATCCTATAGCGCCGGCAACACCTAGAGCGACAACAAAATTTGATAAATTTTGCTATCGTAGGAGGTCAGCTTAGTAGACGCGGTGATAAAGAATTACAAACCTCTTTTTCGCTTGAGGATTGATGGTGATAACGAGTAATTCGGGCTGGGCCGTCGAATAATTGTACGAGGGGCTCGGACGAGCTGAATGTCCGAGCAGTGGGGGCATGGTGCCGCCGGGGCTGTGGAGAAGGTGTAAGGCCTGCATCTCGCATCCGTCGGTGGTAAGCTAAGGTTTCGTTTCTTGGACGAGCAGGGCCATCGAAAATAACTGGTGGCGGTAGGGGTACTGGCCCCGGTCGTGGTAATGACGAGTCTAACGCCTGTGAGGACGGCGCCTTTTTTGACTTGGAAGATGCCTGGTATTGTCCTCGAATAAATTCGTTGGATTCAGCAAGCCTTGTAGGAGCGTCGAAGATGTCGAAGATGGGTTGTATAGATATTTCTTCGACCTCCTCCTCGACGAGGCCGAGTGGAGAGAGAACTGCTGCCTGGGTAGCAGAGGATGAGTGGAGCAGCCGGCTTGACCGAGCAATAGAAGATAGCGCTCGACGGTTGGCTGTGAGGGCAGACATGTCGACAAGGATTAGGAGATTGAACCAAGAGGTCAAGACGTAGACTTTATATAATCCAAGAGGATAGTTCCCCAGATTCATACTACACAGTAGTATTTTTTTGAGAGACTCCATGGAAAATCCTCGCTGCGCTTTTGGAGTGTATGGGGAAATGCGACTAAAGCAGGAAAAGAGCGACGAGATGTAGCTCCTAAATTGATTGACGTTCCATCTGATCTGTAGCAGCACAGTTCCTGTGAGAGGATAAAAAGACAATCCTCCAGGCGATACGCATAATAATAAACATGAGCGCCCAATTAGGTGCAGACTGCAGGTAGATGGCTCGGGCTGATACGATCAATCTTCAGTAATCGGTGACCTCTTCACATCCCGAGAGAGATGTGCGGACATGATGCGGCGTTAGAGGAGAGAACGCATCCTGCTATCATGTCAGCGCTGTAAAACGTCCTTGGGCAGTCAATTCTTGGCAATTTCGTCACAAGAAGAAGACATTTACTCGGCTGGCGGACATGTCATTCAAGATGAAAAACAGGCACCAACTTTGTCGCGCAATCGGCGCCTTGTTCGGTGAAATGGTTTCCGGGATAGTGAGCGCTGCCCGAGGCTTTGCTTCCAAGAGGGGTCAGTCGAGTGGGTAGGCAGCTGCTAGTTGTGCATGGTCACCACTCAAACGCCACCAGAATTTCAAACCGTAGTCGTCATGAGTGGGGGTGAAGGCTTCAAAACTACACGGTCAAAAATAAAATGTGGTCTGCAAATCGATAGTTGTGGGTAATGTCGACGGCTGAGGGTAGATATATGCCCACAGAGATGGAAACAAGTCTTCAAAAGCCTAATTGTCAGCCAATCACAATGTTATTCCCGAGATTCAGCAATGTTATTTGAGAGGATGATCTGAAAGACCTGCGTGAGACCCATGCACAGCAAAAGAAGAGACAACAGGATAGTCCGTTTCTCAAAGGACTCGTTGTAAAAGCCACATGGCAGACTGCCGTCAATCCAGAGACCGGTAGATGGAATTAAGATTAAATATTGTCGGAACCAGAGCAATGGAGTTGAGAATAATTCGATTTCGAACGAAGGACCGAAGACGAAATCGCTGAGTACTTCGTGACCTCCACGTACACCTCGCCGGTCCCCTTGGACGAATGACTTCCAGTGGAGGCGGGATCGACCTTCCGGGTGGGCCGTTGAGCTCGAAGTAATATACCGGGCTTTGCGGGATCAAACCCAGTGACACTCAGATTCTAATCCAAGGAGTACACAATACGCCCTTTCGTGCACTGCTATCCTTTGCGAGCTGTGGATCAGGTAGACTAGCCAGAGAATCCAGATTCCACCGTCGACGGCTCGTCGTCGTCGGGGTCGGTGAGAGTCAAGAGTCGGATACCGTGTGAATATCTCCGATTGCGGTTATGTGCTATAAATAACACTGCCTCAACCTTCAACAACTCTGCAGCAACTTGGCAGCAACCTGCGTTTTCGCCTCCTCGAATCACGCCTTCTGTTTTGTTGGAATCTTACTCTTTCATTGTATTATGCTCCAATTTCCTGACAAGCAGCAGGATAAAGCTGAACATAGACAAGTATTATTCTTTTGCCCATGGGTCTCTTGGATAAATTTTTGGTGCTGTACTCTTCACTGTTTCACAAGAAGCGGTTCTTCTCACTAATATTATTGATTATAGACGAATTATATTTCATTTCCTATCATTCCGGGTCCTTAATTTACCAGGTTCATCGAGCAGTCACTGTAATCGCAAGCTGAAGGCAGCCATTGGCCATGCTGAAAACATGCTGCCTACACGTGTTGCGTGACCTCTCCTAAAACTGACTTGCAGCTGCACATATTGTTATTGCGACAGGACTGCGCGTGTCTCCATCTCGTTTCATCTCCAACGCATGAGGTCGTTGTGTCGACTGCTCAAATAGCCACCGCCTGACGAAGTTTATTCCTTCAATTTTACCATTCTCACCTCACAATGTCGCCACACCTAGGGGACCCCGACACAGAGATCCGCTCTTTACCGCAGTGCGGTTTCGGAGCGGAAGTCGACTTTGATTCGTTGATTACCGCCAACCACTTTCTCTTCCGTGTGTACACTCCGAAAGAAAGATCACCATTTGCCGATGATACAGAGCCCTTCTTTCTTGCCCCAAAGTTCGATGAACAAGTCGCTCGCTCTCCCGTTGATCTTCCAAAGATCAAGTTCTCTGAACCTGTAATCGGTTCTTACGCCGAGGTCGCACGACATATGGAATGGACGACAAGAACATCGTCATCTTACATCTCGACTTCGTTTAGCTTCAGTTGGTCAATCTGGGAAGCTGTGAGACGTTATCATCAAGGCATCAAGAAGGACGTTGAAATCGCTGTCATCGATGCAAATGCACTCGGAGGTCGAGCAGCTACTGCCGTTCAGCTGCTGCAAAAAGTTCCCCGGCAGAGTGAGTCTTTTCTTCTCGAAATCTTTCCTTTCTGATTTTTGGAACACTAGACAAAACGAGCAATTTTGGAAATGGCAACGTTTCTCGCATGATTCCCAGTCCGTCCTCGTGTACGGGATGATTCCTCGGACAGCCGTCCTTGCTTCAATCCCACTGCTTCAGATTCTTCGAAGGATGCCATCCTATTTCTTGCGTAATGACATACAAGTCATCACGGAAATCCTTTGGATCAGGTTGCCTGGGATTACCGATTTCGCAAGCTCAGTTATCGCCAATTTGCCAAGACATGTCGAAATTATTCCTCGGACGACATCCAGAGGTTCGCCTACGAGATTCGACGGCGGTGCCGTCCGACTCGCCTTATCATTCTGCGACCATTCTTGCATCGTGCGATCCAGCATGACTTCGACGTCGCAATCTCTTATCTCCGCACCCTTGCCATTGCAATTTCTGAGTGGCCTAGCGGTTCCTGGGTGCGGGATCACGTTGAAGTCCGGCAAATCATCGATTCCATGGTCCTTGCACTTGGGAGGAACTCAGAGAGAAGTACTCTCTCGATAAAGAGGAGGAAATCGCCCGTTTGCATGTTGTCATTGATGATTTGGAAGAGAGCATCAGGACCAGCAACCATGGAACGTTAACATATAATATTCACTCCGTGGAGGATTCCGATGAATATTCTGAAGCTGAATCCGAGGAGCCTGATGAGCCTACACTCGTGACAATTGAACTCCTTCCAAATGTACACCGAAAACCATCCCTCGACCTGCCCGTTGCAGTTGAGCCCCGAAGCCCAGTCATCTTTCAAACTCCAATCACTCCGCCGGAGTCTCCCCGTGCCTCTCTGTTCGTCACAGCTCCGCTTGGCGCCGATATCCCCACCCCAATCTTCGTTAAGGCTGTGAAGGCGGACGCACAAGTCGGCCAGGTGCCCGAGGCTTTATCCTCCAAGACTTCGCTATCCTCGGAGGGGCCGGCATCGCCCCCGCCTACACCACCTCCACGCTCGCCTGTCTTTCAACCTGCCCAGATTGTGCTTGGTGATGCCTTGGTTCTGCACGAGGCGAAGGTTTCCTTCAACCATGCCGAGGATGAACAACGTACTGTCGAACATTCTACGGAGGCAACGGAGGAACCGCCGTTTATGGCTGCTGGGGTAGAGGAAAGGCGAATCGACAGCGTTGCCCAGATTGAGTTTGCTCGAGATGAAAACAAAGGTGACGAAGATGAAACCGACCAAGAGCACAGCATGGAGGACGAAGACCTCGTCCCAGCATCCCCAATTGATTCATGGGTCGCAATTCGTCCTCGTCTCTCCTCTTTCACTTATTCTAGGTCCTCACGTTCATCCATTGCTTCGATGGAAACGCTATGCGAACCCATAGACTTTCCACTAAAGCGGCTCTCGCGTGCCAGCACCGAGTCATTCGAATTCATTCCTCCATTTTCTTCCTTCCGGTCGTTTGGAATGGCCTCAAGGACAGTGTCCTTCTCCGAGCCCTTATCAAGACCTCCATTGTCACCAGCTACCGACCCTTTGGCCCTCCCTTTACCGCCTTCACCGAAGCTCTCGCTCGAATCGCCATCAGAGTCGCCTGCTCGTTCTAGGTGCTCGTCGTCAGCATCGTCTTCGTCAGTACAATCGGTATCTGAGGTCTCACCCGTCCACCTCCAAGACAACTCGTCCTCAACGCAGTCATTGTCTCCGATCACTCCAGCCCTTGCTCTAGAAACACCCTCAGCTTCGCAGTCTCCAGCACCATCATCACCCTCGTCAACGGTGACGACCCGGTCGTCGTCCCCAATCACTCCAGCTCTTCCGTTGGAACCTTCGTCTTCACAGTCTTCTTCGTTATCGTCATCATCCTGGGCCTCATCACCGACGCCAATTCTCCCACTGGGCCTTCGAGTTCACTTGCCAATTTTACCTGCTGCCTTAATAATCCCACCCAAACGGCGTATCAGTCTACTTTCTCCTCTACCAGCGCAACTCGAAGTTGACGACGAAGACGACGACGATACTGATAGCATCGGGTCAATATCAGTCACGGATACTGCGTCGTACCTCGTCACTGGTTTCTTGGTTGGCGCTTTCTCACTCTGTTCCTATTCTCGACACAACGCAGGGCGTTGTTGTCTTGACTTGAGCATCCTGCAGATGGCTTTTCAGTCGACATTATCTGCAAATTTCAATATATTTATCCACTTCGAGACTGGCCATTTCGTTCAGAATCACATCTATTGTTGTAGGAATTATCGTCAAACTGCTTTGTTCTCTGCTTTGTTCCTCAACTTGCTATCACCAGTTTCCACCATATAGACGTATTGTACAGTAGTTCATACATGTATTACCACCCACTCTGTTGTACATATACATAGGAATAACAATTATGGAAAAAAATATGCAGTTATGCCTTCCTATCCCGTTCGAATCACTTACGAACGGCATAAATAAACCCATCATATCCCTTCTCGCCGACGGTAGACATAGTGGTAGCTTCCACCTCCTTGTCATCCTTGAGAGCGTGTAGGAGCTCGCGTACACCTTCCACATTGGCGTCCGAATATTCCGGGTCGGCGACGCGACCATAACGGACCACGTTGTCGACGATCTGCAGATACGAAACGATCGTGATTTATATGAACGTCGTGTGATGATGAAGGGGCTTAGAAACATACAATGACTCCTCCAGGCCGAACGAGTCGCTTTGCCTCGTTGAGGTATATGAGATTCGACGGTTTGTCAGCGTCGATGAACACGAGATCAAATGGTTGTTCAGGGTGCAGCTGCACCAACGACTGGGCCGCAGGCCCAACGATAACAGTTATTCGGTCGGAGTACCCAGCTAGTTTGAAGTTCTCTTTGGCGACCTTTGAATTAGAAACGTTCAATTACGCAGAAACATAGAAAGATTAAGCAGACTTGACAGATACCTCTGCATGGTGTGTATTTAGTTCGAGAGTGATGATGCTTCCATCTGAAGGAGGGCGCGAGCAATCCACACAGTGGAGTAACTAGCCGAGACGGAAAACGGTCAGCACGCAACACCAGACTCGGATAACGTTTACATGCCCTCCCAAAGTACCAACTTCTAACACTCTCTTTGCACCTAAGGATTTGACGAGCAGGCTTAAGAACCTGCCTTGCGCAGGAGATACTGCAATATCTGGAAGCCCCTGCTCATTGTTGTTCTTCGCGATGGCGTCGAAGGTACTGTCCTGCGGGATCAGAAAGGAATTGTGATATTCATCGGACCGTGTCCAATCCTCAAGCGATGTGGGTTTATGGGTTTGTCTGCCTGCCATTTAGCAATCGCGGGGAATAGGGCAGGGAAAGATAGGGTATCAAGAATGGACAAGAAGGATGACTCGTTGCAGAGATAGGATAAAAATAATCTGATTAGATCGGAGCCTGTTGTTATGACGTGCTCTTGTATCACGATGTAGTGACGCGAATCTTCAATCCATTCGTGCCAGTGGCCCGCATGTGCATCGCCCTTTTCATAATACCCATTCACGCACCCTCCGTGCCTCAGCAGCTCTCCGTTCCACAACCTCCTTAACCTTGGGACCCCATAGTTGCTCTGGACTTGTTGCTGGAGATCCATCTGGATTCCAACATGTCCGCACATGCTTTTCCGCATCATTTAGCTCAAAAACGACACAATTATCGATGCCCAAAGCCCGAGTTGGATCCCATCTAACGAGGGCGGGCCTGTTGGGGACATCGAAAGGTGGGATGACCGAGCGACCCTGGTATAAGTCTTCGAAGATGAGAGCCACGTCGTCCTCATCTATTGGAAGTTTGCTGTGTAACGAGTCAGTATGAAAATATTCACAAGAAAAAATATATCAGGCGCACTTAATTGGATGTCCAGTTATCTTGGTTTCTCGATGCAATAAGTCTCTATACAGCCTTTCGTAAAGCTTCCTCCTGTTCTTTATCGGTAAAGGGTTTGCAATTGGCTTTCCAGCAAGGTCGCAAAGAATATAGGTGGCGATATTGAGCCCAAAGATTGCAGGAAGAGGGCCCAATACTGGGAGAATGCGAACCCGGAAGTCATCGAAGACTCCAAGCTCCTTTACAGGCCCTTTCTGAAACTCCTCTTCAGGTAGCGGAAGAAGTTTGACGTCCCCAGGTACCTCAGTGGAGTATACGACTGGAATGCCGGAGTCAACACCTAAGACTCGCAGACGTCGGCGAACGGACCTGGCAAGGGGGTCGTATATCGTGTAGGATATGTCGCTGATCTGAATTCTGGTGGGATCGCACTTCGCGCCTGCTCCCATTGAAGAGAATACCTGCATATATAGTCAGAGACGTCAAGGTAGGAACGGGGTAAACATCACCTTAATCTTATTATCGTGACAATATTGAAGGAGATCTACTTTTGTCTGGATATTGTCGATAGCATCTTTTAGTCACGGTCAGATCATATATCGTGGCAGTCTAAAATTTAGTATCTCACCTATGACCCAGTCAGCGTCTGCTAGCAGAAGTCCGCCTTCCTCTTTTCGCCAGATCTCTATTCGTGAATCTACATCAACCCATTTGGCAAATTTCTTCAAAGCCTTTTCTATGCATTTCACTTTTGGTGTGCCCACGTCATCAAGACCAGCTGTCGCGTGCCTGTTCAGCGAGGAGAGAGTAACGTAGTCAAAATCGACTAGTCGAATGTTAGATATTCCTCTAGAAATTAAGGCGTAAGCTCAAAACCAAGCCACGAGCTGGAAAAACAAATACCTACGATCGGACAAGCATGACAGCAGCCCAACTTCCAACGCCTCCACACCCAACGACGACGACCCGACCTTTTCGTACCTTCGCCATGCCATCCTCTCCGAAGAACGCGTAGTTTCTCGCCAATTGTTCTCGTTTTAACTCCTCGTCGTAGTGCAAAATACTATCGACTTTAATGGAGTCTATGCTGCTTTGAAGCTGCGTGGCCTGGGCCATTGGTTCAAATTCCTCTGGACTCTCTTCGCCCAACGACGAATCTTGGGCTGCAATGGACCGTCGCACTTCTTCGTCAAGTTCCCGTCTCCGGGCTCGCTTTGCATGTGTATGATATGCATGTACCAAGCCAGCTGTTGCTAGTGATGCAGCAAGTGTAGTCGCTATGAGTTGTGCCCTATGAGAGAGGTTTAGAGAGGTCATGGATGTCTGCCTATGTCTGCGTCAACGGAACCAAATTCAAAAACAAAGTTTGGATTCCCACGTATATTTTGTCTTCATCTCAATTACTTGCAGCTGATGTCGGTGATAGGTACTCTTGCCTTGTTCTTGCCTTCCATTATACATCGGATCACTCTATATTTTGATTGTAATTGAACACTGGATGTGACATCGATTATTTTTCCATGGCGTCGCAATCAGCTTCACTTGGGTCTCCCAACCAACCCTCTGCGAACGAAATGTGGGCAAAAATATTCTTGTAGGCTTGCTGTATTTTAGCTGATCCAGGATTTCCAGAGTGTCTAAGGTGGCTGTTTTAGATCATTCGCCTTCTTCTAGTGCCCAACCCTCTTTGTTCGCCCTCGTCATTGGCATTAATGACTACCTGCACTGCGGTCCTTATATCCATAATCTAAAGGGGTCTATATCTGACGCTGAAGATGTCTTGGATGTTCTTACTAAAAGATTTCATGTTCCAGACGAACATATCTTCCGGCTCTTCAATGATCAGGCTACGCGGGACAATATCGTGAACCGTATTCAAGCCCTGGCCGAAGACGAGCGCATCGCATTCGGCGATGCAATTGTTATTTATTATGCAGGGCATGGGTCAGAGGCGAAAGCTCCACGAAACGTGTCGCTGGCAGACAAGATACAGCTCCTCCTACCTTACGACTTCGATCCACAGGGCAGCCTCGACAAACACGTACAGGGCATTCCAGACTTTACACTTGCTGCCATGCTTAAAAACCTTGCTGATGCCAAAGGAAACAATATCGTGCGCCACATTCCTAAACTCTCTTAGCAGAGAAGGATCTAACAAGTATTTGCATATAGATAGTCATCTTCGACAGTTGTCATTCCGGCTCAGGTACCAGGCATGACAACTCATCTGCTGAGATTGCTCGTGGTGTCGATCTCTCACTTGGTTATGAAGTACCTCTTTTACTTTATGAAGAGATCATTGGAAATAGCCGCGTCGCGACAATCTCAAAATCTGACCAGAACGCTGGCTTAGCTTCGCATGTTCTGTTGGCGGCTTGCTCAAAGGACGAAGTTGCGTACGAAGATAGCCGTCGTGGTCGGTTTACGAAAGCGCTGACAGCATCCCTTCGAGAAGAGCCGATTGGAAATATTACATATCGGCAACTGATCGAAATGTTGAAAGTTGACGGGTAGGCATATATCTTTTCTTACCAGCAAACGGAGGTTAATCGTCACAGTGTCTACCCTTCTTAGACAAACACCACAGTGCGAAGGCGCGTACGACAACCGCATTATATTCACGAACAATGCCCCAAACCACATTCCCATGTTATATCCGTTAAAACTTGACCGAGGAACTGTCCTGTTACAAGCCGGACAAGTCCATGGAGTGGTAAATGGCTCACTCTTCAACATTTTTTCTACCAAAGATATGTCCGCTGGGCCTCTTGGGAGCCTCGTTGCCCACGACGTGCGGCCCCTCTCCACAGTCATGCACAGGCTCAGCGATGCAGCAATGTTTCGGATCCCATCTGTAGCATGGGCTCTGCAGACGCATACAGGTGAAGACGCCAAGGTGAACATGCTTATTCCTGCCGAACAACACTTCTTGCCTGTCATCCAAAGGATACGAGAGGCTGGAAATAGGACAATGATCCGACTTGTTGAAGACCAGAGCCACGAGATTGCTGTGGTACAAGCAGGCAGTAGTGCTTCGTTTGTCCTCTCTGACAAGATTTGTTGCGAGAATAATATTCGATGCCTCCCCTTCAGTGCCTCGTTTGACACTGACGAGATTTATTCCGTCCTTTCGCATGCCGCCCTCTTTTTTTGGGATCTCCGACGACTAGGAAAGAATTCTACGCCCCTCGTCTCTCTCGAAGCATACCAGATTGTTGCTGATGATAGTTTGGACCAATTACATGCTGGATCCATATTCAAAACTGTCGGCGAAAATTTGAATGACGGAAGTGTCATCAGGATTTCGCTGCAGGATGGCACTGAAACCAAGTATGGATTCAAACTCAAGAACCTTGGTAGTCAGCCATTCTACGCATGGCTTTTCAGTTTCAATATGTCAAATCTTAGTGTTGGTGTGTTTAAGTGTTGCCCTTTCTTAATACCTGACATTAACACCATTTATTCTTAGGTATTCTTTACAAGCCGAACATTCGCGATCCATCTCTACCGCCTGGCGGTGACCTAACAATCGGCTATGGCTCTGGTGGGGCCCGACCGTTGTCATTCCAGCAACATCAAGGACTGGACGTCGAGGTCACCTACTTAACAGCTGTCTTTACACCCGCATTTGTCGATCTGTCTCATCTCGAGAGATACGAGCTGATGAAATCCACTGGTCGTGCGTCAGTGATTTCCAAGCGAACTGAGCGACACGTGTGGGGCACGCTTCAAGTCCCTATTGTCTATGATTGGATGAACAACCCCAGCAAAGCAAACTAAACCCACTAGCATTATTAAATCACAATGGAGGTGAGTAACAACCTACTTTATTGTCCTGTCATTGATCTTTATAATGTGTAGCTGTGAAGAGTTGGCATGGTTGTGACTCAGCGTTCTGGTGAAATTGAATGTTAATGTTAAGCAATTTAAACCGTCACGAGTTCTATCCATAATTATATTCTCGGCATCGGCCTGAACCCTTCGTATGAGCACAGATCAGATTGCGATTTTGATCCAGAGCATCCTTCCTCCAAGACGACATATCGCACTACTGTCAGAGCGCGAATATATCCTGAGGACCTCCGGATTTTCTTGAAAGGTCGGAATAGACTGTTTAGTGAATGTGACTGTCGTTCTGATCAGGAATTTCAGAAGCGCCAAATACCCGGCTTGTTGAACTTATAAGAGATACCACGATCAACCTGTCACTTTGTTATGGATTTAAGACAACCGAGGCTGCTATTTCTCGCTGCCTCTGCAAGTGACCTGGCTGGATCGGATGTAGCTCCTGTACGCATCATGGGAACCCCGAAGATCACCCATTCCGGTTTTCCCTGGTTCACGGCAATTATGGTTGCCTCCGTAAAATATCGTCTCGCGAGTGGTGACATAGAGGGGACCATCAAATATATCGAAGAGTCTCGAGCAAAATTCTGGACACATATACGCGGCTTCCGAGAGCCCTTCCATCTCTTACCATCGCCTTTTGGCCTTGTTCTCAAAATCGGCTGCGACACTTCGACAACGGGGGTTGGAGGATGCTCTTAACCACGGGTCACCGTATCTACCACTTGCAGACACCGACCCTGACATACGTCAAGCACTCGATGGTTGGTACCGCACTTTGGATCAAATTCGTACTGTACCGGGATACGAGCGCTTTAATATGCCAGTCATCATGCCAGAAATCATGGCTGTCTCTAAAAATGGACCAGTTGTGATTGTAGGCGCATACCATGGCTTCAGTGATGCCTATGCAGTCATCTTGTCCGATCCTCGATCCCCTCCACAATACCTTGAGTTACCGATCGCAGAAGAAAAGCTGAATGTTATGCACACGAAATTTGAGGAAATTTTGAGACGGCAGGGGAACTCAGCTCTGCTCGAACAGCGCGAGCACTCTGACACAGAGACACTCCTCCATGACGTCCTCACAGATCTATGGATTTATATTTGTGAACCGATTGTAAAACATATGGGTCTTCAGGAAAGTGGGACTCAATTTTTTGACGTACAGTAAATCGAAGGTCTGACTATCCCTCTACCAGGCTGATGTTTCTCCACCTCGAGTCTGGTGGTGCGCCATTGGCGAGTTGGAAAAAATGCCCATTCATGCTGCCGGCCTCCATCCATCGGGACCATGCCTTGACGATTTTGTCATCTCTTCCTACACTCCAACGCTTAATTCCCTACTTGACGCAAGAGCACGAGCTCGAGTCTCGCCATCCTCGACAAACAAAGTTCTTATTGTCGCCCAGCCAGAGACACCTGGCCTTCCCTTCCTCCCCAATGCAGCACTCGAAAGAGAGGAGATATGCAAGATCGTACCTGAGGACCTTCTTGTCCCATTGACTAGAAACGCCAAAGAGAATGACGGCTCCGAGTGCACTCTTGAGGCAGTCGTCTCGGCGCTTTCTGAAGCTTCCGTTGCCCACTTCGCCTGTCATGGAGCTGCATCACGAGAGCATCCACTTGAGAGTGCATTATTTCTCTACGACGGAGACCTTACGGTTGCTCGAATTTTATATACGGAGATGCCTCATGCATCCATTGCATTCCTCAGTGCTTGTCATGGCTCTGCAACCGATCCTTTTCGGCCTGATCAGGTAGTGAGTCTTGCTACCGGAATGCTTGAAGCGGGATTTCAGACTGTCATTGCCGCCTTATGGTATGTCTTCTAGCTGCCTCCTGCTTCGCATGAGTCACTAAAAAAATGTAGGTCCATGGAGGACAAAGTTGGGCCTGAGTTGGCCAGAGATGTCTATACAACTTTGTTCATTGAAGGCAGCCCTCGGCCTGACCGGGTCGCATTCGCATTGCATAAAGCTTTGATAAATCTGCGCAAAAAGCATACACGCCTTCTTTCATGGGTACCTTTTGTGCATATTGGTGTGTAGGATAGACAGAGGTAATTTCAATGGAACTATCGTTGAAGGAGATTTATTAATGGGTACCACATACATGTTTTAATCCTGGGTCAGCCACAGCTACATGAATTAGTCAATGTGCACTATACATCCCAGATCTGGAGGACTGGCAAGTTACAGTGAAAGACATCTTGACAGTATGAATGAGAATAGCTCGGCAAGGAATTGGCCAGTCGTTTTTCTATAAGATGGAATCGATGCGGTCACTTGATGCTTGCCACTATGAGTTTATGAGCCTGACGTGGTCTGTGAACTAGAAAGGATGTGAAGAATTGCGGCTGATGTCTTTCAGGCCACGGTAGGGAGAGAAGGTAGATTTGAAAGGAATTTTAGCATATTTTATGTCCAATTCCAGACCGCCCGAACTCGCAGTGAGATCAAGCTCATTGAGTGTTGGACCAGTTTGAGGCCTGGTAAAAGATACGGCGACGCGTTTGAGGGTTGCTACTCCAGGCAACCCACGCTGTCTTTCAAGGATGAAATTTGTGAGCTGATCATCTGTAAAGTCGGCTCCGACGTGACATTCGAATTCCTGTAAATCAGAGCATAAATAGCTTCCGTGCTCATCTGGATGGGATAACTGTGCCAGGAATTGGTCGCTCAGAAGAACCTTTTCTGGTCGATTATTGACATTCCCAGTGCTTGATGGCCGGATGGACAAGGATTTCAAATCGGGACAACCACGAAGGACGACTAGCAAGTGTTCTGGTTTTAGGAGACGTCCGTCTGTGATGAACGAATGAACGACAGAATGTTTGAGCAGTGGTAGAATTGTGCATTCCATCGACCAGCCTTGGCTTCTGCGGTATTCGAGGTGTCGTAAAGCTGGTGCTTCTAAAACAGTGAAAAAATGAGACAAGTCGTGCTCCCACTCGCGTATTGATAGCTTCGTGAGGGACGGGAGATGATTGGTTTATCAAATTCAGGGATCTGGTCAGCGCGCATTCCTCTCGTCGACACATCCAAGCGACAGCTGACGAGGTTCTCGCAACGCCGGAGCATTATTCCTATGCCAGCAACAGACGTAGAAATGTCCTCGATTGTAATTCGTGTCAAATACTCCCAATTGATCGGGAACTTGAAGAAATTTCTTCCAACACCGATAAAAGAGACCTCCTTTAACCGCGGTGCGTTAAGAATACCGTCGTCTTCTGTCCAGTTTACTGCCGATCGAAATGGGCCACTAGTAAGCGATAAGGAAAGGGAGTGCAGTGATGGAAGTTCGGATCCATGTACTGTGGCAAGGAAGTGGTCCATGTCGTCAATCGATGTACAAATATCGATGTTCCTCCACCTATAAGAAACACCTAGGATGGCATCAAGAAAAGTTCTACAGAAATTTTCTTTCCCATACTGAGTATCTCGTTCGTCCAAGGATATGTTGAGTGGGTACCCGCCAGACCTGTCCAGCCACTTGACGACTAGAGCCGAACATTGTCTTGCAATACCCAACGCGAAAGCATCGTAATCCTCATTCACGGCTTCTCTGGCTTCGTTAATGTGCGGGTTGTTCAAAGGAACGGGGATGTGAATTGATTGCCAAAGCCGAGGCGTCGCAAGAGCGATTTCTCGCCATGTGCGACAGACGTGAGTAAGCAAGGTTGGGGCTTCATCGCTAGACATGGTCGCATTATGAGTGGACGGTAAGCAGGACACAAATATCTCTTGTAGGATGTCGGTTGGAAGGTGTCGTACAGGCGAGATGAGAGCCCGATGTTCCTCGACCTCCAGAGATATCTCGTCGAAGAGAGACTGAATCCTTTGCAACTCTATTCCCAAGACTCGTAGTTTATCTTCTTTCTCAGACAGAATGCTCTTGATGTGAGTGATTTCGACCTCTTTAGGAACATAATTGGTTCCAAAGTGGTGGCGGAAAGGGGATGGCGAAGACATGCTAAGGAGCTGCCTGTAGCGTTCTGTGTAGGTGTGATCGTGGGGTTACAGTTCCAATGGATTTGAATAGAGTCGTTCTTGAGTTAAATTTATTCAAGTTCCATTCGACAACTCTCCTTGACATGTCGATGCGACTTTATCGGCATGTCTCTGTCCACCAGCTTCAAGCCACAGGCTGTCAGAGACAGCTCCGGGTGTTCAGTCGTAATACGACGCCGTCATGTCGCACCCACTCGAATGTCATGGATTCTAGGCAAGGGAGGCATGGTCAACTGTTATCTGAAGAGAGAAGGGGCATTTCTTACCACTTACCTAGGCTTTCCTCCCACCTGTAGGTCCTATACCGTGGGTAGACAGTTCAATTAGATCTAAATATCAATCATAAATATAAGAGGAGATATAGATGCGGTTAGAACTAGGAGAGGCAGTTGAGAACTGTAAAACCGATGAAAGGGCTTGGGCAAGAAGGTTGTTCACTGAGAGCACAAGCAGGTGGGATGCCGGCCCGAAATTTCTTATGTAATGGAAAATCGACAACTATCAACAAGTTCTGAAGAAACCTCATTGACGTTGTGAGGCTGCTGTGAGGCGTCAAGTATCAGCACATTACAGGCTCTTGCTACAGAGCATTGGCTATCCAACCAAGAAATATATGCCTATGCAATTCTGCAATAACTTGTACTCCTCCGATTAGTTCATTTCCACAGGTGAGGTTCACTTTTTCATCGAAATATTGTATGATGTGCACCCATCTACACATCTAACTAGATCTGTTGTGCTCTTCGTCTTCATTTTCAAGTTTCCTGGTCCAAAAGGTCTGGCGTCTCTGGACTGTCACGATATTTCATCGGATCTAGTCGCCATGAATTCAACACACCCCATCAGCGCTGCCCAGAGCCACAGCAACAGAGAAACAGTTGAAAGAGAGATCAATGACTGCGAGGAGGAGATGTTGGCCTTGGAAAGCGTCATAATTGGGCTGAAGCACAAACGCCTCGCTCTCAACCAAAAACTGAATAGCACGGCCCCCATTATATCGATGCTCCCGTTGGACGTCATTTCCGAAATCTTCTTCCTTGTGTACGACTCTCAGGACAAGCGAAATTTCAACGCACTTCCGGCACCTTTCATTTTAGGGAGAATTTGCAAGGATTGGAGGCGGATTGTGTGGTCTACACCTCGATTGTGGAGTACCATCATGATACGTTTCTCATCAAAGAAGTACCCTGTTCAAGAGCAATTATTGAAAGAATGGTTTTCTCGCACCAGCAACTGCAAACTGCAACTATACCTTGACACATTGGATCGATGGGATCCGCCAGAAACCCTTTTTGATTTTTTTCAGACCTCTTATCCTCAGTGGAAATCGCTGGACACCTATGGGTTCATGGGATTTACCGCAACTCTACGCAAGCACTCCTTTCCATCTCTATCATCCCTCTGGCTCCGGGGTGAAAGGCATTTCGCCCTTGGTGGACCTCTCTTCGATTTTTCTCAGGCCCCACTCTTGCAATATTTTCACATTTGCGGTTATATGCCATACAACATCCGTACATCGCAGCTCTTGGGTCTTGAAATACCCATGGACCTCGCGCCATTTTTGTCCAATATGGTTAACGGTTCACTCAAATCCATCCAGTCTTTGAAAGTCAAGTTTATAGGGCTCAGCCGTGATTTGAACACTATTCCTGCCGCTCTGGCCTTTCTGCCCAGTCTCACGCGCTTATCACTTGCAGGAAGTCGACCTACCATTGCTAGAGTATTAGAGGCCATCATTGCACCTCGACTCCGAATCCTCGAATTTGATGCACCCAACCTAACAGGTGATGGTTACACCATTCCTTTGCTTGATAAGCTTCTGGAGTTGCAGACCAGGTCCAAGTGCCAATTATCGGAACTTACAATTGCCAATGTACTCATCACAGAGCCCCAGTGTATGAACACACTATGCTTGCTACCCACACTTACTCGGCTTTCTCTCAAGAATTTGGGTATATTCGCCCTTTCCGACGTTATGATCAACAAACTCAATCCCAGTGTATCTGCCCCCGACATGTATCCAACAACCTCTTTTCTTCCAAAATTGGTGGAATTTCATTATAGTGGTCCTATCAGCTTCACACCCAGAGCAATGACAGACATGCTTGAACAACGACTCCTCCTTTCGCCAAAGGACTGCCGACCTGCGAATGGTCCCAGATTCGAAAGACTTCAGCTTCTTGATATCAAATATGGAAACAAAATGTGGGGTTCAACAGACCCGAACATGTTGCAACAATTTTATCGACAATTGCCATCCTTATCAGCTCGTGGAACAACATTGAACATCATTTGGGATGGGACAGCCAACCCTGGTATCCCTCCTGGCTACTAGTTATGATAGCAATGCTCTGTAAAATTACTTGCTGCGATGTAAGATTCAAGTGCTGCCCACCTCATTTCTATGCCCTTTTCTTTTATTATTTGCGGTGTTTGTTTGTAGGACGGTAATTTCCAAGCTACGTTTCCGACTCTTTCCACTTTTATACCATGATCAACTCTTTTGTTTCTGCTTCGCCATCTTCGAAGAATCCTGTCGGGTTGGCTGGCCAATCATACTGCCGAAAAGTCGGAAAAGACCCAACCCAAACCCAAGTTTCTCAATTCCCATCATTCTTCGCCACAACCAATCCCATCTTCATCCACGCAGACCGAGCCAGTGAGCCACGCCATGTGCAACGAGAAGTGCCCACAGTTCTTGCTCTTCATCAGGAGCAACGTCCGGCAAAAAGGCTGGCGCTTATGACTGAGGCATTTATCGCAAACGACATTCGGAGTGGCTGAGGTGTCATTTTGTGCTGACATTCGACCCTCAATGTTGAGCATTTCGTTCGTCCAAGGATATGTCATGATCAAGTGGGCATCCGCCTGACCTCTAGCCACTTGACAGCGAGGCTGAACATTGCGCCGCGATACCTGACCCGAAAGCGTCGTAATCCTCATTATTCACAGCTTCACCGGCTTCATTGTGGTGCGGGTTGTTCAAAGGAACGGGGATTTGATTTGATTGCCAAAGCTGAGGCGTTGCAAGAGTAGTCAGTTCGATTAAGTCCAAATATCAATTAAGACATTAGAAGAGAAAAAACAGGTGCAATTAGAACTTCGTCAGAACAAGGCAAGGCAGTCGAGAACTGTAAAACCGACGGAAGGTTGTTCACCGCAGTGGTAAGTAGCGCGGCTTGCCAGAGAGGTTGGTTGGTTGGTTTATATAACCGGCGTGGTCCCAATATAGTGAACTGCCGGCCCAAAGGCACACATCATGAGACCTGTAAACTCAGAGGTGCCAGTGAGACGTCGAAGTCATCCTCGGGTTTGATGGGCCAACCACTATTCTTCAACTTGCAAAGAAGCTGGAGAACAGCCAAGGCTATCTCACCGCGGTGAGCATCGAACGTGTGGTTATTTATACAGGTTTTATCAGACCATTATTCTTTTCAAGCAAACTGTTTATAGTTCATCTTCGGTCTTCAGCATAATAATATTCACGAATCACGACAAAAACAACACAGCAAACATGAAATTTTGGGACATATGTAGACACTTATGGACATGCCAACACGCAGACGCTCTTGACCCGGAACTGATACAAAGAGATAAGGAGACACAACACGCAGACACTTGATGCCAATGCTTCGGACGAGTGTAAGTATCAGACAACATCCGCCGTCATGCGGCTGCAAAAAGCAAAAGTGGTTTGTGCCGGGGACGGACATGTCATTGGGAACCTAAAACGATGCAAAACAACGCATACATGCAGACACTCAAGCACGATACGCGACCACCCACAAACACGATGTGCAGACACATTCAAACGTCATGTGTAATCAGCGAGCCACAACGAGCGAAATTACGAAACGCCACCTAGTGGTATTTCACTTGTGCTGGAGACCTGAATTGACCACGACATGCTTGAACGATATTCGCAATTAGCCAGCTACAACGAACCAAAGGCCCAAGAGACATTCGCTTGCGCTGGGGACCAATACGCATACACAATTTGAGACACGCAGACACAATCAATATTGACATTCGCAATCAGCGCCTCGGCCAGGTTCGGTTGCAGGTACGCCACTCGACATATTCGCTATTCACATTTTTCTACCATGTAGACCTGCCTGCAGCGCCGATGACCGTATAAAGCACCCACCGCATGACGTCATCATTTCATCATGGGGGTCTGTGCACTGATGTCTCACACACAAGGACAGCGCGAAGGGAGAACGAGTGGCCGTTGGCGGTGACAAATGGTCGTTGGAAGATAGGAACACCAAGGACATATCAGCCCCACACCGAGAGACAACATGTAGACACGTCGGTACAGACAGATACCCTGACAATCACATACACTGCCGAGAATTGACCCTAGGGAGTGCAGAAAGACAATTGCAATCCGACAGCCACAACGAACGAAGTGTCAAGTGACACCCGCTTGTGCTGGGGACCCAAACGGACACACGCAGAACGGCAATCGCAATCCGACAGCCACAACGCCGAAGTGCCCCCAAGTGACACCCGCCTGTGCTGGGGACTCGAACGAAAACACGCAGAACGACATTCGCAATCAAACAGCCACAACGAAGGACGTGCCCCCCAAGTGACACTCGCTTGTGCTGAGGACCTGGAGTCTCACTGACTGTGTTTTCGGCGCGTTGAATCTTGATGATGGGCAGGTAGGAAAAGCTTCGCGGGTACCCTCTAGGCCTCGTAAAGTATACCGACGGAGGAGGCAACAATTTGGGCAACATAGCAGTGAGGATAACGGAGTCGCGTTCACCGGATAAGACTGTTGAACGTAGATAGGCGGGGGTGCGAACGAATGTTCCTTGCCCCTTGTTTGAGAGGAGTTGGACTCAACCTCCATTAGCAACTGAACAAGCCAGGATCCAGGAAGAGGAGTCCGGACCGAAAATTATGTAATGGAAAATCAACAACAAGTTCTCACAGTTTTTTCAGTCGCAAGAGCACATTTTGACGCCTATCCTATACATAGTGTCAGCACATTACAGACTATTGCTACATACTATCCAACCAAGAAATTCAGGCCTATACGAATCTCCAATATATACTTCTCCAGTTAGTTCATTTCTGTTAGATTTCATACTTCAATTCGTAGTGTAGTCACTCGTTCACACGTTTCAAACCCCGCTCGCTCGTAGTTCAACTCGCTCGCCCTCGTTTAGTTTCCTCAGTCGTTGTTATTCACGGCTGAGGTATGTCCCATTCGTTACATTTCATTTCACCTACTTACTGTACCTTCCATTTAGTCTAACTACACATCCTGTTAGGTACAGTCTAATGCTATAGTCGTTGTTATTCACGGCTGAGTCTAACTACACATCCTGTTAGGTTATGGGCCCCGCCGCCTAAAGGCTCCATTTAGACCAGCTACGACGTCCCGGAACACACTCGCTACCCCGGTCCCTCTCGCTCTCGTAACGACATCACGAACCCCCGCTCCAACGACACCTGCCACCCGTTTTCGTCAACGCCGACCGTGATACGCGACACGTCACACGTTGAATGGGCGACGACTCGGAAGCCACTCCGAAAATGGCCACGCGAACGCTCGGTTGGGATCTTCCTCATGCCGCGTCGACGTACTTCCCGAAATCGCAGGAGGACCGCCTCGAGAATGAGAACAACTATTATGTTTGGTCCATCCGAATGCGGACTGCCTATGAGGCCTGCGACCTATGGGAGATTATCAGTGGCACTGAGAAGAAGCCCGAGGACGACTCTAAGGATCTTGAAGCTATGAAGGAGTGGAGAAAGAAGGATAAGGCTGCTACTGCTTTGATGCACCAATGCATTAAGCCAGAACTTGTCGTCAAGGTTGCTACAATGGAAACTGCAAAGGATAAATGGGAGGTCTTTTCCTCAGAATTTGGCCAGACTGGTATTGGATCGCTCATGCTCTGGTTCCGCCGTCTCGTCACCCCGCTAGCCCCTGGGGGCGATATCTCCGCCCATGTTACTACTTTCCAGGAGGCTATTCGCCATCTCACTAATGCATCCTTTGATATGCCTGACTACGTCGCCGCCGCTCTCCTCATCTCTACCCTTCCAGCCAATCCTAAGGACTCGGAATCTTGGCACCACTATACCGTTGGGATGAAGCTCGATAAGACCACCACCCTCTCCTCCGTTATCAACAGTATACTCGAAGAGAAGCGTCGCCTCCAGACCTTCGAGATATCTGAAACCCAAAAGCAGGAAGCCACATACGCCGCTTTGGAGCAATCCGCTCGCAGCCGTGGCCGACCTTTTTGCTCTAACTGCAAGGTCGAAGGTCATACGACTGATAACTGCTGGGCGAAAGGGGGAGCTAAGGAAGGTCAGAGGCCGAAACGCAGGGGGAAAAAGAAGGGTAAAGCTAAGGGCAAGGAAAAGGCCCACAATACTACGGATGATGGAGACGAAGACGTGGAATCGAATCATGTAAAGTCGAATTGACATTTATGGCTACTGAAGCCACTTTTCTGCTTATCCTTCGAACGATTCTAAGTCTATTCAAACTCTCCTCAAGCGACGGAACTCTCCAGTTTCTGCAGACATATCGTTGAGCACGTCCACCATCCTTGATTCCGGAACATCATCTAGTATCCTCTCCGACCGCTCCGATTTCAATGAAATCATTCCTTCATCTGGCAAGATCTCTGGTTTTGGTAACGGATCTCGAAACATTGGAGGTCGCGGTACGGCATCCCTCATGGCTAAGCTACCGAAAGGTGGCGTCGCTAAACTCAACCTCAAGGACACCTGTTACGTGCCGGATTCAAATATCAATCTTATCTCGGTTCCACGTCTCGACGAAGCAAAATGTTATACCGTCTTTGGGAATGGTCAATGTGTCACCTTTCACAAGGATGATAACGGCCAATTTATCAAGGATATTATTGCTCGCGAAAAGGTAGTTCTCACCGGTACGAAGGGACCCGACCGTCTATATCACCCCAATATCACCTCTTCACCTAAAGAGACCTCGTATTCCACCAAACCTCTATCCGACCTTGAGAAATTACACCATCGTATGGGTCATCTCAACTATCCCTGTTAAGCCATGGTACGGAAAGGTCTAGCCACAGGAATTTCGCTATCTAAGCAGGATCTCAAAAGCGAGTCGCCAATATGCGCTGCTTGCATCCAAGGCAAGATGACAAGAGCTTCCTTCCCAGTCTCTAAGACGGATAGGAATCCAGAAATTCTTGGCCTCGTTCATTCGGATCTTTGGGGACCCGCGCCAGTTCGCTCCCTTCATAAAGGATCTCGATACACCATCACTTTCACCGACGATAATTCGCGCTGGGTATGGGTTTATTTCCTCCAACTCAAGAGTGAAGCCTTCGCTGCCTTCAAGCAGTGGCTCGCCGAAGTTGAGAAGGAAACCGGTAAAAAGCTCAAAGTCTTCAGAACAGATAATGGACCTGAATATATCACCAATGAATGGATCGCGTTTATGAAGGAACGAGGTATTCGATGGGAAACCACCTCCACTTATACACCGGAGCAAAATGGTATCTCCGAACGTCTCAATCAAACCATCTTTAATCGCGTCCGGACCGTCATCATCGACGGTGGTCTTCCTCTTTCATTCTGGGCTAAGGGTGTAGCCTATACTATCTGGCTCAAAAACCGGCAACCTGTTTCTGCTTTACCAAATCAAACCCCTTATGAGGTCTATCGCAAGAAGAAACCCGACTTATCTCGTGCGCATCGCTTCGGTTGCAGGGCATTCCTGTACAATAATACGCCTGGACGGAGTAAGCTTGATCCTCGAGCTGAAGAAGTTATTTTTCTAGGCTTTTCTACGACTCAAAAGGCTTGGGAGGTCTATTGTCCAAAGACGAAAAAGTGTGTCTTTTCGACGCATGTTCGCTTTGATGACTCAACAATCGGTAAATCTTTGCCACTTCTTCCGTCCGAGGGGGAGATAGATTATTCTGCTCTTCAAAGCAAATGCTCTCAGGACGAAGAAGAAGCACCTCCAAAAACCTCACCACCTCCTTCCTTGCCTCCTAAAGTCACCCCTTCAGTCAATCCTCCGCAAATTGCTGAAATCACTCCACTTCCTGCTCCTACTCCTGCTCCTAAACCCAAACGTGCTTATAACAAAAGACCTCTTCCACCTCCTCGTGAAATGCCTGCTCGAAAGGCTGCTAACCGAGAGAACCCTCCTGTTCCTTCATCCAGTTCAACCTCTGCTCAGTCATCAAATTCCTCCGTTCCATTCCCTAGTTCGGAATCTGATCCAACTGAAGATGATTCATCCTCTAACCCCATTCCAGGGGGAGAATCTTCTGAGGCTGAAGCAACCTTGATTACGGAACATGAAGACGATTGGAAGGACTTTGCTCATCACGTTTCCAGTGACGATCCACGTACGGTTGCAGAGGCGAAAGCTTCTCCTGACTGGCCTCACTGGGAAGCAGCCATGGAAAGAGAGCATGAAGCCATCCTTCGCCTGGGTACCTATTCCCTAGGTGAACTCCCTCCTGATCGCAAAGCGATCGGAAGCAAATGGGTATTCCGAAAGAAACGTGGGCTTAATGGTGAAACAATCTATAAAGCCCGTATCGTTGCTCAAGGATTCTCCCAAATTCCTGGAGTCGACTTCTTTCAGACCTACGCTCCTGTAGCGCGGATCGAAACCATTCGGCTCCTCATGGCTATCGCAGCTATCAATGATTGGGAATTTCATGTCGTGGATGTTGACTCTGCTTTTCTCAACAGTCTCATTCCGAAGGATCAAATCACCTACATGAAACAGCCACCTGGACTCACCGTCGAAGGAAAGGAAGACCTGGTTTGGATTCTCTTCAAGGCTCTTTATGGTCTCAAACAATCTGCTTACCTCTGGTACCAACGCCTTCTTGAGATCCTCACCAAACTTGGTTTTTCTGTCCTTAAATCTGATCCCTGTATCTTCATTCGACGATCTTCCACTGGTCTGACTATCATCTCTGCTCATGTTGATGACTTAGGTCTTTTCGCCACCTCAGTCACTGAGATTGAGCTTGTCAAATCCCAGATCCGAGAACATGTTTCCATCAAGGACCAAGGTGAAGCCAAAACTATTCTTGGTATGGATATCATTCGAGATCGCAAAAACCGAACCATCACCCTCTCTCATCGCCATCTCATCAACAAAGTTGTCAAGGACTTTAATATGCAAGAGGCGAAACCGGTTTACTCTCCCATGAATGCATCATCTCGCCTTTCTAAGGCTGACTCTCCTTCCTCACCTGAACAGAAACACGAGATGCACAATATCCCATACCAGGAAGCTGTAGGTTCTCTCATGCATATTGCTGTCAATACTCGTCCAGATATTGCATTTGCTGTCCAACAAGTTGCCCAATTCATGTCCAACCCAGGTCAACCTCACTGGAAGGCTGTCAAGCGCATTATTGCATACCTGAAGACCACTCAAAACCTTGCTCTCACTCTTGGAGGTCATGCATATTCCCGATTCACTGCTTCTCCCCTCATAGCCTATTCCGACTCGGACCATTGCAGCTCACGTGACCACGCTCGATCCATCTCTGGCTTTGGACTTTTCTATGGTCAAGGCGTATTCTCCTGGTCCGCAAAGAAACAAACCTCAACTGCCACTTCAACTGGCGAGGCTGAACTTTACGCAGGATTACGTGCTGGAACCGAAATCACCTGGATTTGTTCATTCCTGTTTGAGATCGGTCTTGAACAGCAATCTGCTACCACTCTCAAGATCGATAACAACTCCACCATTTCAATGATGGATCCACCTGCCAATATCCGACGTCTTGTAAAACATGTTCATATCTCTTTCTACTGGATTCGTGAAGCGGTTCAAGCTCAAGTTATTCACCCTACTCATATTCCTACCGACGACAACGTCGCCGACATTTTCACCAAGCCTCTTCCCATTTCTCGACACCAGAAACTCACTGAATTACTTGGATTTGTCGATCAACCCGATGCTCGTTGAGGGGGAGTGTTAGATTTCATACTTCAATTCGTAGTGTAGTCACTCGTTCACACGTTTCAAACCCTGCTCGCTCGTAGTTCAACTCGCTCGCCCTCGTTTAGTTTCCTCAGTCGTTGTTATTCACGGCTGAGGTATGTCCCATTCGTTACATTTCATTTCACCTACTTACTGTACCTTCCATTTAGTCTAACTACACATCCTGTTAGGTACAGTCTAATGCTATAGTCGTTGTTATTCACGGCTGAGTCTAACTACACATCCTGTTAATTTCCACAGGTGAGGGTTACTTTTTCATCGAAGCATATAATGATACACAAACCCATCTAGCTGCATCCTTTTTGTCTTCATTTTTCCCGGTCCAAAAGGTCTAGCGACTCTGGACTGTCACGATATTTCGTTTGATATAGTAGCCATGAGTTCGATACACCCCATCAGTGCTGCCCAGAGCCACAGCAACAGAGAAACAGTTGAAAGGGAGATCATTGACTGTGAGGAGGAAATGCTGGCTCTGGAGAGCGTCATTATTGGGCTGAAGCACAAACGCCTCGCTCTCAACCAAAAGCTAAATGGCACCACCCCCATTATATCGATGCTCCCGTTGGACGTCATTTCCGAAATCTTCTTCCTTGTTTATGATTCTCAGGACAAGCGAAATTTTAGCGTGCTTCCGGCACCTTTCATTTTAGGGAGAACTTGCAAGGATTGGAGGCGGATTGTGTGGTCTACACCTCGATTATGGAGTACCATCATGATTCGCTTCTCATCGAATAAGTACTTTGCTCAAGAGCAATTGTTGAAAGAATGGTTTTCTCGCACCAGCAACTGCCAGCTACATCTATTCTTTGACACATTCATCAGCAAACTCAGATTTTCCCACGTAGACAGGCACAGCATCCCCCTTTGATGCCATAGTCGGTTGTAGCCACGGTAGCTCTCTCTAGCCCTACACAGAGCTTCAGAGCTCCGGCTTCATGCTCGACAAGGCTATAGAGCCTACAGTGGTTACTATAATGGCATATGGGGACGGTTGTATTTCCTACAGAGGGCTGACTGGCTTTCATTTTTTCTGTAGTGTTTGGTAGTGTACAGCACTGACTACAGGGATCTAGAGGGAAAAGCTGTATTTTCTATAGAGCTGACAGGGTTCAGTAGCATCAGCTGGCTATTACCTGGCCAGCTGGGACTATAGTCTGTTAGCCAACTCTGTCCAGACTCCACTCCACACTAACAATAAATATATTAGCAATGAACAACAAATTGTTTAACTTAAGGCCCAGAACAACTCCTTATCAAAGTACTTATTCAACAAATACTCGGAACTGTATGTTGTGCTATTTTGAGCTGTTAGCATTCTATTAGCGCTCTCACCAAAACGGGGTGCCACATCCACTAAAGCCCGGATATGATCAAGGGGAATAATATCACCAATAACACTTTTATTTGTCCTTTTTGCTTTCTTCAGCACATATAGCGAGGAATACGGCTCTGGATATGTTCCTTTGACGGTCCTTGAACCAGATATGGCTTGATTAGCTTGAGGAACAATGTCAAATCGTTGAACATAAGCCAAGAACTGATCTTTGATAGCTGGCGTGGCAGAAGTTTGAAGAGAAACAACACGAAACACAATTCGAACATTAACAACCATGTGACCTTGATAGCTCATCACTTAGTACAACATTTATGAGTCTGGGCAGTAGCAAATACCTTTAAGCCCACTTTTTGGCCAGCTCTCATTAGGATCAACATTTGCTATAACAGAATCATTGTGCCCAAGAGGCCACTCTTCAGATGGTGGGTAGGCATTGATAGTATGTGCAGGCAAGATATTATGAGGAGAGTGATAAGCTCTTGTCTGAATTCTGAGGCGATTCCAAATTTCCACATGGCGAAAAGGAAGTGGACATGTATTTTCTGACAACCGGCGCCCTCCAATAGTCATAACAGAAGAGTTTGTCTCAGGCTGCTGGCTTTGTCGTATGTAGTAGTCTCCTAATGCAGCACGAAGGTCTTGAAGGTTAAACAAAGTTGCAGCATCGTCCACAAGCATACGCTTATAGCTAGGATCACGAACCAAATGAAAGGCAGAGTTTGATGAAGTTTGAACTGTCCTGTACGGCTGTGGGGCATTTGAGATTTCGCCGAGTTTGAGCTGAGAGGCAATCTGGAAATAATCCACTACATGGCGTGTAGTTCCAATGAGGGGCGACACAAATTGAACGCTGGCAAGAAGATCGGCAGTGGTGGACAAAGTACGGAGTGAACTTTCTTCACCAGGTTCATCGAGGAAGGTATCTGGATCAGAGATGACGCTGTTGCCTCGGAAGTCCAATTTTGCATCGTGGATGGCTGTAGCCAGATCAAAATCGCGTAGCTTGTCCAGTCGGTCAAGGTAACGACAAATCTGGGGTTCATAGCACTGGTTGTTGGCAGATTTGACAGGGTCCTTGACGACCTCAATGTGGGCATGCTCAGTGGTATCTGCAGACCACTGGATTGCAACTCCATTTAACCGAATATTGGAAACCACACTTTGTAGAAACTCCAGCTTGGGTATATACCAATTATCGATTGCTTTTTTCTTTCCTCGACGGGCCCCAGTTTCTATGATGGCTTGCTTGTAGGTATGGAAGTCCTGAAGAGCTTTTTGGATCCGATTACAGGTAGCTTCATCAATAACCTTTGCTTGAGCAAAGTAGCGGAAGTCAATGAGTGAACGGATGGCTGCTAGGAAATGGGAGGGAACACCTTGAGACAGGACACACACGATGTATCTCTGAACATCACGATGCTCCCGCCCAGTAACCTGCTTCAGTTTTGATATTCCTTCTTTGAAGTGTCGAAAGCCTGTATGTGGATGAAGAACGGAAAATCGAAAGTCAATTTCCTGCCCACCAAGTGCTTGAATACACCATTTGATGTCATGGTCCCAAAATTGCTTGTGCCAATGATGAAGAGGCTCAGGAGTAAGAAATACAGATGGATCAGAAAGAGGGTAGTCTCTCCAAAACGGACGATGAACGCCGTTCATGTGGAATTTTTCCTTAGCTTCAATCATATAGGATTCTAGGCACCATGGATTAACCCTTGCTTCTAGTTCCATGAGTCGCGCAAGGGTGGTGGATGCTGTTCGAGGTTCATGACGATAATTGTCACCTAGTTGTTTATAGTTTGCCATGGTAACGGAGGAAGTCCTTGACCCAACACCTGCTATCAAAGCAGATTCGGGCGTATCAACAATACATGCCGCTAACGGTGGGAAGCAAAATCGACGCCAACCAAGAGGGTCTGCCATGATAACCCCAATCTCTGCTGCTATCTTGAGGGGCTTGAGGATAATATCAAGACAGGAGTGATAAAGACGTGAATTGAGAACGCCCCGCACTTTCTTGTTGCGGTGGATAAAAATTGGGACAGGCAACAACGCCAGCAACAAAAATAAATGGTTAGAGGATTTGTTGCGAGTATCCATCACAATGTTGGCAAGACTAATCAGAAGGGGGTGTGCCATTCGGTTTCCTGTCTTGGCAGAGATATTTGTCTTGTCCGAGGACAAAATTGTGCCGAGCAGCGTAGCGCCCTCTGGTAATTTCTCCTAGAAATGGTATCAACTTGGAAAGCAGAATTAAGTAGTTAATCTACCTGCATAGACCAGGCTGCTTCTCCAGAAAGCCACTCTGTATAGACTCTCATAGTCCTAGCAGCCGATTCAAATAGCCTAAAAGGGCCAAATCTGATGAAACCTTGCAAAAGGGGATTGCGCAACAGAGCCTCAAGGCATTGGATAGGATCACGATAGAAGAGAAAGAGCGGCCTCTTGGTAGGAATTTCTGTTTCCAGTGGCTTTGACATCCAGGCTGGGCCGGCGGGAAGCATTTCGGCACGATTTCTAAGGTCTTTGGCACTTTTAAAAGATAAGCCAAGATTCTGTATCTTTTAACAATATAGAGAGAACAGTGAAAAAATAGTATGGACTTACAAGCTTTAACTTGAGGAAAATGTCCATGGATGCCATGCTTAAGTTTGAACGTAGTAGAAAAGATGCAAGTTCCCATTCCTCTTTGGAGGCAAACGGGTAATACACGTTTGTCTTCCGCTCTTCCAAGAATGTATTTTGATGGAAAAGATCCATGAATGTTGGACCCGGGCCATATGTTTGGGAAGGAATTGGATAGTGTTCCTCAAAATAGCGAGTAGACGGAATGTGAGGGTAAGCCACGCCTGCTGTTTGTATTGGTGGCACACCAACAGGTTCCAAGTCATCAACATCCATAACCGTAGATTCGAATTCAGGCAGCTCTTCGTGACACCCATTATCAGGGGGTGGATCCTCTACTGTTAAGTTAGGAGTTGTTCGTTGAGGTTTTGTCCTAGGCCCAAGTTGTTCCTGAAGAGCTGTGTTGATTTCCAGAAGTTCATTGAAGTGGTTAAGGCAGCTAGAGACAGGCTGATTTAAATGATTTTGTACTCGAACAAGGTCCTTGAATTTCTTTCCGCAACGAGGGCAATAAACCGCCATAAGGTGGGTTGAGGAAGAGTTTTAAGTTAGGTATCAGCGTGAGAAAATAATTTGTCTCAACTTGATTCAGACGATTTTGTTTAAGCATGGGCTGAACCTTTCTGTAACCACACAAGAGTAATTGATTATGTTCTACATAAATACATACATGCACATTTTGAATGACTTGATACACCGAGAAGGAATCAAGAATCGCTAAGGAGCCTGAGGAATGCCAATTGGCAAGGAGGATTCCACAACTTTGTCAACGACGGAGGACATTGGTTTAAGGCTGAACCAGATTTTAACAGCAGGAGTTTGAGCCGTGGATAAGAGAGGATTGTAGGCGGACTTATGAACTGGGTTGGGCAGTTGAGTGGAGCAAGTGAGATGATGTGAGTACAACATACCAGTTACCAAATGCTAGCACCTTCAACTGCACCCCCTCCAAGCATTGCGACTCGGTCCACAACTATGGACAGCAGCCAAAATATGTCAGAAAAAAGGGCACAGAATAGATACCCAAGTACTTACACCCTGAGTTGGTGATCTCAATGACCCCCTCCTAAATCTGTATCTCACAGGTTGTGGAACAAAATTCAGAGACTATTTAAACACCAACCTTGCAAGAAAGTGCAGAGTAGGGGACTCCAGAAGCAGTGTAACGAGCGCATGAGGGTCTTGGACTGTCAGATCATCAGCTTTACCACCAAAAGGGAGGAATTGAGCGACATTGGGACATGATATCAGCGTCTTGAATAAAGAGACTGAGAGCGGCAAAACGAATAGCTTGTTCAAGAGACTTGGACAACGCATCGACATCGGAGACACCTGCACCAGTTGTCTTCCCTGCAAATGATTCCGCCTGATCAACATCTTCTATGGATTCTGAACACAAGATTTGCATAAAACCGCCTAATATTTGTTCCGAATCATGACTCCTTTCGATGAGAGCAACAAGGGTGAATGGGGTCGTCGACAGACTCGGAGAAAGTTTTGCGATTGTCTTCACTGAAAGAAGTGGCAAGTCAGAATGTCTCAGCTAAGCCATATAAGCAGCCAATGCAGGAATATATTGAGGTCCAAACGAGAGCGCCTAATCGAACCTAGTAAAGAAAGACCAGGAGCCTTGAACCTGCCCAATAAGAGCTGAGCTGTTGGAATCTTGCAGGAGAGGGAGGAAAACGTCTAGGAAAATATTCTGGATTTCCAGAACACGGTAGACGATCCTTAAAACGCGGATGACGGTGTTGCGGAAAAAAGGCTCTTCGTCTGCAAGACCCTTTTCAAACCCTTCAAGACCCTCCACAATATATGGCAATGCTGGACTGGAGTGGGGTATTTGTGAGCAACCGTTTCATCAAGTCGTATCCAGGGTGGATGAGACGTGCCTCTTGCTTCAAAGAAGAATCATCCGGTCCATCCACAAGTGCTTCCAAATTGAAGCTTACTACGCTCCGTTCAATGAAGTTAAGGCAAAGATCGTTCGTTCGCCAGCAATCAGATAGGCGGGAGTATTCTCGGCTGGGAAGATTTGCGAACAACGAGTCAATGACAAAAGACTGAAGGGCCCGATTCCTGGTAAGCGTTAAGGTTGGCCAAGGTTCTCTGGGATCGTGTTGAGTGGTTCATTGCCCGCCGTACGATCATCTAATGATATTTGCTTGGGGATGTGGATCAAAACAGGCAGTAGTCCGAAGAAAGGGATAGTCGATGGATAGAGTCTATGGACTGATTCAACTTGCCCCAATTCAATTTCCACCCCTTTTGCTATTCCTGAAGAACCCAGGCGCACGTTGATTACTTCAGAACTCTCCGTCAGTGTCCGAACAGCTTTACATATTTCAATGCCAGAGCCTGGTTTGCAGAATGCGGCTAACGTCTGGAAAATTGCGCCTTTCAATTCCTAGTGGAATCAACGATAACAAGGTAGGAATGGCGCGGAAGTGAGCGTGGCCAGATATTGTTGTACGGACGGCAACAGAATGTTTTACGACCGTCGACAAAACACGGAGGAATAACCGGGCATGTAGGACATCTTTTGATCCGAGTACAAGTTGATGTGGGGTAGGGTGTGAAGGGGCTAGGTTTTGGAAGGAGTGGTTCATGTACTGGTTCGATGAGAGGGGTTACTGTTGTGGTTGACGGCGTGGGTTGGAAGTATTAGCGGCCCACGATTCCAGAAGACCAAATATTGCAGTCCACGATACAGAAGGCCCTGAGGCAGAAGAAACTGACAGGACACTGCCCGGCAAAACTTCACCACCGCCTCTGGCTAGGAAATTGTAAGCAAGTTCACTAAATTGCTGCCCGTTGGCCAAACCGCTGAGCATATCGTACAAAGCAGCCATCATGGTCAAATCTTGTGGTGGTGTCGGCCAAACTACCCACGGAAGAAACGATGGAAGTCTACCAGACGTTGACTCGACAGACTCTTGATATGTCGTTCAATGGGAGGGCTGCTGTCCAGACCCCCAGAACTGTAGGGCACGCTCTTCGGGAAGTGCGTTATCAAGTATGCTGATGAAAGAGTAGAGCATGGCTATATCGTGACGTGGAGAAGGTCCTGACTTTTCTTGCTCTGTCAATAAAGTCGACACAAACCGAGAGGCGGTCCTGTTACGGTCAGTCCGGGCGCTTGCCAGGACAAGGTCTTCTTGCCGTTGCTTGACTTTGCGAAGTTCGGACGACGCATGCGTGACAATTGACCGCACCAACGACTCAAAGGCAAAGAGCACTACCAGCTTGAAATCATCCGGGGGGACTTCTCGTTGCTCTTGGAGATCGAAAGTGCCGTTTTCTAAGACAGACGCAGTGGGGCCAGTGCTATTTTGGCTTTCCAGGTGCACCACTGACAACGCCAAATAACTGAAAGTGTCGCCTTGCACTGCGTTCCATACTTGTGTTTCCAGATCCTCCGTCTTGAACCCAGGCCAACTTTCCAGAGTAGCATCATTGTGCCGTGAATCAGTCAGGAAGATAGTCCATTTGAGCAACACTGTCGCTTTCAGGCCTGGGTCTTTCCATGTTGTCGGAGGCTCAAACTTTTTGGTCAAGAACGTCATAAGGGAAACATCAGTTGCAAGCACTTCACGTGCTGATGCAACTGGATTGAGCGGGGCGATAGGATCAAAGGCAAGGAAGACGACGGTGAGAAGGTAACATGACGTTGGGTGATTCGAAAGGGAGGAGAGCCAGTCGATAACGGGTTTGATTTCGTTCGGTGAAACGTATCCCAAGCGTGCTAAAGAAGAAAGGTTAACGCCGAAATAGCGTCTTTCGTATTTCAGAGAATCATAACAGGCGTTAAGGATATCAAAACCAAGTGCGAAATTTCCTACGAATGTTCTCAGTATTCCGACAGAGAATGCATAATTGATAGCTGACCTTGTCCTCCAGGGGCAACTGTATTGCTTCCTGCGTTCTTTCGAGCTCTGTCTGCCTTTGCAATCCCAGCCTCTAACTTCTTGATTTCCTTAAAAACCTTGCTTGCCAGCGACGTCTCTCCAGTCGCCGTCCGCATTCCAGGAACAACCTCTTCTCGAACAAATTTCGCAATCCTTTTGTATGTCGGTGGGGCGTCTGGGAGCCCTGCAGCTTCGGTACCGCCTTTCATATTTCAGAGAATCATAACGTGTGTTATAATACCAAAGCCGAGTGCGTGATTTCCTGTAACCGACTTCAGTATTCCAGTAGCAATTGCATGTTGATAGCCGACCTTGTCCGCCAGAAGCCACTGCGTTGCTTCCCGTATTCTTTCAAGCTGTGTCCGACTTTGCAATCTCAGCATCTAATTTCTCGATTTCCTGAAATATTTTGCTCGCCAGCGACATTTCTCCCGTGGTATCAGTGGGGCGGCCAGGAGCCCTGCAGCTTCGAGCATAAGAAACAAAAGAGGCAGAGACAAAGCCACTACACACCACGACCCAAGCCCGTCCGCTGTGGTCTGCGGTTTGAGCGTGTGAGACGAGAGGGAACGGAGATCTGGGTCTGACAAAAAGCATGGGGATGAGCAGAAGAGATGGTGCTCGACAAGAAAGGAAGGACGACTCATACAATTTTAGCTATTTATAGCTCTCAACCTCATTCTTCACCCAGTTTCTGAAATGAACATACCACTAGTCTCTGAAACCAAAACCTTTCCAATTGAATGTAAGCATCAACTTCTTCTGTCCTCTAGCTGCTAACTTGACTTGGTAACGGTAGTCTCCCAGGAAATACAGGAAGAAACCATCAAGTTACTCCAGGTGGACACAGCCTTGGTCACCCTCGCCCAACTAAGGGATATTCAAGGCCTAGACACGAACCCAACTAGTGTTATTTTACCCAACGAGGAAGATATACAGAAATATGCTGACTCATGCCTGGCCTCTCAACTCTATTCTCGGAGCAGCAGTCTGCCTGCGCTGAGGAATCTTGTCTCTCTAGAGATCGTCATGCCGAAAAATAGAAAATTAGCGTATCAGTTGGGTCAAGCCATAGGAGGCTCTGCTGTCACCCAGCTCATAATTCACTGTGGCCACCGCCCGGACTTCTGTGTCGACACAGCACGTTGGGATGCGGCCTTGTCAAAACTCAAAGGTTTCTGTGTCAAATATCTTCCTGATTCCGTTGAGGTACATATTTTGAGTCTTTTCTCTCTCTCTTTACACTTAATCTTTCCTTCAGGCCACTACTCAAAAAGGCCCATGGGAAGGTAGATTGTGGGAGGCAACACTGGAGTTATGTCAATCGCTCCAGGTTTTTACGTTGAAAACGAACGTTAGGGTTTTTAATTTCCCAAAATGGGACGCCAACATCGTTCTGAACCAATGGACAGGGGGAATGCCCTCGATCCAGAGGCTTTACCTCTTGTACAAAGTTGGGGAGATTTGGGAATCCTGTACGCTTTTCGAACCTGTGGAAGGTTCCGCCGGACAGCCTGGCCACAAGGGATGGTCCTCAACACTAATTCCCTGCTCCATGGTTGGGACCTCCTCCAGTTTTGCCTCTGTACCCACCGAAAAAATTGATCCCTGCCACCACTCCAGCAAAAACAGTTCTGAAAGTCAACTCCAAGGCAAATCAGAAAATGAGGAAGAAGAAGACCAAGGCTGTGATAAAAATGGTAGTGTTCGCCAAAAATTTGTTTTGCTACCTGGCTTCAAG
Source organism: Galerina sulciceps (assembly GCA_023014345.1). NCBI lineage: Eukaryota > Fungi > Basidiomycota > Agaricomycetes > Agaricales > Galerinaceae > Galerina > Galerina sulciceps. The sequence goes on from JAEDXJ010000007.1 coordinate 1,419,189, forward strand.
TTAGAGTTGGCCTGTTCTTCCTAAGCAGTAGCAGAGGTTATTAGACAACATTTTAAATTGACAATACTATTGTGGACGATGAACAAGACATAAGGGCAAAAGATAAACAAACAACTCAGCAACCACGACAACGACGATGATGACGATAACGATGACGATGACGACGACGACGACGATGTAAGCACGACGATGTAAGCACGACGATGACAACGATGTAAGCACGACGAGGACGACGATGTAAGGAGGATGACAAAAGGACGATGGCGACGACGACGGCGACGATGTAAGGACAACAAAGGACTACACAGGAACGAAGTAAGCACAGCAAATAGAGGGAAGGAAGTCCAAATCTAGGGTGAATCAAGACGCTCTGAAGCGCTTCTTCAACGCCGCATTCTGCGTGTCCCAAGCGACCTGGTCACTTGTCCTGTTGTCGTCACGGGACCTCTTCAAGGTGTAGTCTCTAGCTTCCTCCTCGGCCTTATCGTTGTCAATTTTCAGGGTTTTTTGGAATACCTCAAGAAGGAGAGAGAAAGGGATCGTCATCGCGGGTTCCTTAGCTTTGTGCCCTGCAGGAACGTTCACGAAAAGTTCAGCGAAGGTGATGACCAAGTTGCCCACAGCGGGCTGAGTCATTGTGTCGTCGAGAATCTACAAGCCAGATCAGAAAACAAAAACATGTTCACAACGACGTCAATTCTTACGACGTGGCGTTCCTTCTCTTGGATAATCATCTTCCTGACCTCGGGGGTGCCTCCCGGAGCCGAAGTTGAGGCAGAAGCAGAGGCGGCTGTGGCTGTCCGGCCGTGGCTTAGGGGCCGACCCACTACAATGCAATACGTGGGTAAGTCGCGAAGATGAGGAGGGGGTGACATAGGGCGGACAACATTTCGTCCCAGGCTGGCAGGTATGTTTGCCATATTCCAATCGATCCAAGCCAGGACGAACTTGGAACAGATTAGGGTTCGGAGGTGTTTTTGTTTGTAGCCGTAGGTTGAACCCTTCGCGGGGGGGACTTGCTTGGTGTATGTTTCGACGTTAACGGTTATCACCAATTGTATATGTGTGCCAGAAAGGCCCAGGTACTGCACAGCGTCCGCCACCAGCTCCTGCTCTGTCTGGGAATAGCCTACTTCCCACACTACGGTGGGGTAGGGGGAAGTCTTGTCCTCATCGTCGATAAAGGCCGCATCTGGACATTTTACAAATCCGTGCTCCAGCTTGATGTCAGCCGTCCCACCCTGAACGATTCGGTTACGTCCTGGAACACCCATGGAAAGTTTGGGGGCATTGAGACCGCTAATAACACCAGTGAGCACCTCCGGTAAGCTTTCATGAATGTTTGTTGGCCGGCGAATGATCAGACGCTCGCCGTTGAAATCCAACCTAGAATTTACTCAGTCCAAGAATAAGACCCGCAGAGCAACAAACTTGCCTAATCTTTTGCCATCCAGACAGTTGCTTCTTCTCAACGAGGGTGTCGATTTCAGACAGAAGAGCAGAGCTGGCGTCTAGAGTTAGCTGGTCTTGATCCGTTTTCCTAAGAAAATCCTTTATTTTCTCGAGCGCTGAGGCATGGTTGGGTGATTTCTCTTCCTCTTTTCCGGCCTGAACGGGTCCCAAGAAAGCCTGGGCGTCTCGGGGTGGTGGTTTAGAGAGGGTACCATGCTGATGCAGGGTAGATATTAACGCGGGAGAGGGCACCGCCGGTGAGGAGGACACGGGACCACGCACAACGTGGTGGAAGGCTGAGGAACCATATGAAGCTGTCATTGCGGACCCAAACATGCTTGCGGGGTGGAAGGGATACGGACAGCTGGGAAATTGGCTGACTTATAAAGTAGGCCGAAGGCTGTTGTCCAGTGTTTGAGTGTCTCCCAAAGAGTGAAGCTCAGTGATCCATCGCTCTAAATATTTTAAGACAGTGAGGCTAGAGCTTGATGGGCGTCGGCTGCCTGTGTGGTTTCCTCAGGACCGCTGAACCCGGCTGCTTATTCTTGACGGGCTCTAGAAGAAGCCTGAGGGGTAGAAGAAGCCTGAGGGAAATGACACCAAAATTAGTCCGCGGCAATGGAGCCAAAGTCCGGCAGTAAAGTGTGTGGCACAGGCAGAGCTTGAGAAACGTTTGAACTGAACACAAATAACTCAGCAACAGAAATAGTATCAGATTTTGGTCTTAGGAAGTGCCACGCGGCTGGTGCGCGTCAGAGTCCAGTGAAGAAGAGACCTAAAGGTGCCGTTTTTGAGCCTAAAGAGAGAACAAACAGAAGGTGAACTGAGGTTTCAGGGTGCACTAAATGACGGTCGGAAGACCAATTTCATCTCCGCTCTGGAGTTACCGCGACCTGTGAGCTCAATCTAGTTTAAGTTGTCCTTGACAAATGAAAATGGTTTGAGTGGTGACTGGACAAGCCTTATTCTGGAAGGACATCGGATGTTGCTGATTTTGCGAAGTCTCATACGCTACTCTCTCCAGCAGAATTTCCAGCGTGACACCCGAACGTCGTTCTCAGGAACAAGCACTAATTTAGGGAACAAACAGCAAGTACACAACTGAACGTCTCATAACACAGGTATTAAAAGAAAGAAGGACGACACATACATTCATTGGGGTCCTAATAATGACGAGATACCCTTTAGACCATGCCAGGCAAGGTCTAAATGTTGGCGGCTTGGCTGGACCCACAAGGATTTGGGGTACCGGTGAGCTGATGCCATGCTAAGGAGGCTTGGGTACACAAAAGGAGAGCCATGGGACATGAATTGTGAGAGGTGGGCAGTGAGGACCTCGCGTTGGTGTCGGTGTTGGTGAGTTTGGTACCGGTGGATGAAATGATTAATTTTGTTGAAGGCGTTCATATTTTTCTTGCTGCCGTAAATATGGTTATCACAATAAAGCGCGAGAACGACTTGAATGGGTCACCGAACTCACCATCCCCCTTCACTTGCTGTCCACTCAGGATGGCATCCCCAGAGCTGGCAGACCGGAACAGTGCCAAGCAGTCAAAGAAGAGCTGCTCAGGGTTTGTTAGCAGCCCGACAGGGCTAGCAGAATAAACGACGACATACCAATCTGCTGGGTCCGTACAGCCAGCAGTTGGCGATTCTAGCCTTATCACCTTGTTCAGCAGCTCAGGACAACAGCGTCCACCATTCCAGTCACCGCGGCTGTTGCATCTTCCTTGCCGGAGAGCACGGGCACCTTGAGGAGAAGGGTTACGAGAAGGAGTGAGGGAGAAGGGTAGGCAGCGGTCAACGTCACTGCTTCGGTCGTCGTTACCGAGGATGCCATGTGGAGCCGCTGGCAGGCCGCAGGTGTCAGGAAGAAGGGCAGGCAACGCAGAGAAATTTTAACAACGCAGCACGTTAGATAACACATGTGCAGCGGTCTTGAGTATTTCCAGTGGTCACCGCCGCTGTCCCCATCTGTCCGTCCCGGAGGTGCGGGCCCCTGAGACCGAGGAGAAAGAACTAAGTGAAGCGAAGAAATTGAGCATGCGATAACGGAGAGGGTGTATACACTGGATTTGAGACGCGAGGCTGAGTAGAGGCCACGAAGGGAAAGCACGTCGGTGACTCCACCGGAGGCCAGTGAGTTAGAGAAACACTTGCTAGCATTTCCAAACCACAAAACAGCGGTGTAAGTCGTTCTGCTCTTTAGTTGCCCCTTTGACTTCACCCTGATCCTGTGTTTGTTTTACTCCAGCAACACGGTGTTGTGGTGTCGAAAGAAGACTAGAAAGACAAAGTAAGCAGGCAGTTTTGACACGTTCGGGTTCAAAAACACTCACAGGCCTCAATGTCGCGTATAGCGTACAGCTTCGTTCATTCGGAGTGCCGCCGCAGGTGCAGGAATACAGGCAAACGTAGGATTGGCTTTGCCAGGTGATGACAATGCCCAGACCGAGACATGTCTGCCCTCTAATTCTCACTGAGTTTGCAGCTCCCTCCCCCGACCGCTTCTCCTTTGTCTTTCCGTCAATGCCACCTTCATGTCCTAGGTGTCCAAGTATTGCGACAGTGAGAAGGAGCTACTAGTAAAAACCAAGGAGGTAAGTGCACAATTTCAATATTTCCAGACACAAGCAACTCACTTTGCCAAAAATCGCCCAGAACGCGGTTCTTTCAGGTACAGCCGCCGCTGCTACAACTCGAATGAGAAAGTGCTGGATACGCGGCGCAACGGTGAAGCACGGTAAGCTCGCCCCCAACCTCCAGAGGTCGGCGCCGCGAAATGCTGACCCACCCCTCTTCCTCTCCTCCTCCTCCTCCATTCCAGGCCAGCATGCCCGACAAGAAAGTGAGTGAGAACAAAGTCTCGTCCTCTCTTCACCCGCGCTGCACTGAAATTCCCTGCCCTTCATCTCTCATTCTGCGCCTTCCTCTCCTGCCTCGCCTCTTCTCCTGCACCTTCGCTCTTTCTTCCTTTCTTGCACCTGTGCCTTCGCGTTTGCCGTTGCCATCCTCCCTCCCGCGATCCAACACCCACATCACTCCACATCTTGCTACAAATGAGGACGACGGCAACGACAGGAATCGTCAAAACCGTTGCGACGGCAGCTTCAGCATTTCCTCCCTTGCCTTCAGGCCTCCAACCCGGCCTCCGCCTCCTGCAGCTCCAAAGCCCCCCGCTGTTCGTCACCATGCTGCTGGTGCCAGTGCCGGGAGGGTCTTCCTGAACGGGAGCACGCGGGTATCAACGACTCGACGCAAAACGCCAGACGCCACGGACACAGGGAGGAGGAGGAGGAGGAAGCACTAAGACGACGAATGGGTCGTGACGAACGGGTCGTCGTGTAGGGGTGAAAACTCCAGCACCCGCTCTGTTCGTCAGATGAAAGGACATAGGGCTGGAGGTGGCTGCGGGGAAGACATAAACGTCGCCCGCATTCCCGACAAGGCACTTTATGCAGGTGGGATTATATATGAGACACTGGGATTAGCCTAACTCATGTCATACGTCCACAGTGCGAATTTGCAGTGTCTGCAAGAATGCAGTCTCTATGTATGCCCTCTCACAGTGCATGCCGGGCACACCGAGCACACTGGGTGAGTGTTGTTGGGGGCGGGACATGGTAAACACGTGTCAACAATGCATAGATTTGTGTCCGGGGCTGTATTTTGGCTCCTGCTCGTCGTTGGGGGCGGATTTCGGCAGGGAAAAAATATATTTAGGGTCCTATAATATTTTCACACCCATCCCCGTCGTTTGCGCGCCTCTCGGGGGGCGGGATGGGATGGATTGGCGCAGATGGGTTTGGATGACGCTGTCCAAAAATAGACGCGCACATCACAATCCCGACAAGCGCCGCCAAAAATAGATTTTTTGCGTCATTGTTCTAAATTCGTCGAATCTGTGCCTGCCGTCTTATCAATTAGATTAGATATAGTTTTTATCAGTAAATTAGATATGATCTCAGCTTTGATTTATAAATAGAATGTTCATTTTCATGCTGCTTCGCGCCCTCCTGCTGGATAATCACTTAATAAATTAGATATATATGTTCTATTACATGTATTTAACCCAATTACGTACATTTTCTACTTGAAATTCAACGGGAAGTGGATGGATGGTTTACGGCTCATCCGGATGAGCTTCAAAACGCCTTCCTCATTCGGATGAGCACTGCTATAAATAGATTTCAAGCACCCATCCGTTTTTTTTTGCCCTTCCCAATGCTCAATACACCTGTCCCTCCACATTTGTCTGCAGATCTAGAAAGTAGAGATAAATACAAACCTAAGAGTACTAATTTTATCCTGAAATGACCAGCCAAGCATATTTATTTCGTCATCACTCCATGGCCATTATTTCCTCATACGATATAATATATTCATTGATTTGAATTCTACGTACGAAATACAAGGCTCTACCTATATACATATATGTAGCAATAGGGAACGAGGAAAGGTGGAAGGAGAGGTGGTGGAGGAAATATGGACAGTGGGGGACGGTGGTAGCAGCAGCGAGCTGGGTGATAGCCTGTGCAGGCCCTGCGCGTACCACCACCGCATTTCATGGGCAACGATGGGAGGGGGGTCACCGCGGAGATACTCTTTATCGAGCGAGGGAGCAGAGGTGGCGGGTGTGGGGGTGCCCGTGCCTGGTGATCGATTCGACCCGTCCTGGTCCCCCTGTTGTCGGCGAAGAGGCTGCACGCGCCGTCACTCCCGCGGCACCTTCGCATCATCGTGTAACACGACAAAAGAGGGGAAAGGCAGAGGCGTTGCGACGGTTGGATACGACGGGACGTACCATACCGGTTCGTCCCATCCCTTCCTTTGCCGTACGAAGCGCAACACAACTGCGAGCACCCAGCACTACTCGATAGAAGTGCTGCTCGACAGCGCTCGCTGGATCGCCGGCTGCACCTACGCAGCTAACGAGCTTCCACGCTGATCGGCGTCGAAGGGGTAGCGGGGGAGTGATGAGTGAGCAGCAGCACGGTCTGTGCTGCTGCGCTGCCTCGGACTCAGGAGATACCAGCAGAGCAACAGTTGCTCGTGCTCTGCTGGTTGTCGTCGCGCAGGCGAGCAGCACTGCTACTGCTCGTTCGATTCGGCGTTTGGAGTTGCAACTGGGGACCAGGAGCAGGGCGGATGGGGACGAAGAGGTCACGACGAGTGGAGGCGGCATGGATAGGGTGACCGTCAGACCCCGGTGGATGAGCAGCAGGCGCTCCGCACATGCAGTCGCCAAAGAGAGGGACGAGGCAGGGAAGGGAGGCCGGCGTTGATGAAACGACGACCGTGTTGACTGCGACGATGGGCGGGTCGGGGGCTCTCCCAAAATGTAACGACAACGACGTCGTTATGCGGCTGTGGGCGGGATGAGTTTGGGTGACGGTAGGGAGGTGAAAACCCAGTCCGAGCTGCAAAGCTCGAACTGGCACGCACTAGACGGGTCTCCCTCTTCTAGGGTCTCCCCTCACGTTCCTGACCCCACCCCAGTTTCCCAAGTCGACCACCAGCTCGAGAAGCACGCATTGGCGTTGGTTTCGTGTCCAGTGGCGGCCCACATCCTTTGACATGGGAGGCAGTGGCGAGCGATACGGCGAAGCAGTGGACCTTCCAGGTTGGGCCAGTGGTATCCTCGGGCTCGAAGATTCGCTGCTGGCCCAAACTTGGGGAACGAAGGGAAGAAGTGGAGGAGTGGGGACGGAAGGGAGATCAACCAAAGTTCGTTGATCGAAGGTTCGAGCGGGGTTTGAATCCGCGGACCGGTGACACTCCGACGATCGACTTCATCGTCGAGAACGTCGTTGGAGAGTGTGAGGATAGCAGAATAGATGTAGTTAGTATCAGAATACATTGTATATACTACACTGACCTTAAGTTCAAACTTAAAACCCCGACTTCTTCACCAAAAGCTGACAATACCGAGCATACGAAACCTAATCATGATGGTTCGTGGTGATTTCGGGTCAGGAAAATCTCAAATGGTATAACGGGTTGACTCTGAAGGGTTTGGCTCAAAAATAAACACGTAGAGTTAATATATGAATGTGTTTAATGGGTTATAGATACTTTGGGAGAGGAAAAATGAGTTGGGGGTAGCCAAAGTCGTTGGTTTTTACTTTTGCGAGTTCTAATCAATGAATCTCGAACTTATTTCATGTCGAATCTAAGTCAACGTTTCTAAATGATGGTACATTCGTGATTTTGATTTAGAAAACGGTTGAATTGAGGTCAGACAACTATCTAATCTAACCTAGGCCCTTCTTCTCGGTAAGAATAAAACTACTCGAGCCTCAACAGCACAGAAAGGCGTCTACTAGAAGCCGGAAATCACCACTCAAACGAGTTAATTTCAATTCTGGTATACTGTACATAAGAAATTTTTGTCGGATGCGCATACTAGGCTGATATATCCATAGTAAGTGATATTCCGAACCATAGTTGATTTTTTAGTTTTCCTTTTAAGCCTCTCCGAGACGTCATCATCAGCGACGACAATCCCGAAACGGATCGGGCCGACTCGGTGAGCCAATCACATCACGTTCCGAGACGCCATCAATGGCAGCAACCTGCCATCAACGACATTGATTTTGACTCTCAACCACCACCATCTACCCAACCTTGCCCGTCCACTCGCTCCTCGAGACCCCCAAACGTAATGTAAGTGTTTTTTATTGCTAATACGTACTGTCAAACTAATACTTCGCCTATTACCCAGGTTTTACAACTCGATACGACGTCGAACGTCGTGCTGCCACGTCGCGAGCCCCCCTCCAACCTGAGGGCCGTGGGCCGACGTTTGGGTGCACGAGATTGGATTAGCGGTGGAAAGGACGACGAGGGGAGACCCATGGTGTGGGAGACCCGCCAGGTACGCCATGAAACGAGTCCCAGAGACTCGTTTCATTTCGTTGTCATTCCACTGCCCCCAGCTCATCCACCAACATCAGCTATGTCATTCCGTTGGTCAGGGCGTCGTAACCGCCCTCCCACCGCCCCTGACGCTCACCCGCGACGTTGACCGCATCGAATCGAAGCAGCAGCACCAGCGTTGCTTGCTTGCGCTACGACGACGAGACCGAGAAGGACGCCAGCAGGGGTTCTTCTGCTGGTGTACCTAGGGCTTGCGATGCGAATACAGTGCAGCAGCACGAGTACGTGCTGCTGCTAGTCTTCGTCAGCTACCCCACCCCGTCCCTTCGACGCGAATTCCGCGTGAAGGGAGCCTTCGGCGCATGCTGCAGCTGACGCTGTTCGGATGCGACGAGCATCATCGACTGCGTGGGTGGTGCGTGCGGGCTGGCAAGTAGCAGCAACCAGCACGATGCCCAGTCGTGCTGGCGCTTGCGGTCGCCGTAACCGTGCACAGGGAAAGGAACGGATGAGACGAACTTCACCCCTCGTCTCATCTTTCCAACCTCCGCGGTGCCGTGACCTCCTGCTCTCGTCCTTCACCACGAACGACGACGACGTCGGAATAGGGTCGCAACGACAACGTCAGGTGTCTGCTCTAGCTACCACCGCTCGTCGAGGTCCCGAGGTACCTACTGCGCGGCATTGCTAGCACCTTATCGACCTTCGTTACGGTCGAATGGCCTGACTGCCCCCTTCTCCATCGTGTTCCCCTCTCCCCACCACTTCTTCCAGCCTTGTATATAGCCACCTCAGGCACTGAGGCCCTTCTCAGTCACGAAGCCTTTTTGTTAGTATTTTGTTATTTTAGTAGGTAAATATAATATGTTCACTTCAAAGGGAATGAGTGACTACGTAGCATTCGAAGTAGACGAGGCTCCAGGTAGAATTTTGAAATAAAAATTGTACTGTTAGATTTGAAATTTCATGTAGATTACAGATTTACTCACAAAAGTGGAGGGACGCTCAAATTGAGTGGTGAGGAGGGGAAATACGAGGGCAGATCAAAGAAATTTATTTATAGAATATCGTCGGAGGAACACTGGCGCTCATCCGAATGCGGCAGGTGGTTCGAAAGCTCATCCGAATGAGCTGTCACCCATCCACCCTCTTGCCGTTAGATTTTATGAGAATAACTTGTATTGTTTGTTTCGGTAGAAGTATTAATGTGTGTATATCTAATTTATTGATCAAATATTCAATGAGAGGACGAGCAGCAAACCAAATGTAGACCATTCTATTTATAAATCACAACGGAGCTTGTCGAAATCTAATCTACCTGATAAAAAAGTGTATCTAATCTAATTGATAACAAGGCAGGCACAAATTTTGAGTGCCTGACGACGAATTTAGAACAATGACGCAAGAAATCTATTTTTGGCGGCGCTTTTTCGGGATTGTGATGTGCGCGTCTATTTTTGGACAGCGTCATCCAAACCCATCCGCGCCAATCCATCCCATCCCGCCCCCCGAGAGGCGCGCAAACGACGGGGATGGGTGTGAAAATATTATAGGACCCTAAATATATTTTTTCCCTGCCGAAATCCACCCCCAACGACGAGCAGGAGCCAAAATACAGCCCCGGACACAAATCTGTGCATTGTTGACATGTGTTTACCATGTCCCGCCCCCAGCAACACCTGCCCAGCATGCATGGCATGCACGGCATGCCCGGTTAGAGAGCATACATAGAGACTGCGAGTTTGCAGACACTGCAAACTCGCACTGTGGACGTATAACATGAGTTAGGCAAAGCCCAGTGTCTCATATATAAATATAACAGTACAGGCTGGACAAGGGGAGACCAAACACCGGCACGGTTATAGAAGCTTTGACTACGCAAAAACGTCGGCGACACCGTCGGGCAGAGCGAGAGACAGAGGGAAAAAGTAGGAGGATCTGGAAGGGGCTTTTGGGGTGCGGTCAGCAGGTAAAAGGCAACGACAGAGGCCACAACTTACCCCCAGTACGACCGACTTCAGGAGGAGGAAGCTGGGGAAGCAGACGAAGGTCGCAAGCGGGTTGTGGAGTTCCGGGCAGGAGCTTCAGGACAGCCAGGAAGAGGTACCAGCCAAGGGTCAGCAAGGTGGGAGTGATGGCAAAAAGCTGGTTTTTTGCCATCATTGGCCGGAAGGAGGAAAATAATCAACGCGACGCGACGTGTTCACGGAGGGGAAACATCGACCAGACACGTGACTTTCTAGTCACGGTGGCATGACTTGCCAATCTGGTCTAAGTCCTCCGTCTTCCCTCGCCACCTATGGATTCTGATTCTCTTGCGCTCTCAAAGGCCGAGCTCTCCACTCTGTTCCACGCCTTGTTGGACCCGACAGCCGACCCGACAGTTACTCAGGAACGCCTGCTTTTGGCATTTAAGCTTCACCCTTACCTCTCCGGGAGTCTGCCAGCTTCAGAACCAGAATCAGGGGTGTCGGTTCAGGTTTTCGGAGGTCTTGCGGCTCCCCAGGTATGTCTCTTTCAGTCTCCGGGCTATAAGCTCTAATTCCCTGCCTTCAGGCCTACAGTCCCTGTTGTGCATCTCCTGTTGGGACCCTTGGCCTCCGAGCAGCCTCCCGGAACAAAGCAGGACTGCCTCACCTTGACTTAGGGGTTGATCCGAGCTGGTTAACAGGCGGTCGGGATTGCAGCAACAGTTCTGGCAGGCTGTCCGAGTCGCCCTCCCCGATGCCTTCTCCTTCCTGCCACTTAACCACACCCTTGGCCGTGACACAGTTGCCTGTTTGGCCTTCCGAATTGTTGCCGACTCCAAGTACAGACAACCGGGAAACAGAGCAGCCCCCAAGCCAGCCATTTGTGCCATCGCTGGTGGCGTTCGGGCCTTCCACTTCCTCGTCGCCTAGTTCTGAGGATGAACACACAAAATTTTCCTCTCCGCCGTTACTTTTTTCGACTCCACCCAGACATGGTGTTGTGCCGGAAATGCAGGAAGACTCCACAAGTGCAGCATCCCTCTTTCCGACTACCCCACAGCCTTCTGCGGCCTCGCCTTTCTTCTCTCTGTCACCTTTGACCCCGTTGGCCCTCTTGTCTAAACGTCGTGCGGAAAGGTTAGAGGATTGGGACGCTGAACCTAACGAGGCTGAGCCTGACGACCCGGAGTTGGAGCATAACGAGGACGGCTCAGCGGGCCTGGAGCCAGAACACGACGCGGAACCTGAGGATGATGAGGAACATGAGGGTTCTGAGTACTCAGAGTCAGAACCTCGGGGTAGTTCTCTGGAATTAGAGATCTGGCTGAATGACGGGAATCCTGCAGGGGGCCAAAACGGTAACGGTAACCTGCCACCACCGCCACCACCACCACCACCACCTCCTCCTCCTCCAGGGGTTATTGTTGTTGTCGATCCACGTTGCCCTCGTGGAGGTACCGCCGCTCGGCTTCTCAGGCAAGCCGCGAATCGTACACGGGAAGAAGCTCGCCGTCGCAACCAGTGGAACCTAGAAGGAGGGAGACACGATGAACAAGAAGACGAAGAGGAGGAGGAAGAACAAGAAAATCAGCCCCCTTCTGCATCTGCCGGCAACGGTGTGGTGGACCACTTATCCGCCCAGTCATTCAACCCTATCTTTCCAACGGCCAGCTGGCTTCTGCTAGCTGAGGAACCTCCTACAGAAACTGCTATCAAAGAATTCCTTTTAGCCATCAGCACTCAGGCACGGAAGTGCCTACCTGGCTTCGTTGCTGACGGCAAGAAGGGTTCGACTACGCCTGACCAACTTATCTTGTGGGTAATTAATTCCAGCTCAACAACTCAACGAATGCCTTGTCCTGCGGTGTCCCTGCTGTCGGAAGACAGTCGCTTGAACCAGATAATTGATTTTAGTGCACCTATCCCAAAAAGTATTACCCCGGCTCAGCTCGTCCCTCCTACTGTTACAGGCAGTTCAACCCTCAACAACATTGTGTCCACTGCCAGCATTTGCAGTGAATTAGAAGTGGCTGACGCTGTGGTCCAGCTAAATTACTGGCTCAACTCAATAAAGCTAGCCTGTCTAGTAAACAGGCAAGTTCAAATTTTCTATATTCAAAAGTAAGGCTTATAACTGGGTTTTTTTAGATACATAGTGGATTATCAGACTACTCAGAATAAAATTTGGGATATTGTTGGACCTTACATCAATCGCTGCCGAAAAACTTTGAACCAGTACGTTAAGGACGGTGTATATGCTTGCCGGCTAGTTGGCTCTGGTTCCTCTTTTTCTGTTGCTTAACTTGTTGAAAAGGCTGACTGTTGAATCCTCAGGATCCTTCTATTTGCTGGTTTTTATGGCCTGCGCTCGCGTCAGACCTTACGTACGAGATTTGAAAGGCGACACTGTTGGCAAATTAGCCAAATTCATACGATATCCTACTGGTCTGTTATCTCTGTTACTTTGTCTCAATGGTTTTAATCTTCTATTAGATTCTCCTCGAGGCCTATTGATCAAAAAAGAGATCATTCCTGCTGTTGCTTACCTCTGTCAGCGGTACCCTCTTCATCTTGGGATGTTTTTCCCTACTAGTTTTTTAGAGACGGTCTACCGTCCTCGATTAGAGGGCTCAGGTTTGTCAGTATATCTGTCAGACATTGATTGCACAAATCTGGTGGCCACAGACGAGATTTTTGACTCCATATACTTGTACAAGTAAGCATCTCGCCACTCTCAACGCCTACCTTTTACCTTTGTTTTTTTTTCTAGTGATTTTATAAAAGGTCGAGACTGGTATAGCTGGATAGGTTGCAGCACAGCCGTGACATCGTCGTCTTCTTATTCCCTTGACTCTCTGGGCGCTTTTTGTGTTAACAGTGAAGGAGTGCTAGTAAGCACTAGTCCTAATGTCTCATCCAGCAATTCTAGCTTTTATTTACCCAGGCCGGATCCTGAGAGTCGCTCTTGCCAAATAACGCCTTCTTCATTTAGCTTCCCATCTAGCCCAGGTGGTGAACAGGGTCTCTTACCTCGACTGGAGTGGGACTCCCCCATGACTTTGCCTACACTTGTCACTGTTGATACCAACTTTGATCCTAAGCTGGACTACAACACAAGGCTCAAATTCAGTCGTTCGAACAGAGAAGACCGATGGAATGTAACTGAAGAAGAGCGGTCGTATGCTATGAAGGCTGTCCGACCTAATAGTTTAGCGGAATTCAAGAAAAAGGTTTGTGTACCTTCTACTTCGGTAGCTGTCGCTTATGATGATTTCCAGTTGATCTCGTCGCTGTCGAAAGGGCGTAAAACTAGCCCACAGAAGTACATATATTTTGATAGCAAGTGGCTGGACAAGTACACTGTTTTTTTGCTGCTCTTTTGACATATTTTTTATTGATCTGAACACTTCGCAGACAGATGCTAAGAATCAACGACAAGGACGCAAAGCTGATAGCTTTAATTGGCACCAATATGCCACATGAACTGCGAGATACTTTATTGGCCAAAATTCAAGTTATCTATCCAAACAGTCTGAGGGTAGTCGACACCGCTCTTGAGGGGTCAGCAAATTCTTTTCCATCAGCTCATTTCACAGTGTGGTTTCGTTACGCAACAAGTGTGAGTAAACTCCTCTTTAAATATTGTAATTCATTGCCATAATTTTTTCAAAGGGTGATGGCACGCCATTTGATGCAGATCCTTCCACCTTGCGAAAAGAAGGTCTACGTCAAGTCAACACCTCTCAAAATATTCCAAGAACAAGCCGAGAACTTAAGGAGAACTCCGATGAATACCGCCTGTTTATTGAAGCTTTTGAGCCAGTCTTTGACTGGATTGAGCATCTGGTAAATGCTTATAATCTTTTTAATTCTTTTCTCATGCACTTCTAGGTAAAATGCTTACTTCCTGATAGCTTTGCTAAGCTTGAGTGCCTTGTCGATGTCCTGCCAAACTGCGATACATCACCGGTTTTTCCTTTCTCAGGATTTGTGCTTAACATTAACGTCAGTACACGGATTCATCGGGATTGGGGCGACGAAGATATTTGTTTGGTTTTGGTAGTTTCCGAGTGCGAAGGAGGAGAGCTATGTTTGGTTGAACCTGGCGTGGTGTTGAAATTATACTCAGGGGATGTTGTGGTCTTCAAATCTGCCGAAATCAGCCATTTCAACCTCCACTACGTCGGCCAAAGAGCTTCTCTGGTATTTCATACCGACAAGGCAGCTAGAAGTTGGGCCAAAGACCGAAATGGATGGGACCACAACATGTATATGCGCTCAACCTCACAGACACATCCAGGAGCTAGAACTGACTAAAAGGATAATTTTTTGATAGGATCTTATATCATAATTCTACCTACCTTTTTGGACAACTCAAACTGAGCGATGCAAATCCAAATCATGTGATTCCCAGATAAGTGGATCTATTAATATAGTGATTGTGATCAACAAACATAAAACAAACAGCTTGACTTCTTGGACACGGATTGTCATCTACGTTCCTTTGACCGTATTCTCTTTGCTCAGCTATGCTACTTTGCGCTTCCACAGGCTCCGACGTTTCCCTTTTGACTCCCATGCCACCGGTTGGCCGTCTAACCCCTAGTTTCCTGACATTGAGTTGTTGACCTAGTGTTACTCCACCCAGGTTGACTCTGTGGATGAGGCGAGCGCGTTGCTACGGGAAGCCACTGAGCAAGAAGCTGTGTGCCAAGTCCGACTCGCCCGACTTCTTATCGAGCTTGAAAACCTCAATCTTAGGATTGCGCAAGCCCATGAGGAAATATTGTCGGCTGAATTGAACTGCGGCACGGTTAGATATAGAATAAAGCGGAGTGGCTTTATTCTTCCACCTTTGAGAGTTCAGGACAGCGCAGATGAGGTCGTTGTCCAGGTTGTCGGTGGTAAGTTTTTCGCTTGTCTTGCCAGAAGTTGAAACCAACCAAAACTTACTAGCCGACCACATCATAACTCTTCCCCAGGGAGAGAAAATCATGATTACTTTGGACTAGCAGCACCCAGGTTGTATTATTGGTTGTATTATTGGTGCTTCCTGGCAGTAACCGCCCTTTCTTGTAGCACCGGCCTTTTTGTTTATTTTACTTCTCTGCTTTATGGCCTAGGTGAATTTTTTATTTTCCTGTATCTGTAATTGTAGTAGCTGTCTCTTGTCTGTGCTTTGTGTTTGTCCTGTTTCAACTATTCTGTGTGGTAGAGCTATTGGGACAGCACCGCAAGAATTGACCAAAAATGGAATTATGGCTTGCCCGCTCGCCAGCCTGCCGGCAACATAAAAATTCAAAATCTCTCCTCCCGAAACGGACCGAACTTGGTTGAATTTTTACTTCAACCTTCCTGGGACTTACCTTTTCCTCGACGTGTCTGTTCTTTCAATTTCAACAAGCTACTTCTCTGGGAGACAACATGACTAACAACAAGGCAAAGAACCTGCCCACCGTTGGGATTCCGAGCCAAGGACCACCTTTAGTCAATCCAAAAGCCAGCGGACTCGGAATAAACAAAATCAGGATTCGGCCTCTTGTCCCTCAGGCTCCCAATGCAGGCTAGTGGTCAACATTTTTGTTTGAATTCAATTAATGCAGTTTGTCCAGCCAATGCCAGCACTGCCAGCCCCGCCAATAATGCCAACAACGCCAACAACGCCAACAACGCCAACAACGCCAATAATGCCAACAACGCCAACAACGCCAACAACGCCAACAACGCCAACAACGCCCCAACAGAAGGTGTGTTGCTTTACGCTTTCAGTCTTTTATATCACTTTCATGTGCTGTCTTACCTAGTCAGAAGTCGTCCTGTACGCTCAACTGCTGGGCAGGGCGGTGCTATTCGCCAACTCACTCTTACTTCAAATGTTGTCGGAGCCGACCTGGAGAAGTCCCAACAGAAGGCAAACACTAGAAAGCATCCCCGAGACGACCTGGACAATGCGCCAACAAATATGGCCGAGAACCCAATGGCCCCTCCTGAGAGGGCTAAGCGTCGAAAAGCAGTGAGCATTTGTTCCTTTTTATTTCACTTGGGTGATATATTACTCTGTTTCTAGGGACAAGTCGAATTGCCAGATAGCCAAAAAATTGAACCTCCTTTAAGACCGAGCGCACCTTTACCGAAAGGTAAAATCCCTGAGGGTTTGGTCGTTGACAATGTTAGGCAGGCTCAAAGACAAGCCGAAACTGGATCAAATCATCGCTCCCAGGGCGCCCTCAAGCCTCAAGGTCTCTCAGCTGAAGAGTAAGGTCATTAGTCTAAATAATATTTTCAAATATTGCTGATTTTAGTCACAAACAAGGACATCTAGCCAGAAAACTAGGCTGCCAGTTAAGCCTGTTCTGACTCCTGAATTACCTGGAGTTCCTCTGGATAGCGGGTCACTTCTTGTCTTTTTTTCCTGCTATGTCTGGTTTCTAATTATTAAACAGGATGTCTACATCGCGTGCAACTCACAACCCGTACACCTACTCAAAAGTTGTCAAAAAAGTCCCTGCAGATGCCATTGTCTCACGTAATAATAAAAAGGTCTACCCTCCACAGGATATGGAGGTTGACGATAGATACAACGACAACAAAAATGTTAACGGGGAAGAGTCTGAGGAGGAGAAGTCCACTGGTAGCGAAGGCAGCGACGAGGAAGGCAGTATCTATGAACCTGGCGAAGGTGAAAACGGAGGTGAGCTTGGGGGTGAGGATGGCAATGAGGACGGTGAGGACGGTGAATATGTTGCTTTCCTGTCGACTTGCTTAACCTCCCAACTACCCCAGGATACTTTCCTGCAGAGTATCAGGATGGTCACTGGGCTGTCAATGACGGGGAAGATAATTTTGGAGCAGGTAATCAGAATCCCTGTGGGCAGAAAAGGCAATCTGCAGACACTGATATGGGTGGCCCTGAGGTCCATGTCCAGAAACAATCTTATGTTCAAGGTGAATGTTCTAAGCTACTTTTTTATGATTAATCTCATGAATACTAGATCTAGACATTGACGAACAGTCCCCTTCGGAAGATGAGCGTCAGGCAAATCTTGTCCTCCATGCTCCTCGGTCCTTAAGTCCTTACGCAGGTGAAGGTGAAGGCGAAGGCTACGACAACTATGACAACTACGACAACAACTACGGCACAGATCGATGGGGTGACGACGTCCAGCCTGATATCAACAAGATGGTGCCCGAGAAGTCTATACCTGTAGACAATCTGTGTTTTTGCTTTCAATTCTGCTCACTAATAGGCACTGTTTAGGCGGACCAGGATCCTGATGAACCCCAGGTCATATCTCAATCTTTGGACCAGGATGTCCTCCAGGCCCACCACAAAAAAAATCGCTCGAACAAACCACCCAAACCGAACCGCCTAGCCAAAGCTTCCAGGCACCAAGAAAAAGCTCGAGGTATTTACTCTGATAAGTCGTAGGGTTCCAGCCACTAATAATATTTGAGAAGCAATCGCCAACAACCCAGGACTGGGTGAAGGAGCTGAGGAGGATGAGGAAGAGGAAGAGGACAACATCGACCCTTCAGCACAAGGCTCAAGCTCAAAGGAAAAAGGGGTTGGCGGTAAAGATAAAGACCCCACTCATCTTAACTACTACACTCCACTTTGGCAAGTTGTCCTGACAAAAGCCAAGATATACTTTCAGAAGCATGTGACCCTATATCAAACCTTTCCTGTCAAGACGAGCGAGGCCGATTTCCAAGTGGCGAAGTTGCTCCTTACTGAACAAATAGCAGCCGCACGTGAAGAAGGCCTGCTCTTGGAGAAACGTAAACTTTTTCATATATATTAATTTGATTTCTGATAATCACTCTGTAGGTCATAGCTTTAATAACAATATGGCTACAGTGGTAAGTTTGATTTGTCTAAGAGAATCACATAATAACCCAAGTGTAGGTGTTTGAAGAGGGAAGTACCTTCAGAGGAAGACTGAAGACTCTTGGGCGAAACGTTGTTCTTCGCCACTTCTCCAAAGAACTGGATCCTTTCACCGACGGCCAATTGCAAATGGAAGAAGACATCATTTCCAATGCTAACGATCTCTTAAAAGACAGCAAATATCTTAAGAATGGAACAGATGACGCAGTGCATTCCTTTTCAGTCTATACTTATCTTTTACTCAACTGTCTTTCATAGGGAAGAACAAATAATTTCGCTCACAATTGCATTAGAACCTTGTGCCATGAGGGTTTCTATACAGGCCCTGACTGTCTGGCTGCCTATTTCCCTGAAGTGTTTGGGGACAGTGTTCCTGAAGGTTGCATGATACTTGTAATGGCAATCGTGAGTTCTCATTGATTATCAGTTTACTGCCTGCCCTTCATTCAGTAATAGATTACAAATTGCATCCATGAGTACAGGTCATTTGCCAATGGAAAGCGTGCTGGGATCCCATTCACAGGTGCTGCTTATCAGCCCACCGTCAATGCCTTGCTCAAACACATGGAGGCCATCAAAGGCGACGCCTATCATGGCGAGAAACTCCTGGCCAACAGGAAACGATGGGCTCAGGAAGGGATGTACGTCTATTTCTTTTGTTTTTCTGCTTGAGCTTAGCAGCTTAAACATACCAGGCGTTTGCAGGCCAAAGGACAGCCCTCGATCAACCATGAAATCAGTATTGCCCTTGATTAAATGTAGTTCCCAACCCCCACCCACTCCCATCCACCTCTCTCTTTGACTCTTCCTCCCTCCACTCCCTTTATATGTAGACAACTTTGAAGCCGCTTTTGTTACGGAAACAGGATTTATTAATCAATATGCTGAATAAATGATATTTCCTTCAGGCCATTCTCCTATAAAAGAACCACTATTACAGCAAATTCTCATATCCTATGCTAAGCTTGATAGAAAGTGAAAATTTTTGCAGAGCTGGGTAGCTTGAGAGCCCAGCTGTCCAAGGCTGTATACACAGAGGAGCAAGCTGCGTAAATGGCTGTGCCTGTTGTGCTGCCTTACACAGGAAAGACCTTTTGCTGAGGAGACCCTACTGCAACGTAGGCAGGCCTCAACAGAACAAGGGGAAAGCTACTTAGTGCTGTCATGTTCACAGACAAAACTATGTACCATGCTATGTAGGCTCCGTAGTCCCTCATAGCTTACTGTAGCAAGTTCCCAGCTCTCCGTAGCCCGACGTAGTTGTCACCTGTCATAATGCAGCTCTGCATGGGAGAAGCGCAGAGCTGTAAAGTTAATATCCCTCGCTATGACGCTGTGTGGCTATGCAGTCCTATCAGAGGCTGTGTAGCCCACCCCTGATTTGCTGATGTTGGATCGATGGGACCCGCCGGAAACCCTTTTTGATTTTTTTCAGACCTCTTATCCTCAGTGGAAATCGTTGGACACCTGGGGCTTCATGGGATTTTCTTCGGCTCTACGCGAACACTCCTTTCCATCTCTATCATTCCTCTGGCTCCGGGGTGAAAGGCATTTCAGCCCTGGTGATCCTCTCTTTGATTTCTCTCGGGCCCCTGTCTTGCAATATATTCACATTTGCAGTTACTTGCGCACTAGGATCAGTCCAGTGCAACTCTTGGGTCTGGAATCACCCATGACCGTTAGGACTTTCATGGCTAACATTGTTAAAGATTCATTCAAATCCATTCGATCATTCAAAGTCAACTTCACAGAGCTTAGCGATGATTTGAACAATATTCCTGCTGGTCCGAGTTTCCTACCAAATCTCACACGATTATCACTTACCGGAAATCGACCTACCATTGCTAAAGCATTGGAGGCCATAACTGCACCTCAACTCCAATCCCTCGAATTTGGTGCATACAACCTTACAAGGGATACTTCCGCTCCCTTACTCGAGAAGCTTTTGAACATGCAAACCAAGTCGAATTTCCAATTAACGGAACTGAGAATCACCAATGTACTCATCACCGAGGCCCAGTGTATGAATGCACTATTCTTGCTACCCACACTTACTCTGCTTTCCCTCAAGCATTTGGGCGCATTTGTCCTTTCCGACGTCATGATCAATAGACTTAACCCCAGTGTACTACCCCCTCCCGACATTTATTCAATGGCCGTTTTTCTACCAAATTTGGTTGAATTTCATTATAGTGGTCCTATCACCTTCACACCCAGAGCGATGATGGCCATGCTTGAACAACGGCTCCTCCTATCGCTGAAGGACTGCCAGCCTGCAAATGGTCCTAAATTCGAAAGACTTCAGCTTCTAGATATCAAGTATGGAAACAATATCTGGGGTTTGGCAGACCCGAACATGTTGCAAGAACTTTATCGACAATTGCCATCCTTTACAGCTCGTGGAACAGCGTTGAACATTGTTTGGGATGGGACAGCCAACCCCAGTATCCCTCTTGGCATCTAATTACAATCGGAATGCCCTATAAAATTACCCGCTGCAACGTAAGACCCAGGTGGTGTCCACACCTCTTTTCTATGTCCTTTTCTTTATTTATTTACCATCTTTGTTCATAGAAATGTAATTTCCATGCTAAATTTTCCACTCTTTCCACTTTTATACAATGACCAACTCTTTTGTTTCCGCTTCGCCATCTTCAAAGAATCCTGTCGGATTGGCTGGCCAATCATACTGCCGAAATGACCCAACCCGAACCCAAGTTTCTCCATTCCCATTGTTCTTCGCCACGACCATTCCCATCTTCATCCATGCAGACCGAGCCACGCCATGTACAACGAGAAGTGCCCACAATTCTTGCTCCTCATCAGGAGAGACGTCCGGCAAAAAGGCTATCCTGTCATCCGCACTATTCTTCTGGACGACCTTCTCACCCCACCTCAACTTGTAGCCGTTGTCGACAGCTTCCCAACGAACACGCTGAACTGGGCCCCGGACTTTGATGTGGGCACTTAAAAGTTGTCCATTTGCTGCAGCTGGACGGACAACTGCTTCCAACAATTCTACCTTCCAGTCAAATGCGTAATCGAAATCTTGAATTCCTGGAGTGACTGAAGCGTTCAGAGAAGCCCAGGACCATGTAGGAGCTTGATATCCCCCTTGCGGGCGCTTTGCTGTCCCATCAACATACCAAAGGAGCTCAGGAAAAATGTATTCCTTCCACATCCCTGCCAGACTGTGTAATCCGGTCTTCGATTCTACAAGTTTGATGATTCCGGAGATAGCGACCAACTTGTCGGTGCCATATGTCAATCCGCAGGGATTGTACATCGTTATGATCCTCGACCACCAGCGCCAGAACGCCTTGTAGCTGGTGTCCATCTCACCAGTTATCTCGAGAGTACATGCTTGATGAATGGCATACTTAGTGCTCGGTGGAGACGTTGTCATCTTGGGGTGTCGATCATTTGCGTTCTCCATAGCGCACTCCCAGTACAAGCCAAAGGTACCAAAATGCAGTGTTCGCGGAGAGAGCATCCGCTCCTGCATTACCCATGCACGCTCGTGCAGAGGCTCGACCCCCGGCCCGTAGCCAGTATGTCCCAGAGATTTCTTTTCTCTTTCCGGTTCCAGGTAGGCTACTTGGTCTGCGTCCAACTGGAATTGGCAATGTTGGAAACAGAGTGGATTGCGAGATTTGAAGCAGCCGCTGTCCCCATCAGTAGCGCCGACGGCTGCAATCGTGCATGTTGATCCTCGGTATATATCCCCCATTATCGCGGATTCTGTCACCCAGTGCTCTCTTGAGTCCTGGATGATGCAGAGCGAGTCAATCCACAGAAATCTGTACCCCAACCTACGAGTGACAAGGATGGCATCTTGGAAAGTTTTTGGAAGATCGAGGAGCGGGATATCGGAGAGTAAAGTTTCAAGGTTTTTGGACGTGAGCTGGAAGATGTGACTCCCTCCCCAACGATGGCTGAGCGTAAGGTATGGGGGGCAATCTGGGAGATTTTTGGTGGGACAGAGACGAAGGCTGTATGGTGTAACTTCGACGAGATATGCCGGAAATGGTGACTTGTTGACTGATGCTGGTGTAACCCTTAATTCCTCGCAAAGTTTGTGGTTGGAAATACATTGGTCAAGCCAATTGCGAGCAAGTTCAAAGGTAGCATCTGAGCTTGTTGAGATGCTCCAAGATGCTGGAACGGCCCCTTGATTTTGGAAGGCACTCACGACACCAAGGGGGGAACTCTTGATTCTATTTCCCTCCGGATCCGTCCACCTTGCATCTATGAATCCTAGTACATATGACTCGGACGATGCCTTGACCTGGCTAAAGTGGAGGGTAATGAGAGATTCAGACGGGTGAGAAATGTCGCTTTCTGAGTGAGCTGGACATAGCGCTTGGGAGATGATGGAGCAAAAATGGCATCCTCGCAGTCCTGACACTTGAAGCTCATGAACTTGGTATTTTCCAAGAAGGGGAAGCTTCAAGTTAGCAGCTGTGGGCTCCTTGGATTTTTGGAAGCAAATCCGATAGGCACTTATGACTCCGAGGCATTTATCACAAACGACATTCGGGGTCGCTGAGGTGTTATTTTGTGGTGACATTTGATTCACCGAGTCGATGTTTTGATACGCAAGATGAGAGTAGGGTAAAACAGTCGTTGGTAAGATTATCAAAAGGCAATCAAAAGCAATTCTCCAAATATAAGTACTACAAATCCATGATTAAAATTTGCATGTCAGTAAGTCATTCGAAGCATATCTAATCTAACAGAGTAAGTCATTCGATAAGCAACTCGGTCATTTTGGCTGCGCCATCCTCAAAAAATTCTGTGTCCTCGGATGGGAAACCATACTGGCGAAAGGACCCAACCCGAACCCAAGCCTCCTGATTGACCTCTTTCTTGGTGACTACCAAACCCATCTTCATCCATGTGGTAGCAGCGGTAGCGTGTACAACCTGGAGTGCCCAAAACTGTTGCTTCGAATCAGGGGCCACATCCGGTATGAAATGTATCAAATCGTCAGCACTATATTTCTGTGGGACTGCACCCCACCTCAGCTTGTTCGTCGCCTCCAAACGCATGTGGAGGAGCGGACCACGGACCCTTATGTGCCCGCTTGACAGCTGGCCATTTGCTGCTGCTGGATGGAGGACAGCCTCAAGCAGCTCAATTTTCCAGTCAAATGAATATTCGAAATCCTGGATGCCTGGTAAGACCGGGGCGTTCAAAGAGGCCCAGGACCAGGTAGGAGCTTGATATACACCTTTTGGACGTTCTGCCTGCCCATTGACGTACCAAAGTAGCTCAGGAAACAGAAATTCCTTCCACATTCCTGCAAGACTGTGCAGCCCAGTCTTCGATTCCACGAGCTTACAATTCCGGAGATGGCGACCAGCTTGTCGGTGCCGTATGTGAAGCCGCAGGGATTGTACATTGATATTATCCTCGACCACCAGCGCCAGAAGGCTTTGTAACTGGTGTCCATTTTTCCCGATATTGCGAGAGTGCAAGCTTGATGTATAGCATACTTTGTACTCGGCGGCGTCGACTTCATCTGGGGTTCTCGGTCACTTGCATGTGTCATGGTACATTCCCAGTACAAGCCGAGGGTACCAAAATGAAGAGTTCGCGGGGAGAGCATTCGCTCTTGCATGACCCAAGCACGGCTGTGCAAAGGCTCCACCAGCGGCCCAATTCCAGTGTCGTCTGGTGACCTTCTTTCTTCCACTGGCTCGAGGTAACCCACACTGTCGGTATCTACTTCAAACTTGCAAGGCTGGAAGCAGAGCGGATTGCGGGTCTTGAAGCAGCCGCTGTCTCCATCGGTAGCACCGAGTGCGGCGATCGTGCAGCTCGAGCCTCGGTATATGTCTCCCATGATCGCCGATTCCGACACCCAGTGTTCTTTAGAGTCTTGGATAATGGAAAGTGAATCGATCCAGATATATCGATACCCCAACCTACGTGTGATGAGGATGGCATCTTGGAAAGTTTTAGGAAGATCGGCCATGCGAATTTCGGAGAGTAGGGCATCGAGGTTTTTGGAAATGAGTCGGAAGATGTGACTGCCACCCCAGCGGTGGCTGAGTGTGAGGTATTTTGGGCGATCAGCGAGGTCTTTGGTTTTACAGAGGTGGAGGTTTTCGGGTGTAACATCGACGAGATATGTCGGAAATAGAGATGCATTGGATGATGCAGGTGTGACCCTCAGTTCCTCGCAGAGATGGTGCTCGCGAAGGCAATGATTAAGCCACTCGTGTGCTAGCTCTAAGGTCGCATCTGAGCTCGTTGAAATGCTCCAAGATGCTGCAACGGGCATGTTTTCGAGAGCTGAAGCAACGCCGAGGTCAAGTTTACGTATAATCTTTCCCTCTGAATCCTTCAAGCGCAGGCCTATAGCCGATGAGCCGCCATCGACAGATGTATAGGAAACAAAATTAAGGGCGATGCGATGTCCTGGTGTCTGGTATATCGCGTTCAGAGTGGGCTGGACATAGCGCTTCGGAGATGATGGAGCAAAAATGACCCTCGGAGGCCTGATACTTGAACCTCGTGAATTTTATATTCACCGAGGCGGGGATTTTTAATGCGTTCGGAAGCATTGGACTTGTACGCAGATACGAAAGGCGCTAATGACCTCGCAGCACTTGTCGCACACAGCATTGGGTGTGACTGCAGTGTTATCTTGTAGATCCGACATTATATTCAGTAGCTAAGAGTCGACTCGAATCCCTCTCGGTTTTGTGGGGGGTTTAACAAGGGGAAGACGAGTAGAACAACTGCGATCATCAGTCAGATTATCAAACTGTGATAAAGTAACGTAACATCGAACCAAATATCATCCGAATGGTTTTACGAAATCTAATCTAATCGGATGGAGATCGGTCCTGATGCAAGTCAATTCTGAACAGTTGCGGAGCGCCCTTAGAAGTGAGGTCTTGACTTGAAGAATATAGTCGAGCTGCACGAAAATATACCAACATGAACCCTCATCGTTGTGAGCTTGCAAAGGAAGTACTAACCTAGGTTCATGTTATTCCCCTTAGTCAAAGAATCATAACACGGAACATCCTTGCTTGTTGGTTGCCCAATTTGAAGGGCATATTGGTATATAATCAAGGTGGAGTGCGTGGCTCTATAGCGCAAGGAGGTACTCGGCATCGAGTTAGAGTTTCGGAAAGGAAAATAACGGATCTAGCACCATGATCAGGCATTATTGCCTCTCAGAAGGAAGGCGTCGACCAAGATACATGTATGAGGCGAATGCTTGCGAGAAGAAATCAGGTTATGTTGGGTGGAGAAGCCGCTTTCGTGATTGTAAGAAAAGAGCTGGAACGAAGACCGTAGGATGCGAGAAAACTTGCCCAGGGCCCAGAAGATAGACAGGGCAGGCACATCTGTGTTGTTTGGACTTGAAAGTGACAGTATGACGACCTAATTGATATGGTGTAAGCAGTCAGAACGATTTTCAGCATTATCGACACGAGATGCGGTTGCGAGGATCGAGCTGGGCAAAAAGATGGTTAAAACAAGTGATTATAAGAGAGTGCGACATACTGGGCTTTCTATAAGTCGAGGAAAAAATGGTTGGGCACAAATGACATGGACTTATTGGCCTAGCAGAACCGAATACGGCTTAGTAGGCATTGCGCATGCATGACTGAAGCAATCTTACTGCCAAGCCAACACGTATGCCACTCAATGGATTGTCGAGGGGCAGCAGTGTGCACATCTCTAAAATGTAAGAAAAGGTCAGTAGGTTTTCGCAATTGTTACAGGATAAGAACAAACAACTTTTCAATTTCCCACCTAGGATTTCTGCAGAATCATCGTAAGCACCATTGAGATACTCGTGAAGAAGAGTGTAAATGTGTTGAAGCTTGAAGGGAAACCGCGCCGCCCTAATCTGGATTGCAAAAGCTTTACATAAGCTGATTTTCGTGTTCACTGACTCACTGAGCGCTCCTTCTTGACCTGACCGATGCATCATATCCCCTGACCAACGTCATGTTCCAACAAGAATTTCCCGAAGAGATTTTGGATTTGTTTTTTTGCGAGCTTGCGAGAGAAAGTATAAATGCCGGGCTGAAGTCACCCTCTCGACTGGCACTACTATCTTGTCTTCCCGTTTCCAGGTCATTCTGTCATCGTTCCCGACGTCATCTCTTCTCCTACATTACCCTTTGCCACAGCAACGACGAGGATCTGCCCCAGCGCATCAAAAATTTAACGGAGATTTTACATACAGAGCTTCCTATCGGTGGTGTCGCGCGCTACATAAAAAGCGTGCAGATTTACATTTGTGAGTCTGTTCCCAAATTGTCAGCTGTTGAACTTTGAAGTTGAACACCTTGCGTTGTAGTGGATATCCCACCCAGTGGCCCAATTGACAAAAACCTCGACAGCAGCCTGGTGACTTTTCTCCTTGCAATGATCGGGGATGACTGGGGCATCTGCGATTTCAGCTTCGTGTCTTCCTGCTTTGGAGGATTTGGAGACCTGGATTGGCATAGAATGTCCCCTGCTCTGCAAAAATGCATTGTAGACACTCTTAACTCTCCTCATGCAACAAATATTGGTATCTTCCACGTTTCACGCATACCACGTGCGGTTCTCTTGAACGCTCGTCTCAAGCATTTGCAACTTAGATCGGCTGATCGGGAGGTTTTACAGCCCTATATTCAGGAGCAACTCACCATAAGAATACCATCTGTGCCCAAGCCCACACCCTATCAAAATCGTCTTGAATTCTTTTCCACTGACCACGCCTATCCTATGGAATATTTGGAACCAGATGAAGTGGTCTCGTCCTTTGAATCGTCGTTTTCACAGCTTTTGACCCTCGAGTCGACTATTTTAACCCCGGCAGACTTTGTTGATTGTATAAAAATCCGCGACAAGGCTGCATGCACAGTGCAAAATCTACAGCTCTGCTTCCGTACGATGTCGCCAGTTCTACAATGCTTTTCTAGATTCTCACTTTTTTTGGAATATTTTTAGGCTGCACTCACGACCCGCCAAAGCCTTTGCTTTTCGAGAACTTTCTTCAATTGCACTCCCTGGAATTATTATATTGTTATGGCAAAATCTTGGATCCCTTTGTTGACAATGGCATTGGCCACATACTTCGCCTCCTCAACAGCTCCTCAGCTCGCAACTGCCTGTCTTCGATTCATATCATTGTTAAACACATCGGAGCATCTAGTTACCCTCTTGCAGCACTCTCTTTGGCACCTGGCTTGAATACTGGCTGGCTTGCCCTAGATGATCTTCTTGGTGGACAGAAATATGTTTCGCTCAAGAAGATATCATTTCTTCTCCAAATTTATTTTTTTGGAAAGCCTAGACCTCCAAATGCAGAAAATTTTATCGCTGATTTCACTGATCATATGAATGCCGTTTTCCCAACAGTTCTGAAGGCGAAGTCATTTAGGGTCATGGTTGAAATTGTTTAAATACACTATGTTTCTTTATCTACTTCTAGTTCTACATGTAGTCAAGTAAGAGTTGAAGCTTAAGAACCGAAGAATGTAACCTGGAATCTAGTATGTGTATAGTAAATGTCCTGTAGAGATAACTTTACAAAGACTGTATTCAAGCGCCAATATGAACAAACATAATCCACCGATGTAAAGGCACGCCATTTTTCCTCATTTTCCGAATTGACAAGCTGAGTGCCTCTGCCGAATCCCGAAAATCGGACTTCCCTGCGCTTCGAAACATGTGCTTGTAAAACTCCTTTGAAATACTTGGTCCATCTTCATCGTCCATTTCCCACAATGTTCCAACAACGCTGCGGAAACCACAAAAATGCAGAGCCCCTGCAAGATGAATGGTTTCATCTGGCGTAACAAGATCGCCAGCTGCACTATGGCACGCCGATAAAAATGCCAATTCCGCGTCTGGTAGTCGAGCCTGCATCAAATCTAGTAAAGTGAGGCGAATGCCACCATGCAACTGGAATGACGCAGAGAAGGGCTTATCTGTGTCTCCAAGATGGCCATGACATGCAAAGTGAGCCCAGGAATGGTATTGAAGACCTCGAAGCACTGTTTGACGAGTTGCCCGAGCACCACTAATGACATCCACTGAGTTGCCTAGTTGTCGAATAACACCGATTTCCTCTTCGATCCTTAAGAGGTCATCTCCAGGTTGACCCACTACAATTAACTTTGGAGGACCAGCTTGGGAAGTCAGATTAGATCTTGCCCTAATCAAGGCGGAAAGAGTTGGTGTATAGGAAGAAATGTAGAGATCAGGGAGATTCTTTTCATGGGGGCGGTACGGACCAGCAGCGTGAAGTGGCAGAGCACACAACTCGGATGTTGGGCACCACCAGAAGCGGCTCTTCTCCTGGACTCCCAACTGGACTAGACAAGTAACCACAGGCGAAACAATGGTATACCAGATTTTGCGTAAAATCGGGACAAACGCTTTGGAAGAATTGGCTTGAAGACCAGCGTCGCGAGCCGGGCCAAGTTGTTCAACGAGTTGGCTGAGCTCCTTGGGATGCAAATCTGGAAGGGGCACGAGGATGGGAGGGTTTCCAGTGTAGAGTATTATGGCATCTGAACGATACTTGCTAATTTTAACAAGAGTGACAGGGCCTTCTGAAGCAGCTGTTTCGAGAATGGGAAACGGAACAGTTTGTAGGAAATTCCGAAAACCTTCGATCTCCCGCACTTTCTCCATTACTCTCTCCCATTCTTCTGACAAAATACGATGTTTCTGCAACTGAGCATCTAAGAATGCTGGAGGCACAGGGCCGGCACCATCCAATGACCCAGACCCAGAACCAGATGACAGTGCGAGCTGTTCAAGTTGTTTACTTAAACTTTCAACCTGACCAGCAAGGTCACTATCGACCTCGCAGAGCTGGTCAAGTGGGTGTCTGTAACCTTCAATCTTCGACCACAAAATAGCCCTGCCCTGTTCAAGTAATTGCACGGCCACGACTAGCTCTCCGGCCTCAATTGCAGCAGAAGCAGCATCCGATGCCAATGATCTTGGAATTCCGACACCAGCAAGGAACATATGCTGTGATTGAACAGTGGGATGTGAGATAAAACAACGATCAAGAAGACGGAATGATATAACGTAGGCACTCAATAGGGATGTGTGCTGATAATGTCGCGCGTTAGCTGCCCACATAAGAGCAGCATGAAGTCGATGCCATGGAGTTGATGTCAAATCATTTGCTGCCTGTTCGTATAAAGTGAACGACTCATCTAGATCCTCGGGTCGGCACAACTGATCAAAGCGAGTTCGAAGAGCAGAGCCAAGGTGGTGGAGGGAGGAGGACCGACCTGGGTGGCCAGGGGGATGGAGAATGAGAGCTTCGCGGTAGTATGAGATTGCATCTTCAACATCCTCGATTTGACCCGACTGTTCAAATCGAAGCTGAAGAGCGCAGCAAGATTGTTGAAGGAGACTGGGCGATTCGGGTGGCCAGGAGGACAGACAGTGAGGTCATCATGGTGGAGTGAGATTGCATCTTCAAGGTCTTCGATTTGGCCCAACTTTTCAAACCGAGCTTGAAGAGCATGGCTGAGGTTGTTTAGTGAATGAGAATGACTCGGGTGGCCACGGGGACAGAGAGCAAGTGCTTCGCGGTAGTACGAGATTGCGTCTTCGAGATCTGCAATTTGACCCAACCGTTCAAACCGAGTATGAACAGCATTCGCGATGTTGTTGAGGGAGGAGGATCGATCCAGGTGGCCAGGAGGACGTAGAGTGAGGGCTTCACGGTGGAGTGGGATCACGGCTTCGAGATCCTCAATTTGACCCAACTGTTCAAGCCGAGTCTGAATGGCATTGGCAAGGTTGTTGAGGGAAGAGGAACGGTTTGGGTGGCCAGGAGGACGTAGTGTGAGTGCTTCGCGGTGATATGAAATGGCTTCTTCGAGATCTCCAAATTGACCCGACTGCTCAAACCTGGTCCGAAGGGCATTGGCGAGGTTGTTGAGGCAGAAGGGCCGACTTGGGTTGCCAGGAGGACGGAGAGTCAGTGCTTCGCGGTGGAATGAAATCGCAGCGTCGAGATCCTTAATTTCGCCCAACTGTTCGAACAAAGTTTGAAGGGCAGTTGCGAGGCTAACGAGGGAGTAGGAACGATGTAGGTGACCAGGAGAACAGAGCGTGAGTGCTTCACGGTGGAATGAGATCGCGTTTTCGAGATCCTCAATTCGGCCTAATTGGTCAAATCGGATTCGAAGAGCACTGCCGAGAGTGTTCAGGGAGTAGAAACGTCTTGGGTGGCCAGGAGGACAGAGATCGAGTGCTTCGTGGTGTGATGAGATGGCGTCTTCGAGGTCTTCAATTTGACCCAACTGTTCAAATCGAGTCTGAAGAGCAGAGGCGAGGTTCATGAGGGAGGGGGGACGATCTATGTGACCAGGAGGACGAAAAATGAGTGCTTCGCGGTGGAATGAAATTGCATCCTCGAGATCTTCAATTTGGCCCAACTGGTCAAACCGGGTTCGAAGAGCACTGCCGAGGTTGCTCAGGGAGTAGGGACGCTTTGAGTGGCCAGGAGGACAGATATCGAGTGCTTGGTGGTGCAATGAGATGGCGTCTTCGAGGTCTTCAATCTGACCCAACCTTTCAAACCGTGTCTGAACAGCATCGGCGAGGTTGATGAGAGAGGAGGAACGATTCGGGTGGTCAGGAGGACGTAGAGTGAGAGCTTCGCGGTGTAATGAAGTTGCATCTTCGAGATCCTTAATTTGACTCAACAATCCAAATCTTGATTTCAGAGCACTACCAAGGTTGTTCAGGGCATAGGAACGATTTGAGAGGACAAACATTGAGAGTTTCCCGGATGAATAAAATCGCGTCTTCGAGATCCTCGATTCGGCCTAGCTGTTGAAACCGAGCATGAAGGTCGTTGGAAAGCTTTTCGAGGGAACGAATGCGCGTCGGGGACAGAGATTAAGTATTTCACGGCGAGTCCTGATTGTTTCGTCGAGTTTACCCATCCTGTCGAAGAAAGGATCATAATACATGACCGGATTTTGCGTCGCAATGAGAAATACAGACCTCAATACCAGAAATCCAGCGTCTGAGAGCAACGAAGCGTACGATTCACGAAAGGCGGAGTGGTGGACCTGTTCAAGCTGCTGTGGGAAAATCGACTATAATTAGAAAGATTTTTGGCCTGGTCAGTCGAGCGCTAAACGTTAGATATCATCGATGATATCTAACGTTTAGCGCTCGACTGACCAGCTTTGACGGAACTCATGCTGGATATCAACAGCAGAAAGCTTCCAAGGTTTTTGATTGCATTGAACATTCAATGGACAAAGAAGAGTTCTACCCAAAAGCTAAATAATTCAGGTACGTGATTCAACGCAGTGCATGACCACCGATATTACTTATGTCCCTAAAATCCCAGAACTGCCTTCATGAGACCACAATCCAATCGTCAATGGACCTCAAGCATGGACGAGTGCTCGATGAGGTGGCCAAATATAGAGAAGCGTCGGTCTCCCGCGTGAGCGACAATTGTCATTGCAGACGTGGGGAGGTCGACCGATAAGCCGTGCTCAGTAGGTGGTTAGTCCAGTTATACCACTGAAAGGCATAATAAACAATGGTCATCCCAAGCCAATTCCTCGACACTCCTCCAACCAAATAGACCTCAGTGACAAAATCGACCGCGATGCTGGCCTCCTCGAGGGTCTTTCGTTTACTCATAGATCATTTTGCGGTTGGAGCCCATGTTTGGGGACGAATCTCTGAAGTTCAGGTCTATTGTCGTTTGGCCATTCTCCAGTGTCGTTTCACCCGATTTCAAGTAGGACAAGTCTCCCTGGATGCAAAGAGGACACCAGTAGCTATAGGGTATCATCAAATGTTGTAGATTGCTCGCGGCTCGCTACAGTGAAAGTCACCGCAATGTGGCTTGCTCTGAAGAAATCCATTTTGGTCAGCCATTGCCTATCGGTATCTAAAAGCTTTTAAACCCTTCTCCCTTCGTCTCGGCCATCATCTTTTGGAGGACTCCATTCCTGTTTGAGTAACCAAAAATATCATTAGAACTCTAGAGAAGTCCAACGCACAGAAAGCTTACAGGCGGCGGCTCACTGGGGCTCAAATTTGGCATTGGAGGACGTTTGTATTGCCTGTACCACCACACGAATACACCGAGAGCGATGACAATGACACCGAAAAGACACAAGACAATGGGCAAAGTAACGGTTCTTGCAAGACTGCCTGACCTATCCACGTTCGCGGTAGCCTGTGGTGGGAGCACTATGGTTTGAGTGATGCCATTCGTAATAATGGTTTGTGTGGTAGGGCTGGTCAAGGTTATTGCATTTGTCGATTTACTTGTTGGTGCGCCAGCTGAAGGCGGTAAGTAGCAACCATCTGAGACAAAATTCTGGCCAACTGCAATGGCGCACCATTGATTGAGCGGTGGCCCAATTATGGTGTTATCTCCACTTATTAATGAGCAATACGTTTGGAAGCTTCCGTCGCCTGCCTTTCCCGATGTGCAGAGTCTTACCCCCACAGGGCTAGGGACTGGAAAATCGGCGCCTCCTAAACGGGTATTGTCGACTCCGTTGTAGTAAGCAATCGACAAACCTTGCTGCAGATGAGCGGTCATCACAGCGATCATCGTGGGGTCCCTTCCCTCTCCCCCAGTACAGTTTAGTGAGTGGGTGGTGCTTGGATTGGGAGAGTAGCACCATGTTCCATTGGAGTTTTGTTGGACACATGCGAGACCATTGCCATCGCAGGAGATTTGAGTAAAACGGCAGTATGTAGGTCGAACAATGAGCTGTAGGAGGATGGATATGAGAACGCCCGTTGAACTTGGGACATGCATGAATGGTAGTTGGCCGGCAAATTAACAAGCTAAGAGAGAGGTCAAGTGTTTTGTTTGCGCTATGCCGAAATTAATATGGCTGAGCAATAGGAAAAACGAAGACAACTAACCGATGAAGGTCGATAAAGGTCTAATCTTTGGATCGAACATCAACAGCGTTGAGCGAGAGTCTTTGGACCTTAATATATATGTTGTCCTTTCCAGGCACACAGCAAGTCCTTGGCAGGTCCGCAAATGGTCGCATTCAGTCTCAGTTCAGGATCTGCAGAAGGACTGTCAGAGGTAAGGGATTCAAATTTTCGAATAAGGGTTGGCCCGGGGTTCTGTGCAGACAAAGTATGTCTGTCTGCGACCGCTCTCCGCCGACACGACGCCAACTGTACTGAACATCACGAAATGTTTTGAAAATGTGATGCAGTCATTGCCTCAGCCGACATTGATCATGACGACCATGACGTCCAAGTCGCGATTGGACCTCTGCAAGAAGAATACTCTCTCAAGACAGATCTTTGATGGATAGCGAATTGACGACGTCTGGCATGAGTGAGTGGTCGAAAAAAACAGGAAGCCCTCAAGGAAAGACGACTGGTGTAACTTCAAGCCTAACCGACTGAAGTACGAGTCAGTGAAGGCTCCGACTCAGAAGGCACACAACTATTGTACATACCAAGCAGCAATATGTACTCTCAAGCACTCGAGACAGATGGCGTTGGCGGGAAAGCGGCACAGCAACGAAGAGTATACAAGAGGGAGCGGGCGACTTGTACATCACTAAAGCCATCCCAACCTAATTCCTCAACACTATTTTTGAGTCCTCCAATCAAATGCTGGCCTTAGTCACCAGTGGCAAGCAACCACTATCGACCGCCTTATGCTGACCTCTTAAAGGCTCCTCCATCCAAGTTTATTTGCTCATACATCATTTTGCACTTAGAGCCCATTCTCGGAACGATTTTCTGAGGTTCAGCTCTATCGTCGTTTGGCCATTCTCCAGCGTTAAGACACTCTCTGATGGTGTTGACGAGCCAGCCCCTTCGTCGAAGTTTTGTCGACCGAGCGACAAAGTCGTACGCAATATTATCCAGGAGGAAATCCTCTGAAATGCTCTGATCGGCTTTCATCTTCTCCATCCGTTGGAATTGTTCTTCATCTGGCTCGTCTTCATATCGAACCTTGAATACCGATTTGAGTTGGGTAAGCAGTGAATCCAGCCCGGGGTGTTTGGTGAACCGTAGGCCATTAACCAGCAGCTTCCCCGCCAAATACGTAACTTTAAGAGTGCCACCTCTGACATCTCCAGAGGCGTCAGTGTAGGTCTCATCAAATGCTCGGAGAAGCAGGGCCACATTATCGTCCTTGGGAACGGATGCAGACGCAGAACTTTCTGATGAAGAGCCTCTACGGAGTGTGCTGTGTCCGGTAAATCGCAAAGCAAGCCAAAGCAGGACATAAAATGCTGATTCACGGTCGTCTTCGTGCTTGTGAGGGATTAACGGGTCGTTGAGGAGCGCAGCTGACATAAACTGCCACGTTCCCTAGGAGTAGGGTCAGGAAGTGGATTTACAAAAGGGGTGAACACTTACAATCCGAGATAAGCGTCGCGAAACTCCAGTTCCTCGATCTGAGTTAACACACAGATCCCAATCAACCAAGGTGCCTCTTCCTTCATCAGTGATGAGGATATTCCCGGCACTGATATCACGGTGGAGAATTTTGGCATCGAAGACGGCGCATTCATGTGCTGTTGCGAGTCAGGAGCTTGTCGAGCTTGGATAAAGCATAGTATTCTCACCTTCCATAGCGTCTGCGATGGCACCTATGAATTCGCGCGAGGAACGGAAATCGGTTAGTCTCCGACTGACGGTTTTCAATGACATTCGGTGGTGCCGCAACAGATTTTTAGTTGGAATGGTCATGGGCATAGTTGCCGAGTCAGGTCCATCTTCCTTGAGATATCCAACAATGTCTGGCGCAGGCCTGTCTTGTTCGGCAGCACGGTTGGAATGCTTATCGACGAAGACCATACCTGGAACAAGAGGCTTGAGAGTTCCGACCTGCAAACGAAAACTTTGTGCAAGAAGATGGTTAGAGACCATTGAAAGCACGCACGAATGGCTGGTACATCCCAGCCTCGCTTCTCGCAGAAGAAACAGCATCGAAGTGGTCTTTGCAGAGCTCCAGCGACGTAATCCAGACTTTCAATGGAACATATTTCTTGATAAATCCATGAGGTGGACCGCTGCTAAAGAAGTGTCCCCCCATTTCCTTCGCACGCGCGACGTTCATGTTGGTCTCTGAGGCGTACGGATGTGTTGGAGGAGACTATGTTACTATTAGAGCCTGAGATGGGAGGCGGGCTGACGCGTGAAGGTAGTTACTAGTCATGGAGAAGTCTCTGAGGGTTATTAGGTCGATTCATGCCACGAAAGAGCTTGAGGTCGCTACAGAACTGTGTACATGGGAGGAACTGAGCAATGAGTAGGTAAGCTGTGACACACCTGTGACCCATTTTTCACTGACGGGCGTTGGACGGGCGCTAATATTACAGTTTGTCACACATCCAAAAGGCAATTCGAAGTCCTCCGTATCTAAAGTTTTACAAAAATTTCGCACATAGATTCCAATATAATATATGGGGTAATGGGTGACTTTCCGTAAGGTTTTTTAATCAAAAATGTAGAGGATTATAATATTTCAAGGGTCTCCGCCGTTAAGCCGAGCTCAATTAGGAAGGTGAAGGGACCCGAATATTCCTCGATCCCCTTGAATAAACCTTAATCTGTTAGGAGGGTCAACACCCCATGAACAGAATAATCGAGCGTCGAATAAACAGATTTTGACATGACAACACCAGGCACCTGCCTTTTTTGGCCTTTGCTGACCCACTGTTGTCGCTATCGTCAAAGCACGTTCAAGCACAGTCCAGGAAGATGGCAGTTTCGTCCTTCTATTATTTTCTCAGTACATGCAATGTAATTTATAAGGTCCACCTCGCCTACAGTATTTGTAACGGCTCGTAAGTCTTTGCTCCCAGTGATGATCGACTACGATGCTGCATTGATTGTTGTGTCCTGAAGGTGGGTAGTGCCGCCGGAAGAGCAGACCTCTCTGCCTCTACCAATTTGGGGTGCTTTGCATTAACTATTCTCACATTTTGTGCATCGGAATCCGTAGCGGCCAAAAAAGGATCATGATAATCCGCGTTTTTAGTAATTTAATGAGCAGGCTTACGGAGGATTAAAAGGAATAGATTATCTCAATAGATGTTGGCTTTCAACTCCCGACGCCTTTTATGTCGGAATAATCTATTCAAAAAGCTTACGGAAAGTCACCCAATTAGTTTTAATAATTACTATTATAGTTCTTCATTTCATATGCTATCGCTCTAATTTTATAAATTTTATGGAAAAAAAAGGTTCAAGTTGAAGTCGCAATATTAAATAGATCAGGAGCAGCCAAGGAGCAGCTACATATTGGATATTGGCAGTTCATCTTCTTCACCGTCCTCAAGTGTGGAAATCTCAACCAGTGCGTCAACCCTCGCAGCCGGGAGGGAAAGGCGGAACGCAACCGCAGAATCCACCTGTATATATAGCAGATAGCAGTTTCCGACGTCAATTAATGATGCTGAAGAGTCAACCAATAGGTTCCATACAGTTGATTTCTGTCGAGGCCACTACACCCTATATTAGCGGTAAAAAAAAAGGGACAAACACGGCCCTCACCAATTGGATTTGCTAGAGCCTGAGAGGAGAAAAGTGCGATGGCTGCAAAAACTTGGAGGGAAAGAGAAATGGCTGGTAACTTCATAGTTGGTTTCAGTCGGTTTCGTACTTCCTGCTACGTATGTAGGCAAATTTGTTGAGAGACAAGAACCTCTAGCCATGCCAATATGGTCACCCTCGGCATCGGCATTAAAATATACAGAACAACCTTGTGCCAACATTTTGACAATGTGTAAATGGCCGATTCACATGGATCTTTTTGTTTCTAACAGAGTAGTCTGATCACAGCACCGGACAGGCCAATGAAGTGGGTCACTGTAATGGAAGAGCTGGTATTTTAAGATCAGTGGGTGATTATCGATTGTTTGATTTTTATCTGTTCCCTACATCCAGCTTCTGTTGAAAACCCATCGGAGGCTGAAGTTGAACTGAGTATTTGGTCGGGTTATTTATGACATATGCGATAAAAATTATGCTCGAAATACTATAGTACATACTAGTAGTGGTAGATTTTTTTAAAACCAAGTCCACGTACCTGATATCTCTGGAATACAAATAGTTGAGGTTCCATTTTTGGATAAACCGATACCCCATTAAGGAGGAGGCTACGTCCTCAATAAATAAAATCATGCCGTGTCGTTTATGATTCAGACACTATTTCTTCGACCTTAATTTTTAGCCAGTTTTCTGTATGGGACAGAGAAGGAATGCGATTGTGTAAAGGAACTTGTCAAGGGGTAATTCGATTCCTCCAGCCAGGAATTCCCGACTCCATACATCAACTAACTATACTCGAGACCGTAATGTGGGCTTTTCTACATAGCTGTCTGAACACCGCTGATAAAATTTTCTCAGTTTTGGTAACTCATTTGACTTTAGCGTATTATAATCCATGCTCAGAACAAAGCCCAAGAGGCGTGCCGTAACTGTACAGTGCACATATCCTAGCATAACCAAGGTGGATGGCAACCACAGTCACCTGTGCATTTACGAAGAGGATTGCAACCATTGTGAGCATCGAGGTTAGTAAATGAGCCAGTAAATAGAGCTCATACAGTTAATTTCCGTGGACTCCTCTACGTTACACATTTAGCATCGGTACCACAACAAGAAGTGATAAACTTGAAATTTACCAATTGGGATGGGATTTGCAAGAGCCTGTGAGGCAACAAGTGCAATGGCAATGACAAACGGAAGTGAGAAGGATAGGGTCAGCAATTT
This sequence comes from Galerina sulciceps, assembly GCA_023014345.1. Lineage (NCBI taxonomy): Eukaryota > Fungi > Basidiomycota > Agaricomycetes > Agaricales > Galerinaceae > Galerina > Galerina sulciceps. The sequence continues at coordinate 1,457,127 of JAEDXJ010000007.1, forward strand.
CATGGTTGCTTGGGTTCTAATGCTCTTCTTGACGCGGTGAGTACTGGTTTTATTGGAGGGATGCAGTAGCTGAATCGCAGAATTTATATCATTCAGAGTACTCTTGGCCTTGAAATATAAGGGGACAGACAACCTTGCGTCCGACGTTCACGAATAGAAGCAGCAAAGCGTCATGGTCATATGGACATTCTTGCCCTATCGGAGTGGTCTGATCGTTCCGTCCCAGCACACTGATGTCTTTAATTAAATTTCTAGAAAGATAGTAGCCTCACCAGATAATGGCCCCAAACTTTCCCTCAATCACCGGCATTACTCCTTCAAATAATATTTACTCAGTCGATCTGTGTACTTCGAAGCTTTACTAACTTGTATACATTCCAATCTAATCATTCAAATACAGTCGGCGACAATATAAAAACCTTCAACTGAGGACTCGCTTTCTGGTTTGAATATCTGGGGGTATTTCGAAATTTCAAGTCAAAATGTCAAGTCATTCCGCCGCCGATAAGAATAAGTACAAGGCAGTGCGAAAGTAGTGAGCACATGGATTATTTTAAGGCTGGCAATCTCCCTTCGGCCATGGGGTGCTGTGATCCGAGGAGTGGAGATAGTTATGGTCTTTATTGCCTTGCCGTGCTTTATTCATACGTACTGAGATCCGATAAGCCAACCGAATTTCTGCCTTTTGACCAACGACGCGAACGAGTGCAACGAAGGACCGGGGCACACCAAATATGGAAAAGTGTGGCGCATCTCAGGTGTGACGATTCGTCATAGTGCTGCATCACGAGGGCATAGCCTTGTCCAAATTCCTGGGCCGCTTTATCTGAGGTGCTAAAAGAAAGTCAAGGCATATTGCTATTGGTCAGATATGCATAAATGATCTTTGGAAAAGACACACTATTTCAAGTCCTCCTTCAACCAGTTTGGCCTCAGTGGCGACTACCGACCGCCTGATGCTGGCCTCCGACTGATGGTTTCCAATAGCATTCGGTGGTGCCGCAAAAACTTTTTAGTTGAGATGGACTGGGGCATGGTCACCGAGTCGGGTCGATCTTCCTCTCGTGATATCCAGCCATGTCTGTCTCGTTTGGCATCAGGGTTGGAATGTGCATCAACGAAGACCATGCCTGGAACAGGCGGCTTGAGTGATTCAATTCTCGTAGAAGAATTCGAAACAGCAACGAAGTGACCCTTGACTGATCTTTTCGGAGCTCCAGCGACGTAATCCCAGCGTTCAATGGAACATATTTCTCGAGAAATTCATGAGGTGGACCGCTGCTAAAGAAGTGTCCTCCACTTCCCTCGCAAGCGCGACGTTCATGTCGGTTTATGAGACGCGTAGATGTCGCTAGAAGAGACCTTGTTACAGATGGGAGTATTTGTCCGAGGTCGGCTGACGCGTGAAGGTGGACATGGAGAGGTTTTCTGGGGGTTATTAGGCCAATTCATGCCACGAAAGAGCTTGAGGTCGCTACAGAACTGCATACGACTTGGTGTGCATGGAGGATCGAGCAAAGAGTGTGTCATGTGACATCCCTGTGACCCTTTGCCGGACGGGCGCTAATAGTAACATTACAGCTTGTCACATATCCTACGTTGGATCAAAGGCGAATTTTCCGTTGTTCTCAAATATATACATATATCACGAAATGAAAATGGGAGTGGTTGAAGGGATCGATAGAATCAGGGTACCGTAAAATGGGTTATACAAAGCAGCAGATCTTAGTAAATTAAACTGTTTGGATCTCTACAACCCAATCGTGAGTCAAGTTCTCAACAAGTTCTGATGCTATAGAGATCATAGATAAGTCGTTCCATCATATGGTGCTCAAATTCGTGTATACACAGACGGCGGATGGTATAAGCCACATGGCGATGATTATAAGAGGTATACCCCTTTGAAAGACAGCAGAGTCATCGGAGGTTCGACGGAGGTTCGACTCAAAAACTAAGCTGGCGCGTGTAATTGGGATGAAAGTGTGAATCTAAGGTGCAGAAGGGTGGTCAGCGTCGAATGACGAGGCCGTAAAGAAAGTTGCCTACCCGGAATTGCTCAAGGCAGTAAGACTGGTGACGATGAAAGCGGCAAAAGAGCCTAGTGGAAGGAAGTTAGTTCATACGTGGTTAAGAGTGAGAAGGCAAAGGTTTTCTTACTTTGATCGCCTTATTACCGAGGCGTGCACCTAAAAGGAAGGGGAAAGAGGGTCAGTAGACGTACATAATTCTATCTACTCTTCCGCCAGTGGAGCATGCTCGACTTGATTCTGGTCATTTTCTTCTTGTTGTCGGTTCTATCTACCTACACTACGGTTGGGAACCAGGGAGAGGGAAAGGAGGGGTAAAGACACCTGTGGTAATTGTCAGGAAACGGCCAAGATGTAGGTGAGGTGGAAGGGTCTTACATGGAGCGACTACACCGGCCGTGTGGTTGGACGAGAATGTGTCGAAGTTGTTGGTGGGTGACAACGTAGGTGGGAGGGCATGGCGGTGAAGCAGCGAAGCAACGATTTGAATGTATGCGAAGATCGCCCTGTAGTATCGTTAGAATAGATGGATAGACATCAGTGAGGTATCGCGACATACACGTTATGGATAATGGCCACAGAGATAATTCGTCAGTCAACCCATTGGCTGAGAAGATAGCAAGATGTTATTTGGGACCACGCCTGTAAAAGCCGTCAGAACATAGAAAGGCTGTCGAGTGTACAACATACAGTGCTCGCGATGGCTCGTGGTGGAGTCGGGCGCACAAAGAGGCCGATGGCATAAGGTTGAATTCATGGGCAAGATGTTAGATTGGTAGTGCGAGAATAACGCCTAAGCTGGTCCACTCCGAGGAAGGGAGGGAAGGAGATGATGGGGGTTTGGGGGAAAGACGGGCTTGGGAACGGCGGGGTTTAAGTACTCTCGAGAAGACCTGGGCGAGGCTGACGCGCTTGTTATTGGGCTCGATCGTAATTGTTGAGACTAGTCCTCTTCGGGATTGACCGACATTGAATGTCGTCCTCCGTGAACTAGACGCACATGGCGGACGGGGCATTAGGAAACTTGCAGGAACAAAAGAAGTACTCGTGAGCTCCTTCCCGCTTTGAGCGCGTCCTATTTGGTGTAGAAATCGAGGCGTGTCGAACGAAAAACGATCTCAAGAGGAAAACGTCCAAAAGGTCGGTGTAAAAGACGCGGTTCGTCACATCCACTTGGTCATCGGACCGAAGAGCGTGTGACAATTCGCGATTTTCTAGTCGCGTGATCGTGACTGTGGACGCGTCGCGCTCCTAACGCGTTCCTCAAACGTTGCGCAGCACCTCAATGTCTCACTCTCAATTCTTGAAAAAACCACGAACCTTGTCGATTTTAATTTTCTTCATAAACGCCCACCAAGTCTTCCTGGGAATCCTCCTTGGGAGCATCCCCGCGACCCTTTGACATGTTTTCCAGCCTTAACTTCAAGACAGATGCATGCGACGCGTACTACAAGGAGCTCCTTTCCGCACGAAAAAATTCGAAAAATTATATTGATGGTATTTGTATGCGTAAGTGTATTTTTCTCCTCGTATATGCGTCTTCTTTGATCTTTTGCTTTAGCTCCTGTAAGGCCACTCTGAGTCTCACGCGACACCGAGTCCATTCGAAATCATATCAATGACATTGCAGCATTTATTCATCGAGCACGTAGGCAAACGGCTGAAATACTTGAAATCTATGGTGCGCTCTCCCGTGTCCTATTTTTTTTTCAGTTCATTCCCTGACTTCGAAGACCTGGTTTCGGGTGCCGACTTTTCATCCAGAAACTAAAAGATCGTCTTCTCTACCGTTCATCAATGCCAAAGGGGCCATCTCTTCAGGAGATCTGACAAACTCACACTTGCTAATCACGACCCGGCTCTCCGTACGCTATCGATGCGATAAAGACGGTCGACAACAGCAAAGGCCAGACAAGATAAAACTTGGCTAGTGTGCGCCAGTGCTGCGCATGGCATCAACGAGTCCACTTCACAATTTTTTTGTAAATAGTAAATAGATGACTTAAGAAGCTGCTAGGTACCTACATCTACATTACAAGTGCAAACGGAGCCTGGTACATATAGTGTCAGGCCCCAGAATCCGAGTGCGTGGGCATGGTGATTGCTGAGCCCACGGTACTAAAGGACAGAGGGGGAAGACGAGGTGGGGGGTTCCCAGCAGTGGCAAATGGCACGGCGCGCCATAGTACCTACCGCAGTGTGCTTGCTCTAACATGGCAAACGACGAGGGTTTTGTGACGACGAAGGAGGGGTGCTTGCTGGCCGTCATCGTCAACCTGGGAGTGCTTGCAGCTGCGAAGGGAGGCTGCAGGAGGTCTGGACGGCCGTTGTCCACTGGCCGGCTGGTAACGGGATTTTGGGAAGGTTGTGCTGCCTGTCGTAGTTGACGTGGTAGAAATGGACGGCAGCAAAACCTATCAACGAGTTGGCGATGCTGGGGACGATGAGGTAAGTGTGCTTACCCTGCTCCTGCTATCCTCGGCCACTCGCTCGCTTATCCCAGATGCTCCTTACACCTGCCATGGAACGAACCACGGCGTTCGCGGCAGGTTTCATGTCGGTCGTATGGCAGAGCGTCGCGGACGTTACTGGGCCCTGCTAACGCGGTGACATGGTGTATGTGATTGGTCCCAGCAATCACGAACGAGGGCTGGCACGGAAGTCGCGAGCAGGCGATGACCATCAATGACGAAATGGCTAGTCATACGGGGTTGGAAGGGCTCCGATGGGTAGTCGCGGGCTCCAAACGGCGTGGTGGTATGCGAAGGGGCGGTCGTCGCAACTACCCATGTGCTTGCTGCAACAAGAGACGATGGAGCTTTGGTTGCTCGCTACACGTCGTCATGGCGGGAATGTAAACCCTGCAGAGGGGTTAAGAACGCGGTGGTTGAGATGATGTAGTGCATACCTAATGGCGTTGGCTTTCTTTCGGGCTGCTTTTTCAACTCCCCGCTGCCGATTCCTTACCACTGTGCCTAACGTGACAGGAAAACCAGTGCCGCTTCGCGAAGTTCGTGATGATACGAACATGTCCGCGGTTGTGGACCGGTGACGAAGTTGTAGATGCACCACCTGCGTTCCTATTCGCATTCGCAGCGTGGTGTAGCTCGTCGGTTTGAGTTGTGTGGGCTGGTCTTCGTCCTAGGTGAGGAGAAGCCAGGCTATTAAGGGTATTCGATTTGTTACATAAAAATAAATAAAACTTATGTAACACCTACCAATTTTCCTTTGGGGGTGGAAGTAAAGGATGCACGTTGAAACAAGAAGAAAAATGTAGTAGTGGTTTGGTAGTGGTGGTATGGAATTACAAGGACGACGAAAGAACCAACGACGGACGGAAATAGGAATACTTACATAATCCCATCACGGGAGTTACCGGCGTCTTAAACGTTCCCCTCGCCAAAATTTGGCCTGGGCTGGAGATTATGTAAACGAGTCCTCCTTCGTCGGACTCGTAATTCAAACTTGAATAATTTGAATCACTCTCGGCGTTGTCTCAGAAAGCGACGGTGATTCAGAGATAAGGGAGAAGGGAGAGGGGAGAGTCAAAGTCTTGGATATGAGAAACACCTCAGGGGAGTGAATCCAAGCGGCGTTCCCACGCCACGACCCGAGTTTGGGAACCGCGTTGACAACCGAAAATTACGGACGTATCTTTTCTGCAGCCAACAGCGATGCCGTTCAGTTCCCCTCTCCCCTCCCCCATGGCTCTCTCCAAAGCCACCCAGCCCCGCTCCATCTTCAAGAAACGCTCAGCCAACGCAGTCCCTGCTTCTGCGGCGTCGTACCTGTCTGCCCTGTCCCAAGCAGACGCCTCTGCGCGTGCTCGCAGCGTGTCCACCACCTCCACCCCGGCCCTTTCCCTGTCCTCCTCGATCACATCCTCCTCTGAAGACACCATTTTGCACGAACACGAGTCTGACTTGGCATTAGCGTCTAACCAAGACGGGTTGCTCCTTCCGCTACGTCCGCCTACGTCCGAACAGGTGTTCACGACTGTGCACACCGAGTTTGGACACTGCGCCGAAGAGGCCTACCGAACGACGTCGCAGCACCCTGCTGGGCAGCCGCTGGAGGCGCACGTAGAGCAAGACCCACCATACTACATTTTGCTGTCGACGTATATCAGCTACCTTATCCTCATTGTCCTTGGTCATGTCCGAGACTTCGTTGGCAAACGACTCAGCCCAGGGAGTTATAAGCATTTGATGCCTCGAGGGGTAGGTGTCCTTATTGATCCCTACTTGTCTCTACTGACTTCTGTTATCCACAGGGATATGCGCCTCTTAACTCAGACTTTGATTCGTTCTACACCCGCCGCCTCAAGACCCGTATGGACGAATGCTTCTCACAGCCCGTCACCGGTGTCGCAGGTCGCACGATCCTGCTGCTCGACCGCCTCTCGCCCGACTACAACCATACCCAGCTCCTCACGGGCACGCTCACACGAGCACTCAACATCTCGTCGTACAACTACCTCGGGTTCGCGCAAGCGAGAGGCGGGTGCGCGGATGCCGTGGCTGAAAGCATCAAGCGTTACGGCATAAGCAGCCTGGGCAGTCGACTGGAAGGCGGAGCTAGTGAATTGCAAGGTATCGCGGAGGGATTGGTCGCGAAGTTCGTGGGCATGGAAGACTCGCTCATCAGCTCGATGGGATTTGCCACGAATTCGACGTATATTCCTGCGCTCGTGTCCAAGGGTTGTCTGGTCATCTCTGACGAGCTGAACCATGCGTCAATTCGGTTTGGTGTACGGATTAGCGGTGCGCATGTTCGGATGTTCAAGCACAACGACATGGGTAGTCTGGAGGCGCTCTTGAAGGAGGTGATCAGCCAGGGCCAACCTAAAACCCACAGACCATGGAAGAAGATTCTGGTGATTGTCGAAGGACTTTACAGCATGGAAGGCACGTTGGTCAACCTACCAGCAATTGTAGAACTCAAGAAAAGATATAAAGTACGCCTTCATCTTCTCACTTTCCCCGTTCCATGTTAACCCCCTCCCTAGTTCTACCTCTTCGTCGACGAAGCACACTCCATCGGCGCACTCGGGCCCCACGGACGCGGCGTCACAGACTACTTCGGCCTCCCCCCACGCTCAATCGACGTCCTCATGGGCACATTCACGAAATCCTTCGGCGCAGCAGGCGGCTACATCGCCGGGTCCAAAGCGCTGATCGACCGACTGCGGGTGGACGGGCACTCCGGTGCGTACGCAGAGACCATGGCGCCCGCCGTGCTGGTGCAGGTGCTCGCGAGCATGGCAAGCATCATGGGCGTGCGCGAGGACGAGGACGCGCAGGCGTACCACCACCCCGGGCCCGCGCCGTCCGCCTCGCTCCCGCCGTGGCTCAGCCTGCCCGCGCCCCTCTCCTCCGGCGTGGAGGGCCAGACGCGGCTGCGCCGCCTCGCGTTCAACGCGCGGTACCTCCACTCGGGGCTGCAGAAGCTCGGGTTCATCACGTACGGGCACCCCGCGTCGCCCATCGTCCCCTTGCTTTTGTTCAACCCTGGTAAAATGAACATGTTCCATAGGCTCATGAAGCAAAGGCAGACGCCGATCGTGGTCGTCGTCGTGGCGTACCCGGCGACGCCGCTTGTGACGAGCAGGGTGCGCTTCTGCGTGAGCGCGAGCCATACGAAGGAGGACGTGGATATTGTGCTGAGGGCGTGTGATGAGATTGGGGACGTGTTGGATTTGAAGCATGGGCTTGGGACGAGGGAGAGGTGGGATATTGAGGAGGTTGTTGCGCGGGCGGTGGAGTTGGGCAGTGGGGCGGTGTAGGTTTGTTGGTTTTGTTGGTGATGCCGGTGGTTGAGGATACGTGTTTGTCCTGGGGTGGTCAGTTGGAGTTGCGTTGCTGCTTGCCCGTTAGTGCTGTCGGGCTATCACTCTTGCATTCGAACTATCGGTTTTCTCGGTCCCTTCCCCCCTTCTTTTCACCTAGACCACGAAGACGTCGTCCACGCTCGGTTTCCTCATTTCAATTGACAGTTACAGCCCATCTTCACAACCTACAGTATCTGCTCTACTCTACTTACACCCGCACGCACGCACGCTTGCCTTACTTTGACTTTCATCTGCCTTTACCTTTATCTTACTCTTCGCACTTATTCACTGTGTTACTATACTCTTTTTTGGTTTTTGGTTTTTGCATCGTCATGTTGTCCTCCTTTACCTCCTATTCTCCTCCTATCCCATCACCTTCCACTCCACCTCTCCTATCCCCTCTCCTATCCCCTCCTCCTTTCCCCCCTAATGCTCCCTATGTCCGACTCGACTCAGGCCCCTAGAATCTAATCCAACCCAAAATCTTTTATGACACTATGACACAAATACAAGAATACGAATAGATTACAACCTGAACTTGATACATCCCTACGTAGCGCATGATTGTCTTACATATATACCCCCTTTCTTCTTCCACTTCTTCGCTTCGAATTCACGAATGGTAGTAATTTGCCGACTGGGATATTACGACTGTTTCCTGAAGTCTGCGGCTATCTGGAGCGATGAATTTTTGAATTATCACTTGATTGAAGTGGAAAAACTCCTGGCGCCAAGAAGAGGATGTCCAGTTGTGCGAATAAGCGCTGGCTAAATATAGCTTGGCCTGCCGCGATGTGACCTTTGCTGCAGGAATAAACCCTTCTTTTAGTGCACCCAATTTCTTTGTACGTATAACGGGGACCAGCAGACGTCCAGCAGGCTGCAGGCGACCGGTGAAGGAGACTCAGGTTGTTCAGTCAAGCGATCAACATATCAAGTTTTAGAATCCGGAAAGACGACCGTGACGTTGAACGATATGTTTTTTTGGAATTAGGTAGATGTAGTTTCTGTATTGTACTCGAGATTCAAATTGACTACGGCGGTTGAATCTACAAACTACGAGCTTTTAGATACGGAAAAGCGTAGGTCATGATTGATAATCTTCAGAGAAAAAAAATTTAGATGTTAGAAGTGACAGTTAAGACATACAGAAATTATTCCTCTGACGATGCGTGGTCTTCATCATTAGCCATTTGATGATATGTTTTAGACGCCTTGATTAAGTCAATATTTTCGTCGAGCGACATGGGCAACCTGAGATACTCGATGGTCAAATCCAAACCTGCTTCCAATATGGAAAAGAGCTGGTGGAGAACGTCCTTGTCGATATATATAGGTTCGTCCATTTCTTCGTCGCCCTCCACTTGTATTTTCACAGAATTAAGAGGACGACGGCGAGGATTGTGGATTTCGCCAACAGGGCCAAAAATATTGACGAAATGATTCCACTTAATAACCTGCTGTGTCACTTGGTAACTGAAGGATTGGAGTTCTGGGAGAAAGATGTTTTCATCTTCATTAAAAATGGAAGTTTCGGCCAAGAGTTTGAAAAGGCGGTCTGGTAAGTGGTTGGCCCAAAAGTTTGGCAGTATTTCGAGCCGTCGAAGCGAAGGAACAGCCGAAAGGAGGTCCAGTAGGTCGTCATCGTCGTGAAATAGCGCATCGTCAAGAGAGAGCTCCTCTATACGGCAAGAAGAACGTTTGAAAAAAGATACAAGCGACGCCGTCGAGAGAAAACACTCCGCTGAGCAAGATAAATCTACCAGTGCTGGGAAATTGACCATATCGAAAAGAAATGAAAGGACATTCGAGTCATCGGGAAAGGCGAAGCTAAAGATTCGAATTTGATGATGAATGATGGGGTATTGAGGTATCGGGAACGTCTCGTCGTCAGATGGTGCACGTGAGAAGTTGTGAAATTTACAACGAATCAAGTTTTGGGCCCGTTTGAGTAGTTCAAAGCATTCGTCGAGTTGAAGGTAGCCAAAATCCACTTGCGTAACGTTGTTCCATTCAATGTCGACCGCATTGAAGGAGGAGGACGATATAAAAACGTTAGTGGGACTTGGCCTCACGTTATTCAAGGAGAATCGGGCAATGGAACGTGCGTCAGCCCAGTCGCTAGGGAAAATTCGTAAAGTGTGTAAGATGGATTGTGGAATCGAATCACCACAAAACTGGAGGAGAAAGGAGGACGGAAGGTTGAGAAACAATTGGTACCAACGGCTCGAGTGTTGGTTAACCAACTCAATGAAAGAGTTGATGACGTCTGAAGAAGGGAGGGTTTTACTGTCGTCCTTGATATTGGGTGTGAAGATGAAAATTGTCAAAGGGAGCCTGCCTGATCGGGCCAGCCATTGTTGCGCGAGATCGTAGCGCGCTGGCAATCTAAGGGTGTTGATACAAAACCTGAGGACCGTCCAAAGTCGGGGTGTCGCCCAAGCAATTTTCCTCCAAGCTCGACATACTGCCCCCAATTTTAATGGCTCGGAAACCTCTTCCTGATTAATTCCATGGAATAGACCGGAGTGGGATGGTGGAGGTGGCAAACAGAGTTGAAAAATGTACGAAACAACCTCGGGAGGGATTCGACTTGTGAGTGGATCGTGGATACGGTTCCTCTGCGATTTCAAGTCCTGATATTGGCGGGCCAAATTGTCCAAAGTGCGCTTTGCCTCCAACATCTGGGATTCTAGATGTTTCAGTTTAATACAAGCCCCACAGGGTTCGCCATTGGACATCTGACATCGCAGATCCTCGATTCCGAAGCGACCATTTGAGCAGGAGTGTCCACAAGCGATACACGTCCTGGCTGCCGGTTCTGTTGTGGTCCAAATAACAACGAAGGATTCAGATTACTGCAGAAGTACAAATTGAAATCTGACCTTCTGTAACATTACTGTACTATTTCATTCAATTCGGCAGTCACGCGTCACGGGGCCTTCAAAATCGCCGAAATGTCACGGTTGTCACGGAGATTTTTGCAAGGTGCCGAAACCATTTCGGCGTTCTACCCCCAACATGGTAAAATTTTGCGGCCTGCGGCGCCAGACTGCCGAAAATTTGGGCATGTCACGGGCAGTTTCCAAGCCTGACGAAATCAAATTTTCGGCAGGGCCGTCACACGTCACGGGCCCTGCCGAATTGAATGAAATGGTACAGTATGATCTTCTGAATACATTGATTGGCAAAGCAATGGCAAAGCAGAGTAAGGTCAGGTTGAACGCGTCATGTCACAGATTGCTGATTTGTGACAAGCGTCATTTATCACGCGTTGTACTGTAAGTGTGTGGCTCAACGGGAACGCGCGGTTTTGGTATGTCTTCAAGCTCCGGCAAATAGTCCTTGTAAACAAAGCTTTTCCACTCGGAAGTTTCGTTCTGTACATCAGGAAATCCCCAGATGCCTAAGTAGACCCACAGCCGACGGAATATAACCTACAGCGGACATAGGTTTAACATTCAAGTTTTAGCTGGTCTCTCCTAGCCAGACCACGATATATGTGATGTACCCTACGGCTCACGATTACATTTTAGCATCTTATAGCTTCAGGTAGGCAAACATAGACAGGAAAAGGTGTCATCGAATTATCAATTATGTGCTACATATTCTGGGATTAACGGCCTATATGACGATTCTCATTTTTTAGTATAGCGGGTTCGCAAAGCACCAGACCAAGTACAAGCATAACTAAAGGCGCAGGAGCGACCTTGACCTCGTTTACGTATTCGCTAAAATAGTCTCCTTCTGGTAGAAATTCTGACATGATAAAGACTAATAATTTATTATTATTAACGACTGTAAACGTACTTAGATAAAATTCCTTTAGTGAAGATTGCCGAATTCTACTATTTACAAAACAGCCCTTTTGTCTCATACCTGACCCAGTATAACTGCCCCGCTTAGTACGGAGACCAGCACCACGAATCCAAGATTGAGAGCAACCCTTTCAGAAGAATTGCCCAGCGACGACCCAGTGCCCCCGTTCCCACTTCCCCCATTTCCACTGCTCCCGCTCCCGCCGCCACCGCCGCGCGGTGCGTTTACAGCCGATATCGTGTAAATTAAGTTAACAGCATTATTCGTGTACGTGAACACCGTGCCGCTGGCAGGCGCGGTGATCTTTCCAGGCAAATTCGTGAGTGTCGCCGTTCCGGTAGCAGGGAGGTTTTCTGGGCTCAAAAATGTCCCTCCAACAGCTTGTGCGTTGTATCCGAGACTGGCGCAGTTGAATTCTGCAAGTGAAGAGGAGCACTGGGTGAATGGCTGCCCGAGCGTTGTTTGGAAGGTGTTGATTTGTGCTAGACCGATCAAGGTTGGATCGGTGGTCGGGCAGAAGTCAAGGCTACAAGAAAGAATATTTAGACGTTGTGCTCATGATTCGATGAAGCATGAAAGCATACCTTGAAAAGGCGCCACTTAATGAACAGCATTGGCAGGCCGCTTCTGCCTTCACACCTGCACTGGGATCGTTGAAGTTCAACTGGCTGTTCGAACATGTACCAACATAATTGAAGCTGGAAAGGATCCCCACAAGGACGTTTCCTAAATTACATGAACACGAGTCTGGAGCGTTATCTGGCGGAGGGAAGTAGGGAACGGGGAATTTGGCGATATCGCATAGATTGAAGTACTCTGTCATGTACTGCTGGTATTCACATTCGTAGACCCGGTTCCAACAATGCGACGCGTAGCAGTTGTAGTTGTCGATGTACTGCCCACATCCACAGCCGAGGATGATTTCTTTGTCCCCGTTTGCTTTGTTTATGCAGTCCGTTAGAGAAGCGGTGACGCCTGCCGCGCATTTGTCCATGCCGGATGGGTCAGCGCAGCCTTTTGATGTGAGGCTTGCCAAAGCATTCGAAAGACCAAATAATGCGGAAGAGAGCAGAATAAAAACGAGCCAACGTTGTGCCATTTCTAGGAGAAACCAATGGGAGTTGAAATGGCAGCAAGGGTTGGGCCCTTGCTAGTTACAGTCTGAGTCGACAGGAAGAGTACCGCATTGAAGGTTTCATTTCGTCAATAAATATCGAGGAACTTTGGCAGTTGACAGCGGCCCATTCGATGCTCGATGGTCCGAGGGACGACAACTGTTGTCTCCTTGGCTTACTTGCGTCTCTTGCTCGCATCTATCATTTTATGAGAAGTAGTGGCATAATTGACCAGTTGGCAGTTACAAAAATAGGATGCGGCAAAAAACGTCATTGTCGAGGGGAGTGGATGGGTGCTCTGGTTTTATTACCATGGTGAGGTGAGGTGTTAACCGGTGTATGCAGAGTCCACTGGGAAGGTGCAGATTCAGAGGCTTTTATCGGGTCGGTAAATCAACAGCTTTGGGCAGGGTTTCAAAAACAAGCAGATTTCGTGGGTGCAAGCACGAGGAGAGCAAGATACACTGGGTACTTTGATCCATGGAGAGTGGAGCCCCATACGCAGCCCCCAAGAAGCGTATTGACACGTCCATGTCAGCGCCCATCTGTCCGTCGTGGTCGTAGAAAGAGAGCACCGGCATTGGTTTCGGACAGTCTTCGGCCCGGAGACTTCGGGATCTATCTATCACACGCTCTCGTTTTCTCGCCATGAAGCCTCCATGTCCAATCTTCACCTTACGCCTTATGTTAACGTAGACCGCCCTCAGCTTGTGCACTCTTCCGTTACTGTACACTCTTGTCTTTGTCTCAAAATGCGGTATCTGAAGAACAATTTTGCAGGAGTTGCCAGTCGATGTTTTGGGGCCTGACCTGTCGTCGCAACTAAGGGCCTCACTCGTTATTGAATCCTCCGACGGTCTTGCATGCGCTGCATCCGCAAGACTATGGGAATCTCTTCTTCAGGAATACCGTTTGCCTTATCTTTTGTTGAGAGTTGCGGACATGCGAATGACTCTGGGTAGCAAAGTTACTGCCCTACATTTGTACGAAGAGGTTACTTCATCTGTTATCCATAGAATGAGCGCGATGCTACTAAATTTATATAGCTGCAAATGGCGCTGGGGGATCCACAGCTCGCCTCTTGGGTGGCGCATACTCGTTCTTCCATTCTGGCTGAGGCAAAGCGACAGCGTAAGCTGTTGTTGACTTTCCCGTCTTCACCCCATGGATGCCATATTTTTTTAGTCTTTAATTTCAAAAACAGTTTAACGCTGGGCTTCTCGCCAAGCCAACGTTGGCGACCGACAGCTGCGAGGGATACGTTTCCTTACTGTAAACTCCAACGGGCTCAGATCAACGGTTTACGCGACCAATGGCAAAATATCGGTTCTCCTGAAGACACCACGGCTAAATTTTTGAATCTTCACTGTCTCGAGACCAACCTTATTGAAGGAACAATGCAGTTTGACCCATCTGTCAGTTTTTCGTTCATTATACACCGGGCCCTGGTATTAATACTTTCGCCGCAGGCTACATCTAGGCTGCTTGAAGTTGGATTCTACAATCAAGCAGAACTCCTCCCCGAAAATACCCCTATAGCCGGTGCAGTGCGAAACCGTGCCGATGCACTGTCTATCCTTCAAGATACACATAAGGTCAAAAATATCTGCTGTCTTGATTTCCTTGAATATTGCTGATGATTCCGCGTATGTAGGCCTTGAATGAAATATTTAATATCGTCAAATCTGACCCTCCGAATCTCACTGTGGAGTCAGTATGTGATTTGCACGCAAAGCTCATGCAAACAAGTCGGGTCCTATACATTAACACGGGTTCTGGATTTCGACTGTCTTACCTTAACATAGGAGTAACTCGACAAGCCTCGTACGCCAATGTGACGGCGACGCTTCGCGAGCAAGGCGTGAAGATACAATTTTGTCCTTCTGATGAAATTGAAGCAGAGCTTGATACATTCTGCAAACGGTTCAACGTTAGTGCAGAAGCAAAACTTTGAAATCAGCCATACAAACCTTCTGACAAACCTTCAGGAACTCATTCAACAACCTGATCTAGACCCTTTTGCCGCTGCCGCGTGGATCAGTCATATTTTTGTTACTATTCATCCCTTTGAGGTCAGTTCGGTGTCCGTTGATGACTATTTGCTTATACTTTTGCTCGACTGCGTAGGATGGTAATGGACGGATGTCTAGAATTTTAGCATCCGTACCATTGTTGAAGCATGGGCTACCGCCTCTCTGTATCCCGGCTTTCTTCAAGTCAGCCTACATTACGCTCCTCAATAATGCAAGTTTCCTCGTTCCTGCTTCCTCGTTCCATCACTGACTGTTACGCAGATACGAGCAAACCGAGACGGAGATTACCAAAGATTGATGGAACTGTTATATGACGCAACAAGGGGATCCCTGGATTTGCTGAAGGCAATGGCTTGACTTGAGATAATGCAGTGGAGTTTCAGCAGGTGCTGCCTCGGTGGTACGACGACAACTATTGTCTCGTCGGCTTGTAGCTCTTTTCGCGTCTATCAGAAAAAAACGTCAGCATAACTTTGTATCATGGCTGAAAGTTTCAATGACAGGACGAAATAGTTGCATGGACCATGGACCCTTTTTCAGTGCGGAAATACCGAGCCTATTTTAACTGAGGTAAATCAACAGCTTTTCTGATAGATTTTGTTGAGCTCCTTTTCAATACCTCACAGCTTTTAGTGGTGGTCAGTTGCATCAGTCTCCTTGAACCGAGTAGTAATTTACGTCCATGTCAGCGCTCGTCGGCGGCCGTGCTTTGTACCACAAGGCTGAGGGAGAGTCCCCGGGCGAAAACCCAATTTTGGTTAATATCTCTCATTTCGGACAGGCCTCGGATCAAATACTAGGGTCTGATCCGTTAAACATGGGCGATCGATGATCAATATGGACGCAAAAACTGCGAAGAATCGGAAGATGCGTGCTGGTCTGCCGTCCAAACATCTCAATCCGATTAGATTAGATATCCTTGGATGAGGACTCTGGCCGCCTATTGATCTTCCGCTTGCGGTTGCCAATACCCTTTCATTCTGGACTGTAATCCACTTCCTGTACTCAATGTCAGGTCTGCAAGACAATACCTCAGCCATACCGAATATAGTGTGCGATAGATGCCGCGGGATCATAAGCGCCCTCCAGAAATGCTTCCGAGAATCCGATGAAGGAAAACAACGCAAATTTTCTCTTATCGGCCACTACCACGTTCAGGACCTTCAAGCATCAGGGCTAAGAGGATGTCATTTCTGCTCCATCATCTCCCAGTCGCTCAGTCCCGCACACTCTGAGAGCGATGTACTTCCGACATCGGGGCCAATCATCACACTCAGTTATGCCACCTCGTCGCAGCGTGGTGTAGGGCCGTACTTATTTTTCCTGGACGCATGGTTAAAGGACGCGGAGGGGGAAAAACTCAAGAATGTCACCCTTGGTGTTGTTTCTCATGCCCCGGATCAACCAATTCCAGCATCATGGAGTATCTCGACAAGCTCAGAGGCTAGCTTTGATCTAGCGCGCGGGTGGCTGAAGCGGTGCGTTCGTAGCCACGAACTCTGCGAGGAACTGAGGGCTACACATGCATCGGCGAACAAATCGGCGTTTCCGACTTATCTTGTCGACGTCGAGCCTGAAAACCCTCGTCTTTGTCGTACCAAAGATCTCCCGGAACGCCCACATTATCTGACTCTTAGCCACCGTTGGGGTGGAAGCCACATTTTTCAACTCACGTCCAAAAATATCACTTCTCTACTCTCCGAAATCCTCATATCCAATTTGCCTAAAACTTTCCAAGATGCCATCCTCATCACTCGTAAATTAGGCTGTCAGTATATATGGATCGATTCGCTTTGCATTATCCAAGACTCCAAAGAGCATTGGGTATCCGAATCTGCAATCATGGGGGATATATACCGGGGCTCAAGCTGCACTATTGCAGCGTTGGGCGCCACCGACGGAGACAGCGGCTGCTTCAAAATTCGCAATCCTCTCTGCTTTCAGCATTGCAAGTTTCAATTAAGCGCAGATCAAGTAGCCTATCTTCAGCCAGAGAGGGAATGGAGGTTGATAGACCGGACTGGATATACCGAGCGCGTCGAACCTCTACACGAACGCGCTTGGGTGGTGCAAGAGCGGATGCTCTCCCCGCGAACACTGCATTACGGTACATTCGGTTTATACTGGGAGTGTGCCAAAGAGAACCTAAACGACCGTCCCGCGATGACAACGGCGCAACCCAGTACGAAGTACGCTATACACCAAGCGTGTACTCTCCCATTAACCGGGGAATTGGATGCTAGTTACAGGGCATTCTGGGCCTGGTGGTCGAGAATTATAACGATGTATAACCCTTGCGGCCTGACATACGGCACCGACAAGTTGGTAGCCATCGCCGGAATCGTGAGGCTTGTGGAGTCTAAAACCGGGTTACACAATGTAGCAGGGCTTTGGAAGGAGTATATGTTGCCAGAGCTTCTTTGGTTCGTCAATGGTCGACCGGCAGAACGACCGACAGGAGGATACCAGGCTCCTACTTGGTCCTGGGCTTCTCTAAACATCGAGGTAGCTCCAGGCATCCAAGACTTTGCATATACATTTGACTGGAAGATCGAGTTGCTCGAGGCTGTTGCCCATCCAGCAGCGGCAAACGGACAGCTTCGAGACGCTCATATCCGCGTACGCGGTTTGCTGCAGCTTGTTCGCTGGGAGATCATCGAAAATGAATACGAGGACGCTGAAGTCGACGATTACAAGTTGCGGTGGGGTGAGAAAGGAGCAAAAAGGAACAGCGCTGATGACTGTATTTCTTTCTTACCAGACGTTGTTCCAGATCCGCAGCAAGAATTGTGGGCGCTTTTAGTTGTGCACGGTATCGGCCGCGATACCTGGATGAACATGGGAATCGTACTGACAAAAAAGGATGTCGACGAGAAGACCTGGGCTCGTGTTGGCTCTTTCCGGCAGTATGATTGGCCAAGTAATCCAACAGTGTTTTTTGAGGACGGTGACGCTAAATTGACAGAGTTAATTATTGTATGATGGTCGAAATGGATCAACAATGCGTATTCTTGTCGGTAGAACATTCTATTCATACTGCAAGTTTTTTCTGGACAAGTTTAACTCCCGGAGAGTGGATCTGTTCGTTGAGCCAAGTGATATGCTAAAGCACTGCGACAACCAGCGCAGAAAAATATACCATCAGTTGTTGATCAGTCGGCTCATCGTAATAGGCGCTCGCTAAAAATAGTGGGGTAATTACAATTTGTCGCCAAAAAATACAGCAAGAACACTACAACACCGACGCCAACTTTATAGACCTAGAGTGATATACCAAAATTCATCCATCCTCAACTATGATCTCGAGTAGTCCTGACTTCAGGGATTTCAAGAAAACTTGGTTGAAACGGTCAACAGTCTCGGTGACAAAAGTGTCCCTGGGAGTTATTGGCTTGTCAATAAACTCGACACGGAAGAGAAATAGAACTTGAACTGAGGTATACTTTGGACCACTTAATAGCGTGTCCAGTGCCTGCCAGTCGCTAGTGGATGTGCTACCTGTTGGAGAGAAGAGCCCATCTTGGGGGTAATCATGTATCCCAGACATATTTACTGTGAAGCGAATAGAGGAGAGTTTGTTGCTAGTCGATGGACAGTTGAGAAGGCGAAATATGTGGCGAATACCATCTTCAAAATATCTAAAGAGAGGGCCACCCACGTAGAAAATTTCTAAATCGCGTAATTCTGGAAAAAGCTCGAAGTCTAGCGATTTTGGTGGTTCGTAAATCTGGACTAGTAAATGGGTTCCAATTTCGTGTCAGCTAGAAGTAAACGCAGTGGGAGCTAGGAAGTCTTACGGGAGAACGTAAGATGCAGGTATTTTATTGTACGCTGGGCCCTATCAAGAATTTTCATGCAGTCGAAAAAGTCTTGTTGGGTGAAGACGGAAGATGTGAGAGTCGACAGATGTGAAAATGGCGACTTGGGACTCGAGACGTTGAAATCCAACTCTGGTTCGAAATAGTTTATGGGGTAGGAATGGTCGGTCCTAAATGACTTAATTTGAGGCAGAAAATCGGGAGTGGATGGCGTAACAACGCTTGTGTGCTGTGCTTGTATAAATCGTTGTGAAGGCTTCCACCCACCCGACTTCAATTGCAAATGCTTGAGGTGAGAATTGGCAAACAACGACCGAGGTATGCAGGAAATGTGGAGAAAATAAGCCTTTGTAAGGTTGACCGAGTGGATGGTATCCGTCAAGGACTGTTGCAAATCGAAAGACAGCCTGTCCCACTCTAGCCATCTCTGACCTCCTCGACGAATAATTAAGAGTGTAAAGTCACGAATTCCGCAGTCTTCTCCAATCATGCTGCGCAAAAAGTTTACCAGGCTGCTGTCGACGCTTTCGTCGATTGGACCACTTGGCGGGATGTCACTTGCTAAATAGCGGGGTGTTTGAATTATAATCCCAAACGCAATAGGTCTGCCTGAACGGCATCCATTAGAGGGATGAAACTCACCAAGAAAAATTACTACTTTTTTTATGTAGCGAGCGACACCACCAATAGGGAGTTTGGAGTGCAAAATTTGCATCAACATATGTATTTTCTGTGGTAGATTTTTCTTGGAGGTATGTGCCAGGATAATTGAAGAGAAGAGATGGCGTCGTGCGCGGTAGCAGAACCCATGGGAGACCAGGAGGCAAGATTGCAGTGCTGACTTAGAGGACACCTTCGAGCTTTGGTCAAGACTGTTTCTCTCCTTGTCACGTTGGAGCTCATCAATAAAAAGATCGAATAATTCTTCAGGGAGTTCGGGTTGGACCATGCTTGCATAAATTCATGAACAACTTGGAAGCTGGTGCAATGAAGAAGGCACCGATGAAGGCCGTCTGTCACGGAGGCTCACTGAGCGGTCGCACGGGCTTGATAGGACCACAGTGTATTGTCGACAATCGGATAGATACGAGTAGAACGAGCAAAATACCAGACTCCTACCCAGTCACGGGACACTATCTTATCTTATCAGTTGAACCGAAGTTTCTGCGAAACTATTCAACTGTTAACGTGTCCCAGCGACTGGCAAAAAATGTAAATTTGGTTGTATTTGGCATCGACTCCCGCCTGCGGCAGCTAGTAGTTTACTCCTCTTACAATGGAGAACCTTCGCAATCCAGGTCCACTTAGCACTGCCTGACCAATTGTTGTTATCCCTATCAATATCTTGTCCTTACTGTTCCTCTTTTACTTTTTACTTTTTGCTTTCTGCATGAATTTTCAACTGGTGCTCATGGCCGCTTTGGTTTATCAGAATGCAACCCAAGACACCGCCTCACTGCAAAAGCTCTCCCTTGACAGATTCAAGGGTGTTCTTATTTTACAAATCTGCCATGGAGATAACAGCCTGAGGGTGGCCTGAGCTCGGAATCTTTGGGACAATACTTATTGTTCTATTAGTTGGTATTGGTTGGTACTGACCCAAAATTTCAAAAATTCTTTTTGTGCATATGATGGAAAAGCCTCTCCATGTCACTGGATGGGTTTTTAAATGGCATTGCGACTGTCTATTCTACATTATGTGCGACGTTGTGGACTTGAATGACATTTGCCGTGCCCAGAAAGCGTGGCGCCGCGGGCGGGAGACGTTGCCAAATACAACCAAATTTACATTTTTTGCCAGTCGCTGGGACACGTTAACAGTTGAATAGTTTCGCAGAAACTTCGGTTCAACTGATAAGATAAGATAGTGTCCCGTGACTGGGTAGGAGTCTGGCAAAATACGAGCGTTCAAGTTACGGTAAGAGATGAAGGAAACCCAAGCCCAGTGGCAAGCCGATTACAGTTCAAACGTTCACGTGCAGTAACAAAATAAGATAAGATAAAGCTGAGAACACTGAACTGAACCCATTCGTGAGCTGCCATTATCGCAAGATAAATTCATTGAATTACAGAGAAGAACAGCTCAACCAGATAAACCCAAAGCATGGCAAAAAAAACGTATTTAGAACTTGGAATTGGTTATGAAAACAATACCTTTCCCTACAACGCACTAGCTAAAATATCCGCAACGATCTCCTTCATCTTGACGAAACCTTCCTGAGAAAGGATGTCCACACTCCAAGAGCCTGCAAGAAAGTCAGGGGGAAGGGTGCGGGTGAGGCTTGGGCGCTTTTCGAAAGCAGGTTGAAGTGTCTCAGATTGGACGTCGCCACAGTAAACTCGAAGTGAAGTCCCAAGCAGGCTCAACCCCCACAAACGAGGTATGGGACAATCAGCAAGCAATGCATCATAACACTGACGCATTTGTTGATCGGCTATGAGACGTGAATAAGGTTTCTCGACCCAACTATCGTCCTTGATTGACGCAAAAAGAACAGGACGACGACGAGCATCGTAGACCACTAAAAATACCCCAAAATCGTCGGTGTCGTTGGCGCTAATAGCACTCAGAGAGTTTGTTGGGGTAATGAAATATAGGAATTCGGAATCGGAGTCGAAGCAGTAGGTGAGTAACGTGTTGTACGGTCCATAGTACCGACTTTCGGGTGGCTGCGCCTCACGCCGGCAGATCTCGAAAATTGTGACAAGGCCCGAAGGCCAAGTAGTGTTGGTTGAAAACGGCATGCTGAATGGAGAACGACGTTACCGATGGTGGATAGATGTGATGTGGAACTACTAACGAAGTGACCAGTGTGTGGTGGTGGTGGTTCAGATTGAAAAGTCTGTCCACGGAAAACATATTCAAACAAAAATCAATTATAGTGCGAAAGCACGCATATGTGCCAATATGGCTCTCCCAGAATAATATCAGGTACACGAATTTCCGCTAAGACGCAATTCCAATATTGAAGCATAGCAAAGACAAAATTACATATGCAACAGATGGATTCCAATTGGCCAACCACCAAAGAAACATTTTTTCTGGGAGACAGCGTTTGAGAAAGCGCAGTGCCAACGATGATGCCAAAATCGATCATCTCCTGAGTACCCCAACTTTGCCCAGGTTATGAAGAGAATCGCTCCTCGAATCGCGCAAACGGGATCGCTGAAAGGCAAGAAACCTCGCGCATGCTGAGGAGAATCTGCCCATCCAAAAGGGAAACCATAACTCAGTCAGACGCCCAAAAGACAAGAAAAGAAAAAAGGATACGTACATCGACCAGTTCATTGGGTAGCCCCTCGAGCGCCAACTGGCTCCATCTCGCTAAACCTGGCAACAGCCCGGCCAGCCGTATCCGCTCTTCCTCTCCAGTGCCTTGGCGGCTGAACACGTTCGCCTCAAGCCCGTCGAAAAGCACCCCAGTCGCGCGATCCAGACACGCCTCGAGCACGGCTGCGAAGTCCGCTGAAGAAATAATCGCACGGGTCTCATCGAGGAGAGCGAGGAAGGGAGCATCGAGGAGCTCAGGGGACGGAGGTTGGGGTGGGGGCATAGATAGGTAGGTTTGGTTCTGGGTTTGGGTCTGTTGGTGCTGGTGTTGCATGGGTGGTTGTGGAAGTGCAGGATGTACAGTTGAGACCGCCAATGCAGGCGAGTTGACGAAGTTGTACGATAGCTGCGATGACTCCAAAGACGTCGACGAAACCGAAGGCATCCGGTCGTGTTGTGGGTGTTGGCTCTGGGATTGTTGAGCGTGAGCGTGAGATTGACTCTGGCTCTGAGAATGGGACTGTGTCTCCACCCCCTGGCCAAGGCCCAAGTCGAGGGATTGCCCCAGCGGGTCAGCGTATGGGTACAAGGAGCTCATACCACCACCGAGGGCAGCAGCTGGGGTGTATCCACCTTGCGTGAGCACATGGTGGATTGTCTCGGGCGTCGGAGGGAGCAGTGAAGAGAGGAAGCTAAGTATGACGAGAAGGTCGATTGGAATGAGAGGAAAGTTGACGACAAGAAGCGAATCTTACTTTGTCCGCTTCTCGTTCCCCTCGAATGTGATCTCATGTTCGACCCGTCGGCGCACGTCGCCAACTAAACGGTGCAGGTCGACAGCGCCAAGTTTCGTCTTAAGCGACACCCTGGGGATATGAGATGTCAATGATCCTGACCGAAAATTTGAACCAAAGAAAACCTACCCATCAAACACCTCTTCGACCCCTCTACGCACCCGCTCTCCGACATCCTTCCACCCGACATGCAGTAACCACCAGCTCATGGTCAGGTACTTGCTTTCCGCCTCCTCGCTGACCGGGCCTGGCCATGGTGCGGCTTTCGATTTCCCTTTTTCTTTGGCGCTGAAGCTCGTGCTTCCACGTACTGTGGTAGGTCCAGATATTTCACTTTGACTCTGAGCTGGGGCTTTGCCTTTGCCGTGCTTGGGTGGGCGGCTCGCCCTCTTCTCTTGTCCAGTCGCTAAGCCCCAACCAAGCCCCCATCCCTCTTCATGGTCCGCTTCGTCCTGTTCATCCACCAATACAGGCTTGCTCCCAAATTCCTCATCTGCAAACTCGTCCTCTTCGTCGCCCTCCTCAAGCGCAGCCAATAGCCTCTCCAGCTGACCCAACCCAGCATCCTGCTTTTTGTTCCCACCAAAACCCAGACTCTGCACAGCAGTCTGCAGGAGCATGCCTCCGATCTCCAAACCCAAGTTTGCAAGTCCAGCACGCGCTTCCAGCCTTTCCTGGCGACGCTCTTCTTTTTCCTGGGCGAGAACCGCGGCGATGTATTTCCCTCGGGCGAGCAAGGTCAGTTGAAGAGTAGTGAGGAGGCAGAGGAGGGTGCTAGCATAAACTGTTGTGAGAGTGCGAGTGAATGCTAGAAAGTTGGGTAAGTTAATTGAGACTGAGTTGGAACGGGAGAAAAGGCAATCGTACTGAGTATCTTCACCTCGTTCCACAGTTCTGCTTTCGTCCGTGTGTCGGTGAGGTTAATATCTGACCCCTCAGTGGAGGTATTGGTCGTTGTGGTGGTCATACTTACTACACTCTCTGACTATAGGTCGTGAATTAGGGAGCATTGTGAGTTGGAAACTGATCGAACATACCATCCTGTGTACACCGTCCGCGTCTATACTACTTGTCTCTGAGTGGTCCATCGAAGACACAGCAGACACTGCAGGCGATCTTGATCGTTCTTGTGCTCTACTGGCACTACGAGCACTGGTGCCGGAGGGTCCACCGGTGTCCACAATCCAACTACGCGTCACAGACCCCGATTCGGAGATAAACGACGAAGAGACACCCGTGGCAGGTGAGTGCGCGTCATCTGCCTCAGGAGAGTGGGATATGGAACCGAGATCCGAGTGGCTGTCTGCATCGTGTTCATGTCCGGCTGGAAAACCTGCAGCAGGTGCAGGGTACGGGTTTGGTGGATAAGAGGATACCGATGCTGAAGAAAATGACGAAAATCCAGAACCGGTCGTTTGTGCACCCGAGACAGAAGTAGATAGTAGGTCAATGCTTGAGGATAGGCTTGATGGAGGTCCTGAAGTGTGAGCGGCGTTAATGTTCGCGTTCACAAATTCTGCTTGGGATTGAGCCACTCTCGCATTTTCTAGATGTCTATAATTACGCGCAGCCGAACGCGCCTGTAGCTCTCGCGTCAACGAGTCGACGTCCATAGTGGACAAGACCTGCGCCGATAGTGTTGGCATCAGTGCCAAAACCGTGTAAGATGTGTCTTCTTGTGTCTGGACGAAGCGTGTTCTGAGACTGCGTTCCAAAGGGGTTGGTCGATTGAGTATAGGAAATCAATGGCTAACTCACACTTCTTTGGCCTTTTGCTCCGTCTCCAGCTTCTCCCTCACTTCCTCCAGTCGATTGCGCATGTATCCGCGCACCACATACAGGCCTCCCATGACAGCGGTGGTTTTTACGATGCCATTGGTGAAGCTTTTGAGCACGGACTGTTTTGCAGGAGCCTCTGCCATCGCTCCAGTTCAATAATAAAATGTTGTGATCTCGTCCAGGTTTTGATGTCGTCAATGGCAGAGTTGCACCGGAAACAGAGGTAAATTCAGGCCAGACGAAAACACAATATCGCTGGTAATTGATCCAGCGAAACGGCTTGTGTGTCTAGATAGATGAAAGAGAGAAAATGAGAAGAAAAGGTCCCAAAAAGGTCCAGGACGGCGTCGGGGTGAGCGTGTTAGTGGAAGACCGGCAATTAGATTTGTCACATGTTTTTACCTTGCTTGCAAGGTATCTTGCGAATCCATAATTCAGGGTCCTCGTCATACCGGAAATTGCCGCCTGCACGTGCTTTCCAAAAACGAGTGGCGTGACGAGTGGCGTGACGCGTCATGGCAAACGATTCAGAACATCGCCAAATGGCCATGGATGTTGATCGCGTCTACTAAGTACTTACTCTTTCAATTTTGCCGTGCTGTCATTATCGTGCAGCTACAGGTGCACCCGTGCTCAGCTCTATTTAAATGGGGCCACACAAGCGACCGATGCTTACATCGCAGATATCGAGTGCATTCGCGTAATCGAACCTCCCAAGAACCAAGGACCAGTTACCCCTAGAAAGCGCAAGATTCCGGAAAAGGACCCATTGGATGTCAAGACGTCGCCCTCAAAGAAGACTCGTTCCGGTTGAGATTATTTCACAGTCCAGATTCATGTTTATCCAACATTTCTAGAGTTCAATACGTACATACTTGAAGTACTTCTACTTAACCATATTTTGCAGTATTCAAATTTTAGAATGAAATTTTGTTTTTATTTCGTCATACTCGTTCAAGTTACTCATTATCTAACATGCTGCAAGCAAGGTTTCTGTCGTCGAAGGGCCGGGGCCCGTGCGACGCTTCCCTAGTGTGGACTTAGCATCGGAAATAATCTATTTATTTATTTAATATCTAACGCTCGCCGACGCTGTTGATCACAGCTTCTTCACGAACAACGACAATGGTCAGTCTCATTCTGCGTGCAATACGTCTGAACCAACCTCATGATATATAACAGGGCGGAGGTTCGCGTTATCCATACCCCAAATATGTCTGGTCGCCTGCGGGTGCGTAGTTCATCAGCACCATCCACGGTCGCGAAAAGCTCATTGAAGACCAATCTTTTGTATCCCTATAGGCGGCTGGTGGACCCGTCCTTCGAACTGGGCAACCAACACGGCCGTAGCTTCTATTGGCATTCTTGCCATTACTTACTGTGTATGGAACATCAGCGCAGCCCATGAGGTGTGTCTCGGTTCACAAGCCTCTTTCCCTTCGGCTTTTACATGTTCTGCGAGAGTATGGCGTGGAGGGTGACTACTTGATTGATGAACCAAATCCGATGCGGCAAACGAATTGACGGTCTGGAACGCTACATGGACTTGAGGAACTGGAAATTTGCCCAGTTCTTCCTCCATCACACACCTTCCCACCCCACTGCCCTGTTCTCTCATTTCCTTTTCTCGAATACCTACTTCCGATTACCCAATACTCATTCAATCTCGTTCTTCCGCAGAAACGGACAGTGCAACCCACGAGACCTATACCGTCAATGCTTGTACGTCCTTTCCTTCTACTTTATCTTTCCTAACTAAGTCTCTCCATCCAGTGGGCGAAAGAATATACCGAAAAGAAGGATAAACTACAGGACTCCGGCAGCCATTGATCAATCATTTGCCCAACCTTAGATGGGACTTTCCATTGACAACCCCACGGAGCGTGAAGGAGAACGGAAACTGGGCAAAGGACCAGCGCGGTCAGCACCTCAAGGGTAGTTGACATTGGTTTTGTTTACAGAGGAGTATGATTGCAATAAACGGCAATAACCCGTGGCATGATCCCGCATGTCCCACAAATGACTTTGAGACATCGTTGTCGTGCATGGCAAGCCCACCAATGCTTTGGGCTATCTGATTTTGACCACCTCAACAATGGCCATTACCAGGCCCATCCTGGATTAAAACAAGAACGCTGATTTTTCAAGCGTCCGTTTTCATGACCGACCCGGGGAAGTTACGGGAAGAATTAAGCTAGGCATGAACAATCTTTGGGTTTTCCCTTCGATTGCGATTGCGAGCCTCAGCCTGAATGAAGGTGGAGACGTGTCGGTTCATTGGAGTCCTGATATCCTGGCTTGTTTAGGAGTGCTTGTGCTCCAGGACCTGACATGCTCATTTCAGTCGTTGAATGTGACACTGACCTAACAGAATTCACTTGACAGCTGTTCGATGCTTCGGTCGACGAACTTAGAACTTAGAAAAGAGTGCATTGCTTTCCACTCGCCCTTCGCGGTGTCCTTTTTTTATTCTTAGATGTGGTATCGTGTCGAGCATATCTCTTCGTTTCGGGTTCGGTCTGCCATCGTGCCTGACGCTATCTGTTCGCCGCGGAGTCAGAAGGGAAAACAGCATACCTCTGGACATACAGAAGCTGATGCATTCGCACCGTCTACGAAACGCAAGTGAATTTCCCCACAGACTTCGGACAGCTGTACGATGGTGTAAATTATGGTACAGTAGGTATAAACCAGAACTGCACATCAACGTTATTTATTTAATCTGATACAGATGAAGATATTGCGAAGTATTCGCGGTCGGCAGATCCGGTTGAATGGGATGTTCCCACCCAAAATTCCTGTTGCTATTTTACCAACCAAATCAGGGTAATTATATCCTTTCCGAGGATCATGCATTCTTGTCTGGCCAACAGCGATATTTCTCGAAAGAGGTTCAAGAATTTGGATACGACTTTGCCTTCAAAAATGCAGTGATATGACGGACTTGCCTTGTCACAGCTGAGATGCGCCACACATTTCTATATTTGGTATCCACGGGTCCTTCGTCTTTTGCCCACTCGTTCGCATCTTTGGTCAAAGGCAGAAATCTATTTACGCTTATCGGATCCCAGGACTGAATCACGACAAGATAGTAAAGACTATGACTGGATCTCCGCGCATCGGTCACAAACTCCATGGTGGCCGAAGGGGGGTGGCCAGCCTTAAAGTAATCTATTCGCTCAATGCCTCGAACTTATTCTTATCGACAGCGAACTGATTTGAAAAACCAAGATAGTCAATCCAATCCCGGATAATTCAGATCCCAAACTGAGTCCTCAGTCGAAGGATTTGTAGTCAACTGTCCTTGAATGAGTAGATCGGAATGTTTGCACTTAGAAAAGCTTCAAAGTGCACAGGTCAACCATGTAAAAATTATTTGAAGGGAATAATGTCAGTAATCGGAGGAAGGAAGTTTGACCCCATCATCGGGTGAGGCGGTCGCTATTGTTCTAGACCTTTAATTAAAGAAACCTGCTTCTTCAAGTTTGCTGGGACAACATGATCGGACAACTGATAGGACGAAAAAACCCGTCTGAGCCTGAGGCTTTCCTGCTTCTATTCACGAGTGTTGGATGCAACGTTGCCTTTCCCTTATATTTCAAGGCCAAGACTACTCTGATAGAACCAAGGACGTCCATGTTTATCGACTTTTTCCCACTTATCTTCCATCATGAAAATGTTGGCGCGAGGTTATTCCGACCATATAAATTGCATGGCTAGAGGTTTTTGCCTCTCAACAACTTCCCGCTTGTAGCAGGAAGTACAAAACCGGCTGAAACCAACCATGAAGTTACCAGCCATTTCTATTTTCCTCCAAGTTTTTGTGGCCATCACACTTTTCTCCTCTCTGACTCTAGCGAATGATGCGACTCCAGTTCCAAATAGTAAGGGCCGTGTTTGTCCCATTTTTTTAACTGCTAACAAGGGTATAGAGGTCTTGACAAAAATAAACTGTATGGAGCCAATTGACTGATCACTCAGCATCACCGTTAATTGAACTACTATTTCCTGTGTATTTACAGGTGAACCCTGCGATCGCCCTTTACCTTTCCCCAGGGCTTTGCAAATGTTGATGTACTGGTTGCGACACGCACTTGAGAACGGCGGAGAGGATGAACCCACAATACCCAACCATGTGTAGTTGTTCCCGCTTTTCGATATTCCGATTTCAAAAAATTTTTCCATAAATTTTCGGTTTTACATAGGAATTCATGGCGCTTGTTCGAAAGGCGCCCGACAGTTGAGCACGTGATGCCGACCTGACTTGACTAAAAGCTTTCAGAACCAATTCAGAACAAAGTAATAGTGGTTCTAAGGAATTTGATAGATAGGGCGAGCGGACAATCCATGGCTGATATTGAGTGATTGCAATACGCAAGTGGATTCTGGAGACATATCCCAGTCAAGGTCCGTCGTTGTATATGGAGGCCAGCAGATCGCAGGAAATATTTCTATCAGGATGGACCAGTTCGTAGAGACCTCAAGCTTTGATACTGATAGCAAGCCAAAATGGAAAGAGCTTGAACGCCAGCTTGGATAAGCACAGTCCTGTAACTGATTTGGTATATCCAGCACCGTAGCCGGTAGGGATGCCTGAGCATATCAATTTGCACATTCTTTAAATTTTTGTTCACTTGATATTTGTCGTAGAATAGTTGCGTGACTTGCATCCAGTGCGTGAAAGACCGCGAAACAAGGAGACTTGCAACAAGTTGCAATGCAAAGGGTTGCATCTGAGCTGTAGTTCGGAATGTTGTCTTTTTAGCAATCTTAGCCAGGCTCGTCAATGAGAGCAACGAGCATGAAAGAAGAAGGTGAACACGGCCGCGTGACGGATGTCCTTTAGGGTTTAGACTCCGCTTCCTCGAGGTTTCTGCCAGCTTTGATCTGTTTTGGCTGCTATCTTCAAGCTGGACGCGATATCACGAGAATTCACGCGACATAGGCAGTTTTGAGGTTGCTATCGAATCCTTTATTTTATTTCCTTCCATTTTTAACGCCATCTGACCATCCTTTCTTCATCTGACAGGCGCAGTGTCAGTGATCAGCAAGCGTCCGACTTTTATCTTCCCCAAGCCCAAGCAACTTTTTTTGCGAAAACGATGGTTCATGATGGGCCCCATACCCCATCTTTCTCCGATTTTGCGACCTTAGAAGGCGCGTCTGTCTGGAAGCGGAAAGCTGTGGAAGAAAAGATCGCAGCATGCGACTTGAGGCTGGCAGCTGCCGAGAAAGAGGTTCAGCAACTTCGAGCCACGCGTTTTGGACTCAATGAACTCTTGAACAGCACGTCGCTCATCATGTCCTCTCTTCCGCTCGACATTCTCACCGAAATATTTGCGGTTATCTGCGAAAAGCCATCAGCTGGTTTCAACTATGGATCGCTCCCAGAGCAGTTCCAGATTGGAGCTGTGTGCCGCGCATGGAGACAAATTGCGTGGTCAACCCCGAAGCTGTGGGGCTGTATTCACATTGTCTTCTCTCAACGTCGTTACCCAACACAAGAGCGTCTCCTTCGCAAATGGGTGGAACGAACCGCCAAATGCCCACTGGAGATATTTCTTTCTGTCTCGTATTCTGCCCATGTCCAGTGGGAACCACCCAAGGAAATTTTCCGCATGTTGCTCAAGACCTGTCATCGATGGAAATCGTTCGTCTACGACTTCCCCTCCATTAGCTTTCCATCGGCATTAAATCAGTCAAAAAATGTCACATTTCCATTGCTCGAAAGTCTCCAAGTGCATGGAGGCGAGGAAAGGTCTTGGAACGAAAAACAGATTTGGAACTTCAACACTACGCCTCACTTACGGAACCTCGATGTTCGTGCTCACCGCAGGTCATTCTCGGTGAACATCAATTGGAGCACTTTGACGCACTTATCTGCCATGTTTGAGTTGCCAGGCTGCATCAATCTCTTCACCCTTCCCCATTCTCTTCAGAAACTCACTCTTTCTGTTCTGTCGTCTCATAGTCATCAGCATTACAGTGGCATTGGCTGGCCTCAATACCACCCTCGACACCTGACCTCTCTGGTAATAGAAGGTGGGGCGAGATTGGTCGGATTATTGCTACGTCAGATGACCCTCCCTGCATTGAAGGAGCTGGAAATTGATTTGTATGACGATAGTCAGAACTACGGCTGGATTTCGGTTTTTACCGAACTGGCACGACGATCCACCTTCCCCTTAACCGACCTTACACTCAAACAAGCCACCATTCGGGACGAAAATCTAATCTTGCAGCTATTGACCGAGATGCCTTCCATCGAGCGTCTCGAGTTAGATTGTTCCGATTCGCCCGCCTTCTTGCTCTCTAATTGTTCCATCTCTCTATTCAATCCTGCGCCCCCACTCAACAACTTCAATGGAATCGCGTTCCTTCCGAGCATTACGACTTTCAAATACAAAGGAAATATCAGCTTCAGCGTGGATTGTTTCGAAAACGTGATACGTGAGCGGGTGAATGCAGTTCAGGAGGCGCGCAATTCGTCAAACAATGCCAACAACACGAACGTGTTTCATATTAATATCGCTTATCGGAATATCTCGTGGCATCAGAACAGAAATCCGAACGACCTGCAAAAGTTCTATATGGCAATGTCATCATTACATTCAGAGGATGTTACCTTCAAACTTGAATGGACCGAAGATGAAGGCTGTTAACTTCTGCGCTACTCCTGTAGATCTGACCTTGCATTTCGACGACTTCATCTATAGCTTCGTGTACATACATTTGACATTACTTTCCAATTCGTTGTGTACTATTTAGTATTTATTACATGTGACGATCTCTCGCTTTATTTAATGCTATTCAGGTATCTGTCCCAGCTTTTCTTGGTTACTAGATGTTGTCTGTTGTCTGTTGTCCTTAGATACATATATATTATCCGGCCAAGCTGCAACCCTCTTTTAAACTTTATCTTGCTTGTAATGCCTCTGTCATTGGTCAATGCCCAAAAGTTTGAATTGTATCTCCGACTAAATTTTGATGATCCGCAATGGGGAGGTCGCGACTCGCGACGATCTGCATCTTGTCTTGCCACTGGAATGCGAGTCGTGTATTCTTCTCTGTTTTAATGCATATCTGACGCGTATTTACGTAGGTTGAATCGTTTTACTGTTCTTTAGCATTGTCTTACGCTTAGATCACTCAGGACCCACGGTGCATCGTCCAAAAGCAATATACTCAACGCATTCGTTCAATTTCCCCGTTCTACTGCTTTCACCATCACCACCAGGCTGGACAAGTTCAATGACCGAAGCAGCAGCATCCACCCCTAATGATTCGGGTTTTGGAATTAACAATCCTAACTCGACGCCATGCTGGAAGAGGCAGGCAGTAGAGGAGCAATTGAGAGCACATGAACTGGAGATCCTTTCTACCGAAAACGCGCTGAAATCCCTTCTGGAGAAGCGCTACGAGCTATACGAAAAATTGAACAGCACGACTTCCATCATGGCTTCTCTTCCACTTGACGTCTTCACAGAGATTCTTTCTCTCGTGTGCACCACCTCCGATCCGCTTCGTCGAAGTTGGTCTCGTCTTCCAGTTCAATTCACTCTTGGACGAGTCTGCCGGGCATGGAGGAGAATTGCATGGTCAACTCCTCGCTTATGGGCCTCTATCTCACTCAAATTTGTAAGGAAGCGATATGAGGCACAAGAACTTCTACTTCGGGCCTGGGTCGCGAGGTCTGCAAACTGCCCGTTGGATCTTTGTTTCGGCGTTTTCAATTATTTGCGTTCATGGGAGCCACCAGTAGAGCTTTTCTATTTTCTCCTTGAAGAATCTTCTCGATGGAGGTCGTTCTCTTACCACTTCCGATCCACCAATTTTCCCAACGCGTTGGCGGATAAAGATGCTGAATTTCCGTTGCTGATCAGTCTCACTGTTGTTGGAATTGCGGAGAACCAATGGAAATTTAATCACCCACCCCGACTACAAAATCTTACAATTCATGGCCGGCATTTCTTTCAGTTGGAAATCGATTGGAATTCTCTCACCAGTCTATCAGCGACGTTTGAATTAAGAGACTGTATCAAAGTCTTGGACTTGGTGTCAGCGTCATCGATTGAAAGCCTTGATCTCAACATCACAAACCGTGGATTGCCCACCACCGCAGTCGATTTACCGTACCTCCTACCTAATTTGACCTGTCTGTCCATTGCCGGAACAAATGCGACGATCGGGCCATTATTTCACTTCTTTCAACTTCCGCTTCTTAAGGAACTCAAGATCAATTTATGCCACGATTCCACTCAATATGACTCGCTTGAAAGTCTAGCTCAGATGGCTCATCGATCCGGTTTTCAGTTGACGGATCTGACCATCACGCAGCAATATATACATGAAGAGAGTCTGCTATTGGATTTCCTCCAGAAGATGCCTTCCATCAAGTGTTTGGAGTTGGACTTCCGCAGCTTTCCATCGTTCAAGCTCACAAATTTTACCCTTAACCGACTCAATCCAAAGCAAGCATCTACTGATGCTAGTTCCAAGTACTTTCTTCCAAATCTCAACACTTTCAAATATGCAGGATGGGTAGACCTCACTCCTGACATTCTTGTCGATATGGCTCAAGCACGATTCGAGGCATTTCGGAAGCGTCTGCAACTGTCCGACCACGATCAGCTGCCATCCGATAAAAAGTTCACTATAGAAATAAATTACTCAAATATCAGGTGGCATCGGGAGCAAAACCCTAATATCTGGAAAGACTTCTATTTTACAACTGCGACGGTGTTATCGCGGGGCCTAACTCTTCTACTGCAATGGTCCAACCCGGATCTGCTCACTGACTCTGAGATGGAACTCTCCTCGGATGAAGACTAGTATCTGCTCTACAGCCAGCTGCCTGTAGCGTGGAGTATACAAGTCTGACGCTTTCAAATGCCTATAAACCTCAAATTTAATTTTATTCCAGTTCTATAACAGCATTTATCCTTTTATGAGTTGTCATTTACGCAATGACTTATCACCTTATCAGCAGCTCTGGATCTATTATTTCTCCATCATGGACTTCCACAAATTCTAAATTGCTTATCAATCCGACCATGGATTTGTTCTCTTGAAAGCCACAAAATTGGATATCAAGCCACTAGAGTCCATATTTGACTATGCATCTCGCCAACGAAAATTCTAACTGATATTTCTGCTCTGTCATTTAGGCCCCTTCAGACTGTCTCCCAATTGGAAGCACTCGTTGATTCTTTTCGAGCTATTCTGCAAACCCACAATCGATGGGCTACCGATATCGACACATAACTTTACCCTAACACGACTGCGTAAATGCGCCTTTGGATTCCCCTTTCTGGACTTCGCTCCTCCTGTAGGTATTCCTTACAACGAGAATTTTTGGGACCGAATCGACAAATAGAACTTCTATCCCCCACCAGGCCTGCAAATACTTGTAGTTTGTTGCCATAGGAGCACGGGTACCCTGCTAGTTGTTTATTCAAACTTGGCATGAACCAGGGAACTCTACAAACAGGTCTCGCCGTCGCTTGCTTACAGAGCTTGTGGGCTATCTTGGCACCGTCGAATTCGTTCAGGACTTTGGGACGAGTTGTAACAAACGACCGGAACTTGCATTTTACAATTGAGTCGTTTTACGATAACACCACATTCAAAGAAGCCAGACCTCACCCTTTTGGAAGACCGTGACCTGACGACGCCAGCTGGAATGAGGATCCTGTCGACATGAAAGCCTATTCATTGAGATGGGTTACATCGCCGGGTTCCAGTTTACTTTGAATGTTCGCGACTCTATCTGGACACACTTTGACAACCTGGCCAGTCTTTAAAACTTCACTTCATGGTACAAAGTTCGCCACCTCATCAAGCCCCAAAGTACATATCCGCAATAGACGCAATGTAGGAGAGTCGTCTGATGTTCAGCTGATGAGGAAAGGGTTATGAGATTGTGGCCGTTCGGTGGTGGAATGTGTGTCTTTTAGAATTGGATTTTGGCTCCACTACCAGTGTCAGGATATGTTAAGCTCTAAGTAACGGGCAACCAAGTTCGTGCAGTCCGCGAAAATAAAACAAAATAATTCACAGGTTCGGTATGTTCCTCTGATTCCAGGTGTTGTCGGGGGCAACCTAACAGGTTACAGAATTATTTGCGCCGATCGACGACCTTATCGTAGGCAACCGGAGCCTTAATAAGTTTCCAATTCTGTGCCTCATTTGGTCGGACCCTGTGCTTGGTTGCTTTTCAACTTGTCGACTCGTCGAATTCAACACTCCTTTTTTTTTTTCTAACCTAACTTGAACTAGATCTGTTCAAGCCACTGGCAGTTCGGTATGTTTCTTATGACTCTCCTTCTCCTTCATGACCTGGCCATGTTAACATTCATATCGTAGCAAATCCCCCCCCCCTTTTCAGGCCCCAGGGACCTCAATATTCCAGTCAAAAGCATATCAAAAAGTGAGGTCCGACTCCACTGTTAGTCTTTTAAGCTATGTTCAAGCTATGTCAGATTCTGATTTGACTTTAATCTTCCTCCTTACTAGAGTCATCGTCCCTTAGATTGTTGAACGCTCACGGACAAAGGCCTCGGTCATGGAAAACGAAGAAAATTAGCCACCACCGCTCTCTCACTCTGGAGATGGCGAACTCGCCACATCCGAATCTCAGTGGGATAGGGCTACTATTGAAGAGAAGATTGCCGCACATAGATTAAGAGTCATTGCCGCTGAAAACCAGGTTCAACGCCTACGTGAAACGGGTTACCAACTTGACGAACTCCTGAACAGTACATCACCCATCATGTCTCTACTTTCCTGGGACGCATTAATTTACATTTTTGGTCTCGTCTGCGAAGATCAGGGCCGCGAATCCCATCCCGTACAATTCATCCTCGGAGCTGTATGCCGGCAATGGAGGCGAATCGCATGGGCAACTCCGCACTTATGGAAGAACATCTCTATATGTCTTACGAAGGAGAGATTCGGGACTCAGGAGAGCCTCGTTCAACAGTGGATTGAACGAACTGCGGCCTCTCCATTGTACATACGCCTCTATCATCTACGTGGAGATCTAGAGTGGCAGCCACCAGTTGCCTTCTTCACTCAGCTTCTCAAGACATGCCACAGGTGGATATTGTTTAAATATCCTAGACCATCCCTCAACTTTCAACTGGCACTATCCCAGGAAGCAAATTGTAATTTTCCTCTGCTCAAATCAGTTGAAGTTTACGGAATCCCGAAGGCACCAGGAGGACTGAACCAATGGCAACTCAACTCCCCACCCGAACTACGATCGCTCAGCTTTTTTGCTCAACGTGACTTTTATTTGGCCATCAACTGGACTACACTGGATGTTATAATCGCTATTCTGAACCTTCAAGGGAGTGTGAATCTCCTCGGCCTACTTGGTTCTCCAGAGAACCTTTGTATTACAATCATAGGCAGTCGGCCCCACACAGCTTTGCCTATTAGGGCTCCATATCAGCTCCAGCGTCTCACCTCCTTGGCGATTGATGGCGAAACGGCGCTGGTCTCGTCCTTGTTGACCTTCATCACAGCACCCGCTGTGAAGGAGCTCTCAGTTGACTTCAAAGAGGACCAGTCAGACCATCCCTGGATTGAAGACTTTGCCGCATTTTTTGGTCGCTCTTCCTTCAAGTTAACATCGTTTACCCTCCGCCAAACGAGCATCGCCAGCGAAGCCACGATTTTCCAAATGCTCCTCAACATGCCTTCCCTAGAACGACTCGACTTGGATTGTTCATCGCCATTCACCCTTTCCAATCCAAGTATTGGTCAACTAAACTCCATTGCTTCGTCTTCAAATGGCGTATACACGCATTATCTCCCGAACCTCACATTTTTCGCCTACAGAGGAGACATTTCTTTCTCGCTTGACATTTTGTTTGCCATGATGAAAGGTCGGATTGAGTACGTTCCAGAACTCCGCATCGCAATCACGTATCACAACCACTCATGGTATCAAAATCAATACCCGAATGCAATTCACAGGTTCTATACAGACGTAGCTTCTTTGCGAGGCGTAGTACTTACCCTTGAATATGATTCAATCATGGATGAAAACGATGTTGAGATGGAATAGATGCCCTCGTATAAACCTTTGTAATACCACCTAATTCAAATATGCACTTTCTGAAGTTTACATATGATATTTCGTAGATGGCTTGCGTAAAATTACAACATTTGTTACATACCATTTTCAGTCCATGACCCAAGCACCAGAGGGTAACGAGCAACCAAGCTGTATCTTACTTCTGGATGGCAGCTAGTTCATACAGGTATGTCCCAAGAAGCTTGGTCTTTAACATATCTTAAGTTAGTCTTCTTCGTTTAGCAAAGGACGGTGACTTACTCCTTCAATAAAGTTTGACTTGTCGAGCTTTTCGTTAGTCGAGCTGAAAAAAAAGAATTCAGATCCGTTACAAGCAACGAAAATATTCGACCCACTGAGCGCCATCATCTCCCCGTCCCATAGGAAGCAGCAACACATTTACACCCAAAGACTCAGCAAACGTCAGCGTGACGGGGATGGAGCCACCTTCGCGTGTCAGGTCAGGATCAAGTCCATATACCGCCTAACCGAACCAAGTGGTAAGTACTCGCTTCTCAAGCTGAGACCAATGAAAACCTTAGTGGCTTTCTTGGCAGCCTCAAAGTTCCAGTGCCGATGATCAGCAATCCAAGGCTTGCCTCCGTGCAGGTTTTCCACGGACAGCTTGTTCTTGCTGCCAAGGGCAGCGAATGCCTTCGCAAGATGTGCGATGACCAGGGGGTCGACGTTTTCAGGAGTCTGTGGGGGTACGAGACTTTGACAATCCTTTTAACTTCGAACTCGGCGTATCCAGTAGCAAACAACATACCGAATGCTAAATTTTCCAGAAACTTTGGCAGGTATAACAGTCTTCGCTCCAGGGGCACTGAATGCACCCTCGATTCCATGGATTGACAAACTTGGGGAACGCATGCGACCCATGAGCACAGAAACTTTGTCCGCCGACAACGCTATCGAGCCACCAGCTGCTTCTTCAATATCTGTAATCGAATAATTGAGACCGGCATAGATGGCTCTGCATATGATAAGGAATCCGTCAGTGAACCTTCATTGCGTCGCGTCAGGCTTACTTCTCATCATCATCAGCTGGAGGAATCATCTCATCGACGCCCTTGACCAGGATATCGCCTTGCGGGCTGACCAGGGTACCAAGAATACTAATGAGATCAGTCATAGGTTCATGCACTGTGCGCCCAAAAACACCAGAATGAAGATCTCGACCAGGTCCGGTAACTGTAACCTTATAGTACGACAATCCTCTCAGTCCATAGGTAAGGGCTGGGGTACGTGTGTTAAGCCAGTAGTTATCGGACTGAATTTTCGATGTTAAGATTGAGTTTGCCAACACAAATCTCAAACAAAGGCTTACAATGCAGACGCATTCCACTCCGTCAAAGTAGCCTCCCTTTAACGATTCGCGTTGAACAAGCTCGTCAAGGCCTTCACTTCCACTTTCTTCCATTCCTTCAAAGCAAAACCTGACATTCACCGGAAGCGGGATATTATTCTCATGATGGTACTGCAAAACGTTGAGCCATCCTAAGATTGGTCCTTTGTCATCCGAACTACCACGACCGATCAGTTGACCTGTTTTCTCGTTGATGGTAAGCGTGAAAGGTTCGCTATCCCAGCCGTCCGACTTGTTTGCCTGTACGGATCTTGTAAGTCAAAACTCTTCAGCAAGAATGAACCCTAATTTTTTTCTTACCGGTTGCACATCGAAATGGCCGTAAATGAGGACCGTTTTCTTGCTTTTGTCGTCCCCTAAACGGCCAAGGATTGCCGGTGGAAGGGGAAGATCCTCTCCATCCATGATGTGCCTCCCCAGGTCAACCAGCTGGGTGTCGACGCCGACTTGCTTCAGCTGCGCATTCAGCCAGTCCGCCATCGCGAAGACATCCTTTCTGTGTGACGCATCTCCAGAGATTCTGTCCAGTTGTAAAATTGAGATAATCGGTCGAATCATGCAGTTGAAATATTTACGAAGGAATCGCGACTGCATCTGCGAGACGCTTGATAAAAGCATCTGTCTTATCATCGATGTATTTCAAGAATTCTGCTGGTGCCGGCATCGTAGCGCGATTCTGGATGTTGTGGTAGTGGAAGAGAAAGATAAGATAAACTTCGTTGACAGGCGATCAGGGTGCGAGGGAGCTTACGTCATCATCCACTCTTTTCCTCCGTCCTCCTTCGACCTTGTCCTTTGAGGTATGAATCCATAAGCTATTTAATTCCAAGAATTTCATAGAACGCAAGAGATATCTGATTTATTGTCTAGAATTCCATGTCAAGATCTGTCGATACGTGGGACGATGAGCCAGTGAGCAACCTTTCATTTTCCAAGTCTGTTGAATTGAGGACTTTGTTTCTCAGAGCAGTAGGACGACATCAGTTGCGTCCACCGCTGGATATGCGGCTGGTAACAGATCTAAGATAGCATCTCCTTCGTCAGTGCGCGATGATTGGGAAATGGACGATGACGAGGAAGACGTCGATCAATCAATAGACGAACGCAACAAAAGGATATGGGAAGACGCGTCAGTTCTTACGATTTGATTGGCAAAGAAACTGCTAAATTTTTCGTGTTTATTATTTAAAGGAATTCCAAGGTGCATCATCCCATGCCTTCACTGGTCGTTTCTCGAGGCTCTTCTTCAGGCAACGCCGTTCCCAGTCTTCCCCTCAACCAACCTCCAGCTATGCGTATCTTGAAACGGCCGTCTCCATCTATATCTCCATCCCAGTCCTCAGGGACTGTCAATACAACCGGAGAAACTTTTCAGGAGCGTG
The DNA here is from genome assembly GCA_023014345.1 of Galerina sulciceps. NCBI lineage: Eukaryota > Fungi > Basidiomycota > Agaricomycetes > Agaricales > Galerinaceae > Galerina > Galerina sulciceps. Next base: position 1,496,446 of record JAEDXJ010000007.1, read on the forward strand.
AAGCTCGATATCAAGCTGCTCGCGAAAGAATTTTTGGTGTTTCCACGGATGAGGCAGAGGACAGCGAAGACAAACAAAAATCTCCTTCCGATAACATCAAGAATGCAAGTTCGCCGCTGCCTCCGTCGACCAGGGTTGCTCGCGAACCTCACGGCCCCACGAATTCGAACGCAAATGGTGGCAACAACCAGGAAAACAAAGGATTCGGTGATCGGAGGACTAAGCGTCCCCCAGCGCCGACAACGATCCCTCTTCCAACCACAGCTCCCTCCAATATACCCGTGTAATATCAAATCGACGAGTTAATTTGTATTTGCTTTCCTTTCTAACGGCCTTCTATTTTGTCGCTCGTGATGAGCTGGGTTAAGTAATGTTTTGTTGATATAACGGTTATAGAAGCAGTTTTGTGCAACGTAAAATGTAATATAGTGCAATGCCAAAGAGCAGCTTTTCAAACGGCTTTCGCATTGTTAGATATCATGTTCGTTCGCACTCGATTGATTTCGAGGAAGGGTTCAGTTTATCAAAGGTAATCGGGAGGGTTTCAATGGCACACCCCGTTAATATTTCACTATCCTGCCTGTTCCAGTCTTTCAATTCGTATCCTGCAGGACGGTCATAAAATCAATTAATGTAATACACACGCCATCCCAACAACACAAATACAATTCAAATATTTATCCATACATTCTTCATAGATCATAACCACCTCATTCCAAAGACCCTTTCTCCAACTTGGCCCTCAAAACCCTGGCCCTATCCACCATCGTGTCCACCTCGAAATAGCATCCCTTCAACCAGCGGTTCGGTTCGTCATCCTCTATCTTTCCGGAAGCTTCCTTATCGCTAAATGCCGTCCTTGCATGCAAAACGCGGCGATTCTCAAATATCACCGCGTCGCCCTCCCGCAGGGTATGTTGATAGGTGTTCTGCAGGTCGTTTAGCAACTCCGCAAACTTGGCAAGGGCGATGTAAAATTCCTTTGGGGTATTAAGGGGTAGTGGCGCCTGGAAAGGCGGGGAATAGTTGATGTGGGATATCTCTGGCTCTGGTGCGGATGAGGATGGTCGGAGCTCGATGGTGAAGTGCTCGCGGTGGAGGTGGTGTCCGTCGTTAATGTAGTGGAAGGGAACAGGTGTTTTCGTGAGTATATCAAAATAGTCTGGGTACTTTTCGCGGAGGACGCGAGCGGCGTGTAAAGCGTCGACAAATATAGAGGTTCCACCTTGGACTTGATTCCTTACACAGTGAAGAATCTGGTATCTCGGTGGATGTTGGAAATATCTAAAGAAATTCGTTAGGCTTATTGGTTTTTACACCAAAAATAAATAAATCCTTGAACGTACTGGAGGTCCATGTGCAGTCCGAGGTCGAGATTGGTGTAGGCGATATTCCGGCTATTTCTTCTATTCACCACATCCCATAGCAAGCCATAAAACGTAGGCCGTATCTCGCCGCCCAACCGTTCAGCGAGAAGCCGCACCTCGCAGCCTTCATCCGAGGTGTCTTTATTAGGGACACCAGAGATAAATATTAGCCCATACTTGGTGAGCTGCGTAATGGCATCCACGAGACCCATGGGCGTCTTCACCGCCTCGTAAGGCATGAAGAGATGAGGCGTCTGAGATATCGATTTATTCGTCCACGACTGCTCGGCCAAGTGGTCGTTGTAGTGCCACTTGGCCAGCTTCGGGGGTGAAGCATGTCTCTCCAAAAAATCATGATCAAAGGTGGATTTATGACCGTCTTTCCAAGTAATGTCGATACCTGATGGCGTTATCTGCACCCCTTCCTCCGCCGGCGCTATGTTCAGAGGGATGTCCGTCGTCCTCTGAAGCTTCTGTCTCGTGCTAGGGTGCACACACTCCGGAGACTGGCATGAATCTCGCAGCCAGACAAATGGGAATGATGTGTTATTCAGTGCATGGATCGTCAATCCGTCCTGGGATCGAGTTAATGTTGTCCAAGTCCTCTTCTGAGCTATGAACGTCTGTGCACCTCTCGCAGCAGATCCCTTTAGCAAGGAGACAAAACCTGAACGATAGCCGAGCATCAAGGAAACGAAAAGCCGTATAGCACTGAATGTCCTGGATAAAAGAGGGGGAAAGAGCAGGAAAGCGCCAGGATGGTCACGATGCAGTGCTATTAATCTGGCCCCTGGGGTTGTCAGAGCTGACGCTGACAGTGAGAGAGAACGATCCTTTACGGTAGGTGGGTGGACGAAAAGTGGTATACAGATATTGGTTTTGACAGTGGCGTTGATAAAAAAAGACTGGCAAAACTTTATCCTACATGATATCCGGCGGATCACTCCGTTCACTGTTCCCGGTGTGCGGCTCCGCCATTCCGTCTATCCAAGAAACAGTATTTTATGCAAACATATATCTAAACAACATCGAACGGTATCACTAGTATCCGGAACACTAAAGCTAACACAAAGTCCATCATAATGGCTCTCTAATATGTATCTGTCGTTCTGATTATATGGGCGGGTCGGGGTTACAGGAAAGATGGAGTCGAATCTCGAGCAGGCAGGTTTGAAAAAGAGCGAAAAGGGCAGATTATTACTTGTGGGTTACTAGTCGTCGTCCATACAGAATTAATGGGGGTATCAAGCAACAGTGGGCGGGCGTTGGCTAGAGGGTATAACCACATCAAACCACAGTCGAGGGCCTTCCGATCGTCGTGACCTATAAAAAATATTCATCAGTGGCCAACCAAACCAGGGAAAAGACAATCCTACCTTGAACCCAATCTTCCTCAGCTTCTCCGCGTCCACGATTAATCGGCCATCGAACACAAACGCTGGCTTGTTCATCCCCTCGTACACCGCCTCCCAGTCGATCTCCTTGAATTCTTTCCACTCAGTCGCAATGACAACGGCCTCTGCGTTCTTGCACGCCTCGAGTGCCGATGCGCAGATGGTGACATTCTTTTTGACTAGAAAAAGGTCATGAGTTCAAGGGCGGTCTACAACCGAGTGTATTAAACATACTGCTATCCAGAGAAACTTGGGGGCTGGCCTCCTGGAGGTCGAGCCAAATCTGGTCGTGTTGGACCTGGGGATCGTACACGTTCACCAAGGCCTTTTCCGACTGGAAGTCCCTGATAAGGGTGATGGCGGCTGACTCCCGAGTGTCACCAGTATCAGCCTTGAACGCGAATCCAAGGACGGCGATGCGCTACAAAAATATAAACGCTAAATCAGCGTAGAAAAACACAAGGAACGTTATACCAACCTTGCCGGTGATAGTGTTGAAAAGGGTATCCACAACCCTCTTCGAGAAGCGTCTCTTCTGATACTCGTTCATCTCCACGACCTGACGCCAATACGCAGCGACCTCAGGCAAGTGCAGGCTCTCGCTCAGGTACACCAAATTGAGGATGTCCTTCTGGAAGCATGAGCCTCCAAAGCCGACGCTGGCCTTGAGGAATTTAGGGCCAATGCG